>CM065177.1:0-1295299 GCA_033026295.1 Channa striata | reverse complement strand
AGCACAGGCCAGTAAACAATAGAAAAGAAAAAAAGAGAAACGGAGGATGGAGCTACTGTAAAAGGCAGCTGGTTTTGCAGTGCCATCTTGGTTACAACACCATGGTGGCAAATAATGACCTATGCAGACTTTTTAGCTAAGATGGATCACCCTGCTACCTGCAAGCTGTAACAGTTGCAGAGAAATCTGTCCTGGCATCCAGTGTTAATGTTGGTTGGGCTGATCTAATTTTTTGGATTTCTCTCTCTTCTTCCAGGATCAGAGAACACCAAACCTTCCTACAGCGAGATGGCTGAGATTTAATACCGGTGTTACATAACCTGCCTAATGTAACTGTTAGTGGATGTAATGTTCTCGATCCAGTTACACAGTTTCTTTTTCCAGATGGTTCTGCATTACAACCTCACCACTGTAGAGACCCAAGTGGATTTTGTCTAATGTGACATACATACACATATACATATATATATATATACATACACATATACATATATATACATATGTATGTGTGTTATGGCATGCCGTTCAGGAAATTATTTGTGAGAAAATTGAATGGGGATAATGAGAATATTGAATGAAACTTGAGAATATGGAGTGAAACTTGAGAATATTGAATGAAACTTGAGAATATTGAATGAAACTTGAGAATATGGAGTGAAACTTGAGAATATTGAATGAAACTTGAGAATATGGAACGAAAGTCTGAATATATGGAATGAAACTTGAGAATATGGAATGAAAGTCTGAATATATGGAATGAAACTTGAGAATATGGAATGAAACCTGAGAATATGGAACGAAAGTCTGAATATATGGAATGAAACTTGAGAATATGGAACGAAAGTCTAAATATATGGAATGAAACTTGAGAATATGGAATGAAAAATCTGAATATATGGAATGAAACTTGAGAATATGGAATGAAAGTCTGAATATATGGAATGAAACTTGAGAATATGGAGTGAAACTTGAGAATATTGAATGAAACTTGAGAATATGGAGTGAAAGTCTGAATATATGGAATGAAACTTGAGAATATGGAGTGAAACTTGAGAATATTGAATGAAACTTGAGAATATGGAATGAAAGTCTGAATATATGGAATGAAACTGGCGTCATGAACGTGCGGGCGCCATCTTGTGTCTTGAGTGTGTAACGCCTTCCATACGCGCAGAATGAAAGAATGAGTGAGCCAGCGAGGAAACTAGTGGCGGCGATCCTGAGTAATGACGCAATAATTAACACCCTGGCGAGCGCGTATACAGCACACGGGGCTGTTAATACCGTCAACTCCACTCAGTACCGCTCTGCTGACGAAGAAGTGCGTTCACTGTTTCATCGTGGAAGGCCAAATGCAATGAGCCTCACGGGTCCGCATGTCCCCAACTTCCAAGCAAGAGTTCTGCACGCCTGCCGAGATTAAGAGAGCCAATTCGCCCAAGAAAACATTAGCCAGGAACTAAAATATTTTTCTCACTTGGAAAGGGACTCCTGTGGATAGCTGTGATTTCACAGTGGAATGGCTTCAGCAGAAATTCATCAATACTTTGTTGAACTGGCAGATTTCATTGCAACATTTACCCTACAGGGCAATTTGGAGCATCTGTCCCGTCACTTAGAGGATCATATTTCTATTATCTCAACATTTTTACTGGTTATGAGTAATCATGTTCAACAAAACATTGCAGAAAGAACTTTGACCACCATTCTTGAAGGAATTTATGAGTCTCTCAGTCAGATGATGACTGAAATGACATTTCAGCTTGAAACCAGCAGAACAGCAGAAAGCATGGAAGCACAATCTGCATTTCAGCAAGGAAGGCCAAGGTAAGTGAATAGCTATGTAAATTTTTTTGGAGCAGGTGATTGATGTGTTACAAGAAGCAACTGTTAATAATCAGAAGAATTAAGAACTCACAATTAAGATAAAGTAGTCTATAAGTAAATTGTACCACACAATGTAAATCAAAAATTGACACAATAATGCAAAAGTGTATATTTTTTCCTTTCAAGGTACAACATATCAGCAGATCAGCTGATACACATGCGTGATTTAGGATTTAGCTGGATGACCATATCTCGAATGCTGTCTGTGAACATTCGAACACTTTATAATCACAGGATGCAACTTGGTTTGGCAGACTATGGAAGTTTCAGCAACATTTCTAGTGCAGAGCTTGAGCGTCTTCTCACAGACATTCTAAGACAAACCCCTGGATCAGGAGAGACCTACATAACTGGCAGCTTGAGAAGTAGAGGGATCAAAGTTCAGCGGTGGCGAATCAGAGAACATTTAAGGATAATAGATCCAGTAGGAAGAGCATTAAGAGGTCGAAGGACAATTCAGCGGAGGGTCTACAATGTTTCTTCTCCAAACCAAGTTTGGTATGTATCATACTTCATAATTTACTCGTACACTTGATTAAAAAAGACTACCATTGTCAGAAAATCAGAAATCTTTTGACCAAATGCTTTAAGGCTTAATTTATTATTTTATATTATTTCATGTCTTGATTAACAGACTTAAACATGGTGAAAAGTGATATAACGAAATACACAGATAAAACTGTCCTATTAAATGAAAAGAGAAATGGTTTAAATTTCGTGAAAAAAATGAGAAATATATACTTTTTTTATTTCAAAAGGTGATGGATATATTGCATGTTATGCCTGCATTGAAATAAATTATTGTTTTCAAAATGTTTTTCCTAGTGTACACTTAAGGTCTGCAGAAATAAAAATGTATGGGTTCATAGCACGTAAGAAATCCTTGTAAAAACAGATACAGTTCCAATGTTGTATATTGAATACGTGCGTACAGCATGCTGATAAACATGCACATATGAGCAAGTGGGAAAGCCAAGCTGAATAATCAAAGTTTTGATGTAGCTACTGTAAACCTGGCCTTGTTTATCTAAACTGACATAAAACATTTTTACTTCTCATTCCAGGCATATTGATACAAATCACAAATTAAATCCATGGGGATTTGTTTTTCACGGAGGAGTGGATGGATACAGTTGCTGCATTACCTATCTGAGGTGTGTTACAAACAATAGAGCGTCAACTGCCTTGCAACTTTTCCAGGATGCTGTCAATCAATATGGACTCCCCCATCATGTCAGGGGTGATGCTGGCAGTGAGAACATTGACATTGCACGATTTATGATAGAGAATCGCGGTGGAAACCGAGGAAGTTTCATGGTGGGGCGTAGCGTACATAACCAGAGAATAGAGAGACTCTGGGCAGAAGTAAACAGGATTGTGTCAGCATACTTTAAAGACCTTTTCATCTTTATGGAAAATGTTGGACTTTTGGATAGCACCAACCCACTTCACATAAGGGCTCTCCACTATGTTTATCTTCCAAGAATAAACCGATCCCTGGATGAGTTTATAAACCAGTGGAACCACCACAGTTTAAGAACAATGGAGCACAGATCCCCACTGCAACTGTGGACAGTTGGAATGGTACGGTTTCCTCAAAACCAACGTGTTCAGGTGGAACACCATCATGATTACCACCGGCAGGACATTGACTTAGGACTAAGTCCTTTAAATGATGATGGAAATCATGGCATTGAATTTTTTTAACAGCTTGTAACCACTTTCAAATAGATTAAGAAATCATGTCTAAATTATGCTTTCACTTTGTCATTACACATTTTTGTACATACATTGAAAAATAGTCGACTTTAAAAATTTTAAATGCTATAAAATTTGCAAAAATTAGTCTGAATACTTTCTACCATTACTGTAAACCTGGCTCACACCTGTAATGTTAACTACTGGTGCTGGTAATCCGGGTAGTTGGAAAACAAGCAGGGTTGCGGACCTCGAGGCCTGGAGTTCGACACCCCTGCTCTAAGTGGACAAAACACCAGCATGTACAAAGTACTGTAGGAACACATTGCATTTATTTGCCAATAATAGACAACAATCATGAGCCCCATAAGAGAATGCTTCAACCATTTTCAAATAAAATGCTAAAAATACCACACAGGGTTCTCAGCACTGAAATTAAACAATGAAACTAAATCAAAACTAATCTCAATGTTACATTTTGAACAACACCGAGATTTCATGAAAGGTTAGAATGTTAGTTTTAGTTTTGTAACAGCTGAACCATATCTTGAAATCAAAATCTTTGATTTTTACATGAAAGTAGAAAATAAAAAATATATGCAGGTAACAAAAAGTGTACTGTGGTTTGTCTTTTAAACTTCTGGAAAAAAAGCAAGATCACTTGCTAGAATAAAACATTCTCAATATCAATGAATCATGCCACAAACCCTCCAAGACATTGGAACTCAAGCCCTTCCAAAACCTGGGGAATTGCGTATGGCAAAATCCATGTCAGACTTGAAAGTAGCATAGACTGCATGCACTGGAATGCGAAGAATATTTTCTCAAGTGTTGGCCACTGGAAATCGAGAATAGGCGATAAACTCAATGGTTGGCTTTGGAGAGAAACCCATGGCAGGAATGCTGTCGCACCCAGTGACGAACACTAGAATTTCCTCCAGAGAGACATCTTTCTCAACTGTAAAAAACAGAATAGCAACATAAAGAATAAACATTATAAGATTAGTCACAAGTTAAATTCCTTTAAACTTGTATAAATAAGCTGGTTTTGTTTTAGTGAAATGACCCCATCTAAAATTTGAACACAATCAGAGTAACTAACTAGTGAAGAGAGTAAAACAAAAGAGAAACATTTTCTCAAAATTAGTTGGAGAGCAAAAAAATTCCAAAATTGTTTTGTACTTGATGTCTGTTAGACATCCAGTATGGGTAAATGTTTCTTCACACCAGCCATAATAACTTCAATGTACAATAGTGTTGCACTGCACTGTAGTGTAGGATATGTGACTGTCAAGTTGTTGTGTAAAGAAATCTTATAGCCAAAATCAGTGAATGAAACTCCAAGCATGCAAAGTACTTTTAATGAAATAAACAGTGGATCCTCAAAACAACAAACACATTATACTCAAACTATCTCATGTAACACCATGGAGGTATGCAAAAAGACAAGTTAAGGAATAAACAGCATATTATATTGGAACAGAGAAGGCCGTGCAGAAAATTATTACTTCCCTTTTACAGAACTTACATTCAGCATCCTGTAGATAGTCTTGCCAAAAAGCACGGGTGCGACATTCCTGGTGGAATGAATTGCTCCCCCTCTCAGAATGAAGGATCTGGAATAAGTTCTCCACATCAGTTGCTGTTAACAGCTTTTCAGCTTTAACAAAAGGCACATCAGTTGCTGAGGGTGTCTTTGGAGAGCTTCTAGGACACCTAAAGACTTCAAGCCATCTCTGAACCTGTTGAAAATGAGTACATATTTGATGATGTTCCAAGTTTAAAAATATGTCTTTCTACACCTCTTGTCAATGTTATGCTTTGGTTATTATATTTCTCTGCATTACACATTTCACCAGTAGAGAGGGTGAGAAACACAAGTACTCAATTTGTACTTTAATGACCTTAACGTGCAGTTTCTAGCAGTACCAGGATGTTCATAAAAGGATGCAAAAAAATCAAAAAGGGATATTTAATTATCTATCTATAGTTTTATCTGTTATTGTTAAACATTTTGTTGTACTAATTCAACAGAGTGTTTCTTTTACATCAGCCTGAGCACCAACACATTTTAAAGACTCTCATTCTGTTCAAGTACCTTTCAAAAGGTGCACGGGTCCTTTGGAGGACATACCAGTTAGCCAAGTCCAAGGCAGTCTCCTGTTTGTTTTTAGTGTTATATGCACATTGTGTCCAGCAAGACTAATCAAGCTGCCAGCTCCAGAAACTGCATCGTGTAGCTGGGATTCTGTTTCAGCCTCCAAGATCTAAAATATCAGTTTAACATGAGCATGAGAACTGTACCAAGCAATTAGTAAGCAATTACTAACTAGTTGCTTTGTTATGTATGTAAATAAATAATGACTAGTTTCAAAATGCATATAATCACATTAAATAATCTTACCATTTGCACCTGTGACCTTGTTTCATCATCAGTAATATGTTCAGTTTTCACTTGTACATTGTCTGGCCCCTTTTGAAGACATTCATACAGGACACTGGAAAGGAAACAAGGACTCTGTCCCCCATGTGCAATCGACATTGCCATGATCTGACCGGCACGGAAGTATCCATTGTCTTTCATTGCTGGTGACAGAAAATAAACACCAATTGAAAATCGTAATATTAGTAAGATAATATTACGATTACAATTTCCTAAATTTTCATCATCAAACAATTTATTACTTCTCATTTTCACATGGGGAACCCCATTAACTTATTTAAAATTAAAAACAATAATTAAAAATGCATACTCTGATGAAAATTAAAACCCATTCTAGTTTACACAAACATTTCTGGGCAAATAAACAGTACCTTTGGAGTTGCATGTGAGGACTTTAGCACTTGATGGACCCTCAAAGATGCCAATGCTGTCCTTGATTTCATTTAAACACAACCTGAAGAACTCCCGGGTAGGCCCTCCATTGTCAACTGCACCCTCAGATATTCCATAGTCGTCTGTGAACTTTACATCTATCTTTTTTCTGGTGAGAAATTGGACCTGGCCATGGCTCTGGATGCCCCATCCCAGACATTTCTCCTTATTATATTGAAGCGTATTGTTTCATCATTTTTCACTCTTGAAGCAATCTCCTCCATTAGTGCCTCTAAAGTTATCTGTGAATCACTGAAATAATGCAAATGAAAATGATTTAGTGTTATGCTAACAACTGGAACATTAAAGCTGATGAAAATAAATTATTTGTGTATATATATACATATATGATTATTGACTGGAGCACATTTTCAACCCTCTTTGACTAAGTAACTTACATATTTCTAATTTCAGGTACCTAGAAATTATGCACTTTTTATTAAATCAGGACTGGAAATAAGCAATGTTTTTAGGTGTATGCATTAGGACAAACAAACAAGTAAAAATACAACAATAATGTAGGATCACTACTAAGGAATTATGGGTAAACTTAACCAAGGTCTTTCTGGATTTGCCTACAAGATGTTAATACAGGTTTATTTGCAAATTAACCAGCTGCTAGTTCATTCAACTTAGCACAACAGTTACTAACTTGCATGGCAATGTCAACAATTGCGATTAAGATATACGTTTTTTCTTACCTTTCACTTGCACTGGCACTCAAAGACCTTGAAATAGCTTCCTGAAGATCAGGATCATCAGAGAGGTATTCTTCCTCAAAAAGGTCCAGATAGGTACTACAAAATAAAGAGAATAGAAACAACAGCAGGAAAATGTATGATATGGAAAAAAAATCTCATAAAATTTAAAGTGACTTGTCAACACTGTCTTTTTTAAAAATTTTTCCTCCATGAGCCATCTTATAAGATTTCCATTGCGTTTTTTTTGGTGCGTTTGGGTCTGTGTTTTGATTTTGTCATGAACTTAAGAAACTGCTGTCATACTACTGTTGGTCAGTAATGAGTACTACTTTACCTTTGCCCCATCATAATCTGAATTATTTAAACAACTTTTTAGTCAAACATTCTCATGGAATGGAATATAAAAAATACTTCAAAATGCAGGAATAAAAAAAAAAAACGATTGTTGAATAAAAATGTTTACAAATGTTCTTATTTCCATGCACAAGATAGTATCAATTCTGTATATGGAAGTTCTGTATATGATGGCAAAGTTTAAAAAACTAAACATTTTAAAGACCAACCTGTAGGGTGTGCGGGATGAATCCATGCTGGATGCACAAGAGCTAGTCAAGGATGCACCAGCAGAGATGGGAAATGTGGGACCACTAGACAAACTAGAAGTATCACAAGCAGAAAAGCTGGGTGTGTCACCACTAGGGACTTGAATACTGGAGATGGCAGATGATCTTATGGAAAAATCTGTGTTACTCCTGGAGATGGCAGACATTTCACTGGACATGGTGCAGGTGTCAGCTGAGATTGTAGTTTCATCAGTGCAAAGAGCTTGGGAAGTAATACAATAGATAACTTGATCCCCACTGGGGAGGGCAGGGGTATTACTGGACAGGAGCTGTGTGACATCAGTTGAGTCGGCGGTGATGTTGGAGAGGTCACAAACACTATCACTGACTGCAGGGAACAATTCCATTAAAAATCATATAAAACGGTTGATTATAACACATTGATTTGTGTATGAGCATCAACATTTTAAAAAATTAGACTGCGGAATTTAATGAATGAGTTTGTATCCAAAGTGCTATAAGAGGTAGAGTTTCATTTTCATGAGATGCAACAAAAAAAAAGAACAGATGGGATTTTTTTTCTATAATCTTTGTAATATGTAAATTATAGTTAAAAACACCCCAAATAAATTATATAACCAGTATGAACAAAACCCCACAAAGCAGATCAAATAACATGTTAAATACAAGTGTAATAAAAAATACGTACCAGGTACATCATCTGATATTTTTTGGAGTTCACTGCCCTTTGTCTGTGTGCTGTCTCCATCTGAACCTGGCTGTAAATTGAAATGGATAAGGATAACAACCACTGCTTGATCCAGTTTTATATATTAACAGCTAACAGTTTTACTGTATGACACAATGATACAATATTTAGGCAGTATTCAAAACAACGGTGCCATTAGAAGGTAATATGTACTGTATATACTGTATATATATGTATTTTATTTATCAGTATCTTTAAATGTACTTACATATACTATTTCCTCTGTTAAAAGTACCTTGTCAGGTCTGACATAGATTGACTTTTGATGAAACAGTTTCTTCACAAGAGCTCCACTCAGAGTCAAGTTTGAACTAAGCGATGGCTCAACCAGTTTGTTGTGGCAAGGAAGCAAAATTTGTAACCTGATGGAACAAAAACCACATATCCATGCAAGTGAATCATTTGGTAATTGACTGTGGATAGAATAGAATGGATGTGAATTTTGGCCATGAACTAACTTTTAGAGTATATTTTCGAAGGGTAGTTAAGAGTAATTTAAATAAGGATTGCAATATTTACTTTCAAACTTAATACATAGACACTACCTACAACATCTATAAATGTTAAAAAATCTCAGTTAACTTGTCACAAATGAATGGCAACCAAAACATACCTCTCAAAACTTAACCTAGTACATTAGTATATACAGTATAGTAATAGTATATACAGTATACTGTAATTATTTTGTTATCTCTGTTATGAGAAGACCTGCAAGAGCATGAACTTTAAACTATTGTACAGTAGATGTAGAGACTAGCTTTTGTTTTAATAGGTCGCTGTTAACTGCCTCCTTATTCTGATGTTCATTTCCCTTAACAAGATGTTTGGGGTTCAATAATTCTAATTCTAATTAATAAAAACATAAGTGACGCAAATGTGACAGATCAAAAACAGTAAGGCTATACAATGCCCCTTCTCTCAAACTATCAAAAGACTCTAACCTGCATCCATCCACCGTGGGCTGAAAGGCCTCTGTTATTGCCTGCATTACTTTGGTGGCATCCCAATTAGTGCTAAATTCCAAAGCAGATTTGATGTGTCCATTTTCAAATAACCACGCCTTTGTGGCACGCCTTGGTACTTGTGAAGATGTTTGGTCTGGCAGGAGAACCACCTCTTTTGTGAAAGCATGAGCCGCAGAATGGTCACTGCTTGAAGTTGTATGAAACCTAAGAAATATTAGAAAAACATATATACACTTAGGGTAAACATGTATTGTATTGTACTGTACATGACATAAACTTTTGTTAACACATTTGTCCAATTATTTATGGCCAACCATGTTATGAGAGCACTAACGTTTGAGGATTCAGAGATGGGCCTAGGTTCTGAATTGCATGTAATGGTGTGGTATTCAGACAACAGCTGTATCTGCCTTGATACACTATTTCCTGTTCAACCTTTAACTTTACAATGATTCCACTGAAGTTACACTGTAAATATGACATTAGTGTAACAAAAGTGAATTATCATTCCACACATACAAGCTAATAAATGCCCTCATTATTTAAAAATAATAGTTTAACATTATTTTGTTTCATGTTATATATATATTGCTACTTTTCCTTGAGTAAGGAGCTTTGTATTTCACAAATTCTGCGTTATACCAAGATATGACTTCCAGAAAATAAAAACAAAATGTGCTAGTAACGTTAGATTAAAACTGTCTAAATAAAAGACATGTTTTAATTGCTTAAGATTTGGTGTTTATCTGAAAATCGTAGGCTACCTATAAACTGCTAAACAATATGAACTGCTTTTCTCTCAGCAGGCTGATCTTCTGTTAGCCCTTCGTTTCTATTGTGTGTACATGCTAATCCATCCTTACCTCTTGTGTCTTGGACCCGTCCGGGTAAACGGGCGCAGATTGTAAATAGGGGCAGGTACGACGTTGGAGGCCTCCGCTGGCAGGTTTCCGGCTGTAACGTTACTACTAGCTTGGAAGTTGGGGACATGCGGACCCGTGAGGCTCATTGCATTTGGCCTTCCACGATGAAACAGTGAACGCACTTCTTCGTCAGCAGAGCGGTACTGAGTGGAGTTGACGGTATTAACAGCCCCGTGTGCTGTATACGCGCTCGCCAGGGTGTTAATTATTGCGTCATTACTCCGGATCGCCGCCACTAGTTTCCTCGCTGGCTCACTCATTCTTTCATTCTGCGCGTATGGAAGGCGTTACACACTCAAGACACAAGATGGCGCCCGCACGTTCATGACGCCAGTTTCATTCCATATATTCAGACTTTCATTCCATATTCTCAAGTTTCATTCCATATATTCAGACTTTCACTCCATATTCTCAAGTTTCATTCCATATTCTCAAGTTTCATTCCATATATTCAGACTTTCATTCCATATTCTCAAGTTTCATTCCATATATTCAGACTTTCACTCCATATTCTCAAGTTTCACTCCATATTCTCAAGTTTCATTCCATATTCTCAAGTTTCATTCCATATATTCAGACTTTCACTCCATATTCTCAAGTTTCATTCAATATTCTCAAGTTTCACTCCATATTCTCAAGTTTCATTCCATATTCTCAATTTTCATTCCATATATTCAGACTTTCGTTCCATATTCTCAAGTTTCATTCCATATATTCAGACTTTCATTCAATATTCTCAAGTTTCATTCCATATTCTCAAGTTTCATTCCATATATTCAGACTTTCATTCCATATTCTCAAGTTTCATTCCATATATTCAGACTTTCATATATTCAGACTTTCACTCCATATTCTCAAGTTTCATTCCATATTCTCAAGTTTCATTCCATATATTCAGACTTTCATTCAATATTCTCAAGTTTCATTCCATATATTCAGACTTTCATTCAATATTCTCATTATCCCCATTCAATTTTCTCACAAATAATTTCCTGAACGGCATGCCATAGTGTGTGTATATATATATATATATATATATATATATATATATATATATATATATATATATATATATTTATGGCATGCCGTTCAGGAAATTATTTGTGAGAAAATTGAATGGGGATAATGAGAATATTGAATGAAAGTCTGAATATATGGAATGAAACTTGAGAATATTGAATGAAAGTCTGAATATATGGAATGAAACTTGAGAATATGGAATGAAACTTGAGAATATGGAGTGAAACTTGAGAATATTGAATGAAACTTGAGAATATGGAGTGAAACTTGAGAATATTGAATGAAACTTGAGAATATGGAACGAAACTTGAGAATATGGAACGAAAGTCTGAATATATGGAATGAAACTTGAGAATATGGAACGAAAGTCTGAATATATGGAATGAAACTTGAGAATATGGAATGAAACTTGAGAATATGGAACGAAAGTCTGAATATATGGAATGAAACTTGAGAATATGGAGTGAAACTTGAGAATATGGAATGAAACTTGAGAATATGGAACGAAAGTCTGAATATATGGAATGAAACTTGAGAATATGGAGTGAAACTTGAGAATATGGAATGAAACTTGAGAATATGGAATGAAAGTCTGAATATATGGAATGAAACTGGCGTCATGAACGTGCGGGCGCCATCTTGTGTCTTGAGTGTGTAACGCCTTCCATACGCGCAGAATGAAAGAATGAGTGAGCCAGCGAGGAAACTAGTGGCGGCGATCCGGAGTAATGACGCAATAATTAACACCGTGGCGGCGTATACAGCACACGGGCTGTTCATGCTGTCAACTCCACTCGGTACCGCTCTGCTGACGAAGAAGCGCGTTCACGGTTTCATCGTGGAAGGCCAAATACAATGAGCCTCACGGGTCCGCATGTCCCCAACTTCCAAGCGAGTTCTGCACGCCTGCCGAGATCTGCGTCCCCACTCTAATCAGGGAGGGGGTGCAGATTTCGCAACTCAGTGTTGCCAAATAATTTTTATTATTTTATTAGATTGAGCTTGACTTGACAAAGTATGACACGGTTCATAGCATTCATACGTTCAACAAACCACACTGAATAACCCTCATTTACCACAAAACTACTGATCTGCTGTAACCTTTTTAATAGGACTAAGATTTTACCCACACAAACATGTTTTTAGACATGAATCAATGAAAGCTGCAGTTTTAGAGCGAAGCCCGACACAGAAATACTACGACACTTAAACATGACGTTTAGCCCAATAAAGCTGCGCAGGAGCAACACTCATAAACTAGCATGGACTTATAATCTGTTAACATCTCCAACATGGATCATATTGATTGTACACAGTTGTTTGCCCAACAAATCATTTGTTCCTGGGTTTCCGTTTAGCCTGTGGGCGATCCCGCTTGGGGGCGCCAGATCTCGGCAGGCGTGCAGAACTCTCGCTTGGAAGTTGGGGACATGCGGACCCGTGAGGCTCATTGTATTTGGCCTTCCACGATGAAACCGTGAACGCGCTTCTTCGTCAGCAGAGCGGTACCGGTGGAGTTGACAGCATGAACACCCCGTGTGCTGTATACGCGCTTCGCCACGGTGTTAATTATTGCGTCATTACTCCGGATCGCCGCCACTAGTTTCCTCGCTGGCTCACTCATTCTTTCATTCTGCGCGTATGGAAGGCGTTACACTCAAGACACAAGATGGCGCCCGCACGTTCATGACGCCAGTTTCATTCCATATATTCAGACTTTCGTTCCATATTCTCAAGTTTCATTCCATATTCTCAAGTTTCACTCCATATTCTCAAGTTTCATTCCATATATTCAGACTTTCGTTCCATATTCTCAAGTTTCATTCCATATTCTCAAGTTTCATTCCATATATTCAGACTTTCATTCCATATTCTCAAGTTTCATTCCATATATTCAGACTTTCGTTCCATATTCTCAAGTTTCTTCCATATTCTCAAGTTTCATTCAATATTCTCAAGTTTCACTCCATATTCTCAAGTTTCATTCAATATTCTCAAGTTTCACTCCATATTCTCAAGTTTCATTCCATATTCGCAAGTTTCATTCCATATATTCAGACTTTCATTCCATATTCTCAAGTTTCATTCCATATATTCAGACTTTCATTCAATATTCTCATTATCCCCATTCAATTTTCTCACAAATAATTTCCTGAACGGCATGCCATAATATATATATATATATATATATTTATATATATATATATATATATATATATATATATATATATATATATATACATATGTATGTGTGTGTGTGTGTATGTGTATATATATATATATATATATAATATATATATATATAAAAAAAAAAAATTCCCACTCGCCCCTTTCTCTTTGGGGCGGTCTTACTTCTTCCTTCAAGCTCGGGTCCTCTACCAGAGGCCTGGGAGCTTGAGGGTCCTGCGCAGTATCTTAGCTGTTCCTAGGACTGCGCTCTTCTGGACAGAGATCTCAGATGTTGTTCCTGGGATCTGCTGGAGCCACTCTCCCAGTTTGGGGGTCACAGCCCCCAGGGTTCCTATCACCACAGGCACCACTTGTGCCTTCACCTTCCACATCTTTTCTATCTCCTCTTTCAGCCCTTGGTATTTCTCAAGTTTCTCGTGTTCCTTCTTCCTGATGTTGCTGTCGCTCGGGATTGCTACATCTATCACTACAGCCTTGTTCTCCTGTTTGTCCACAACTACTATGTCCGGTTGGTTGGCCATTACCAGTTTGTCAGTCTGTATCTGGAAGTCCCACAGGATCTTAGCTCTGTCATTCTCAACCACCTTTGGAGGTGTGTCCCATCGTGACTTCGGGACTTCCAGTCCGTGCTCGGCACAGATGTTCCTGTGTACTATGCCAGCCACTTGGTTATGGCGTTCCATGTATGCCCTGCCTGCTAGCATCTTGCACCCCGCTGTTATGTGCTGGATTGTCTCAGGGGCATCTTTGCACAGCCTGCACCTGGGGTTTTGCCTGGTATGGTAGATCCCAGCCTCTATTGATCTTGTACTCAGAGCCTGCTCCTGTGCTGCTAGGATTAGTGCCTCTGTGCTGTCTTTCAGTCCAGCTTTGTCCAGCCACTGGTAGGATTTTTCAATGTCAGCCACTTCTTCTATCTGCCGGTGATACATACCGTGCAGGGGTTTGTCCTTCCATGATGGATCCTGCTCTTCCTGTCCTTGCTCCTCCTCTGGTTTCTGCTGCCTGAGGTATTCACTAAGCACGTCATCACTTGGGGCCATCTTCCTGATGTATTCACGGAGCTTAGTTGTTTCATCCTGGATAGTGGCTCTGACGCTCACTAGTCCTCGGCCTCCTTCCTTGCGCTTAGCGTACAGTCTCAGGGTGCTGGATTTGGGGTGAAACCCTCCATGCATTGTAAGGAGCTTCCTTGTCTTGATGTCAGTGGCTTCCATCTCCTCCTTTGGCCAGCTTATTATGCCAGCTGGGTACCTGATGACCGGGAGGGCGTAGGTGTTGATCGCCCGGACCTTGTTCTTCCCATTCAGCTGACTTCTCAGGACTTGCCTTACTCTCTGGAGGTACTTGGTGGTCGCTGCTTTCCTTGCGGCCTCTTCGTGGTTACCATTTGCCTGCGGGATCCCAAGGTACTTGTAGCTGTCTTCCACATCTGCTATCTTGCCTTCTGGTAGTACAATCCCCTCAGTTCTGACTACCTTTCCTCTCCTCGCAACCATCCGGCCACACTTGTCCAGTCCGAATGACATTCCGATGTCTTGGCTGTATATCCTGGTGGTATGTATCAGCGAGTCGATGTCTCGTTCGCTTCTGGCATACAGCTTGATGTCATCCATGTAGAGGAGGTGGCTGACGGTTGCTCCATTGCGTAGTCGATATCCGTAACCACTCTTGGCGATGATCTAGCTGAGGGGGTTCAGGCCTATGCAGAACAGCAGCGGGGACAGAGCATCTCCTTGGTATATGCCGCACCAGGCAGTGCACAGGTTGGTATGTCTGGTCTTGCAGTCTCGGGTGACCGCTTTATCTACCAGGAGCTGGTGCTTGGCTCCTCTGGTGTTGCTACCAATTCCTTTCTGTGCTTTGCTCATGTATTGATCCACGTGCCTGGTCATCTTAGCCGCTATGATGCCCGACAGGAGCTTCCATGTTGTGCAGAGGCAGGTTATTGGGCGGTAGTTGGATGGGACTGCTCCCTTCTGGGGGTCTCCGTTAGCCATTCAGGGTGGGTTCCATCCGCTATTAGCGTGTTCATTTGTGCCGCCAGTCGCTCATGAAGGGAAGTTAGCTTCTTTAGCCAGTAGGCATGGATCATGTCAGGCCCTGGTGCTGTCCAGTTCTTCATGCCTGAGACCCTCTCTTGGATGTCTGCCATTGTGATGGTTACTGGATCTTGTTCAGGAAGGTTGCTGTGGTCTGCTCTCAAGTCCACCAGCCATTGGGCTGTTATGTGTTGCCTCCTTCTCCCATATGTTCTTCCAGTATTCTTCAGTCTCCAGCCTTGGCGGGTCTGCTCTCGTGTTATTACCCTGCCACTGTGAGTACACCTTGGATGGCTCAGTGGAGAACATCCTGTTTATTCTCCTGGTATCAACTTCTCGGGTGTATCTCTTCAGCCGGGTAGCCAGGGCTGTGAGCCTTTGTTTGGCAGTCTCAAGGGCCTCAGGTATGGTCGGATCAACAGCTGGAGGAACCTGAAGTCCGTTGGTTGTCTCAGCCTCAGTTCAATTTAGCCAAAAGGGCAGCGGCTGGAGCCCAGATATTGAATCAAGCCAATTCAGTCAATTATATGAAAAAGGTAAAATGTAATATTGAATAAAAATCTTGGTGAGGTTTGGCTCGAATAGTAGGATTGTCTCCCTATTCGTACAAAACAAAAATTACAGTTTTCTTAAGATTCTTTAAGATTATATATGGAGAGAGTTTGTCTCGCCAAAAAAAGAAAGTATAAATGGAGCATTGTGCATCAGACAGAATACATTGTTCATTTTCCCCGTCAACTGGCCCAATTTGGCATGTCTTTCATCAAACAGCCATTGCAAAGTATTCTCCATGGTCTGCTGGCTTGGCTTTGCCTGTGGCTCCACCACAGCTATATTCTCAATCGATGTATTATAAAGATGTTGCAGATTTATTGAACTTCTGTGTTCCTCAGTACAGCTAATAACAACCAATCAATAACAACCAATAACAAACAATCAAGTTGATATAATACCTAAACTCGACCAAGCACAGTAAGAAAACGGTGTGCCTCTACACACTACAACTGGTAATATTTAATGCAAATATTGGTTACCTTGATGACTACTTATCAATCTTAAAAGGCATCATTTTGATGTCTTAGATGATGTCATTGGTGATTACATGTATTAGCTATTCGTTTATCTAGCTTACTAAGAGACAGCATAACTGCAGAAAGATACAAAGTGGTTCACATGACAAGGAAGCATACACATCAGATGAGCAGTCGTTTTTACAGGAGAAGCTAATGCGATAGGCATAACTCCAGAATTTACACCTTTATTCCGAACTTTCAACACTGGACAGTCAGCCATAGCAAAATAGCAATAATGAGAAATATTATTGCAATCAAATTTATCACGTGGATGGGAATAATTTTTATCTGACCTAGTATTGCCAAAACTCCAGCTACACCAGAACGTACTACATCAGAAGATGGACGAGATGCCTTTCCCCACTGCTTAAAACAGAATTGGTGCGCCACACAAGGTCAGGATGAAAAAACTCATACTCATCTGCGGCAACAGCAGCCAAAGCAGCAGTAGTCACCTTCTGTTCAGTAATGTAGGTTGCATCCCTTTTTGGAAGTGAATTCTTAAACTGTTCTAAAATAACCAGATCACAAAGAGCATCAAACGAAGATCCCTCAAGAGAAGTCAACCAGCGCTTAAAATGGCTTGTCAGCTCCCTAACAAATTCAACACGTGTCAATTTCTTCTTTCCCAAGTTCTAAATCGTTAATGGTATGCCTCAGGCACCATAAGCTTTCAGCATGGCAGATTTTATTTTAAAATAGCTACAGCTATCTTCCATACTCAAAGATGAATAGGCCTCCTGAGCTTTTCCTGTGAAAAGCATTAAAGAGCATTAAAGCAAAATTTGTATCAGACCAGTTCCTGATTTTATTAATATGCTCAAAAAAAATATGAAAGTGTCAGGATCCTTTTCATTAAATGGAGGTAAAAGTCTCAAATTAATATCAAACAGGCGCCCCGCATATTTAAAAGCATATTTCCGATGATCTGCACTGTTACCCCTCCTCATTTGTAGACAGCTAATACCCTCCAAATCAAGCTGGGTGTGTTGAGTTTGTTGTTGAAATCGCTTCACCTCAATTTTTTTTTCAACTCTCATTCATATTATATTTTATCAAGCTCCATTTGCAATAAAAGCAATTCCTTTTGCTGCTCAAGTTAAACCATGTTTAAGCAACAGAAAATACTTCTGATTCTATTAACACTCCCATCTCAATCAATTTGAACTTCAAAGCCAATTTAATGGTATCCTAAGCCGCTTATCTATCAACGCCACTCCATAATGATCAGCAAGTTTAAGCAGGTGCTCCTTAGTACATTTATTCAATTCTTCATCAGAAGGAACGGCAATAAACAACTCCACCTCAGACATTGTTACCAAAAAGAACGAAAGAACAAAAAAAGAAAAATCGATAAACTAACAGCAAAAACATCCCAATCCAAGCAATGATTTTTAATGCACACTGTAACCAACGGGTTGGAGTTTCCCCTCTAACACACAACCCCCCAGAAACTACGCTCCCCCCTAGTCTTCATGCAGCTAGTTGTGGTGGGTATTTATGCACTGGGGAGCAACTAGCAAGCTAGCAACTCACCTATAGCCACGGATGTGCTCCCAACTGGGAGTGTTGAAATGTAAAACCAAAAGACAAACTACACGACAGCAACCAGCCAAGAGGAAAGTGATCAACATATTAAAGACACACTCCTTTATACTCTTCAGAGCACTGGTTCCAGGTGCTCCCAATCTGGCAGGCTTCCCAGTCGGTAATCCACCTAGCAGGAGAGAACACCCACTCCCCAGGCCGTGCCCTACTGGGCAGGGCCGTCACATTTACATTTACATTTACATTTAGGCATTTAGCAGACGCTTTTATCCAAAGCGACTTACAAGTGAGGAACAAACAAGCAATAAAATCTAAGTTTAGGAGAGAAACATCAAAGTAAAGTGCTATCAAACAAGTGTTAAGGTTTCATGAGATGCAAGTAGAGAAAAAAGAAAAAGCAAGTTTTGTGTTTTTTTTAATAGGAAGAGACGGAAGACTTCTGTTTTCAGCAGTGTTTTAAATGTAGTGAGTGAGGTCACTGAGCGCACAGACTTTGGCAGCTCATTCCACCATCGTGGGATCACTGAGCTGAAGAGTTTTCCTTGGTGTCTTCTGTGTGGTGCTGGGACTGCCAGACATCGTTCGCTGGCCGAGCGCAGCGGACGGGAGGGGTTGTAGACCTGAATGAATGAGTTTAAGTAAGCTGGAGCTGTTGAGTTGACCACTTTGTGGGCAAGAGACAGAGCTTTGAACTTAATCCTAGCAGCTACAGGAAGCCAGTGCAGAGATCTGAAGAGCGGAGTGACATGAGTCCTTTTTGGCTGGTTGAAGATAAGGCGTGCTGCTGCATTTTTGATCATCTGCAGGGGTTTGGTCATGCATGCCAGTAACCCCATTAACAGCGCGTTGCAATAATCTAGACGAGATATGATCAATGCCTGCACGATGAGTTGAGTCGTGTAGTCAGAGAGGTAGGGTCTGATCTTGTTGATGTTGTAGAGAGCAAATCTACATGACCTAGAGACTGAGGCGATGTGTTCCGTGAAGCTAAGTTGATTGTCAATGATGACCCCCAGATTACTGGCCGACTTAGCGGGAACAATCACTTCGGATCCAATGTTGATGCTGATGTTGTGCTGCGTCAACGGCTTGGCTGGGAAGACTAGAACCTCAATCTTGGAGATGTTGAGCTGAAGATGTCTTTCTCTTATCCAAGCAGAGATGTCAGAGAGACAGGCAGAGATGCGTGTCGAGACAGTGGAGTCATTTGGCGGAAAGGACAGGAAGAGCTGCTTGTTGTCCACATAGCAGTGATATGAAAAGCCATGTGATTGGATGATAGCACTAAGGGAAGAATCACGCCCCTGCCAGGATACCTTGTAGGTTCGTCCAGACAAGTAGGACCGAAACCACGCTAGAGCTGGTTTAGAGACACCCAAGTCAGAGACTGTATTCAGGAGGATCTGGTGGTTTACAGTGTCAAAGGCTGTCGACAGGTCCAGCAGAATCAAGACAGAAGAATTCCCCGCAGCTTTAGCAGCCCGTAGGGATTCCACAACAGTCAAAAGTGCCGTTTCTGTGAAGTGACCACTCTTGAAGCTAGACTGATTTACATCGAGGAGGTTGTTCAGGGAAAAAAAGTCTGAAAGCTGATTGTAGACTGCTCGTTCCAGGATCTTGGCCAGAAATGGGAGAAGAGAGACTGGTCTGTAATTCTCCACAAGGTAGGGATCAAGAGAAGGCTTCTTCAACAGGGGCATAATCTGGACCTGTTTGAACGAGGGGGGAAAGGTGCCTGTTATGAGAGAAGTGTTGATGATCTGCGTGATGGCTGGTATTAGTGTCGGTGCAGTAGCTTGAAGAAGGGTGGAGGGGATCGGGCGATTCGAAAGGAGGAGAGTAGATACGTCGTCCTCTGACAGGGTTGTGAATGTGAAGCGTGGTGCGTCATGTTGGTTGGTGGATGTCGTCTGGTGGAGAGAACTGGGAGCTGATGGTTGCCACCTTGTTGGTGAAAAAGGAGGCAAAGTCGTCGGCTGTGAGACAGGTGGGTGGCAGAGGTGGCGGTGGGTAGAGCAATGATTTAAAAGTGGAGAACAACTTTTTGGTGTCTGTGGTGTTGCCGAGCTTGTTCTGGTAGTATTCAGTTTTAGCCCTACTGACACTGTGAGAGAAGGATGCAAGCAAATCCTGGTAGTCAGAAAGAGCCGAAGGGGCCTTGGTTTTGCCCCATTTCCTCTCAGCACCCCTGAGGATAGTACCTTGTTATCGAATCTGGTCAGTTAGCCAAGAGTTGGAAGCTGAAGGTCGAGCAGGTCGAGAGATTGTTGGGTAGACACTGTCTAGGCATGATGAAAGTGTATTACAGAGTCTGTCAGTGGCTGCGTCTGTATGGAGGGTCGAGAGAACCAGGGGCGAGGGCAGCTTTGAGGAAACGAGTGAAGAGAACTGCTCCGGGTTAAAAGATCTGAGGTTACAGCGGAATGTAACCAGTGCGGTAGGATGGTGTGCCGGTGTAGGGATGAAGATAGTGAGCTGAATGAAGAAATGGTCCGACAAATGCAGCGGTGTGACAGCAATGTCGGCCACAGTGCAGTTCTGGATCAGAATGAGATCTAGGTTGTTGCCTGCTTTGTGGGTCACACCCTTGAGAAATCATTGGCTCGTACACCAAGGGTGATGACCGTGATCCTTCTGTCTATTTGTGAGGCCAGTTTAACCAGATCGTTGACAAAATCACAAGTGGCCAACTTGTCCTTCAATCGGTCAGATAGTGCCTAGTAAAAGATATAAAGAAGAGCAGGCTCATTTCACAAACTGTTAGAAGGTAGCGTGCAAAACTCCACTGCATACTCTTAACACTGTTCTCCTCCCCAGAACAATCTTGGTCAGAAAATGAAGCCTCCTTCTCAGGTATGGTGGGGTCAAAAACCTTCCTTAATTCATCTGAAAATCTTTGGACGTCTGAGACACAAGGAGACTTGCGTTCCCACTCCACTGTTCCCCACAAATGAGTCTCTCCTGACAGCAGAGAGATAACATATGCTAGGGGAACAAGGAAGGCTGCAATTCAAACCACAATTTGCACTGAATCAAAAAGGCTCTGCAACTAGCAGGATTACAATAGTCGTGGTCATGATGTGAAAAAGCACATTCTACCTGGTTCTGTTACTGGTCCTGGAAATCCTCCAGTTCTTGGTGAAACCATCTCTGGACCACCTCCAATTTCCTCAACTGGGGGTGGAGGATGCGCTTATCCACCTGCTACACCGCATTTACATCTACCTGGACAAACTTGGAGGGTCTGTGAGGATTATGTTTTTTGACTTCTCCAGCGCTAACACAATCCAGCCTGTCCTGCTGGGGGAGAAATTAAAGACCATGCTCGTGGACACCCCCATGTTTGTCTGACATTTTGACCTGCAGCACAGGTGATCCCCAAGGGATAGTTCTATTTAAACCCTTTCTTTTCCTTTTCTTTTAACCCTGTGTACCTCAAAGGTTTTCTGATGACTCTTCAGTTGTAGGATGTATCCAGGGTGGAGATATAAAAGAGTACTGGTCAGTGGTAGAAAGCTTTGTTAACTGGTGTGAACACAATCATGTCCAGCTCAACATCAGTAGAGCAGAGGAACTGATAGTGGACTTTAGGAAATGTGGGACTCCTTTCAATCTTCTCTCTATACAGGGAGATGGGGTGGAAGTAGATTCGAAGTGCAAACACCCTGGTTACACCTGGAAAATAAACTGGACTGGACAGTTGATGTCAATATACAGAAAAACACAGAGAAAGCTGTGTTTTCTAAGAAGACAAACATCCTGACAGGCTGGACAAATAGGCCCGTCTGATCCGGTTCTTGGGGAGGAACTGGACCCTCTTCATGTCTAGGCTGAGAAGAGAAGGTTGTCCAAACCCACCCGCCCACTCCAGTGCACGTTGGCTGCACAGAAGAGCTGAATAAAGTCAAGTGCTACATACAACGCCACAGGAAATTCTTTCTCCTAGTGGCCATTAAACTGTACAACTCCTCTCCCTTCTGTAAAAAGGAGGGGGACTGACAGGTCTAAATGGACAATTATTACTATTTTCAGTTCATTTATATTTTTATCTGATTTATTTTTACTCCTCTAGCATACAATTTTTTCTTACTTATTTATCCGTAGTTTATATTTGTTTATTTTTCATGTGGTTTCATTTTTGTAGTGTTTCTTTATTCCTTTATTCCTACTTTTCACACATGGAGCAGCTGTAAGAAGGCAAAACACGTTCCCTATGGGATCAATAAAGTGATTCTTAAAATCTTAAATCTATCCAGTGCAAGATCTGTCTGACAGTATTCAAAGTATGCACATAGGAGATTTCTCCATTTAATGACCATAACTTGCAGTTTAATAAATGCAATTCAAATCAGAATTCAATTTTTTTGATATAGTAAATAAGAAACCTACTACAAGTATTATTTCCATTTTCTCTTCTGTAACTTTACTGTGTAGTTACCTTACCTGAAGTGTTGCATACACCCTGATAACAGTGAAATCTGAATTGTGGTGCAGCAAATAAAACAGTTTATGGTTTCTAAGCTTAAAATCACATGACAAGGGATAAAAAAACACCATCAGTGTAATAGAATTCATGAAAACTTTTTTATGTGCAGAACATAGTCTAATCTTTTGAGAAGACTAGAAATCACGCTCTGACCATTTTTAATTTTAATTTACTTTCCTATTTTTTTCTGGATACAAGTAAGACTGTAGACTGACATGGGCCTCTTGTTGATATTAGGACAGGAATGTCTAATTTAACAGTCTTTTACATTAACATCTAATGACTTTTACAATTAAAATATAAATTTTTTCCAAGGGGCTCAATCTGGAGAAACTGATTTCAGACCTGCCCCTAACCAGCTGGTTGACTTTGGTCTTAGGCAGAATTGTTACACTGACACCTTGTGGACATTAATGTGAACTGCATGTTACCCAGTATTTTGCATTATTGATGTATATGTTAACACTTGAGCTAGGTTTATTTTGTCTTATGTTTTTTGGGTTCAAATTCAAGAACTAAGGAGTACAGATGGTTATGTGGGCTAACAATAATATTGCATTATTACTTCACTTTCAGCTTTTCCCATTAGGGGTCGCTACAGCAAATCATCCTTTTCCACCTCACTCTATCTGAAATTGCTATGGATGACTCTCATTATTTTTGAATATATATCTGTGTAGTGAAATTGACTGTAAAGCTGTTCATAAAAGGTTATGATAGTTCTAATAGTCCTTGATATGCCTGCATCCATTTTGTTAAATTTAAGTTGAAAATAAACAAAGCAGGTCAACACAGGTTGGCAGCAAAAATTCTTCCATCCATCTGTTACCGTTAACCACTAAGTTCAGGGTTGTGTGGGGCTTGAGTTTATCCCTGCTGTCACAGAGCAAAAGGTGGGGTACATCCTGTACAGGTCTGCAGTCAAATTTAGCTTGTTATAATTGTTGTGGCCAAAAACTGAGAGAGTAAAAATTCTTCCATCCATCTGTTACCTTTAACCACTAAGTTCAGGGTTGTGTGGGGCTTGAGTTTATCCCTGCTGTCACAGAGCAAAAGGTGGGGTACATCCTGTACAGGTCTGCAGTCAAATTTAGCTTGTTATAATTGTTGTGGCCAAAAACTGAGAGAGTAAAAAAATGTAGAGAAACACAGTAAAAAGCAGTTACCCTTGAGTGGGCCAGATGGGATCTGACAAGGGTTCTTCAGCTTGTTTGGCCTTTTAACTGCTCCACAATGAAAATCATCCTTACAAAGCATTCATACAGGTGAATACACATTGGCCAAGAATCCCAAAGTTTTCAGGATTCAACATCCTTTCTAGTTCTCGTGGACTTCCTACTGAGTAGCACATGCTAATCATGTCAATGGTAAGTCAGGGTGTCTTGCAGAAAAAAAAAAGGTGAGACTTGGTGTATGGCTTCTGCCAGAAGTGTGACTCAATGTTACATTGTTGTGTATAAAAATTTTCCTCACACATGCCCCCTTTTATCATTTTATTATAACAAAAGATGGTCAGGATTAATCAAGGCTGAGCAATAGTAGGCCTAATTGGGGATATGGAAAAGTTGAACAAATCAACTCTAAATAAGGACAGGTTTTGGATGATCATTTCAAGGGTGATGGAGTTAGCGATTGCACATTTTATCGGAAATAATGTAATATCTACACAATATCATAAATAAATAAATAAAAAGGAAATGCCTATAATAACACCTGTGAGAGTCTTACAAAATTAATTATTTACACCCTCCAAACATAACATCAAACCATCTGCAAGCGATCGTGTCGTAGTAGCCAGAATGTCTTTTCAGAATATCTTTGAGTTACCTCAGTTCCTCTAGCACTTTTGTTGTTTAGTGTCAGAGTGCTACTTAAGTCTCCAGAAATTGCACAGCTTGCTCCTTTGTCTACAATTTGCATGTTCGTTTACATGCAAGTCTTCTCCCATGACATCCTCTGATGTTGTGTGTGTGCATGTGTGTAATCGATGAAATAAAGACTATAAGGTATGTGGACAAAACAACCAACGAATCCCCCTTGAGCAAGCCCCAGGCAACAGTGGAGAGGAAAAACTTCCTTCAATGGAAGAAAAATTCAGCAGAACCAGGCTTAGGGTGGGCGGCCATCTGCCTTGACCGGTGGAGACACACCTGTCTCTTCGCAACATTTGTTATTCTATCACACCTGCATACTGGGGGGTGAGAAGGCAATAACCCACATCTAGTTTGACAAATCATCACCATAGATGTTACTATAGTTAATAATATTAAAATTAAAAATAAACAAATCAAATTTATTTTATAGATGTGTTCTAAATCCCCTCAGTAATAGTCAGGTGACAAAACAACCTTTTATTTATTTATCTCATTCTTTTGAGGTTCATTTTACATAATTTTTTAATTGAAATCGAGGGGTGTACTGACAAAAAAAGGCCCAGGGGCCCACACAAAAAATATTAAAACCAATATTTTCATGGATAAGAAAGCCTAACAAGGTAACCAAGAGATGAGAAACAAATTGGATGATAGTTGTTTTTAGTGTATTTAACAGGTGATTTAAGACACGGGTCAAAACTGACCCGTTAACATAAGAGATGGTAACAGGAAACTAACACAAGAGGAAGGTTAACATATGCATGGTAAACCCAGGACCAGTCACAAATCACTTGATTCTGCATCACTTCAGTGAACAGTCATGTGACTTGTTAAGGTTTTTTTTACCAAAGTAGGTGCATCCTGTTTGGAAAAAGAGAAAAACAGTCTTTACCCACTTGCTAAACGTGCAAACCATGGTCAAGAAAACTCTCCATTTCAACGTAGCTATAGCTCAATTAAGTCAATCATCTAATATTAAAAGGGCCTATCAGGTGGGGAATGGCCTTAACAGTGGCATTTAATCGCACCACAGGCATTGTGTGCTGCACAGATTAACATAGGTGTTAAAATATGCATCCCCTTTGCAAATGTCTACCATGAGCTAGCTTTGCATAGAAATGGAAATAGGGACTAGGTAAACAAAGTTTATATCTGGACCGAGCAATATCCCTTTTGCAGTGTTGTACCTAATTTCTTTACACAGTTTCTAGATATTCTTGCTAGTGACTCCATATTTGACAGGTCAGTGGGCCTGTGGTTTGACCTCTTGTGCCAGAAAAACAACTGAGTAGGTGAAACCTTTGTCCCATTCTGGCCGCTGCTAAATTTTCTGAAGGAATCAAATTGTTTCCTTAACGTGTCACATTTCATAAACAATTGTGTAGGCAACAGGACAGCATCTAAAGAGCTGCAACAAGAATGATGTACAATCAGCGTTCTGCCTGATTTCACAAAGTCTTCTTTGTCTCCAGAGTCAACCATAGCCATGAATAACAACAAACGTATCAGGAATAGATTTTTTAGAGGACCCAAAAGGAAGCAAGTACAAGTGTGTGGAAGAAAGTGATTTATTGTAATGAGAAATGGATGAAATGAAACAGGAGGCTTCGGCCGGTAGGGACACCCGGAGTAGCTCACGGTAAGGGAGTACTGGCTGAGTCTGAAGGGAAGAGAGACAGGTAACTGAGACAGGTAACTGAGTGTGAAACAATTGAGTGAAACCTTGTGAATGAGATGTCTTATGGAGGTGTTGAGAGGTGGCAGGATGTCAGAGGGGTTCTGTTCAACAGAACTCTCAAACAGCAGATGGAGAAATAATCCTGGTAAGGGCAAAAACTTGAAACGACTCACTTTTAGACTCAAGATGGCGGCGCGTGCACATCGCGAGGCCCGGTGTCTCTCCAGTTTCTGCATTTTTGCAGTATTTTTCCTGCTCATCTCGGGTCTGTTCGTTCAGAACAGTAGTGCATTTACATCGTACACCCGACAGGAGCTTCTGGATATTGGTTTGTACATTTCCGACAGTTTTACCAACATTCTTCGACTCAACCCTGAGATCGCCAGAACACCCGAGGCCGCGCACCCTACCCGGCCGGGCGGAAGTGCTCGGAGACAAGTCGCGACCGTAAACAAAGACGGGGAAACGCGGAGGGCTAAGAGCTAAGCTAAGGCTAACACCACACCGGCTATCTTTGCCCAGCATTTTCCTCGCTAATGTACGGTCGCTGGTGAACAAAATGGACGAGATTCGACTCAACATCAACCACAGCAAAAGACTCTGGAACTGTAACATCACAATCTTCACCGAAACTTGGTTAAACAGCGGCATCGGACAATGCTATCACGCTAGCTGACCACCACGTGTTCCGGGCAGACAGAACGGCAGATGAATCCGGTAAGACCAGAGGAGGAGGACTGTGCATTTATGTTAACAAAGCTTGGTGCACGAACTCTGTCACTCTTGGGAGACACTGCTCAGCTAACCTAGAGTTTCTCAAAGTGTAGACCATTCTATCTGCCACGGAGTTCACCTCCACCATTACAACTGCTGTTTACGTCCCTCCCGATGCTGATGCCAAGCTCGCTATGAAGGAACTTCATAATCAGCAAACAACAGACTGCTCACCCGGAGGCTGCATTTATTGTTGCTGGAGATTTCAATCACTCCAACCTAAAGGCAGTGCTCCCCAAATTCCACCAAAACGTTTTTGTCACACCAGAGGAAACAAGACGCTGGACCATGTATACACAAACATGGCAAGCCTACGCTGTGACCCCCTCCCCACCTGGGACAATCAGATCACCTTTCTTTGTTCCTCACCCCCAAGTATTCACCCCTCATCAACCGTGTGAAGCCATCAGTGAGGAACATCAAAGTGTTTCAGCAGGGGCTGACTTCACACTCCAGGACAGGTTTCAACACACAGACTGGAGTTCGCTTGCTCCCAGGCCACCAGTGGCTCTCACACGGACATAAACAGCTACACTTCCTCTGTTCTGGATTACATTAATGCCACCATAGACAGTGTTACATCCCAGAAGCAGATCACCACATACCCAAATCAGAAGCCATGGATGAACAAGGAGGTGCGCCTCCTGCTGAAGGCACGTAATGCTGCCTACAGATCCGGTGACGCAGAAGCCTACAGCACTTCCAGGGCAAATCTGAAGAGGGGCATCAAAAAGGCCAAGCACCGCTACAAACTAAAGCTAGAGGAGCACTTTTCCAACTCTGACCCTCGACGCATGTGGCAGGGCATCCAGGCTATTACGGACTACAAACACAGCCACTCTACCCTCCCGGACACAAATGTCTCCTTCCTGAACCAGCTTAATGACTTTTATGCTCGCTTTGAAGGAGACAACAAAGAACCTGCCACCAGAATCACTCCTTCAACCAACCTCCCACCCATCACACTCACCTCCACAGACGTCTACACCGAAGCCAGGTCAACGTGCACAAGGCTGCTGGACCAGACGGCATCCCTGGACGCGTTCTTAGAGCATGTGCTGAGCAGCTTACTGGGGTATTCACAGACATTTTTAACATGTCCCTTGCCCAAGCAGCTGTGCCAACATGCTTTAAATCCACCGCCATTGTGCCAGTGCCGAAACACTCCAGCCCAACATGCCTGAACGACTACCGCCCTGTAGCACTCACGCCATCATTATGAAGTGCTTTGAGCGGCTGGTCCTGGCAAACCTGAAGGACTGTCTCCCACCCACTAGACCCACACCAGTTTGCCTACCGTGGCAACAGGAGCACAGAGGATGCAGTCTCCATTGCACTGCACTCTGTGCTAACACACCTGGACAATAAGAACACTTATGCACGAATGCTGTTTGTTGACTTCAGCTCAGCATTCAACACTGTAATACCCTCTAAGTTAATTACCAAACTTAGAGACCTGGACATTAACATATTACTCTGCAATTGGATCATGGACTTTCTGACCAACAGACCTCAGCATGTTAGGTCAGACCACATCTGTTCCACCACCATCACGCTCAACACTGGGGTACCACAGGGCTGTGTGCTGAGCCCTTTCCTCTACTCCCTCTTCACCCACGACTGCAAGCCCATGCATGGATCTAACACCATCATTAAGTTTGCAGATGATACAACAGTGATCGGTCTCATCAACAACAACGATGAGACTGCCTACAGGAGGAGGTCCAGCATCTGGTCACTTGGTGCAGGGATAATAATCTGCTCCTTAACACCAACAAGACCAAGGAGCTCATTGTGGACTTCAGGAAGGAGAAAAAGAGGCTCACACGATCCCATCCATGTTAACGGGATGGCCGTTGAGCCTGTTTCATCCTTCAAGTTCCTGGGTACCCACATCTCGGAGGACCTGTCCTGGACCACCAACACCTCCAGCCTAATCAAGAAGGCTCACCAGCGCCTCTTCTTCTTGAGAACACTCAAGAAAAACCATCTTCCCTCGGCTATCCTGGTGAACTTCTACCGCTGCACAATAGAGAGCATCCTAACCAACTGTGTCACAGTCTGGTAAGCTGCTCTGCTGCAGAGCGTAAGGCACTGCAGCGGGTAGTGAAAACTGCCCAACGATTACAGGGACTCCACTTCCAGCCATTGAGGACATTCAAAAGAAACACTGTCTGCGCCGAGCACGCAGTATTCTTAAGGACCCCTCTCACCCCGCCCACAGACTGTTTTCTCTCCTGCCTTCAGGCAGGCGCTAGATTTCCCGGACACGAACCACCAGACTGAGGAACAGCTTTTTCCTAGAGCTGTCTCCTTATTGAACTCTGCCCCCACTGATTTCACTGACCTCTTTGCCACAACCATACACCCCGACATTCTCCCCAAACCATTGCACTACTCAATATTGCACTATTCAATATTGCACATACTCATTGCACTAGCCTGTTATACTCACCTGTAAATACACGTCTGTAAAATGTCTGTAAATAGCAAACTGCACATTATATTCATATCTACTTGCATATTCAATCTGTAAATTTCTGCACTAGTTAACAACACCCTGTATAGTATGTTCATAGCATCTGTAAATATGATCCATAATTTCTTGTGTACATATTTTCTCGAGGTAATTTATAACCTATATCCTGCACTTGCTGCTTATTGCACTTCTGGTTAGACATAAACTGCATTTCGTTGCCTTGTACTTGTACATGTGTAATGACAATAAAGTTGAATCTAATCTAATCTAATCTAATCTGAAGACAAGTGACCACATAGAGCAAACATGAATTATAATGTTGGACAGGGAAGTTGGAAGGCAGGGCTTATGTAGGAGTGGCACAGATGAAACAAATCGGGTCTAATGAGCAGGGAAGAGAGCAAGGTAGAGAGAGATATAGAGGACGATTACCAGGGCAACACAGATCAATGCTGAGACTGTGACAAAATGTAAACCAGTCACATGTCATGTTGTCACATGGTATAACTTCAATGGCCCGTTTATAGTTTTCAGTAAAAGCTGTCAGCTCACCAGCTTAATTTGTGACAACTGCAAACCCAAGGTAATTTCGCCGGGTTCGACATCTCAGGATGATAGATAGACATCAACACATAATTCTATGTCAGCATTCAGAATAAGTGTTTCTGCAAACCCACGTCTGATAGAACAAGTTTTTTCTATTACCTCAGTGGAGATATGAGGATCTCCATCCAACATATTACACCTTTCCAATGAATCAGAACAGCAAACCAAACACAGCTTCTCTGCTGCAACAACGGTTCTCAGACAAAGAAATAAAATCCTGCTACAACCAGATCCAGTTTTGCTAGTATAAAGCAACAGGTTGTAATATACCCATGAGCAGTACACAGAAGTCATGGAACTGTCTTCCTGGTCAACAACTAACTAGTATTACGCAAACCAAGTTCTGTCTGTGGATCAACAAACACTTCAGGAGGCAACATGCTGTCAACATGTGGGAACAACAACAACGACAAACGACAACCCCGCCCCACAGCAAACAGGAAAGCTTCACACAGGAACGATTCCTTTGCAAAAAGGTGTCTTGACAAAAAAATATATCATCATTTTTGTCAGCTTTGAAATCAGCAATGCATTTTGTGACACTGTTTTCCTCTGGGGTGATCACCTGACCCAGATATGTAACTTTTGTTGCACAAATTGCAGTTAAGTAAAAAAACTTTATGGCCATTCTCTAAAAGATGTTTTAATAGGTGCACCATATCAATTTTGCATGCTTCTTCAGATTAACAAATACAAATTAGCGAATCGTCTATGTACTGTTACACAGATATTTGTCAAATTTGGTGGTACCAGAGAAAGAATAATTTGTATAGTTGTACTTCAGGCGCTCAGGGGTGTATGGCTGCATTCACCTCCTGTAATTTCGAACGAAGCGCCGCCCAATAGGTCTCTTTACATTTTACAAGAAATAAGTTTTGCGCACAAGAGAATTCTCAGATAACAATTATTACACCTGCCGTTAACAGGGAGTTATAAGCAGGCTTTATGCCATTGATGATGGCTTCCTGTTTTAAAGAGTGTTGGTTCTGACATGGTCTGCACTCTGTCAGAGGTCCTGCATCTTTTACATGACCTTTTTCATATTTATGGGATGCCCAAGGATTGTGGAGTTTGCTAGAGCTTTGGTGGCAAACTAGTTTTCTGTGATGGTAAAGGCTGCAGCATCAGTGAGCTTAACTCTTCTTTAAGCCTGTAAAACTGATGTAAATTGTATGATGTACATTATCCTTACAGCTGTATTCCGTCCTAGGATCTGATGTTGTTGGTTGTACGTCCTTGAGGAACAGCATCCTCTGCAACCATGGGCCAAGGTCTTGCCAACTCCAATCAGATTGTTTTGCCAGTGGGAGTATTTCCCCTAAATAGTTCATCCTGTTTAGAGGAGAGTGAGACAGAGGCAACAGCAGCAGTCTTTGTCCAATACATCTGTCAAACATATTACTTCATCATTTTCTACATACCACCGACCTTTATATTCACTTTATGGTTCTACATTCACTTGTGCTGCACAGTGTGTGTGCAAACTCTGTAAGCTGCTGTGTAACATGAGTGTTATCAGCAAGTTGCCACCTATATGCATATTGTAAATATATGTTAATCATCTGAGTAAGCTGTGATGGAAATTCCCATCTCCCTGTTTCAAGACTACTCCCATCAGGAGGTGAACATAACACTATGCCAAATTTACACATCAAATCTCTACCTAACAAATTTACAGAACATTTGAGACATTATGAATGAGTGTTTGGTGGTCTGTTTTCCCAAAGTGCATGTGAGAGGAACAGAGCAGCAGCTCTCTAAAACAGGTTTTCCACTGGCATCTACTGTGATGCATAACCTTCCACTCAATTTGGGAAGACTTGGTAATGATCCAGTCTGCAGCACTGAGCTTTTAGCTTTCGGAAATTCACTAAGAAGATCACTTCATGATTTTTAACTAGAAGACAAAGTTCTGGCAACATATTGTGTTGTCTTATCATGTGTGTAAATATGTGTGTGTGGGTCACCTGATTTTGTGTCTGCTCCTGTGTGGGCATCACTTGATCTACCATCTGCATCCCCTGCTCCTACACCCAATCAGCAATGTGCTTAATCACAGATCAGTTTCTAGCCCAATGTCCATTCTCTCCACACTGATGACAGGCTTCTAAGTCACGGTGGTGCTGCCTCTTCCTTTGGCTACGTCACATTCTTTGTCCTCTCTGTGTCTCTTTTGTATACTCTGCATGTTGCAGAATGTCTCTAAGTTGACAGATTTTTTAAGTCAAACTATTTCTCCATCTGAGCAAATTCAGTTTTCATTCTGGTTAGAAATGAATCCTTCAGGTAGGCCTCTTAGTCTTTTCCCAACTTGTTAGCATTTCTTTTAGATGAGTGACTTTCTCCATTGCTTCCTTTATGTCCACATCTGTCCAGGGGCGGAAAAACAACTTTGGGGCCATGAACACTACCCACCTTAATCCTGGGAAAAGTTAGTACCTCCTTCTCCTCAATGGTGGGAAAAAGAGTTTGCTTCCTTGATCTGGTGAACCTTGAGTGTCCTTTCACACCTCCATTGCTGGGCTCCAGGAGTGATGCCTCAGATGTGTTGCCCTCCCCTGATGCTCTTTGTGTATTTGCTGGCTTGCTGCTGCTGTGATCTTTGGCTCTTATATGATGGGAGAGCAAGTGGGGATGCAGAGTCCAAATCCAGGTTTTTTCATGAATCAGTCCTTCATTTCCACTTCCCTACTTTGGACTTTTATTTCGTTACCTGTTTTCTCCACATCCTGTCTCTGTTCTACAGTTACTTGGCCAACTTCACCACTAGTCATTAACCTCAATTGGTTTCGCCTGCTTCCTTGTGCCTATTTATGTTTGGTCGTGTTTTCTCGCTGCTGTTCTTCAGTTCTCCAGAAAGCCTTTCTACCACGCTGGATTTTATTTCGGACTTTCATGCTCCGCTTGCCTGGTAACCTATGGTCTGTTCACCAACCATGTTACCCTCGTGCGAGAATATCTCTCGACCTCCCCTATGTTTTCCAGAGTCTCCAGCACTTCTGTTTTAGGTTTTTCTCCCTCATTTGTACTCTTTTGCCTGGTGGCTTTTGGAACCTGTTCTCTGGCTGTGTCTGTTCTCCGGAAACACCCGTGTAAGTGAGCGAACTTTCTCCGTGATTATTGGTGGATTTAATTTGGGTTTTTCGCAAGCTTGGATTCTGTTGGACTGTGTTGAATGTTTTACGTTACTTTAGATGCATACTTTGTTATTTTTTTGATTACGCACCTCTGGATTATTTCTACTTCAGTTGTTACTTTGTGGTTTTTTTGTTTGATCTACTCACCTGATGTTGTCAGCCGCCTTCAGTTCCCCATGAACCCACTGTTTGTCCACTTACCTTGTCAAGTCTCCACCTCGTGATTCACCCCCCCTCCTCAATCCAATCCCCACCCTTGCACCAATAAATGTATCCAATAAACTTTGCTCCATAAACTAGATGCTTTGGTTCTGTTTGTTTGGGCTTTTCATGTTCCTTTGTGTCTTGTTTTCTAAAAGTTTCCCTCAAATGACATTCATCCTTCCACATGCCTTACAGTCAGCCTTAAACACCTTGTGTTTTTTTTCCTATTTCGCTTGGAAAGACTTGTGTATCTCTGTGCTCTCCCTCTATCTTCAGTTTATCTTTTACTGAGCTAACTGTCTGCTACTCACACTAACCTCTTTAGGAAAACCCCAATTCCCACCATTGTCATTTGATCACAACTGCACAACCCTATACTTTTGGACATTGCTTCACGTAACGGTGACAATTGAGCTGGCAGACCCTGCCCAGACCTGGGTTTTGCCAAAAGTGTGAAAACAGAGCTTGTATTAAAATTTCCCTCACAACTTCAACTCATCTGTGCATTTTGGAGATGGAGTAGGCCACTCAACTCATCCTGTGTATGAATGAATTAAAAAACTGCCTGTGATAAGTCTATCTCTGGTGGATGTTACTGGGGCAGCTGTGATGGGTAGTGTGGTCGTTCACCAATCCTACAGTTGTTGTTTCAATCCCCAGCTCCTCTGGTCACATTTTGAATCCTTGAACAAGACACTGAACCCCACTTAGTTGCTCCCAGTGAGTGTCTGTTTGAATGGGTAGATAAGAAGCAGTGTAAAGTGCTTTGAGTACCAACAGGTAGAAAGGTGCTATGTAAGTGCAGACCATTTACTGTTAAGATGAGCCTGACCTCTGACCCCAGGAAGCCCCATCTCAGCTGATGACCTTTTGACTGGTCTGTCTGTGACTGCTGATGTAAGACATTCAAACTCTGCAATTTGGTTGCCTACCTGATAGCGACTGATACGTCCATGTCCAGACAGAACATTGTTCAGGATAAGTGTGAAAGGTGTTTCAGTTTCTTAATGAATGATTTCTAACCCTGGAAGGGTGTTGCCCCACAGATCTTTGACCAATTACTGATAGTGTGTTTTTGCATGTTTTATATTGGTCATGGGCTTGTCCTACACTGTACAATAGAGTCTTGTGGAGTGTTGTGGAGTGTACACGCATCTCCGTTTCTGATAAACCACCCTGTTTACTTGTTTGTAAAAGTTGTTCTATTAGGTGTAACTTATATATCTGTGGTGTGACCTAAAGAAAGTTGTGCATGGCAATGCTCTCAGTCTGGCAGGTTTTTAACACCTTTGCAAGAAAGAGTGGGCAAAGATTCCTCTGACAAGATGTGACATGCTGATAGACTCCTACCCCTAAAAGACTGAACGCTGTCAAATCGAAAGGTGCCTCAATAAAGTATTAGTTTAAGGTTGTGCATATGTATTAAATAACTTTAGTGGAATCTATAATTTAATTGATCTGAAGTCACTTAGGGTGAAAAATGATAAACTTCCAATAACATGGTTTAAGTTGGTAGAATTTTTTTTTTAAATCTCAAACCTGCCATTTTAACAGGAGCATGTTGACTTTTTACAGTACACTGACATATAGTAGCAAAGAAAAAGTAAACTGTGCAATATCCTGGTGTTCTGCATCATGAAATGTGATCTGATCTTTACCAAAGTCACATATCAACAAACACTGACAAACATAGTCAGGATCTTTCATGGTTGCTTTGTGCAATCAACACCACATGTAGAGGGCAAAACTGAAATGGATGTCCCACTTTACATTGGCGTGATGCAGGTGGAGAGAGTCAAAACTTTAAAAGTTTACATCAGCGAGGTTCTAACCTGGTCTCATAACAAACTGTACATCCTAAAAAGACTTTAGTAACTTCTACAGATGTGTAGTTGAGTGTCATCATTGTGTGGTATGGGACCTGCTCTGCACATGGTAGGAAGGCTCTCCGGTGTCTGATTAAAACTGAACAGCACAAATCAGTAGCAGCCTTCCAGTCGGTGGAGAACATCTACAAATCCACAACCCTCAGGAGAGCAAACGGCTTTTAGGCAAGAGATACAGAAGTGTGAAATCCAGAACAACTAGAAAGGCCAGCAGCTTTCATCCACAGGTCATCAGGCTTATGAATAGTTTTCACCACCCCCTCTCATCCCCATCCACCTTTGACAAATCCCGCTCATAGTCAAATTGAGTTTACCATTTTAAAGTAATTATTATCCTGTCTGTTATTCTAATTTGACTATTTGGCCTTTGCCTATGCTACAAATGTAAAATGTAACACATTCTTTATAGTTGTCAGTTTCAAACTTTACTTCTTATTTAGTTGTAACAGAAGTCAATGTGTGGTGCTTTTGGGAACAGACACAGAGGAAAAAACTGTTTGTAACCAGAAGCTGAATGACAAACGGGGCACACACTAGAAATGCACAGGTTAGATATTTGGCAGCAAAGGGCGTGTACGAATGGTTACTGATAAGCACCATCACTGGAAATAACAAATTATCTAACAGTAACAACGTTAAGAACTGCACATTTTCTCTATTTAGATTTCTTTACTCACTAAAGAACATGTACAAATGCATTTCTTTGTCCATTGAGCAGATCACATTTCAGTCTCTGTTTACAGCATGTTGGTCTCACAGGACCCAGGCTGCAGTATCTGAAGGGAGAAAATTAGTCTGATAGCTTTTCTAAACCAGGGGTAAAACAATGCATAGATCACAGGGTTCAGACAGGGGCTAATATGCAAAAGCATAAAACCAATGTTATATAAATCACCATCAGCTGTATCTGGTACAAAAGCACATGAGAAAAATGGGCAGAAACAGATTAAGTACACAACTACAACAACACCAAGAGTCCTGGCTGCTTTCAGCTCAGATTTCTTAGTCATTATATTCCCTGAAGGCTGGTGTGTGACGGCTGCAACATGAGAGCGCATGGCACGAGCCTGAGCCACAGCCGTCACAAACACTCTCATATACAGAATTACGATAACGGCGACTGGAGCGAGAGATGACAAAACATTATCAATTATTCCTGAAATGTCGTCAGCGCCACCTGCACACCGACCATAGCAGGGCCTATACCGACCTGGTTCAGTCAAGAAGTCCTTTAAAATCAGACCATTGTAGACAACAGAACAGGTCCAACACATACAAACACACATTTTAACCCTTGTCACAGTGACTCTGGTGGGATAATGCAGAGGCTCACAAATAGCCACATAGCGGTCGACTGATATAAGTATCATGTTTCCTATTGAGGCACCAAGAATGATTGAGCTCACATAAATATATAGAGAACATATGAGGTCACCAAGAAACCAACAGTTTGTTAATACATGTGCCCGTAGTGGTGTTATCACAAGCCCAAAGAGGAAATCTGACACAGCCAGAGAGAGGATGAGGAGGTTGGTGGGTGTGTGCAGCTGCCTGCAGGGCGACAAACACATGTAATCTAATATGAGACATTCATGTAAATTTATACGTCTTACATGTGGCACATCTGGACATTTAATATTCAAAAACATTGTCATCAAAGCAGAAAATATGTCTGGTGTCAAGATGTGAAGTTATTAACACACTAAGTCTAAGAAACATTTTCTTGTAAATCAGACTGTCCACACTTATAAAACAATTAATTATAAGTTTGGCTGAGTTTGTCTTTGCCTGAAGTGGGAGACTGAGATGATGACCAGCAGGTTTAGAGCCACAGTGAACACAGAGAAAATGAAATACAACAAAAAATACAGTAAGCCATCTTTAGTCTGACTAAGATTTGGTTTCCTGCATGAGGCATTGAGGAGTTGTGGAAAGCAGATCTCTGCTCCATCCTGGTCCTCCATCCTCAGAGAGAGGAGGAGGAGAAGCTGCAGCCCTGACAGCTTCTGACTAAATCTTAGTCAGACAATTGATATATCATTTTCCTGCCTTAACCTTCATCTCTCTCTCTCTCTGCTGGGCACTGATGTCTCTGTCTCTTGATAATTGCCTCACATCTTTATTTTCATCACTTTCTCTCTTTCACTCTCGTTGTTGGTATTCTTTACCATAACAAGAACCACATGAAGGACATCAGACCCCTCGCTGGACCCCATGTAGTTTGTCTACAGGGAAAACAGGTCAGCTGACGATGCTGTAAACGTAGGACTCCAGTACATCCTGCAGCACCTGTATCGCCCTGGCACGTATGTGGAATTCAGTTCAGCTTTCAATACCATTATCCCTGGAATACTACACCGCAAGCTGACCCAGCTCACCGTACCTGTTTCCACATGTGAGTGGATCAGCAGCTTCCTGACTGACAGGAGGCAGAGGGTAAGGCTGGGTAGCATCACATCTGGCACCGGCACCATCAGCACCAGTGCACCACAGGGGTGTGTCCTCTCCCCACTGCTCTTCTCCCAGTACACTAACGACTGCACCTCAGGGGACCCATCTGTGAAAATCCTGAAATATGCCAATGACCTGATGGTGATGGAGAACTGAACTTTCAGTGCAATAACCCTGCGAATGTGACATGGTGCGCAATACGTTTTCTTTTTGTTTTTTTTTTACAGTGTGCAATTTCTATGTGTATATTCTGTAATATATCTGCTGTTTTAATGTTGCTAATATTTCATGTAAATAATTGTTAATAGAGAGTACCAAGAGACAGATATAGACCGAATTCAATTCTTCACTTGTCTTGTACAAACTTGGCAAGTAAAGTTGATTCTGATTCTGATAAAAATATCACTTGTAAAATAATAACAATAGTGAATTAATTTAAAGTGGGATACCATCATTATCCCTTAGCTTTGTCATAATCCAACAGAGTGTTACGGTTATTCAGACTGCAACCTAAGCACAGAAACTACGCACATGCTCAGGTGAGGATAATAAAGTTTAATGTACCAACCAGGAGACAGGACAGTTTCTGCGATGGTAAAAACTGCATGATCGGAGTAGGTAAGCTTTACAAAACAAACTGGACACCATACTATCCTATAAAACTATGAAAAGGACGAATAAATAAAAAAAAATACACCAAAAGAAGGAGAGCAATTGAAACAGGCTGCGGCCTGCACCTGCACACATATTTTTTAGGCTGCGTCAGATGTGCTTAAAACATTTACAGTGTGTGTCTAGTTGAATTTGTTTCAATTTGGTTCAGAATTTGAGCATTGAATTGAGCATTGATTTTTTTCTTTCTGTATTCATAACTTGGATAATAAAAAGCATAGTATCAAAGATATAGGCCTAAGGCCTTACATGTATAAACCCTAGGATTTATACTCTAGGACAGTGCTTCTCAATTATTTTCTGTGACGCCCCCCCTAGCGGACATAAAAAAATTCGCGGCCCCCGTGACTCTGATCGCGACGACCGGGGGGGGGGAAGGGGGCTAGCGCTAGCGTTCCTTTACTCGGTGCAAAATAAACCCGACACCATAGAGCTAATCCTCCCTGCGCACACTCTGACAATGAGAGCGCCACTGCCAACTACTGGACTGGATCTGCAATTACACTTTATTCTAGTACGGCAAAAAAAAGCATGTTCCCCAGGGTCTCACGCGCCCCCCCTGGCAGCGCTCTGCGCCCCCTCAGGGGGCGCGCCCCACTATTTGAGAAACACTACTCTAGGATGATGATACCCTACGATGTTACACTGTTTGTGTAAATGCTTAAAATGTAAGTAATATGTGGGCCTAAATAACCGTTATTATTAGCAGTAAAGACTAATAAAAATAATTAAAATAACAATATAATTAGTGGTAAAGTACTTAAACGGTTCATTTTGTTTAATTAAACAGTTCATTTTAGTAAATTATGTACCCCAGTGAATTTTTTCTTTCATTTCTTTGTAAAATGATAAATGGCTATTCCTTTGTGTTCAATGCTCTACTGTAAACACTTCGTCAGGGTAAATACTCAAACAAGTCACTAGATGGCGTCTATCGCTAAGGAGGAACATTAAAACGCCACAATTCGTTTTGCAGTACTGTGGTGAAAAGGACCTTTTTAGCTACACGTTGGCATATAAGGCTAGCAGACTTATTGGCAGTGAAAACGGTAGAGCTACTGAGATGCTAACGCTACAGGGGCTAGTGCACAAATTTAGTTGGTTCTTTCATTGAGTTATGTATGGATGTTTTGTCCAAATGTTAACATAATCGGTAAACATTTTAGTACTGAGCTCAGGAGTGAGAGATGGTAAAAAAACTATATCAGAGCGTTTATTGTACATGTTTGTTCTTTCCTATACAAAAGCAACAGATGTGCATTAACACTGGCAATGTGAGATTCAAGTAGACGATGAAGAATCAATTTTTGTTTTTTGTTCATTTGTGAAGAAAAGAACATTGCAATTGGTTCATGTGCAATAAGGTTAAGGACATTTTATTGTACTTGTGCTTAGAGTAACGATGTATTTGCACATGCCAGGATTCTGCAGAGACACCATGATGGCTGTAACATTTGGAGGTATTGTACATCAACTATTACCTGTTGAATACCATGAGGTTCTGATTTCATGCCTGGTGTTATTGTATGTGGAGATCGTCATTAACTTTGGATTTAAGGTCAATTAACATCTTTTATTGTTTATGAGGCAGAATAAATTCTGCAGGCAAGCTAAACGGAGAAAACCTCGAGATAGAATCAAAAATAACCCGAGACTTTCTAAAACTCATCATTTGTTGTTTTTTTACAGGCTTAGGAATTCTGTGGATTGCAAGAATCCGTTTTGGTGACAGTGTTTTACCTTCTGGGGTGATCACATGGCCCAGATATGTCACCTTTTGTTGCGCAAATTGAATTTTTGTAAGACTTACTTTATGGCCATTACTTGCAAGATGTTTTAACAGGTGCGCCGTATCAGTTTTGCATGCTTCTTCAGACTGACTACAAATCACCAGATCGTCTACATATTGTAACAGCGCTGAGCCAGCCGGCAAATGAAGATCCTGGAGGTTTTTGTTGAGGGCCTGATGAAAGTACTGGACTTTCAGAATAACCTTGGGGACACCTGGTCCAGGTGTAAATATTTCCTCCAAAAGAAAAAGCAAACCAGTACTGGCTGTCCTTGTGCACAGGGACAGAGAAAAAGGCATTGGCCAGATCTATTACTGAGAAATGAGTTGAATTTGGTGGTACCAGAGACAAAATGGTTTGTGGGTTACTTACTTCTGGCGCCCGGGGGTGTATGGCTGCATTCACCGCCTGCAAATCTTGCACAATGCGCCACTCAGTTGGCTGACCTTGGTCTCTAATTTTTTTAACAGGAAATATGGGAGTGCGCACTGGGGAATCGTTACATGGAATTATAACACCGGCTTCTAATAGAGAATTGAACACAGGCCTTATGCCATCGATGGCTTCCTGCTTCAAAGGATATTGTTTTTGACATGGTCTGTACTCTGATTTTGGATGGACTGTCAGAGGCTCTACATTTTTCATAAGGCCTACATCATATTTATGGGCTGCCCAGAGAGATTTAGGAATTTGCTCGAGCTCCGGTGGTAAACTAGTTTCAGTGAGGCTGCAGCATGCGCAATATCAGTGAGCTCAACTGTTTGGCTCTGTGTGTCCTCCAGTGTGCAGCTACTGGTCCTACTAACCTGCCCAGTGTTTTTTTGTTGCTTTTGTTGCTCTGTTTTTTTCTCTCTCCACTTTCCACTCAGCCCAACCGGTCAAGGCAGATGGCCGTCCACCTTGAGCCTGGTTCTGCTGGAGTTTTCTTCCGGTAAAGAGAGTTTTTCCTCTCCATTGTTGTCTATGGCTGCTCAAGGGGGATGTTTTGGTTTTTTGGTAATGTTTGTATAGTCTTGACTTTATTATGTAAAGTGCCCTGAGATGACCTTGTTGTAAATTGGCAATATATAAATAAAGTTGAATTGATTAGAAAAAAAAGAATGAGCACACAAAAATATTAAGTCATCCTAATTTCTAAAGATGTAAACGTTACCATGATAAAGACAAGCTAAGATAGCTCACCTAAAAAGTTAGGTTAATGCAATCTTAATGCTCTGATAAAGTACTCTTTACTCTACCATAATGTTGCTGAATATGTAGCTTTAATAAAGACCACAATATAGAACCAAAAATAAAAATTTTCCTACTACTAACTAACTTTTTGAATTTGAAGGTAAATTAGCACGCAAGCTAGTTGAGACATGGTTTGGCTACGTGACCTGGCTTTATTTTTAATAAACTAAAAAATGCATTAGTTTGACCAAAAGGATTGCTAATCCTTGTCTAGGAGTATGTGCATGTAACTCTGTGTCGATTTAATATTAAACCCTAATGCCTGAAAATGAGGCTAGAGGAGCTGGTGTTAACTAGTTAGCTGGAGTATTGTATTTTATTTGGTCAGCTTTATAATGGACTTGGCAACTAGTAGAGATGTGGTAGAAACATACATATAATTATTTTTAAACCTCATTGCAACTCACTGACCAGATATAAAGAATAGTGGCTAGCTAAGCTAAAACCATTAACCACTACCACAACCTGAGGGTGAAGAAACTCCAGACCGGTGTTAATTTGAAGAGGGAATCGCATCTTTTCCCTTCCTGTACTTTTAAAGGTAGGGCCTGATACTGACAGTTTTGTTTATACACAAAATCTTAGTCTATCAGATTGCTAATTAAAGAAGCACTGACTGTCATCTTAACAATTAGTACTGCCTTAATGACAGAAGTGGTTTTGGACTGATTTCAAACTGACTAAAACAACATTATCTTTGTCCCTGTTTAAATAATAAGTGAGTTAATGTAATCAACTTAAAATGCTAAATACTGTAGCATCTCTTTATGTCCTACTCTCTCTTCTTCCAGATGAAAAAAAAAATGCAGATAGACACATGCTGCTAAAGGTGAAGTATGACGGTTGTAAGAAGTGTGTGTAGTGATTTAATGGGTTGTGTTTGGAAAAAAAGCTATATCTTTGTCGTTGCTAAGGAATTTATCCATTTCGCAGTCAGATGTAAATTCGGCCTGTCAGATGGAGCTCAACTCTCAATATTTAAATAGTCTCACACTGTGGTGGTAGATAACATACTTCTTCTTATAGAATTTCTTCTTGAGCTGGTTGAAGCCAATCCTGACTTTTGCATTTTCAAAATAAGTATAATTTTAAAAATGCAAATATTACGTTAAATAATGCAGTTTCTTGTTGTGTTCATTTGCTGTTGTTTTTTAGGCTCTTTGAGTTCTAGTTCCCTTACAAAAAGACAGCTATGTTGAATGGGGTATTTTTGTCATGGGACAGAGGAAGGCATTAACTTATCCCACAACAAGCATTTCAGAATCAGAAGCTGCAAAGGAGGCACCAAACATTATTTCTGAAGTGCACAGAACTACAACCTTAGCATTTGTATGTTGTGATTCAGTGTATGCAAATGAATGTTATGGAAGAATAATTGGTAGCATTATGATAATTTTAGATGTAGCTAAATTTTGCTAACTATTTTAAGTACTACTTAAAATAAAAAAATCTGGATCCACAGTATCACTTCTCATTTTCAATTTTTTTCTGTGATTAAATGGTCACAAAGAGAGGTAAACGATTCGCTGTGTTGACCCCTGAAAAAGAACAGCCTAACAAAAAAAAAAAAAAAAAACAAGAAAAAGCCAAGGGTTTTATTAGATTATTATTAATTAAATTATTTTTTTATTTATTAAAGATTTTATTACATTTTCATAATTTCTGTACAAGCCAGCGATAGTGTTTGTCCTACTTTGTCTTTTCCCATTCATGCTGTGTCTTGATAAGTTAGGTAGACTAATAAGTGTATGTACATAAACAAAAAAGGTCATCTAAGGCATCATCCAAGGAAACAAATGTTTGAATTGCTGTTATTATATCAACATGATCTGTAGAATTATATGTCATCGGTTCGATTGTGGAACACAGAAATCTTATAAAGCTGCAACTTTTTATAGTACTTCTACTTCTGGAGTGGATAATTGTTCAAAGGGTGTAATTTCAGTCAGTGATAACTGCATGAATACCTTGTATATAACCATGTTTCACTCACAAACTCATGTGTTTTTTGTAAGACAACCTCTCCTTTGAGAATGTAGGAATTCTTGATTTTGTTCCCTTTCCACAAGAAACATGCTTTTGTTTGTACATTTCACTGAGGATGAATCGAGCTAAACCCTATTACATCCACGTTACTTTCACCAAAATTAAAAAATATAGTGTCTTTATATAGGTTGATTAGGAGTCTCGCAAGTAAAAAGATATAACTACATGATTAATGGTATTGCTGGGAATTAAGTTGCAGACAATAAAGTTTTTTATCAACTTATTAACTTAATATTATGACACTTGTTCCAAAGAGAATTTTAATCTCATCTGGCACATGAGGAGTTAAAGTTCAGGCTACACAGCAGTACAGACCATGATTATGTGTTCGGTCATAGGGAGAGGAGATTAATTATATTACATGGGTTCATCATTTTCCCCAGTCTATGTAGAAAATTTACCATTTTTTTATTTTCCAGCAACAGATTATGCAGTTTGGCTTTGTGGACCTCATTTGTATACCTATTTCTACCACAATGGTTTTAATCTTACTTAATGTTCCTAAGGTGAATCAATTGGTGCTTGGATCACACCAATTCCTACCAAGCCTCCAAAAGCCCTTTCTAATGATGTCCAGGCTTAGGTGTCATTTAAAGAAAATTATCAGTACCCAATCATAAAGATCTTAGTCTGGAACCTGAAGACCATCTTTTTGTTTCTAGTCTGTCGTATAGGGCAATTTAAACACACATTGTTTCTAGCCCATGCATTGTAGCTCAGCTGGTAAGGCAGTTGTCCATGGACCACAGGGTCAGTGGTTTGATCCACTAGTTTGATCCCTGGTTCTTGCCACATGATGAAGTATCTTTGGGCAAGACACCAAGTTCCTCCTGGTGGGTCAGGTGACTGCCATACACCTTGAATGGCAGGCACTGCCATCAGTCTATGACCGGGTGAATGAGAAGCAACATTATAAAGCGCTTTGGATAAAAGTTCTACATAAGTGGGCATTTACCAGGCATTGTGTTAAATCCAACCAAAAAAACAAATTAACTGGCCCATTAGTGTAAACCAACTCCACATTTATGTATAAAATACTGTATGTAAACTACATCAAATATAGTGTAACAAAACAAAGAAAGTAAAGTGGCGGAAATACAACTTGAAATAGAAAGTATGCATGTATTACAAGTTTAAACTTATGATGCAAATATTATTGTGCCGCATGTTAACACAGGTATATAGTCCAGATCTCTATATGACTGTGCATCACAGAGCGTGAATGTAAGAGTATTATTATGTATTGTATGTAAGAGTATTAGTATGTATTGGGTTGTAGTGTGAAGGATGATGGTTACTGAGTTGGTGGGAGGAAAATGAGGGACAGGGTTGGTTGTGAGCTGAGTAGCTGGACAGCATTGTGAACAAAGGTTGATCTTATTCTCTGAGTCCTGCAGCTAGGGCAACACAGCCGTCATCTTGAGGGGAGCCACTAAAATGCAGAGACCAGGGAAGGGGTCTTGTAGGATCCAGGTCCTATAGGCTCCTGACTGGTAATCCAATTATCCTAGTACACATCTTGACTTTGTTTTGTAGGGGAATTCTGTTTTGGAGGCTAATGGAGTGAAACCAGCATGGAGGTGGTAAGAAGGTGTATGGTTTTAATTAAGCCGGGATAGAAAGTTTGGAGGATGAACTTGCTGACTTTAAATGCATTAAGCTTCTTCAGAAAGTACTGCCTCTGCTGGCATTTCCTGAGGATCTCCTTTTCGGTAGACCTCGACAATTTCCACGTACCTCCCATGGATGGCTGTCGACCAGGTGACAGTTTGGCCGGGAGGCTCTACAGTCATCAGTGTAGAGAATGAAGAGCAGCTGTTAGAGGACACAGCCCTGTGGGGAGCTAGTTGAGGTGTGAATAAGTCCAGAGAAGGTGTTAACAAGAACTCTCTTCAACCGATTGGTGAGAAAGTTGATTCTCCACAGGATGGTCATCCAGGCATAAGTGGTTGGAGTGTTTCTGGGCCTGTTGAATGTTGAATGAATATTTTGGTATTGTAAATCCCCATCTCTTTGCCTCCATTGCAAGAGAGGTTAGGGACATGGGGCAGCAGTAATTCAGGGCTTTGGTTACGTCAGCTTTCTTTGGGATAGGAATGACTTTGGACTGTGCTGCAGTCTAAAAACCTCTGGAACAAAAGCTAAAACACACCCCTTAGCTGCTCAGCGCAGTACTTCAGGATGTGTCCACTGATGTTGTCTGGCCCTGGTACTTTTTTAAGGGCTCTCACCACATTCTCTTTTTTAAAGGCAAAAGCAGAGTGACTGAGTTTTAATGAGGAAATAATTCATTTGAGCTGAGTGCTGTAGTCAGGCTCAAATCTGGAGTAGGAAGAGTTAGGGAGTGTTGCTAGGTTATTACCTACAACTTGGATGGCCCTGCTGGAGGAAGTAGCAGTGTTTACAGCTGCCATGTTAGCAGAGGTTACCTTCAGTAAAGTTAGCTAGACTTTATGTTGTAGCTTAGTGGTTTTAATAGTACACTTGATTTTCCTGTTGACTTCCCAGCTCAGAGCATGTGAAGAAAACCATCTTTTTCTTGTTTTGTATATTCTTAAGTTCTTTAGCAACCCAAGGTTTATTGTTGGGTAAGATTGTAACAGTTTTGGTGGGAGAACAGGGAGGTGTATGACGAGACTGTTTTTATTTTCTCGTTGTTGTAGGAGGATGTAGATATGAGGAATTTCCACCAGTGGCTTTGAAGCATCCCTATAGTCTGTTAATGCTGTCACTGGTCCACAGTTAGTAGATTTTTTCCACCACCTTCTCTGCCCTCCTTAGTGTTAAACAAGGTATTCTCTCCAGCTGTGTTGGACCAGGAACTCTATCCAACTGTGGAAGGGCTATTTGCAAGTATACCATTTGAACTGAATTGAGTTCAAAAGTTTGCTTTCCCTTATTTGCATTAATTCCTAATTGTCTTAATGTGAAACTAATTGTTACCACACGTTGTTTCCAGTATTTATTACTGTTATTATTACTATATTATATTATTATCATTTATTACATTTTTGGGGTGTGCTACTAGCCTTGAATGCTTACAGCTAGAAACATGGTTCCAACTCTACCCATGTAAAGGTGCTCACCTGACCCACCAGGAACAATTTTCAGGTTCAGTGTCTTGCCCACTGACAATTCAACATGTAGCCAGGTGGGACCAGAAACCACTGATTTCTAAGCTGATAAACATAGTCATGATCTTTCATGTCTGGTGTGAACAGCTCTCTGGATTTCATTCCACAGCTTAGGTGAAGGTCTGGGCTCTGATTAGGCACCACCAAAGAGGTGGAGTAGAGAACAGCCAGACCCCCAAATCAATCTTAAAGGTTGCTCTGTAACCCTTTCCAGCTACGTGTAAGTTATCAACTTTTAGCTTTTCTGAGATCTTTTTTGTGAGGCATGGCTCACATCAGCTGATGCTGCTTGTGTTTAGCACATGGAAAATGTTTCAATTGTTTTCTAAGTTAAGGTAGCTCAAAACCTCGACCTCTATTTATGATTTATTGACTAGACTGTATGTATGCTAACACCGACTCCAGCTGGTGTTTAGAGACCTCAAAAGCTAATCAACTTTTCCACAATATCTTTGAGAAATCCCACTCACAGTCAAATTTAGTTTAACATTTTAAAGTGACAGTTTCAGTTGTAAATTATTCTCCTGTCTGGCACCACATGTCTCTTACTGTAATGGTTACCATAACTGGATATTGTTACTATAGGACCGAACTACCAAAACTGTCAACAGACTCCCAAACCCCTACAACTGACAATCTGACACAAGCAGACAACACAACACATAACCTGCAAATGGTCATCCTTCTCATAAACACACAGGTCAGATCAAGCTTGGTCTGCCAAATCAGACCTGTTACCAACTGATACCATCCTGTCCAACACAGCATAAGTGTTAAAGGTGTTTGCAAATCTGCGTTTCATTCTCTTCTTGAATGATTTCTAATCCTGGAAGGGTGTTGCCCCATGGATCTTTGACCATTTTGTGATGGTATGTTTTATATTGCTCATGGGCTTGTCCTACACTGTATTATAGGGTCGTGTGGGGTGTACAAGGCCCCCTGTTACCAGCAGCTTGTTTGAGCAATAAGCGCTGCTCTCATACCAATTTTTACTTATGCGATACCTGAGGGTTTTTTTTCATGACCCTTGGACTGTGATTGTGATTGTTGAGGTTGTTTTTCTGACTGTACTGTGTACTTGGTGCTCAAGTTTGATATAATTCAGTGGGGGCAGGTGTAACAGAGTTAAAAATAAACTTTGTTTTATAATTTTATTCCTAATGTATGTTGTGAATCCTTTTAGTTGTTGTGAATTCCATTTAGTATTTGTTAATTTTATCCAAGCAATTTTTACTTGCACTTTCTGGGGAAATTGTATTTTATGTACATCCTGAGTTTCCGTAGTTCCTTCCCCTTCCCCTCACACTGCTGCCAGGCATCGTTGAGGGTAAGTTGAGTGGAGAAACGCTGATGGTGCTATTTTGTTATTTTCTCAGTAAAATAAGTTGTTTATGATGTCACCTTGACCGTGTGACTTTTGCTTTTAATATCACTATGACACTGAGCCATTTTGGTTAAGTTTTGACTGCTAAATGTAAGTGTTCTAGACATTTTTGTTTTACTTTGAAATTTGTTTGGTGCCACTTGCAGTACAGCAGACCACCATGTTATCTTTGATAATGTAACTATGTGGAGATTTTAGCCGCATTTCTCATTGAAAACTTTATTTTTGTACATGTAGGGCTCCGATGTGCAGGGCAGACCAGTAACAATTCATATGGTTGTTTTATTGTCTTCTGTAGGTACGTTTCTTTCCATATTCTTTTCATTTCTGTTTTTTATATCCCGTCACCCAACCACAGGCACGCCTTTCCTTTGACCACTAGGTGGTATTGGTTGACTTTTTCTGATTATGTTTTCGTGGTTAACATTAAATTGTAAAGAAAATTATGGTAATATTTGTTATTATGATTTGTAAAATGAAAATTTTTTTTGTATTCAGCTGCTGTCAAGATCGGTGTTTTTGTCTGTACTTTTAGTTTTTTTTAACGGCTTCTCTAACTCAGTCTCTCTCTCTGTGTAGGTTGGTAGCGGCCCCCCCTCCCTACTGTAGCCACACCTGGAACCAGTGGCGATAGTGGGGTGCACAGCTGCCTGCACTTGTGACTGATTAGAGCGCATCTTTAAGACCTGCCTGAACCAGCGCCCAGATTTGGTGTGTCTTGTAAGCTTTCTAGTCTGATGGTTGGTCTGAGCCTATTCCCGTCAGTCTTCTCGCCTACTAGTTTGCAAGTATTTTGGACTGCGTTCACTCTGGCCCTCCTGCCCTAATTTTGCTCTGTCCTCTTTTGCTGCATTATAGTCATTAGTTTGTGTTCTTCATGTCCCTGTCTGCTCCTGTAGGATTGTAGGGCAGCCTTAGTTAGTTCGTTAACTCCTCCTGAGAAGTTGCTTTTCATTATATCCCTTGCTGTAAAGTGATCAGTTTTGTATAACCTGTGTGTTTCTGGGTACATCCGCACAGTAAATTTTATTTACCTTCTCCACCACCTCTGCCTGTATGTGTTTTGATTCTGCTCTTGGGTCGCTATTTGGCAAACCGTAACATCTGCTCTTGTTCATAAATATACTATGTTAGGTATAGATCAGGACACTGTATTGCAGAGCCTCTACGACATTTGTTGTACATGCACCTTATGGAGAAAAGAACCCTTTCCTTCACACTGCCGCGAAGCATCGTTGAGGTGGTCAGATATGCGGGACAGAGCAGAAGATAATTTATGATTGTTTTATTATCTTCTGCAGGAGCAAATAAACTGGGAAAACAGACTTCAGCACAGCTTTCGTTTGTGTCTGATCAACACCCATTAAAGCTTCAACTTTGTAATCTGATAAAAACGGTTTTTGCACTGCACATTTTGACACAGTAAATCTGTATGGTGGTTGTGGGCTGTAACTCAAGATGAAAGTTTCTTGGATTAAAGAAACTCTAACAGGTTATTAGTCAAGACAAGTACACTAGTTGAATAGGAGAGCTTCTTTAACTCTGGATGGGCCTGTGTTTATGAATGGGCCTTGTAGAGGACTTATTTTTTATGCCTGCATTGCATACTAGGCATGAGATAATAAATCACTAGAGTACATTTTACCATTTCTTTGTACTTCCTTTTCCCAGCACAACAGGACAGAAGGCAGGAAGTCTAGATTACTGCTTAAAACTTGTCACTGGAAAAGACGAAACTCCTTTTGGCAGAGACGTTTAAGTTTCTTGTTTCTGAAACTTCAGTTTGACAACCGTATTTTTATTATCTGCATCACTGCTGCTGCAAACTCAGCTCTAAAAATGTTTTGTTTATGACTTGATTATTAAAACTTATAATATATAATACATAATTATGACGGAATTACATTTTCTCCTAAAATAATAAGAACGCAGCCTCTTCGAGACATGCATGCTTTACACTAATCATCTCCATTTCTGATAAACCACCCTGGTTATTTGTCTGTAAAAGTTGTTAACAGTTGTATTAGGTGTAACTTCTAACTTCTATATATGTGGTGTGACCTGAAGAGGGTTTTGCTTGGCTATGCTCTCACAATCTGACAGATTTTTAATACCTTTGTAATAAAGAGTGGGCAAATATAAACCAGACAAGATGCGGCATGCTGACAGACTGAATGCTGTTAAAAAATCGAAATGTGCCTCAAAAAAGTATTAGTTTAGGGTTGTGCATATTTATTAAACCATATTTATAAGAAGTTTTTATTATATTTTTCACCCTACAATATTTCAGATCAGTTAAACAAATTAGAGATCCTACTGAAGTTATTTACGTTGGTAGGATTTTTTTTAAATCTCAAAAACCTGCCATTTTAACAGGAGGATGTAGACTTTTTACACACTGTAAAAAGACAACAGAAAAACACAATGCTGCTCTATTGTTGCCAAAGAAAAAGTAAGTGAACTATGTTCAATTTCTTGGTTTTCTGCATAAATTAGTCATGAAATGACTAAGGATTTGGAATTATTCAGTTGTGTGTAACAGAAGTCACTGTGTAGTGCTTTTGGGAAACAGACACAGAGGAAAAAACTATTAGTATGTAACCAGAAGCTGACTAAGAAACAGGACACACACTGGAAATACACAGGTTAGATATTCTGCAGCAGTGAGTGTGTACAACTGGTTACTGACGTAAAAAGCACCATCACTGGAAATAATGTAGCATCAATTAAGTCATAGAATATGATAAAGAGTATTGGACAGTAACAACTTTAAGAACTGCACAATTTCTCTGTTTGATTTGTAAATTAACTCACTAAAGGACAAATGCATTTCTTTGTACATGGAGCAGATCACATTTCAGTCCCTGCACAGTCTCTGTTTACAGCATGTTGGTCTCACGGGAGCCAGGCTGAAGAATCTGAAGGGAGAAAATGAGTCTGATAGCTTTTCTAAACCAGGGGTAGAAAAGGGCATATATCACAGGGTTCAGACAGGGGCTAATATATAACAGAATAAAACCTACCTTATATAAATCAACATCAGCTGTATCTGGTATAAAAGCACAAGAGAAATATGGGCAGAAACACATTAAGAACACAGCTATGACAACACCAAGAGTCCTGGCTGCTTTCAGCTCAGATTTCTTAGTCATTATATTCCCTGAAGTCTTGAGTGTTACGGCTGCAACATGAGAGCGCATGGCACGAGCCTGAGCCACAGCCGTCACAAACACTCTCATATACAGAATTATGATCACAGTGACTGGAGCGAGAGATGACAAAACATTATCAATCATTGCTGAAATATCGTCAATGCCACCTGTACACCGACCATAGCAGGGCCTATACCGACCTGGTTCAGTCAAGAAGTCCTTTAAAATCAGACCATTGTAGACAACAGAACAGGTCCAACACATACAAACACACATTTTAACCCTTGTCACAGTGACTCTGGTGGGATAATGCAGAGGCTCACAAATAGCCACATAGCGGTCGACTGATATAAGTATCATGTTTCCTATTGAGGCACCAAGAATTATTGAGTTCACATAAACATATAGAGAACATATTAGGTCACCCAGATACCAACATGTTGTCAATTGATATGCCTGTAGTGGTGTTACCACAAGCCCAAAGAGGAAATCTGACACAGCCAGAGAGAGGATGAGGAGGTTGGTGGGTGTGTGCAGCTGCCTGCAGGGAGACAAAGACATGTAATGTAATATCATCGGGACATTTAATATTCAATGTCAGCAAAGCAGCAAAGCAGAAAATATGTCTGGTGTCAAGATGTGAGGTTATTTACACACTAAGTCTAAGTAACATTTTCTTGTAAATCAGACTGTCCACACTTTTGTGGACAGTAAGTTTTGTTGATTTAATCTTTGCCTGAAGTGGGAGACTGAGATGATGACCAGCAGGTTTAGAGCCACAGTGAACACAGAGAAAATGAAATACAACAAAAATACAGTAAGCCATCTTTAGTCTGACTAAGATTTGGTTTCCTGCATGAGGCATTGAGGTGTTGTGGAAAGCAGATCTCTGCTCCATCCTGGTCCTCCATCCTCAGAGAGAGGAGGAGGAGAAGCTGCAGCCCTGACAGCTTCTGACTAAATCTTAGTCAGACAAGTGATATATCATTTCCTGCCTTAACCTTCATCTCTCTCTCTCTCTCTCTCTCTGCTGGGCACTGATGTCTCTGTCTCTTGATAATTGCCTCACATCTTTATTTTCATCACTTTCTCCTTTTCACTCTCTCTTTCTACTTCCCCAGCTCTGCTTTTTTCCTTTTTATGTACAGTTTTGATGCTATTTGTTGGTATTCTTTACATTCAATAACCAGGAGAAGAGGAACACACATATGCTGAAGGATCTATGTGAGCCAGCAGAACCAGGCTCAGGGTGGACGGCCATCTGCCTTGACCGGTTGGGGTGAGTGGAAAGTGGAGAGAGAAAAGAACAGAGCAACCAGAGCAACAACAAAACACTGGGCTAGGTTAGTAGGACCAGTAGCTGTGCACTGGAGGACACACAGAGCCAAATCCGGGTGTGAGGGAAGTTTTTGATAGAACAGTTGAGCTCACTGATATTGCGCATGCTGCAGCCTCACTGAAACTAGTTTACCACCGAGCTCGAGCAAATTCCTAAATCTCTCTGGGCAGCCCATAAATATGATGTAGGCCTTATGAAAATGTAGAGCCTCTGACAGTGCATCCAAAATCAGAGTACAGACCATGTCAAAAACAATATCCTTTGAAGCAGGAAGCCATCGATGGCATAAGGCCTGTGTTCAATTCTCTATTAGAAGCCGGTGTTATAATTCCATGTAACGATTCCCCAGTGCGCACTCCCATATTTCCTGTTAAAAATTAGAGACCAAGGTCAGCCAACTGAGTGGCGCATTGTGCAAGATTTGCAGGCGGTGAATGCAGCCATACACCCCGGCGCCAGAAGTAAGTAACCCACAAACCATTTTGTCTCTGGTACCACCAAATTCAACTAATTTCTCAGTAATAGATCTGGCCAATGCCTTTTTCTCTGTCCCTGTGCACAAGGACAGCCAGTACTGGTTTGCTTTTTCTTTTGGAGGAAATATTTACACCTGCACCATGTGTCCCCAAGGTTATTCTGAAAGTCCAGTACTTTCATCAGGCCCTCAACAAAAACCTCCAGGATCTTCATTTGCCGGCTGGCTCAGCGCTGTTACAATATGTAGACGATCTGGTGATTTGTAGTCAGTCTGAAGAAGCATGCAAAACTGATACGGTGCACCTGTTAAAACATCTTGCAAGTAATGGCCATAAAGTAAGTCTTACAAAAATTCAATTTGCGCAACAAAAGGTGACATATCTGGGCCATGTGATCACCCCAGAAGGTAAAACACTGTCACCAAAACGGATTCTTGCAATCCAAAGAATTCCTAAGCCTGTAACAAAACAAAAAATGATGAGTTTCCTTGGCATGACATCATTTTGCAGACAATGGATCCCAAATTACTCGCTGCGCGAAGCACCTCTGTTTCCTATGGTGCATGGTAGACAACTTTCTGCAAATGACAAAAGTTTGTGGACTCCTGAAGGGGAAGCAGCGTTTAGTGATCTGAAGGCAGCACTCACTGTTGCCCCCACACTAGGTCTGCCTAATCCTAACCTGCCTTTTACTCAATTTGTTGATCAGAAAGATAGTTACATGACTTCTGTACTTTGCCAACCTCATGGAGGTAAACTAAGACCTGTTGCGTTTTTCCTCTTCAAAGCTGGATTCAGTAGCAGCAGGTCCTACTCACTGCCTAAGAGCTGTTGCTGCAGCAGAAAAAGCTGTTTTAGCATCATGTGATTTGGTTGGGTATTCTGATTTAAACCTTATGGTTCCACATGCTGTTACACACATTTTGCACACACAGAAAACAGCACACCTGTCAACACAGCGTTGGTTAAGGTACCACACTGTATTGCTTGAAATGCCTAACATTTCTGTGAAACGATGTAGCACGTTAAACCCTGCAACTCTTCTTCCCACAGAGGAGGATGGAGATCCTCATAACTGTACCAAGGTTTTGGAAACCATACGTAGTCCCAGACCTGATCTCACAGACACACCAATCATGAATGCTGATTTAGAGTTATTTGTTGATGGTTCTGCTTCTAGAGACATTGAAAAAGGGAGAAACCTAGTTCGATTTGCCGTTGTCACAACACATAGCCTCATATCTAGCGGGAAACTACCTTCTCACCTGTCTGCACAAGCGGCTAAACTGATAGCCCTTACTGAAGCCTGCAAATTAGCTGAAGGACAATCGGTAAACATCTACACTGACTCACATTATGCATTTGGTGTCATTCACGATTTTGGTTGTCTCTGGAGACAAAGAGGTTTTATGACTTCAGCAGGAACACCAATTGCACATCATACTCTTGTTGCAGCACTCTTGAATGCAATCCTGCTACCTAAACAAGTATCTGTTATAAAATGTGATGCTCAAACTAACAAAACAGATCCCATTTCCACAGGAAATTCAGCTGCAGATGCTGCTGCAAAGGCGGCAGCCAGGACGGGACAAATGTTTCACCTAACCCAGCTTTCTCTCCAACAGGAACTCAACCCACAGGCTGACCTGCCAACCATGCAGTCACTGGCAAGTATACCCGAAAAAACGTTGTGGAAAAAATCAGGTGCAAAATTGGTCCAGATGATAAGCCGTGTTTACCTAAGGCTTATTTCCATCTGTATGCAAAATTAGCTCATGGCAAAGATCATGCTTGCAAAGGGGAGATGTGTGCATATGTCAACACTTACTGGTACACTAGGGGTTTTTCAACATATGCAGCTGAATACTGCAGAAAATGCATAATCTCTGCAGTACACAATGCCTCTGGTGCCATTAAAATGCCGTTGCAAAGTCACCCCCCACCTGATGGGCCATTTGAACACTGGATGATTGACTTTATTGAACTGTCACCATGCCAGAATAAGAGATACTGCTTGACCATGGGTTGCATGTTTAGCAAATGGGTAGAGGTTTTTCCTTCTTCCAAACAGGATGCATCCATGGTGATAAAAGCCCTAATGAGAGACATCATTGCTCGGTGGGGTATTCCCAAGAAAATTAGCAGTGACAATGGTCCAGGTTTTGCCAACAAAATGCTGAAAGAATTGTCAAATTATTTTGGATTTGATTTTAAGTATCATTGCTCTTATCATCCTCAGAGTGCAGGTGCAATAGAGAGACAAAACGGGACACTTAAGACAAAACTGACAAAACTAACAAAATGTTGTGAAGAAACAGGTTTTACATGGATCCAAGCATTACCATCGGTGCTGTTCTATGTGCGTACAAGAATTAGAACAACACATGGTTTAAGTTCGTTCGAAATCATATTTGGAAAACCTCCTAGTGTGGGACTTAATCCCATTAAACAAAGTCTGATGACTGGGCATCATGAAGATACGATGTTGGATTATTTTGCAAAACTGTCCGAATCTCTCTCAGCTCTCCATCCACAGGTGAAGGAAGCCCTGTCTACTCCAGCAGACACCAGCCTGCACGACCCCAAACCAGGTGACTGGGTGCTCATCAAGGACCACAGGAGGAAACACTGGAAGCAGAGACGTTTCACACGACCACATCAATGGCTGCTGACTTCCAACACAGCGGTGAAGGTGGAAGGACGGGGTACGTGGGTCCACGCCAGCCACTTCAAGGGAATCCCCGCACCAGAACCGGAGAAGGAAATACAGTCAGGAATACAACAACTCGACAAGGAGATAACCACTGTGAAAGACCAACAAGGTACAGACGTTCAATCCTGTCCTGAATTGCTCACTTCGGTGAGGGGTGTGAAGTGAAGTTGGGCTCAGCTCACATGTCAAGCTCCAACAAACTTCAAGAAGAGTGAACACAGGAAGGTGACAAAAGCAACATCTGGTACCCAACGATGGAGAACCCCACTCAAGGAGACCCACTCAGAACCAAGAAGTGGAAGATCAGGTTGTGCATCCTTCTACTCTGCACCATGGCTACAACAGTCCTGTGGATGATCCATGAATTGTGGCACAATCAACAGATCACACAGCAACTCACAAACAAATCCAGACTGACGAGGAGTATGACTGACCCTCCTGGTTTACTTGATCCATACTCTGCAACACAGTCCCCGCCATGGGTGATGGACAACCTGTGGATGCAATATGTTAACTACACTGTAAGGACTACGTTCAATTCTTCATGTCTTGTACGCCAGGGATACAAGACCAAATTATCAGTAGTTGGACTTCCTGAGGATCCAGATTGCACAACAGACAATATCAATAAAGTTTGCCTGATCGACTGCCTCCTTATTAGAGCCTCCAAGCAGACCACTTGGGACATTAATGCCATTTTATTCCAAAAATGCCCACCTCATCGAAATGCAATGTCCATTCCTCCTCTTCTCTCCACACTAAGACACATCAAGCCTGCACAGGGAGCTAAGTTCGTTTGCTTTAATCGAACCTACGGAAATGTGTCAGTAGGCATCACACCACTAAACTGCACAAAAACACACACCCTCTATCCACCACTTAAACCTGGACATTCACAGAGCTCTGAAGCTGCAAAGGAGACCATTGAAGATGGAGTTTATGGCAGACGCTACAAGAGAGATGCTTTTGATGCAGGAATGATCGCCATGCCAGATGTATACTGGATGTGTGGCAAACCAACCAGAACTCTTCCAGCAAACTGGACAGGGGTGTGCGCCCTTGTTATGCTGGCTCAAGAAATACATATACTACAGACTGGAGCCTCAGACACTGCACATTTGTCAACCACACAACACCATCGCATGAGACGAGCACTCCAGAAACCTTTAGGATCATTCGACACAGAAGTATACATTGATGACATCGGAGTTCCACGGGGAGTCCCAAATTAATACAAGGCTCACAACCAGATCGCAGCAGGCTTTGAGTCTTCCCTCTGCTGGTGGTGCACAACCAACAAGAATGTCGACTGGATTAACTACCTGTACTACAACCAACAGAGGTTCATCAATCACACACATGATGCCATTGGAGGCATAGCCGAGCAGATTGCAGCAACATCGCAGATGACATGGGAGAACAGAAAGGCAACTGACATGCTGCTTGCAGACAAAGAAGGAGTCTGCACCATGTTCGGAGACTCGTGCTGCACCTTCATTCCAAACAATACAGCCCCAGATGGGTCTGTAACAAAGGCGCTAGAGGGACTAAGATCACTGCTGGACGAACTTAAAAGACATTCTGGTTACGATGACACCACAGCCTGAGGCTGGTTTGACATTGTGTTTGGAAGATGGAAAACTTTCATTTTATCTCTCCTCACAGGTGTTGTAATAGGCAGTACTGCACTAACGTTGTGTGGATGTTGTTTTATTCCCTGTGTGCATATGCTGATAATGCGTACAATCGACCACTCCATCTCACACCAAATGGCTCTCCAAAGCATGCCGTTACTACAGGACAATGTTTTAACTGAGTCCTTTGACATCCCTAACTGGGAACCACCATATTGTGGACATGACAACATCAGTCTCTAGGTTTTAACTCTTACTCTCTGCAACTGGTCAAGGCAGATGGTCACCCACCCTGAGCCTGGTTGTAAGTTGCCATAGTTGAAGTTTTTCCTCTCCACTGTCGTCTAAGGCCTGCTCGAGGGGGATTGTTACGTTTTTTTTTTCCTTTTCATTTTGTTACTGTTGTTGTTTGCTTGCTTGTCTAAACCCTTGTTATATTATGTAAATCTTTAAAAGTCAATTGAGCACAATTTCGGAATATAATGATAAAATGTTTTGAAAATCCTCGTGAAATTAACACTTTTGATGAATTGTTCCCTACTGTTGCTCAACTTTGATTACTCCTGACAATTTTTTTTTTGTTATCATAAAATGATAAAAGGGGGGATGTGTGACTGCAGCAGCATCTGCAGCTGAATTTCCTGTGGAAATGGGATCTGTTTTGTTAGTGTGAGCATCACATTTTATAACAGATACTTGTTTAGGTAGCAGGATTGCATTCAAGAGTGCTGCAACAAGAGTATGATATGCAATTGGTGTTCCTGCTGAAATCATACGTTTTTGATCAATGACCATCTGCCAGAACAGGAGGAAGCCCACGGGAACTAGCAGGAACATTGAATCCCAGAGTTTTTCCTTGACACCTTAACAGACCCTATTGTTCCTTTGAATACTTGTTGACACCTTAAGCAGACCTTCTGTCTAAACTTTGTTTAACCCTAGTTTCCCAACAGGTAGCTGTCCCAGCAGGGGGAGACAGGAACAGAGACTTGCTAATTAAGGACTCCTGATCAATGTGTAATCAACTGAATGTATGATTTGCATAGTGGAGCATCCTGACAGAGATTATCAGAATTAGTCTGATCCACTCGAGTGTCACTGCTCCGTGCTGTTTTCTCTCTGCCTTCTTGTTTTCTTGTGTTTTACTGAATTGTTCATTAAATTGCTCAATGATCATTTTCAGTTGATTCTTGTTTCTAACTTGCTTTCCAAGTTTTTTGGCCATAACACCTGGGACACCTGAAGACAGGGACAGAGAGAGGGAGACAGAGAGGGAGAGAGACAGCTGCTATGTTTTCAGGAATGAAATACCTCATTATGAGAAATGTTACAACAACTCTTCATCCACAAACACACTTAACACACAAGCAAACAACATATTTAAATCCACTGTGCCGGTCTGCTGTTCCTGACTGTAATCAAATGAGTCAGGTCCAGCTCCAGGTGTTGGGTGCTGGTCATAGCTTGAAGCAGAAGAGTTTCTGCAATGGTAAACACTGCATGATCAGAGTAGGTAAGCTATAAACACTAAACACTAACTGTAGAGGCCGCCTTAAGCGCGTCCAATGGATCCAAAAAAGATCTGTTGAAAAAAGCAATTGTAACAGGCTGCAGCTCGGCCTGCACCTGCACACGTCTTTTGTAGGCTGCATCAGATGTGCTTAAAAAAATTACAGTGTTTGTGTTGCTGGATTTGTTTCAAATGTTGAGCATTTGAACACTAATTCTTTTCTTTCTGTATTCATAACATGTATAATAAAGAGCATAGTATCAAAGATATAGGCCTAAGGCCTTACATGTATAAACACTAGAATTTATACTCTAGGATGATGTTACCCTACGATTTTACACTGTGTAAAGGGTTAAAATGTAACTACAATGTGTTTGCAGAATCAGTGTGCATCAAGATTTTTGCTACAGCCAGGAGTGCACTGACACCAACAGGAGACATCCAGGATCCGCCTAACTAGGCGAGACTGCCATAAGTAGTTAGGCCATCAGGCCTGGGGATGAGACTCCAACACAAAAGAGGAAAAAACCTTATGATCGAATCAAACATTAACCTGAGACTTTCAAAAACAATTCAATCAGCCTTATTCTTCAAACATCAAGGAGGTTGTGAGCACACAGGAAATTTTTGAGTTGTACATGGTGTCATTTTCTGAGTGTAGAACGCTTTTAAATTATCTAGTGTGAAACTCAGGGTAAAACTCGCAGCCTCTTCTGTGGCTGCAAGGATTAAATTCAAAGCTTTGTCTCTTGCCTACAGAGTGGTCAACTCAACAGGAGGTCTACAATCCCTCTCATCCACTGTGCTTGGCCTGCACACTTAAGACCCACACTCATTTAAAACACTGCTGAAAACAGAACTCTTTCACATCTTCCTTTGCACTTAAAAAAATAAATTAATAAAATTCTGCTTTTTCTTGTACTTGCATCTCATGAAACAAACACACTTCTTTGATAGCACTTTACTTTGATTTTTTGCTTGCGTTGTACCTCACTTGTAACTCGCTTTGGATAAAAGGGTCTGCCAAATGACTCAATGTAAATGTAAGTGGGTGTAGTTTTTTCAGTGAAATAGCTGATTGGACTCTGAGGGGCATGTCGTTTTAATGAGACATTCACTCCTCATCTTACATCAGCAGGGAGAGAGCAGTTTAATGTCTGATAACGTAAGGTAATTCATTATGTTGCTTTTATAGATGTAAATTTTACCATGGTAAGACAAGCTAAGATAGCTCAGCTAAGACTTTAGGTTAATGCAATCTTAATGCTCTGATAAAGTACTCTTTGTCCTACCATAACGTATCGAACATGTAGCTTTAATAAAGAGCACAATATAGAACCAAAAATAACTAATTTGCTACTACTAACTAAGTTTTGAAAATGAAGGCAAATTAGCACGCAAACTAGTTGAGACATAGTTTGGCTACGCGAGCTGGCTTTATTTTTAATAAACTAAAAAATGCATTAGCTTGACCAAAAGGATTGCTAATCCTTGTCAAGGAGTATGTGCATGTAACTCTGTGTCGATTTAATATTAAACCCTAATGCCTGAAAACGAGGCTAAAGTAGCCGGTGTTAACTAGCTAGGCTAACATTAGTTAGCACTAGCACTAGCTAGCGGGCCCATTGTGTCAGAATTGCAAAAGTGGGAATTCTGAGCTGGAGTGTTGTATTTTATTTGGTCAGCCCTATGTTTGACTCAGCAACTAGTAGTGATATGGTAGAAATATTGCCATATAATTATTTTTAAACCTTATTACAACTGACTGACCAGATTCAAACAATAGTGGCTAGCTAAGCTAAAACTATTAACCACTACCACAACCTGAGGGTGAAGAAACTCCAGACCGGTGTTAATTTGAAGGGGGAGTCGCATCTTTTCCCTTCCTGTACCCTTATAGGTAGGGCCTGTTACCCAGTTTTGTTTATACATAAAATATTGATCTATATAGATTGCTAAGAAAAGAAGCAGTGACTGCCATCTCAACAGCTACTAAATAATGCTGGAGTTAATGTAATCAACTTAAAATGCTAAATACTGTAGCATCTCTTTAAGTCCTACTCTCTCTTTTTCCAGATGAAAAAAAAATGCAGATAGACACATGCTGCTAAAGTAGTGAAGTATGACGGTTGTAAGAAGTATGTCAGACTTTAGTCTGGACTCTAATACACTGATTTCTCTACTGATGGTGAGTAACTCATAACATATATATATATATATATATATATATATATATATATATATATATATAAACTTTTAAACATTGTCATCATTCTTAATCATCAAATTGCTGCCAAGGTTGGGAGAGGTTTATATTAGAATTTACATCAGTTTACCTAATTTGTTATCGATATTAATCTCAATCAATAACCTGTCAGTGGTCTTTTCACGAATCAATGCTGTGTAGTGATTTAATAGGTTGTTGTGTTTGGAAGAGAGCCTGTATCTTTGTCTTTTTAACAAATTAATTTATTGCGCAGTCAGATGCAAATTCAGATGGAGCTCAACTCTCCATATTTAATGAGTCTCACACTGCAGTGGAAGATGACATACTTCTTGAGCTATTTGAAGCAAATCCTGACTTCTGCCTAATGGTTCAAGACACGGATCAATCTGGTGTTTCTCAATAAATAAGTATAATTTCGAAAATGCAAATAACATGTCAAATAATATGCTTTCTTGTTGTGTTTATTTGTTGTTTTTTAGGCTATTTGAGTTCTAGTTCCCTTTAAAAATACCCTGTCGCGTCAAGTGAAGGAGAAAGCTATGTTGAATGGGGTATTTCTGTTGTGGGAGAGAGATGGCATTAACTTATCCCACAACAAGCATTTCAGACACATAAGCTGCAAAGGAGGTACCAAGCATTATTGCTGAAGTGCAGAAAACTACTAACCACCACTAGTGTAAAACATTTGTGTCCATTTAGTGTAAAAATAACACTTTATGGTATTACAAAATTAAACTGTGAGTGTTGACATTTTAATACTTTTATAATGTTAAATTACACTTTGGTCAGTGTTAACACTAATCTAGCCACAGGGGTTGCAAGCCAGTAACTTCTGTGCCAGACCCAAGCCCGGATAAATAGAGAGGGTTGCGTCAGGAAGGGCATCTGACGTAAAACCTGCCAAGTACAACCATGCAAGTCATCCATACCACTTTCATACCGGATCGGTCGAGGCCCGGGTTAACAACGACCGCCACCGATGCTGTTAACCTACAGGGTGCCGCTGGAAATTGCACTACTGTTGGTTGAAGAAGGAAAGGGGGCAGGAGCTTAGATCTGAGAGTAGGGACTCTTAATGTTGGAACAATGACAGGGAAAGGTAGAGAGCTGGCAGACATGATGGAGAGAAGGAAGGTAGTTTACTGTGTGTGCAGGAGACGAGGTGGAAGGGTAGCAAAGCACGTAGTATTGGAGGAGGATACAAACTGTTCTACCATGGTGTGGATAGGAAGAGAAACGGAGTTGGAGTGATCCTGAAGAGGGAGTTTGTGAACAATGTTCTAGAGGTGAAAACAGTCTCAGACAAGGTGATGAGCCTAAAGCTAGAAATCGAAGGGGTGATGGTGAACGTAGTCAGTGGGTATGCTCCGCAAGTTGGCTGTGAGTTAGAAGAGAAGGAAAGATTCTGGAGTGAGTTTGATGAGGTTGTAGAGAGTATCCCCAGAGGAGAGAGAGTAGTTGTTGGAGCAGACTTCAATGGGCATGTTGGTGAGGGGAACTTTTTGTTCCCCTCACCAACTGGCGCTATATAAATAAAGTTGAATTGAATTGAATTGAACAGAGGTGATGAGGAGGTGATGGGCAGGTTTGGTGTAAAGGAAATGAATCCAGAAGGACAGATTGTAGTGGACTTTGCTAAGAGGATGCAAATGGCTTTAGTCAACACTTACTTCCAGAAGAGAGAGGAACACAGAGTGACAAGAGTGGAGGTAGGAGTACACAGGTGGACTACATTCTATGTAGATGAGGTCATTTAAGAGAGGTTAGTGACTGTAAAGTGGTGGTAGGAGAGAGTGTAGCCAGACAGCACTGCATGGTGGTGTGTAAGATGACTCTGGTGGTCATGAAGAAGAAGAGAGGAAAGACAGAAAAGAAGACCAAGTGGTGGAAGTTAAAGAAAGAAGAAACTTGTGAGGAATTCAGGCAGAAGTTGAGACAGGCTTTGGGTGGTCAGGAAGAGCTTCCGGATGACTGGGAAACTCCAGCAGAGGTAATCAGGGAAACAGGTAGGAAGGGGCTTGGTGTGTCATCTGGAAAGAGGAAAGACGATAAAGACACTTAGTGGTGGAATGAGGAAGTACAGGACTGCATCCAGAGGAAGAGGTTGGCTAAAAGGAAGTGGGATGTAGAAAGGACTGAGGAAAGTAGACAGGAGTACAAGGAAGTGCAACGCAGAGTGAAGAGGGAGGTGGCAAAGGCCAAACAGAAAGCTTATGATGAGTTGTATGACAGGTTAGACACGAAGGAAGGAGAGAAAGACTTGTACAGGATAGCCAGACAGAGAGATAGAGATGGGAAAGATGTGCAACAGATAAGGGTGATTAAAGACAGAGATGGAAAGGTGCTAACAAGCCAGGAGAGTGTGCAGAGAAGATGGAAGGAGTATTTTGAGGAGCTGATGAATGAGGAAAATGACGGGGAAAGAAGGGAGGAAGATGTGGATGTTGTGGAGCAGGAAATAGCAGAGATTAGAAAGGATGAGGTGAGGAAGGCTCTGAAAAGGATGAAAAGCGGAAAGGCTGTTGGACCTGATGACGTACCTGTGGAGGTGTGGAAGTGTCTAGGAGAGACAGCAGTGAAGTTTCTGACAGGTCTGTTTAACAGGATTTTAGAGAGAAAGAAGATGCCTGAGGAATGGAGGAGAAGTGTTCTGGTGCCGATCTTTAAGAACAAGGGTGACACGCAGAACTTCAGCAACTACAGAGGGATAAAGCTGATGAGCCACACAATGAAGCTGTGGGAAAGAGTAGTGGAAGCCAGGCTTAGGAAGGAGGTGGAGGTTTGTGAGCAGCAGAATGGTTTCATACCCCGTGAGAGCACCACTGACGCCATTTTCGCTTTGAAATTGTTGATGGAAAAGTACAGAGATGGTCAGAAGGAGCTGCATTGTGTTTTTGTGGATTCAGAGAAGGCGTATGACAGGGTGCCGAGGGAGGAGCGGTGGTAGTGTATGAGGACGTGGGGAGTGGCAAAGAAGTACGTCAGAGTAGTCCAGGACATGTATGAGAGGAGCATGACGGTGGTGAGATGTGCCGTAGATCAGACAGAGGAGTTCAAGGTGGAGGTGGGACTACACCAAGGATCGGCTTTAAGTACCTTCTTGTTTGCTATGCTGATGGACCGGTTGACAGATGAGGTCCGACAGAAATCTCCCTGGACAATGATGTTTGCAGATGACATTGTGATTTGCAGTGAGAGTAGAGAGCATGTGGAGGAACATCTGGAAGGGTGGAGGTTTGCTCTGCAGCAGTCTAAGCCTATAGCAGCAGGACTATAACCTACTATAAGCTTTATCAGAGAGGAAGGTTTTGAGCCTAGTCTTAAAAGTAGAGAGGGTGTCTGCTTCCCAAATCTGGACTGGAAGCTGAATCCCCAGGAGAGGAGCTTGATAGCTAAAGGCTCGGCCTTTCATTCTGGGAACCACAAGTAGGCCGGCATTCTGAGGCCGAAGTGGTCTATTAGGATGATATGGTATTAGGAGATTTTTTAGGTAGGTTGGAGCTTGACCATTTAGAGCTTTATAGGTAAAAAGAAGGGTTTTAAATTCTATTCTACATTTAATGGGAAGCCAGTGGAAAGAAGCTAGATAAGTATCATAAGAAAAATTGATCTCTCTTACCAATCCCAGTCAATAGTTTTGCTGCAGCATTTTGGATTAATTGAAGGCTTTTTAGAGAGTTATTGGGGCAGCCTGTAAGTAGAATATTACAGTAGTCCAATCTAGAAGTAACAAATGAATGGACCAGTTTTTCAGCAACACTTTGAGGCAGGATGCTCTTAATTTTGGTAATGTTCCGTGCGTGGGAAAAGGGTGTTCTAGAGATAAGTTGTATATGTGATTGTACTGTTTCGTAAATTACAAATTCTGGTCGAAAATGACTCAGAGATTTCTTGCAGTAGCACTGGGGGCCAGAGTTATGTCATTTAAAGTAGGATTAGATGATATAATTGCATGTCATCGGCATAGCAATGGAAATTTAAAGAGTTTTTTTTCTAATAATGTTGCCTAGATGAGACATATATAGGGTAAAGAGTATTGGTCCTAACACAGAGCCTTGTGGCACTTTATAACTAACTTTTGTCTGTGTGGATGATTCATCATTAACATGAACAGATTGGAATATATCTGATAAGATCTAAACCAATCTAGTGCAGTTCCTTTAATCCCAATTATATGTTGCAGTCTCTTTAATAAAATGTTATGGTAAATAGTGTCAGATGCAGCACTAAGATCTAACAGAACTAGTTTAGAAACTTGTCCACTATCAGAAGCCAGAAGAAGATCGTTTGTGAACCATTTTGGTTTCTGTGCCAGAATCACCAGTTCACCTTTCTTTGTTCCTTACCCCCAGGTATTCACCCCTCATCAACCGTGTCAGCCATCAGTGAGGAACATCAAAGTGTGGCCAGCGAGGGTTGACTACACACTCCAGGACAGGTTTCAACACACAGACTGGAGTACGTTTGCTTCCCAGGCCACCAGTGGCTCTCACACAGACATAAACAGCTACACTTCCTCTCTTCTGGATTACATTAATGCCACCATAGACAGTGTTACATCCCAGAAGCAGATCACCACATACCCAAATCAGAAGCCATAGATGAAGAAGGAGGTGCGCCTCCTGCTGAATGCACGTAATGCTGGCTACAGATCAGGTGACGCAGAAGCCTACAGCACTTCCAGGGCAAATCTGAAGAGGGGCATCAAAAAGGCCGAGCACTGCTACAAACTAAAGCTAGAGGAGCACTTTTCCAACTCTGACCCTCGACGCATGTGGCAGGGCATCCAGGCCATTACGGACTAAAAACACAGCCACTCTACCCTCCCAGACACAAATGTCTCCTTCCTGAACCAGCTTAATGACTTTTATGCTCGCTCTGAAGGCGACAACAAAGAACCTGCCACCAGAATCACTCCTTCAACCAACCTCTCACCCATCACACTCACCTTCGCAGACATCTACACCGTACTGAGCCAGGTCAACGTGCACAAGGCTGCTAGACCAGATGGCATCCCTGGACATGTTCTTAGAGCATGTGCTGAGCAGCTTACTGGAGTATTCACAGGCATTTTTATCATGTCCCTTGCCCAAGCAGCTGTACCAACATGTTTTAAATCCACAGCCATTGTGCCAGTGCCAAAACACTCCAGCCCAACATGTCTGAACGACTACCGCCCTGTAGCACTCACGCCCATCATTATGAAGTGCTTTGAGCGGCTGGTCCTGGCAAACCTGAAGGACTGTCTCTCACCCACACTAGACCCACACCAGTTTGCCTACCGTGGAAATAGGAGCACAGAGGATGCAGTCTGCTTTGCAGTGCACTCTGTGCTAACACACCTGGACAATAAGAACACTTATGCACAAATGCTGTTTGTTGACTTCAGCTCAGCGTTCAACACTGTTATACCCTCTAAGTTAATTACCAAACTTAGAGACCTGGACATTAACACATTACTCTGCAATTGGATCATGGACAATATAGTTGAATCTAATCTAATTGCTGTAATTCTGTAATTGACTAAGAAACCTGGATCAAGACAAGGTTTTATAAAAAGAGTAGTATTATTGGCCTGGGAACTTCATGTCACAGTTTATTTCTGCTGTCAGTCCTGTTTCCCATTCTCAAGACAGCTCTCCAACATCTGATCTATCCACCATGGCCTCAGTTTATATGACCTAGCATCAGCTTTTAATAAAACTAAAACTCTACAACCTATCTTGCCCTGAAACCATGGAGAAAAATATCCCTCAGAGAGGGAGAGGCAAAACTACATAGTTATGGTAACAAATAAATGTGGGGTGAGAAGAGGAAAGTGTCTCAGGTTGTTCTCCCAGCAGTCTAAGGCTAGGGGAAGTTTCCAGGAAACCAGTTAAAGTTTGAACACACCTTGTCTCTCTGATGTTTTTTCTATATTTTGCTTGTGAAGTGAAAACCATGTCATAACTTCATGAAGCTCATCGGGAGAATGCCAAGAGCGTGCAAAACAGCAATCAAAGCTACTACTTCTCTTTCGGCTTTTCCCATCAGGGGTCGCCACAGCGAATCATCCGTTTCCACCTCACTCTATCCTGGGCATCTTCTACTCTGACACCAGCTAACCTCATGTCCTCTGTTAGAACATCCATATATCTCCTCCTTGGTCGTCCTCTTGCCCTCTTGCCTGGCAGCTCCATATCCAACATCCTTCTACCAATATATTCACCATCCCTCCTCTGCACATGTCCAAACCAAGTCTGGCCTCTCTGACTTTGTTGCTAACACAGGCAACGTGCGCTGTTCCTCTGATGAACTCATTCCTTATTCTGTCGAACCTTGTCACTCCTAAGGAGAACCTCAACATCTTCATCTCTGCTGCTTCCATCTTTGCCTCTTGTCTCTTTCTCACTGCTACTGTCTCTAACCCATAGAGCAGAGCTGGTCTCACCACTGTCCTGTACACCTTTCCTTTGAGTCTTGCTGACACTCTTCTGTCACACAACACTCCTGACACTTTCCTCCACCCACTCCAACCTGCCTGCACTCGCCTCTTCACCTCTTTTCCACACTCCCCATCAGACTGAACTGTTGACCCCAAGTACTTAAACTCCTGCACTTTCTTCACCTCAGCCCCCTGTAACCTCACGCTTCTACCTGGCTCCCTCTCGTTTACACACATGTATTCTGTCTTACTACGACTGACTTTCATGCCTCTTCTTTCCAGAGCAAACCTCCACCTCTCCAGCTGTTCCTCCACCTGCTCTCTACTGTCACTGCAAATCACATGTCATCTGCAAACATCATTGTCCAGGGAGATTTCTGTCTGACCTCTTCTGCCAACCTGTCCATTAGCATAGCAAACAAGAAGGGACTCAAAGCTGATCCTTGGTGTAGTCCCACCTCCACCTTGAACTCCTCTGTCTGACCTACGGCACATCTCACCACCGTCATCCTTCTCTCATACATGTCCTAGACTACTCTGACGTACTTCTCTGCCACTCCCGACATCCTCATACAGTACCACAGCTCCTCCCTCGGCACCCTGTCATACGCCTTCTCTAAATCCACAAAGACACAATGCAGCTCCTTCTGACCATCTCTGTACTTTTCCATAAACAATCTCAAAGCAAAAATGGCATCAGTGGTGCTCTTACGGGGCATGAAACCATACTGCTGCTCACAAATCTCCACCTCCTTCCTAAGCCTGGCTTCCACTACTCTTTCCCATAGCTTCATTGTGTGGCTCATCAGCTTTATTCCTCTGTAGTTGCTGAAGTTCTGCTTGTCACCCTTGTTCTTAAAGTTCGGCACCAGAACGCTTCTCCTCCATTCCTCAGGCATCTTCTCACTCTCTAAAATCCTGTTAAACAGACCTGTCAGAAACTTCACTGCTGTCTCTCCTAGACACTTCCACACCTCCACAGGTACGTGATCAGGACCTACAGCCTTTCCGCTTTTCATCCTTTTCAGAGCCTTCCTCACCTCATCCTTTCTAATCTCTGGTATTTCCTGCTCCACAACATCCACATCTTCCTCCCTTCTTTCCCTGTCATTTTCCTCATTCATCAGCTCCTCAAAATACTCCTTCCATCTTCTCTGTACACTCTCCTGGGTTGTAAGGCAGCAATCAAAGCTAAGGCTGGCTATTTAGAAGAATCGAAACATGAAAACTCATTAAAATTGTTTTGAGTTAATTTACACTTTTTCCTTCAGTATCTAATAAATATTTGCTTATTCATTCAAACTTTTCACTGGTAGAGTGTTTGATTTTTTTAATAATGATGTTGTTTTTTTCTAAAAAGATTATGGTTTACAATGTTCTGAAAATTTAGTAAAAAAAATTAAGCCAAACATTGCAAAGAACCACTGTGTTAAATTAACAACAATCAGGCAGAGAGCAACTTTTTCCACCATACTGTGAGTAAAGGGGAAGAAACTAGAAGTCAGAAGTAGAGAGAAAAAGGGAGAAAGTGATGAAAATAAGCAAGTGATGCAATTATTAAGAGACAGAGACATCACTGCCCAGCTGAGAGAGAAGGAGAGAGAGAGGGGTGTTGGGGGTGGTGAAGGTTAAGGCAAAAACTTATTTACCAGCTCTCAGACGTAGTTTGAGTCAGAAGCTGCCAGGGCTGCAGCTTCTCCTCCTCCTCTCTCTGAGGATGGAGGACCAGGGTGGAGTAGAGCTCTGCTTTCCACAACTCCTCAATGTTTCCTGCAGGAAACCAAAGATCAGTCAGTCTAAAGCAGCTGTACTGTATTTTGTGTTGTTGTTCATCTTCTCTGGTTTCTCTGTGGTTCTCAACCTGCTGGTCGTCATCTCAGTCTCCCACTTCAGGCAAAAAAAAAAAAAAAACTCACCAAAACTTACAGTTGGTTAATTCTATAAGTCTGGACAGTCTGATTTACAAGAAATTATTACTTAGAGCTGGTGTGTAAATAGCTTCATATCTTGATACCAGACGTATTTTCTGCTTTGTTGACAATGTTTTTGAATGTTAAATAACCAGATGTGCCACATGTAAAACACTTCACTTTACATGAATGTCTCACATTACATTACATGTCTTTTTTCTCCCTGCAGGCAGCTGCACACACCCACCAACCTTCTCATCCTCTCTCTGGCTGTGTCAGACTTTCTTTATGGGTTTATTACATTGATAGAATCTTACAAAAAAACAACATGTTGGTTTCTTGGTGACATCATATGTTCTGTATATGTTTATGTGAGCTCGATCATTCTCGGTACTTCAATAGGAAACATGATACTTATATCAGTCGACCGCTATGTGGCTATTTGTGAGCCTCTGCATTATCCAACCAGAGTCACTGTAACAAGGGTTAAAATGTGTGTTTGTATGTGTTGGACCTGTTCTGTTGTCTACAATGGTCTGATTATAAAGGACTTCCTGACTCAACCAGGTCGGTATAGGCCCTGCTATGGATATTGTGGGGGGGGCATGGACAACATTTCAGGAATAATTGATAATGTTTTGTCATCTCTTGCTCCAGTCACTGTGATCGTAATTCTGTATATGAGAGTGTTTGTGACGGCTGTGGCTCAGGCTCGTGCCATGCGCTCTCATGTTGCAGCCATAACACTCAAGACTTCAGGGAGTGTAAAGTCTAAAAAATCTGAGCTGAAAGCAGCCAGGACTCTTGGTGTTGTTGTATTTGTGTTCTTAATGTGTTTCTGCCCATATTTCTCTTCTGCTTTTGTATCAGCGGACTCTGCTGGTCGTTTGTATGAAACTGTCTACTTTCTGTTGCAGATTAGCCCCTGTCTGAACCCTGTGATCTATGCCTTGTTCTACCCCTGGTTTAGAAAAGCTGTCAAACTCATTTTCTCTCTTCAGATTCTGCAGCCTGGATCTCGTGAGACCAACATGCTGTAAACAGAGACTGTGTAGGGAAATGTGATCTGCTTAAGAGACAAAGAAATTAATTTGTACATGTTCTTCAGTGTGTTCAAAAATGTAAACAGAGAAATTGTGCACTTTTTTAAGTTCTTACTGCCAGATAATTTCTTGAATTTTCCATGATTTAAAGGATGCTTCATTGTTTCCACACTTACTGTTCAGAATATCTACCCTGTGTATTTCCAGTCTGAGTGTGCCCCGTTTGTCACTCAGCTTCTGGTTCCAAACTGTTTTTTCCTCTGTGTCTGTTTCCACAAGCACCACATAGTGACTTCTGTTACACATAACTAAATAAGAAGTAAACTTTGAAAATGACAACTATGAAGAATGTTACATTTTACATTTATACAATGGGCAAAGGCCAAATAGTCAAGTTAGAATAAAATACATTTGGTGTCAGAATAATCTACAACTAAAACCTGTCACTTTAAAATGTTAAACTTAATTTGACCAACAGCAGGATCCCTCAAAGATATGGTGGAAAAGTTAAGTAAAACACTAAGCTTCTGAGGTCTCTATACACCAGCTGGAACCTAGTGTCCAGTCAATAAATCATGAATGGAGGTCGAGGTTTTGAGATACCTATGATAAAAAAATTAAGTGGGTAAACTTTTAATACTGATGTTTTATCTAGTTGTAATGGCAAATTGTACTTATAGTACAAATACTGTACTGTATAAAGAATAGTTAAAAGGCATAACAATCGTTATCTAGTATACATGTTTGTCTTGAGAAGTGCTTGTGTAGCTATTCCAAGATTATCTACTATCTAACAGTAACCTGTAGTGACCCAGAGTCACACCATGTTCATGTGTGCTGGGAGATATGTCCTAAGGGGGAGAATGTTCTGGGTAGAAGGGTAGAAAACAAATATGTGATGTATGAAACTTTAGAACTGCACTGGACGGAGGCATGAAACTCAGTCAGTGAGCTTCTCTCATGCCAGATAATAAAACCCTTAAAGACATCCAGAATGTCCCAGGTTCTTTATTGATTACACTTGAGGTGTCTGTAAGTTGTAAAACAACTCAAACATTTTTCTATACACAAGCAGGATCAGCTGATGTGAGTTGAGTCATACCTCACAAAAAAAGATCTCAGAAGAGCTATGATCCAGAGTTGATGATTTACATGCAGCTGGAAAGGGTTACAGAGTGGAACCTTTAGAACCTTTAGACCTTTAACCTTTAGATAATAATCAGTCCAGTTACATGTGTTGTCTGTGAAGTGATATTTAGATTGATTTGGGATTCTGGCAGTTATCTATTCTACCTTTTGATGTGGCTTCCATTCTATTCATGGACATTCCGGGAACCACAAGTAGGCTGCATTCTGAGACCGAAGTGGTCTATTAGGAAGATATGGTACTAGGAGATCTTTTAGGTATGATGGAGCTTGACCGTTTTTTCATGATTCAGCCCCTCATCTCCACTTCCTCCCCGGGACTTTTATTTTGTTGCCTGTTTTTCTCCACATCCTGTTCCTGTTCTCTGTTACTCTGCCAACTTCACCACCTGTCACTGACCTTAATTGGTTTCACCTGTTACCCCTGCCTATTTATACCTGGACTTCAGCAAAGCTTGCTGTCAGGTTGTTTCTTCTCATGACTTCTCTATAGCAGTACAGGGAGCTTTCCAGCCATTTCAGCATTACCTTTTTGATCTTGGCACTCTGTTTTCCTGTTCACTTCTCTACAGGTAAAATTGTCTGTTAAGTTGCATCTTGCCTGCTAACCTGTCTGCCAAGCTGCCTTTTGTCTGCCAACCTGTCTACTGCCAGGAATGGCAGTAGACAGGTTGGCTACTCCCTACCAGGAGATTGTCTGCTAAGCTCCTCTGAAAGCCAGTCTACTGGGAACCTGCCTGCTCGTCTGATTCCAGTCACTCCTGCTTTGCACGTCAACCTTGTTATTCCTGCTTTGACCTTTGGACCTTGGTACATTGTTTCCCTGTTAACCTGTGTCCTGGGAAATGGCCTGCTATGCTCGTCTGTTAACCTGTCTTCTGGTATCCTGCCTACACAGCCACAACTCATCTGCTAACCTGCCTACGTCTGACCTGGCCATGCTGTCTCACACCCGCTACCTGTCTTTTAATTGGCCGCTGGTTTATTGTTCTGCCTGCCTGCTGGATCCTTGAGGTGTCTGTCTGTCCAGAATAACCTTCACTGACTCCTGCCCTGTGTACATCTGTCTGAATCATCTCTTACCAATACCAGTCAGTAATCTTGCTGCAGCATTTTGGATTAATTAAAGGCTTTTTAGACAGTTGCTGGATCATCCTGAAAGTAGAGAGAATTAAAGTAGTCCAGTCTCAAAGTAACATGCATGGACTAGTTTTTCAGCATTGTTTGAGACAGGATGCTCCTAATTTTGGTCATGTTTTGTAGGTGGAAGAAGGCTGTAGAGACTGCCTTACATCTGTCTGATGGTCCAAAAAAGATCCCCTGCAGAGATCTATTAATTATAAAATATTATTTCTTCTGCTGACAGTGTGCCTTCTCAGTCCCCTCTTCTCTCTCTGTCACTCAATTCTTAGGACCTAATCCTAGTGTGCACACTTTTGCTGCTACACTTCTATTAAGACATTGTGAACGACTGCTCTTCTCTGTGAACAATTCTGCCCTTCCACATCTTTCCGTCATTTTCCTCATTCATCAGCTCCTCAAAATACTCCTTCCATCTTCTCTGCACACTCTCCTGGCTTGTTAGCACCTTTCCATCTCTGTCTTTAATCACCCTTATCTTTTGCGCATCTTTCCCACCTCTATCTCTCTGTCTGGCTAGCCTGTACAAGTCCTTCTCTCCTTCCTTTGTGTCTAACCTGTCATACAGCTCATCGTAAGCTTTCTGTTTGGCCTTTGCCACCTCCCTCTTCACTCTGTGCTGCACTTCCTTGTACTCCTGTCTACTTTCCTCAGTCCTTTCTACATCCCACTTCCTTTTAGCCAACCTCTTCCTCTGAATGCAGTCCTGTACTTCCTCATTCCAGCACCAAGTGTCTTTATCGTCTTTCCTCCTTCCAGATGACACACCAAGCAGATTCCTACCTGTTTCCCTGATTACCCCTGCTGTAGTTTCCCAGTCATCTGGAAGCTCGTTGTTCACAAACTCCCCCTTCAGGATAACTCCTACTCCGTTTCTCTTCCTATCCACACCATGGTAGAACAGTTTGTATCCTCCTCCAATACTACGTGCTTTTCTGCCCTTCCACCTCGTCCCCTACACACAGTACATCTACCTTCCTTCTCTCCATCATGTCTGCCAGCTCTCTACCTTTCCCTGTCATTGTTCCAATGTTAAGAGTCCCTACTCTCAGATCTAAGCTCCTGCCTTTCCCCTTCTCTCTCTGACCACGAACCCTTCTGCCTCCTCTCCTTCTTCGACCAACAGTAGTCCAATTTCCACCGGCACCCTGTAGGTTAACAGCACTGGTGGCAGTCGTTGTTAACCCGGGCCTTGACCGATCCGGTATGAAAGTGGTATGGATGACTCGCATGGTTATACTTGCCAAGTTTTACGCCGGATGCCCTTTCTGACGCAACCCTCTGTATTTATCCGGCCTTGGGACCGGCACAGAAGTTACTGGCTTGCAACCCCTGTGGCTAGATTAAATTTACTACAAAATATGATTGCAATTAATATCAATCAATCACATCAATCACCAAAACTCAAAATGTATGTGCCCACACTTTTTCCACGTGTTTTATGTTTTTTAAATTGACAAATGAAATTATAGGCCACAATAAAGGTGAAAACAATTCTGAAGTGATTTAGGTTTAATTTTGTGTAAACATCCTCTTATTGTCCATGGGACAGGAATGTTTTATGTTCAAAATTCATATATTTATATAGGGGCTCAACTTTGATAAACTCATTCCAGGCCTGCTCCCACTCAGCTGGCTCACTCTGATTCCAGGCATCAGTACGACATATTTATGACAGTGACTTCTTTAGGCCATTTATACAAACTGCATGTTATCCAAGGTTTGACATTTATTGATGGGCATGTTCAGACTTAGGTTAGGTTGACAATTATAGTTTCTAAAACAAGCATGACCTCAGAGCTAGTAGGTCATGGGTTTAAATTCAGTTATGGCAACATGGCCTATAAATACTATTGATATATATATTATTAACTTTCATAATGATTAAACATAATGATCATTATGCTAGTGTGATGAATGAATTCATTAAATTAAGTGGTCTTCTTGCTTTACAGTAGATTTCAAAATGTCAAGGTAGATGTTGTATATTGTCTGTATATACCTTAATTAATATATATATATTATATATTAAGTATACCACTTAATTTAATGAATACATTCATCACAACAGTATAATGATTCCATTAGAGTATACAGAAGTCAAAAATTGCATAGAATATAAAAAAACACTAGTGCTTTATAACTTACTTAAATTTGACATAACAGTCATTATTCAACACAAGAAATTGTTACCAGCTCTTGAATGAAAGTTAATAATGGCTGAGACCTTCATAATTTAGGCTGGTGCTTGGCTGATCAGAACTGACACTAGGTGACAACTGAATCTACAAAAAGTACTAATGCAAACATGGGATGGAAAAATCCAAGAGTGATTAAATTTCAATGGTTATGATTTGCTTATCTGTAAGGTCAAATGATATTCAGTGTACCTATGAAAAATGTTGAAACATAACGTCCTTTGTTTCATGTGCATGTTTTTTATCTTGGGAAGTGTCTGCATAACCGTTCCAAGGCTATCTACTATCTACTAACTAACTAGCCACCTGGAAACATACCACATTAATGTGGGAGTGTGGAGAGCCTGATGTTGGGAATGTTCTGGCCAACAGCAGAGGGGTATAAAGCATTTGTGTGATGTATCAGTTTTTATAATGGCACTAGACAGGCCATGAAACTCTGTGTGTGAAATTCTCTCTTGCAAGATAATAAAACCCTTAAAAGATATCCTGGATGCAAGCTTCTTTATTGATTACACTTGAGGTGTCTGTAGCCAGTAGTTGTCAATTTTTTCCGTGACAAAAAATCCCTTTAACAGCATAAGAAAATAATTTAACATAGTTTATCTGTTAAATTAAAAATTAAACAAAAGTCTCATGCCAGCAGCTTTGAGGTAGCACACTGACTTCCTCTCCTTCTGTCTCTAATTTCTTGTACTCACAATATAAAACATCCTCATTTATGAATGTGATAGTGCATCAAGCAGTAACATTACTCAAACAATGAGGGGATACAGGTTAGCAGCTGTGGCGTTATTGTCAGGCTAAGTATTGCACATTTCAACCGATGTTCAATAACTTAAGCCATTTGGAGGGAAATTGCAAGTGGCAATAGGATAGATCCTGAGGTGGGGATGTAATGATCCAAAAGCAAGATTTCCTATAATTTGTAGACCAGAGTCTGCAAGAGGAAGAGAAACTAATGACCAAAAGTAGTAATTTACTACATCCCAGGAAGAAAAATATTTTTTTTCTACACTGTGTTTACAGGACAAACAGAAAATGTACAGATTGAATATCTACAGCAGTGAATGTCAACCAATGTAAGTCTTCTTGCTAGATACTTAATCATTAATTATAACATTTATCAGTGTCCACATTTTGATTCCTGGTTGACTAACGTTTTGTCTCCATAGTGCAGATCACATTTAAATCACTCTACAATCTCTGTTTACAGCATGTTGGTCTCACAGGAGCCAGGCTGCAGTATCTGAAGGGAGAAAATGAGTCTGAGAGCTTTTCTAAACCAGGGGTAGAACAAGGCATAGATGACAGGGTTCAGACAGGGGCTAATAAACAACATAAGTAAACCAAGAATTCTTGGTAAACCATTAGAAGAAGTATCTGGTGCAAACGAGAGAAAGAAAAATGGGCAGAAACACATTAAGAACACAAATACAACAACACCAAGAGTCCTGGCTGCTTTCAGCTCAGATTTCTTAATAATTACAGTCCCTGAAGGCTGGAGTTTGACGGCTGCAACATGAGAGCGCATGGCACGAGCCTGAGCCACAGCCGTCACAAACACTCTCATATACAGAATTATGATCACTGTGACTGGAGCAAGAGATGACAAAACTGCATCAACAATTTCTGAAATGAGGTCAGTGCCGCCCACACACTGACCATGGCAAAACCTAAACCCGCCTGGTCGAGTCAAGAAATCCTTTATAATCAGACCATTGTAGACAACAGAACAGGTCCAACACATACAAACACACATTTTAGCCCTTGTCACAGTGACTCTGGTGGGATAATGCAGAGGCTCACAAATAGCCACATAGCGATCGACTGATATTAGTATCATGTTTCCTATTGAGGCACCAAGAATTATTGAGTTCACATAAACATATAGACAACATATTAAGTCACCCAGATACCAACATGTTGTCAATTGATATGCCTGTAGTGGTGTTACCACAAGCCCAAAGAGGAAATCTGACACAGCCAGAGAGAGGATGAGGAGGTTGGTGGGTGTGTGCAGCTGCCTGAAGGGAGACAAAGACATGTAATGTAATTTCAGACATTCATGTAAAGTGATATGTCTTACATGTGGTACATGGACATTTAGCGTCCAAAAACAAAGCATCAAAGCATAAAATATGTCTGGTGTCAACATGTGAAGTTATTTACGCAGAAGTGCAAGTAAAAATGTCTTGTATAACAAATTGTTCAGATTTGAAAAAACAAAGTTTTGATGAATTTATCTCTGCCTGAAGTAGGAGACTGAGATGATGACGAGCAGATTTAGAACCACAGTGATCACAGACATGAAGATCCGCACATACAGTATGGCAGCTTCAGACTGACTGATTGTTGGTTTCTTGCAGGAGGCATTGAGGAGTTGTGGAAAGCAGAGCTCTCCTTTGTCGTGGTTCTCCATCCTCAGAGAGAGGAGGAGGAGAAGCTGCAGCCCTGGCAGCTTCTGACTCAAACTATGTCTGAGAGCTGGTATATTAGTTTCTGCCTCAACTTTCTCTCTCTATCTCCCTCTCTCTTTCTGTGTGTGTGTGTGTGCTTGGCACTGATGCCTGTAACCCCTCTGGGGTTACTAGTAGCACTAGTAGCATTCAAATAATTCTCTGTTCTATTCAATTCAATTGAATTCAACTTTATTTATATAGCGCCAACTAACAACAAAGTAATCTCAAGGCTACTTACATAATAAAGTCAAGGCTATACAGACATTTAGTGAACATTGGAGAGGAAAAACTCTTTACTCAACTTTAATGGAAGAATACTCCAGGAGAACTATGCTCAAAGTGCTCGGTGATCTGCATTGACAGATTGGGGTGAGTTAAAAGTGTAGAGAGAAGAAGTAAATTATAGGTCATCCAGGACTTTATGTTTTTTAGACATACTTATATTTTAAATAATAAATTTGTTACAACTAGTTCTCACCTCTTGTTCATAATTGTCTTGTACTTGTGGCAGTAGCCATCTTCTCATCAGGTTCCCCTAGCCCTCTTGTCGTGTTCGTCTCCTGCCCCTTACTTTAGTGTTCCCGGTCAAAATTGACCGGCCTGTTTTAACTGCTCTTAAATTAGCACAAAAACAAATTTTCATCACCAAATTTTTTAATTAACATTTTTTAGCTGTGAACAATGTCTCACAGTAGTGTTCAACTTGAATTTATAGAATTTGACATAAAATAACAGTGAAATTACAAATATGCATAAAAAACGTATTACAAAATAAACATGTAATGGAAAAAATAAATGGAAAACAAAGACCAAACTCAACATTAAGTTGTGTGTGTGGGGGTGCATGTGAATTCATGCACATGAGTGGCATGTGACAGTTCAGACTGGGCCTTGCAATCATAGGCATCAAATTTGAGAGAATTCTGCAGTAGAATTCAGTCTCCTCAAAGTCTCCTCAAAGTCTGGATCAAAATCTGTGTTGTCTTCCACATCTTCCTCTATCTCTGGTTGAATTTCAGTGCCGTCTTCATCATGTCCAAAAACCTGGACCAGAACCTCTTCGACAGAGAACCGCTTGGTCAGTCACCTCAGTAAAAGGAGTGCAAGGCAAACATCAAGCTATATATATGGAGTCTGTGTGAAGGTGATACACTGATTAGTCTGGAATGGTGTGGTTCACGTGGGGGGATCAGCACAAAAGCGCAGGAAAGAGATGGGGTCACATAACAGACACCTGTCCAGTCTGTGTGAAGATATGGTACATTGTTTCATCAGGAAGTTGGTTCACGTGGTAGGATCAGCACATAAACATGGAAAAGAGATGTGTACCAGCAAAAGACATTGTTCAGTCTGAAATGTGTGTGTGAGGGAGTGAATGAGTGAGTTTGGGTGATGTGTATGTGGATGTTTTCTGTCTGATGGATGAATTTAGTCTGGAAACCCATTCATTTCCTATGGAGGTCACTTTTGACCAGGAACACCACAGATGTAACAAGGTTGATTAAAACACTCAAACTTCAACGAAGGAGGTGATCATCACTTTTATATCTTCAAGTGCATAGTGTGGAGGATATCATGGGGTCTTGAGGGAATCAGATGTAAAAGACAATATTTATGAGTATTTTAACTTGTAAATCGGTCAGATTTGACCCGAACACGACAGGAGGGCTAGTTCCCTAACACCTGACATGGACCTTGTTGGGCGATGTCCCGTGTGACTCTTGTGTTTCAAACTCTCATTAGCAATGAAGTAGGTAAGAGCCCACACTGGATATTGACCAACAAATTATATCAAAGTCAGTCGTGTTATTCACTGAGCTATCTAATATATATAATCTTTTGAGTATGTTCTGGTTCTGGGATGGGGTCTCCTCCCAGCTGGATGTCTGTCCAGATGCTTGAAGTATTCCATTTTGGTTGTGGCAGACATTAAAACAATCAAATGTCATTTAACCTCAAGTTGCTTCCAATCATGCACAGAAGAAGACTTCTAGAGAGCAACATTTGAAATGTCATAGAGACAGTTCTGTTCAGAGACAGATTGCAAAGATGCACATCTGTGATTAAAAAAAATACAGAAATACTGTAGTCATATTCTCAGATCTCACTGAATCTCATCATTGTTCGTATGGAACATCAAGGCCATCCGAAACCTGCTGTACAATGTAGATCCTCCTCTGACATAAAAACTGTGAACGGGACACCAGAGCTCATGCACATGACAGTAACTCTGTAGACAAGACAGACTGCTGCAGCTTCCATTCATACACATAGAAACAAAGAATCAGGGCTATAATTCATCATGTTGTATGTTTGCAAATCAGAGTTTTTGAACACTTTTATTAACTCTGATCTTGACTCTGATCCCTCTGATCAAACATATTCCCAATTTAATCATCAAATCCCACCCTAACAAACTGACAGGACACGATTTTGACAACATAAATGTATGTTTGAAAGATTGATCTTGAGAACTAATACAAGACAGTAGCTGAGTCAAATGTTCTTTTTGTGTTTTTCCAGAAACACCTACACTGTCCACATCTTTGGAAGTGTTGCAACTTCAGTTACTTTGAAAACTGGGCTAGTTCCTCCACTGTTTACCATAAATGTCACCTCTTGACCATTCACTTTCAAAGTGTAGTCAGTAAATTTACTCTCTCCCTCACCATAGTGAGCATAGTACACTGAGGTGGTTGAAATTTAGATTTCAGATATTGAACACATTGCTCAATCAAATCCACACTTCATCCTGTGTAAGTGTTGTCAAGCAGTCTTCATTGCATTCACTTGGCATTTTATCAGTGCATGTCTGAGCAAGCATTTCTTCATTGCAGTTAGTGAGCAAATAATCAGTGTATGTGTATGTAAGCATGTCTTCATAGCAGTGTGTGCATTACCTCCCCCTTTTCGACCCGTCATGAACAAACGTCCCTGGGACACTGGCTCTTCCTCCTTCAGTTTGCCACCAATGAGGGCCTCTCATCTCCAGCCCTGTGTCCTCTTCCATGGTAATAAGGACACTTCTCATTTCCAGATCGGCAGTCTCTCGCTCTTGTGAAAGGTGTCTTCTAGTTTTTGCCGGCCCCTCGTCCTTTGTTTTTCCATCATCCGTGGTATGCACTACGGCCCCCTCCATCTCTTACAGTATTCATCATGGTGACGGTTGCCAGTAGATGTTCCCATTGATTTTTCTCCTCCCCACCTTTCTTCTTCTTGTGAGACTGACTTTGGGCATGTATGGCATGTCTGCAGACTTCCTCCAGTCTTGCTCCCTCGTCTACACCTATGCAGCTCTGCACACTACTGAAGCAATGTCAGGCAAAGTCCTCTCAAGAAGTGACTTGTGAGATGTATTTCGCACGATCCAGGACATTTGCCAGAATTTACTGGATGTTCAATACCACTATGATGGACTAGAAGACGTCGGTGAGGAGACAGTTGAACAGGTTGTGGATGTTGTCTTCCTTCTGCTCCTTATATATAGTGGTGGTACAGTATATGTGTAGGTTTTTCTACTGAACCATTATCTATTCTATGTGGTTCAGTAGTCATGAGCTTTTGCACTCGTTTCCTCTCTATGTTCTACTTCATTCTTCCACATACTCAATCATTCCTTGTGTAAGTCACACATACATATATCTTTCAGAGACAATTTCTTTTTAGCCTTCAGTTTCTATTCTTTACTTGACAGTTTTTGTTTCAATTTTACTAATTGATTTTGCTAAAGGAACCTCCCTAAGGAAAGCCAAACTGCTCAGTCCAAATATTTAATCATTCAAGACTTTTGTCACTGTACTTAGATTTACATTTAGTCATTTAGCAGACACTTTTTTCCAAAGCAAGTTGCAGAGTAATTTGGTACACACATACACAGTGGTGATGGCTGCCACTAGGAGCAACTGGGGGTTCAGTGTCTTGCCCAAGGTCACTTCGACATGTAGCAAGTACACTGACCCTGTGGTCCATGGATGACTTGCCTTACCAACTGAGCTACAGCCACTTAGATTTCACAATCTCAACAACTGGACCTTCAGGGGCCTCTAACCTCCCTTTACTTTCCTTATTTCCTATAGGAAGTCCTTGCATGGAAGCTTCAGCACAGACCGTCTCTGTGAGGGTGATTGTCCACTCTAAGCTCCCAATCTCTTAGCGCTCTGACTTTACTTTAAAGTCCCTCTTCTTTTTTTTTCCTTTGGCATCTCATTAAAGTCCCTAGTCTGTCAGGATCTCCAGTTTTTCTCCCTGTTTCTTGCTTTTATTTTGGAGATCCATAGATTCAATTCCTGTCCCACTGCATTTCCGTAGCTTTTCTACTTGTCATTGGTCCTAATTGTTTTCACCTGTTTCTCTGGCTATTTATACTCTGCTTCCAGTTCAGCTCTTGCCAGATTGTTTTGCACTGCTATGCTCCTGACTCTCAAGCCATTTTTTGGGCCTGCTTTGCCAGTTTTTTGCCAGACTGGTTTGGATTAACTCCTTGCCTGCCTGTCAGCCTGTTGAGATCAATGTCTGATAGGATCCTGGAGCTTACCCTGTAGGATTCAGACTTCTCTACACACCAGCCTCGCTCTCTGTAAGTTTCACTTTTTCTGGATTTGGACTGTTGCTTTGGTGAAGGGATTTGGCTTTGCTGGATTGACTGAACAGACATTTGGATATTAGGCCTGGAGTTGGATGTGGATCTTTAGGCCTGGACCTGTAAGACTCTTGGAACACTTGGACCTACATCCTTTGGACAAACTGTGAGAGAGCTGGATTCCTGAAATGTGTTACAGCAAACTATTTGTCTTTGATCCACTGGTGTCCTGAGTCTAGAAACCACAGTTGATTATTAGCTACACCCACTCTTGTCATCTGCCTTTATCCCCCTATCAACTGGGGCCTCTTTCGCCGCCCAACCTCACTCTATGGTTATGCTGTTTAATGTGGGTTTTCCGAGCACCCTGTTTCTCCAGCCACCTGGAGAGCAGACCCTTTGCTTCTCGGACTCATGCCAGCCTTCCCGCAAAAACCACTCCAGGACACCCCCGAGCGTAGAACTACTAACCACATTACTCATCAACCAGCTTTCCCTTCAACAGAGGATACAAATCACCTATTCTGCCTGCAAGCCCTGGTTAAGATACTACACTTCTTGTCATTGCCTTCTTGCCTCTTTTCTAAAATAAACATTTAATAATCTCCATTGTGCTGCTCTCATTTTTGGGTCCTATTGAACAAAACGCCTTACATAGTCTGTTGGCCTCATAATCCAACCTGGTAGCTGCCCTTATATTCCCTAGCTAACTAGGAGTTGTTGGTCTGTTTCAAGTTACTGTTCAATATCACTTATCCTTCCCTATTGATTAGGAGTTGCCCAATTGTTCAGATTAATTCAAGCAAGTATGTCAATATGAGCTCAACAAGAGTAATTTAGAAACTTCAATACGACTCACCCAGTTTCCATGTTAACCAGTGTTACTTTCTAGTCTGAGGGTCTGGCGACGGCAATCAGAGGAGCTCTGTATAGTCCATCTCCACGCTTATTAAGCGGAGGTTGAGGTTCTCTCCACGGCGCGCACTACATACATTAAATAAGCCATCAAACTGTTTTTGGTAGGTCTAGGTCAAAGGTGGATATGTGGGGTCACAAAGGTCATGTGAAAAAGTACAGATGGAGTTAATTAAGAAGCTAAACAATGGGTGTGGGGTGGGCTTGTTTTCCTATAAATCAAAAGATTGCCTCCACATGGATTGTGGATGTTTGTATGCTTGTCAGTTGTTTGCGATTGAATAAAAAGGCTCTGTATTTGAGGCTAGAATAAGCAGAGTGTATTTGAGCAGCTTTGCTGTTACAGAATGATCTGCATTATGGAACGTTCCTAAAAAGACGACCATGTATCTGTCATATACAGAGACCACCGGCAGCATCCTCTTTATGCGGAGAACTGAAGTTGGAAATGGGGTCTGTTGGTTAGGTCTTCCAGTATACCACGAGAGCTGATTTTGTACCAGCTGCACAAGGGCCAGAGTTTTTACAGTTAGTGACTGGGGTGTGATGAGATGCATTATTGCAGAATACCTTAAAGGTTATTGTGAGGAAGAAAAAGACGATGACTCTGTCGGAGCAGAATGGCGGAAAGAAGCAAGTGGCGAAATGGATGTAACGGAGACATCTGAAGAAAAAAAAAAATTGTCTGTTGAAAGCTGTTTGGGAGAAGCAGAGTTGTAAAGATCGAGGATTGAAACACGGCTATGTGACATTGAGTCGTTTCAACACGGAACGTGGTGTTTTTCAATGCACTCTCTACATGACAGTTGCATCTTTGTTGGAAATCTTTAGCTAATGGGGAGATGAAATCAGTCATTTATTCAATTGCAGCCATGAATGGCAAGAATTGGTTGCATTGAGAAGAGCACTGTTTGTGTAACCAAACCCCCCAGCGCTCACTCCGCCTGCCGACCAGCCCCTCTGCAGTTATTCTGGACAAATAGAGGCCGCAATCAATAAGTACGGAATAGCACTCTGAGAAGGCAGCTCGCTCTCTCTCTCACTCTCTCTCTGACTGACTGTGATACTCTACCTGGCTTATGATGACACTGGCAAACGCCCCTGTAGCGGAAGGAGCAGCAGTAACGTACCATGATTCAGAAGCTAACTCTGGTGGGGCAAGGGGGAACGACATCGATGAAAAACTGGAATTCGACTGCCCCCACTCCAAAACCACATTACGGCGGCGGCGAGGACTGTGACTGCGTGGGGCCACCGCAAGCTGCCGTTCTATTCAGAGGAATGCAGCATCAGCAACTGCGAAGATGGCCCCGCAGTGCCCGATGGTACTGTCAAACCAGTTTCACAGGCCCGTCACCAGTGGGGTTGAGGCCGACCTTGTGGTTGAAAAGGGTTCGTAGGCCGAGTGCGAGACAGACTGAGAAACGCTGCGAGTTTTTCTGGACACGCTGAAGGCTCTTTTGTCGCATGTGCTGTGCATAGCGATACTAATTTGAATGAGTTTTTATGCAATGGGTGCCAGATTTCTAATCCTAGTCAGATGCAACGCAGATGCAAAACACATGCAGATTCTATGGTGCTGTCTTAAAACTGCTAAACTGTTTCATCAGAGGTGGAGGTTAGAAAAGCCGGAGAAAGCATTCTGGAAGACCGATGGAACGGTCCAGAAGGAACGGCAATAAACAACTCCACCTCAGACATTGTTATCAAAAAGAACAAAAGAACAAAAAAAGAAAAATCGATAAACAGCAAAAACATCCCAATCCAAGCAATGATTTTTAATGCACAAAGTAACCAACGGGTTGGAGTTTCCCCTCAAACACACAACCCCCCAGAAACTACGCTCCCCCCTAGTTTTCATGCAGCTACTTGTGGTGGGTATTTATGCACTGGGGAGCGACTAGCAAGCTAGCAACTCACCTATAGCCACGGATGTGCTCCCAACTGGGAGTGTTGAAATGTAATACCAAAAGACAAACTACATGACAGCAACCAGCCAAGAGGAAAGGGATCAACATATTAAAGACACACTCCTTTTATACTCTGATTCCAGGTGCTCCCAATCACGCAGGCTTCCCAATCAGTAATCCACCTAGCAGGAGAGAACACCCACTCCCCAGGCCATGCCCTACTAGGCAGGGCTGTCATACCCTTGAGAAATCATTGGCTCGTACGCCAAGGGTGATGACCGTGATCCTTCTGTCTATTTGTGAGGCCAGTTTAACCAGATCGTCGACAAAATCACAACTGGCCAACTTGTCCTACAATTGGTCAGATAGTGCCTAGTAAAAGATATAAAGAAGAGCAGGCTCATTCCACAAACAGCTAGAAGCTAGCGTGCAAAACTCCACTGCATACTCTTAACACTGTTCTCCTCCCCTGAACAATCTTGGTCAGACAAGGAAGCCTCCTTCTCCGGTATGGTGGGGTCAAAAACCTTCCTTAATTCATCTGAAAATCTTTGGACGTCTGAGACACAAGGAGAGTCGCGTTCCCACTCCACTGTTCCCCACAAATTAGTCTCTCCTGACAGCAGAGAGATAACATATGCTAGGGGAACAAGGAAGGCTGCAATTCAAACCACAATTTACACTGAATCAAGAAGGCTCTGCAACTAGCAGGATTAAAATAGTCGTGTTCAGGGTGACTCTAGGCCGGGAGTCAAGGAGGGAGTGGAAACAGAGTGGTGGGAACAGAGACAAACTGCTTATTTGGTCAGTGAGGGACTGAATGTCCACTCTCTGAACGGCAAGAGTAGTGTCATGATGTGAAAAAGCACATTCTACCTGGTTCTGTTACTGTTGCTGGTCCTGGAATTCCTCCAGTTCTTGGTGAAACCATCTCTGGACCACCTCCAGTTTGCTCAACTGGGGGTGGATGACGCCCTTATCCACCTGCTACACCCCATTTACATCTACCTGGACAAACTTGGAGGGTCTGTGAGGATTATGTTTTTTGACTTCTCCAGCGCTAACACAATCCAGCCTGTCCTGCTGGGGGAGAAATTAAAGACCATGCTCGTGGACACCCCCATGGTGGCCTGCATCTTGAACATCACTGACCGACCCCAGTACATCTGTCTGCAGAACTGTTTGTCTGACATTTTGACCTGCAGCACAGGTGCTCCCCAAGGGATAGTTCTATTTTAACCCTTTCTTTTCCCTTTCTTTTAACACTGTGTACCTGAGAGGTTTTCTGATGACTCTTCAGTTGTAGGATGTATCCAGGGTGGAGATATAAAAGAGTACTGGTCAGTGGTAGAAAGCTTTGTTAACTGGTGTGAACACAATCATCTGCAGCTCAACATCAGTAGAGCAGAGGAACTGATAGTGGACTTTAAGAAATGTGGGACTCCTGTCAATCTTCTCTCTATACAGGGAGATGGGGTGGAAGTAGATTCCGAGTGCAAACACCCTGGTTACACCTGGAAAATAAACTGGACTGGACAGTTGATGTCAATGTACAGAAAAACACAGAGAAAGCTGTATTTTCTAAGGAGACAAACATCCTGACAGGCTGGACAAATAGGCCCGTCTGATTCGGTTCTTGGGGAGGCCCTGGACCCTCTTCATGTCTAGGCTGAGAAAAGAAGGTTGTCCAAACCCACCCGCCCACTCCAGTGCACGTTGGCTGCACAGAAGAGCTGATTAAAGTCAAGTGCTACATACAACGCCACAGGAAATTCTTTCTCCTAGCGGCCATTAAACTGTACAACTCATCCCCCTTCTATAAAAAGGAGGGGGACTGACAGGTCTAAATGGACAATTATTACTATTTTCAGTTCATTTATATTTTTATCTGATTTATTTTTACTCCTCTAGCATACAATTTTATCGTACTTATTTATCCGTAGTTTATATTTGTTTATTTTTCATGTGGTTTCATTTTTGTAGTGTTTCTTCCTTCATTCCTACTTTTCACACATGGAGCAGCTGTAACAAGCACGTTCCCTATGGGATCAATAAAGTGATTCTTAAAATCTTGAATCTATCCAGTGCAAGATCTGTCTGACACTATTCAAAGTATGCACATAGGAGATTACTCCATTTAATGACCTTAACTTGCAGTTTAATAAATGAAATTCAAATCAGAATTCAATTTTTTTGATATTTCAGACAAGGGGAACGTCATCTCATAAAGGAAAATCAAGTAAATGTGAAACCTACTACAAGTATTATTTCCATTTTCTCTTCTGTAACTTAGTTACCTTACCTGAAGTGTTGCATACACCCTGATAACAGTGAAATCTGAATTGTGGTGCAGCAAATAAAAACAGTTTATAGTTTCTAAGCTTAAAATCCCATGACGAGGGATAAAAAAAACACCATCAGTGTAATAGAATTCATGAAAACTTTTTTATGTGCAGAAAATAGTCTAATCTATTGAGTAGACTAGAAATCACTTTCTGACCATTTTTAATTTTAATTTACTTTGCTATTTTACTGGCTACAAGTAAGACTGTAGACTGACATGGGCCTCTTGTTGATATTAGGACAGGAATGTCTAATTTAACAGTCTATTACATTAACATCTAATGACTTTTACAATTAAAATATAATTTTTTTTCCGAGGGGCTCAATCTGGATAAACTGATTTCAGACCTGCTCCTAACCAGCTCGTTGACTTTGGTCTTAGGCAGCAACTTTCACAATTCTTACTCTGACACCTTGTGGACATTAATGTGAACTGCATGTTACCCAATATTTGCATTATTGATGTATATGTTAACACTTGGGTTAGGTTTATTTTGTCTTATGTTTTTTGGGTTCAAATTCAACAACTAAGGAGTACAGATGGTTATGTGGGCTAACAATAATATTGCATTATTACTTCACTTTCGGCTTTTCCCATTAGGGGTCGCTACAGCAAATCATCCTTTTCCACTTCACTCTATCTGAAATTGCTATGGATGACTCTCATTATTTTTGAATATATATCTGTGTAGTGAAATTGACTGTTAAGCTGTTCATAAAAGGTTATGATAGTTCTAATAGTCCTTGATATGCCTGCATCCATTTTGTTAAATTTAAGTTGAAAATAAACAAAGCAGGTCAACACAGGTTGGCAGCAAAAATTCTTCCATCCATCTGTTACTGTTAACCACTAAGTTCAGGGTTGTGTGGGGCTTGAGTTTATCCCTGCTGTCACAGAGCAAAAGGTGGGGTACATCCTGTACAGGTCTGCAGTCAAATTTAGCTTGTTATAATTGTTGTGGCCAAAAACTGAGAGAGTAAAAAAATGTAGAGAAACACAGTAAAAAGCAGTTACCCTTGAGTGGGCCAGATGGGATCTGACAAGGGTTCTTCAGCTTGTTTGGCCTTTTAACTGCTCCACAATGAAAATCATCCTTACAAAGCATTCATACAGGTGAATACACATTGGCCAAGAATCCCAAAGTTTCCAGGATTCAACATCCTTTCTAGTTCTCGTGGATTTCCTACTGAGTAGCACATGCTAATCATGTCAATGGTAAGTCAGAGTGTCTTGCAGGAAAAAAAAGGTGAGACTTGGTGTCTGGCTTCTGCTAGAAGTGTGACTCAATGTTACATTGTTGTGTATAAAAAATTTGCTCACACATGGGTGGAATGGGTAGATAAGAAGCAGTGTAAAGTGCTTTGAGTACCAACAGGTAGAAAGGTGCTGTGTAAGTGCAGACCATTTACTGTTAAGTTGAGCCTGACCTCTGACCCCCAGGAAGCCCCATCTCAGCTGATGACCTTTTGACTGGTCTGTCTGTGACTGACATGGCTGCTGGTGTAAGACATTCAAACTCTGCAATTGACAATCTGACACAAGCAGGCAACACAACACACAACCTGAACATTGTCATTTTTCTCATACACACACAGATCAAATCAAGATTTGGTTGCCTACCTGATACTGACTGATACGTCAATGTCCAGACAGAACATTGTTCAGGATAAGTGTGAAAGGTGTTTCAGTTTCTTAATGAATGATTTCTAACCCTGGAAGGGTTTTGCCCCACAGATCTTTGACCAATTACTCATAGTGTGTTTTTGCATGTTTTATATTGGTCATGGGCTTGTCCTACACTGTACGATAGAGTCTTGTGGAGTGTACTGGGCCCCCTGTTACCAGAAGCTTGTTTGAGTGATGAGCGCTGCTCTCATACCAATTCATCCTTATGGGATACCTGAGATGTGGTGTGTGTGTGTTTTTGTTTGTTTGTTTTTTTGTTTTTTTATAACTTTACTTGATTTCTGGGGAAATTGTATTGCTGCACTGAAATTTGTTTGGTGCCACTTGCAGTACAGCAAACCACCATGTCCTCTTTGATGATGTAACTATGTGGAGATTTTAGCTGCATTTCTCATTGAAAACTTTATATTTGTACACGTAGGGCTCCGACGTGCAGGGCAGACCAGAAACAATGGTTGTTTTATTGTCTTCTGCAGGTACGTTTTTTTCCATTTTCTTTTCATTTCTGTTTTTTTATATCCTGTCACCCAACCGCAGGCACGCCTTTGCTTTGACCACTAGGTGGTATTGGTTTACTTTTTCTGATTATGTTTTCATGCTTTACATTAAATTGTAAAGAAACTTATGTTAACATTTGTTATGATTAGCAAAATGGAAAGAATGTCTTTTTTTGTATTCAGTTGCTCTTGTTCATAGCTCACAACTTCGTAATCTGAAACGTTTTTTTGGACTGCACATTTTGACACACTAAATCTGTATGGTGGTTGTGGGCTGTAACTCATAAGATGAAAGTTTCTTGGATTAAAGAGAAGCTCTAAAAGGTTATCTGTGTCCAAGAAATTATGTTTCTATATTTCTGATCTGAAGCTGCATTTATGTGGTTTGTGGAGAACATAATTATGACTGGATTACATTTTCTCTTAAAATGATAAGAACGCAGCGTCTTCGAGACATGCATGCTTTACATTAATCTGACAGTATCTGAACACGCATCTCCGTTTCTGATAAACCACCCTGTTTACTTGTTTGTAAAAGTTGTTCTATTAGGTGTAACTTATATATCTGTGGTGTGACCTAAAGAAAGTTGTGCATGGCAATGCTCTCAGTCTGGCAGGCTTTTAACACCTTTGCAAAAAAGAGTGGGCAAAGATTCCTCTGACAAGATGTGACATGCTGATAGACTCCAACCCCTAAAAGACTGAACGCTGTTAAATCGAAAGGTGCCTCAATAAAGTATTAGTTTAAGGTTGTGCATATGTATTAAATAACTTTAGTGGAATCTATAATTTAATTGATTTGAAGTCACTTAGGGTGAAAAATGATAAACTTCCAATAACATGGTTTAAGTTTTAAGTTTTTTAAAATCTCAAACGTGCCATTTTAACAGGAGCATGTAGACTTTGTACAGTACACTGACATATAGTAGCAAAGAAAAAGTAAACTGTGCAATATCCTGGTGTTCTGCATCATGAAATGTGATCTGATCTTTACCAAAGTCACATATCAACAAACACTGACACTTTACATTGGCGAGATGCAGATGGAGAGAGTCAAAACTTTAAAAGTTTACAACAGCGAGGTTCTAACCTGGTCTCACAACAAACTGTACATCCTAAAAAGACTTCAGTAACTTCTACAGATGTGTAGTTGAGTGTCATCATTGTGTGGTATGGGACCTGCTCTGCACATGATAGGAAGGCTCTCCGGTGTCTGATTAAAACTGAACAGCACAAATCAGGAGCAGCCTTCCAGTCGGTGGAGAACATCTACAAATCCACAACCCTCAGGAGAGCAAACGGCTTTTAGGCAAGAGATACAGAAGTGTGAAATCCAGAACAACTAGACAAGCCAGCAGCTTTCATCCACAGGTCATCAGGCTTAGCATTGAATTTTTTCTTTCTGTATTCATAACTTGGATAATAAAAAGCATAATATCAAAGATATAGGCCTGAGGTCTTACATGTATAAACCCTAGGATTTATACTCTAGGACAGGGGTCTCAAACTCAATTTACTTGGGGGCCGCTGGAGGCAGAGTCGGGGTGAGGCTGGGCCACATCAGGTTTCCACAAGAAAAACTTTTAAATAATTTTAATCTTCTCAAATGTCTTTATTTTTTATTTTTAACACAAAATAATATGAAAAAATAAATAAACAAATTAGAAGAAAATAAATAAGAAATTAATAAGAAAATCAATCAATCAATCAGTAATAAGTAAATAAAATAATAATAATAATTATAATAATTAGGATTCAAATGTCTGTATTAACAGTTCTTTAAGCTTTCTTCTGAATTGTCCTGAACATAAGTGGAACATTGAAGAACATGAACTGCTCTTCTGAACATGGCCTCTCTTGCCTACATCTTGCTGCTAGAGACCTGGCAGCGCTTCTTCTCGCATAACTGAGCCACATTTGGCTTGAGGGAGGAAGCAGTTGAGACCCTCAGTATGGCTTGAAGATGATCATCAGTACTTCTGGACCTGTACTTGGACTTATTGAAGTTCAAGGTGGAAAAGAGCTTTTCGCACAAGTATGTGCTCCCAAAACTTGGTGTCACTGTCGCGTTGAAGTTTCAATCAAGTGTTTAGCCGACGCACAAAGAACGTCATTTCCTCAATATACGTCATTTCCGCAATGTACGTCATTTCCGTTCCGTGCCGTTCATAACAAACTCGCGGGCCGCACTAACATTAAACTTTAATAATAAGGTGGGGGCGAGTCTGAGACCCCTGCTCTAGGACAGTGCTCCTAAATTATTTTCTGTGACGCCCCCCCTAGCGGACATAAAAAAAATTCGCGGCCCCCGTGACTCTGATCGCGACGACCGGGGAAGGGGCTAGCGCTAGCGTTCGTTTACTCGGTGCAAAATAAACCCGACACCATAGAGCTAATCCTCCCTGCGCACACTCTGACAATGAGAGCGCCACTGCCAACTACTGGACTGGGTCTGCAATTACACTTTATTCTAGTACGGCAAAAAAAGCATGTTCCCCAGGGTCTCACGCGTCCCCCCGCTCTGCGCCCCACTATTTGAGAAACACTGCTCTAGGATGATGATACCCTACGATGTTACACTGTTTGTGTAAATGCTTAAAATGTAAGTAATATGTGGGCCTAAATAACCGTTATTATTAGCAGTAAAGACTAATAAAAATAATTAAAATAACAATATAATTAGTGGTAAAGTACTTAAACGGTTCATTTTGTTTAATTAAACAGTTCATTTTAGTAAATTATGTACCCCAGTGAATTTTTTCTTTCATTTCTTTGTAAAATGATAAATGGCTATTCCTTTGTGTTCAATGCTCTACTGTAAACACTTCGTCAGGGTAAATACTCAAACAAGTCACTAGATGGCGTCTATCGCTAAGGAGGAACATTAAAACGCCACAATTCGTTTTGCAGTAGTGTGGTGAAAAGGACCTTTTTAGCTACACGTTGGCATATAAGGCTAGCAGACTTATTGGCAGTGAAAACGGTAGAGCTACTGAGATGCTAACGCTACAGGGGCTAGTGCACAAATTTAGTTGGTTCTTTCATTGGAGTTATGTATGGATGTTTTGTCCAAATGTTAACATAATCGGTAAACATTTTAGTACTGAGCTCAGGAGTGAGAGATGGTAAAAAAAACTATATCAGAGCGTTTATTGTACATGTTTGTTCTTTCCTATACAAAAGCAACAGAAGTGCATTAACACTGGCAATGTGAGATTCAAGTAGACGATGAAGAATCAATTTTTGTTTTTTGTTCATTTGTGAAGAAAAGAACATTGCAATTGGTTCATGTGCAATAAGGTTAAGGACATTTTATTGTACTTGTGCTTAGAGTAACAATGTATTTGCACATGCCAGGATTCTGCAGAGACACCATGATGGCTGTAACATTTGGAGGTATTGTACATCAACTATTTCCTGTTGAATACCATGAGGTTCTGATTTCATGCCTGGTGTTATTGTATGTGGAGATCATCATTAACTTTGGATTTAAGGTCAATAAACATCTTTTATTGTTTAAGAGGCAGAATAAATTCTGCAGGCAAGCTAAACGCAAGCTACAGTTCTCTGCTTCTTCCATAAGCAGTCTGATGCTTATCAGACTGCTTGATTATATGAAACTTATGGTATCATGATAGAATCAAACATTAACCCGAGACTTTCTAAAACAATTTTTTACATTTTTGATTTTTACACTCAGCTTCAATCAGACTTTTTCTTCAAACATCAAGGAGGTTGTGAGTACACAGCTAATTTCTGGATTTTACATGGTGTCATTTTCTGAGTGTAGAGTGCGTTTGAGTTACCTAGCGTGAAAGTGGGTGTAGTTTTTTCACTGAAATAGCTCGCTGGACTCTGAGGGGTGCGTCATTTTATGGAGAAGGTCTGCTGCAGTTGTTGGGAGTTAATGAAACATTCACTCCTCATCTTACATCAGCACGGCGAGAGCAGTTTGAGATCTGATACAGAAGGTAGTTCATTATGTTGCGTTTTTATTCAATGACCAAATAATATTAGATAACATAAGTAATACTGTGTCATCTTTGTCCTGTAGTCATCTTTCTCCCTCTCTGTCCCTGTCCTCAGGCGTCCCCGGCTTTGGAGCTGTGTGTCTTCCAGTCCGCAACTCCTGGTCCTACTAACCTGCCCAATGTTTTCTTGTTGCTTTCGATGCTCTGTTCTTTTCTCTCTCCACTTTCCACTCAGCCCAACCGGTCAAGGCAGATGGCCGTCCACCCTGAGCCTGGTTCTGTTGGAGGTTTCTTCCGGTAAAGGGAGTTTTTCCTCTCCACTGTTGCCTATGGCTGCTCAAGGGGGATGTTTTAGTTTTTTGGTAATGTTTGTATAGTCTTGACTTTATTATGTAAAGTGCCTTGAGATGACCTTGTTGTAAATTGGCAATATATAAATAAAGTTGAATTGATTAGAAAAAAAAAGAATGAACACACAAAAATATTAAGTCATCCTAATTTGAAAGATGTAAACGTTACCATGGTAAAGACAGGCTAAGATAGCTCACCTAAAAAGTTAGGTTAATGCAATCTTAATGCTCTGATAAAGTACTCTTTGTCCTACCATAATGTTGCTGAATATGTAGCTTTAATAAAGACCAGAATATAGAACCAAAAATAACAATTTTGCTACTACTAACTAACTTTCTGAATTTGAAGGTAAATTAGCACGCAAGCTAGTTGAGAGATGGTTTGGCTACGCGACCTGGCTTTATTTTTAATAAACTAAAAAATGCATTAGTTTGACCAAAAGGATTGCTAATCCTTGTCTAGGAGTATGTGCATGTGTGCTAACTAGTTAGCTGGAGTATTGTATTTTATTTGGTCAGCTTTATAATGGACTTGGCAACTAGTAGAGATGTGGTAGAAACATACATATAATTATTTTTAAACCTCATTGCAACTCACTGACCAGATATAAAGAATAGTGGCAGGCTAAGCTACAACCATTAGCCACTACCACAACCTGAGGGTGAAGAAACTCCAGACCGGTTTTAATTTGCAGCGGGAGTCGCATCTTTTCCCTTCCTGTACTTTTAAAGGTAGGGCCTGATACCGACAGTTTTGTTTATACACAAAATCTTAGTCTATCAGATTGCTAATTAAAGAAGCACTGACTGTCATCTTAACAATTAGTACTGCCTTAATGACAGAAGTGGTTTTGGACTGATTTCAAACTGACTAAAACAACATTATCTTTGTCCCTGTTTAAATAATGAATGACTTAATGTAATCAACTTAAAATGCTAAATACTTTAGCATCTCTTTATGTCCTACTCTCTCTTCTTCCAGATGAAAAAAAAATTCAGATATACACATGCTGCTAAAGTAGTGAAGTATGACGGTTGTAAGAAGTGTGTGTAGTGATTTAATGGGTTGTGTTTGGAAAAAAAAGCTATATCTTTGTCGTTGCTAAGTAATTTATCTATTTCGCAGTCAGATGTAAATTCGGCCTGTCAGATGGAGCTCAACTCTCAATATTTAAATAGTCTCACACTGTGGTGGTAGATGACATACTTCTTCTTGAAGAATTTCTTCTTGAGCTGGCTGAAGCCAATCCTGACTTTTGCCTTTTCAAAATAAGTATAATTTTAAAAATGCAAATATTACGTTAAATAATGGAGTTTCTTGTTGTGTTCATTTGCTGTTGTTTTTTAAGCTCTTTGAGTTCTAGTTCCCTTACAAAAAGACAGCTATGTTGAATGGGGTATTTTTGTCATGGGACAGAGGAAGGCATTAACTTATCCCACAAAAAGCATTTCAGACTCAGAAGCTGCAAAGGAGGCACCAAAAATTATTTCTGAAGTGCACAGAACTACAACCTTAGCATTTTTATGTTGTGATTCAGTGTATGCAAATGAATGTTATGGAAGAATAATTGGTAGCATTATGATCATTTTAGATGTAGCTAAATTTTGCTAACTATTTTAAGTACTACTTAAAATAAAAAAATCTGGATCCACAGTATCACTTCTCATTTTCAATTTTTTTGTGTGATTAAATGATCAGAGATTCCTTGCTGACAAATGCAGGTGGTCAGAAGCAGTTAGAGGAATAGGGGAAACGTATGCTTTGGGCATTGTAACATTGTGTCCCTCCATTCTCTCCAAAAGGCTATGTGAGTAGTGATTAAATACTTAAGTAGAAATTCCAGACTTCTGCCTCGCTTTAAAATTTTACCCACAAAAAAAATGCTTGTTTATTAGACCTGCTGTTCAAACTTATCCAATCTTATACAACTGTTGTGCAATGATCATACCTTCTTAAACATAGTCTGCTGTTCAGATTTTCCTTAAGAGGTGCTGAATCAACCAGATGTAGTTCTGTAGGATTTGTGCTGTTATTTGTTACTTAGAGGATTCATAACAATACCACTGTCATTCATATAAATGGAGTAGACAAATATTAAAATCAATTTAGCCACAGGGGTTGCAAGCCAGTGACCTCTGTGCCAGTCCCAAGCCAGATAACTAGAGAGGGGTGCATCAGGAAGGGCATCCGGCTTAAAACTTTCCAAAAACAACAATGCAAATCTTTCCTAGAAATTTCATACCGGATCGGTCGAGGCCCAGGTTAACAACAACCACAGCCGGTGCTGTTAACCTACAGGGTGCTGGTGGAAAATGGACTACTGTTCGTCGACGAAGGAGAGGAGGCAGAAGGGTTCGTGGACAGAGAGAGAAGAGGAAAGGCAGGAGCTTAGATCTGAGAGTAAACGGTCTGCACTTATATAGCACTTTTCTACCTGTACTCAAAGTGCTTTACACTGCTTCTTATCTACCCATTGACACTCTCAAACACAAACATTCATACACCAATGGGGGAGCTGCTATGCAGCTGACAGACACTCACCAGGAGTAGCTAAGTGGGGTTCAGTGTCTTGCTCAAGGACACTTCAACATGTGACCAGAGGAGCAAACCAACAACTGTGGGATTGGTGGACAACCGCGCTACCAACTGAGTCACAGTCACCCCAGAGTAGGGACTCTTAACGTTGGCACAATGACAGGGTGTGTCATCTGGAAGGAGGAAAGACGAAAGAGGATAAAGACACTTGGTGGTGTAATGAGGAAGTACAGGACTGCATCCAGAGGAAGAGGTTGGCTAAAAGGAAGTGGGATGTAGAAAGGACTGAGGAAAGTAGACATGAGTACAAGGAAGTGCAGCGCAGAGTAAAGAGTGAGATGGCAAAGGCCAAAGAGAAAGCTTTGGTGGTGGTGGCTCCTCCTAACCCTAACCACACAAAGAGAGGTAAACGATTCGCTGTGTTGACCCCTGAACAGGAACAGCCTAACAGAAAAAAACAAGAAAAAGCCAAGGGTTTTATTAGATTATTATTAATTTAATTATGTTTTTATTTATTAAAGATTTTATTACATTTTCATAATTTCTGTACATTTCTGAGTGGATAATTGTTGGACTACCGGACTCTACAGTTGCCACAGGCTTTTCCTAATAGCAAGGAAAATCTTCAAAGAAATATGGAGTCCCCAAGGCTGCAAATTCAAATAATAGCAGCCCTTGTACAGAACAAGAACATTTTAAATCATTTGGTTTGAAAGTAATCTCTGCAGACTATAGATTCTCTTCCTTTTCAAGACATACTGTGCAGCCTGGTTACAATGTTTTTGTATGGAGTTTAAAACCAGTACTCGAACAAAGATACAGACCAGTCAAAATCAAGAGAGACCTGCAATGGATTCAAGATTGCAGAATCAAAGGGTGTAATTTCAGTCAGTGATAACTGCATGAATACCTTTTATATAACCATGTTTCACTCACAGACTCATGTGTTTTTTGTAAGACAACCTCTCCTTTGAGAATGTAGGAATTCTTGATTTTGTTCCCTTTCCACAAGAAACATGCTTTTGTTTGTACATTTCACTGAGGATGAATGGAGCTAAACCCTATTACATCCATGTTACTTTCACCAAAATTAAAAAATATAGTGTCTTTGTATAGGTTGATTAGGAGTCTCGCAAGTAAAAAGATATAACTACATGATTAATGGTATTGCTGGGCATTAAGTTGCAGACAATAAAGTTTTTTATCAACTTATTAACTTAATATTATGACACTTGTTCCAAAGAGATTTTTAATCTCATCTGGCACATGAGGAGTTAAAGTTCAGGCTAGACAGCAGTACAGACCATGATTATGTGTTCAGTCATAGGGAGAGGAGATTAATTATATTACATGGGTTCATCATTTTGCCCAGTCTATATACAAAATTTACCTATTTTTTATTTTCCAGCAACAGATTATGCAGTTTGGCTTTGTGGACCTCATTTGTATACCTTATTTCTACCACAATGGTTTTAATCTTACTTAATGTTCCTAAGGTGAATCAATTGGTGCTTGGATCACACCAATTCCTACCAAGCCTCCAAAAGCCCTTTCTAATGATGTCCAGGCTTAGGTGTCATTTAAAGAAAATTATCAGTACCCAATCATAAAGATCTTAGTCTGGAACCTGAAGACAATATTTTTGTTTCTAGTCTGTCGTATAGGGCAATTTAAACACACATTGTTTCTAGCCCATGCATTGTAGCTCAGCTGGTAAGGCAGTTGTCCATGGACCACAGGGTCAGTGGTTTGATCCACTAGTTTGATCCCTGGTTCTTGCCACATGATGAATTATCTTTGGGCAAGACACCAAGTTCCTCCTGGTGGGTCAGGTGACTGCCATACACCTTGAATGGCAGGCACTGCCATCAGTCTATGACCGGGTGAATGAGAAGCAACATTATAAAGCGCTTTGGATAAAAGTTCTACATAAGTGGGCATTTACCAGGCATTGTGTTAAATCCAACCAAAAAAACAAATTAACTGGCCCATTAGTGTAAACCAACTCCGCATTTATGTATAAAATACTGTATGTAAACTACATCAAATATAGTGTAACAAAACAAAGAAAGTAAAGTGGCGGAAATACAACTTGAAATAGAAAGTATGCATGTATTACATGTTTAAACTTACGATGCAAATATTATTGTGCCGCATGCAAACACAGGTATATAGTCCAGATCTCTATATGACTGTGCATCACAGAGCGTAAATGTAAGAGTATTATTATGTATTGTATGTAAGAGTATTAGTATTAGGTTGTAGTATGAAGGATGATGGTTACTGAGTTGGTGGGAGGAAAATGAGGGACAGGGGTGGTTGTGAGCTGAGTAGCTGGACAGCCTTGTGAACAAAAGTTGATCTCATTCTCTGAGTCCTGCAGCTAGGGCAACACAGCCGTCATCTTGAGGGGAGCCACTAAAATGCAGAGACCAGGGAAGGGGTCTTGTAGGATCCAGGTCCTATAGGATCCTGACTGGTAATCTAATTATCCTAGTACACATCTTTGTTTTGCAGGGGAATTCTGTTTTGGAGGCTAATGGAGTGAGACCAGCATGGAGGTGGTAAGAAGGTGTATGGTTTTAATTAAGCCTGGATAGAAAGTTTGGAAGATGAACTTGCTGACTTTAAATGCATTAAGCTTCTTCAGAAAGTACTGCCTCTGCTGGCATTTCCTGAGGATCTCCTTTTCGGTAGACCTCGACAATTTCCACGTACCTCCCATGGATGGCTGTCGACCAGGTGACAGTTTGGCCGGGAGGCTCTACAGTCATCAGTGTAGAGAATGAAGAGCAGCTGTTAGAGGACACAGCCCTGTGGGGAGCTAGTTGAGGTGTGAATAAGTCCAGAGAAGGTGTTAACAAGAACTCTCTTCAACCGATTGGTGAGAAAGTTGATTCTCCACAGGATGGTCATCCAGGCATAAGTGGTTGGAGTGTTTCTGGGCCTGTTGAATGTTGAATGAATATTTTGGTATTGTAAATCCCCATCTCTTTGCCTCCATTGCAAGAGAGGTTAGGGACATGGGGCAGCAGTAATTCAGGGCTTTGGTTACGTCACCTTTCTTTGGGATAGGAATGACTATGGACTGTGCTGGAGTCTAAAAACCTCTGGAACAAAAGCTAAAACACACCCCTTAGCTGCTCAGCGCAGTACTTCAGGATGTGTCCACTGATGTTGTCTGGCCCTGGTACTTTTTTAAGGGCTCTCACCACATTCTCTGTGTTAAAGGCAAAAGCAGAGTGACTGAGTTTTAATGAGGAAATAATTCATTTGAGCTGAGTGCTGTAGTCAGGCTCAAATCTGGAGTAGGAAGAGTTAGGGAGTGTTGCTAGGTTATTACCTACAACTTGGATGGCCCTGCTGGAGGAAGTAGCAGTATTTACAGCTGCCATGTTAGCAGAGGTTACCTTCAGTAAAGTTAGCTAGACTTTATGTTGTAGCTTAGTGGTTTTAATAGTACACTTGATTTTCCTGTTGACTTCCCAGCTCAGAGCATGTGAAGAAAACCATCTTTTTCTTGTTTTGTATATTCTTAAGTTCTTTAGCAACCCAAGGTTTATTGTTGGGTAAGATTGTAACAGTTTTGGTGGGAGAACAGGGAGGTGTATGACGAGACTGTTTTTATTTTCTCGTTGTTGTAGGAGGATGTAGATATGAGGAATTTCCACCAGTGGCTTTGAAGCATCCCTATAGTCTGTTAATGCTGTCACTGGTCCACAGTTAGTAGATTTTTCCACCACCTTCTCTGCCCTCCTTAGTGTTAAACAAGGTATTCTCTCCAGCTGTGTTGGACCAGGAACTCTATCCAACTGTGGATGGGCTATTTGCAAGTATACCATTTGAACTGAATTGAGTTCAAAAGTTTGCTTTCCCTTATTTGCATTAATTCCTAATTGTCTTAATGTGAAACTAATTGTTACCACACGTTGTTTCCAGTATTTATTACTGTTATTATTACTATATTATATTATTATCATTCATTACATTTTTGGGGCGTGCTACTAGCCTTGAATGCTTACAGCTAGAAACATGGTTCCAACTCTACCCATGTAAAGGTGCTCACCTGACCCACCAGGAACAATTTTCAGGTTCAGTGTCTTGCCCACTGACAATTCAACATGTAGCCAGGTGGGACCAGAAACCACTGATTTCTAAGCTGATAAACATAGTCATGATCTTTCATGTCTGGTGTGAACAGCTCTCTGGATTTCATTCCACAGCTTAGGTGAAGGTCTGGGCTCTGATTAGGCACCACCAAAGAGGTGGAGTAGAGAACAGCCAGACCCCCAAATCAATCTTAAAGGTTGCTCTGTAACCCTTTCCAGCTACGTGTAAGTTATCAACTCTTGATCTTAGCTTTTCTGAGATCTTTTTTGTGAGGCATGGCTCACATCAGCTGATGCTGCTTGTGTTTAGCACATGGAAAATGTTTCAATTGTTTTCTAAGTTAAGGTAGCTCAAAACCTCGACCTCTATTTATGATTTATTGACTAGACTGTATGTATGCTAACATCGACTCCAGCTGGTGTTTAGAGACCTCAAAAGCTAATCAACTTTTCCACAATATCTTTGAGAAATCACACTCACAGTCAAATTTAGTTTAACATTTTAAAGTGACAGTTTCAGTTGTAAATTATTCTCCTGTCTGTCACCACATGTCTCTTACTGTAATGGTTACCATAACTGGATATTGTTACTATAGGACCGAACTACCAAAACTGTCAACAGACTCCCAAACCCCTACAACTGACAATCTGACACAAGCAGACAACACAACACACAACCTGCAAATGGTCATCCTTCTCATAAACACACAGGTCAGATCAAGCTTGGTCTGCCAAGTCAGACCTGTTACCAACTGATACCATCCTGTCCAACACAGCATAAGTGTTAAAGGTGTTTGCAAATCTGCGTTTCAGTCTCTTCTTGAATGATTTCTAATCCTGGAAGGGTGTTGCCCCATGGATCTTTGACCATTTTGTGATGGTATGTTTTATATTGCTCATGGGCTTGTCCTACACTGTATTATAGGGTCGTGTGGGGTGTACAAGGCCCCCTGTTACCAGCAGCTTGTTTGAGCAATAAGCGCTGCTCTCATACCAATTTTTACTTATGGGATACCTGAGGGTTTTTTTCATGACCCTTGGACTGTGATTGTTGAGGTTGTTTTTCTGACTGTACTGTGTACTTGGTGCTCAAGTTTGATATAATTCAGTGGGGGCAGGTGTAACAGAGTTAAAAATACACTTTGTTTTAAAATTTTATTCCTAATGTATGTTGTGAATCCTTTTAGTTGTTGTGAATTCCATTTAGTATTTGTGAATTTTATCCAAGCAATTTTTACTTGCACTTTCTGGGGAAATTGTATTTTATGTACCTCCTGAGTTTCCGTAGTTCCTTCCCCTTCCCCTCACATTGCTGCCAGGCATCGTTGAGGGTAAGTTGAGTGGAGAAACGCTGATGGTGCTATTTTGTTATTTTCTCAGTAAAATAAGTTGTTTATGATGTCACCTTGACCGTGTGACTTTTGCTTTTAATATCACTATGACACTGAGCCATTTTGGTTATGTTTTGACTGCTAAATGTAAGTGTTATAGACATTTTTGTTTTACTTTGAAATTTGTTTGGTGCCACTTGCAGTACAGCAGACCACCATGTCCTCTTTGATAATGTAACTATGTGGAGATTTTAGCCGCATTTCTCATTGAAAACTTTATTTTTGTACATGTAGGGCTCTGATGTGCAGGGCAGACAGTAACAATTCATATGGTTGTTTTATTGTCTTCTGTAGGTACGTTTCTTTCCATATTCTTTTCATTTCTGTTTTTTATATCCCGTCACCCAACCACAGGCACGCCTTTCCTTTGACCACTAGGTGGTATTGGTTGACTTTTTCTGATTATGTTTTCGTGGTTAACATTAAATTGTAAAGAAAATTATGGTAATATTTGTTATGATTTGTAAAATGAAAAATTCTTTTGTATTCAGCTGCTGTGAAGATCTGTGTTTTTGTCTGTACTTTTAGTTTTTTTTTTTTTTAAAGGCTTCTCTAACTCAGTCTCTCTCTCTGTGCAGGTTTGCTCCCCCCCTGCTGTAGCCAAACCTGGAACGCGTGGCAATAGTGGGGTGCACAGCTGCCTGCACTTGTGACTGATCAGAGCGCATCTTAAGACCTGCCTGAACCAGCGCCCAGATTTGGTGTGTCTTGTAAGCTTTCTAGTCTGATGGTTGGTCTGAGCCTATTCCCGTCAGTCTTCTCGCCTACTAGTTTGCAAGTATTTTGGACTGCGTTCACTCTGGCCCTCCTGCCCTAATTTTGCTCTGTCCTCTTTTGCTGCATTATAGTCATTAGTTTGTGTTCTTCATGTCCCTGTCTGCTCCTGTAGGATTGTAGGGCAGCCTTAGTTAGTTCGTTAACTCCTCCTGAGAAGTTGCTTTTCATTATATCCCTTGCTGTAAAGTGATCAGTTTTGTATAACCTGTGTGTTTCTGGGTACATCCGCACAGTAAATTTTATTTACCTTCTCCACCACCTCTGCCTGTATGTGTTTTGATTCTGCTCTTGGGTCGCTATTTGGCAAACCGTAACATCTGCTCTTGTTCATAAATATACTATGTTAGGTATAGATCAGGACACTGTATTGCAGAGCCTCTACGACATTTGTTGTACATGCACCTTATGGAGAAAAGACCCCTTTCCTTCACACTGCCGCGAAGCATCGTTGAGGTGGTCAGATATGCGGGACAGAGCAGAAGATATTTTATGATTGTTTTATTATCTTCTGCAGGAGCAAATAAACTGGGAAAACAGACTTCAGCACAGCTTTCGTTTGTGTCGGATCAACACCCATTAAAGCTTCAGCTTCGTAATCTGATAAAAACGGTTTTTGCACTGCACATTTTGACACAGTAAATCTGTAATGTGGTTGTGGGCTGTAACTCAAGATGAAAGTTTCTTGGATTAAAGAAACTCTAACAGGTTATTAGTCAAGACAAGTACACTAGTTGAATAGGAGAGCTTCTTTACCTCTGGATGGGCCTGTGTTTATGAAAATCGACAGCAACATCACTTGAATATCTTATATCTAACTCAGGCTTGTAGAGGACTCATTTTTTTATGCCTGCATTGCATACTGGGCATGAGATAATAATAAATCACTAGAGTACATTTTACCATTTCTTTGTACTTCCTTTTCCCAGGACAGAAGGCAGGAAGTCTAGATTACTGCTTAAAACCTGTCACTGGAAAAGATGAAACTCCTTTTGGCAGAGACGTTTAAGTTTCTTGTTTCTGAAACTTCAGTTTGACAACCATATTTTTATTATCTGCATCACTGCTGCTGCAAACTCAGCTCTAAAAATGTTTTGTTTATGACTTGATTATTAAAACTTCAAATGTGCATGGTTTAATCAGTGCTATTTCCAAGAAATTATGTTTCTATATTTCTGAGCTGCAACTGTATTTATGTGGTTTGTGGGGAACATAATTGTGACTGAATTACGTTTTCTCCTAAAATAATAAGAACGCAGCCCAGACATGCATGCTTTACACTAATCATCTCCATTTCTGATAAACCACCCTGGTTATTTGTCTGTAAAAGTTGTTAACAGTTCTATTAGGTGTAACTTCTAACTTCTATATCTGTGGTGTGACCTGAAGAAGGTTTTGCTTGGCTATGCTCTCACAATCTGATAGATTTTTAACACCTTTGTAAGAAAGAGTGGGCAAATATAAACCAGACAAGATGTGGCATGCTGACAGACTGAACGCTGTTAAAAAATCGAAAGGTGCCTCAATAAAGTATTAGTTTAAGGTTGTGCATATTTATTTTTTGGAATTGTGGATTAGGGTTTTTAGTAACTTCTACAGAAATGTAGATGAGCATGAGCTCACCAGCTCCATCATACTGGTATGGGACCTGCTCTGCACATGATAGGAAGGCTCTCCGGTGTCTGATTAAAACTGAAAGCACAAATCAGGAGCAGCCTCCCAGTCGGTGGAGAACATCTAAAATCCACAACCCTCAGGAGATCAAACTGCTTTTAGGCAAGAGATACAGAAGTGTGAAATCCAGAAGAACTAGACTGGCCAGCAGCTTTCATCCACAGGTCATCAGGCTTAGGAATAGTTTTCACCACCCCCTCTCATCCCCATCCACCTTTGACGAATTCCGCTCATTGTCAAATTGCGTTTACTATTTTAAAGTGATTATTCTCCTGTCTGGCATCAAATGTCTGTTATTCTAATTTGACTATTTGGCCTTTGTCTATGCTGCAAATGTAAAATGTAACACATTCTTCATAGTTGTCATTTTCAGAGTTTACTTCTTATTCAGTTGTGTGTAACAGAAGTCACTGTGTAGTGCTTTTGGAAACAGACACAGAGGAAAAAACTATTTGTAACAAGAAGCTGACTAAGAAACAGGACACACACTGGAAATACACAGGTTAGATATTCTGCAGCAGTGAGTGTGTACAACTGGTTACTGACGTAAAAAGCACCATCACTGGAAATAATGTAGCATCAATTAAGTCATAGAATATGATAAAGAGTATTGGACAGTAACAACTTTAAGAACTGCACAGTTTCTCTGTTTGATTTGTAAATTAACTCACTAAAGGACAAATGCATTTCTTTGTACATGGAGCAGATCACATTTCAGTCCTGCACAGTCTCTGTTTACAGCATGTTGGTCTCACGGGAGCCAGGCTGAAGAATCTGAAGGGAGAAAATGAGTCTGATAGCTTTTCTAAACCAGGGGTAGAAAAGGGCATATATCACAGGGTTCAGACAGGGGCTAATATATAACAGAATAAACCTACCTTATATAAATCAACATCAGCTGTATCTGGTATAAAAGCACAAGAGAAATATGGGCAGAAACACATTAAGAACACAGCTATGACAACACCAAGAGTCCTGGCTGCTTTCAGCTCAGATTTCTTAGTCATTATATTCCCTGAAGTCTTGAGTGTTACGGCTGCAACATGAGAGCGCATGGCCGAGCCTGAGCCACAGCCGTCACAAACACTCTCATATACAGAATTATGATCACAGTGACTGGAGCGAGAGATACAAAACATTATCAATCATTGCTGAAATATCGTCAATGCCACCTGTACACCGACCATAGCAGGGCCTATACCGACCTGGTTCAGTCAAGAAGTCCTTTAAAATCAGACCATTGTAGACAACAGAACAGGTCCAACACATACAAACACACATTTTAACCCTTGTCACAGTGACTCTGGTGGGATAATGCAGAGGCTCACAAATAGCCACATAGCGGTCGACTGATATAAGTATCATGTTTCCTATTGAGGCACCAAGAATTATTGAGTTCACATAAACATATACAGAACATATTAGGTCACCCAGATACCAACATGTTGTCAATTGATATGCCTGTAGTGGTGTTACCACAAGCCCAAAGAGGAAATCTGACACAGCCAGAGAGAGGATGAGGAGGTTGGTGGGTGTGTGCAGCTGCCTGCAGGGAGACAAAGACATGTAATGTAATATCATCGGGACATTTAATATTCAATGTCAGCAAAGCAGCAAAGCAGAAAATATGTCTGGTGTCAAGATGTGAGGTTATTTACACACTAAGTCTAAGTAACATTTTCTTGTAAATCAGACTGTCCACACTTTTGTGGACAGTAAGTTTTGTTGATTTAATCTTTGCCTGAAGTGGGAGACTGAGATGATGACCAGCAGGTTTAGAGCCACAGTGAACACAGAGAAAATGAAATACAACAAAAATACAGTAAGCCATCTTTAGTCTGACTAAGATTTGGTTTCCTGCATGAGGCATTGAGGTGTTGTGGAAAGCAGATCTCTGCTCCATCCTGGTCCTCCATCCTCAGAGAGAGGAGGAGGAGAAGCTGCAGCCCTGACAGCTTCTGACTAAATCTTAGTCAGACAAGTGATATATCATTTCCTGCCTTAACCTTCATCTCTCTCTCTCTCTCTCTCTCTCTGCTGGGCACTGATGTCTCTGTCTCTTGATAATTGCCTCACATCTTTATTTTCATCACTTTCTCCTTTTCACTCTCTCTTTCTACTTCCCCAGCTCTGCTTTTTTCCTTTTTATGTACAGTTTTGATGCTATTTGTTGGTATTCTTTACATTCAATAACCAGGAGAAGAGGAACACACATATGCTGAAGGATCTATGTGAGCCAGCAGAACCAGGCTCAGGGTGGACGGCCATCTGCCTTGACCGGTTGGGGTGAGTGGAAAGTGGAGAGAGAAAAGAACAGAGCAACCAGAGCAACAACAAAACACTGGGCTAGGTTAGTAGGACCAGTAGCTGTGCACTGGAGGACACACAGAGCCAAATCCGGGTGTGAGGGAAGTTTTTGATAGAACAGTTGAGCTCACTGATATTGCGCATGCTGCAGCCTCACTGAAACTAGTTTACCACCGGAGCTCGAGCAAATTCCTAAATCTCTCTGGGCAGCCCATAAATATGATGTAGGCCTTATGAAAAATGTAGAGCCTCTGACAGTGCATCCAAAATCAGAGTACAGACCATGTCAAAAACAATATCCTTTGAAGCAGGAAGCCATCGATGGCATAAGGCCTGTGTTCAATTCTCTATTAGAAGCCGGTGTTATAATTCCATGTAACGATTCCCCAGTGCGCACTCCCATATTTCCTGTTAAAAAAATTAGAGACCAAGGTCAGCCAACTGAGTGGCGCATTGTGCAAGATTTGCAGGCGGTGAATGCAGCCATACACCCCCGGGCGCCAGAAGTAAGTAACCCACAAACCATTTTGTCTCTGGTACCACCAAATTCAACTAATTTCTCAGTAATAGATCTGGCCAATGCCTTTTTCTCTGTCCCTGTGCACAAGGACAGCCAGTACTGGTTTGCTTTTTCTTTTGGAGGAAATATTTACACCTGCACCATGTGTCCCCAAGGTTATTCTGAAAGTCCAGTACTTTCATCAGGCCCTCAACAAAAACCTCCAGGATCTTCATTTGCCGGCTGGCTCAGCGCTGTTACAATATATAGACGATCTGGTGATTTGTAGTTAGTCTGAAGAAGCATGCAAAACTGATACGGTGCACCTGTTAAAACATCTTGCAAGTAATGGCAATAAAGTAAGTCTTACAAAAATTCAATTTGCGCAACAAAAGGTGACATATCTGGGCCATGTGATCACCCCAGAAGGTAAAACACCAAACGGATTCTTGCAATCCAAAGAATTCCTAAGCCTGTAACAAAACAACAAATGATGAGTTTCCTTGGCATGACATCATTTTGCAGACAATGGATCCCAAATTACTCGCTGCGCGAAGCACCTCTGTCTCCTATGGTGCATGGTAGACAACTTTCTGCAAATGACAAAAGTTTGTGGACTCCTGAAGGGGAAGCAGCGTTTAGTGATCTGAAGGCAGCACTCACTGTTGCCCCCACACTAGGTCTGCCTAATCCTAACCTGCCTTTTACTCAATTTGTTGATCAGAAAGATAGTTACATGACTTCTGTACTTTGCCAACCTCATGGAGGTAAACTAAGACCTGTTGCGTTTTTCCTCTTCAAAGCTGGATTCAGTAGCAGCAGGTCCTACTCACTGCCTAAGAGCTGTTGCTGCAGCAGAAAAAGCTGTTTTAGCATCATGTGATTTGGTTGGGTATTCTGATTTAAACCTTATGGTTCATGAATGCTGATTTAGAGTTATTTGTTGGTGATTCTGCTTCTAGAGACATTGAAAAAGGGAGAAACCTATTTGGATTTGCCGTTGTAACAACGCATAGTGTTGCCCCTGATAGTGTGTGATAGTGTTGCCCCTCTAAATAAGAAGGCAGTAATTCTGAACAGGCGATCTCCATGGTATAGCTCGCAAACCCGCAATTTAAAGCAGGCATCACGAAGATTAGAAAAGAAGGGGCGTTCCACTCATTCACAAGAATCACGCTTACCCTGGAAAAAGAGTTTATACTTATACAAATTAGCCTCTGTAAAGCCAGATCAGCTTGTTATTCATCACTAATAGAGGAAAACAAGAACAACCCCCGGTTTCTTTTCAGCACTGTAGCCAGGCTGACTAAGAGCCATAGTTCAGTTGAGACTAGTATTCCCTCAACGCTATGTAGCAATGACTTCATGACCTTCTTCACAAACAAAATCATAGCTCTTAGAAATAAAATTCACCAGACCCTCCCCACAAATACAACAGAATAAGAATCATCAGTAAGTCCTCAGTCCCTTTTAGACTGCTTTGTACCCATAGGCCTTGCTGAGTTAACTTCAACTATTATGGCATCTAAACCAACAACATGTCTGCTAGACCCTATTCCAGTTAGACTGCTCAAAGACACTCTACCCTTATTAGACACGTTCGTATTAGATATAATTAATCTATCTTTACAAACAGGATATGTACCAAACGCTTATAAGGTAGCTGTAATCAAACCTCTACTTAAAAAACCTAGTCTGGATCCAGGTGTCTTAGCCAATTACAGACCAATATCCAATCTCCCTTTTATTTCTAAAATACTTGAAAAAGTAGTTGTAAAGCAATTATGTGACCACCTGCGCAGAAACAACTTGTTTGAAGAATTTCAGTCAGGATTTAGAGTTCATCATAGCACAGAAACCGCACTGATTAAAGTCACCAACGATCTTCTTCTGACTTCAGATAACGGACTTGTCTCTATACTAGTTCTACTAGATCTTAGTGCTGCATTTGACACCATTGATCACAGAATATTATTACAGAGACTAGAACATGTTATTGGAATTAAAGGAACAGCACTAAATTGGTTTAAATCGTATCTATCAGATAGATTCCAATTTGCTCATGTTAATGATGAATCTTAGACATACACAAAAGTTAGTTATGGAATTCCACAAGGCTACTCTATATATGTCTCCCCTTGGCAACATTATTAGAAAACACTGTAAATGTTCACTGCTACGCTGATGACATGCAGTTATATCTATCTATGAAACCTGATGAAATTAATAAATTAATCAAACTACAAGCATGTCTAAAAGACATAAGGGACTGGATGACTTATAATTTTTTTCTTCTAAACTCAGATAAAACTGAAGTTATTGTATTTGGGCCTAAAAGTCTAAGAGACATGTTTTCTAACCATATTGCCTCTTTAGATGACATAACTCTTGCCTCCACTAGTACTGCAAGGAATCTTGGAGTCATTTTTGACCAGGATTTGTCATTTATCTCACACATAAAACAAATCTCTAGAACAGCCTTCTTCCACCTAAGAAACACTGCCAAAAATTAGGAGCATCCTGTCCCAAAGCGATGCTGAAAAACTGGTTCATGCATTTGTTACTTCTAGATTGGACTACTGTAATTCTCTACTTCCAGGCTGCCCCAGTAACTCTCTAAAAAGCCTTCAATTAATCCAAAATGCTGCAGCAAGATTACTGACTGGGATTGGTAAGAGAGATCATATTTCACCTTCATTAGCTTCTCTCCATTGGCTTCCAATTAAATGCAGAATAGAATTTAAAACCCTTCTTCTTACCTATAAAGCTTTAAACGGTCAATCCCCATCATATTTAAAAGATCTCCTGGTACCATATCATCCTACTAGACAACTCAAAACCTTCCTATTTGATAAAGCTTATAGTCATGTCCCAAAATGAAGGCCTACTTGTGGTTCCCAGAATTTCCAAACATAGAATGGGAGCCTGGTTCTGCTGGAGAGGGGGATTTGTTGGGTTTTCTTTACATGTTTGTATAGTCTTGACTTTATTATGTAAAGTGCCCTGAGATGACCTTGTCAATTGGCTATCAAGCTCTCTCTCCTGTGGAACCAGCTCCCAGTCCAGATTCACAAATGGGAGGCAGACACCCTCTCCTATTTTTAAGACTAGGCTCAAAACCTTCCTATTTGATAAAGCTGTTGGATAGTCATGCTGCTGGATAAGGCCTAGACTGCTGGGGACTCTGCACTGTGCCACTTCCTCTTCTCTTCATTTTATCTCCTCTTACCCAAACATCTATAATGTCACCACTGTATGCCATTAACTCTGTGTCTTCTTTGTCCCAAGTAGTCGTCTCTCTCCTCTCAACAATCTGTCTCCCTTTGTTTTTGTTTACCTCTCTCCCTGTCTTCAGGTGTCCCTGGAGATTTTCTTGGTTTTGTCACATTCGCTGTGTTTCCTCCAGTGTGCAGCTACTGGTCCTATTAACCTGTTCAATGTTTTGTTGCTGCTTTTGTTGCTCTGTTCTTTAACAGAACATCTCTCTCCACTTTCCAATGTTCTCAGCCCAAAAGAAAATACCTGTAGGAATTTTCAAGGCAGATGGCAAGAAGAAAAAATAATTACCTCCATTGGATTCTAACAGACTTTTACCAAACATCATGAAATCACTCATTATTCAGCCTGGTTCTGCTGGAACGTTTTTCTTGAAGCAACACTTCATGATTAAAGGGAGTTTTTCCTCTTCACTGTTGCCTGTGAGCATAAAAAGGCTTGCTTTTGGATTTGCAAGGGGGATTTGTTGGGATTTCTCTACCTGTTTGTATAGTCTTGACTTTAATTATGTAAAATGCCCTGAGATGACCTTTAATTTGAAATGAAATTACTAGTAAATTATTCAATTCAATTCAACTTTCATATAAATAAAGTTGAATTGAATTGAATTGAATTCCCCCTTGAGCAGCCATCTCTCCAGCAGAACCAGGCTCAGGGTTTTTCTATATTTTCCTGTGAAGTGAAAACCATGTCAGAACTTCACCTAAAAACAGACAGCCTATCGGTGAGAATGCCAAGAGTGTAAGTACAAAACAGTAATTAACACCTTGTCTCTCTTCTCTACCTCACAGATAAAGCAAATCTCTAACCTACGGAACATTGCCAAAATTAGGTGGCTATTTAGAAAAATCAAAACATGAAAACTCATTAAACATGTTTTGAGTTAATTTACACTTTTTCCTTCAGTATCTAATAAATATTAGATTTTTTTTCAATAATGATGTTGTTTTTTTCTAAAAAACACTGTGAAGATTATGGTTTACAATGTTCTGAAAATTTTATAAAAAATATTAAGCCAAACATTGCAAAGAACCACTGTGTTAAATTAACAAAAATCAGGCAGAGAGCAACCTTTTCCATCATACTGTGAGTAAAGGGGAAGGAATTAGAATGTCAGAAGTAGAGAGAAAAGGTGAAAAAGTTATGAAAATAAGGAAGTGATGCAATTATTAAGAGACAGAGACATCAGTGCCCAGCTGAGAGAGAAGGAGAGAGAGAGGGGTGTTGGGGGTGGTGAAGGTTAAGGCAAAAACTTATTTACCAGCTCTCAGACGTAGTTTGAGTCAGAAGCTGCCAGGGCTGCAGCTTCTCCTCCTCCTTTCTCTGAGGATGGAGGACCAGGGTGGAGCAGAGCTCTGCTTTCCACAACTCCTCAATGTTTCCTGCAGGAAACCAAAGATCAGTCAGTCTAAAGCTGCTGTACTGTATTTTGTGTTGTTGTTCATCTTCTCTGGTTTCTCTGTGGTTCTCAACCTGCTGGTCGTCATCTCAGTCTCCCACTTCAGGCAAAAAAATAAATAAAAACTCACCATAACTTACAGTTGATCAATTGTATAAGTCTGGACAGTCTGATTTACAAGAAATTATTACTTAGAGTTTGTGTGTAAATAACTTCATATCTACCATATATACCAAACATATTTTCTGCTTTGTTGACATTGTTTTTGAATGTTAAATGTCCAGATGTGCCACATATAAGACACTTCACTTTACATGAATGTCTCACATTACATGTGTTTTTTCTCCCTGCAGGCAGCTGCACACACCCACCAACCTCCTCATCCTCTCTCTGGCTGTGTCAGACTTTCTTTATGGGTTTATTACATTGATAGAATCGTACAAAAAAACAACCTGTTGGTTTCTTGGTGACCTCATATGTTCTCTATATGTTTATGTGAGCTCGATCATTCTCGGTACTTCAATAGGAAACATGATACTTATATCAGTCGACCGCTATGTGGCTATTTGTGAGCCTCTGCATTATCCCACCAGAGTCACTGTGACAAGGGTTAAAATGTGTGTTTGTATGTGTTGGACCTGTTCTGTTGTCTACAATGGCCTGATTTTAAAGGACTTCTTGACTCGACCAGGTCGGTATATGCCCTGCTATGGATGGTGTAGGGGGGGCATGGACAACATTTCAGGAATAATTGATAATGTTTTGTCATCTCTTGCTCCAGTCACTGTGATCGTAATTCTGTATATGAGAGTGTTTGTGACGGCTGTGGCTCAGGCTCGGGCCATGCGCTCTCATGTTGCAGCCATAACACTCAAGACTTCAGGGATTGTAAAGTCTAAAAAATCTGAGCTGAAAGCAGCCAGGACTCTTGGTGTTGTTGTAGTTGTGTTCTTATTGTGTTTCTGCCCATATTTCTCTTCTGCTTTTGTACCGGCTGACTCTGATGGTCGTTTATATGACACTGTCTACTTTCTGTTGCAGATTAGCCCCTGTCTGAACCCTGTGATCTATGCATTATTCTACCCCTGGTTTAGAAAAGCTGTCAAACTAATTTTCTCTCTTCAGATTCTGCAGCCTGGATCTCGTGAGAGCAACATGCTGTAAACAGAGACTGTGTAGGGACTGAAATGTGATCTGCTCAAGAGACAAAGAAATTAATTTGTACATGTTCTTCAGTGAGTTAAAAATGTAAACAGAGAAATTGTGCACTTTTTTAAGTTCTTACTACCAGATAATTTCTTGAATTTTCCATGATTTAAGGGATGCTTCATTGTTTCCACACTTACTGTTCAGAATATCTAACCTGTGTATTTCCAGTCTGAGTGTGCCCCGTTTGTCACTCAGCTTCTGGTTCCAAACTGTTTTTTCCTCTGTGTCTGTTTCCACAAGCATTACATAGTGACTTCTGTTACACATAACTAAATAAGAAGTAAACTTTGAAAATGACAACTATGAAGAATGTTACATTTTACATTTATAGAATGGGCAAAGGCCAAATAGTCCAGTTAGAATAAAATACATTTGGTCTCAGAATAATCTACAACTAAAACCTGTCACTTTAAAATGTTAAACTTAATTTGACCAACAGCAGGATCCCTCAAAGATATGGTGGAAAAGTTAGTAAAACACTAAGCTTCTGAGGTCTCTATTCACCAGGTGGAACCTAGAGTCCAGTCAATAAATCATGAATGGAGGTCGATGTTTCGAGATACCTATGATAGAAAAATTAAGTGGGTAAAATTTTAATACTAATGTTTTATGTAGTTGTAATGGCAAATTGTAGTTATAGTACAATTACTGTACTGTATAAAGAATAGTTAAAGGGCATAACAATCGTTATCTAGTATACATGTTTGTCTTGAGAAGTGCTTGTGTAGCTATTCCAAAATTATTTAGTATCTAACAGTAACCTGTAGTGACCCAGAGATATGTCCTAAGGGGGAGAATGTTCTGGGTAGAAGGGTAGAAAACAAATGTGTGATGTATGAAACTTTAGAACTGCACTGGATGGAGGCATGAAACTCAGTCAGTGAACTTCTCTCATGCCAGATAAAAACCCTTTATTGATTACACTCGAGGTGTCTGTAAGTTGTAAAAGAACTCAAACATCTTCCTATACACAAGCAGGATCAGCTGATGTGAGTTGAGCCATACCCTACAAAAAAGATCTCAGAAGAGCTATGATCCAGAGTTGATGATTTACATGCAGCTGCAAAGGGTTACAGAGTAACCTTTAGATAATAATCAGTCCAGTTACATGTGTTGTCTGTAAAGTGATATTAAGATTGATTTGGGATTCTGGCTGTTCTCTATTCTACCTTTTGATGTGGCTTCCATTCTACTCATGGACATTCCGGGAACCACAAGTAGGCCTGCATCTCCTAGTACCATATCTTCCTAATAGACCGAAGTGGCCTATTAGGAAGATATGGTACTAGGAGATCTTTTAGGTATGATGGAGCTTGACCGTTTTTTCATGATTCAGCCCCTCATCTCCACTTCCCCCCCGGGAGTTTTATTTTGTTGCCTGTTTTTCTCCACATCCTGTTCCTGTTCTCTGTTACTCTGCCAACTTCACCACCTGTCACTGACCTTAATTGGTTTCACCTGTTACCCCTGCCTATTTATACCTGGACTTCAGCAAAGCTTGCTGTCAGATTGTTTCTTCTCATGACTCTATAGCAGTACAGGGAGCTTTCCAGCCATTTCAGCATTACCTTTTTGATCTTGGCACTCTGTTTGCCTGTTCACTTCTCTACAGGTAAAACTGTCTGCCAAGCTGCCTTTTGTCTGCCAACCTGTCTACTGCCATTCCTGTTTTGCACTCTAGACCTTGGTACCTTATTTCCCTTTGGACCTGTCTACCGGGAGATTGTCTGCTAAGCACCTCTGCAAACCAGTCTACTGGGAACCTTCCTGCTCATCTGATTCCAGTCACTCCTGCTTTGCACCCCGACCTTGTCATTCCTGCTTTGACCTTTGGACCTTGGTACCTTGTTTCCCTGTTAACCTGTGTCCTGGGAAATGGCCTGCTATGCTCGTCTGTTAACCTGTCTTCTGGTAACCTGCCTTCACAGCCACAACTCATCTGCCAAGCCAACCTCTGGTAACCAGCCTGCACACCTACAGATCATCTGTTAACCTTTCTTCTGGAAACCTGCCTTCACAGCCACAACTCATCTGCTAAGCCGTCTTCTGCCACAACTCGTCTGCTAACATGCCTACGTCTGACATGGCCATTCTGTCTCACACCCGCTACCTGTCTTTTAATTGGCCGCTGGTTTATTGTTCTGCCTGCCTGCTGGCTCCTTGAGGTGTCTGTCTGTCCAGAATAACCTTCACTGACTCCTGCCCTGTGTACATCTGTCTGAATCATCTCTTACCAATACCAGTCAGTAATCTTGCTGCAGCATTTTGGATTAATTAAAGGCTATTTAGACAGTTGCTGGATCATCCTGAAAGTAGAGAGAATTAAAGTAGTCCAGTCTCAAAGTAACATGCATGGACTAGTTTTTCAGCATTGTTTGAGACAGGATGCTCCTAATTTTGGTCATGTTTTGTAGGTGGAAGAAGGCTGTAGAGACTGCCTTACATCTGTCTGATGGTCCAAAAAAGATCCCCTGCAGAGATCTATTAATTATAAAATATTATTTCTTCTGCTGACAGTGTGTCTTCTCAGTTCCCTCTTCTCTCTCTGTCACTCAATTCTTAGGACCTAATCCTAGTGTGCACACTTTTGCTTCTACACTTCTATTAAGACATTGTCAAAACAGCAGTTCTATTTTTGTCCAAATGAACGACTGCTCTTCTCTGTGAACAATTCTGCCCTTCCACATCTTCCATCCACATCTTTCCCTGTCATTTTCCTCATTCATCAGCTCCTCAAAATACTCCTTCCATCTTCTCTGCACACTCTCTTGGCTTGTTAGCACCTTTCCATCTGTCTTTAATCACCCTTATCTGTACAAGTCCTTTTTTCCTTCCTTCGTGTCTAACCTGTCATACAGCTCATCGTAAGCTTTCTGTTTGGCCTTTGCCACCTCCCTCTTCACTCTGCACTTCCTTGTACTCCTGTCTGCTTTCCTCAGTCCTTTCTACATCCCACTTCCTTTTAGCCAACCTCTTCCTCTGGATACAGCCCTGTACCTTCTCATTCCAGCACCAAGTGTCTTTATCTTCTTTCCTCTTTCCAGATGACACACCAAGCAGATTCCTACCTGTTTCCCTGATTACCCCTGCTGTAGTTTCCCAGTCATCTGGAAGCTCGTTGTTCACAAACTCCCACTTCAGGATCACTCCTACTCCGTTTCTCTTCCTATCCACACCATGGTAGAACAGTTTGTATCCTCCTCCAATACTACGTGCTTTGCTACCCTTCCATCTCGTCTACTGCACACACAGTACATCTACCTTCCTTCTCTCCATCATGTCTGCCAGCTCTCTACCTTTCCCTATCATTGTGCCAACATTAAGAGTCCCTACTCTCAGATCTAAGCTCCTGCCTTTCCCCTTCTCTCTCTGACCACGAACCCTTCTGCCTCCTCTCCTTCTTCGACCAACAGTAGTCCAATTTCCACCAGCACCCTGTAGGTTAACAGCACTGGTGCCTTCGTTGTTAACCCGGGCCTCAACCGATTATGTACAATATGTTTAGGATATATTGTGATACATATCTCATACTATCTTGATATTTTGAAATCACCTGTAAAGCATTTAATAAAATCACACCAGTATAATGATTCCATTAGAGTATACAGAAGTCAAAAATTTAATAGAATATAAAAAAAACACTAGTGCTTTATAACTTACTTAAATTTGACATAACAGTCATTATTCAACACAAGAAATTGTTACCAGCTCTTGAATGAAAGTTAATAATGGCTGAGACCTTCATAATGTAGCCTGGTGCTTGGCTGATCAGAACTGACACTAGGTGACAACTGAATCTACAAAAAGTACTAATGCAAACATGTGATGGAAAAATCCAAGAGTGATTAAATTTCAATGGTTATGTTTTGCTTATTTGTAAGGTCAAATGATATTCAGTGTACCTATAAAAAATGTGTGTGAAATTCTCTCTTGCAAGATAATAAAACCCTTAAAAGACATCCTGGATGCAAGCTTCTTTATTGATTACACTTGAGGTGTCTGTAGCCAGTAGTTGTCAATTTTTTCCATGACAAAACATCCCTTTAACAGCATAAGAAAATAATTTAACATAGTTTATCTGTTAAATTAAAAATTAAACTAAAGTCTCATGCCAGCAGCTTTGAGGTAGCACACTGACTTCCTCTCCTTCTTCTGTCTCTTATTTCTTGTACTCACAATATAAAACATCCTCATTTATGAATGTGACAGTGCATCAAGCAGTAACATTACTCAAACATTGAGTGGATACAGGTTAGCAGCTGTGGCATTATTGTCAAGCTAAGTATTGCACATTTAAACCGATGTTCAATAACTTAAGACTCATCAAAGGCCTTATAACTAACTTTGCATAATGTAATTTTTCATTTAACGTGTTGCTCTTTATAGTTAAGATGTTGTATGTTTCCTCAGAACTCTCCCCTTCATGACAGCAGTGTGTTTGATTTAAATGCCATGTAACACCAATTGGAGGGAGATTGCAAGTGGCAATAGGATAGATCCTGAGGTGGGGATGTAATGATCCAAAAGCAAGATTTCCTATAATTTGTAGACCAGAGTCTGCAAGAGGAAGAGAATCTAATGACCAAAAGTAGTAATTTACTACATCCCAGGAAGAAAAATATTTTTTTTCTACACTGTGTTTACAGGACAAACAGAAAATGTACAGATTGAATATCTACAGCAGTGAATGTCAACCAATGTAAGTCTTCTTGCTAGATACTTAATCATTAATTATAACATTTATCAGTGTCCACATTTTGATTCCTGGTTGACTAACGTTTTGTCTCCATAGTGCAGATCACATTTAAATCACTCTACAATCTCTGTTTACAGCATGTTGGTCTCACAGGAGCCAGGCTGCAGTATCTGAAGGGAGAAAATGAGTCTGAGAGCTTTTCTAAACCAGGGGTAGAACAAGGCATAGATGACAGGGTTCAGACAGGGGCTAATAAACAACATAAGTAAACAAAGAATTCTTGGTAAACCATTAGAAGAAATATCTGCTACAAACGAGAGAAAGAAAAATGGGCAGAAACACATTAAGAACACAAATACAACAACACCAAGAGTCCTGGCTGCTTTCAGCTCAGATTTCTTAATAATTACAGTCCCTGAAGGTTTGACGGCTGCAACATGAGAGCGCATGGCACGAGCCTGAGCCACAGCCGTCACAAACACTCTCATATACAGAATTATGATCACAGTGACTGGTGCAAGAGATGACAAAACTGAATCAACAATTCCTGAAATGAGGTCAGTGCCGCCCAAACACTGACCATGGCAAAACCTAAACCCGCCTGGTCGAGTCAAGAAGTCCTTTATAATCAGACCATTGTAGACAACAGAACAGGTCCAACAAATACAAACACACATTTTAACCCTTGTCACAGTGACTCTGGTGGGATAATGCAGAGGCTCACAAATAGCCACATAGCGATCGACTGATATAAGCATCATATTTCCTATTGAGGCACCAAGAATTATTGAGTTCACATAAACATATAGACAACATATTAAGTCACCCAGATACCAACATGTTGTCAATTGATATGCCTGTAGTGGTGTTACCACAAGCCCAAAGAGGAAATCTGACACAGCCAGAGAGAGGATGAGGAGGTTGGTGGGTGTGTGCAGCTGCCTGAAGGGAGACAAAGACATGTAATGTAATATCAGACATTCATGTAAAGTGATATGTCTTACATGTGGTACATAGACATTTAGCGTCCAAAAACAAAGCAGCAAAGCAGAACATATGTCTGGTTGACACCGCATGTCAACCAGACATACAGACACACAGAAGTTTAAGTAAAAATGTTTTGTATAACAAATTGTTCAGATTTGAAAAAACAAAGTTTTGATGAATTTATCTCTGCCTGAAGTAGGAGACTGAGATGATGACGAGCAGATTTAGAACCACAGTGATCACAGACATGAAGATCCGCACATACAGTATGGTAGCTTCAGACTGACTGATTGTTGGTTTCTTGCAGGAGGCATTGAGGAGTTGTGGAAAGCAGAGCTCTCCTTTGTCCTGGTTCTCCATCCTCAGAGAGAGGAGGAGGAGAAGCTGCAGCCCTGTCAGCTTCTGACTCAAACTATGTCTGAGAGCTGGTATATTAGTTTCTGCCTCAACTTTCTCTCTCTATCTCCCTCTCTCTTTCTGTGTGTGTGTGTGTGTGTGTGTGTGCTTGGCACTGATGCCTGTAACCCCTCTGGGGTTACTAGTAGCACAAGTAGCATTCAAATAATTCTCTGTTCTATTCAATTCAATTGAATTCAACTTTATTTATATAGCGCCAACTAACAACAAAGAAATCTCAAGGCCACTAACATAATAAAGTTTAGGCTATACAGACATTTAGTGAACATTGGAGAGGAAAAACTCTTTACTCAACTTTAATGGAAGAATACTCCAGGAGAACTATGCTCAAAGTGCTCGGTGATCTGCCTTGACAGATTGGGGTGAGTTAAAAGTGTAGAGAGAAAAGAGCAACAAAGCAAACAACTTAAATTTAGAAGAAGTAAATTATAGGTCATCCAGGCCTTTATGTCTTTTAGACATACTTATATTTTAAATAATAAATTTGTTTCAAATAGTTCTCACCTCTTGTTCATAATTGTCTTGTACTTGTGCCAGTAGCCATCTTCTCATCAGGTTCCCCTAGCCCTCCTGTCGTGTTCGTCTCCTGCCCCTTACTTTAGTGTTCCCGGTCAAAATTGACCGACCTGTTTTAACAGCTATTAAATTAGCACAAAAACTAATTTTCACCACCAAATTTTTTAATTAACATTTTTTAGCTGTGAACAATGTCTCACAGTAGTGTTTAACTTGAATTTATAGAATTTGACATAAAATAACAGTGAAATTACAAATATGCATAAAAATGTATTACAAAATAAACATGTAATGTAAAAAATAAATGGAAAACAAAGACCAAAGTCAACATGAAGTTGTGTGTGTGTGTGTGTGGGGGGGGTGCATGTGAATTCATGCACATGAGTGGCATGTGACAGTTCAGACTGGGCCTTGCAATCATAGGCATCAACTTTGCAGCATCTCAGGCTTGTTTTGTTGCCTCTGAAGACACAGAGATCTGGGGCCTGGGCTTGCACACTCCTAACCAGACTGGCAGAGGCTGGTGTGCAGAGAATGTGCACAAGTCTCTTGAAACTCTTCCTCTGATTCCAGATTGGGTTGATGGCTTACTTATGTAGGCTTGGAGGTCTACCAGGTCGATTTCTCTCCATCTGTCCCCGCTTCCCCTTCAGTTTTGTCATCTGCAGTAGAATTCTCTCAATGGACCCTGGTAAAAAGAGTTGGAAGTTGGACTTGATGTCTCCACACGAGATGTCACGTACCGTGTTGGGCCTGGTGTCATCTTTATGATGTTTTCCACTTTTGCTCTACTTCCTCTGTCCTGGGGGGATGAAGACCAGAGCAATTGTCCACTCTTGGACTCTTCAGGTGCTTCTCCCTCTCCATCTGTTGACTGGTCAGTCTCCTCAAAGTCTGGATCAAAATCTGTGTTGTCTTCCACATCTTCCTCTATCTCTGGTCGAATTTCAGTACCGTCTTCATCATGTCCAAAAACCTGGACCAGAACCTCTTCCACAGAGAACCGCTTGGTCAGTCACCTCAGTAAAAGGAGTGCAAGGCAAAAATCAAGCTATATATATGAGGTCTGTGTGAAGGTGATACACTGATTAGTCTGGAATGGTGTGGTTCACGTGGGAGGATCAGCACAAAAGCGCAGGAAAGAGATGGGGTCACATAACAGACACCTGTCCAGTCTGTGTGAAGATATGGTACATTGTTTCATCAGGAAGTTGGTTCACGTGGTAGGATCAGCACATAAACATGGAAAAGAGATGTGTACCAGCAAAAGACATTGTTCAGTCTGAAATGTGTGTGTGAGGGAATGAATGAGTGAGTTTGGGTGATGTGTATGTGGATGATTTCTGTCTGATGGATGAATTTAGTCTGGAAACCCATTCATTTCCTATGGAGGTCACTTTTGACCGGGAACACCACAGATGTAACAAGGTTGATTAAAACACTCAAACTTCAATGAAGGAGGTGATCATCACTTTTATATGTTCAAGTGCATAGTGTGGAGGATATCATGGGGTCTTGAGGGAATCAGATGTAAAAGACAATATTTATGAGTATTTTAACTTGTAAATCGGTCAGATTTGACCCGAACACGACAGGAGGGCTAGTTCCCTAACACCTGACATGGACCTTGTTGGGCGATGTCCCGTGTGACTCTTGTGTTTCAAACTCTCATTAGCAATGAAGTAGGTAAGAGCCCACACTGGATATTGACCAACAAATTATATCAAAGTCAGTCGTGTTATTCACTGAGCTATCTAATATATATAATCTTTTGAGTATGTTCTGGTTCTGGGATGGGGTCTCCTCCCAGCTGGATGTCTGTCCAGATGCTTGAAGTATTCCATTTTGGTTGTGGCAGACATTAAAACAATCAAATGTCATTTAACCTCAAGTTGCTTCCAATCATGCACAGAAGAAGACTTCTAGAGAGCAACATTTGAAATGTCATAGAGACAGTTCTGTTCAGAGACAAATTGCAAAGATGCACATCTGTGATCAGACAAATACAAAAACACTGCAGTCAATTTCTCAGATCTCACTGAATCTCATCGTTGTTCGCATGGAACATCAAGGCCATCCGAAACCTGCTGTACAATGTAGATCCTCCTCTAACGTAAAATCTGTGAATGGGACACCAGAGCTCATGCACATGACAGTAACTCTGTAGACAAGACAGACTGCTGCAGCTTCCATTCATACACATTCAACAAAGAATCAGGGCTATAATTCATCATGGTGTATGTTTGCAAATCAGAGTTTTTGAACACTTTTATTAACTCTGATCTTGACTCTGATCCCTCTGATCAAAGATATTCCCAATTTAATCATCAAATCCCACCCTAACAAACTGACAGGACACGATTTTGACAACATAAATGTATGTTTGAAAGATTGATCTTGAGAACTAATACAAGACAGCAGCTGAGTCAAATGTTCTTTTTGTGTTTTTCCAGAAACACCTACACTGTCCACATCTTTGGAAGTGTTGCAACATCAGTTACTTTGAAAACTGGGCTAGTTCCTCCACTGTTTACCATAAATGTCACCTCTTGACCATTCACTTTCAAAGTGTATTCAGTAAATTTACTCTCTCCCTCACCATAGTGAGCATAGTACACTGAGGTGGTTGAAATTTAGATTTTAGATATTGAACACATTGCTCAATCAAATCCACACTTCATCCAGTGTAAGTGTTTTCAAGCAGTCTTCATTGCATTCACTTGGCATTTTATCAGTGCATGTCTGAGCAAGCATTTCTTCATTGCAGTTAGCGAGCAAATAATCAGTGTATGTGTATGTAAGCATGTCTTCATAGCAGTGTGTGCATTACCTCCCCCTTTTCGACCCGTCACGAACAAACGTCCCTGGGACACTGGCTCTTCCTCCTTCAGTTTGCCACCAATGAGGGCCTCTCATCTCCAGCCCTGTGTCCTCTTCCATGGTAATAAGGACACTTCTCATTTCCAGATCGGCAGTCTCTCGCTCTTGTGACAGGTGTCTTCTAGTTTTTGCCGGCCCCTCGTCCTTTGTTTTTCCATCATCAGTGGTATGCACTACGGCCCCCTCCATCTCTTACAGTATTCATCATGGTGACGGTTGCCAGTAGAAGTTCCCATTGATTTTTCTCCTCCCCACCTTTCTTCTTCTTGTGAGACTGACTTTGGGCATGTATGGCATGTCTGCAGACTTCCTCCAGTCTTGCTCCCTCGTCTACACCTATGCTGCTCTGCACACTCCTGCAGCAATGTCAGGCAAAGTCCTCTCAAGAAGTGACTTGTGAGATGTATTTCGCACGATCCAGGAGATTTGCCAGAATTTACTGGATGTTCAATACCACTATGATGGACCAGAAGACGTCGGTGAGGAGACAGTTGAACAGGTTGTGGATGTTGTGTTCCTTCTGCTCCTTATATATAGTGGTGGTACAATATATGTGTAGGTTTTTCTACTGAACCATTATCTATTCTATGTGGTTCAGTAGTCATGAGCTTTTGCACTCATTTCCTCTCTACGTTCTACTTCATTCTTCCACATACTCAAACATTCCTTGTGTAAGTCACACATCCATATATCTTTCAGAGACAATTTCTTTTTAGCCTTCAGTTTCTATTCTTTAATTGACAGTTTTTCTTTCAATTTTACTAATTGATTTTGCTAAAGGAACCTCCCTGAGGAAAGCCAAACTGCTCAGTCCAAATATTCAATCATTCAAGACTTTTGTCACTGTACTTAGATTTACATTTAGTCATTTAGCAGACATTTTTTTCCAAAGCAACTTGAAGAGTAATTTGGTACACACATACACAGTGGTGATGGCTGCCACCCAGGGTGCTCATCACCACTAGGAGCAACTGGGGGTTCAGTGTCATGCCCAAGGTCACTTCGACATGTAGCAAGCACACTGACCCTGTGGTCCATGGATGACTTGGCTTACCAACTGAGCTACAGCCACTTGGATTTCACAATCTCAACAATTGGACCTTCAGGGGCCTCTAACCTCCCTTTACTTTCCTTATTTCCCATAGGAAGTCCTTGCATGGAAGCTTCAGCACAGACCATCTCTGTGAGGGTGATTGTCCACTCTAAGCTCCCAATCTCTTAGCGCTCTGACTTTACTTTAAAGTCCCTCTTCTTTTTTTTTCCTTTGGCACCTCATTAAAGTCCCTAGTCTGTCAAGATCTCCAGTTTTTCTTCCTGTTTCTTGCTTTTATTTTGGAGATCCCTAGATTCAGTTCCTGTCCCATTGCATTTCCGTAGCTTTTTTACTTGTCATTCGTCCTAATTGTTTTCACCTGTTTTTCTGGCTATTTATACTCTGCTTCCAGTTCAGCTCTTGCCAGATAGTTTTGCACTGCTATGCTCCTGACTCTCAAGCCATTTTTGGCCTTTTTTGCCAGACTGGTTTGGATTAATTCCTTGCCTGCCTGTCAGCCTGTTGAGATCAATGTCTGATAGGATCCTGGAGCTTACCCTGTAGGATTCAGACTTCTCTACACACCAGCCTCGCTCTCTGTAAGTTTCACTTTTTCTGGATTTGGACTGTTGCTTTGGTGAAGGGATTTGGCTTTGCTGGATTGACTGAACAGACATTTGGATATTAGGCCTGGAGTTGGATGTGGATCTTTAGGCCTGGACCTGTAAGACTCTTGGAACACTTGGACCTACATCCTTTGGACAAACTGTGAGAGAGCTGGATTCCTGAAATGTGTTACAGCAAACTATTATTTGTCTTTGATCCACTGGTGTCCTGAGTCTAGAAACCACAGTTGATTATTAGCTACACCCACTCTTGTCATCTGCCTTTATCCCCCTATCAACTGGGGCCTCTTTGGCCGCCCGACCTCACTCTATGGTTATGCTGTTTAATGTTGTGTTTTTCTAGCACCCTGTTTCTCCAGCCACCTGGAGAGCAGACCCTTTGCTTCTCGGACTCATGCCAGCCTTCCCGCAAAAACCACTCCAGGACACCCCCGAGCGTAGAACTACTAACCACATTACTCATCAACCAGCTTTCCCTTCAACAGAGGATACAAATCACCTATTCTGCCTGCAAGCCCTGGTTAAGATACTACACTTCTTGTCATTGCCTTCTTGCCTCTTTTCTAAAATAAACATTTAATAATCTCCATTGTGCTGCTCTCATTTTTGGGTCCTATTGAACAAAACGCCTTACATAGTCTGTTGGCCTCATAATCCAACCTGGTAGCTGCCCTTATATTCCCTAGCTAACTAGGAGTTGTTGGTCTGTTTCAAGTTACTGTTCAATATCACTTATCCTTCCCTATTGATTAGGAGTTGCCCAATTGTTCAGATTAATTCAAGCAAGTATGTCAATATGAGCTCAACAAGAGTAATTTAGAAACTTCAATACGACTCACCCAGTTTCCATGTTAACCAGTGTTACTTTCTAGTCTGAGGGTCTGGTGATGGCGATCAGAGGAGCTCTGTTTAGTCCCCCATCTCCACACTTATCATTAAGCGGAGGTTGAGGCTGGAATTTATTTATTTTCCATGGCGTGCACTACATACATTAAATAAGCCACCATCAAACTGTTTTTGGTAGATCTAGGTCAAAGGTCAATAAGGGGGTGGATGTGTGGAGTCACAAAGGTCATGTGAAAAAGTACAGATGGAGTCAATTAAGAAGCTAAACAATGGGTGTGGGGTGGGCTTCTTTTCCTATAAATCAAAAGATTGCCTCCACATGGATTGTGGATGTTTGTATGCTTGTCAGTTGTTTGCGATTGAATAAAAAGGCTCTGTATTTGAGGCTAGAATAAGCAGAGTGTATTTGAGCAGCTTTGCTGTTACAGAATAATCTGCATTATGGAACGTTCCTAAAAAGACGACCATGTATCTATGTCATATACAGAGACCACCGGCAGCATCCTCTTTATGCGGAGAATTGAAGTTGGAAATGGGGTCTGTTGGTTAGGTCTTCCAGTATACCACGAGAGCTGATTTTGTACCAGCTGCACGAGGGCCAGAGTTTTGCAGTTACAGTCAGTGACTGGGGTGTGATGAAATGCATAATTGCAGAATACCTTAAAGGTCATTGTGAGGAAGAAAAAGACGACGACTCTGTCTGAGCAGAATGGCGGAAAGAAGCAAGTTCATATGTATCGAGGTGGCGAAGTGGATGTAACAGAGACATCTGAAAAAAAAAACAATTGTCTGTTGAAAGCTGTTTGGGAGAAGCAGAGTAGTAAAGATCGAGGATCGAAACACGGCTATGTGACATTGAGTCGTTTCAACACGGAACGCGGTGTTTTTCAATGCACTCTCTACATGACAGTTGCATCTTGGTTGGAAATCTTTAGCTAATGGGGAGATGAAATCAGTCGTTTATTCAATTGCAGCCATGAATGGCAAGAGTTGGTTGCATTGAGAAGAGCACTGTTTGTGTAACCAAACCCCCCAGCGCTCACTCCGCCTGCCCACCAGCCCCTCTGCAGTTATTCTGGACAAATAGAGGCCGCAATCAATAAGTACGGAATAGCACCCTGAGAAGGCAGCTCTCTCTCTCTCTCTCACTCTCTCTCTGACTGACTGTGATACTCTACCTGGCTTATGATGACACTGGCAAACGCCCCTGTAGTGGAAGGAGCAGCAGTAACGTACCATGATTCAGAAGTTAACTCTGGTGGGGCAAGGGGGAACGACATCGATGAAAAACTGGAATGCGACTGCCCCCACTCCAAAACCACATTACGACTGTGACTGCGTGGGGCCACCGCAGGCTGCCGTTCTATTAAGAGGAATGCAGCATCAGCAACTGCGAAGATGGCCCCGCAGTGCCCGATGGTACTGTCAAACCGGTTTCACAGGCCCGTCACCAGTGGGGTTGAGGCCGACCTTGTGGTTGAAAATGGTTCGTAGGCCGAGTGCGAGACAGACGGAGAAACGCTGTGAGTATTTCTGGACACGCTGAAGGCTCTTTTGTCGCATGTGTTGTGCATAGCGATACTAATTTGAATGAGTTTTTATGCAATGAGTGCTGGATTTCTCATTCTAGTCAGATGCAACGCAGATGCAAAACACATGCAGATTCTATGATGCTGCCTTAAAACTGCTAAACTGTTACATCAGAGGTGGAGGTTAGAAAAGCCGGAGAAAGCATTCTGGAAGACCGATGGAACGGTCCAGAAGGAACGGCAATAAACAACTCCACCTCAGACATTGTTACCAAAAAGAACAAAAGAACCAAAAAAAAATTATCGATAAACTAACAGCAAACTACTAGGCAGGGCTGTCATACCCTTTAGAAATCATTGGCTCGTACGCCAAGGGTGATGACCGTGATCCTTCTGTCTATTTGTGAGGCCAGTTTAACCAGATCGTCGACAAAATCACAACTGGCCAACTTGTCCTACAATCGGTCAGATAGTGCCTAGTAAAAGATATAAAGAAGAGCCGGCTCATTCCACAAACAGCTAGAAGCTAGCGTGCAAAACTCCACTGCATACTCTTAACACTGTTCTCCTCCCCTGAACAATCTTGGTCAGACAAGGAAGCCTCCTTCTCCGGTATGGTGGGGTCAAAAACCTTCCTTAATTCATCTGAAAATCTTTGGACGTCTGAGACACAAGGAGAGTCGCATTCCCACTCCACTGTTCCCCACAAATTAGTCTCTCCTGACAGCAGAGACATAACATATGCTAGGGGAACAAGGAAGGCTGCAATTCAAACCACAATTTACACATTTGAATCAAGAAGGCTCTGCAACTAGCAGGATTACAATAGTCGTGTTCAGGGTGACTCTTGGCCGGGAGTCAAGGAGGGAGTGGAAACAGAGTGGTGGGAACAGAGACAAACTGCTTATTTGGTCAGTGAGGGATTGAATGTCCACTCTTAGAACGGCAAGAGTAGTGTCATGATGTGAAAAAGCACATTCTACCTGGTTCTGTTACTGTTACTGGTCCTGGAATTCCTCCAGTTCTTGGTGAAACCATCTCTGGACCACCTCCAGTTTGCTCTACTGGGGGTGGAGGACGCCCTTATCCACCTGCTCCACCGCATTTACATCTACCTGGACAAACTTGGAGGGTCTGTGAGGATTATGTTTTTTGAGTTCTCCAGCGCTAACACAATCCAGCCTGTCCTGCTGGGGGAGGAAATAAAAGACCATGCCAGTGGACACCCCCATGGTGGCCTGGATCTTGGACCTCACTGACCGACCCCAGTACGTCTGTCTGCAGAACTGTTTGTCTGACATTTTGACCTGCAGCACAGGTGCTCCCCAAAGGATAGTTCTATTTTAACACTTTCTTTTCCCTTTCTTTTAACCCTGTGTACCTCAGAGGTTTTCTGATGACTCTTCAGTTGTAGGATGTATCCAGGGTGGAGATATACAAGGGTACTGGTCAGTGGTAGAAAGCTTTGTTAACTGGTGTGAACACAATCATCTGCAGCTCAACATCAGTAGAGCAGAGGAACTGATAGTGGACTTTAGGAAATGTGGGACTCCTGTCAATCTTGTCTCTATACAGGGAGATAGGGTGGAAGTAGATTCGGAGTGCAAACACCCTGGTTACACCTGGAAAATAAACTGGACTGGACAGTTGATGTCAATATACAGAAAAACACAGAGAAAGCTGTATTTTCTAAGGAGACAAACATCCTGACAGGCTGGACAAATAGGCCCGTCTGATCCGGTTCTTGGGGAGGAACTGAACCCTCTTCATGTCTAGGCTGAGAAGAGAAGGTTGTCCAAACCCACCCGCCCACTCCAGTGCATGTTGGCTGCACAGAAGAGCTGATTACAGTCAAGTGCTACATACAACGCCACAGAAAATTCTTTCTCCTAGTGGCCATTAAACTGTACAATTCATTACCCTTCTGTAAAAAGGAGGGAGACTGACAGGTCTAAATGGACAATTATTACTATTTTCAGTTCATTTATATTTTTATCTGATTTATTTTTACTCCTCTAGCATACAAATTTATCGTACTTATTTATCCGTAGTTTATATTTGTTTATTTTTCATGTGGTTTCATTTTTGTAGTGTTTCTTCCTTTATTCCTACTTTTCACACATGGAGCAGCTGTAACAAGGCAAAACACGTTCCCTATGGGATCAATAAAGTGATACTTAAAATCTTGAATCTATCCAGTGCAAGATCTGTCTGACACTATTCAAAGTATGCACATAGGAGGTTTCTCCATTTAATGACCTTAACTTGCAGTTTAATAAATGCAATTCAAATCAGAATTCAATTTTTTTGATATTTCAGACAAGGGGAACGTCATCTCATAAAGGAAAATGAAGTAAATGTGAAACCTACTACAAGTATTATTTCCATTTTCTCTTCTGTAACTTTACTGTGTAGTTACCTTACCTGAAGTGTTGCATACACCCTGATAACAGTGAAATCTGAATTGTGGTGCAGCAAATAAAAACAGTTTATGGTTTCTAAGCTTAAAATCACGTGACGGGGGATAAAAAACACCATCAGTGTAATAGAATTCAGGAAACTTTTTAATGTGCAGAACATAGTCTAATATTTTGAGTAGACTAGAAATCACGTTCTGACCATTTTTAATTTTAATTTACTTTGCTATTTTACTGGCTACAAGTAAGACTGTAGACTGACATGGGCCTCTTGTTGATATTAGGACAGGAATGTCTAATTTAACAGTCTATTACATTAACATCTAATGACTTTTACAATTAAAATATAAATTTTTTCCAAGGGGCTCAATCTGGATAAACTGATTTCAGATCTGCTCCTAACCAGCTGGTTGACTTTGGTCTTAGGCAGAATTGTTACACTGACACCTCGTGGACATTAATGTGAACTGCATGTTGCCCAATATTTTGCATTATTGATGTATATGTTAACACTTGAGTTAGGTTTATTTTGTCTTATGTTTTTTGCGTTCAAATTCAACAACTAAGGAGTACAGATGGTTATGTGGGCTAACAATAATATTGCATTACTACTTCACTTTCGGCTTTTCCCATTAGGGGTTGCCACAGCAAATCATCCTTTTCCACCTCACTCTATCTGAAATTGCTATGGATGACTCTCATTATTTTTGAATATATATCTGTTTAGTGAAATTGACTGTAAAGCTGTTCATAAAAGGTTATGATAGTTCTAATAGTCCTTGATATGCCTGCATCCATTTTGTTAAATTTAAGTTGAAAATAAACAAAGCAGGTCAACACAGGTTGGCAGCAAAAATTCTTCCATCCATCAGTTACCTTTAGCCACTAAGTTCAGGGTTGTGTGGGGCTTGAGTTTATCCCTGCTGTCACAGAGCAAAAGGTGGGGTACATCCTGTACAGGTCTGCAGTCAAATTTAGCTTGTTATAATTGTTGTGGCCAAAAACTGAGAGAGTAAAAAAAATAGAGAAACACAGTAAAAAGCAGTTACCCTTGAGTGGGCCAGATGAGATCTGACAAGGGTTCTTCAGCTTGTTTGACCTTTTAACTGCTCCACAATGAAAATCGGGTTGTGTCATTTTGTTTTATTCTAATTGGATTGTGATCAGAATATGGAGGTGTGTCTGCTTGATTTGAATTTTCTGGTTTAATTAGGTCTTTAAGTTTTTTTTTAGTTCATTATTTCATTCTGCCATTTCTTCAAAGACTTCCTGTAATTCGCCCCTTCTTCCTTAAACCAGCTCAACAGCTTTCTTTTCTTTTGCTGTTTTGTCTTCCCTTTCATCACTCATGTCCTTGGCTTTCTAATGTTTAATGTTGGCTTCCACCTTTTCACAACAGGCAATGTCAAAGGTGTTGGCCTCTTGTTATTCTTTTATTCAATTTTTTCATACATTTTAGAATTTGTTGTTTGCCCTCATGGTGGTTCTTGACCATCAAGTCCACTGGAGAAACCACACCTGTATTTCTTCTCTTCTGTTTGTCTCTTCTTCACATCTTATCCATGTTTATTTTAACTCTAGAATCCTTATCAGACACTCAATGGGAGAGATCTGGATTGTCACTGTTAGGCATCCTATATAATAATTTTATTATATGAGGGTTTCTTATAAAACTTTGTTTTGTCCAATATTTTTGTACATTATGTAAGCACATCAGATCAAAAGTTCCATACTGGCAGCAGAGAAGGTCATTCATACAGCCTGGAACCAAAAAAACTCAGCTCTTCAAAAGAAACATCGTACTTCAAAATAACTTAAACAATAAGTTCAAATCTCTGTAAATCTCAAGTCTCAAACTCTTTTCATTCGGTCTCTGTTTCTCTGATATAACTGTTGCATCCCAAGTCAATCTAACTAAACTCTAACTTAAAACTCTCCTTAAAACAAAATAAATCAACTTATTAACTTAAAAATAATTCAACTCCTGTTCCTAAAAACTCAAGGCACAGCCTTCAGTGCTTCTAATTACAACTTCATTAAAAAAATAAAACAAAATCAACTCACGTACTTATTTGGTGTGCGGTTACTTCTTCATCTTAAAATTAACTTCCCTGGTATTCCCCCTATAAAACCATGTTTTCTCTTAAATCCTCTCTAACAAACTTCAAACACACACTCGGTGTCCCAAAGAACAGATCCACTCGTTCTTCCTTCAACTCTGCTTTCCTCCCCCATCAACAGCTGACAATTTAGGTGCTTTTTTTGGGGGTAATGATGGCCTAGCCTCACCCCTGGGCAGAGTAACACAGTCTGTGGGGTATCTGCCCATATAGAATTTTGATTTAATCAGCCATGTATTATATATTTGCCTTGGTACCAGATGTAGCAGCTGTTCAGTGTGTATGTGTGTGTTTTGGAGTGGCATAGTACCAAAGTCGTGTCTGTGAAGACATGCATAAAAAAAAATGGGGAAAGACCACATGAAAAAACCTCATCAATATTTTATAAGAGCTAAAACCTCAAGGCACACACATTTTAATTGTTTAGACAGAAATCCCCAGGTTCAGACAAATGAATAATACAGTTTATGCTCAGAGTTATACATTTGTGCTCAAACAATAAAGTACATGCAGTTTATTTTTTCTTCCACAATTCTCAGAAAGCGTTTGGCCTCCACCGACTAAAGACCCCATCCTTAGGGCAACCTGGTGACGTTGGAAGCCTTGTGGAAATCCAAAACGTAGGTTATCATTTGCTGAAGACAAGGTTACACTGGAGGACTAATCCACACCATTAATCAATGTCACTGGACCAAGGCTCAGAAGAAGATACATCGGACTAGCAGACTAGCAAACAGATTAGGACGTGGCAGTGGAGATGCATCCGGAGGGGGAGAAGAAGAGGTCCTCGATCATCTCCTTCAACTGGGAGATCTGTTGTTGAGTGATTAAGCCATCATCAAGATGTCGCATCTGCTGATCGTGGTACCTCAGTAGAGTGCCCCGGATCAATTTCAGTGGCCAGATAATTACTTTACCCACACAGTTCAGTCCCTCACTTTTGTCCCCTAAAATTACTACTATAGTTTTAGAATGTGAAGTGGTAAAAGAAATGTTTTAATACTAATGAATGGACAGGGAAACACTGAAGAGGGGAGTATCCGTGGTGAGAGAAGGAAATCCACTTCTATTTGTTATTGTGTACCGTCCTCCAGTCCCTTATTCTGAATTTTTGACTGAATTCTCTGATTTTCTAACCAACTTAGTGCTTGGTGCAGATAAAGTCGTCATAGTGGGCGATTTTAACATTCATGTAGATGCTGAAAGTAACTCCCTCAACACGGCATTTACTTCATTATTAGATTCAATTGGTTTCTCTCAAAATGTAAAAGAACCCACTCATTGTTTTAGTCACACCCTAGACCTTGTCCTTACATACGGCATTGAAATTGATAAACTAACAGTATTTCCTCATAATTCTGTTCTCTCTGACCATTTTCTAATAACATTTGAATTTAATTTAATGGACTACACAGCAGCTAGAAAAAAGTTTTGCTTCATTCGGTGTTCAACTGAAAACACTGTGAAAAAATTTAAGGAAACGATCCCTTCATCATTTACTTCACCATGTACGAATGTAGCGGATCACACTCTGCGTTGTGTTTAGTTTTAATAAAAATTGTCCACACCATCAGGAAATTGTCTTTGGTGAATTTAATATATCACCTTTGCCAAGGTGTGCACATGCAGAAAGAGAGAAGAAAAGTATCACAGGACATTAACAAGAATGACTAAATAAATGACGTACAAAAGTTATCAAACTAAGTAAAACATTCTTCTTCAAAAAGAAACAACAAACACATAACTTCACGTTACATTTTTAACAAAACACATAAACAATAGACGGAGCAGAGGAAACGTACCTTCGCCAAGGTGTGCACTGTGAGGGAAATTTTGATCAATGACCATTTGTTCACACTTCTGGCAGAGGCCAGACCCCGGGTCTCAGTGGGAAGCCTACGGGAACTAGAAGGGACATTGAATCCCTGACACCTAAAACAGACCCTACTGTCTTCTTTGTTTCCCTGACCTTTTGTTTAACCCTAGCTTCTCAGGTGGCTGTCCTGGCAGAGACGAGAGACAGTAACACAGACGTGTTAGTTGTGCGTGATTTGCATAGTGGAGCAGTTAAAAACGCACAGACTCCTTACAGAATCATCAGATAGTATCTGATCCGCCCGGGTGACACTGCTTTTGCTCTGTTTCCTCTGCCTGCTCCTCTACCTTTTGCTTATTTTACCTATGTTATTGTCATTAAATTGCTTGTAGCAGACAGCTCAGTTACAGGAGGAACTGAAGAAGAATGAGAAGGAGAGCGCAGAGCAACACAAGTCTTTGTCCAAGTGAAATGGGAGAAAACAAAAGGTGTTTAAATCTGACTGGAAGGTATTTAGCATGTGGAAGGATGAATGCCATGTGAGGAAAGTAGAAGGTTTAGAAAACAAGATACAAATGAAGATGAAAGGCTAAACAAACAGAACCAGAACATCTAGTTTATAGAGCAAAGGATTGTTCATACACTGAACCTCTGTATTCTGTTTTGTCTGAGTTACAAGGTAAACCTGGATTTGGACTCTGCAACCCCACTTGTCTCCCACCATATCAGAACCAAAGATCACAGCAGCAGCAAGCAAGTCAGCCAGCTCTCCCCCATCAGAGAATGCAACAGATCCACAAAGAGCACCAGAGGGGGGAGACACGTCTGAGGCATCACTCCAGGAACCAAGCCCTGGAGGTGTGAAAGGACACTCCATGTTCACGAGAACAGGGGGGCCAGATTCCCCCACCGTTGGGGAGCTGGACATGTGGACATCAAGAAAGTGATGGAGAAAGTCACTCACCCAAAAGAAAACACTTACAAGTGGGAGGAAGACTTCCAAAATGTGGACTACAAACTAACTTTGCAGGAAAGGGAATGGCTGTTGAAACATCAGCTGGGATGTTAACAAGCGGTCATACTCCACCAGAGGATGGACTGGGAATGAACCCCACGAGTGCCTGTGAGGCCCACCTGAAGGATTTATTTCTAACCAGAATGAAACCTGAAATTTCCATCCACTCAGAGACATTCTGCAACATGCAGAGCATGCAGAAGAGACACAGAGAGGACAAAGAAGGTGGCGTAACCAAGGGAAGGGGCAGCAGCACCGTAACTCAGAAGCCTGGCATCAGTATGGAGAAAATGGACATTGGTCTAGAGGCTGCTCTGTGATTAAGCAAGGGCTGATTTGATGAGGAAGCAGGGGATGCAGACGCTAGATCAGGTGACCCGCACCCACACTCTCACTCACATTAAAATAAAACCATGAAGTGATTAATTAGTGAATGAATATGAGTGGTAGGTCATGCATCACTGCAGATATTGGTGGAAAATCTGTTTTAGAGAGCTGATCGGTTCCTCTCAAATGCACTTTGAGAAAACAGATCACCAAACACTCATTCATAATGTCTCAAACTGTCCTGTAAATTTGCTAGGGAGAGATTTGATGTGTGAATTTGGCATAGTGTTAGATTCAACCCCTGATGGCATCAAAAGTCTTGAAACAGGGAGATGGGGACTATCGATCACAGGTCACTTAGGTCATTAACATACATTTACAATATGCATGTAAGAGTAAACTTGCTGATAACACTCGTGTTACACAGCAGCTTACAGATTTTGCAAATACACAGCACACCTGCAGAAACATTCCAACATCAAGGTCACTACACAGCACAGCACATGTGAAGGTAGAACCAGAAAGTGAATATGAAGGTCAGTGGTATGTAGAAAATGGGGAAGGTTCAGTGATATGTTTGACAAATGTGTATTGGACAAAGACTGCTGCTGTTGCGTCTGTCTCACTCTCCTCTAAACAGGAAGAATTATTTAGGGGAATACTCCACATGTCCTATTGGCAAAACCATCTGATTTGAGTTGGCAAGACCTTGGCCCATGGTTGCAGAAGACGCTGTTCCTCGAGGAATTCCAACCAACAGCATCAGATCCTAGGATGGAATATAGCTGGAAGGGTGATGTACATCGTACAATTTACATCAGTTGTACAGAGCTTATAGAACAGTTGAGCTCACTGATATTGCACATGCTGCAGCCTTTACCTGTCACGATCTCGGTGTTGATCTGTGTTGTCCTGGTTACAGTCCTGTCTGTCTCCGCCTTGCTCTCCTCCCCTCTCGTTAGTTCCATGTGTTTCACCTGTGTCTCTCGTATTTAAACCATGCCTGCACATTTCCCCAGTGGCAGATTATCGTTCATGTCTTGCTCCACGCCACGCCAAGTTTTTGCCAAGTCTGTTTGTTCATTGCCAGAGAATTTTTCTCGTCTTAGTTTTGGACCACGCATTTTGTTAATCTGTGCTTCTTCTCCACCACTGCCACGACGACTCCAAGAACTCCCATGAGTATATGATTTGTTACTTTGTTTCTGTCAGAGCTCTTGACTCGTTGTTTTGTTACTTTTCCACTTACCTTGTTTTCTGTTTTTACTTTGTGCCTGTTTTCTCCCTGACGTTGTCAGCCGATTTTGGTTACTCCTAGTTTTGCCACCTACTCACCTCAACCATAGATAACCCGTCCGTCATCCTGCCAGGTCTCCATAGATTCCGTAAGCCACTACTCATTCATAAGTTTCCCCTCTGTTGTCATTCACCTACTCACCTGTCTTTTTCCCACCTCCAGATCTTACCACTACTCCCCTGCCGTGAGCCGTCCCGGGTGTTCCTACCGGCCGAAGCTTATCACGTCATTCACTTCTTTCATTCTCTTTCAATAAATCATTTTCTTCCAGTCGCTCGTCCTTGCCTCTATTTGGGTCCTCTAAACGCGCCCCCTTCTGATAGTATAATCTGGCCACAATGGACCCACCCAAGGCGAGTGATTGGAAGAAAAGAGTCGAGAGCGCCTTAGTCCATTATGACACCAGTCTGGCTCGCATGCAGGCCGACCTACACACCATGACACTCGCAGTAACTCGTTTAGCTACAGCCTCTGTCTCCACTCATCCACTACCACCATCACCACCAGCTGCCACAGCCCCCACTCCGGTACAATTAGAGTCTTACGTGTCTCCTCCGGAGCCGTTCACAGGAGATCCTAAATTTTGCAGGGCCTTCATAGTAAAATGCAAACTGTTGTTCAGGCTTAGACCGTCTGCCTTCCCCACCGAGGACGCCCGCATAGCGTACGCCGTCTCACGTCTCACCGGGAGGGCCGGGCTGTGGGGAATGGCAGAGTGGGAACGGGATTCATTTTCCATCTCCACCTTTGAACAGTTTTGCCAGGAATTACTTTGAGTTTTTGGACCTACCAAGTCAGACTGTGACGCCTCTCGTCTTCTTTCTCAGCTGGTGCAGGGCAACAGTTCTGTGGCAGAGTACGCCATTCAATTCCGTACTCTGGCCGCAGATTGCCAGTGGAATGAACCTGCCCTGAGGGAGAGATTTTTTCAAGGTTTGTCAGAGTCATTAAAGGACGAGCTAGCTCCCCGGGAACTGCCAGAGTCACTCGATTCATTCATAGAATTATGCACTCGGGTGTACCATAGAATGGGCGAGAAACGCCCAGTGCCCCGTCCGTCTAACCCTCTCATTCATGTCACTAGTGTTCCCCAACAGGAGTCCCAAGTGAGTCCCAAACTTAGCCCCAAACTGAGCCCTCCTGAACCTATGCAGCTGGGTAGGACGCGCCTCTCACCGGAGGAGCGTGAGTCCCGGAATGGACTTTGTTTCTATTGTGGCCGCGCTGACCACAGAATTTGGTCCTGCCCGTTAAAAGACAAGGCTCAGCAGGAACAAGGGGGAAACTGCTGAGCCATTCCACTTCTAACCCCACTCCCATTTCTCGTCCCTGTCTCCAGGTTGTTCTGCAGGTTGCTGACCGGTCGGTTCCCCTGGCTGCACTTATTGAGTTCATTGATGAGGGTTTAGCCCGCAAGTTGCGTCTTTCCCTGAACCCCTTATGTTAAACCAGTAGTTATTCGAGCTTTAGACGGCCACATTCTGAATCCTGGTGCCCTGCAGACAGCACCCCTTGCCATGCACATAGTCAATCACCATGAAAAAGTTACATTCCAGGTTATTCGGTCCCCTAAGCAGCCTCTTATCCTTGGTTCCACATGGTTAGCTCGTCATAACCCCCAGATTGATTGGGTGGAGGGGAGAGTAGTAGCACCGCGCGAGGCGATTGAGAAGTACATTAATGAGTCTTTGGCAGCCGGTCTCATCCGTCTTTCTTCCTTGCCTGCGGGTGCAGGGTTTTTCTTTTTCGGTAAGAAGGATGGGGGTCTCCGTCCATCTATCGATTATCGATGGGTCTCAATCAAATCACCGTCCGTAACCGCTACCCGCTTCCCCTCATATCCTCTGCGTTTGAGCTACTGCAGGGTGCCACGGTTTTCTCAAAGTTAGATCTTCGCAATGCTTAACATCTGGTCCGCATCCGTGAGGGGGATGAATGGAAAACAGCCTTTAACACTCCGGCAGGTCATTTCGAGTACCTTGTCATGCCCTTTGGCTTGACCAACGCCCCCGCTGTTTTTCAAAACCTGGTTAATGATGTGCTGGGAGACATGCTGAATAAGTTTGTGTTTGTTTATCTTGACGATATTCTGATCTTCTCCCCGTCTGAAACAGAACATGTCACACACGTGCGCAAGGTCCTCAGTTGCTTATTTCAGAACAACTTATTTGTCAAAGCAGAGAAATGTGAATTCCATTCATCCTCCGTCTCCTTCCTGGGGTACATAATCTCCCCCGGCAGTATGGAGATGGACCTCGGGAAGGTGAGTGCAGTCAGGGACTGGCCCACTCCTGTAAACCGTAAGCAGCTGCAGCGCTTCCTGGGTTTTGCTAACTTTTACAGACGCTTCATTAAGAGTTACAGTACAATCTCCGCCCCCCTACACAAACTCACCTCTGTTAAAAGTCCATTTCTATGGAACCCCGGGGCCGAGTCTGCTTTCCTCCGATTGAAGGCGGCGTTCTCCTCAGCTCCCATCCTCACTCTCCCTGACCCTGAGAGGCAGTTCATAGTGGAGGTGGATGCTTCCGATGTCGGGGTGGGGGCCATATTGTCCCAGCGGTCTGAGCTTGATCAAAAGGTTCACCCCTGTGCGTTCTATTCACGTCGGCTTTCTGATGCCGAGAGGAATTACGACATTGGTAACCGTGAGTTGTTGGCTGTTAAGTTGGCTCTGGAAGAGTGGAGGCACTGGCTGGAGGGGGCCAAATTGCCTTTCATTGTACTTACTGATCACAAAAACCTTGAATATCTCAAGTCTGCCAAAAGACTCAACTCCCGACAGGCTCGCTGGTCTTTATTTTTCGACAGGTTCCAATTCTCCCTAGCTTATCGTCCTGGTCACAAGAACTACAAAGCAGACGCCTTGTCACGCCTCTTTGATCCGGCCCCTAACTCCCAAGAACCCGATTTTGTTTTGCCCCCCTCCGTTCGTCTAGCCCTCCCTCGATTAGAGATCGAAGAACAGGTTATCAGAGCTCATGCCACCACGCCCATTCCTTCCAACTGCCCACCTAACCTTCTTTTCGTCCCAGATGAACTCAGGTCCAAAGTGCTGGGCTGGTGTCATGCTTCACGTTTTTTCTGTCACCCGGGAGTCTCTCGCACGCTATTTATTGTCCGCCGACGGTTTTGATGGCCCACGATCCTTAAGGACACCCGGGAGTTTGTATTAGCCTGCCCCGTCTGTGCCCAGTCCAAGTCAAGTCACTGTCGTCCAGCTGGTCTTTTGTTACCACTTCCTATTCCTAAGCGTCCCTGGTCCCACATAGCCTTAGACTTCGTCACTGGTCTTCCTCCGTCTCAGGGCAACACAGCCATACTCACTGTAGTAGACAGATTTTCAAAGATGGTCCACTTCATTCCCCTGCCTGGTCTGCCCACTGCCAAAGAAACTGCTGAACTCCTCATTACTCATGTTTTTCGGTTACATGGCCTCCCTCGTGACGTTGTCTCCGACCGGGGTCCCCAGTTTGTGTCCAGTTTTTGGAAGGAGTTTTTCAGGTTGCTCGGTGTGTCAATCAGTCAGTCCTCCGGTGTCCATCCCCAGTCCAACGGGCAAACCGAGCGGTTAAACCAGGATCTAGAGGTCGGTCTCCGTCTCCTGTGTTCCCCCGTCCTCCTGGTCCAAGAATGTGATCCGGGTCGAGTATGCGCATAACTCCTTGCCGTCCTCCGCCACGGGGCTCACTCCATTCCAAGTGGTCTACGGGTACCAACCTCCGCTGTTTGAGTCCAGGGAGAGAGAGTCCTCTGTTCCCTCCGCTCACACTTCTGTTTGACGTTGTCAGCTGGCCTGGAGACGGGCGCGGGCTGTGTTGCTCAGGTCTTCCGCAGCCTATAAGAAATATGCTGACAGCTGTCGCAGCCACGCACCTCAGTATCAAGTCGGTCAGCGGGTCTGGCTCTCCGCGGGGGACATTCCACTCCGCGTAGAGAGCCGTAAGCTGGCTCCGAAGTTCATTGGTCCTTTTCCCGTGGCTAAGATCATCAATCCCATGGCGGTAAGGTTACGACTCTCTGGATCACTCAAAGTTTACCCCACGTTTCATGTCTCTCGTCTCAAACCAGTCAGGTCCAGTGATCTGGTACCCGCCGCCAGGCCCCCACCTCCCCCCCGACTCATTGATGGCGCCCCGGCCTTTTCTGTGAACAAGTTGTTGCGTTCTCGCCATAGGGGCCGGGGTCTTCAGTATCTGGTTGACTGGGAGGGGTACGGTCCCGAGGAGCGCTCATGGCTTCCGGCTCGTTTTATTTTTGATCCTGGTTTGATCTCTCGGTTCCACCGCGAGCATCCTGACCAGCCTGGGGGCCGTCTTGAGACGGCCGTTGCGGGGGGGTACTGTCACGATCTCGGTGTTGATCTGTGTTGTCCTGGTTACAGTCCTGTCTGTCTCCGCCTTGCTCTCCTCCCCTCTCGTTAGTTCCATGTGTTTCACCTGTGTCTCTCGTATTTAAACCATGCCTGCACATTTCCCCAGTGGCAGATTATCGTTCATGTCTTGCTCCACGCCACGCCAAGTTTTTGCCAAGTCTGTTTGTTCATTGCCAGAGAATTTTTCTCGTCTTAGTTTTGGACCACGCATTTTGTTAATCTGTGCTTCTTCTCCACCACTGCCACGACGACTCCAAGAACTCCCATGAGTATATGATTTGTTACTTTGTTTCTGTCAGAGCTCTTGACTCGTTGTTTTGTTACTTTTCCACTTACCTTGTTTTCTGTTTTTACTTTGTGCCTGTTTTCTCCCTGACGTTGTCAGCCGATTTTGGTTACTCCTAGTTTTGCCACCTACTCACCTCAACCATAGAGAACCCGTCCGTCATCCTGCCAGCTCTCCATAGATTCCGTAAGACACTACTCATTCATAAGTTTCCCCTCTGTTGTCATTCACCGACTCACCTGTCTTTTTCCCACCTCCAGATCTTACCACTACTCCCCTGCCGTGAGCCGTCCCGGGTGTTCCTACCGGCCGAAGCCTATCACGTCATTCACTTCATTCATTCTCTTTCAATAAATCATTTTCTTCCAGTCGCTCGTCCTTGCCTCTATTTGGGTCCTCTAAACGTGCCCCCTTCTGATATTACCATCACTAAAACTAGTTTACCACCAGAGCTCGAGCAAATTCCTAAATCTCTCTGGGCAGCCCATAAATATGATGTAGGCCTTATGAAAAATGTAGAGCCTCTAACAGTCCTTCCAAAATCAGAGTGTAGACCATGGCAGAACAAACACTCTTTAAAACAGGAAGCCATCATCAATGGCATAAAGCTTGTGTAAAACTCCCTGTTAACGGGAGGTGTAATAACTTTTATTTGAGAATTCTCTTGTTGCAACTTATTTCTTGTAAAGAGACCTAGGTCAACCAATTGGGTGGCGCTTTGTTCAAAATTACAGGAGGTGAAGGCAGCCATACACCCCTGAGCGCCTGAAGTAAAACTACAAATTATTCTTTCTCTGGTACCACCAAATTTGACAAATTTCTGTGTAACAGTACATAGACGATTCGCTAATTTGTATTTGTTAATCTGAGGAAGCATGCAAAATTGATACGGTGCACCTATTACAACATCTTTTAGACAATGGCCATAAAGTTTTTGTTTGTTTCTCTTTTAACTGCAGTTTTGTGCAACAAAAAGTGACATGTCTGGGTCAGGTGATCACCCCAGATGAAAACAGTGTCACAAAATGAATTGCTGATTTTAAGGCTGACAAAAGCCAATGATAATTCTTTTTCCTTGCACGACACAGTTCTGCAAAGGAATCGCTCCTGTGCGAAACTTTCCCGGGTGCTTCGGAGTGTGGTTGTTGCTTGTTGTTGTTGTGTGTGTTGGCACATGTTGATAGCATGTTGCCTGTTGTTGATAGCACTGGTGCTATTGCTCCCGAAGTGTTTGCTGACTTGGTTTGACTAATATTGTTTAGTTTTTGACCAGGAAGACAGTTCCATGACTTCTGTGCATTGCTTGTGGGTGTAGTTGTATCTGTAGCTTTAAACTAGTAAAACTGGATCCAGTTATAGCAGGATTTTTTTATTGTCTGAGAACTGTTGTTGCAGCAGAGAAGCTGTGTTTGGTTTGCTGTTCTGATTGCTTGGGAAGGTGCAATATGTTGGATGGAGATCCTCATATCTGCACTGAGGTACTAGAAACCACCTGTTCTATCAGAAGTGGGTTTGAAAACACTAATTCTAAACACTGACATAGAAATATGTGTTGATGGCTCTGATTTCCTGAGATGTCGAACCTTGCGAAATTGCCTTGTGACAAAACTGTAGTGTCATTACTTTTGATAAAACTACGTTTTAACTCATCTGCAAGCTGGTGAGCTGACAACTCTTGCTGAAAACTAAAAACTGGCCAATGATATGAAGTTTGAATGAATGTATGAATGTTTAGACTGACTTATGTTTGGTGTTGCTGATAAATAAGGTTGTCTCTGGAGACAAACAAGACTTGTGACGTTAGGCAGAACACTAACTGCACATTATTCTTCTTGCAGCTCCGTAGATGCTGACTTGTTGCCTACGTGAATATCGGTTATGAAATGTGACACTCTAACATTAACAAAATAACTTGATTTCTGCAGGAACTTCAACAACGGACACAGCGGCCAGGATATAAAAAAATGTTTTTCTTTTCTCCCACAGAAAACTCAACACACAGGCTGACTTGTCAACCATCCAGTTACACACATCTAGAAACTTTGTAATGAAATTAGGTACAACACTGCAAAAGGGACATTGCTCGGTCCAGAGATAAACTTTGTTTACCTAATTGATATTTCCATCTGTATGCAAAGCTAGCTCATGGTAGACATTTGCAAAGGGGGGATGTGTGCATATTTTAACACCTACTACTACTACTACTACTACTACTTCTCTTTCGGCTTTTCCCATCAGGGGTCGCCACAGCGAATCATCCTTTTCCACTTCACTCTATCCTGGGCATCTTCCTCTCTGACACCAGCTAACCTCATGTCCTCTGTTAGGACGTCCATATATCTCCTCCTTGGTCGTCCTCTTGCCTGGCAGCTCCATCTCCAACATCCTTCTACCAATATATTCACTATCCCTCCTCTGCACATGTCCAAACCATCTCAATCTGGCCTCTCTGACTTTGTTGCTAACACAGGCAACATGTGCTGTCCCTCTGATGAGCTCGTTCCTTATTCTGTCCAACCTTGTCACTCCTAAGGAGAACCTCAACATCTTCATCTCTGCTGCTTCCATCTCTGCCCCTTGTCTCTTTCTCACTGCTACTGTCTCTAACCCATAGAGCAGAGCAGGTCTCACCACTGTCCTGTACACCTTTCCTTTGAGTCTTGCTGACACTCTTCTGTCACACAACACTCCTGTATTCTATCTTGCTACGACTGACTTTCATGCCTCTTCTTTCCAGAGCTAACCTCCACCTCTCCAGCTGTTCCTCCACCTGCTCTCTACTCTCACTGCAAATCACAATGTCATCTGCAAACATCATTGTCCAGGGAGATTTCTGTCTGACCTCATCTGTCAACCTGTCCATCAGCATAGCAAACAAGAAGGGACTCAAAGCCGATCCTTGGTGTAGTCCCACCTCCACCTTGAACTCCTCTGTCTGACCTACGGCACATCTCACCACCGTCATGCTTCTCTCATACATGTCCTGAACTACTCTGACGTACTTCTATGCCACTCCCGACAACCTCATACAGTACCACAGCTCCTCCCTCGGCACCCTGTCATACGCCTTCTCTAAATCCACAAAGACACAATGCAGCTCCTTCTGACCATCTCTGTACTTTTCCGTCAACAACCTCAAAGCGAAAATGGCATCAGTAGTGCTCTTACGGGGCATGAAACCATACTGCTGCTCACAAATCTCCACCTCCTTCCTAAGCCTGGCTTCCACTACTCTTTCCCACAGCTTCATTGTGTGGCTCATCAGCTTTATCCCTCTGTAGTTGCTGCAGTTCTGTGTGTCACCCTTGTTCTTAAAGATCGGCACCAGAACGCTTCTCCTCCATTCCTCCGGCATCTTCTCACTCTCTAAAATCCTGTTAAACAGACTGGTTAGAAACTTCACTGCTATCTCTCCTAGGCACTTCCACACCTCCACAGGTACGTCATCAGGACCAACAGCCTTTCCGCTCTTTATCCTTTTCAGAGCCTTCCTCACCTCATCCTCTCTAATCTCTGCTATTTCCTGCTCCACAACATCCACATCTTCCTCCCTTCTTTCCCTGTCATTTTCCTCATTCATCATCTCCTCAAAAGACTCCTTCCATCTTTTCTGCACACTCTCCTGGGTTGTAAAGCAGCAATCAAAGCTAAGGCTGGCTATTTAGAAGAATCGAAACATGAATACTCATTAAACTTGTTTTGAGTTAATTTACACTTTTTCCTTCAGTATCTAATAAATATGTTTTTATTCATTCAAACTTTTCACTGGTAGAGTAAATTGATTTTTTTTAATAATTATGTTTTTTTCTAAAAAGATTATGGTTTACAATGTTCTGAAAATTTAATAAAAAATATTAAGCCAAACATTGCAAAGAACCACTGTGTTAAATTAACAAAAATCAGGCAGAGAGCAACCTTTTCCATCATACTGTGAGTAAAGGGGAAGAAACAACTGCCAGGGCTGCAGCTTCTCCTCCTCCTCTCTCTGAGGATGGAGGACCAGGGTGGAGCAGAGCTCTGCTTTCCACAACTCCTCAATGTTTCCTGCAGGAAACCAAAGATCAGTCAGTCTAAAGCTGCTGTACTGTATGTTGTGTTGTTGTTCATCTTCACTGGTTTCTCTGTGGTTCTCAACCTGCTGGTCGTCATCTCAGTCTCCCACTTCAGGCAAAAAAAAAAAAAAACTCACCATACCTTACAGTTGATCAATTGTATAAGTCTGGACAGTCTGATTTAAAAGAAATTATTACTTAGAGTTTGTGTGTAAATAACTTCATATCTACCGTATATACCAAACGTATTTTCTGCTTTGCTAACAATGTTTTTGAATGTTAAATGTCCAGATGAGCCACATATAAGACACTTCACTTTACATGAATGTCTCACATTACATGTCTTTTTTTCTCCCTGCAGGCAGCTGCACACACCCACCAACCTCCTCATCCTCTCTCTGGCTGTGTCAGACTTTCTTTATGGGTTTATGACATTGTTAGAATCTTACAAACAAACAACCTGTTGGTTTCTTGGTGACCTCATATGTTCTCTATACATTTATGTGAGCTCGATCATTCTCGGTACTTCAATAGGAAACATGATACTTATATCAGTCGACCGCTATGTGGCTATTTGTGAGCCTCTGCATTATCCCACCAGAGTCACTGTGACAAGGGTTAAAATGTGTGTTTGTATGTGTTGGACCTGTTCTGTTGTCTACAATGGCCTGATTTTAAAGGACTTCTTGACTCGACCAGGTCGGTATATGCCCTGCTATGGATGGTGTAGGGGGGGCATGGACAACATTTCAGGAATAATTGATAATGTTTTGTCATCTCTTGCTCCAGTCACTGTGATCGTAATTCTGTATATGAGAGTGTTTGTGACGGCTGTGGCTCAGGCTCGGGCCATGCGCTCTCATGTTGCAGCCGTAACATTCAAGACTTCAGGGAGTGTAAAGTCTAAAAAATCTGAGCTGAAAGCAGCCAGGACTCTTGGTGTTGTTGTAGTTGTGTTTTTAATGTGTTTCTGCCCATTTTTCTGTTCTGCTTTTCTACCGGCTGACTCTGCTGGTCGTTTATATGACACTGTCTACTTTCTGTTGCAGATTAGCCCCTGTCTGAACCCTGTGATCTATGCATTGTTCTACCCCTGGTTTAGAAAAGCTGTCAAACTAATTTTCTCTCTTCAGATTCTGCAGCCTGGATCTCGTGAGAGCAACATGCTGTAAACAGAGACTGTGTAGGGACTGAAATGTGATCTGCTCAAGAGACAAAGAAATTAATTTGTACATGTTCTTCAGTGAGTTCAAAAATGTAAACAGAGAAATTGTGCACTTTTTTAAGTTCTTACTGCCAGATAATTTCTTGAATTTTCCATGATTTAAGGGATGCTTCATTGTTTCCACACTTACTGTTCAGAATATTTAACCTGTGTATTTCCAGTCTGAGTGTGCCCCGTTTGTCACTCAGCTTCTGGTTCCAAACTGTTTTTTCCTCTGTGTCTGTTTCCACAAGCACCACATAGTGACTTCTGTTACACATAACTAAATAAGAAGTAAACTTTGAAAATGAAAACTATGAAGAATGTTACATTTTGCATTTGTAGAATAGGCAAAGGCCAAATAGTCCAGTTAGAATAAAATACATTTCGTATCAGAATAATCTACAACTAAAACCTGTCACTTTAAAATGTTAAACCTAATTTGACCAACAGCGGGATACCTCAAAGATATGGTGGAAAAGTTAAGTAAAACACTAAGCTTCTGAGGTCTCTATTCACCAGGTGGAACCTAGTGTCCAGTCAATAAATCATGAATGGAGGTCGAGGTTTTGAGATACCTATGAAAAATTAAGTGGGTAAAATTTTAATACTAATGTTTTATGTAGTTGTAATGGCAAATTGTAGTTATAGTACAATTACTGTACTGTATAAAGAATGGTTAAAGGGCATAACAATCGTTATCTAGTATACATGTTTGTTTTGAGAAGTGCTTGTGTAGCTATTCCAAGATTATTTAGTATCTAACAGTAACCTGTAGTGACCCAGAGTCACACCATGTTCATGTGTGTTGGGAGATATGGGGGGAGGGGGGGGGAATGTTCTGGGTAGAAGGGTAGAAAACAAATGTGTGATGTATGAAACTTTAGAACTGCACTGGATGGAGGCATGAAACTCAGTCAGTGAACTTCTCTCATGCCAGATAAAAAACCCTTTATTGATTACACTCGAGATGTCTGTAAGTAAAAGAACTCAAACATCTTCCTATACACAAGCAGGATCAGCTGATGTGAGATGAGCCATACAATACAAAAAAGATCTCAGCAGAGCTATGATCCAGAGTTGATGATTTACATGCAGCTGGAAAGGGTTACAGAGTAACCTTTAGATAATAATCAGTCCAGTTACATGTGTTGTCTGTAAAGTGATATTAAGATTGATTTGGGATTCTGGCTGTTCTCTATTCTACCTTTTGATGTGGCTTCCATTCTACTCATGGACATTCCGGGAACCACAAGTAGGCCTGCATACTGAGACCGAAGTGGTCTATAGGATGATATGGTACTAGGAGATCTTTTAGGTATGATGGAGATTGACCGTTTTTTCATGATTCAGCCCCTCATCTCCACTTCCTTCCCGGGACTTCACCACCTATCATTGACCTTAATTGGTTTCACCTGTTACCCCTGCCTATTTATACCTGGCTTCAGCACAGCTTGCTGTCAGGTTGTTTCTTCTCATGACTTCTCTATAGCAGTACAGGGAGCTTTCCAGCCATTTCAGCATTATCTTTTTGATCTTGGCACTCTGTTTGCCTGTTCACTTCTCTACAGGTAAAACTGCCTGTTAAGTTGCATCTTGCCTGCTAACCTGTTTGCCGAGCTGCCTTTTGTCTGCCAACCTGTCTACTGTCATTCCTGTTTTGCACTGCAGACCTTGGCACCTTATTTCCCTTTGGACCTGTCTACCGGGAGATTGTCTGCTAAGCACCTCTGCAAACCAGTCTACTGGGAACCTGCCTGCTCATCTGATTCCAGTCACTCCTGCTTTGCACGTCAACCTTTGCATTCCTGCTTTGCACCCCGACCTTGTCATTCCTGCTTTGACCTTTGGACATGGGTACCTTGTTTCCCTGTTAACCTTTCTACTAGGAAATGGCCTGCTATTTTCGTCTGTTAACCTGTCTTCTGGTATCCTGCCTACACAGCCGTCCTCTGCCACAACTTGTCTGCTAACCTGCCTACATCTGACCTGGTCATTCTGTCTCGCACCTGCTACCTGTCTTTTAATTGGCCGGTGGTTTATTGTTCTTTCTGCCTGCTGGCTCCTTGAGGTGTCTCTCTGTCCAGAAACACCTTCACTGACTCCTGCCCTGTGTACACCTGTCTGAATCATCTCTCTTACCAATACCAGTCAGTAATCTTGCTGCAGCATTTTGGATTAATTGAAGGCAGCCCTGCTTGTTTTCCAGTTATCCTTGTACAACCCTTATCTTCCAGCTTCTGATTGACACACCTGATCTAGGTAATCAGCAAAGGGTTGTGTGGGGGTAGTTGGGAAACATGCATGCAAATTTGTGTTGACGAGGTGAGACATATAGAGTAAAGGGTATTGGTCCTAACACAGAGCCTTGTGGAACTCCATAACTAACTTTTGTGTGCGTGGAGGATTCATCATTAACATGAACAAATTGGAATCTATCCGACAAATGAGATTTAAAACCAACTTAGTGCAGTTCTTCTGATCCCAATAACACGTTCTAGTCTCTGTAATAATATTTTCTGGTCAATAGTGTCAAATCCGGCACTAAGATCTAGCAGAACTACTATAGAGACTAGTCTGTTATCTGAAGCCAGAAGATCTTTGGTGACTTTAATCAGTGCGGTTTCTGTGCTATGATGAACTCTAAATCCTGATTGAAATTCTTCAAACAAGTTGTTTCTGCGCAGGTGGTCACATAATTGCTTTACAACTACTTTTTCAAGTATTTTAGAAATAAAGGTGAGATTGGATTTTGGTCTGTAATTGGCTAAGACACCTGGATCCAGGTTAGGTTTTTTTAAGTAGAGGTTTGATACAGCTACCTTATAGGCCTTTGGTGCATATCCTGTTTGTAAAGATAGATTAATGATATCTAATATGAACATGTCTAATAAGTACAGAATCTAACTGGAATAGGGTCTAGCAGACATGTTGAATTTTGTTGACATAATAGTTGAAGATATCTCAGCAAGATCTATGTTTTAAAACAGTGTCTAAAAGGGATTGAAGCCTTACTGATGATACTAATTCTGTTGTATTTTTGGGGAGGGTCTGGTGAATTTTGTTTCTAATAGCTACAATTTTGTTTGAAGAAAGTCATGAAGTCATTGCTGCATAGGGTTGAGGGAATAATAGTTTCAACTGAACTATGGCTCTTAGTCAGCCTGGCTACACTGCTGAAAAGAAACTGGGGGTTGTTCTTGTTTTCCTCTATTAGTGATGAATAATAAGCTGTTCTGGGTTCACGGAGTGCTAATTTGTGTAAGTATAAACTCTTTTTCCAGGCTAAGCGTGATTCTTGTGAATGCGGGTTTGCGAGCTAAACCATGGAGATGGCCTGTTCAGATTTAATGCCTTCTTTTTCAGATGGGAAACAGTATCGTGTATTGAACATGATGTAGCATCCACTTTCTGTGTGAGGAAAGCCAGAACCGGGGTTACCCCCCCCCCCCCTTGAAGTTTAGGTGACTCCTTAACTTTCTTCAAAGATAAGAGAACTGAAAGTCTTTTGTTCTCCTCAACCTCCCCACATCTGTTTTCAACGATCACAGACAGAGCCACTCTCTCTGGATGGCCTCAGCCACGAACACTAATCTGCGAAGAACCATCCATGGAGCCATCTCTTAAATCACACTTGTAAATCTCTCTTATCAGATTCACCCAACAGACCAAAAGGAAACAGACTTTAGAATGTAAAAACTGTCTTCTGGATTCTTAAACTCAGAAACTAGATGTGCCACATTTCCATTTTTGCATGTGATGTATACCACCATGTTCAGGAGAAGCTATGGAACAATTTGGTGTAACTCTGGGTTGGGTCTAAGTTGAAAATTCACGAAGTTACAAATTAGAGGATTTTAACCAGGAGTGACGGAAAGAGTAACACGGCACACCATTGCCATCTGCTGGGGGAAATTATAGGTATTCTAGGCAAGGTTCAGTTATGTCGTAGACCGTTTTCATTCTGCTTATTGGTATAAAGTTAAAATTTAAATGTCATACTCTTTTATCAATTCTGTACAATACACATGCATCTTGCCTACACCTGTATACACCCGCTCACATACTAAATGTGATCATGTTATGTTTTAGTAATTCCACGCTACGATCTGTTAATTATGCCGATAATGTAGGAAAATTATGAATCAGTGTATGCTATCATTTTATTAATAAGGGTCAAACAAACTAATTTGATTTGCCATAAGTCTTGGATGTTACCTGCTTCGTTTTATCCATGTGGACCCACATATCTATGCATGTTAGGAAAAAGATTTTTGTGAACTTCATGTCTTCACTCACATTGTTAAAACGTTTAACTGTTATGATGTTTCAAATTACATAAGAAATATGATGTGTCATTTAATGGTGTGAAACATTTTGGGCCTAGTGAACGGAGATTTAGTTAAATTAAACTTCGAATGGAATTAAACTATTAAGAAAGCTCAATGCAGGAGGTGGGACTTCTACGCTCTCCGCGGTAAATTTAAATTACAGGCAAGCACGCCTCTCTCTTTAAAACTCACGTAACACCCAGGTATAAAAAGAAGAGATTTCCTTTGTTTGCGCTCTTCTTTTGAATTCCTCTTCAATTCGCGCTTCATCTGCGCACTACCTTCGGCCGCTCGTTTCTACTCGCTTTTTCTTTATTCTTCTTTTGCGTAAGTCGACGACGCAATTTTTACCTAACTCTCCATTTAGATTTTCTTTGTGTGACGAGACAAACTCTCATTACATATAGATAATTATAAGTTTTTGTAACATCCTCTTGAAACCTAAATTCCAAGTAAACTTTGATTTTTGTTTTGTACGAATAGGTAGATAATCTCACTATTCCCACCGAACCTTGCCAAGATTTTTATTCAATATTCTATTTTGCCTTTTATACAATTGACTAAATTAGCTTAGCCAATATCTGGGCTCCAGCCGTTCCCTTTTTACAAAATTGAACTGTGACTGAGACGACCAACGGACTTTGGATTCCTCCAACATTGATCCGAGTTGCCCAGCTGACCAGGTGCCATCGTTCGGGCCGCACTAAACCGTGACAACTGTGAGACGGACCATCCTCGCTCTGAGAGCAACCCTGCCGGTAACGAGGAACCACATCTCGCCTTTCGGCCGCGGAGCGGTACCGACTTGCGCCGAGTACGGCAGAACGTCTGTTGCAGCTAAAGGAAAGAGAAATACCTCTTTATTTCATGAAAGTCTAGTGTCTGAACAGTCTCTAAAATAAGAGAGCCCTTTCTAAAATTACAAGCATTTCTTCCGTTAATTAGAACTGAATAGCAATTATCCTTCGTCAATTTGGTCCCAAATTTATCACACCTATATGCACATTTGGTTCATTTATCTATTCATTTATAATTGGTTGTTTCATGTTGGTAATCTGTTTATTTGTTCATTCATTACTTATATCCATATGCATATTCCCATTCATCTATATTCACTGTAGTGGTGGAGTAATAAATGATTGAAAAGAACTGGCTCTGTGTTTGTCCTTCTTCAGATAAGCAGACGAGTCACTGATACGGTAAAGAATTCACGACATAGACTAATTTTGGGTTAAATTGCTGCTTACTTAATTCTATTTGTCATTTTGGACCATCAGCGGTTCAGATAATATAATAATCATAGCGCGATTCGGCTCAACGAATCTGGTGCCCCTAAATTCGAGGAAATTAATGCTTTTGTATTAATATCAAATCACCCAAAACGAACGAGTTCGCTACAATGATGATGCTGCATAATTATCATTCAGGAAATCAACTTGTACAGTTAATCAGGCTACTCTCAGTTATATTCGTACATGCTGAAGTAAATGATGAAGGGATCATTTCCTTAAATTTGCTCAGTGTTTTCAGATAAGCACCTTCTGAAGTAGAACTTTCTAACTGCTGCATAGTCCATTAAAGTAAATTTAAATATTATTAGAAAATGTTGAGACAAAACAGAATTATGTAGAAATAATGTTAAATCATCAGTTTCAATGTTAAAGTCACCCACTATGATGACTTTATCTGCGAAAGGCACTAAGTCAGGTACAAAATCTGAAAATTCAATCAAATTTTTATAATGAGGGACTGGAGGACGGTACACAATAACAAATAGAAGTGGATTATGAGTTTTCCAAATTGGGTGTGAAAGGCTCAGGGTAAGACTCTCAAATGAGCTATAACTATGTTTAGTTCTAGGGATTGTTGGTAAGATTGAGTCATTGCTGCTACTCCTCCACCTCAGCCTGAGCTTCTAGGAACGTGATAATTAATGACTTGAGGGGGTCGACACATTTCAATTGACGTGTTTCTAGCTGCAACCAAGTTTCAATGAGACAAAATAAATCGAATTGAGGATCGCTTATAAAGTCTTTTGACTTGACAGTGATTTAGATGAGAGAGATCTGATATTTAATAATCCACATTTAATTGTCATAGGTTTTTGTTCAGTAGGAGGAGCAGTCTTAACTTTTATTATATTATCATGATTAACACCTTAACACAGTCTCTACATGTAATTGGGAGTTGTGAGGGGATGACGGTGGTAAGGATAATGCGAAGCTAAGATCGGTTAAATTTAGTCAGCGTTAGCTAGTTTTTTTGTTATACCAAAAGAGCAGGTGTTTGTATAAACAAATTTCATGTACCAAGTGATAGCTCTTATGCAGGGAAATCACTCATTTATGTAAAATAAGAGCTACAATTAACCAGTGAACCATCCTTTAGCAGAAACCCAAACAGTCTGAAGAAACAGAAAGTGACACAATACATTTACCACAGAAGGAGCTTAAGCAGCCAAAGGGGACAGTTTTGAGACATTATGAATGAGTGTTTGGTGATCTGTTTTCCCACAGTGCATTTCAGAGGAACAGAGCAGCTCTCTAAAACAGGTTTTCCGCTAGTACCTATCGTGAGCTATGGTCTACCACTCGTTTTGGGAGGCCTTGGTAATGAGTCAGTCTTCAGCACTGATCTTGTAGCTCCTTAATCAACTAAGAAGATCAATTTAATGATTTTTCAACTAAAAAACAAATCTCTTGGAATATCTCATACTTGTCAGAATTACAATACATGGAAAAATTATGCAGATATTGTGGTTTTCTTTTCATGTGAAATGAATGAGTGTGGTTGCGGGTCACCTGATTTTTGTGTCTGCTCCTGTGTGGGCATCACCTGATCTAGCATCTGCATTCCCTGCTCCTCCACTTAGTTAGCATTTTGCTTAATCACAGAGCACTCCCTCGCCCAATCTCCCTTCTCCCCACACTGGCGGCAGGCTTCCGTGTGACGGTTGTGGTGCCTCCTCCCCCGGCCACGTTCCCTTCTTTGTCCTCTGCTGTGAGAGTCCAGTCGGTCATGGTACTGAACATGGTGTATTGTGCAGTGTGAGAGAATTTCTGGCAGAAGTGTGACATCAAGTCTTACCTTTTGTGTCCCCCAAGATGCCCCGACTTCCCACTGACTTGATTAGCATGGCTACTCAGTAGGAACCCTACGGGAACTAGCAAGTATATTAAATCCCAGAAGTAATATTTGTCAGAAACCCCTTAACACCTAAAACAGACCCTCTGTCTTCTTTGAATACTTGTTGACACCTTAAGCAGACTCTCTGTCTAAACTTTGTTTAACCCTAGCTTCCCCCAAGGTAGCTGTCCCAGCAGGGAAGATACAGTAACAGAGGCTAATTAGGACTCCTGATCAATGGGTATTCCCCTTTATGTATGATCTGCATTGTTGAGCAGTTAAAAGCACACACAAAGATTATGAGCCGTGCTGCAGATTCAAATTTACCGCGGGGGCAGAGCTAGTCCCTCCTCTAGATCAAATTATTCTGTGTTCAGTTTGATCACATAATGTCGAGAAGACATTTCTCTTTTCATCAAGCCCAAAATCTCACACTACAAGGCAACATATTTCAATTGTTCTACTGTGCAAACTCCTATGGAGGTTAAAATGCCTAAAACAACTGACTGCGTGCATTACTTAATGTCTCATTTCAACATACATGTGAGAGTTCTGATTAGATGAATAGATGGAATACAATGATTAATACATGGAAACATTTGCTTTTTCTAATTGCTATTAATATTCAGTAAAAACACACAACAACAATTAGGCATTCAGTCATGCATAATCTGAACATTGTAGCGAATTCATATAAGCGAGTTTATACAAGGCGTGCATGAATATGTAACATGTATGTGTAATATGCAGAACTGACAGAAGAATATGACATTGTGTATTAACTTTCAGAAGTTAATGCTGTTTAATTTCTTTCTATATCCGAGTACTTTCTGAGGTGCACTTATAACTTCCACCCAAGGATGCCAATGTGGTGCTGTGTTACTCTCTCTCGTCATTCTGAATTAGGCCCTTTATTTTATAACTTTTTATCATTTCTCTTCGTAGAAAGGACGGTATCATGTCAAATTGTTCCATATTTCCTTCTTAACCCATTGGAAAGCTTGCTGGAAAGGAATTTGCAAAACAACCATAAAACTTTAGGTGCGAAACCACTTGAGACAGAAAGACTTTGTTTGAACTCAAACCCCAAAACAGGGATAAATCAGCTATCAAGCTTTATAAAACTCACACCAATGTGTTCAGAAACAAATTTGGAACAATTTCACATAATACCGTCCTTTCTACAAGAGAAAAGACGAAGTTAAAAAATAAAAGTTTGAATTCACAATGACGAGAGAGAGTAGCACAGCACCCAAGGGTGGCATTGGGAAATTATAAGTGCACCCCAGGAGGTACTCGTCTATAGAAAGAAATTGAACAGCATGAATTTGTTTTCTGAAAGTTAAAGCACAATGTCATATTGTTCTGTTAATTCTGTATATTACACATACATGTTACATATTCACGCACGCCTTAGTTATGTAAATGTGATCATGTCATGTTATATTAATTTGCTATGATGTCCAGATAATGCATGACTGAATTCTTAATTGTTATTGTGTGTTCTTAATGTGTATTAATAGGTATTAGACAAAGCTTATTTTTCATGTAATAATCAATGGATTCCATCTATTCGCCTCATCACAACTCTCACATGTATGTTGAAATGAGACGCTAACTATTACATGCAGCAATCATGTTGTTTTAAGCATTTTAACCTCCATAGGAGTTTGCACAGTACAACAATTATAATATGCTGCTTTGTTTTATAGTATGAGATTTTGGGCTTGATCAAAAGAGAAATCTATACTTGACTTTGTGTGATGAAACCAAACAAAGGATTTAATGTGATCTAGAGGAGGGACTAGCTCTGCCCTCCCACGGTAAATTTGAATTCAGCAGCAATGCCTCATAATCTTGGCGACGCCCCAACGATATATAAATAAAGTTAAAATTCCTTTGTTAGAGTTCCAGCAGATGTCGCGCGGAGCTCCACTTCGAGCTTTTAAACAACTTCAGAATTCTATCCTGAAGAAGAAATGTGCCTCAGCTAATATTATAGCTGAAGTTTTTAAATTACTTTTTGTCATCAATTCTCTCGCTTGTACCTTTTCAAACTATTTTTAAAGCACGTACGTCTTTGCTGCCTATTTTTGTATTTGTTAGTTATTTTTGACAATCGCAACCCCAAGCCAAACTTCGATTTTTGTTTGTAATTAGAAAATCCCCAGCGGATCCTCGCTCTGATAACTCGCCTGTTAACAGAACCGAGACGGTCCGTCCTGCTCTACAAAAGAACCAGTGCCGATCGACGCCTAACTTGGCAGAACAACCTGCAGCAGCTCCCAGGCAAAGTACAAAACAAAACAGAGAGAGATACTCTCTGTTTTATGGAAAGTCTGGTGTCTGTACAGGCGATAAACCAATGGAGCCTTTATGAAGTTTATTTCTAGAGTTTCTAAAATATAATTTCTGTTACTTAGAGGTAAATAGTGACTAGACTCATTTCTCGAGCCCAAATTCATCACACACACACTTTCAAACCTGCTAAATTTATCCGCTCACTTAGGATTGGTTATTTCATGTTTTGTTGTCTATTCATTTATTAGATTCATCCCATATATACATATATACACTCACACTTATCTATATTCCCTGTAGTTGTAGGTTAATAAATAATTAAAAAGAACTGGTCCTGTGTTTGTCTTTCTTCAGAGAAACAGACAAAGTCACTGAAATGGCAAGAACTCATGACAGAGACTGATCTTGGGTTAAATTGTTGTTAATTCTATTGTTACTTTGGACCATCAGCGGTTCAGGTAAAATAATAATCATAGCTTGGTTTAGCTAACAAAAAAACCTGGTGCCCCTAATTCGAGGAAATTAATGCTTTTGTATTAATATCAAGTCACCCAAGTCGTGTGAGTTTGCTACATATATTGGTGCCTGGCGCGTGAGGCCAATTCAAACTTCTGTCTATCTGAAGAAAACTCGGCTACTCGGTGCATTCCTTATTAACTGACTAAACATTGATCTGAGGTTTGGCTTGTTTAATTGTGTAACGATTGCATATAGGCATGATTTAATGTTTAAGAGTTGATGAAATTAATTTCGCTCCACCGCAGGCGCTCATGCAGCCGACAAAGGCGGACGAGACTGTTTAAACGTCCGCTAATGGAAGTGAAGCAATGATTGAGACTCTGTGTTGTTCGAACAAGAAGTATTAGAAGTGTTAAAGTGCATGCAAGCTTGTGAATAAGCATCACCGTACCCTTTTTAAATTAAAAGGCCTGTGTTTGTGGGTTTACGGTTGCTGTGTGTCCCAGGACTGTTAGACCGTACCCTGAATTAAGTGAATTCTCTACGTGTCCCAGTCCATTCACCGCTAATTCAGACCTTCTCTTTAGCCTGCCAGCTTAGCTACCTGGTCGCTGTAAACTACTTTAAGTAGGAGAAGTGTGACTTATATGTCACTCATCTGTGAGTCAGAGAGACTCTGTTACTGTAAAAGAGGAACTGGTTGAGTAATGAGATAAAGCTTTTGTGAGTTATCCAGAGTGTAATGTCTGCTGAAAAGAATTCTGGACTATAGAGCGCACCTAAATTTAAGCCGCACACGCTCTATTTTTAAAAAAATAAAAATAAAAAAATAAACAAGCCGCACCTGCATACAAGCCGCATCCGCTCTATTTAAAAAAGTTTTGCAAGCCACAGATATGTATGTTTTTAGATTAGATATTTACTACAGGAACAGAACGATTTTGAATTGTAAATGTACATATATGTACCTAAATAGATCCTTTCCTAACCTGTATTTTAACACAGCAGCAACTTTGCTGATTAAAACGGGACAGAACCAAGAGAAAATAACCGGTATTTACAGTATTTATCTTCATTTCTCCTGTGTGTGAAATCACGTCACCTTAACCATCTTCGCTGAAACCCACGAAGTCGTCTTCTTCAGTGTCGAAGTTGAACAAACTCAGCAGCGCTTCGTCACATCTGTCTCCATCAGTCTCGCTTTGCGTGTCACTGTCATCCTCCGGTGAGGTTGGCTCTGGAGGTGCGCCGCTCTCTTCGCGTAGCAGTCCAGCCTTTCTGAACGCTTTGGTGATGGTGGATTCTTTCACAGCACTCCACGCTGTCAGGATCCCCTGACAGACATCAGTAAAAGATGCTTTTCGCATGCGGCCGGTTTTTGTGAATGATTTCTCACCACTTGTCATCCAAGTCTCCCACTCAACCCGGAGTGCGGCTTTAAATGCCCGATTGACACAGATGTCAAGTGGCTGCTAATACTTGGTTGTACCTCCAGGAATCACAGCTGGAATAGAGTTTGTTTTCTTGATCGCTGCTTTTACAGAATCTGTGATGTGGGCCCTCATACTATCCAAAACAAGCAGTGCTTTTTTCCGGTGAAAAAATCCTCCCGGCCGCTTGCTGTAGCACTCCATTAACCATTCCTTCATCAGGCCTTCCATCATCCACCCTTTGCTGTTAACTTTGACCACTATGCCTTTCGGAAGTTGTTCTTTAAGCATAGTAATGCGCTTAAAAATCACCAGTGGTGGAAGTTTTTGTCCGGATGCAGTGCATGCCAGAACACAGGTGAAATGCGTCCTCTCATGGCCCATTGTTTTCAGCAGCACGGATGATGCGCCCGCCTTGTTAACGGTCCTGGTCAGAGGCAGATCAAACGTCAAAGGTACCTCATCCATATTTATGATCTCATCTGGTCCGATGGAGTGTTCTTGTGTCTTTGTTTGAACGAATTTGTGGAAGTTTTTAATTTTTCCCGGATAGTCCGGAGGGAGTTGCTGACAGAGAGTGGTCCGTGTCCTAATGGACAGGTTTTTACGCTTCATAAATCTGAAACACCATGACGGCCCCGCTTTGAAATCTTTCATTTACATTTCGCGGGCAATGGTTTTGGCTTTAAGTCGGATCTGTACAGTGGATACACCACGGCCACCTGCTCTCTGCATGTTCACCCAGTCCTCCAGGACATTTTCAAGTTCTGGCCATCTGCTTTTATGTCCCCTGAAAGCTTTCCTCCACTTTGGGCATTGCATGAGCTCTTCCCGCTGCCTCCTCCAGCGTCTCACCATAGACTCATTGACGCTAAGCTTCCGAGCAGCAGCGCGGTTTCCTTCTTGTATAGCGAGATCGATGGCCTTCAACTTAAAACTTGCATCATACGAACTTCTTCGTGTGGGTTCCATGATGAAGGGGTGAGGATTTGAAAAGATAGAGTTTGACAGGATTGGTAATTTGTCGTCCTTCTATCCCCTTCTACCGACTTATATCTGCTAAAGAGGAACTAGCGTATTCTTCTTGAACTAGCGTATTCTTCTTGAACTAGCGTATTCTTCTTGAACTAGCGTATTGTTCTTTGCATTTATTTTGTCTTAGTTTTGATTCTAATTCCGGTTAGAGCGCCCCTAGGGGTGGAAAAAAATCTGCAGAATAGCCGCACCTTTGTATGAGCCGCATGGTTCAAAACGTCGGAAAAAGTAGCGGCTTATGGTCCGGAAAATACGGTAACTCTGAAGGGCAATTGCTAAAAGTTGCATAACTATTTTAAGGCCACCGAGCCGAATGGAAACGCCCTGTTGCGTAAAATGAATGTATAAAAGCAAAGCGCTCTGACCACTGGTGAAAGGCCACTGAGCTGTTTGTTTGTCTTACATTTGGGGTCTCCCAAGGGGCGTTCCCAAAATCGTCACTGCTGACGTAAATACCTACAGCGCCTCCCAGTCGGCGACTGCCCCTGTCGCCCCTTTATCTCCCCTTGTCGGTTCTTGAGCGAACTTAAATTTCCTTTTTGCTCTTTTTTCGCCATCCAGTGGCCGATTTGAATAACTGAGTTTGAAGGCAAAACTTTCTCTGCAAACTGAGCCCTAGTTGGAATTAGAAATAGAATGCAAATAGCATTGGTCGTCCTTGAAACAACTCACTTGTGAATAGATCATTTATTTTGCTTACCTTAAATTGAATTAGTTGCCTATTACAAAACTTTGTTGAATTATTGTTTAAAATTTTCAGAATACTTTAGGCACTTACTGAATTTTATATTGTATTGTGAATGCTCTGAGGTCTTAATTTAATCTGATTGTGCCTACAGAAATTGTTGCTTTCTTGTATTATTGCTCTTACATATAGCTATAGCTATGTTTACTCCTTCATATTATTTGTTCAAATATGTGTTGAATCTAAATTTACATTGTATGTACAGCATTCATTTTTATTAATATTTTTCATAGTTAACAAAGGACTGTTTTGATTTGTGTTAACTACTCACCTGTAGTGTGTATTGTCACAAGAATGTTACACTAGATGAATCAAGGTTAATGTTCTTGGTTTTTTCTTTTTTTTAATTTTGACTGAAACAACTCTTACGGGTCTTTGATTAAACCTAATGAGAGTTAACAGCTAGTTATTGAGAACAGAAAATTTATTGAACTGCCAACCAAACTCAGTAACCAAAACACTAATGATATGGATCAGCCAACTGAGTCCCATAAAATGAAAACAACTGCTTCAACTAAATCTAGTCAGGAGGAAATCCATGTCACTAGTGAAGCAGCTTTGAAAGAACTGACTCAAGATTTTCTTCCTGGATACACGGAGCAAATCCATGGATCCACATTGATTGGTCTTGAAGCTATTATGTCGGACCTCAATGCCGATGCTTTCAACCAGTCACTTGAAGACCAAGATAAACTGAAAATGCTGGGATGCATGGCCATTGTCATGGCTGCTCAGTTGAAACAAACTCCTCATTTGTTAGAACATGCTTATGAAAAATTTGATGTCAGCAAACAACAGCTTCAACAACTGCAAGGTGAAAATAGATTCCTTGAACATCACATTGAACTGTCTAAGAAAGCAATGACTGAATCTGCTAAAGAGAAAGAGGCTTTAGAAAAAACAAATCAGACACTAAAACAGTCACTCCTACATTGCGAACAGGAGCTAGCAATGACTTGAAACAAACATGATGAAGCACTAATGTTGCTTTGCCAAAGAAAAACCTACTCCTGGTTGTTCTTATGATATGACTGGCTACTTTAAAGATTTCATCTTCTACCTGCAAAGATATCCACAGTCCACCATGGCGGATAAGATATATCTTATGCCCGCAGGTGTATTACCACCATTCGAGCCTACTTCGGCTACAAAAATGAACCATGGATGGAGGAAGACTTGAACTTCAAAACCCTCTGCATCAAAAATCTCCATCCTGCCATTAGCACTCATCTTGGCATTGCAGCAAATCCACGCAACTCCACCAGCCAACACCTACGTGAACTGGCTTCACTGGGGTTTGCAAAGCACCGGGAAACTCACCCGAAAAACCCTGACACTAGCACAGTGCTAACCATTGACACAAGACACTTACCTTTGACATTAGAAGGAACCTCTTGTGGTAAAACAAATAAGACTGAAAGAACTTCCATGAAATCAAATCACTCTCGAGATGTCAGTGAACCATCTAGGTTTCATAGAACCAACCAGTGGCATGACCATTCCAAGTCTTCTTGGCCTAATAAAAGGCAAAATTATATAGGGTACAAAAAAAATTGCCCATTCTCAGCTTCTTCCCAGAACCAATCTACACCTCAGCACCAATACTCCAAGGTGCAGAAGGGGGGTCCAGATGAAAGATCAAAGCCGCTCCCTTGACATCACTGATCTCCAGGCCCTTATCGACGTGATTCTTTTAACAAAAGTAATAGAAATTTTTACTTTGACAAAAATGCATCACCTGAGCTTCAGGTTGACACCCTGGGTTTTAATAGACTAGAAATAGAGGCCCTCAAACATTTTGCCCAAACCCTCCGTGAGAAAAAAGATAAAAAGGCCAGTGTTCTCTCAGTAACAGCACTGCAGCCTAATACTGGACCAGATCTGGTCAGTAAAGAAGAATCTTGATCAACTTCTGCAGGATCTGAGCCACTTTCACATTCCAGTCCAGAGCCTTCTGCCCACATAACACATCTGGAGGAGAAATCAGAGTCTTCCAGCACAGTCTTGATGGCTCAACTGGACTCTAACAAGTCCCCTGATAATGAGAAATCACTCATTCAAGATGAAGCACCCGTCCGACAATTCCTTGGTAACCTCACTGAAAAGGGGGTTGCACGAAAGCCTTGTTTAGTAGTGATGCTGGAAAACACAGTAAGACATGAAGCGCTCCTTGACACAGCTGCAGATATCACTTTGATGTCTAATACATTGTTTGACAAAATGAAAACAATAATGCATCAGAAAGGCAAAGGTCTTAAACTGCATCCATGCTCTTTACACATTCAACCCTACACACCTACAGGGACCACTCTTACACATATGGCTTCGATCCATTGGTCTATTGGACCAATGAAACTGGTCCTCCCAGTCTGTGTCCCCGCTTGAAAATGTCCCTCTACTGATAGGCAAAGACCTTATTAACTGCTTGGAATCGGTAATTGACTTCAAGCATTGCCGGATATGGGCACAAGTCCGTGAACCTTTGCCCTTTCTTCATCAACAGCTTGTAATGGCGGATACATTGGCTAACAACCGCGCCACCCTGGGCACACCCCGAACATTTCTTGCCCACCCTCCCGCCCATGGCATTCCTGCCATGCCTGCCATGCCTCATGCTCGATCTGCGATGGCTACTCCTGCCTCTGCCGCCATGGCACCTTACCTCAATGAGCATGATCTGCTTTCTCTCCAATCCTTGGATCCAGCCATTCGGACTATGATCCTGCACCTGTCTGCACCTTTGATTCACCCCATTTCGGACTCTGACCTCTGGCCCATAAAACTTTATGCGCAGAACACAGAGGAGTCAAAGCTACATGCAATGCACTCCAGAAAGTGGCTTACTGGCCACGAATGAATGCAAAACCAGAGAAGCTCAACCAGAAGCTTCTCCCACATTGGTGAGGCCCATCCATACCTTAAACAGACAAACTTTCACCTGTGACCTACCAAATAAAAATCAGCAAAGGTCAGTTGGAACCTACATTTAAATGGATTCACCAAAATCAGATTACGGTGCACAAGCCCTGTTGTTGAGCACAAATCTAGCCCAAACCACTAAAATTAAAACCCAGCTTGAGGTATGACCACAAAAGAATGGAATCCTCATTTAGGCTGAGTTTCCCTTCAAATTTACTATATAAAACAAAACTAAAATCTTAGAGCCAAACATAACATCTCTCTATTTTGCTTTTCAATATTTTTAATAGTGGGGGACACACAGACAATCCACTAAAACTAATTACTACTAATAATAATTGTTACAACCACATTGCAAATTAATTCTAATGATTTGCAACTATCCTCAACTGAGATAATATAACACTTTGACATTTTCGGTCTGAACAACATGAGAGCAATGTTAACATTTTTGACTTCTTTATTAAACATATAGTTAACAACTTGATGAAAGTGCCAGTATGTAAAATCCAGTATGAAGGTACTTAAACCATTGATGTAATGCCCGTTGAGAATGTGCTAACAGAAATCGTCTCAAAGGACCAAAGTCCAACGCATATGGTCTGTCTATAACAGTCATTGTTTTAGTTGCTAGTTTAATTGCTGATGTTCGAAATATCTTACCTCTACCTCTGTCATACCAAAAAAGGGTTGCAATCTGAAATCAATGGATGTACTAATAGATTGGAAAAAATACTTAGGAGGAAGCGTACCACAAGAGACGAGGAAGGTGAAGATGCAACTGAACCAGCTCCTTTAGAACTCATAGAACTAGAATAATTGAACTCCCTTTATATTTTAGGAAAGCACACCTTATAAAGTAAATCCACTGAATTATGATATTACTCAGTGATAGATTAGTTCTTTTGAATACTTTTTTTGATTTATAATTATTAGTGAATTGAAATGTTGTCATAACTACAGTTAATCTAGAATGTTTTGTCTCATTTTGATGTAGAATCTTCTTGAGAAGTGAAAGAATTGTCCCTGAAAACCTTGCATAAAATTGAAATACCTACCTCTATGCAATGCTGAAAAAATGTTTCCCAGGTCAACCAAGCTATGATTAAATGTTAATTCATTAGAGACCTTTTATGGTCCAGTAATCACTTATTTTGGTTAAACACAAGAGAACAAGTTAAAGAAATAATAGGATTTGACTTGAAATCAGTCATGATGAGTACTTTTCCATTTTTAGGGACCTCTCCGCTGTTTCTCTGAAGAAAGATGAACAAAGAACCAGCCATTAGTGTAAACTGCAAAGTATACGGGTATACATGTATATATGCGCATGTAACAAAACAAATAATGAATAAAACATGAAATAACCAACAAAGTAAACAGATGAATGAGTATCACTTAGGCAGAGCGCGGATTTGGGCAAGAACAAAACAATCAGTTACTATTAACTTCTAAATATCTTCAAAAATATTTGTAACTTTAGGAAGACTCAACTGTGTTAGTGGCACCAGACATTGTAGAAATAAGAGAAAGTTGGCCTTGCCTTTTTATGCAGTAGGATTAGGCTAATTGGTTAACACGTAAGCTACCAGAGTGAGTATTCGCCGACTGTTCCAGGCATAATTGTCTGGTCCAAGGGAATGCGCCTTGGTCAGCTGGCAGGCGTAGTGTTGCTGGTTCTGGTTCTGGGTCTGCTGGAGGTCTGAGAGCTGTGGAGCCAGCGAGGTGGAGTGGCAGTTATTAGACAAAAATATAATAAAAATCTCAGGACTCCATTTGGATTAATTTGGTGTTCTTTTTCTTCCCAATTGCAAAAAAACAAAGCTCTGATGTTTGCTTGGAGTTTAATTTTACACAGAGGAGTTACATAGAGTAAGAAGAGATAAGAAAAAGTTTGCGCGCTATAAAGGTACTTTGGAAAAAGTACAGACGAGGGAATTGACAGGAGGAACATATTACAACTTTTCTACTATTAAAAATACCATGGAGATTTAAATGCTTAAACTACGTGACAGAAATACATACATATATTCATTAATCTTTCATGGCATGTCTGCAAATGTTCTGATGAGCAGAGGAAATCAAATGATTATTACAACTTTAAATATGGAGGCAGCAGTGCAGGCTGTTCACTTAAAGTGCTTCAGTTGTGCATCTGACAGAAGTAGCTCAGCAGATAACGCAGCTTTCAGGCTGACAGCTCTTACTGTACGACTTCAGTTTTATAGCCAGAAGAGAGTCTCCGTTTACTTTAATGTCACATACTTTGACAAGGATGTCACACATTTTGACAGGGTAAACTCAGATTTTACCCTGAACTTGCATTTTAGTGATCTTTAATTAGATGTGTCTGACATGACTGTTTGTTAAAGGGTTTCACAGGCTGAAACTCGGCGGCTGGCTGCACCTGAATGGACTGTTTGGGGGTGGTGGGATCTCTCCATATTTATATTTTATTTTGTTTTAATTTAAAATATCCAACTCTGCATAGTCTGGAAACAGTGTTTCCTCCAGTAACTAAAATAGATTAGAAAAACAATAGGTTGTCGCTGCCACCAGCAATCCTCCCACATTTCTAAGTACTGGCTCCCAGATTTTAACTCTGCTGATCTACAGCGAAATATGAAAAAAAATCCAGGGTGGAAAGTAACATACTTAGACTTGTATTAGGCTTATTTCAGTCGGACTTTGGACGGAATTTGATTTAAAAACGAGGCGGCATGGCCTGTTAATTCTCTCTCCCTCATTCAGCCTTTCGAGGAGCTTTGTGTTACATTTTGTGTCGCCCTTCAAACAGACTTTGTTTTACAAACAGTTTATTTACATGGTGAACATACCTCCTTAATTACACACATTTGATGCTGTAGCGGTGAACAGCTGAACAATGGAGAGATTCATAATGGACAGATGTTTTTTTAACATAACAGCAACACAAACACTCCAAACACACACACACCTCTACCTATGCTCTGTGTAGCCCGCAGTCAAACAGGCACACAGGTCTGAACCTGGAAGTTCGCTATGTGAATTTTCTTTCCTGTTTTTCTTCTCCAGACATGGCTTGTACCTGTCTTAATAAAAAGATTAGCATGTCTGACTTAGAGGACAGTTTTAAGTCTGGGTTAGATGATAAGCCGTGGGGAGTCTTTGGTAGATTTGCATTATTTCCCTTACTTCTAAACTGCAATGTTATTTTACTGCCATTGATGTGGATTAATATGCTGAAACTGGATGTGGTTTGGTTGTTTTGATTTACATTCCCCTAAATGTTGTCTTGTCCTGGGGGAGGTAATGGTGACTTACCTCTGACAGAAGGAATGTAGCCCTGTAGATGCTACACCTCTTTTCAGTTATAGATTATTCTCCTGTCTGGCACCAAATGTTTTTTATTCTAATTTTACTATTTGGCTTTTGTAAATGGTCTGCACTTATATAGCGCTTTTCTACCTGTTGGTACTCAAAGCGCTTTACACTGCTTCTTATCTACCCATTCACACTCTCAAACACACACATTCATACACCGATGGGGGAGCTGCTATGCAGCTGGCCAACACTCACCAGGAGCAACTAAGTGGGGTTCAGTATCTCAAGGACACTTCAACATGTGACCAGAGGAACCAGGGATCAAACCAACAACTGTGGGATTGGTGGACGACCGCGCTACCAACTGAGCCACAGTCTTCTTTTGTCTATATGCTACGAATGTAACAAATTCATAATAGTTGTAATTTTTAAAGTTTACTTCTTATTTAGTTCTGTGTAACAGAAGTCACTGTGTGGTGCTTGTGGAAACAGACACAGGGGGAAAATAAACAGTTTGTAACCAGAAGCTGAATGAGAAACAGGACACATACTGGATATACACAGGTTAGATTCTGCAGCAGGGAGTGTGTATGACTGGTTACTGATAATAAGCACCATTAATGGAAATAACAAAATACCTGACTGTAACAACTTTAACAAATGCATTTCCTTGTCCATAGAGCAGATCACATTTCAGTCCCTGCACAATCTCTGTTCACATCATGTTGGTCTCACGGGAGCCAGGCTGAAGAATCTGGAGAGAGAAAATGAGTCTGAGAGCTTTTCTAAACCAGGGGTAGAATAAGGCATAGATAACAGGGTTCAGACAGGGGCTAATCTGCAACAGAAAATAACCAATGTCATATAAATGACCAACAGAGTCAGCTGGTACAAAAGCACAAGAGAAATATGGGCAGAAACACAGTAAGAACACAACTACAGCAACACCAAGAGTCCTGGCTGCTTTCAGCTCAGATTTCTTAGTCGTTACAGCCCCTGAAGGCTGATGTGTGGCGGTTAGAACATGAGAGCGCATGGCACGAGCCTGAGCTACAGCCGTCACAAACACTCTTATATACAGAATTATGATCACAGTGACTGGAGCGAGAGATGACAAAACATTATCAATCATTCCTGAAATGTTGTCAGTGCCGCCTACACACTTTCCGTAACAGGACCTGTACTGCCCTGGTTGATCCAAGAAGTCCTTAAAAATCAGACCATTGTAGACAACAGAACAGGTCCAACACATACAAACACACATTTTAACCCTTGTCACAGTGGCTCTGATGGGATAATGCAGAGGGTCACGAATAGCCACATAGCGGTCGACTGATATAAGTATCATGTTTCCTACTGAGGCACCGAGAATGATTGAGTTCACATAAACATATAAAGAACATATGAGGTCACCAAGAAACCAACATGTTGTTTGTTTGTAAGATTCTAACAATGTCATAAACCCAAAGAGAAAATCTGACACAGCCAGAGAGAGGATAGGAGATTGGTGGGTGTGTGCAGCTGCCTGCAGGGAGATAAAGACATGTAATGTAATATCGGACATTCATGTAAAGTGCTATGTTTTATGTATTACATGTGGCATACTTGGAGATTTAACATTCAAAAACATTGTCAGCAAATCAGAAAAGAAAATACGTCTAGTGTCAGGTGTGAAGTTATTAACATACTAAGTCTAAGCAATCTGGTAAATCAGATTGTCAGCAAAGCAGAAAATATGCCTGGTGTCAAGAAGACTATAAGTTTTGTTGATTTAATCTTTGCCTGAAGTTGGAAACTGAGATGATGACCAGCAGATTGAGAGCCACAGAGAAACCAGAGAAGATGAAATAAAATAAAAAATACAGTAACACAGTTTTAGATTGACTGATCTTTGGTTTCCTGCAGGAGGCATTGAGGTGTTGTGGAAAGCAGAGCTCTCCTCCATCCTGGTGCTCCATCCTCAGAGAGAGGAGGATGAAAAACTGCAGACCTGGCAGCTTCTGACACAAATGCTGTCAGACAACTGATTTATCAGTTTCTGCCTTAACTTTCATCTCTCTCTCTCTCTCTCTCTGCTGGGCACTGATTGCTGTCTTTTAATAATTGCATCACACCCATATTTTCACTTTCTCTTTTTTACTTGATATGCTAAACTAATTGCATTTTACAAAAAAATTAATCATATCGTGAATTATTCACAATGTGACAATATCACATAGTATTTATGTAAAATGAACAAATCAGAAGTATGTGTTTGTAGTCTTTGCTGACATTTTTTTCAAAGCATATGCCTTATTCTACCATGTCACCAATAAACATTTGACAACGTTACACATAAAGGTCATATATTTACACATCATCAGACATTCCCAGGTTTTGCTTTAAGTACATAAGTGAAACACCTCCTCATCACATGGTATGTTCTTAAAAGAACAGTCCTTTCGACATATTTTTAATTTTCTGTGATCAGCTGGCTGCAACAAGTCCTCAGCCTCATAAAGGCTAGGAACTGCATGCATCATGGAAGGGTGACAAGCGGGCAGATCTATGGACTCAAAAAGCAATAGCTGGACAACACATAACTGGGTAGAAAAGATTTTATTGATAATGCTGGTGGAGCTTTGAAGAGGTGGGAATGGAAGGAACCAGGGTAGACACAGCAGGCAGAGGTGACACTGTATACAAGAGAAAGCGACTGGGTTCAGAATGGACAGATATTAGTTGAAGTCACTTTAATTACTCACTCACTGCCATGGTAGTTTGTGGGGGAAGTTAAAATGTGGAGAGGACTGAAGGGCCAGGAACAATTGGAACACCAGAGGGCGACAGGAGCTCAGGGGAATAGCAGGGGTGCAGTTGGTGACAGAGAGTAGATGGGTCGAGTCAGGTAATGGAGGTCCAAGATCCTGGCTCCAGTAAATCAGTTCCAGAGTCCGGGTTCCAGGGGAGAGCAGGTCCAAGTAAAGGAGGCTGAGAGAGGGCACTGAGGAAAACAGGATACAGGATACAGACTACAGCGGAGTGGAGAAGGGTAAATCAGTAATCAGTCCAAGACAGTCTTAAGACATCAAGATCCAATCTCCAGACAAACAGAGCAGAAATAGAAGTCCACGAAAAGCACGGTCAGGTTCAAATCATCCAACACAGAAAGGGCACTCTCGACTTTAGGCTTAATCAGGGGCACATGAAAAGTTGTCATGAGTCCACTCCGGTTGCCCTGGTTACCTTAGTTTATGTTTCTCCGCATTTTCTGTCTCACCCTGCTCCTCCCCGTTGCTCCTAATCAACCTAACATTTGCCGGATCAACTTCATTTGTTCTTCGACACACGCTCTTGTTCTAAGTTTCTCTGTTGCCTGATTCCCTTGTTGCCTTGTGTTTTTTGAGTAAAAAGATTCTTGTATTTTTGTAGACTTTTGAGTTTTGGTTCCCAGGTTTCTATTTTTGAAGATTTTGTATACCCGGCAGTATTTGTCTTTTTTCCCTCTGGTTATTGTTTTTTCCTCGCCTGCAACACAAAGGTTTCTCCGCTTGTCTTTTTTCGGCTAGCTGCTTTTTGTTGATACTTTGTTTCCTAATTTGTTACTTTGTACTATTTGTTACCTTTCTTCTGCGTCCTCCCCGTAGACAACCTCACCTGCTCCTGGCCGATCCTTCCCCTTCCCGAGATTGCCTCCTCCACTCATCTACACCGTAAGCCAAATTAAGTTGCATTAAGTCCATCATTTCTCTGCCTTCTCTTACCCTCTGTTTTATCTCCTAGGCTACCGCTCAACCCTCCGTCGTTCCCTTCGGCCCTAGCCGGTAGCATTGTCCCCCACACCACTCGACCACTTTTGAACGTAATGTTGCAGCTTGCTGACGTTTTAACTCCTCTTACCACGCTGATAGACTCGGGAGCAGACACAGAGTTCATGGACGAGGATCTAAATTGAAGATTCGGCTCATTCCCCAGTCTACACCGGTCCCCATCCGAGCCCTAGACGGTCATTTATTGCGCAATGCTGCTGTATTCCCCACCACTACCAACGAAGCCCCCCTTAGCATCGACTTATCAAGTGTTCCCAAACATTATCATGATTTGAAACAGGTTTTTTCCAAGGTTAAAGCCACTTCTCTACCTCCACATCGACCGTATGACTGTCCCATCGAGTTGTTGCCGGGTGCGGTTCCTCCTCGGGGTAGGCTATACTCGCTTTCTGCTCCTGAGCGCGACGCTATGACCACCTACATTAATGAGTCGCTCGCTGCTGGACTCATTCGTCCCTCATCCTCTCCGGCCGGGGCAGGTTTTTTCTTTGTAGGCAAGAAGGATGGGGGACTTCGACCCTGTATTGATTATAGAGGTCTTAACAACATCACTGTTCGCAACCGTTACCCTTTACCGCTTATTTCCACAGTTTTTGAACTTCTGCAAGGTGCTGAGGTGTTCACTAAACTGGACCTTAGGAACGCCTACCATCTTATGCGCATACGGGAGGCAGACGAGTGGAAAACAGCGTTCAACACCCCAGTCGGTAATTTCGAGTATCTGGTAATGCCATTCGGTCTAACTAATGCACCAGCAGTTTTTCAGAACCTAGTCAATGATGTGTTCGGAGATATGTTAAACAAGTTTGTTTTCGTCTATTTAGACGACATCCTAATCTTCTCCCCGTCTGAGACTGAACACTTTTCTGATGTCAGAAAGGTACTCACCCGACTTATGCAGAACAATCTCTATGTCAAAGCCGAAAAGTGTGTTTTTCATGCTTCGACTGTTTCCTTCCTGGGATTCGTCATCTCCCCGGGGAGTATGGAGATGGTCCCTGGAAAGGTGAGCGCGGTGAGGGATTGGCCCACTCCTGAGTCACGTAAGCAGCTGCAACATTTTCTAGGTTTTGCTAACTTTTACAGACGGTTCATCCTTAATTACAGCTCCATCGCCGCCCCATTACATGCTCTGACCTCCAGAAGGCCGTTCATCTGGTCTCCTCAGGCCAAGGAAACCTTTGCCCACCTGAAAGACGCGTTCTCCTCGGCTCCCATTCTCACTCTCCCCGATCCGGGAAAACAGTTTATTATTGAGGTTGGCGCCTCCAATGTGGATGTGGGAGCGGTTCTTTCCCAGAGGTCTGGGGAAGATTCAAAAGTACACCCGTGCGCGTTCTTTTCACGCCGGCTCTCTGACGCAGAGCAGAATTATGACATCGGCAATCGTGAGTTACTAGTGGTCAAGTTGGCGCTGGAGGAGTGGAGGCACTGGTTGGAGGGGGCTGAACATCCTTTTCTCGTTCTCACGGACCATAAAAATTTAGAATATCTCAAAACGGCTAAACAACTCCCCTTCAGGCTCGCTGGGCCTTAAACAGATTTCACTTCACCTTATCCTATCGCCACGGTCATAAGAATTCCAAGGCTGATGCTCTCTCTCGGGTTTTTGATCTCTCTCCTATGCCTGCGATCTAAGGTACTAGATTGGTGTCACTCATGCCGTCTGTCTTGTCACCCCGGTATTTCCCGTACTCTGTTTGTCATCCGTCAGAGGTTTTGGTGGCCTACCATGGCTAAGTATGTTCAGGAGTTTATTTCAGCCTGGCCCACCTGCGTACAATCGAAACTCAGTCACCGTCCGCCTGCAGGCTTGCTTCACCCTCTTCAGATTTTGTCACCGGACTTCCTGGCTGGCCTGGAGGAGAGCGCACGCCACTCTGACCAGGACCTCGGACTCGTACAAGAGATCCGCCGACAGACGCCACAGCTGCGCACCCTCATACCGAGTGGGTCAACAAGTGTGGCTTTCCACGGCTAACATTCCTCTTCGCGTTGAGTGTAGGAAGCTGCCCCCCCCACTTCATCAGGCCGTTCCCTGTTTCCAAGGTGATCAATCCCGTTGCGGTAAGATTACGGCTTCCTAATTCTCTCAAGATCCATCCCATGTTTCATGTGTCCCGCATCAAACCTGTCGTTTCTAGTACTCTAGTGGGGGGGGTCTCAACTTCTTGTTTTCAACCCGGAGGGGGATGTCTCAAGACTCTTTGCCCCACCTTGTAGGTGGGCGCTGTTGAGCATCCTGGCTGTATGAGCGTCCTGGCTGGCTGACCTTTCATGAGAATGGACCATCTGAGATAGACAAACACGGGCTCTCCTCCAGGCAAGATCTCATCTCTGGACAGATGCTTGGACGGAGGGCACTTATGACTCAAGTTCCTGCCTTTCAAAGACCGGAGGTTGATAGCCATGTTAGCCATTTACCACTTGGAATGGTGTCAAACCTGTGGAGGCAGAAGGCAGAGAATTATGTGCATATTCCACCCAGACCACATTCCTCAGCCAGGATACTGGTTCATGTGAGCACATAAGTCAGAGGCCAGATGAAAGGGTAATGGAGATTCACAAGAACCTGCAGAACTCTGACCAATATTTGGCAGTGAACTGTGCTAAAGAGATGGGAGGTTGCAGGTGATGACCTTCTCAGCAGAGTGGATGAGGCCCTACAGCTTGGCTTTGTCCCTGCCCGTGGATGCAGCTAACCAGACTTTGATGGCAGATGTAAGAACTGATGGCAGTGTAAAAGTTCACCAGAATCTTTACAGGCAGTTGAAACTTTTTTAGCTGCCGCAAGAAATAAAGCCTTTGCTGATCCTTCTTGGTAAGAGAGCTAAATTTATGCTCCCAGATGAGGTCCTGGGTAATGGTGATGCCCAAGAAGTGGGACTCTAGAGGGGTCACTGGAGTGTCACAGAGGATGTTGGGGAATCCACTATAATCTCCACTGTCTTGAGAGCATTGAGCTCCAGCTTGTTTGTTCTTCACCATGACACCAGGTGGTTCATCTCTTGAATGCCGACTCATCTCCATCAGAGATGAGGTTGATGAGGGTGGTGTAATCTGCAAATTTCAGTTTAACAGTTTAACAGACTGATTTCCAGATGTGCAGCTGTTGATGTACAGGGAGAATAACAGAGTTGAGACGATGATGCCTTGGGGATATCCAGTGCTGATGGTCAGTGAGTTGGAGACATGCTTCCCAGCCTGTCTGTACGTAATCCACCCGCAAATAAGCCTCAGATGGCCCTGAGGCACATTTAGCTGGGATAGCTTGTCTCTGAGCAGAGCTGGAACAAACAGCAAGTATCCTGACATAGGATCCTGGGAGTCCAGATGTTGAAGGATGAAGTGGGGGGCCATGTTTACAGCATCGTCTGCAGATCTGTTGGCTGTGTAGGTGAGCTGCAGGAGGTCCAGAAGGGGCTCTATGATGTCCCTGAGGTGAAATAAGACGAGGTGTTCAAAAGACTTCATGACCACACAAGTCAGGGCAATGGGTCTGTAGACTGTGATGCTCTGCTTTTTAGCGGCTAGCATGATGGTCGAGGCTTTAAAGCAGACTGGCACATGACAGGTTTCCAGTGATTTACTGAAAATGTCTGCGAACACTGGAGCCAACTGATTGGCACAGTGCTAAAGGGTGGAGGGGGAGACAGAGTCTGGGCCTGCAGATTTGTAAGGGTTCAGGCATTTGAACAGCCTATTCATATCTCACTCTTTGATGGAGAGAGGTGTGGGGGGCAGAGGAGAGGGGACCACTTAGGTTTGAAGCTGTGTGGGTGGACCAGGTGTGATAGTGGGGGAGGCTGGCAGGAGGTCTCATTGTTTGTCAAAGCGGCAGTAGAACTTATTCAGGGTGTTGTCCAAGCGTCGGTCGTTCTGCAATGGGCTGAGAATTGCTGTTCCATTCTCTCGCCAGGCACAGATTTGGCTCTGCCCTTGCTAAATTATGCATCTTTGTCACCGCAAAATAGTCTTGACTGTGAGAAAGATAAAATAGCTGTTTTTAAGGCTTATGAACTGGTGCCTGAGGCATACCACCAAAAGTTTAAAAAGTTGGTGTCAATCTAAAAATGTGGATGACTTCTGCATGATATGACACTGTTAGAAGTGTTCAAAAATTGTCTACCAGATATAGTTGCACCTACATTAATAAGCAAAAAGTATCTAAATTACCTGTGGCGACAGTTCTGGCTGATGAATATATCCACAGGCATAGGGATGCTTTTAAGTAGTATCACTTGTCTCCTGAGCGTGGTGCTTTGGCAGCAAATTATTTACCTATCCAGTAAAATCACATTTTAAGCGTGAGGAAAACAGTAAATATAAAGATGATGGAGATGTTAAGGACAAGCCAGTTTGTTTCTGTTGTAAAAGGCATGGCCATATAATTAATCAATGCTTTTGTTATGAAAGGTTTTGTTTCCCTGTTGGAAGGGGACATGAAAACCTCTGTTACCATTTTGAGGGACATTGCAGCGTCTCAGTCTGTTATTGTAGAGGGACCTCTATCAGATGAATCCTCTGTTAACTCTATAGCTTTAGTACATGGGTTTGGAATGCAATTTGTAGGACTACCATTGCATGCCATTTACCTTGATACTGAACTGGTAAAAGGGCATGTGGTGATGGGAGTTAGTCCACAGTTCCTCATCTCTCATTTTGGGCAATGATTTAGATGGGGGCAAAGGGTTGTTAATCCTGGACGCCCGGATGTGTCCAGGATTTAATGATGTGTTTTCGTTTTGTGCAGTCAGTCAAGCGATGTCACGGACGCACAAAAACCTTTCTCCTATGACGGGGATGAGGTTATGTTAGCTGATAGTTTCACGAATTGTTTGGACTGTTTGTCCAGTAAGATCTAAAGTGTCTAGGAACTTGTTGGTGAGCAAAAACGGGATTTGTCTGTAGCTGTTTGTTGCAATGCTGTGATTACTGCTGATGAGGTTAGTAAAGTGGCCATCTATACTTTATAAATGATGGGTTGCTTAGGCGCAAATGGGTGCAGTCATAGTTGTCCCCACAGAATGAATGAGCTACTGTGACTCAAATTGTGGGTTCAAAAACTTATCAGGATGAAATTCTTAAGTTGGCTTGTGATAATCTGTTGGCTGGTCATTTAGGTACGAATAAAAAATCTGATTGCATTTTGTGTTGTTTCTACTGGCCAGGATTAAAACGTGAATTGCAGCAGTACTGCAAAACATGTCCTGTCAGTCAAGTTTCAGGTAAACTTAACCAAAAGATTCCACCACCATTTTAGCGAAGCCATTTGAGCATATTATTGTTTATTGTGTTGGGCCTTTACCACGCAATACTACTACTACTACTCTTTCATCTTTTCCCATCAGTGGTCACCACAGCGAATCATCCTTTTGCACCTCACTCTATCCTGGGCATCTTCCACTCTGACACCAGCCAACCTCATGTTCTATGTTTGTCATAAATGTGTTTTCTTATGTGGACCCAGATAAGAGGCAGAGTCAGAAGGTAGTGAAAGAGCAGAGAATTTATTGGAAGTGGATGTTATGGAATATGGTCGGAGCTGTGCAGGGTGGCGAACACTCAGGAGCCGGACGGGTCTGAGGCCTAGGGGTAAACAGAGGGTGAGTAATGAAAACATAAACCAGTACAGAGGACTAATGATAAAGGGCTTACGGGAATGGATGAGTGGAGGGAGTGGTGTAGAACTCTCGGCCAGGTTGAGGGTGAAGATGGAAAGCGGACCAGACGATGATTGGTGAAACTCAGGGGGGTTGTCCGAATGTGATTAACAAAGTAACAACTTAAGAAACAATGAACAAAGTAACAACTCAAAACGGTCGAGGCAAAACTTCACTTGATGGACAAGATTTACTAAAAATCTCAGAGACTGAAAAACACACAGGTGGAGAAAAAACAAATGACAACTTACTAACAGCGGGTTCCCCAGGGAACAGACCAGGCGAAAAAGATCGTGGCCAGAAAGTAGCAAACTAATCTCAAAGAACATGAGGTAGAAATCCAGATCAGGCAGGTGCAACTAGAGTCAGGAGTTACTGAATCACAGGTTGCAGTAAGACATTCTGGCAGAGAGAGACAGGTAACTGGGGCTTAAGAAGGACAACACAGGTATGCAGGAATACACTAACAAAAGAGCAGCAGGGGAGGAGAGAGGGAGGAGCACCAGGAAGGGAGGAACCGTATCCAGGGCAACACAGCTCAGGATGACAACCATGACACTGTTAGCACATGCATATATCTCCTCCTTGGTTGTCCTCTTGCCCTCTTGCCCTCTTGCCTGGCAGCTCCATGTCCAACATCCTTCTACCAATATATTCTCTGTTCCTACTCCTCCTACTCCTCTGCACATGTCCAAACCATCTCAGTCTGCCTGCATTAGCAACAAAGTCAGAGAGGCCAATGTGCGCTGTCCTTCTGATGAGCTTGTTCCTTATTCTGTCCAACCTTGTGACTCCTAAGGAGAACCTCAACATCTTCATCTCCGCTGCTTCTATCTCTGCCTCTTGTCTCTTTTTCACTGCTACTGTCTCTAATCCATAGAGCAGAGCTGGTCTCACCACTGTCCTGTACACCTTTCCTTTGAGTCTTCCTGACACTTTCCTCCACCCACTACAACCCGCCTGCACTCGTTTCTTCACCTCTTTTCCACACTCCCCATCACACTGAACTGTTGACCCCAAATACTTAAACTCCTGCACCTTCTTCACCTCAGCCCCCTGTAACCTCACGCTTCTTGCTACGACTGTCTTTCATGCCTGACTTTCTTTCCAGAGCAAACCTCCACCTCTCCAGCTGTTCCTCCACCTGCTCTCTACTCTCACTGCAAATCACAATGTCATCTGCAAACATCATTGTCCAGGGAGATTTCTGTCTGAACTCATCTGTCAACCTGTCCATCAGCATAGCAAACAAGAAGGGACTCAAAGCCAATCCTTGGTGTAGTCCCACCTCCACCTTGAACTCCTCTGTCTGACCTACAGCCCATCTCACCACCGTCATACTCCCCTCATAAATGTCCTGGACTACTCTGATGTACTTCTCTTCCTGACCACCCAGAGCCTGTCTTAACTTCTGCCTGAATTCCTCACAAGTGTCTTCATTCTTTAGCTTCCACCACTTGGTCTTCTTTTCTGTCTCTCCTCTCTTCTTCTTTCTGATCACCAGAGTCATCTTGCACACCACCATGCAGTGCTGTCTGGCTACACTCTCTCCTTTCACCATTTTACAATCACTAACCTCTCCCAAATTACCTCATCTACATAGAATGTAGTCCACTTGTGTACTCCTACCTCCTACGTCACTCTGTGTTCCTCTCTCTTCTGGAATTAAGTGTTGACTACAGATATTTCCATGCTCTTAGCAAAGTCCACCATCATCTGTCCTTCTGGATTTCTTTCCTTTACACCAAACCTTCCCATGACCTCCTCATCACCTCCGTTCCCCTCACCAATGTTGGTGAAGTCCATTGAAGTCTGCTCCAACAACTAGTCTCTCTCCTCTGGGGATACTCTCTATGACCTCATCAAACTCACTCCAGAATCTCTCCTTCTCCTCTAACTCACAGCCAACTTGTGGAGCATACCCACTGACTACGTTCACCATCACTCCTTTCGATTTCTAGCTTTAGGTTCATCACCCTGTCTGAGACTCTTTTCACCTGTAGAACATTGTTCACAAACTCCCCCTCTAGGATCACTCTTACCCCGTTTCTCTTCCTATCCACACAATGGTAGAACAGTTTGTATCCTCCTCCAATACTATGTGCTTTGCTACCCTTCCCCTTCTCCTCCTGCACACAAAGTACATCTATCTTCTTTCTCTCCATCATGTCTGTCAGCTCTCTACCTTACCCTGTCATTGTGCCAATTTTAAGAACCCCTACTCAGATCCATGCTCCTGCCTTTCCTCTATTCTCTGTCCACAAACCCTTCTGCCTCCTCTTCTTCTTCGACCGACAATAGTCCAATTTCCACCGGCACCCCATAGGTTAACAGCACTGGTGGCGGTTGTTATTAACCCGGGTCTCGACCGATCCGGTATAAAATTCTATGAATGATTCGCATGGTTGTGGAAGTTTTACTTCAGATGCCCTTCCTGACGCAAACCTCTCTATTTATACGGGCTTGGGACCGGCACAGAGGTAACTGACTTGCAACCTCTGTGGCTAGATTCTGAGATACCCTGACTAAGGGACCTTATTTGGCCCCTTACTTGGCCACACTAAGTATTGGGATATAAACAAAAGCGATAAAACCATCAAATAGTTACAAATAAACTCAACCCCCCATTTAATTGAAAAGCTAATAAAAAAACAAACATTTATACTAACTTAAATGACTAGGATTACTAGCTATTTAAGTTAGGTGACGTTTTTCACCTACCGGAAAATCTGAGAAATGAAACACAAAGTCACAGTGCCTTTTATCAAACCCAGATAAAATGACAAAACTCAAAAATGTTGCAGGCCTGATTCGCTGGTCGGGGATGTTGGGACCAAAAACTCAATGGTCGCATCACTCTTAACAGAGCAACAAACAAACTAAAAGTTGGGTACCTCTCTGCCCGAGTGAGGACATCCTCTGACACTCCTCAGAACCATCCTCATCATGACTCTCATGATTGTCCCAGAGCAACCATCTCTCCTTCTAAATCACCTGAAAGCACACCATAACTACTGGTGTTTTGCTCCCTGCTGAGTGTGTAGCATAGCGTCTGCGGGTCTTTAGTAGTCAGAGTTAGAGGATGTATTTGAATCTAAGACATCGTGTGAGATCGTTTGAACTTCCAATAAAGTTTGTTTTTGTCTCTTGTAAGTTTCTGCTCGGTTCTTTGCCCTGACAGGTGAGTCACCATCGTTTTCTGTCTCTGGAAGCCGCACATGTTGACCTATTGGGAGGGTGTGATCTCTGTGGATTATTTTGATACCTCCTCTTCCCTTCTCAGACTTTACCTTATAAACAGGAAGGTTGGGAATCTTTCCCACTACTAGGTAAAGAATAGTACTCCATCTACTCTGCAACTTTCATTTACCTTTCAGCCACAGGTAAATGAGCAGGACTTGGTCGCTACAGATGGGAAATTTACTTATTATGACTGACTCGGATCTTTAACTCTGGAACAGTAAATTGAACGAATCATTTTGATTCATTTTACCGCAGGTAACACTTGAACCCCTTTTGTGGGCGTTGTAAAAAGGGCCGCGGTTCTCAAACACTATATACTGAAGACGACATGGTTTGCTTCAACAGACAAATTATAATACACAAAATGCCTTAAGCAATTCCAATCATGTGAAAAACTAGGAAAGCAAATACACACCACAATACAGTGACTTGTGTCCTGCGTCCTCTCTGCCATTGTTGTTTAACAAGCTTGACCGCAACTCCCCCCAAATATTACTCATCAGTCTCCATGTAAAATGGAATTAAAATCATCAGTAAGGCTCCAATCCCTTTTAAACTGCTTTTCACCCATAGCTCTCGCTGAGCTTACTTCAGTTATTACGTCATCAAAACCAACAACATCTCTGCTAGACTCTATTTCAGTTAGACTGCTCAAGATACTCTACCCTTATTAGACACATATTGTATTAGATATCATTAACCTATCTTTAGAAACGGGATGTGTACCAAAGGCCTAATATAAGGTAATTAAGTAGTAGTTAAGTCTTTACTTTACAAATCTTGTCTTGAATCATTGCTTTCATGAGCGTTGAAGTCCCCCTGGCAGAACTATGGAGTCCCAAGTCCCCTTATCAAGCACCTCACCCAAAGTCTCTAAGAACGTCCGATACTGTGAACTGCTGTTTGGTGCATAAGCACAAACAATAGCCACGGCTTTTGCCTCAACAACTTTTAGACACACTGAGGTGACCCTCTCGTTGCTTGGGGACAAGTCCAACACAGCAGACCTCAGCCGTGGACTTCAGCCCCTCTCCAGGAGTTCCGTTCCAGCGGTATGTGTAGAAGTAAGCGCAACTACATCTAGTTGATATCGCTTAACCTTTCCCATAAGAGAGTTGACATTCCACATTCCCATCATTCCATGATGGTTGCACATTTTATCAGTCCATGAGCACAGTAAATAAGGCAACATATAGACAATATTAGCAAGGTAATGCCTATAATAACACCTGTGAAGCCAGACAAGAGTAACTCTTTCCATCTTCCAAGCATAACATCAAACCAGCTGCAAGTGCTGATGTTGTAGTAGACAGAATGTCTTTTCAGAATGTCTTTCAGTGACTTCAGTCCCTCTAGGGCTTTTGTTGTTTGGTGTGAGTTTGCTACTTGAGTTTCCAAAAATTTTCTCCCATGACATCCTCTGATGTTGTGTGTGTGTGTGTGTGTATTATCGATGAAGTCAAGACTATAAGGTATGTCGACAAAAACAACCACCAAATCCCCCTTGAGCAAGCCCTAGGCTACAGTGGAGAGGAAAAGCTTCCTTCAGTGGAAGAAACCTCGTGGAGAACCAGACTCGGGTCGGGCAGCCATCTGCTTTGACCGGTGTTGGTGACTGGAAAGTGAAGAAGGAAAGTGAAAGACTAACAAAAGCAAAGACCACGGGCTGGGTGGTTGAACCAGTAGCCCAGTAGAAAACACACATCTCCAAATCCAGGGACATTCAAGCAAGTAGGCCCAGCCACACTTATTGTTGGCCAGGAGTTGCTTGTGAGTTGCTGGGTAAACTCTTAATGGTTCAAATTCACAGATCATCCGCAGGACTGCTTCAACCATAGTGAAGAAGTCAAATGTGCACCATCTGGTTTTGAGGTTTGAGATTTGAGACTTAACTTGCATAAAAAATTGCATCAACATTAATTGAAACCTGTCCCTTCATGCCATTTTGTCAATTTGGTCTTGAGTCATTCTATCACACCTGCACTCTGAGGTTAAGAAGGCAACAATGTTTGAAAGCAAACCCAAAATTTCTTTGACAAATCGTTTAACATCTTCATGGTGAATCCAAAACCACTTTCACAAATCACTTTATTCTGGAATATTTCACAGAAGAGTCATGGGCCTTTTACCACAATAGGTGCATCCTGTTTGAAAAAGAGAAGAACAAAAATTTACGCAACTGGTTGACCTAGGTCTCTTTACTTTTAACAAGAAATAAGTTGCTGACAATAGAGAATTCTCAAATAAAATTATTACACCTGCTGTTAAAAGGGAAATCTACAAAGGTTTTATGCCACTGATGATGGCTTTCTGTTTAGAGAGTGGTGGTTCCGACATGGTTGGCACTCTGATTATGATGGACTGTCAAAGGCCCTGCATCTTTCATAAGACCTATGTCATATTTATGCGCTGCCCACAGATTTTGGAATTTGGTCAAGCTCTGGTGATAAACTAACTTCTGTGATGGTAAAGGCTCCAGTATCTGTGGTGTTACAGTTATCAATGAGCTCAATTCTACAAGCTTGTATAATTTGGGTAAATGTGCATATTTATGCATATTTATGCAAACAACACCCTTTTTATCGTATTCTTTCCTTTTCTGATGCCGTTGGTTGTCCTCTGCAACTATGGGCCCAGATTTCCAAATCCAGCCAAATGGTTTTGCCAATAGGACAAAGTGAATTATTCTTAAATAGTTCTGTTTAGAGAAAGACAGAGAGAGAGAGAGAATGGACAGGGCCATCCGCAGCAGTCTTTGTCCAGTACACATTTGTAAAACATACCACTTTGCCTTCCCATTTTCTACATACCACTGACCTGTATCATGTGTCCTGTGCATCATGTATGATGTTGGAATGGATCTGCTTGTGTGCTGTGTGTGCAAAGTCTGTAAACTGCTGTGTAACATGAGTGTTATCAACAAGTTGCCAATTATGTGCGTATTGTGAATGGATGTTAATTATCTGAGGGAGTTTGGATACATCTCATCTCCCTGTTTCAAGACTTTGATCCCATCAGGCGGTGAACATAACACTATGCCAAATTCCCAACTAATTTACAAGACATTTGACGAAGTGCATTTGGGAGGAACAAAGCAGCTCTCTAAAACAGGTTTTCCCCAGCACCTATCGTGAGCCATGATTTACCACTTGTTTTGGGAGGCCTTGGTAATGAGTCATACTTCAGCACAGAGCTTGTAGCTCCTGAATCCTCTTCTGATTTTTCAACTAAAAGACAAAGCTCTTGGAATATCTCACACTTGTCAAAATTACAATACATGGTAAAATTATGCAGATAGTATTGTGGTTTTCCTTTCATCTGAGTGAGTGGGTGCGGGTCACCTGATTTTGTGTCTGCTCCTTTGTGGGTTTCACATGATCTAGTGTCTGCACCCCCTGCTCCTCCACTCAGTCAGCCTTTTGCTTTTGCCTTTTTGCTCACAGAGCAGTCCCTCATTCAATGTCCCTTCTCACCACACCGGCGGCAGGCTTCTGTGTGACGGTTGTGGTACTTCCTCCCCCAGCCACATTCCCTTCTTTGTCCTCTGACAAGAGTGTCCAAGTCAGTCATGGTACTTAACATGATGTATTGTCCAGAACCAAGTTTGTGTTGGCATTTTTGTTTTTTTCTGTATGTTTTTTCTCTGCATGTTGTGGAATGTCTCTAAGTTGACAGATTTTCCAAGTCAAACAACTCTGTCTCGCCATCTCAGCAATTTCAGGTTTAGAAATTTATCCTTCAGGTGGAGTCATAGGCACTCACAGAGTTCTTTCCCAGTCTGTCCTCTGGTGGAACATGACCGCTGTGGATGTCATATGCCTCAGTCAATCGAGCAACAAATGTTGCTATATTTTCATCTGGCTGCTGTTGCATGGTGCCAGTCAAACTAATGTCTTGTTTAAGTGGGAATTTTGCCTGCACACCCTGCACCTGTAATGTTTTGGAATAGGGAGGATTCAAGAACACAGGAGAGTAAGTGAAGAGGAAAATACAGTTATTGATCTTTGTAAAATGAGATGATGAGGAGTTGATGATTCGGTCGCAAGGGGACACCCGGGAGAGTGAGAGATGGTTCTGGATCTGAGGAGGAGAAAACGGGTAAGTAATAAGGAAACGACTGGTGAAGTTGACCATGTGAGAACTCTTACTGTGTAAGTAGGGCCGTGGAGGTTGAGGGACAGAATCTAAGTGTGTGAGAGCAAATGAAGGGGGAGACACTTGGAGGAACACCAAAGACCGACTGCAGCTTGCAGGGGAAAAAATGGGACACAAACAAAAAAGCAAAGCACAAAGAAGCTCAAATATCCACAAAAACAAGTAACCAAAAAATCCAAGAACAAAAGAAAAAACAAACAGTCCATTGACTGGAAAAAATCCGGGGACACCTGAAGACAGGGACAGAGAGAGGGGGACAGAGAGGGAGAAAGACGACTACGGGACAAAGAAGATACAGAGTTAATGTCATACAGTGGTGACATTATAAATGTGGGGTGAGAAGAGAGAATGAAGAGAAATGGATCCTACACCTTGAACAGATCCCAGTGTAGGATCGCAGTATTGTGAAATGCTAACAGCTGATTTCTGGTGTAAATGTATCCATAGTGCCACTCTCACATTCACTCTCTTACACTAAGAAAAAAAAAAAAAAAATTTATGGATAAGACTCTGGTTGAGGAGTGAGGATAGAGATACGTCTCATGGAGTTAAAGGAGAAGAGAACAGACAATCGTATTCCACATCATACTACCTTCTGCACTGCACCAGTTAAAGTGACTCTCCATGGCCACCATCAAGAAAAGTGTGCGTTTTACATTTCTGAATGTTTGATACTTATGCCAGATAATGGGTTGGAGCACCTACTGCCTAGCTAAATGTATTCATGATGCCTGTGCTCGCTCTACTAACACTAGTTAAAAGGTCTAAGGAACCTATTGACTTGATTAATATGCCGAGTTGTTATCATGATTTAGCAGAGGTTTTCAGCAAGGCATGGGCTGGGTTATGGGCAGGGCCGGAGGCCGGCGAAAACAGCAGAAGCCCTCCAGGGCTGGACTAAGGACTGGCAACGAGCTGGGGGCCGAGCTGGAGGTAGTCAGTGAGGCTTAGTTCATACGTAGACTCATTTGAGGATCCAGAGGCAGACGCAGGTTCAGGAGAGTTGTCAGCTGACCCCGAGGTAGAGGTAGGGACAGAAAAAAAATCATGTGGCCCAGAAACAGAAGCTGCTGTTGGACCTGTCAACTGGGGAATAGGAACTAGTGGAGCCACTTCTGCATGGTATGCCACAGCACAGCAAGTCTATCAGAGGAGGTTTCCATAGTCTGTAGCAGGCTTGCCAGTAACTGTTCAACAAAAGGATGTTGTTTTTGTTGGTTAATGTACAGAACAGGTTATGGTGAAGGTGATTAGGATCTCTAGGATGGAGTCTGGGGGGACGAGACGAAGGTCTGGACTGGTGCAGGGGCTGAAACAGGCGCTGGTGCAGGAGTCACCTTAGTGCTGTACTGAACTACAGGGACAGGGACCCGGGAGGTAGTAGAGTCTGAGGCAGTGAAAGGACCAGTAGCAGATCAAAGGTTGGTTGTCTCAGGAACAACCTGCGTTGAAGACCTCTTCAAGACTGTTCGTAGTGGAGGTGGATGCATCTGATGTTGGGGTAGGGGCGGTACTGTCCCAGCGGTCTGAGCTTGACCACAAGATTCATCCAGGTGACTTTGTTTCGCGTCGCCTTTCAGATGCAGAGTAATTATTACATCGGTAACCGTGAACTGTTGGCTTAAAAGTTGGCTTTGGAGGGGGGGCAAACTCCCTTTTATTTTACTCACTGACCATAAAAACGTTAAATACCTTAAAACTGCCAAAAGAGTTAACTCTCGACAGACTCGCTGGTCTCTTTTTTTCAACAGATTCCAATTTTCCCTAGCTTATCACCCTGATCACAAGAACTGTAAATCAGAGGCCCTATCTCGCATTTTTGATCCTACCCCTGATTCTTCAATTCAATTCAACTTTATTTATATAGCGGCAATTTACAACAAGGTCATCTCAGGGCACTTTACATAATAAAATCAAGACTATACAAACATGGAGAAAACCCAACAAATCCCCCTTGAGCAAGCCATAGGCAACAGTGGAGAGGAAAAACTCCCTTTACCGGAAGAAACCTCCAGCAGAACCAGGCTCAGGGTGGACGGCCATCTGCCTTGACCGGTTGGGCTGAGTGGAAAGTGGAGAGAGAACAGAACAGAGCAACAAAAGCAGCAAAAGGTGCACAGCGTTCCAAATACTCCATGTGTTTCAGATGTTTACGACCAAGGAGGAGCAATATGGATGTTCTAACAGAGGACATGAGGTTAGCTGGTGTCAGAGTGGAAGATGCCCAGGATAGAGTGAGGTGGAAAAGGATGATTCGCTGTGGCGACCCCTGATGGGAAAAGCCGAAAGAGTAGTAGATTTCACCCAGAACATCAAGTACATTTTCAGATTGTTTTAGGTCTTCCAGAGTGTTTTCTCCAGCTTTTCTAACCTCCACCTCTGATGTGACAGTTTAGCAGTTTTAAGGCAGCACCATAGAATTTGCATGTGTTTTGCATTGGCGTTGCATCTGACTAGGATGAGAAATCTGGCACCCATTGCATAAAAACTCATTCTAATTAGTATCACTATGCACAGCACATGCGACAAAAGAGCCCTCAGCGTGTCCAAGTTTGTCCAAAGGATGTAGGTCCAAATCTTCCAAGAGTCTTACAGGTCCAGGCCTAAAGATCCACATCCAACTCTAGGCCTAATATCCAAATGTCTGTTCAGTCAATCCAGCAAAGCCAAATCCCTTCACCAAAGCAACAGTCCAAATCCAGAAAAAGTGAAACTTACAGAGAGCGAGGCTGGCGTGTCTGAATCCTACAGGATAAGCTCCAGGATCCTATCAGACATTGATCTCAACAGGCTGGCAGGCAGGCAAGGAGTTAATCCAAACCAGTCCAGCAAAAAAAAACAACCAGGCCCAAAAATGGCTTGAGAGTCAGGAGCATAGCAGTGCAAAACAATCTGGCAAGAGCTGAACTGGAAGCAGAGTATAAATAGCCAGAGAAACAGGTGAAAACAATTAGGACCAATGACAAGTAGAAAAGCTACGGAAATGCAGTGGGACAGGAACTGAATCTAGGGATCTCCAAAATAAAAGCAAGAAACAGGAAGAAAAACTGGAGATCCTGACAGACTAGGGACTTTAATGAGGTGCCAAAGGAAAAAAAAAGAAGAGGGACTTTAAAGTAAAGTCAGAGTGCTAAGAGATTGGGAGCTTAGAGTGGACAATCACTCTCACATAGATGGTCTGTGCTGAAGCTTCCATGCAAGGACTTCCTATGGGAAATAAGGAAAGTAAAGGGAGGTTAGAGGCCCCTGAAGGTCCAATTGTTGAGATTGTGAAATCCAAGCGGCTGTAGCTCAGTTGGTAAGGCAAGTCAGTTGAAGTGACCTTGGGCAAGACACTGAACCCCCAGTTGCTCCTAGTGGTTATGAGCACCCTGCGTGGCAGCCATCACCACTGTGTATGTGTGTACCAAATTACTCTGCAAGTTGCTTTGGAAAAAAGTGTCTGCTAAATGACTAAATGTAAATCTAAGTACAGTGACAAAAGTCTTGAATGATTGAATATTTGGACTGAGCAGTGTGGCTTTCCTCAGGGAGGTTCCTTTAGCAAAATCAATTAGTAAAATTGAAAGAAAAACTGTCAATTAAAGAATAGAAACTGAAGGCTAAAAAGAAATTGTCTCTGAGAGATATATGGATGTGTGACTTACACAAGGAATGTTTGAGTATGTGGAAGAATGAAGTAGAACGTAGAGAGGAAATGAGTGCAAAAGCTCATGACTACTGAACCACATAGAATAGATAATGGTTCAGTAGAAAAACCTACACATATACTGTACCACCACTATATATAAGGAGCAGAAGGAACACAACATCCACAACCTGTTCAACTGTCTCCTCACCGACGTCTTCTGGTCCATCATAGTGGTATTGAACATCCAGTAAATTCTGGCAAATCTCCTGGATCGTGCGAAATACATCTCACAAGTCACTTCTTGAGAGGACTTTGCCTGACATTGCTGCAGTAGTGTGCAGAGCTGCATAGGTGTAGATGAGGGAGCAAGACTGGAGGAAGTCTGCAGACATGCCATACATGCCCAAAATCAGTCTCACAAGAAGAAGAAAGATGGGGAGGAGAAAAACCAATGGGAACTTCTACTGGCAACCGTCACCATGATGAATACTGTAAGAGATGGAGGGGGCCGTAGTGCATACCACTGATGATGGAAAAACAAAGGAAGAGGGGCCGGCAAAAACTAGAAGACACCTGTCACAAGAGCGAGAGACTGCCGATCTGGAAATGAGAAGTGTCCTTATTACCATGGAAAAGGACACAGGGCTGGAGATGAGAGGCCCTCATTGGTGGCAAACTGAAGGAGGAAGAGCCAGTGTCCCAGGGACGTTTGTTCGTGACGGGTCGAAAAGGGGGAGGTAATGCACACACTGCTATGAAGACATGCTTACATACACATACATTGATTATTTGCTCGCTAACTGCAATGAAGAAATGCTTGCTCAGACATGCACTGATAAAATGCCAAGTGAATGCAATGAAGACTGCTTGAAAACACTTACACTGGATGAAGTGTGGATTTGATTGAGCAATGTGTTCAATATCTAAAATCTAAATTTCAACCACCTCAGTGTACTATGCTCACTATGGTGAGGGAGAGAGTAAATTTACTGAATACACTTTGAAAGTGAATGGTCAAGAGGTGACATTTATGGTAAACAGTGGAGGAACTAGCCCAGTTTTCAAAGTAACTGATGTTGCAACACTTCCAAAGATGTGGACAGTGTAGGTGTTTCTGGAAAAACACAAAAAGAACATTTGACTCAGCTGCTGTCTTGTATTAGTTCTCAAGATCAATCTTTCAAACATACATTTATGTTGTCAAAATCATGTCCTGTCAGTTTGTTAGGGTGGGATTTGATGATTAAATTGGGAATATGTTTGATCAGAGGGATCAGAGTCAAGATCAGAGTTAATAAAAGTGTTTAAAAACTCTGATTTGCAAACATACACCATGATGAATTATAGCCCTGATTCTTTGTTGAATGTGTATGAATGGAAGCTGCAGCAGTCTGTCTTGTCTACAGAGTTACTGTCATGTGCATGAGCTCTGGTGTCCCATTCACAGATTTTACGTCAGAGGAGGATCTACATTGTACAGCAAGTTTCGGATGGCCTTGATGTTCCATACGAACAACGATGAGATTCAGTGAAATCTGAGAAATTGACTGCAGTATTTTTGTATTTGTCTGATCACAGATGTGCATCTTTGCAATCTGTCTCTGAACAGAACTGTCTCTATGACATTTCAAATGTTGCTCTCTAGAAGTCTTCTTCTGTGCATGATTGGAAGCAACTTGAGGTTAAATGACATTTGATTGTTTTAATGTCTGCCACAACCAAAATGGAATACTTCAAGCATCTGGACAGACATCCAGCTGGGAGGACACCCCATCCCAGAACCAGAACATACTCAAAAGATTATATATATTAGATAGCTCAGTGAATAACACACTGACTTTGATATAATTTGTTGGTCAATATCCTAATTTGTTGGTCAATATCCAGTGTGGGCTCTTACCTACTTCATTGTTAATGAGAGTTTGAAACACAAGAGTCACACGGGACATCGCACAACAAGGTCCATGTCGGGTGTTAGGGAACTAGGGGAACCTGAGGAGAAGAGGGCTACTGGCACAAGTACAAGACAATTATGAACAAGAGGTGAGAACTAGTAAAAAAAAATTTATTATTTAAAATATAAGTATGTCTAAAAGACATAAAGGCCTGGATGACCTATAATTTACTTCTTCTAAATTGAAGTTGTTTGCTTTGTTGCTCTTTTCTCTCTACACTTTTAACTCACCCCAATCTGTCAAGGCAGATCGCCGAGCACTTTGAGCATAGTTCTCCTGGAGTATTCTTCCATTAAAGTTGAGTAAAGAGTTTTTCCTCTCCAATGTTCACTAAATGTCTGTATAGCCTTGACTTTATTATGTAAGTGGCCTTGAGATTACTTTGTTGTTAGTTGGCGCTATATAAATAAAGTTGAATTCAATTGAATTGAATAGAACAGAGAATTATTTTAATGCTACTAGTGCTACTAGTAACCCCAGAGGGGTTACAGGCATCAGTGCCAATCACACACACACACACACAGAAAGAGAGAGGGAGATAGAGAGAGAGAGTTGAGGCAGAAACTAATATACCAGCTCTCAGACATAGTTTGAGTCAGAAGCTGACAGGGCTGCAGCTTCTCCTCCTCCTCTCTCTGAGGATGGAGAACCAGGACAAAGGAGAGCTCTGCTTTCCACAACTCCTCAATGCCTCCTGCAAGAAACCAACAATCAGTCAGTCTGAAGCTGCCGTACTGTATGTGCGGATCCTCATGTCTGTGATCACTGTGGTTCTAAATCTGCTCGTCATCATCTCAGTCTCCTACTTCAGGCAGAGATAAATTCATCAAAACTTACAATAGTTTGTTTTTTCAAGTCTGAACAATTTGTTATACAAGACATTTTTACTTAAACTTCTGTGTAAATAACTTCACATGTTGACACCAGACATATTTTCTGCTTTGCTGCTTTGTTTTAGGACTCTAAATGTCACTTTACATGAATGTCTCATATTACATTACATGTCTTTGTCTCCCTTCAGGCAGCTGCACACACCCACCAACCTCCTCATCCTCTCTCTGGCTGTGTCAGATTTCCTCTTTGGGCTTGTGGTAACACCACTACAGGCATATCAATTGACAACATGTTGGTATCTGGGTGACCTCATATGTTCTCTATATGTTTATGTGAACTCAATAATTCTTGGTGCCTCAATAGGAAACATGATACTTATATCAGTCGACCGCTATGTGGCTATTTGTGAGCCTCTGCATTATCCCACCAGAGTCACTGTGACAAGGGCTAAAATGTGTGTTTGTATGTGTTGGACCTGTTCTGTTGTCTACAATGGTCTGATTATAAAGAGCTTCTTGACTCGACCAGGCGGTTATAGGTTTTGCCATGGTCAGTGTGTGGGCGGCACTGACCTCATTTCAGGAATTGTTGATGCGGTTTTGTCATCTCTTGCTCCAGTCACTGTGATCATAATTCTGTATATGAGAGTGTTTGTGACGGCTGTGGCTCAGGCTCGTGCCATGCGCTCTCATGTTGCAGCCGTCAAACTCCAGCCTTCAGGGACTGTAATTATTAAGAAATCTGAGCTGAAAGCAGCCAGGACTCTTGGTGTTGTTGTATTTGTGTTCTTAATGTGTTTCTGCCCATTTTTCTTTCTCTCGTTTGTACCAGATACTTCTTCTAATGGTTTACCAAGAATTCTTGGTTTACTTATGTTGTTTATTAGCCCCTGTCTGAACCCTGTCATCTATGCCTTGTTCTACCCCTGGTTTAGAAAAGCTCTCAGACTCATTTTCTCCCTTCAGATACTGCAGCCTGGCTCCTGTGAGACCAACATGCTGTAAACAGAGATTGTAGAGTGATTTAAATGTGATCTGCACTATGGAGACAAAAGGTTAGTCAACCAGGAATCAAAATGTGGACACTGATAAATGTTATAATTAATGATTAAGTATCTAGCAAGAAGACTTACATTTGTTGACATTCACTGCTGTAGATATTCAATCTGTACATTTTCTGTTTGTCCTGTAAATACAGTGTAGAAAAAAATCTTTTTCTTCCTGGGATGTAGTAAATTACTACTTTTGGTCATTAGTTTCTCTTCCTCTTGCAGACTCTGGTCTACAAAATATAGGAAATCTTGCTTTTGGATCATTACATCCCCACTTCAGGATCTATCCTATTGCCACTTGCAACCTCCCTCCAATTTGTGTTACATGGCATTTAAATCAAATACACTGCTGTCATAAGGGGAGAGTTCTGAGGCAACATACAACATCTTAACTATAAAGAGCAACACGTTAAATGAAAAATTACATTGTGCAACGTTAGTTATAAGGCCTTTGATGAGTCTTAAGTTATTGAACATCGGTTTAAATGTGCAATAGTTAGCTTGACATAATGCCACAGCTGCTAACCTGTATCCACGCACATTCATAAATGAGGATGTTTTATATTGAGAGTACAAGAAATAAGAGACAGAAGAAGGAGAGGAAGTCAGTGTGCTACCTCAAAGCTGCTGGCATGAGACTTTTGTTTAATTTTTAATTTAACAGATAAACTATGTTAAATTATTTTCTTATACTGTTAAAGGGATGTTTTGTCATGGAAAAAATTGACAACTACTGGCTACAGACACCTCAAGTGTAATCAATAAAGAAGCTTGCATCCAGGATGTCTTTTAAGGGTTTTATTATCTTGCAAGAGAGAATTTCACACACAGTTTCATGGCCTGTCTAGTGCCATTATAAAAACTGATACATCACACAAATGCTTTATACCCCTCTGCTGTTGGCCAGAACATTCCCAACATCAGGCTCTCCACACTCCCACATTAATCTGGAATGTTCTAGGTGGCTAGTTAGTTAGTAGATAGTAGATAGCCTTGGAACGGTTATGCAGACACTTCCCAAGATAAAAAACATGCACATGAAACAAAGTACGCTATATTTCAACATTTTTCAGGTACACTGAATATCATTTGACCTTACAAATAAGCAAAACATAACCATTGAAATGTAATCACTCTTGGATTTTTCCATCACATGTTTGCATTAGTACTTTTTGTAGATTTAGTTGTCACCTAGTGTCAGTTCTGATCAGCCAAGCACCAGGCTAAATTATGAAGGTCTCAGCCATTATTAACTTTCATTCAAGATCTGGTAACAATTTCTTGTGTTGAATAATGACTGTCATGTCAAATTTAAGTAAGTTATAAAGCACTAGTGTTTTTTTTATATTCTATTAAATTTTTGACTTCTGTATACTCTAATGGAATCATTATACTGGTGTGAATTTATTAAGTGCTTTACGGGTGATTTCAAAATATCAAGATAATATGAGATATGTATCACAATATATCCTAAATTGCACATAATCATATTTATGAAACTGAGCTTAAAAATAATGTTCTGATCCCGTTAATTCCTGAAAAAGTGTGATATTATATCACATGCACTATTAAAATCATCATGCTAAATTAAATGAGGTGGTTTTCTTGCTTTACAGTAGATTTCAAAATGTCAAAGTAGATGTCGTATATTGTCTGTATATAGCTTAATATATATATATTGCAATATTATTTATAGGCCATGTTGCCATAACTGAATTTAAACCCATGACCTACTAGCTCTGAGGTCATGATTGTTTTAGAAACTATAATTGTCAACCTAACCAAAGTCTGAACATGCCCATCAATAAATGTCAAACCTTGGATAACATGCAGTTTGTATAAATGGCCTAAAGAAGTCACTGTCAGAAATATGTCGTACTGATGCCTGGAATCAGAGTGAGCCAGCTGAGTGGGAGCAGGTCTAGAATGAGTTTATCCAAGTTGAGCCCCTATATAAATATAATATGAATTTTGAACATAAAACATTCCTGGTCCATAGACAATAAGAGGATGTTTACACAAAATTACACCTAAATCACCTCAGAATTGTTTTCACCTTTATTGTGGCCTATAATTTCATTTGTCAATTTAAAAAACATGAAACACACGGGGAAAAGTGTGGGCACATACATTTTGAGTTTTGGTGATTGATGTGATTGATTGATATTAATAGCAATCATATTTTGTAGTAAATTTAATCTAGTCACAAGGGGTTGAAAGCCAGTAACTTCTGTGCCGGTCCCAAGCCCGGATAAATACAGAGGGTTGCGTCTGGAAGGGCATCCGACGTAAAACTTGCCAAGTACAACCATGCAAGTCATCCATACCACTTTCATACCGGATCGGTCGAGGCCCGGGTTAACAACGACCGCCACCAGTGATGTTAACCTACAGGGTGCCGGTGGAAATTGGACTACTGTTGGTCGAAGAAGAAGACTCGTGGTCAGAGAGAGAAGAGGAAAGGCAGGAGCTTAGATCTGAGAGTAGGGACTCTTAACACTGGCACAATGACAGGGAAAGGTAGAGAGCTGGCAGACATGATGGAGAGAAAGAAGATAGATGTACTGTGTGCGCAGGAGGAGAAAGGCAAGGGTAGCAAAGCACATAGTATTGGAGGAGGATACAAACTGTTCTACCATTGTGTGGATAGAAAGAGAAATGGGGTAGGAGTGATCCTGAAGGGGGAGTTTGTGAACAAAGAGCTTCCAAATAACTGGGAAACTACAGCAGAGGTAATCAGGGAAACAGGAAGGTTTGGTGCTTGGTATGTCATCTGGAAAGAGGAAAGAAGACAAAGACACTTGGTGGTGGAATGAGGAAGTACAGGACTGCATTCAGAGGAAGAGGTTAGCTAAAAGGAAGTGGGATGTAGAAAGGACTGAGGAAAGTAGACAGGAGTACAAGGAAGCGCAGCGCAGAGTGAAGAGGGAGGTGGCAAAGGCCAAACAGAAAGCTTACGATGAGCTGTATGACAGGTTAGACATGGAGGAAGGAGATAAGGACTTGTACAGGATAGCCAGACAGAGAGATAGGGATGGGAAAGATTTCAACAGATAAGGGTGATTAAAGACAGGGATGGAAAGGTGCTAACAACCCAGGAGAGTGTGCAAAGAAGATGGAAGCATTATTTTCAGGAGCTGATGAATGAGGAAAATGACATGGAAAGAAGGGAGGAAGATGTGGATGTTGTGGATCAGGAAATAGCAGAGATTAGAAAGGATGAGGTGAGGAAGGCTCTGAAAAGGATGAAGAGTGGAAAGGTTGTTGGTCCTGATGACGTACCTGTGGAGGTGTGGAAGTGTCTAGGAGAAAAAGCAGTGGAGTTTCTAACCAGTCTGTTTAACAGGATTTTAGAGAGTGAGAAGATGCCTGAGGAATGGAGGAGAAGCGTTCTGGTGCCGATCTTTAAGAACAAGGGTGACACGCAGAACCGTAGCAACTACAGAGGGATCAAGCTGATGAGCAACACAATGAAGCTGTGGGAAAGAGTAGTGGAAGCCAGGCTTAGGAAGGAGGTGGAGATTTGTGAGCAGCAATATGGTTTCATGCCCCATAAGAGCACCACTGATGCCATTTTTGCTTTGAGATTTTTGATGGAAAAGTACAGAGATGGTCAGAAGGAGCTGCATTGTGTCTTTGTGCATTTAGAGAAGGCGTATGACAGGGTGCTAAGGGAGGAGCTGTTGTACTGTATGAGGATGTCGGGAGTGGCAGAGAAGTACGTCAGAGTAGTTCAGGACATGTATGAGAGGAGTGTGACGGTGGTGAGATGTGCCTTAGGTCAGACAGAGGAGTTCAAGGTGGAGGTGGGACTACACCAAGGATCGGCTTTGAGTCCCTTCTTGGTTGCTATGCTGATGGATAGGTTGACAGATGAGGTCAGGCAGAAATCTCCCTGGACAATGATGTTTGCAGATGACATTGTGATTTGCAGTGAGAGTAGAGAGCAGGTGGAGGAACAGCTGGAGAGGTGGAGGTTTGCTCTGGAAAGAAGAGGCATAAAAGTCAGTCGTAGTAAGACAGAATACATGTGCCTAAACGAGAGGGAGCAAGGTAGAAGCGTGAGGTTACAGGGGGCTGAGGTGAAGAAGGTGCAGGAGTTTAAGTACTTGGGGTCAACAGTTCAGTGTGATGGGGAGTGTGGAAAAGAGGTGAAGAGGCAAGTGCAGGCCGGCTGGAATGGGTGGAGGAAAGTGTCAGGAGTGTTGTGTGGCAGAAGAGTGTCAGCAAGAGTCAAAGGAAAGGTGTACAGGACAGTGGTGAGACCAGCTCTGCTCTATGGGCTAGAGACAGTAGCAGTGAGAAAGAGACAAGAGGCAGAGATGGAAGCTGCAGAGATGAAGATGTTGAGGTTCTCCTTAGGAGCCACAAGGTTGGACAGAATTAGGAACGAGTTCATCAGAGGGACAGCGCACGTTGCCTGTGTTAGTAACAAAGTCAAAGAGGCCAGATTGAGATGGTTTGGACATGTGCATAGGAGGGATAGTGAATATATTGGTAGAAGGATTTTGGAGATGGAGCTGCCAGGCAAGATGGCGAGAGGACGACCAAGGAGGAGGTATATGGATGTCCTAACAGAGGACATGAGGTTAGCTGATGTCAGAGAGGAAGATGCCCATGATAGAGTGAAGTGGAAAAGGATGATTCGCTGTGGCGACCCCTGATGGGAAAAGCCCAAAGAGAAGTAGATTGAGTGTTTCCTACACCCTACATCTGGATCGTATTCTCTTCACTTTTCTTTAAGCTGTTGCACCTACACTAATACCAGCCATTACAGAGAACAACACGTCTCTCATAACAGGCACTTTTCCTACTTCGATCAAGCAGGCCCACATTACTCCACTGTTAAAGAAGTCTTCTCTTTGTTCCTCCCTTGTGGAGAATTACAGACCAGTCTCTCTTGTTTCATTTCTGACAAAGACTGTGATGTTGCACCCAGTGTGACTGAGGTCCTATATTGATCTACAGCCAATTAAACTTTCCTTTGCATCATTTCTTTCAAGGAACGGGCACATTGTTGTATTTGGATGAGATTTATTGCAGAACAATGTGAAGCTGCAATAATATACAAAATATACAGGAAAGGAATTTAGTTACCAAGCATAATCAACTTGTATTTGAAACCAAAGGGTACATACTTACACTTCAAGAGTGGTCACTCCACTTCTGACTGTTGTGAATCCCTGTGGGCTGCAAAAGCTTCAGGTAATTCTTCTGTCTTAATTCTACTAGACTTATCTGCAGCCTTTGACACTGTGACCAGATCCTCTTGTCTGCACTCTCTAAATTAGGCATCCCTGGATTTAGCCTGGCTTTGGTCTTCCTTGTCTGGAAGAACCTCCAAGGTATCCTATTAGGGGCGTGATTCTAATTCTCATAACCTCTCCACCAATGTACCACAGGGCTCAGTACTTAGTCCTCTTTTTTTTGCCATTTATACTTCTTCCCTGGGCTCTTTCATCTATTCCCATTGCTTTTCCTATCACTGCTATGTGGAGGACACACAGGTCTTCCTGTCCTTTCCGTGTGTTTCCTGCCAGACCTTCGACACAACACAACATCAGCATCAACATTGGATCTGCAGTGATTGTCCACGCTAACTCAGCCAGAAATATGGGGCTCATCATCAATAATCAACTGAGCTTTATGGAACACAGCTCATCAGTCTCCAGGTCATGTAGATTTGCCCTCTACAACATCAGAAAGATCAGACCCTACCTCTCGGTATACACAATCCAACTCATTGTGCAGGCCTTGTTGTCTCGATTACTGCAATGCACTCCTGCTGGGGTTACCGCCATGCACAATCAAAACCCTGCAGATGATCCAAAATGTGGCAGCATGATTCATTTTTATTCAGTCAAAAAGGACTCATGTTACAACATTCTTAACCTCAACTCAATCATTGGAGTCTACAATATCTTCCGTCAACTGTATCTGGGGGTCCCATTGCCACACAGAAGACCAAAGAAAACTCTACGGCTCAGTGAACACACAATAATCGAATGAGCTACCAAACTATGCACGCTCAGTGACCTCACTCCCAATATTCAAAAAACTGCTCTTTCTTGCATTTATATCTCATTAAAAAGTTCTTTGAAAGCACTTTGCTTCGATGTTTTCTCCTTGACTTAGCTTTTTGCTGCTTTGTACCTCACTTCGCTTAGTCGCTTTGAATAAAAGTGTCACCTAAATGTATATGTGCTCAGTGACGAATAAGGGTTCTTCTTCTTCTTAATCAAATGATTAAATGTAAAATTTTATAAATAGTTTTAGTAATTTTTATTTTAAATGGAGGTCTATGGGAGTCTTTGATGTTTTTCATCAAAAACCTCCATTCCATTTTACTTATAAATTGTTAAGGGTTATTCAGTTTTTAGTTTTGAGAGTTAGAAAACTGTAGAGTTGGAAAACTTCAGTTGTGAAAAAATGTTTTTTGCAGTATATTCAGTTTTAATCAAATTTTTAAGACATGGAAGCAGGACAGTATTGATGAGTTCATCACAATCCAGGCTGATCGGAGGAGTGTGGAAAGAGGAAAGGTGGGGGCCAGGTTGGTACATCAACAACAATTGGTGTCATACGGGTCATGTCACCGTACCTGTTCCCTGACATAAACCTGTTGGTGGTGGGCCTCCATCCATACTATATGCCCCGAGCGAGTTCTCACAAGTACATTTTTCATACACTCGGTCATAGCCAGACTCCATACCCGACATCCTGATGCCCTCTTTATGATGGCCACACAGTATGTGGATTGTCCCAAGAGCAGGAAGGAGACACTGGACCTGATAAATTCAAATGTTAGAGAGGACTACAGCTTCTCTGTCCTTCCCACCTGGGCAGATCTAACCTGATTTGCCACCTACCTGCGTACAAGCCCCTGGTTCAAAGGCATTCTCCCACCGTAAAAACACTTGAGGTATTGATGGTCTGAGGGGGCCACAATGCACTGCAGGGATGTTTTTAGGCCACAGATTGGAAAACATTCTGTGAGACAGATGGCCTGTCAACACTGATGGATTGACAGGCTGTATTACAGATTGCATCAACTTCTGTGTTGATATCTTTGTACCAACAAAAACTGTCCTCTCCTTGCCAAAGAACAAGCCATGGGTCACCAAAGGCAATAAAGTGAATGAATGAGAAGAAAGCAGCATTCAGGTCAGGTGACAGGGAAGCAGTAAGAAAGGTCCAGAGACGGCTGTCTTAGAAGATAAAAGAGGGGAAGAAAAATTACAGAGGGTCTCGCACTGTGACACAGCAAAGGTGCCTGAGGATGACCCTCTCCATGGTCTTCATCAGGTGGGAGGTCAAGAACAGGTCTGTAGTGGTTTGGCTCCTTCGCGTGAGTTACCTTGGGAAATGCAACCACACACGAAGTCTTCCACAAAAGAAGGACCCTCTCCAGTCTGAGGCTGAAGATGCATGAGACCACCTCAGAGACCTGGTCAGCACAGTTCCTCAGCAGTCTGGCGCTGATCTCATCTGGACCTGCAGCCTTCCTGACCCTCAGGCATTTCAGCTCTCCCCTTGGATTCCTACTTGGATTCAGTTCCATTCAATTCAACTGTATTTATATAGCGCCAATTTACAACAAGGTCATCTCAAGGCACTTTACATAATAAAGTCAAGACTATACAAACATTTAGAGAAAACCCAACAAATACCCCTTGAGCAAACCATAGGCAACAGTGGTGAGGAAAAACTCCTTTTACCGGAAGAAACCTCCAGCAGAACCAGGCTCAGGGTGGGCGGCCATCTGCCTTGACCGGTTGGGGTGAGTGGAAGGTGGAGAGAGAAAAGAACAGAGCAACAAAAACAACAACAAAACATTGGGCAGGTTAGTGGGACCAGTAGCTGCGCACTGGAGGACACACAGCGCCAAATCCGGTGGATTGATGTTAGGGTGAGAGGGGGACTTGTTGTGGAGTGGTGTGAAGAGGGGTTGGGAGAGGTGGATGACATTGGGGGAGGGTCAAAGCTGCCGGACTATAGACATGAGGAGTGGGCTGGGGGACTTGCTGAGGGAGTGGGGCTGGACTCAAATCTGTTGAAAAACGTTTAGGTTTAACTTGTTGGCCCAGACCTGATCTTCATCAACTGACCCCATAACTGCCCCCTGTACATGGCCTGAGATGGTTTTCAGGCTCCTCCACACATCTTGTGCGTTTTTATTCTCCAACGGCCCCTCCAGCTTCTTCTTGTATCCGTCTTTGGCCTGTCCAATCTTGTACTTGAGTTCATGCTGAACTTTTTTCTATGTCCCCTGTAATAAAAGCCCTCCTCTTCTTAATTAGTAGGGCTTTAAGTTCATGGGTCACCCAGGGCTTGTTGGTTGTGAAACACTGCACCCTACTGGTCGGCACAGTGTTCTCTACACAGAAGTTATGCAGTAGGGAAGGCTGTTGATGTCGCCTCCGTGAGAGCGGCAGAGTGTGTCCCAGTCTGTAGTGTCGAAACAGTCTCTAACAGGCCTCATTTTACATTTACATTTAGGCATTTGGCAGACGCTTTTATCCAAAGCGACTTACAAGTGAGGAACAAACAAGCAATAAAATCTAAGTTTAGGAGAAAAAACATCAAAGTAAAGTGCTATCAAACAAGTGGTAAGGTTTCATGAGATGCAAAGTAAAGTGCTATCAAACAAGTGCTATCAAACAAGTGTTAAGGTTTCATTACATGCAAGTAGAGAAAAACGAAAAAGCAAGTTGTTTTTTTTTGTTTTTTTTAAAGGAAGAGACGGAAGAGTTCTGTTTTCAGCAGTGTTTATATGTAGTGAGTGAGGTCGCTGAGCGCACAGAGTTTGGCAGCTCATTCCACCACCGCGGGATCACTGAAATGAAGAGTTTTCCTTGGTGTCTTCTGTGTGGCGCTGGGACTGCCAGACGTCGTTCGCTGGCCGAGCGCAGCGGACGGGAGGGGTTGTAGACCTTAATGAATGACTTTAAGTAAGCCGGAGCTGTTGAGTTGACCACTCTGTGGGCAAGAGACAGAACTTTGAACTTAATCCTAGCAGCTACAGGAAGCCAGTGCAGAGATCTGAAGAGAGGGGTGACATGAGTCCTTTTTGGCTAGTTAAAGATAAGGCGTGCTGCTGCAGTTTGGATCATCTGCAGGGGTTTGGTCGTGCATGCCGGTAACCCCATCAACAGCGTGTTGCAATAATCTAGACAAGATATGATCAATGCCTGCACGATGAGTTGAGTCGTGTACTCAGCGAGGTAGGGTCTGATCTTGTTGATGTTGTAGAGGGCAAATCTACACGACCTAGAGACTGAGGCGATGTGTTCCGTGAAGCTCAGTTGGTCGTCAATGATGACCCCCAGATTTCTGGCCGACTTAGCGGGAACAATCACTTTGGATCCAGTGTTGATGCTGATGTTGTGCTGCGTCAACGGCTTGGCTGGGAAGACTAGAACCTCAGTCTTGGAGATGTTGAGCTGAAGATGTCTTTCTCTCATCCAGGCAGATATGCGTGTCGAGACAGTGGAGTCATTTGGCAGAAAGGACAGGAAGAGCTGCGTGTCGTCCGCATAGCAGTGATATGAAAAGACATGTGATTGGATGATAGAGCCCAGGGAAGAAGTATAGATGGAAAAAAGAAGGGGACTGAGAACAGAGCCCTGGGGTACACCATTGGAGAGGTTATGAGATTTAGAATCGTGCCCCTGCCAGGATACCTTGTAGGTTCGTCCAGACAAGTAGGACCGGAACCAGGCTAGAGCTGGTTCAGAGACACCCAAGTCAGAGACTGTATTCGGGATGATCTGGTGGTTTACAGTGTCAAAGGCTGCCGACAGGTCGTCAGGCCAGTAGAATCAAGACAGAAGATTTCCCTGCAGCTTTAGCAGCCCGTAGGGATTCCACAACAGTCAAAAGTCCCGTCTCTGTGGAGTGACCGCTCTTGAAGCCAGACTGATTTACATCGAGGAGGTTGTTCAGGGAAAGAAAGTCTGAAAGTTGATTGTAGACTGCTCGTTCCAGGGTCTTGGCCAGAAATGGGAGAAGAGAGACTGGTCTGTAATTCTCCACAAGGGAGGGATCAAGAGAAGGCTTCTTCAACAGGGGCGTAATCTGGGCCTGTTTGAACGAGGTCCAGAGATCTGCAAGTGGTTGGTGTGGGTGCAGTATCTTGAAGAAGGAGGAGAGAGAGCAAGTGGTTGGGCGATTCGAAAGGAGGAGAGTAGATACGTTGTCCTCTGACAGGGTTGTGAATGTGAAGCGTGGTGCATCATTCGATGTTGGTAGGTGGATGTCATCTGGTGGGGAGAACTGGGAGTTGATGGCTGCCACCTTGTTGGTGAAAAAGGAGGCAAAGTCATCGGCTGTGAGACAAGTGGGTGGGTAGAGCAATGATTTAAAAGTGGAGAACAACTTTTTGGTGTCTGTGGTGTTGCAAATCCTGGTAGTCCGAAAGAGCCGAAGGGGCCTGGGTTTTGCGCCATGTCCTCTCAGCACCCCCGAGGACAGTACGTTGTCACCGGATCTGGTCAGTTAGCCAAGAGTTGGAAGCTGAAGGGCGAGCAGGTCGAGAGGTTGTCGGGCAGAGACTGTCTAGGCACGACGAAAGTGTATTACAGAGTCTTTCAGTGGCCACGTCCGTATGGAGGGTGGAGAGATCCTGGGGCGAGGGCAGCTTTGCAGAAACCAGTGAAGAGAACCGCTCCGGGTTAAGAGATCTGAGGTTACGGCGGAATCTAACCAGTGCGGTAGGATGGTGTGCCGGTGTAGGGATGAAGACAGTGAGCTGGATGAAGAAATGGTCCGACAAATGCAGCGGAGTGACAGCAATGTCGGCCACAGTGCAGTTCCGGATCAGAATGAGATCTAGGTTGTTGCCAGCTTTTTGGGACGGGGGAGTTGAGACCAGTCCCAGATCAAACGTGTTCAGAAGAGCGAGCATGTCAGCTGCGTGGGGTTTGTCTAGGTGGATGTTGAAGTCACCTAGGATGATGAGAGGAGTGTTATCTTCGGGGAATTGGGACAACAGGATATCCAGTTTGTCGCAGAAGTTCCCCAGCTGGCCTGGTGGTCTGTAGATTACAATAACATGGGCTGTAATCTGTGCCGTAATCCTGATGGCATGATATTCCAGCGACGACAGATTGTTGAAGGGCGCAGTCGTGGAGAACTTCCAGGAGTCGGCGACAAGAAGACCAGTCCCACCTCCCCGACCCGATGGACGAGAGGTGTGAGAGAAGGTGAAGCCAGTGGAGAGTGCAGCAGGGGTGGCCGTGTTCTGCGGTGTAACCAGGTCTCTGTAAGTGCGAGAAGCTGGACAGCTGAGTGTGTTGCAAAAGCCGGAATAAAGTCAGCCTTCTTCACCACCGATTGGCAGTTCCACAGTGCAAGAGAAAAAGAGGCTGGGGCCAGAGTAGTCTGGGTGAGGGCACGCAGATTGGTGAAGCACCGTCCTCTCAGAAAATGCTGTGTCCTGTGTCTGTGGAGGAGAACTGGAATCTGCTGAAAACACATGATAAGAAACAGAACAGGCTTCCTGGAGCCGAGGAGGGTAAAAGTGAAAGTAGAAAAGACAGAAATCGAAAAAAGTGCAGTGTCTTATGGTGTCCTCCCTTCGGTGGAGTCGCGCAGGTAGACTCGCTGGCCTTTACCCAAGTCGGTCTTCACACAAGAAGGGCTGAACACAAGGGCTGACGCTCCAGCGGAGCAGGTGCCTTAAATATGGTCTTAATTGGGTACAGCTGAAACCCTCCCCTCGTTGAAACCAAACTAATTAGTGTGGCTTTGTTGGGACAAAGTGGTGACTGCTCGTTGATTGCTAAACCGAAACTACCACCAACGACAGACCAAATATCCACTTCAAAGCTCTCTACCTATAATTCCTAACACTTATTAAACGCAGACTAACAAACAGGCTGAAAAAGCCGACTCAAGAGAAATGACAGAAACTCAGCTATCTCTGAAGCCAACAACAAAATTCCAACAACACTTACTCGTTTAGTAGGTCTCCTGTCCTAGTTTAGTGCTTGTCCTAGATTACCATCATCAGTCCACAGTTTCAAAGTCTTCTTCAGTGCAGGCTGTCTTCTCACCCTGGGTGTATATTTAGGGAACAGGTATACCAGATTGTGATCAGAGCGGCCAAGTGGGGGGAGGGGGTCGGGTGTGTATGCGTCCTTTACATTAGCATACAATAAGTTCAGCGCCTTGTTGTCCCTAGTGCGGCACTTCACGTACTAGGTGAATGTCGGGAGAGTGGAAGAGCGAAAATGCGAAAATGGCATCAGTGGTGCTCTTTTGGAGCATGAAACCATACTGCTGCTCACAAATCTCCACCTCTTTCCTAAGCCTGGCTTCCACTACTCTTTCCCACAGCTTCACTGTGTGGCTCATCAGCTTTATCGCTCTGTAGTTGCTGAAGTTCTGCGTGTCACCCTTGTTCTGAAAGATCGGCACCAGAACGCTTCTCCTCCATTCCTCAGGCATCTTCTCACTCTCTAAAATCCTCTTAAACAGACTTGTCGGAAACGTCACTGCTGTCTCTCCTAGACACTTCCACACCTCCACAGGTACGTCATCAGGACCAACAGCCTTTACCCTCTTTATCCTTTTCAGAGCCTTCCTCACCTCATCCTTTCTAATCTCTGCTATTTCCTGCTCCACAATAGCCACATCTTCCTCCCTTCTTTCCCTGTCATTTTCCTCATTCATCAGCTCCTGAAAATAATGCTTCCATCTTCCCTGCACACTCTCTTGGTTTCTTAGCACCTTTCCATCTCTGTCTTTAATCACCCTTTTCTGTTGCACATCTTCCATCCCTATCTCTCTGTCTGACTAGCCTGTACAAGTCCTTCTCTCCTTCCTTTGTGTCTAACCTGTCGTACAGCTCATCGTAAGCTTTCTGTTCGGCATTTGCCACCTCCCTCTTCACTCCGCACTGCACTTCCTTGTACTCCTGTCTACTTTCCTCAGCCCTTTCTAAATCCCACTTCCTTTTAGCTAACCTCTTCCTCTGGATGCAGTCCTGTGCTTCCTCATTCCACCCCCCAGTGTCTTTATCTTCTTCCCCCCTTCAGATGACACCCAGCAGCTTCCTACCTGTTCCCTAATTACCTCTGCTGTAGTTTCCCAGTCATCTGGAAGATCTTCCTGACCACCCAAAGCCTGTCTAAATTTCTGCCTAAATTCCTCGCAAGTTTCTTCATTCTTTAGCTCCCACCACTTGGTCTTCTTCTCTGTCTTTCCTCTCTTCTTCTTCCTGACCACCAGAGTCATCTTACACACGACCATGCTGTGCTGTCGGGCTACACTCTCTCCTACCACCACTTTACAGTCCACCTGTAATGCAGTCCACCTGTGTACTCCTACCTCCACTGTTGTATGTCACTCTGTGTTCCTCTCTCTTCTGGAAGTAAGTGTTAACTACAGCCATTTCCATCCTCTTAGCAAAGTCCACCACCATCTGTCTTTCTGAATTCCTTTCCTTTGCACTAAACCTGCCCATCACCTCCTCATCCCCTCTGTTCCCCTCACCAACATGCCCATTGAAGTCTGCTCCAACAACTAGTCTCTCTCCTCTGGGAATACTCTCTATGACCTCATCAAACTCACTCCAGAATCTCTCCTTCTCTTCTAACTCACAGCCAACTTGTGGAGCATACCCACTGATTACGATCACCATCACCCCTTTGATATCTAGCTTTAGGCTCATCACCCTGTCTGAGACTCTTTTCACCTCTGGAACACTGTTCACAAACTCCCCCTTCAGGATAACTCCTTACCCGTTTCTCTTCCTATCCACAACATGGTTTATATCCACCTCCAATACTACATGCTTTTCTGCCCTTCCACCTCATCTCCTGCACACACAGTACATCTATCTTCCGTCTGTCCATGATGTTTCCCAGATCTCTGCCTCTCCCTCCTCTCCTTTTTCGACGGGTACTGTTTTCGAACAGTAGTCCAATTTCCACCGGCACCCTGTAGGTTAACAACACCGGTGGCGGGCCTTGACCAATCCGGTATGAAATTCCTATGAATGATTTGCATGGTTGTTTTTGGCAAGTTTTAAGCCGATGATGCAACGCTCTCTATTTATCCGGGCTTGGGAAAGGCATAGAGGTCACTGGCTTGCAACCCCTGTGGCTAGATTAGGCAACAGTTTATAGCAGTATATATTTAATTCACACATGAGAAAATATAAACTGTATGGCACTGGAAGTAGAAGTGGCAGTCTGAACACTGCTTACTTATCTATGGTATGGAATAGTCATGCATCACACTCCTTAGTACTGTATAAATAGATGATTTTTTTTTTCTAGTGTGTTAAAGTTATTTATCATTTGCATATTTCTATGTCGTCTCTCTCCCTCTCTTTCCCCCTCTCTCTCTCCCTGTCCACAGGTGTCCCCGGATTTGGCGCTGTGTGTCCTCCAGTGTGCAGCTACTGGTCCTATTAACCTGCTCAATGTTTTGTTGCTGCTTTTGTTGCTCTGTTCTTTTCTCTCTCCACTTTCCACTCTGCCCAACCGGTCAAGGCAGATGGCCGTCCTCCCTGAGCCTGGTTCTGCTGGAGGTTTCTTCCGTTAAAGGGAGTTTTTCCTCTCCACTGTTGCCTATGGCTTGCTCAAGGGGGATTTGTTGGGTTTTCTCTACCTGTCTGTATAGTCTTGACTTTATTATGTAAAGTGCCCTGAGATGACCTTGTTGTAAATTGGCGCTATATAAATAAAGTTGAATTGAATGTATCCCATGGTGCTCAGATTACTGTCTTGAGGGACAGGTATGTGAGAATGCAGCTGGGCGTCTCTTAGAAGACACCAAAGACAGAGAAAGTGGATCATAGTTCAGCTAGAAAGCGAGTGAGACATTACACTGATAATTTGCTTAGTTAATTTTGCTGAAGTGCAGTTTTATTTCCTTCTTTATGTTTTTATACTTTATAATTTTATAGTAAAATTTCTCAAAATGTTTCCAAATTAAATGAACAATTAAGACTGTTGGTTTAGTTTCATATCTCTGGGAGTATTTACTGCAAAACTATGACAATTCCTGTTATCATGCAATTCTGTGGCAGTGAGCAAAAGTCTGATGAGGGTAATGGGTTGTGGCTGGAGCAAGACTTTACATGATGTAAAGGTTTTTATGCCAAGCTGCTCTCTCCAAAGTCAAGCTTGTGGCAGAAGTCACTTGTGCAGCTGTGACTGACTTATAAACCAGTGTGTGGACGTGCACATGTAACACATAACCACTAGATGGTAGTGCTCAACCTTTTTCTGAAACAAAAGGTGCCAGCTCTGCCTTCTTTACCAGGTGTGACTATACACTCACTGGTAACTCTACTGTCTGTTTATGATTAAGGTCAAAGTGCTTAGTGTAGTTGTACTGGAGTGCATTTAAAAAATGAATGAGGTAGCCAAAACATTAGAAGCACCTAAAGTGGCCAGTAAATATACTGGTGAGATGTGAATTATTGGCGAGAGAGAGAGATGTGGACCACACTAGAGATGGGAAATACAAATCTTTTGGCTGACTCGGATCTTTTGAGTCCTTTCGTTCATCTTACACCACGTGCCGCTGTAGCCCTCTTGTGGGCGTTGTAAAAAGGGCCCCGGTGCTCAAACACTATATACTGAAGACGACACGGTTTGCTTCAGCTGACATAATTTAATACACAAAATCCCACAAGCAATTAAACCATGTTAAAACCTAGCAAAGCAAATACACACCACACCAGACAATAAAGTGACTTGTGTCCTACGTCCTCCCTGCCATTGTTGTTTAACAGTGCGACAGTGACTTGGTGGCCGTCACGTGACAAATGAAGGAAAGAATGATCCGTAACGATCCGAATGAACGACTCGTGAAAGAACTGTAGTACTTGCTGTTCGCCACGGAGCGGCCTGGCTGTCACGTGACAAAAGAACGAGCATCCGAGGTCGGACGCACAGCTCAGTGAGTCTTGAACGAATCATTTCTGTTTCCTGTCCTGCTGACTGAGCTTATGCAGCTGCTGCCATGTGGCGATAGAAGGTACTACAGGAAAATGAACGAATCGTTCACTGAGGGAACTCATTACTCCCAAGTCTTATGCAAGGTTCATTCACATCGAACGAATCACTCACGAACAATCCATTACTAGACCATACACCTCCTGTATATGTGTGGATCTGACACTTCCTGTGGTTTCAATAAACCCAGTGACAGAATAACCATGATCAAAAGTACCTACATCCAACATCAGAAACAAACTTACTATTCCTTGACAATTTGTGTCATATTGTTTTTCCTATAAAATCTACCCTAACCCTAACGTCACATGACGTAGGACCAGCTCCACTGAAACCGCCATTATTTTTTCCCTTGCATCGAAAGAGAATCGTGGGGTTCAAAAGAAAACTGTTTTAAAAAAGTAAAAAGTCAGACAAGTTTTACTTTTAACTTTTGCTTTGTCAAACGTATGATTCGTGTCATGAACTACAAACCTACTTCGTTGGCTATACTAATTTGTTGTGCTTGTTAGCCAGCGTTAACTAGCTAAGCTCACAAACCCCTAAGAAACATTAGGACTGCTAGATCAAATTTTATCTTAGCGACATTTAAGTAACACAGGCCATAGATATGTCAAATGGATTGTTATGCTATATAAATACAATATAATTGTTGGATTGACATGTTAGCTGTTCGGGCTACGGTGCTAGTCCGCATGTAATGTTACGACCGATGCCGTCATGGCCATTCACTTGCGCAATGTGTCTTATATTAATCTTTCTTACTGTAACATTTTCTTCGGGGCTTAACCATGATAATATTGAAGGGTTGTGGTGCTTGGTGCCACTGCTCCGTCTCCACCTGTAATTGCTGGAGGGCAGGGTGCAGCCCCGTCAGGCTCACACACACACGCAGGTGGAGAGGAGGAGGAGGAGAGTGTGAAAATACGTGGAAACGTTTTCTGAAGTTCACAACGTTATTTGAAGTGCTCTGTGTCGGAAATGTAAGCTAACAACATCAATTTATTACAGCTGACATTTCACCTCTTTACCATCGGTCATTTTACATTTTAAAATGGTCAAGGTTACCTGTTACAGCTGTTACAGCTGGCATGTCTGAAACAAACAGCACTCTCTCATTACTGTCTTTGAGTTTTGCTGCCTGGCTGCTGGTTCGGTGCATACACAACTCGGAAAAGCCTAATCCGCTAATAATCCAAGGTAAGTGCAATAAGACTTATCAATGTGATAAGCATATCATACTTCCTGTGACTTCTTCACAAAAAAAACACCCTGTTGATTAGCTAGTGTAAAGGTTTTAGTTTGAAGCAGCCACAGCAGGTAAGGCTTCGTTGGTATTAGCCGTAACTTAACAGAGCTCATACTCAGAAAACAGAAAATATGACTGACGCCTCAAAACAGCAAGCAGACATACAGTAACAAAATAGAATTAATATATAAGCTACAAAAAGTAGACACTTTACTCTTAATTAAATATTTTTTTATTTACAGGTGTAGCATCCATTTCTGTGTTATCGAACCTAAACCTGGGACAACAGGAGTTTGGAATCCAACCCCCACGTGGAAAGCAAGGGGGAGGTAGACTGACCCGGCAATAAACTTTCTTTATAAAACAATCCAGCTCTATCCTCCCCAGGACCAGATAACAACAAAAAGAACTGAGTAAAACAAACAAACCACATCTGGCTTAAAGCCCCGAATTGACACTCATGCCATTAGCATAAATTTTGCCATGAGTCTTTTCATCTACCAGACCCAAGACTGTCTCCTAACTCACTTGCAAATGACGTTCTTATCAAGATGGTACCAGCTCGCTGGAACGGAATTTGCAAAACAACCATAAAACTTGAGGTGTAAAACTACTTAGACAGAAAGACTTTGTTTAAACTCAAACCCCAAAACAGGGACAAATCAGCTATCAAGCTTTATAAAACTCACACCAATGTGTTCAGAAGCAAATTTGGAACAATCTGACATGATACCGTCCTTTCTATGACGAGAAATGACGGAGTTATAAAATAAACGTTTTAATTCAGAATGACGTGAAAGAGTAACACGGCACAACATTGCCACCCTTGGGTGGAAATTATAAATGCATCCCGAAGATATTCGTCTATAGAAAGAAACAAAACTGCATTAATTTGTTGTCTGAAAGTTAAAACGCAATGTCATCTTCTTCTGTTAATTCTGTATATTACACATACATGTTCATGCACACCTTAGTTATGTAAATGAAAGCATTATCCTGTTATATTAATCCGCTGCGATGTCCAGATAATGCGTGAATGACTTTCTAATTGTTGTTGTGTGTTCTGACTGTGTATTAATAGGTATTAGACAAAGCTAACTTCCATGTAATAATAATTGGATTCCGTCTATTTGTCTAAATCAGGACTCTCACATGTATGTTGAAATGCGACATTGAATATTACACGCAGTAATCAAGTTGTTTAAGCATTTTAACCTCCACAGTATAACAATTGTAAGAAGTTGCTTTATTTTAGAGTATGAGATTTTGGGCTTGATGAAAATAGAAATCTATATTTGACTTTGTGTGATTCGACCGAACAAAGATTTCATTTGATCTAGGAGGAGGGACTCACTCTCCCCTCCGTGGTAAATTTAAATTTAGCAGCAACGCCTCATAGTCTGGGCGACGCCCCAACAATATAAATAAAGTTAAAATTCCTTTGTTAGAAGTTCCAAGAAGTGCCAAGAAGCTCCAAGAAGTTCGAAGAGATCCATCCTCAAGAAGAAATGTGCCTCAGTTAAGAAAGCTTAGCTGAAGTTGTTAAAATTACTTTTATCGTCAATTCTCTCGTTTGTAACTCTTCGAACTATTTTTAAAGCGCGTACGTCTTTGCTGCCTATTTTTGTATTAGTTATTTTGACGATTGGAACTCCGAACCAAACTTCCATTTTTGTAACTAGAAAATCCTTCAAAGTTAGTCCAGACCGAGCCCGAGATTTTTATTGAATAGCCATATTTTTATCAACCAGTTTTGTTGAATTATCTCAATTCAACATTTCGGCTCCATTCCGGACCGGACAACCAGCGCAAGTCGGTTCAGCCACCAGCCGAACCAGACCACGTTACTGGAGCCTGCCATCTGACCAGGTGAACGCTCCTGTGGGCCGGAGAAATCTTTGCAGCCACAGCGGATCCTCGCTCTTATAGCTCGCCTGTTAACAGAACCGAGACGGTCCGTCCTGCTCTACAAAAGAACCGGTACCGATTGACAGCTAACCTGGCAGAACAACCTCCAGCGGCTCCCAGGCCAAGTACAAATATCTCTCTCTATTCTATGAAAAAGGCTGGTGTCGGTAAAGCCAATAAACCATTGGAGCCTTTATGAAGTTTCTTTGTAGGGTTTCTAAAATATAATTTCCGTTACTTAGAGGTAAATAGTGACTCAAATCCTTTCCTCTAGCCCAAATTCATCACACGCATACCTGCACAATTTATCTGTTTACTTAGAATTGGCTGTTTCATGTTTTGTTGTCTATTCGTTTATTCCATTTATTCCATATATCCGTATACGTACCCATAATTCAATATTCTCAGTAGTTGTAGGTTAATAAATAATTAAAACTGGTTCTGTGTTTGTCTTTCTTCAGTTAAGCAGACAGAAGTCACTGAAACGAAAAGAACTCATAAACAAAGACTGATCTTTGGGGTAAATTGTTGTTACTTCATTCTATTGTTACGTTGGACCATCAACGGTTCATATAATATAATAATTATAGCGTGGTTCCGCTCAAAATTGAACCTGGTGCCCTAAATTCGAGGAAATTAATGTTTTATATTAATATCAAATCACCCAAATATAACGAGTTCTCGCTACACAGGTTTGAAGGTTTTTCCTTCAGAGACGACTGTTTAGGCTGTACTGCACAATTTGGTAAGCCCAGAAATGCACAAACATGAACATAATGTACATGAAATTTTTAAATGCAAGTAAAAAATAATAAATTGAAATAAACTACTTTAGACGACTGAACTTGATAAAAACTTGATAATCAAGGTTAAGTTTTATTTCTCTTGAATTGGATGGTGTACAAAAGTTTAAAATGTAAAGGGAACATATTTTTACGTTTGTTTTATTTAAAAGTGAGAACTTTAACTTGATTAATTAGGAATATTGTACGCATTCAGTAATCAATTCCAGTGTAATCCGAATGTCCTAAAACAAACAGATATTGCAAAAGAATGTGCAGTTTAAATATGATTTCATTAAGTTTTATGGGAACACATATCAAAACTTCTTACTGAGCTCTATTACAAGTCAATTCCAGGATTGTGGGACACAAAGCTACAACTAACATGGGAAATAATTATTTTCCCATGTCAAATAACAGGTACATTATTTTCAGGGTGAGACAATCGTGCATGTGCTTCAGCAGTTCTTAACCCTAGTCCTTAAGGCAAAACAAGCACTGCAGTGGACCTAGTTGAACCCTGGTTTAGTCTGTGAAATGATAAAAACTTGTGATAGGCAACACCCCAATGTGGCAATTAAAAGAAAATTGCTTTGACTTGTGCTTCAGTCCTAAAGTCAAGCAACAAAAAAAATTATTCAAAGAATAAATTAACACTTGCACAAATTTATTATTCAAGTATTAGTGAATGTAAAGAGCTCTTTTTTTTTTTTTACCTCGGAGTTCAGATGATATTATCTGGGTGAACTCTAAGAAAACAGGTTCACCACAACTAAAAAACCAGTACGAGCAACGAGATGACATAATCTGAACTGAAGGTTCCCCCAAGTGATCTCATTTGGAGTTTTTTTCAGCTACATATAGTCATTTTTCGATATAGTGAAGTCAGAGAAAACTTTAAATGGCATTCAAATATGCTTTGAGAAAAAGCAAAAAAATTAGCTTTATTTGTGAGCCAGTAGGACCATAAAAAACAGGGATGATCTACATTTAGTGTGATTTTAGATGTTACAAATGAGTTCATCTGTGTATTATTGCTTTTGACAGTGTGCAAGCAGCACTCTCAGCTGTTACCATCTGAAGAGAAAATTGCCTGCAGTGTCTACAGGAACACAGCATATGATAAGAATATTGTCACCAAGATTTCTGAAAGATATTTTGCGTAAAGTGTCCCAGATCTGCCTACAGTTGATGTCACTCCTCCCAAATCAGAGTGCTGGCCCACACACACAAACATATATATATATATACAAATTCACACAGCAAAATTGACTGCACTGAGCAGAAAACAGCCCACTATGGATCAATCACTATGGTAAAAAGAAAAAATCAGAAGTATACAGCTTTTGCCTTGTACGGTTTACAGGTGTTTTCTTTCTACATTTCTTACCACCACTGAACAACTACTTGCCTCTAACACTAAACCAGAGGGGGTGTCACTGTGGGCTTACGCTGACTTTTTCAAAGTACTCAAAGGTTGTGTGAGAAGCACAAAGATTATTTGCTGAAGTGGTGAAGTATTCTTTAAAAATACTGAAGTAGCAAAAGTAAATGTAATCTTACATTTCATCATTTAGCAGACGCTTTTATCCAAAGCGACTTACAGAGTAATTTGGTACATACATACACAGTGGTGATGGCTGCAACGCAGGGTGCTCATCACCACTGGGAGCAAATAGGGGTTCACATCTTGCCCAAGGACACTTCGACATGTAGCAAGCAGGGATCGAACCACTGACCCTGTTGTCCATGGACGACTTGCCTTGCCAACTTAGCTTACAGCACATCAGTGGAGATAATCTAATTTAATGATAATAATCGACGCATTAATGTGTTCATCGCTTTAATGTTGCAGCTGATAACTAGCATTGTTTTTTGTATTGTTATTGGGAATCGGAAAATATACAAATAACTGTAGTTAATACATAAATGTAGAGTAAAGTAAAATATTTCTCTCTGAACTTGGTGTCAAAGTTAAAGAAACACCTAAGCTTTAAGAAAGGCTGCCTTTCTGTTACAATAATGGCACTATGTGATCTTTGGCACAGACTAAACTACGTTCACAATTTGGTGGTTGTGTATTTATGGGAACAGATGCACTATAAACACAAGCAGGTTGATCTTTAGATATTGTGTTCTTCAATAGTAATTTAGTTCAGATTATATATTTTTTTTACTTTTAAAATGATGCCCCAGTATCGACACAATTAAACATAGCCTCTAGCTAACTTTAAGGGGATGAATTAATGACTGAAATGCTGCAGACTGTTCACTGTTTACCCCTGTTCCCAGCTTAGTGTCATCCACAGATTTCAGTTGGATATTTTGAGCAGTGCTATATGGACACATGACCTTCTAAATAAAACATATTATGGATTCAGGTTTTAGCTTCACCTAGGGGTTGTGCATTAGATGCTAATGCTGGTGCGATGGCTTCAGGTAGATTGCTCCTGCTGGCTACTTTACCGTCTTGTGTTCTTGATAAATGAGTCATGAGGTTTTTAGTGCCGCTGGCATTTTTTATCAATGCAGGTTTTGATGACTGCAAATGCAGTGTCATTCAGGCGCACTGGACACATTCCACACTTTTTACAGCTGAGAAACCAGCAGTAATGGTAAGGGTCTCTCACTCTCTCTCTCTCACACACAAAAACCCAGAAAAGAGAGACAGGCCAACTGCAAGTAGGGACATGATAGGGACAGAACTCCACTTAAACCAGGCAAAGTCAGAGACAATAGCAAAGCAACCTTTGGCACCATGGTGTGATTACAAAATTCATTCGTCTGTGTTTGCTTGACACTATTGCCAATTTTGTTGAAGATCAAAAGATGAATTCAAACAAAAGGTCTGAATTTCAGTTTTTACCAGGTGTTTAGATCTGGACATATTTAACAGCCTAGAATTTCAATTCAATTCAATTCAATTCAACTTTATTTATATAGCGCCAATTTACAACAAGGTCATCTCAGGGCACTTTACATAATAAAGTCAAGACTATACAAACATGTAGAGAAAACCCAACAAATCCCCCTTGTGCAGCCATAGGCAACAGTGGAGAGGAAAAACTCACTTTACCAGAAGAAACCTCCAGCAGAACCAGGCTCAGGGTGGACGGCCATCTGCCTTGACCAGTTGGGCTGAGTGGAAAGTGGAGAGAGAAAAGAACAGAGCAACAAAAGCAGCAACAAAACATTGAGCAGGTTAATAGGACCAGTAGCTGCGCACTGGAGAACACACAGCGCCAAATCCGGGGACACCTGTGGACAGGGAGAGAGAGGGGGGGAAAGAGAGGGAGAGAGACGACTACGGGACAAAGAAGACACAGAGTTATTGTCATACTGTGGTGACATATAAATGTGGGGTGAGAGGAGAGAATGAAGATAAGAGGAAGTGGCACAGTGCCCCCAGAGTCCCCCAGCAGTCTAAGCCTATAGCAGCATGACTATAACCTAGAAGATAACACCTTTTGTATTAGATAATCCCAAAACTTTGAAATTTGTGACTGATAAATGTTTCTTGTAACCGATAATAATAGTCTAATAATAATAGGTGTTCTTGGCTTCAGTGGTGGATTTTCCCTGTGAAAAACTGTATTTGCTGTTAAAAAAGAATAGCTTGAAAAGATGAGGGCTGTCTTTAGAAGAAAAGCAGTCATGTTGAATCTCAGAAGAGAGGGAACACAATCAGACACATTCCAAAAACCCTGGCCGCAGGAATTTTGGAATACGTCAGGTGCTAGCAGGGAGGGCATACATGGAACGCTATAACAAAGTGGAAGGCGTGGTGTACAGGAACATGTGTGCCGAGTACGGGCTGGAAGCCCCAAACTCAATATGGGACACACCTCCAAAGGTGGTTGAGAATGGCAGAGCCAAGATCCTGTGGGACTTCCAGATGCAGACTGCCAAAATGGTAATAGGCTACCAACCCAACATAGTAGTTGTGGACAAAGGGGAGAACAAGGCTGTAGTGATAGATGTGGCAATCCCAAGAGATAGCAACATCAGGAAGAAGGAACATTGGACGTTCGAGAAATATCAAGGGCTGATATAAGTGTTAGAAAGGATGTAGAAGGGGAAGGCACAAGTGGTACCTGTGGTGATAGGAACACTGGGGGCTGTAACACCCAAACAAGGAGAGTGGCTCCAGCAGATTCCAGGAACAACATCTGAGATCTCTGTCCAGAAGAGTGCAGTGCTAGGAACAGCTAAGATACTGCGCAGGAGCCGTAAGCTCCCAGGCCACTGGTAGAGGACCCCAGCTGGGAACAAAACCAACCCAAAAAAGGAAGGGGCTCATTGGGATTTATTTTTTTATATACACACATACAAATAAATACCAAATACTAAATAAGGTATATAATAAAGTATACATGTATAAGATATATAACTAATGAAAAAAAATACAACCAATGTTAGTAGAATATACAGCAAAAGAAATGTACGACAATTGAATAAAATAACCATGAACTGGAGTAAGATGTACTTCAGTGGAAATAAGTCTACATGAGATTGAGGGTGTTATCAGTGATAACACTTATCAACTAGAGATAAAGTGTATCAGTTGGTATACTTACTTACTGTAAAATGCAAATGTGATTACATTTGTGCATTTGCATTTTCTCTGTCCGTTTAAAACAGAAATTACTTTTAAGTGTATAAATGGCTTAATGAAAATAAACCTTTCTCCATCTTTACGTCTGAAAGTCTGAGCCGCTCTTTTTATGCCCAATGATAATACTGACCTGATTTCATTTGCCTAATAAGTTGTGAGGTTAATTGAAGCACTGCATCATTGTTCCAGTCACTGTAATTGTCCACAGTTATTTTGGAAAATTATGTTTCTGGCATCAAATTGAAAACAAGCAAATATATTTCAGCAATCATATTTTTACATTTGATGTATTGTTTTTCTTTTGCTGTGTATCATTAAAAAAGGTTTTAAACGATTCATGGTAAATAATTACATCTTTATTTCCATTTTACACAACATACCAGCTTTTCTGTTTGTATCATATTTATGCTATTATCACGACAATGGGTATTGTGATAAAATGACGTCTCAGAGACAGAGTGTCAGATATTTGATTGAAGGAAGAGAAAGGCAGGAAATGACTGCCAACAAAGGCCTGTCCTGCACCACTGATTTATCTGCTGGGGTATCGCTGAGCCACACAGGGAAGCTCTGTGACTGCAGGAGCTGCTCTTTAAATGGACAGAGCCCTGAACAGACTAATGAAAGGGAATCTTCACCACAAGCTGCTAGACAGAGTCGCAGGTCTGACAGAGATGGGGCATCGGCAGCAGGATGTCTTTTTCAGTGTTTTTTGCTTGTCTACGTGTACTATGGAAGTAGTTAAAAAGTTACACCTTCACAGTAAAAAGTAGAAAGTAAATCTGTAGAATAAGGAAGCACACAGAAGGACAAAACAAGTGATCAAACCAGTCCCTGCTGTTAATGAAGTTTAATTTCTGTGGGTGCAATGCAGTTGTTGTAGATAAGCATATATTGTATAGTACTGTATAAGGTAATCTGACACACACACTCTACAAGGACCTGCTCTGCCCTGCCTGCATTTTCCTGCTGTGGACAGTCTATCTTGGTTGGTTTAGATATTTTAATTATACTGACTGCAGTTTGTTGCCTATCGCAGAATATTATTTTGTGAATCTCACAGAATGAATCTCAGTGGAACTCCACCTGCGTGGCACCATAATAGGCTTAGTTTTCCCGAGTAGTGTCTATGTATGTATGTATGTGAGTCAGTGTGAATGAAGGCAGCTGTTAATTCTGCATGCCAGCGTTACACTTTACCACGTTAACATCCCCTGTGGAAAACAGCGAAGAGGCTCCAAACACAAACACACACTCCCATAAATCCTCTAACAGCTACAAGGTCTGCACTCAAGTGGAAATCAATTACCATGCTTCGAGTCCAGAGAGAGTATACAGAAGGTGGCCTTGTGCAGAGAGATGGTACTGTGTGTGTGTGTGTGTGTGTGTGTGTGTGCTGGGGGTTCTGTCAGAGGTCGTAAGTAACAAAGTACATTTACTCAAGAACTTGGGTGTATTTTTAATGTACTTATACTTTGCAGGCTTATTTTTATTTTACTTTTACACTTCACACACTTCAATTCACAGGTACATTTTACTCCACCACACCTATTCTACAGATTTACTTTCTACTTATTTCTTTTCTAAAAATATCCACTAATAAAAAATTATGTACTATCACGGGTGAAGTGTTAAAATTTGACCCACCTCTACCTGCTGCTGTTTTGTTCTACACACTTGAAAATTAAGTACATTGCTACATTTTCAAAGCAGGCACGCTGTTATTTTAAAAGTATTTACCAAAGCGCTGACTAAAATTTGACAGTGTTTAAAAATGCACTTCAGTATTCTAACACCATAAATCATCTTGATAAATATTGCATGTTGTGTAAACTGTGGTCTGATTTGGTTTATTTACATTTATTGTGCTATTTGTGTAAGTGCTATTTTTTCATACTGCACTAGGTCTAAATTTTGTTTGAATGTAAAATGGCACAGTCCTGCAGCAGACTCTTTTATGGTCATTTGATTTACATCCATAATATTCAATACATTGAAATAAAAAATAAAATATAGTAGTGAGGACAAAAAACACACTTAAGGCCATTAAACCTTTATCAATACTACTACTACTCTTTCGGCTTTTCCCATCAGTGGTCACCACAGTGAATCATCCGTTTCCACCTCACTCTATCCTGAGCATCTTCCTCTCTGATACCAGCTAACCTCTGTCCTCTGAACATGTCCATACATCTCCTCCTTGGTCGTCCTCTCGCCCTCTTGCCTGGCAGCTCCATCTCCAACATCCTTCTACCAATATATTCACTATCCCTCATCTGCACATGTCCAAACCATCTCACTCTGGATTCTCTGACTTTGTTGCTAACACAGGCAACGTGAGCTGTCCCTCTGATGAGCTCGTTCCTTATTCTGTCCAACCTTGTCACTCTAAAGAGAACCTCAACATCTTCATTTCTGCTGCTTCCATTTCTGCCTCTTGTCTCTTTCTCACTGCTACTGTCTCTAACCCATAGAGCAGAGCTGGTCTCACCACTATCTTGTACACCTTTCCTTTGAGTCTTGCTGACACTCTTCTGTCACACAACACTCCTGACACTTTCCTCCACCCACTCCAACCCGCCTGCACTCGCCTCTTCACCTCTTTTCCACACTCCTAATCACACTGGACTGCTGACCCCAAGTACTTAAACTCCTGCACCTTCTTCACCTCAGCCCCCTGTAACCTCACGCTTCTACCTTGCTCCCTCTTGTTTAGACACATGTATTCTGTCTTGCTACGACTGACTTTCATGCCTCTTCTTTCCAGAGCAAACCTCCATCTCTCCAGCTGTTCCTCCACCTGCTCTCTACTCTCACTGCAAATCACAATGTCATCTGCAAACATCATTGTCCAGGGAGATTTCTGTCTGAACTCATCTGTCAACCTGTCCATCAGCATAGCAAACAAGAAGGGACTCAAAGCCAATCCTTGGTGTAGTCCCACCTCCACCTTGAACTCCTCTGTCTGACTTACGTCACATCTCACCACCGTCATGCTCCTCTCATACATGTCCTGGACTACTCTGACGTACTTCTGTGCCACTCCCGACAACCTCATACAGTACCACAGCTCCTCCCTCGGCACCCTGTCATACGCCTTCTCTAAATCCACAAAGGCACAATGCAGCTCCTTCTGACCATCTCTGTACTTTTCCATCAACAACCTCAAAGCGAAAATGGCTTCAATGGTATGAAACCATACTGCTGCTCACAAATCTCCGCCTCCTTCCTAAGCCTGGCTTCCACTACTCTTTCCCTTCATTGTGTCGCTCATCAGCTTTATCCCTCTGTAGTTGCTGCAGTTCTGCGTGTCACCCTTGTTCTTTAAGATCGCTAGTATCATATCAGAACGCTTCTCCTCCATTCCTCAGGCATCTTCTCAATCTCTAGAATCCTGTTAGCAGGATTGTTGTTGGCACCTTTCCATCCCTGTCTTTAATCACCCTTATCTGTTGCACATTTTTTCCATCCCTATCTCTCTGTCTGGCTATCCTGTACAAGTCCTTCTCTCCTTCTTTCGTGTCTATCCTGTCATACAGCTCATCGTAAGCTTTCTGTTTGGCCTTTGCCAACTGCGCTGCTCTGCACTTCCTTGTACTACAGTTTACTTTCCTCAGTCCTTTCTACATCCCACTTCCTTTTAGCAACCTCTTCCTCTGGATGCAGTCCTGTACTTCCTCACTTAACCACCAAGTGTCTTTATCTTCTTTCCTTTCCTTCATTTCTTCTTTATTTGAAAATATTAATTGTACAACTGTATTACTTTTGATAAAAAAAATTATAAAAATGCAAGGCAGTATGTACCACTGTATGTGTTTAATGTTTCTTCTATTTAAATTGTGCAAAGCAGCGCAGAGCAACAGAATATAAGAGAATGCTGTAATTAGCCAGTCAGGCTGAACAATGAGAAATTGATAACATGCAGTTTTGAGAATCAACCTTTTTTGTATTAATAACAGACTTACTAACATGGCAATATCACATCTCAAACATTAATCACATCACTACGATGAGGCTTTCATGAGGTCTTTTTTACTGTTGTTTAGCATTATGTCACATGCAACTCTATCAGGCTCCTGTAATACGTTTACTCTACTCAGTTCTATTTTCCCCTCTCTGGACAGGCCATTTCACCCCTTACAGGCAAAGACTATGTCACTTTAAACATGTAGCAGCACAGTGTTGAGGATCTGCTGTGCTTACTGCATACTGCAACACTCATTGCATACTCCTAAACAGGCAGAACTCTAATGGGGTGAGTGTGACAGAAAGCCACTTGCACACAATAGCTCCCTTAGTTATATAAGAAACTCAGGGGGGCTGTCCTGCAGGGTTTCAAACGCTCCAGAACTTCACTAAACTACATGCATTTAATATAATGCAAACACATTATTGAGGCTGTATATTTATGGGCAGGAAGCATTTAAAAGGTTAGATATAAAGGGGAAAAACCCAACAAGAAGAACCAAGAATATATAGCAAACGTTAAAAGGTCTGCACTGAAATTGTTTTCAGAAAGTTTTCAGACCCTTTTCACTTTTTTAATTTTGTTATTTTGCATAGCAAAAAGTGAATGAGAACAGGTGAGTGAGAACTAACAGAAGGGCAGGGAACCATGGAGACAGATGGGACTAAATAAACAGGGAAGTAGAACTAATGAAGCAGATGAAGAAATCAAAAAACAAAAAGAACAAAAGGAAGTGGGGCTGAAGTGCTACAAAATAAAGGTGGTAAACAGGTAGTAAACTGTCCCTAGTGAAGACAAAGAAAGAAAATCATGACACTTGTTGCATAAAAGCACCTGAAGGACTCTCAGACTTAATGAAGATCCTAGTGGCTGTTGGGGCCCTAGGCAAAAATGTATACATCATATAACCACTATGCTTAAGATCGGGGAAATACAATAAAATCAACAAATACAAAAACGCCAACCACACTGCACACTTGTTCAAATTTCTTCACGTCCAATTAATTTGCATCCAAATTTCATAACATAACTTGACAGTTAGAATAGTAGGACACAGCTTTCATCAGTTTACTACAGGTTAACTATTGTCCGGGTTAGCTGATTATTAGCAGCCTGCTAACTAAGCTAATAGTTGACTTCTGGGGACTCCAGCAAAGCCAGACACATTAAGGTGCGCTACTAACTTAGTGTAATAACACTATTTAATTTATAATTAATCACGATCTCCGTTGCTTCATTTGCCACTATCTTGCTTTTTTCTCCTGTTCCTCTTTATCACTCCCAGAAGGATAACTCTTTAGCTACCCAGCTCCTCTCCTGTGGAACCAGCTCCCAGTCCAGATTCGGGAAGCAGACACCCTCTCGACTTTTAAGACTAGGTTCAAAACCTTCCTCTGTGATAAATCTTATAGTTAGTTATAGTCCTGCTGCTATAGGCTTAGACTGCTGGGGGACCTACCCCTAAAGCACTGAAACACTTTTCTCCTCTCAGCCCAAATTTATATGTCAGCACTGTATGACATTAACTCTGTGTCTCCTTTCTCTTGTAGTTGTGCTTCCTGGGATAGTTTATTGGGATCTTGCATTGTTCACCTGTTGATCATCTTTGGACTGTTGTACCTGCATGCTTCTCCCCTCCTACTTACCTGTGTTCTCCCGCTCAAAATAAATACTCACCTGAACCCTGAACTCCCCCACAGGAATAACCATGCAAGGTAGCTAATTTCTTTGTTACTCTGAAAAGTATCTTTTATTTTTATTTGAATGTAAGGCAAGCATATTAATGCATTATCTGCACACACATTTCTTCAATTAAAAGTTTTGTTTTAGCATGGATTAATACAGTATTTGCATTTGTCATGATTAATGCAGCAGAGAAAATGGACTCTACATGTCTCCCTGTGTGTACATGTATCCATTGAAATCAGCTTTTCCGCTTTTTGTTTTTCTCTTGTGTTCTGATGATGATCATCTTGATGTTGTTGTTTGTGATATATGGACTTTTTTTGTTTATTGCCAGTTCTTTAGCATGTGTTTTTTTCCCCTTCTCACATGTTTTTTTCTCAAATTAGGATCTAGAATACTGTAAATTAAAAAATGCACCTTTACTACACTGAGCTTTATGCCTCATTAAGTCTGGCTTATGTTAATCTTGTGACATCTTCGGAAGAACATTAAGTGTGATTGAGGCATTACCTGAAAAACATACAGAGGAGTTGAGGCATGTATCAGTCCCCTAATCTTCTGTTTATATTTTCTATGTCCACAACAACACTTAGCAAGAAAATAAGGCAGGTAACAATGTGATAGAAACAATTTATATCACCATGGTGTTTTGGGACAGAGTACATGCGTGAGTAATACCTCTGATGTCCTTTGTTTTACATTTCTGAGAAGAAGCTATAACCCCATCAAGCTCACAGAAATGAGAAAACCCTTTGGGACAGAAGACTGTCCAACGTACCACATATGCTTTTTCCTTCAACTTTCCTATGACTACAGTCCCCTGAGGTGTCACTCTCCCTGTTTACTGACAGGCATGAGAAGACACACAAACTTCTCTACTTCTGTCTGCAGCTGCTTCAATTCCACAAAGGTGACTCAGAATCACAGTTTCACAAAAGACCAAGATAAACTTACAGATTTCTAAGCAACAGGTTCATCATTAGCGATTGGCTGCGTAAAAACACTCATTAAGACTGTTTAATTATAAAGCCCAGGTATGGTGTAAGTTGGCCAGGCCATTTCAAGTAATTAAAAATAAGTAACAAATTAAATTTACAGTCCATTAGAGAGCTTGTAAAATCTGTCTCTGAGCCCAGAGTGCTAGTTCTACAACGGGGGTTGCAAAGATTCAGCTAATGAGCCAGATGTTGTTATGGTTTTACACCTTTCTGTGTTACAGGGATAAAACTGCTGTAAAGAATTGCGGAAAAACTACCAGATGTATCACTGAAAAATCAAGTGAAGAACTGAACTGATGTGCGATATGCTTTGCAGTGAAAGTTTTTTTATCTTAGGTCTTCATGCTGGAGACTTTCCCAAGCCTGTTGTAGAGCTTTTAAACTTAGCAGCAGTTAGCTCTGTTTTCAAGGACAACAATAAGCTGAGAAGCTCAACTCTAGGCCAGAGTGGAACTAATGTCCCAGAGGTGCTGAGAATATGCTAAAGTTATAAGAGACTTGGTGGGAAACGACAAAGACAAAACACAAGGGTCTCTGGACAGACTCAAAGCAGACATTATAGTTTATGATTGATGCCATAGCTCATCCGCCACGTTGACACCTTTTATTGCCTCTTTTGTTTCTTTTCATCGATATGTGCAAGATGTGCTAAAAGGGATGCTTTTAAGAGCGGGGAAGTTTTCAAATACCAACCCATATAATACTCGAAAGTGCTGAGGGCTGTGTTTCGATTAGAACAGAAGGATCGTTATTGTACTATTAACGTGACTGATAAATTTGACTATTTAAAGAACTTTATGCTCTGCAATGAGAGAGAAGCCTCCAATTCAGATCAACTTGTTGAAAACACACAGTAGAGGTAAGCAAAGAAGAGAGCATTAGGTAATGCACGGAAAAGCATTTATTGTCAAATAAAATGTTTATTTCCAGCTACATAACAAGTACTAAAATATAAACTAGTATGCATAGACCATAAATATATCATTTCACCGTAAGCAAATGTGTGTGTGTACACATAGTCCTGTGGGTTAGGGTTAGGGGTTAGGGTTAGCACACTAACCCATGTGCTGGTGTTATTACAGTGACCACTATTATCCCAGTAGAAATTCAATGTTATGCATGTTATAACATATTTCATCACAGTCCTTGTTCTGTGTTAAAGTACTTTGTAAACTTCACCTGTTATCTTCAAATGTTACTGTGTTTAGAAGACTCATGCCATCGCGTTTGACAATATAATTATTCCCATATTTAGTAATATACGACAAATATCTATTAGCTTTATCGACATATTCACAGTAAATGATGCTTCTTCTTATTATTTTGTTATTATGATAACAATAAAAAATAATAATGTAATTTCTACTGTGGCCAAATGTATGTTAAAACCAACCATTCATCTACTACAGTAAAACTGGGTATATATGGTTTAACCTAGGTCTAAGCGTAAATGTAGGCCTCAGCACAACAAAATAATAAATATATTACACTAATGCAGTAACCAGCAGACACTGAACTACAAGTGAAGGACAAACAGAACTTGGTTCCAGTTTTGCCAGAAGTGTATAATTAAGCATATGTGCAACTTTTCCTGCAGAGCCTCCTGTAATGTAGCCTCAAGTAAAGATGTTTTTAGAGGCCATGACAACAGGGGCATCAAGTTCCACCAACACCATTAAGTATTTTTTTCTTCACCTGGGCCAGCATTTGTAAAGTTAAAACAGTTAGTGTTCCAAACCGTCAACTTCCCTCTAAATCCACTCTGTGCCATCTGTATGGAACTAGCAGCAAACAATATTATTGTACTGTGGAATTTGCTGCCTACTGAAGATCTGTGGCTGTTGTCACAACTTTGCTATATATGAAAAAAATGATATATGAAAAGTTCAGGCTCTGAAGGAAATTAAAACAACACTACGAGTGGGAAGGGGGATAAATTACATCACTGCTAAACACACAATATAGGTGCAAGTTAAGTTTCTGTGTTTCTCACAGTTCAGTTTAGAACTTTTTCAGGGATAAAAACAGGGATAAAATGAACTGTCAGTATCCTGCTGTGAGACTCGTGTGCATATTAAAAGAGTCTAGACAGTTTTTATGGTTCAATAACCTCCACAATTCTAGGTTTAGCAACATTTGCTTTCACTGCAATGCACTGCTTTACATTTTGACTTTTAAAGGAGTATTTCTTTGGTTAGGTAACAGTAGGCCTTGATAAGTAACCTTTTCGAGAAAATCCTAATAAGCAGGCGTGCCCTACTTTTATGTGAGTGCAGTTCCATTTTTGATAAAATGGCAATTCTACTCTAAACTCAACTTAATTGCCTGGAACTTTTAATTATGACTGGGTATTGCACATGCAAATGCAGATTTATTTCTAAAACCCCACCATACCCACCCCTCCTTACTCATCCTTGGGTTGACCCCTGAGGATGGTTAGACTGGAAACTCATTTCAAATGCCTTTGGCCCACACATCCAGGAAAATACCTTTATTCTAATCAGAAACAGCCCACAGAGCTGACTTCTGCCACCTGCTTGAGGATTCTCTGCTTAATCTGACTCTTGGCAGCTACCTGCTAAATATAAGCCTCACTTGTTCCTGCCCTGTGAATAGGAGCTTGTCATATCACTACCTCTTCTAGGAACAATTAATCAAGTGTAGCTGAGCTGTCCTCCAATGAAGTTAGCTTCTCCCTAGGTACCAGAATGGCTGATGCTGTTAGGAAGAGTCTGTCTTTTGAGACATGGTTATGACAGTCAAAAGATTTGTGAATCTTCTGACTGAATTTGTTATTCGTTTTCTACCTGCACCAGGACTTGTAGCATTTCTTTAAACACGAAGCTTGTTCAGCCACCAATCCATGCCAGGCTAATAGATACGGCTCGGGTGTAAAAAACATAACATCTAATACAATGACACTCTAAGATAGTGTAGTTTTGGCACTGGTTTTGTCAAAGCTAGAAATAGTGAACCTATATGCATGTTTTATAGCTAAGTCTTTGAACTGAAATGACTTACATCTATAAAGCACTATTTGAAAACCTTCTGCACAAATCTGCACAAAGCACTTTCTATAGAAACCCATCCTGTCTTTTTTGTGTATAAGACTCTGAAATGGCTTTAAAAGGATGAGATGGAAAAAAACTGATAAAAGGAAGCTTTCCCACATTTCCCACTAGTTGAATAATAGAATTACCAAGAATAAAACCAACATATGAATCTTTTATTGGAAAAGCATTTAGAGAACAAATCAGAGCAGGGTTTGAAGATCTCCCATTTCATTAGTCCCATATAAAATAGATGTAGAAATGGAAAACATCAAATGTCAAAAATATCTTGAAAATGCTTGTGCTTTTAGAGTCTGAACTTCGCAACAATCATCCAAACGTAAAGCAGGGTCTTCCATTCAAATGCTGAAAATGTCGTGTACTGACCAGTGGCTACAACAGAATAGCCACTGAGTCAATGCTTTGCTCCAAACTAGGTGTCTGTTGAAGGTTGTAAAAGAGATTTCATTGAGACACACAAACCCCACAGTGATTAATATTAAGATAAGATAAGACTTTATTGATCCCAAAGCGGGGAAATTCTTGTGCCACAGCAGCAATAAGAACAAAAATAAGATTAAAAAACAACAACAGTATTAACTGTACAAACATAGTATTAAAAAATAAAGAATCTCATTTCTGCATACATACATATTTAACAGTGGAAAAGCGATAATAAATGAATATTGCACATCTTCTGGCTATTGCACAACAATAATATACACTGTGTAATTACAGAACACTTTAGTTTATGTATTTTTGTATAAATTTAAATCATTTGTGTGTTTTGTCCTTTTTATTAGGTGACCAAATTAACTGTCCAAACACAAATCTGTGTCTTTAAAGCTACAATACACTAAGTTTTTACATATTAACATGGGGTCAGTGAACGTGTAGAGAGAATAAAAAAGGGACTAACATGTCGACAGCTGAACTGCAGCCAAGATAAGTCATTTGTACCTTAGGGCTGAGCTCAGACAGAAATTCTGAAATTATGCTTGGGTTCATCTAGTATTTGGTTGTGGTGATGGCAGACAGGAATGTATTTACCAGTTTGACCACTTTACTTTAAAAATGTTTGCTTTAATGGTCAGGTGAGACTTAATTCTTCACCTATGTGACTTTCTCACAGAAGAGATCAAAGGATGCACAAGTCATACTAGATAAATACTTAGCAAATGCAACCCTGTAAGGCTCAGGTGAGACTCTGCAATAACATACAGAATTTGTGTTTGGTTCAGCTACCACACTCTTGAGCTCAGGTTGGGTTCAGAAAGAAATATATGACCCAATTTATACTTTAATAGGGGCTGCTTGTCGTGAGGTGCCTCAGCAAGTTGTTATGGTTTATGTTATTTTATGTCCATCTACCAAACCCATGGCATATGACAAGCCATATACAGTCAGGTTCATAAATATTTTAATGATTATAAGCTTTTTGGCATTTGGCCTTTAAAAAAAATTAAATTAAACAAAAGTCAATACTTTCAGCCTTAATTCAAGGTATATGACAAAATGTGTCTTTAACCTTTCAGGAAGTACATCCATTTAAATACACACACCCTCATTTTTATTGCTTCATAAGTGATTGAAAGAAATACTAAATTACAAACATGATTATTCACTTCAAAGATGAAATTACTTTTTGCAGTCTTGTCTTCAGTAAGTGAAAAGCTGCTCTCCTGGATTTAGATCAAGCAACTGACTGGTCCAGTGAAGAATGTTTCATTTATTTTCCTTGAGAATCTCTTTGGTATCTTTTACTGTATTTTTTGGGGTTATCATCCATCTGCAATATGATGTGGTGATCAGTTTGTTTATGCAGCATCTGGCTGAATCTAAGCAGAAGTCCATATACACTTTAGAATTCATCAGGCTATTCTTTATCAGCAGTCAGATCATCAGTAAACAACTCCTATCTGTCCTCTGGACACCACATTCAGCAGTACATTTATTCTAATTTCTCCATTAATTGCGCTCAGTTTGGAGTAGTCAGTTTAGCAGTATTACTTAAGATTTGGGATTAGAACGGCGAGATGTTGAAGTGCTACCTCTGCTTTGGTTTCTATGTTCATACATGTTTCTACATTTTATACTGGAATTGTAAAGTTTCACAAAAAATTATCTCCACACTTTTCATCAAGCTTTATTTCATATAAAAATGCATTTGAAGAAAGATTTAGAGTTGAACAATGTGATGCAGCATTTTGGGGAAGTAGACTTATCCACAGGAGCAGCCAGGGTAATTACAGTGAAGGATGCAGCTCATTGATAGTGAGCATGTGTGCAGCCCAGAGTCAGAAAGTATCAGGACACCCCTGCCTCTAATCTTAATATACCTTATTTAAAAAACTTCCTCTGCTGGAGACTTTCGACTTTCAGAACATACACTAACAAATACAACTGTGCAGCTACATAAAGAACAAAATATGTGTAACTAAAACAGCCACAGGTCTGACCTGCTTAATATGTCAATCCAGAATCTAGTCTTGAAACATATGGACCATTACTGATTGTCTGAGTAATGGGCTAAAGCTAAAAGCACCAAGCGGCCAAAAAAGGTCCCTTAGTCAGGGTATCTCAGACTTTAAACATGTTTGCTGGCAAGATCCCTACCCGAGACTAGCTCCAGAAAGTTGCCCATTTTTCTCTATAACAGGCAAGGTGGAGCAGTGTGAAAAGGTCTGATTCATCAGCATTCTTTGCTTTGCAAGAACCTGTCAGGGGATTTCTCCCCTGGCAACGCAGCGCCAAGAATTATTAGGACACTCAAATCCTTACTGCACATTAAGGTGGCAATTCATGAAGAGGTAAGGATGGAAAGACTGAGACTGCAAATAAAAGTGACCAAAATGAGTTTCCTCTGTACAGGTGGCAAGGTTCAGGCTTGAAGTGTCCCCTTGGGTGCTTTTCATGGGAGGTTTTCCAGGCAGATCCAACTGGCAGGAGAACCCAGGGTAGAACCAAAACATAACAGAAAATGATATATCCCAATTTGCCAGGGAATGCATCAGAATCCCAGTGGAGGAACTGGAGGACTTTGCTGATAAGAGGAACGTCCGGAAAACCGAATATAGAAAGTTGTCATTTGTATTTTTGTTTATTTACTTTCATTTACAATTCCCCTTATATTTTGGTACATCTAGTGTGAATTTCTTGTCAATCTGTAATTGGGTTTATGTTTAGTGGTGTGTTCTCCCACTAAACCCCTCATTTATGTGTGAATAACAATCGACCACACCTGCTTTAGACCGCTGGGCTCTGACAGATGTAGAAAAAAGTGAAAGAGGATTGTAAAGTGAAAGTGAGCACAGAAAAAACAAAGTGTGTATTGCACTTTATTCCCTCACAGTGTGCTCTAAGCTTACATTTAAATGCCCATCAGTCGATTTTCTGCTGCTTAACTGGAATCAGGTTGCAGTAGCAGCAATGAAAGCTGCCCAGGAGGCATCTTGATCAGGTGTCCAAACTGTCTTTGCCGGTTTTTGTGATGTGAATGAGCAGCAGCTCTGTTCCAAGCTTCCACTCTGTTTGTCCCTGTGCCATAATCACCTATGAATAATAATGCAGTGATCAGTTCACTGTAAATGTGACTCCATTGTTTATGCCGAAAAAAACTAACCAGTTCAGACTGAAAAATGAACAATCTAGAAAACAGGGTTATTCATCTTGACACATGCTAATTTGGCTTGCCTTCACTGCAAGTGCTTCCACCAGCATTTGCACTTGATTAATAGTGTAATTACAGCCAGTATCATCTTGATGCAATGACTCTAATGCACATGCAGAATGCTATGAAGGTAGGCTTTAAATAGAGCCTTCTGACCTTTGCGAAATGACTTTGTTCCAGTGCCCTCTTAGGAATCTCTGATTTTTATTATTTCCTGAACAGATTTAGGACTTTTGCAACAATATATGCAGAGTGGGACATTTTAACATTATTGCTTCATAATTCACTTAAACATATCAACTATGATTTTATTATTTTCCACAACTATTTTCATCAACTATTATTTTATTAGATTTTTGTGGAAGAAAATGCCACTAAAACCAAAAGGTAATGATCTACCTAGAAGATGACTATTTCTAACTGAATATTATTAGTGACTACATAGATACCTCATGAGGAACAGTCTCGGTTTGTGGGACTTTTCTGGTTTTCTAGAGGCTTTGACGTGACAACATGCAGGGCATTGTCTCAGGCACTTTTCTGGTTTTCTAGAGGGTAAAAGCTTTGACGTGATGTGCAACATGCAAGACACAACAGAGCAAACAGGAAATATATACCAAACAGCAACTTGTCCTCAGTGAGGTGTTAACATAGACAGTTCCTTTTGTGGCTGATCAGGGTACACAGTTGTATGATCCCCGTATAACTCACATATGACAAAGCAGAAGAGTTACATGTGAGCAGAAGACTTAAATGTTACTCAGATAAGCTGCATCACAGTCTCTCAAATCTGAGTTGCTAAAGGTCAGTGGGATGTGGTCAGCTCAATCAAGACACAACAGAGCAAACAGGAAATGTATCCTTCGCTTTCCTAATAATAGATTTCAGTGTTTGTTATTGTACGATCTACATATTGTCTCTTGGAGCTTTGGTCTTTATCCCCTGTGGCTTATTTGGGGCACACAGACCACGAATACAGCTATATTTTTAATGCATTTATGTCCTTCACGGGAGAGTGACCAATGCTTCCTCACAAGCCACTGAAGACATACCACTGTGGTGCAGTGGAGTGTTTACACAAATAACCTAATAAGAATTAAGACAACTGTAAAAAAATGCTGATTTATTTATTTTTTCGAATCATTTTGGATTTGGTAGGAAAATCAATCAATTGTGAGATGGAATTTCTGAGTCATATTGCAACTTGTATAGACGAAAATATAAAGGCTTTTCTCTCTCCACTGTGGTGGTGGAGTGTTTAAGTGCTGCTGGTTTATTTACATTTTAGGAAAATCCAATTGTGTAATGAGTCATATGCAGTATTTATATAGATCACCAGACTCACAAACAGTACTAAGGACTGGAGATCGGGAAAGGCCAAACAAGATCAGGAAGATGCATCAGAACGAACCAAGACACCCTAGCAACCCAAAAACTAAATACAAGGCCTTAAATACAATCATGCAGGGGTAATGATGGTGATGATGAAACACATGGGGTGAGAGTACCAGTAACCAGCGGAAGGGGGGAATACTGCAGGCACAAACACAAACAGAAAAATGAATCCCTATATACAAGATAACAGCAGTGAAAATCTGATACACGACAAAAAGCACCTAGCCTATAACAGTACTGGAGCAGCATCTAGATGAAGGTAAAGTTACTTGTGGTAATGACTTTATCTGTACTAAGCACTAAATCAGAGATAAAGTCAGTTCAGTTAAAATCTCTGGATAAGGAACAGGGGGGCAGTTTACAGCAACAAATAGAACTCATTTGAGAGTCTTACTCTTACTAGTCTAAAAACCCCCAAAACACTTCTAATTTTGTTCAGGTTCACCATAAAAACTGAAAAGGCATTCCACTAATTCAATTCAATTCAATTCAACTTTATTTATATAACACCAATTTACAATTAGGATATCTCAGGGCACTTTACATAATAAAGTCAAGACTATACAAACATGTAGAGAAAACCCAACAAATCCCCCTTGAGCAAGCCATAGGCAACAGTGGAGAGGAAAAACTCCCTTTAATGGAAGAAACCTCCAGCAGAACCAGGCTCAGGGTGGGCGGCCATCTGCCTTGACCGGTTGGGCAGAGTGGAAAGTGGAGAGAGAAAAGAACAGAGCAACAAAAGCAACAACAAAACATTGAGCAGGTTAATAGGACCAGTAGCTGCACACTGGAAGACACACAGCGCCAAATCTGCGGACACCTGTGGACAGGGAGAGAGAGAGGGGGAAAGAGAGGGAGAGAGACTAACTTAGCTAGAATCTAGAACCACATATAGAAACCCACATTGACACAGGTGTTACTAACACCAGCAGTTAACTTTTAATTCACTAAGTAATATACATTCAACATTGTGATGCGGACATGTGACAGTTGATGTTGTTGACGCCAGGGTCAATGAAAGCATGGTCATTGTCAAGTGGTACAACAAACCTGTCATACAGATCTCAACTTAATGTGCAACTGAGCTAGACAAGGACAGACAAAGCTAAACACTGGAGTAAATTAAAGAAAGTTCACCAAGTCGCACACTGTGAAGGAATACAACACATTCGTGGTGGGGATAGACCTCCTTGTACCTTGCAATGCAGCCAAGGCCACAGAGGTTTTACCTCCACCTGTTCTGGCAGACCGTTATCTTAGGCCTTATGAATGCATGGCTGATCTACTGCCATGACTGTACAGCCACGGAAACAGAAGAGTTTCCAGGCAGAGGTTTCCACTAGCCTGATTCTTGACCATTAAAAAGGGGAAGCCCAACACTTCACACCTTAACACCTCCACCATTACCCAAGAGACTCCTTGTTGGACACTAGCCTGTCCTTTTCTTGAGAGTCACTAACACATTAGTCCAAACATGCCCCAGGACAGGCTGAGCACCTCAATTTCACTCCACTTTAATGTAATCATTCATACTAAAAGAGGCCCTTTACAGGATTTTGATTAGGTGGATTAATCTGTGGTTTTTAGGGGGAATTTAAAATATAAGAACTGCTAAAACAGACTAATGTCCTGCATGCAGCAAAGCAAATCTCATTTTCCCATTAGCTCTGAATTGGAATGACTTTGAAGGATGGAACACAAAAGTGACATCTTGATATTTTGCTATTTGAGCAAAAACAGGACCCAGAGCAGCAGGCTTGTTGACAATCAGCCTAATTTTACCACATTTATTTGCAATGATGTCAAGAGTATATTTCATTGGCCTCTTTTTTACAAAATAGCTAAAATAACTTTAGGCCCATTTAGACCTGACAGCAGATCTGGGCAAATATGAAAGGCAGGAGCACCCCAACATGTAATATGAGCAGACAGAAATGTCAGCAGATAATCAAGCAAAATGTCAGTAATCAACAGGAGCTCAGGTTAACTTGAAAATATTGATGGGATGCATTTCTAGGTTTTATTATTCTGTTTATCCAATCCAAAATGCTGCATCAAGATTACTGACTGGGATTGGTAAGAGAGATTTACATTTACATTTACATTTACATGACAATTTTCTCCAAAGCAACTTACAGGGTAATGGTACATACATACACAGTGGTGATGGCTGCCATGCAGGGTGCTCATCACCACTGCTCAGTGTCTTGCTCAAGGACACGCAGTGACTGGTGATCAAACCACTGACCCTGTGGTCCATGGACGACTTGCCTTACCAACTGAGCTACAGCCGCCTCTTAGATCATATTTCACCTTCATTAGCTTCTCTCCATTGGCTTCCCATTAAATGTAGAATAGAATTTAAAACCCTTCTTCTTACCTATAAAGCTCTAAACAGTCAAGCTCTATCATACCTAAAAGATCTCATTGTACCATATCATCCTAATAGACCACTTTGGTCCCAAAATGCAGGCCTACTTGTGGTTCCCAGAATTTCCAAAAGTAGAATGGGAGGCAGAGCCTTTAGCTATCAAGCTCCTCTCCTGTGGAACCAGCTACCAGTCCAGATTCGGGAAGCAGACACCCTCTCAACTTTTAACACTATAGGCTCAAAACTTTCCTCTGTGATAAAGCTTATAGTTGGTTATAGTCATGCTGCTATAGGCTTAGACTGCTGGGGGACTCTGCACTGAGCCACTTTCCTCTTCTCTTCAGTCTCTCCTCTCTATTGTTGCCTATGGCTTGCTCAATAGGGATTTTTTGGGTTTTCTTTAAATGTTTGTATAGTCTTGACTTTATTATAGAAAGTGCCTTGAGATGACCTTGTTATAAATTGGAGCTATATAAATATGAGGAAGATACCAAATACTTTAGACAAGTGTCTTTGCATGAAAATATGAGAAAAGCGATTGACTTTTAATTTATTTCAAATATTTTTATTCAGTTACGAATGGTAAATCTTCTTCCTAGTTGTGCTATTACTCAGTTTTATTAACAAGGTCTTTTGGTTGTTATGCAAGAGTTCCCTTTAGATTTATATTGTGTGGTTTATTTATTCAAACAAAGTCAGATTTGATTGTATGTTTTTGGTTCAAGATTCCCAACTTTGCCTACTCTGTATTGTGAAACACCACTTAGCTGTCTTGCTGCAGTGTGGAGCCCACCTTTATAACATATGCTAAAGTAACCAGCACTCGGTTTTATGATAATGTAATGCCAGCGGGAGGAATGGGAATTATGTCTAGTCTAGCAGTGTTCATTTTGTATTGGCTTAGGCTTCCACATCGGTTAAGGGTCCTTGCCTCACCTTCTATCATTGGCTGAGCTTTGAAAGCATTTGATGAGTATCAGAATTGTTGTGGTTTGATCTTGATTGAGCAATCATTCATGGAAAGAAAGAAAGAAAACAAACACATATATGTGTGTGTGTTTGTGTGTGTGTACGTGTGTATGTATGTATGTATGTATATATATATATATACTGTATATGTTTACAAACTACTGTAGCTGGCCATTTTCTGCTGTCATTTTCATTCTTCTGTTAGTTTTGTGAAAGGAGAAGACAAAAATGTAGATAAACATGACAACCTTTACACATTTATATAACAATAGCTAATGTAAGAAAACACCTGCTAATTAGTGTCTCTTCAAAAACTAAAAGGAACCAAATCTCCATGCCAGGTACTTGCCCATGCTTACGGCACTTTTCACAAGCAACCACCTGTAATGACACACTTTTGGTCACCTCTAGGTCAAGGAAAATCTAATATGAACTTTATGCTTTGAACACACAAACACAATTGCAGAAGTTCATTTAGGCAGACACATTAATGAAAAGTCATAATGTCTCCAAATGGGTTATGGGTTTAAGGTATGATGCAGACAAAATTATGCTATAGCCTCTGTTTCTACAACACTGTGAAAAAATTGTAAAATAAATCACCAGAGTTATTGATTTTTAATTGTTACAGTTTTTTGTTCTCATGGCACCGGTATTTAAGATGAACCAGCCACAGCAATGCTTAAACACCTGTTTAAACTCCAAAGAAATATAACAGGGAAATACATGCTTTTTGTTTTTCTTCTTGAATGAGAAAAACCCATTCCACTGAGACTACTTTGAAATAACAAAGAACAGGATGACAGGACAACTAGTACAGAGCGGTCAGGATGTCCCAGTTTTTCCTGGCAAAGGAGTGCAACTCTGTCCACATTCGTAAATTCAATTTAACTCCCTCAGAAATAAGTATGCTATTATATTAATTATTCAACCTGCCTCCAACACCAGAATCTCATTCAAATTTGGGGATGCTCCCGATCAGAAGTAGATTCATGTTTTGTCTATGTACCTGTCAGACCTCAGTACAAAAAACTCTCAAACATGGAAAGGAGGAATTAACTCATGTCCTTGGTGTTCTTCAGTTCAGCACCACTCCCTCAAAAAGGAAACCGCTGAGCAAGTCCTTGTGAAGTATGAGAGCATTCCAGTCAACGGAAAGTGCTTCTTCTCATATACTCTAAGAATAATCAATAACATCTGTCACTTGAACCCCTGTTTTATCATCACAACTCCAAACAGCATGATGTGTTTGGAAAGACTGTATACTACATATCAAAATATTTTACTTTGTAACAATATTTATTTCTTTGCAATAAATGCTGATTTTTTAATAATTTGTGTTACTCTCATAATACATCCACAGAAACTACAATATGGTGTAATTTAAATCCCATACGTTAAATCAAAGTCACCTACATATGACCAACAGCATGAATTCAGTCAACTTCAACGCTCTTACACAAACATGCATGTGTCCTCCTCACAGAGCCTGAAGTTAAATCTGCTTGATTTATGCACACAACTAGATGCACCTGAGCTAATAACTTTTAATGTGCATCAGCTGTTTACATCAGATTAAAGTCCAAAATGGGGGATTTTTAACAGGTGACACCAAATACAGCATTCATACTACAGTCTGGTGTGGGAAGTCAATGTACCCAAATGTGGAAGTTCTCTAAAGAGAGAATGTTTCAGATGTAGAACAGAATGTTCTGTGGTTCCTCCTTTTTGTTGTTGTACAAACTGCAGAATTGAACCCTTAAGCACAATTTAGTGGGAATCCTAATAACTAGATAATTAATATTAAAATAGCTTTATTGATGAGCATAGCTGCTCATTAGCACAGGCGTTGAAGAGGATACAGTAGTCATGTGCAGATGCCCAACAGTAATGGCTTCAGTGTTAAAGTGCACATAAATAGATGACTGAGAAGGGGTTGGTCACTTGGTTACGGAGGTTTTCTATTGAGGCAGCACAAAACAGGGACAACTTCTCCTGTGAGTCACACTCCTATCACTGTTGTCACCAATGAGTTTTTGCAGCTTAGTTTTCTCCTGAGAGAACTGCACCACTTTTAATAAACCAATACATAAATGTTAATCCATAAATGCAGACTAAGGAGTGTTTGTATGAACAAATAAATAGTGAATAGTGTCTGTATATATCCATGTATTCGTTGTGTTCTGAGTTGGGTCTCAGTGGCAGCAGGTTACGGTTCTCTTTAAGTCCGTCAGCTGGACATCACTGGTAAACCTCCAGGAGGCACTCCTACAAGATGTCTAAACTTCAACTTGCTCCTCTCTACATGAAGAAGCAATGGCTCCGAGGTTCCCCGCCTATCCAACCTACAGAATAAACTCATTTCGACCCCTATGCATTTGGAAATTGGAAAATCAAACACTTGACGCACACTGAATTTATTTTATACACAACCACACATTGTTCCCATTCACAACAGTTCACTGTATTTTCTGAAGCTAGGGGAAGATCAGTTAGGTTTCAATGTCAACAGTGAGCCTGTAGGACAGTGGGGGATTTGAGATCTTATGTGTAACTGTGTCAGTTGTGTCATATCCGAGAAAAGCCACCTCACTTCTGTTTGGGTTGGGTGTTTCACACCGTTAAAGGTCAGTTTCAGGTTTGTGGCAGCTGCTGTTAATGTCACCCAACACCACCTCCAGAGGCAGCTCTATGTTGGTCTCAAAAAAAGGATGTGGATTACATTTCATGACTTCACATTTATTGAGAAAATGCTGCTTCCATAGACTGGGACATTGAAAATAGAACTGTGTTTCAACACGATAAAATAAAAAAAATATTTATAGCGTTTAAATAATACGGTATTTAAAATTTCACACTTACAATATAGGACATCCCTGTCCAGGGTCATTTGATCATGATTTAACTTGAATACTGAGCATCCATAGGAAAGCCCAGCCATTTTTTGCCACATTTGCATTAGTAATTTACAACACAGAGACATGTTCTAGGGTCAAATGAAGGTGTATGAATACCAAAGTAGATGTACTCACGATGTGAGTGAGATGTCAAAAAAAAAAAAAAAAAAAGACCTGTCAGTGAAGATTCTCAGTCATTCTGGTTTGGTTATCTGAAGAATGAATCATCTCAGCTACACTTTCTTCTCAGAAGTCCAGCTGACATGATTCAATCTTTGGACAGATGTCAGATGGTGCAGTATTTTACTGTTTCAAGCACCTTTTCACTTCATTGTCCCTTCAGACAGATTTGCTTTTCCCCCATTTCTGCTGTGTGAGTTATGGTTTCATCACAAAACCAGAGGTGGTACATCTAATATTTTTTGTCACATATTGTAGCTTAAAGAGGTACATTTCATTTTGGCTACTTTGACTTTTTACACTACTTAACATTTGGGATTTAACAACTACATTTCTAATAATAAATTACAATATACAGCAGGGGTCTGTATAATTCCAAGTAGCCCGCCAAAGGGTTAATGAATCCTACATAAATGAATATAAAACCTTAGGTTAGTCAAATCTGATTGGTCACGTGGTAAACCAACTTACATGTATATCCAATTAAATTCAGAATGTCCTGTCCCCTTCTTACACATAAGAATCATCTGAAAATTAGTTGTCAAACAGTCCGCTGCTAATAAGCTTGATGAGCCAGTGATGATCAGTGTTGCCAACTTAGCACCTTTGTTGCTACATTTCACTATTTTCAGATCTTTTATTGACTCTTTTTCAAAAAAGCGACTAGCTACAAATCTAGCGACTATTTCTGTTGTTATTAAAGACTTTTGGAAACTCTGACATGAAAAAACGTATTGTTCTAAGTCTTCTCAACGAGCAGCGGGTACTAAATGAATCACTCTTGCACGGTGCCGCTGATGGAAACCAAACCAGTAAGAGACAGAGGCACTAAAATGCATTTTTTATACATACTTTTTATACAGTTTTAAACATGCAAAAATAATTTTTGTAATGTTAGGGACACCAATATTTTGTAAAGGTTCACCCTGTCAATTTGTTCAGGTTTACATAAGCTATGAGAATATTTGTTACAAACATGAGTAGCAAATTTCATTTTGAACAAGTAGCTCTCAGGGGAAAAAAGGTTGGAGATGTTTTTTTGATAAAAATGAATAGGCTACCTAGTGAGACAGCAATAACCTCACTAAACCAGTCTCATACATTCTCATTTCCTCTTTCCATGGTCTTAAAATACTTTTTTGACATATCAGCAGCAGTTGTAGCAGATTTTTGGCATGTTGTGCTGAGTCTGGCCTGTTTCAGTGGTCTACAGTGCAGGAGCTAGCACAGTTACAGTGAAAACCCCCAGACTTATGGTTTATTTTCAGACATAAATCTGCTTATTCACTCATAGTTAATTTACTAACATTCTTTGCTCTCTTCTCCCTCTGAAGGAAGGCAGCACACAACCATCCACTTTGTTTACCTGTGTTGAAATCACGTCACAAACCTAGGCAATGGCTACACAACCCTTTAGCCTCAGATTTCCTCTTTTTCTCTTTCATTCTGTGTTTCATGACCTTATTTCCAGCTCTCTGGACATTTTCTCAGTTTTATATTTTTGAAATTCCAGTGCTGTTAGTTAGGCTGTTAGTTAGGCTGTTACTGTCACCGTGTGATGGGAGAACATGAGGAGTTTATAAATAAAACTGAAATAAGCATCAGATCATGAACTTAAACAGCTTCAAACCAACATTTGTGTCTACCACTAATTAGTCAATACGTGTACAATGAAAATCATAAAAATAAACTAAATTTCAACCTCATTTTAAAAAAATAATACTGTAGAACAAGGCAAAAAGAGTGAAAGAATAAAATGAAGTATTATATTTAAAAGGGGCCACACCTTTATGTGTATGAATACACAGTGCAGAATGTTGGACAAGATGACGTGCAAAAGCACAACCAAACCCCATTAGAAACTTAGGAAACAAAAGGGTTGAACAGTTTAATGTGTATTATTGTCCCCTAGCATGTATGTGATTTTGACCCATGAGAGAGATTTGATCAATATTTCATTATACATTCCTTAAGGGCATCAGGTTTTGTATGATACAGCTCTGCACTTTTTAGTATTTGTGTTGTAGATGTAACCTCACCCACCCAGGAAAAAGCTCATTTAGTTCCTCTCTGCTCATGTGAATATGTTACACCCACATTCAGTGTCTTGTTGCTGACATACGTGCCCTTATGGCAATAATGGAGCTCTGAGCTCCATTATTGCCATAAGGGCACGTATGTCACAAGAAAACAACATCAAATGCAAGCGGTGCATTGTTGGAGTGTTTCTGGTGGGGGGCTGCAGATTTCTTCTGAGCTGTTGTCTTTTCTTACATGGGTGGTTTCATTTCTTCCATGGTCTATCATTGCCTGCAGGAAAAAATAAAGCTCTATAAACATATGAAAAGTAGACATTTCATCACTGAAATCAGGATGTAGACTAGAAAATGCTATGCAATGTTGGTTAGCAGGGAAACCTTTCAAATATCTCTACAGCGGTTTGGTGTATTTTACACTATAATTGAATTCTGGTTTAAATCAATGAGTATGCAAATTCTTGCAGCCTTTTTCTTTTCAATATGAGAAGATATTGTAGCGGCCCGGCCGGTGGACCAGAGGCTGGGCCGCTAAGGAGTATGGGAAATGTAAATAGTTGCTGTGTTTAGTGTGTTTTAGTGTAGTTGTGTTAATGATTGTGGGTGTGGGCAATGTGTTTGATTGTGTGGGGGATATTGGATGTGTTTTATGTGGTGTTTATGTGTGCTAGTGTTGGCCGGCACCATAAGGGAGGGTGTTGTGTGTGGGAGTGACCCTCATGTTGTTGTTGGCTTTTTGCCGTTTGTTTAAATAATTCCACTGAAATAGCCAGCTTTATTTAAACAAAAGACAAGAAGCTGTTTTTACTGTTCATTCTGGGACACTTGTAGTCGTGCGGTGTATGGGGCACAAGTGATTTTAGTACCGGGTCCGGTTAGCTGCCAGCAACCCATGCTGGCTGTAGCTTAGCTGCACCAGTTAGCCAGGATAGACACTCTAGCTCCTTTTAACCCACCGTAGCTGCCACACACCACCAGCTGGCGCTACAATATGTTCACGTTCTTTACTGTATTAGGAATATTATGTTGAAAAAAATCTTTGTTTTACTGTTTCTGCTATTTTGAAATGAGGGAGTGCAAACGTTTACATCTAACTGTATTTGCAATTTTACACTCAATGACACTCCCATTAATCTTAGCTGTGTGATGTATCTGCTACACTGGGTCAAGTTGGCTTCGTCTCGGCCGACAAGTCGTGCTTGTCCATACCACAAATGTGAGCTGATGATCATGTATAGTAGGGCTAAAAGCGTCTGCTAAATGTAAATGTAAATTGCATCAGCTGCACATTAAATTCCCATCTCACTATTGGAGGATATTTTATCATGTCGTTCATTCTGTCAAATTGAATCTTGCAACTACTGCAAATCAAAAGACGAAGAGAAAACATGTAGGGAAAACTTTTTGTATTATTTCCAAAGCCACATTTGCAGCTTTAGACATTATTTATATTAAATAAATAATTTAATATGCAGCAACACTGCAAAGCTGTGCCTTTACCCTTACACAACACACCCCAGAGCTCCAGTCAGTAACAAGTGACCTCACAGTCTATGCTAACAGATGCGTTCCACTGCAGTTATCCCAAAAAAGATTACTTAATACTCAAAGCTGCTGAATGAGTGTGACCCACACAACACTGTAAATTTATTACAGAAACCATCATTCACCAGCTCTATGCTGATGTAAAGGCTGCTGCGCCTGTAGCCACACCCCACAATGATGTCACATTGCTGACATCTCCTCGAGGGTAGTGGCAGAAACTAAATTTGAATCTACCATTATCAGTTAGTCTCATTCACATTTGTTTTCAGAAGAGATCTGCTTTGGAGAAGCAGCAGCAACTTGATAAATGTGATCTTTGTGTGGCTCCTGTCTGAGCTGACCAGACACTGAAAATGGAAGCAAGTGCTGTGATGAGGACAGATGTCATGGGGACTGCTGTTCTTTCACAAAGACAGAGACAGGAAGTCAATGATGAGGTTGGTATAATCACACTTGGGGTTCAGATATTTGACTAAATATTGATGTTGGCAGTGGCACAAATTTAGACTCCAAATGCTATCTATTCCGTGGCTGAGGTATCAGATTAGAGATGTCCCCAAGCAGCCACAACACGCATTAATCCTGTAATGATCCAGTATCCTAAAGTCAATGCCAATATTAGTCTGGTGACATGGAGACTTCATAAGCTTCTTTCCACAGCAACTACAAGGGTAGATTAATACAGTAAATGGCACTTTCCTATTTTACAAACTTTAAGGATTAGTTTGGCATTTAGGAAATGGGCGAGCAACTTGTCTTGCTCAAGGATACTTCAACATGTGACCAGAGGGAGAGAATACAACTGTTTTTTCTGTCATCAGCTTTTGTTGTTTTTCTTTGCTAACATGCTAACATCAGGACATTCATTGTTGTATATAATATGGCTACTATTTCTGCAATGGATCTGATTGTTTTTCCCTTCTTTACAATGTTCAAATTGATGGCTTTTCTCCCAGACAGCTGTGTGGTTATCATGGTATTTGTCTTTTTTACCAATGCTAAATTTAAGAGCAGTCATTATTATTTTTTGCTTTGAAAATTTAATTTCACTGATAATAACTTATAAACAATTCAATTTAACTTTTTTTAATGTAGCGCCAATTCACAATGTCTTTACATATTAAGTCAAAACTACACAGACATCAGAGAAAACCCAACAAATCCTCCTGGAGCAGCCATAGGCAACACTGGAAAGGAGAAACTCCCTTTAACGGAAGAAACCTCCAGCAAAACCAGGCAGGCAGCCATCTGCCTTGACTGGTTGGGGTGAGTCGAAAGTGGAGAGACAAATAAAAACATTGGGCAGCTTGGTAGGAAGACTGGACTGGAAGACACACAGCTCTAAAGCTGGGGACACCTGAAGACATGGACAGAGAAAGAAGGAGACAAAGAGGGACAAGCACAACTATGGGAGAAAGAAGACACAGAGTCATGTCATACAATGGTGACATATAAATTAGGGCTGAGAGGAGGAAAGTGTCTTGGTGCATCAGGGGTTGGTCCCCCAGCAGTCTAAGCCTATAGCAGCAGGACTAGAACTAACTATACGTTGTATAAAAGAGGAAGGTTTTGAGCCTAGTCTTAAAAATAGAGAGGTCGTCTGCTTCTCGAATCCAGACTGGGAGCTGGTTCCATAGGAGAGGAGCTTGACAGCTAAAGGCTCTGCCTCCCATTCTACTAACACCACCAAATAAACGTTCTCATTTTGATCTTTTGATCTCAGATTCAAATGTCTTTTGAAGGAGCATGTAGGAGCATATGACATTGTAAAAGAATGCAGTACAATATCATTGAAAATATTCACGCAGTCTACTGTTAAGTGGTGTGTGTATTTAGGCTGGGCGATAGAAAGCATAGAACTAAATAACAATATTGTTAACAATATTTAATTGCAACACTGTAAATAGTGATATAACAATAGGGCCATATCTTGTTGGGCATAAATCACTCTATAAAGCACAAACACAGAGTGATCTAAAAAGTCTGATTATTATTAATACCTACTACTACTTAAAACTAGAAAATCTAAAAAAAATTACTTATTGTGCTTAGGAAACATCATCATCTTCATCATTATCATTCATCTGAATCCTTGTCAACAGTTTGGTTAGCATCCTGTGTTTGACTTGGTGGTTGGATGGTTTGACCATCTGTGCCAGTTTCAGCACTTACTTCTTTTATTACTGGGAGAATTGCTGGCGATCAAAACCCTTCTGCATTAAATGGGTTTGTTACTGATGTTGCTCTAACATCTGCCATGATCGCCTCAGTTTGTTCTTGCTGTGTGTGTTTGAGGTGGTGAAATTAATTCAGTGCTTTTCTACCCTATGTTGCTTTTGATTTTTGACACTACTTGGAAATCACAGATGTTTGATTCCAGTCTTATTTGCTGCTAAAATATCTTCAAACAACAGAAGAAGTTATTTTACTCTGAATCAATTCTTCCTCTCAGCTCACTTTTAAATGCTTTAAACCTTACAACATGTATGCAAATGTATGTTATTCCGCAACATGTCAAAGCACAACATAACACATTTTTTCATGAAGAGGAATTAGGGCAGTAAAATATGAAAACACAATTTGGTACAGCTGTAGACAGATGGCTGTTTTTTTCATTTTAAAACTCTGTAGATTTAATTGAGAGCTGCAATCAGCTCTCAACTGGGAATAAACACTAGAGCAGCGGACAATGGCAAATCATCTTTTCATACCAGGCGGTTTATCCTGCAGTCATCAGAATAAAGCGCTGCATCTTCTTGCTTGAAAAGGTAATATTAAGGTAGTATGTAAAATATGCACTGCAATATATTGTAGGTTTGGATTTATCTAATAAATGTGCACAATGACCAAGTCTTGAATGTTGTGGTTTTTGCATTTCATAACTGGTGTTAGTTGAGTTTCCACCATCATGATGCTGCACCATCATGTGACCAAGATCGCGGCATGTGCACATCGTGAGGCCCAGTGTGTCTCCAGTTTCTGCAGTTTTGCTGTATTTTTCCAGCATATTTTGGGTCTGTTCTTGAAGAACAGTAGTACATTTACATCGTACACCCGACAGGAGCTTCTGGATATTGGTTTGTACATTTCCGACAGTTTAATAAATAATCTTTGACTCAACCCTGAGATCGCCACAACACGCGAGGCCGCAGGGCGGAAGTCCTCGAAGACAGCATCAAGACCATAAACAAAGACGGGGGAAACGCGGAGGGCTAAGAGCTAAGCTAAGGCTAAAACTACACCGGCTATCTTTGCCCAGCATTTTCCCTCACTAATGTACGGTCGCTGGTGAAAAAAGTGGATGAGATTCGACTCAACATCAACCACAGCAAGAGACTTTGGAACTGTAATGTCATAATCTTCACCGAAACTTGGTTAAACAGCTGTATACCGGATGATGCTATAACCCTAGCTGGCCACCACATGTTGGCAGACAGAACAGCAGACAGAACAGCAGATGACTCTGGTAAGACCAGAGGAGTTTGTCACGGTTAGGTGTAGACCATTCTATGTGCCATGGGAGTTCACCTCCACCATTATAACTGCCATTTACGTTCCTCCCGACGCTGATGCCAAGCTTGCTATGAACGAACTTCATACGGCCATCAGCAAACAACAGACTGTTCACCCGGAGGCTGCATTTATTGTTGCTGGAGATTTTAATCACTCCAACTTAAAGGCAGTGCTCCCCAGTTTTCACCAAAATGTCTCTTGTCACACCAGAAGAAACAAAACGCTTGACCATGTATACACAAACATGGCTGAACCCTACGATATAACCCCGTTCCCCCACCTGGGACAATCAGATCACCTTTCTTTGTTCCTCACACCCCTCATCAACCATGCGAAGCCATCAGTGAGGAATATCAAAGTGTGGTCAGTGGGGCCTGACTACACACTCCAGGACATGTTTCAACACCAGTGGCTCTTACACTTCCTCTGGTCTTGATTACATTAATGCCACCATAGACAGCATTACATCCCAGAAGCAGATCACCACATACCCAAATCAGAGGCCATGGATGAACAAGGACGTGCGCCTCCTGCTGAAGGCACTTAATGCTGCCTACAGATCAGGTGACGCAGAAGCCTACAGCACTTCCAGGGCAAATCTGAAAAGGGGCTTTAAAAAGGCCAAGCACTGCTACAAACTAAAGCTAGAGCAGCACTTTTCCAACTCTGACCCTCGACGCATGTGGCATGGCATCCAGGCCATTACAGACTAAAAAGCCAGCCAGCCACTCCACCCTCCCAGACACAAATGTCTCCTTCCTGAACCAGCTTAATGACTTTTATGCTCGCTTTGAAGGAGACTACAAAGAACCTGCAACCAAAATCACTCCTTCAACCAACCACTCACCCATCACACTCACCTCCACAGACGTCTACACCACACTGAGCAAGATCTGAAGGACTGTCTCCCACCCACACCAGTTTGCCCACCGTGGCAATAGGAGCACAGAGGATGCAATCTCCATTGCAATCCACTCTGTGCTCACATCCCTGGACATGAACCACCAGACTGAGGAACAGCTTTTTTCCCAGAGCTGTCTCCTTATTGAACTCTGCCCCCCACTGACTTCACTGACCTCTCTGCCACAATCATATACCCCACATTCTTCCTATAACCATTGCACTATTTGATATTGCATACACTCATTGCACTAGCCTGTATATACTCACCTGTAAATACACGTCTGTAAAATGAAATTGATATATATATATATATATACACACAGTGAGGGAAAAATTATTTGGACCCCAGCTGATTTTGTAAGTTTGCCCACTAACAAAGAAATGATCAGTCTATAATTTCTATGGTAGAGAAATCCAAAAAAATGCGTTTCAAAAAAAGTTTTTTTTTTTTGGATTTCTCTACCATAGAAATTATAGACTGATCATTTCTTTGTTAGTGGGCAAACTTACAAAATCAGCTGGGGTCTGGAGACTGACTAGGCCACTCCATGACCTTAATATGCTTCTTCTTCAGCCAATCCTTTGTTGCCTTGGCCGTGTGTTTTGGATCATTGTCATGCTGGAATACCCAACCACGACCCATTTTCAATGCCCTGACTGAGGGAAGGAGGTTGTCACCCAACATGTGACAGTACATGGCCCCATCCATCCTCCCTTTGATGCGGTGCAATTGTCCTGTCCCCTTGGCAGAAAAACACCCCCAAAGCATAATGTTTCCACCTCCATATTTGATGGTGGGGACGGTGTTTTTGGAGTCATAGGCTTATGCTTATATACACATACATACATACATACATACATACATACATACATACATACATACATACACACACACACACACACACACACACACACACACACATATATCTACTACTACTCTTTCGGCTTTTCCCATCAGGGGTCGCCACAGCGAATCATCCTTTTCCACTTCACTCTATCCTGGGCATCTTCCTAAAGAGAACCTAATCATCTTCATCTCTCCTGCTTCCATCTCTGCCTCTTGTCTCTTTCTCACTGCTACTGTCTCTAACCCATAGAGCAGAGCTGGTCTCACCACTGTCTTGTACACCTTTCCTTTGAGTCTTGCTGACACTCTTCTGTCACACAACACTCCTGACACTTTCCTCCACCCATTCCAACCTGCCTGCAATCGCCTCTTCACCTCTTTTCCACACTCCCCATCACACTGAACTGTTGACCCCAAGTACTTTAACTCCTGCACCTTCTTCACCTCAGCCCCCTGTAGCCTCACGCTTCTACCTGGCTCCCTCTCATTTACACACATGTATTCTGTCTTGCTACGACTGACTTTCATGCCTCTTCTTTCCAGAGCAAACCTCCACCTCTCCAGCTGTTCCTCCACCTGCTCTCTACTCTCACTGCAAATCACAATGTCATCATTGTCCAGGGAGATTTCTGTCTAACCTCATCTGTCAACCTGTCCATCAGCATAGCAAACAAGAAGGGACTCAAAGCGGATCCTTGGTGTAGTCCCACCTCCACCTTGAACTCCTCGGTCTGACCTACGGCACATCTCACCACCGTCATGCTTCTCTCATACATGTCCTGAACTACTCTGACGTACTTCTCTGCCACTCCTGACAACCTCATATAGTACCACAGCTCCTCCCTCGGCACCCTGTCATACGCCTTCTCTAAATCCACAAAGACACAATGCAGCTCCTTTTGACCATCTCTGTACTTTTCCATCAACAACCTCAAAGCGAAAATGGCGTCAGTGGTGCTCTTACGGGGCATGAAACCATACTGCTGCTCACAAATCTCCACCTCCTTCCTAAGCCTGGCCTCCACTACTCTTTCCCACAGCTTCATTGTGTGGCTCATCAGCTTTATCCCTCTGTAGTTGCTGCAGTTCTGCGTGTCACCCTTGTTCTTAAAGATCGGCACCAGAACGCTTCTCCTCCATTCCTCAGGCATCTTCTCACTCTCTAAAATCCTGTTAAACAGACTTGTCAGAAATTTCACTGCTGTCTCTCCTAGACACTTCCACACCTCCACAGGTACGTCATCAGGACCAACAACCTTTCTACTCTTCATCCTTTTCAGAGCCTTCCTCACCTCATCCTTTCTAATCTCTGCTATTTCCTGATCCACAACAACCACATCTTTCTCCCTTCTTTCCCTGTCATTTTCCTCATTCATCAGTTCCTCAAAATACTCCTTCCATCTTCTCTGCACACTCTCTTGGCTTGTTAGCACATTTCCATCTCTGTCTTTAATCACCCTTATCTGTTGCATATCTTTTCCATCCCTATCTCTCTGTCTGGCTATCCTGTACAAGTCCTTCTCTCCTTCCTTCGTGTCTAACCTGTCATACAGCTCATCATAAGCTTTCTGTTTGGCCTTTGCCACCTCCCTCTTCACTCTGCGCTGCACTTCCTTGTACTCCTTTCTACTTTCCTCGGTCCTTTCTACAACCCACTTCCTTTTAGCTAACCTCTTCCTCTGGATGCAGTCCTGTACTTCCTCATTCCTCATGTAGTTTCTTCATTCTTTAGCTTTCACCACTTGGTCTTCTTTTCTGTCTTTCCTCTCTTCTTCTTCCTGACCACCAGAGTCATCTTACACACCACCATGTGGTGCTGTCTTGCTACACTCTCTCCTACCACCACTTTACAGTCACTAACCTCTCTTAAATGACCTCTTCTACATAGAATGTAGTCCACCTGTGTACTCCTACCTCCACTCTTGTATGTCACTCTGTGTTCCTCTCTCTTCTGGAAGTAAGTGTTAACTACAGCCATTTCCATCCTCTTAGCAAAGTCCACTACCATCTGTCCTTCTGGGTTCCTGTCCTTTACACCAAACCTGCCCATCACCTCCTCATCACCTCTGTTCCCCTCACCAACATGCCCATTAAAGTCTGCTCCAACAACTACTCTCTCTCCTCTGGGGATACTCTCTACAACCTCATCAAACTCACTCCAGAATCTCTCTTTCTCCTCTAACTCACAGCCAACTTGTGGAGCATACCCACTGACCACGTTCACCATCACCCCTTCGATTTCTAAATTTAGGCTCATCACCCTGTCAGAGACTCTTTTCACCTCTAGAACATTGTTCACAAACTCCCCCTTCAGGATCACTCCTACTCCGTTTCTCTTCCTATCCACACCATGGTAGAACATTTTGTATCCTCCTCCAATACTACGTGCTTTGCTACCCTTCCACCTCATCTCCTGCACACACAGAACATCTACCTTCCTTCTCTCCATCATATCTGCCAGCTCTCTACCTTTCCCTGTCATTGTTCCAACATTAAGACTCCCTACTCTCAGATCTAAGCTCCTGCCTTTCCCCTTCTCTCTCTGACCACGAACCCTTCTGCCTCCTCTCCTTCTTCGACCAACAGTAGTCCAATTTCCACCGGCACCCTGTAGGTTAACAGCACCGGTGGCGGTCGTTGTTAAACCGGGCCTCGACCGATCCGGTATGAAAGTGGTATGGATGACTCGCATGGTTGTACTTGGCAAAATTTCATGCCGGATGCCCTTCCTGACGCAACCCTCTCTATTTATCCGGGCATGGGACCGGCACAGAAGTTACTGGCTTCAATATACATATATACATATATATATATATATATATATATACGTATATATATATATATATATATATATATATATATACATATATATATATATACATATATATATATATATATATATATATATATATATATATATATATATATATATATATATATATATATATATACATATATATATATATATATATATATATATATATATATATATATATATATATATATATATATATATATATATATATATATATATATATATATATATATATATATATATATATATATATATATATATATATATATATATATATATATATATATATATACATATATATATATATATATATATATATATATATACATACATATATATATATATATATATATATATATATATATATATATGTATGTATATATATATATATATACCCGTATGTATGTATATATATATATATATATATATATATATATATGTATATATATATATGTATATATATATATATATATATATATACGTATGTACGTATATATATATATATATATATATATATATATATATATATATATATATATATATATATATATATATATATATATATATATATATATACATATATATATATACATATATATATATACATATATATATATACATATATATATATACATATATATATATATATACATATATATATATATACATATATATATATACATATATATATATATATATATATATATATATGTATATATATATATGTATATATATATATATATATATAGTAGATCGTAGAATCGATTCCCATACCCTTAATGCTACCTGCCAACCTTGTTGCGCTAATGAGTGATACAAATACTAGAGTCAGACCGGCTCGGACATCGCCCTTTAACAAGGTCCGCGTCAGGTGTCGAGGAACCAGGGCAACCTGATGAGAAGTGGGCTACTGGAACAAGAACTAGGCATTCATGGACTAGAGATGAGAACAGGGAACTAATGGAATGCTACTACTCAAGTAACCCTAGCGAGAGGGGTTACATGCGAAGGATGTGGGACCTATGGACGCTTCGAAACCCAACATCTAGACTAACACCGAAACAGCTAGTAGCTCAGTGCTCTAATATCCGTAAGAAACACCTGCTATCGCAACTAGAGATTGATGAGGTACAACACAAATGCTACGGCAAGGGGGAGCCAGGACGACAGGTCAGAGGGGAGATATCATCATCATCCCCACAATCGGAGATTGGGTTCCAAGCCCCAATAACAACAGAGCTTAATGCAAGAGCAGCTGACCTGAGATTGAAAATCATGGCTAAGATGGACTCCTGGCACCCCCGTGGCCGGTTACCAAGAATACGTGAAGTACCTTCTGAAAGTTTCCTAGAGGATGTTAATGCAGCACTACAGACAATCCCAACTACGACCATCACTGAGACCAACCAGCTGATATACAGCACAGCAACTGTGATCCTTGAGGTGCTTGGCTATAAGATCAACACAAGCACAAATAAGGTGCACTATCCTCCATGGAAACGGAGGTTGGAGGCTAAGATCAAGGCAACACGGAGAGAAGTTAGCCAACTATCGGAATTACAGAAAGGCATGATGAAGAAGTACAACCTGCCTGAGAAATACAACAACCTGTCCATACCTGAGGCCCTTGAGACTGCCAAACAAAGGCTCACAGCCCTGGCTACCCGGCTGAAGAGATACACCCGAGAAGTTGAAACCAGGAGAATAAACAGGATGTTCTCCACTGAGCCATCCAAGGTGTACTCACAGTGGCAGGGTAATAACATGAGAGCAGACCCGCCAAGGCTGGAGACTGAAGAATACTGGAAGAACATATGGGAGAAGGAGGCAACACATAACAGCAATGCCCAATGGCTGGTGGACTTGAGAGCAGACCACAGCAACCTTCCTGAACAAGATCCAGTAACCATCACAATGGCAGACATCCAAGAGAGGGTCTCAGGCATGAAGAACTGGACAGCACCAGGGCCTGACATGATCCATGCCTACTGGCTAAAGAAGCTAACTTCCCTTCATGAGCGACTGGCGGCACAAATGAACACGCTAATAGTGGATGGAACCCACCCTGAATGGCTAACGGAAGGACGAACAGTACTGATCGTGAAGGACCCCAGAAGGGAGCAGTCCCATCCAACTACCGCCCAATAACCTGCCTCTGCACAACATGGAAGCTCCTGTCGGGCATCATAGCGGCTAAGATGACCAGGCACGTGGATCAATACATGAGCAAAGCACAGAAAGGAATTGGTAGTAACACCAGAGGAGCCAAGCACCAGCTCCTGGTAGATAAAGCGGTCACCCGAGACTGCAAGACCAGACATACCAACCTGTGCACTGCCTGGATTGACTACAAGAAAGCCTACGACTCAATGCCGCACACATGGATCATGGAATGCTTAGAACTGTATAAGATCAACAGGACTCTTAGAGCCTTCATCCAGAACTCAATGGGAAGGTTGAAAACAACGCTTTCCAGCCAATTGCCCAAGTCAACATCAAGTGCGGCATATACCAAGGAGATGCTCTGTCCCCGCTGCTGTTCTGCATAGGCCTGAACCCCAGCCAGATCATCGCCAAGAGTGGTTACGGATATCGACTACGCAATGGAGCAACCGTCAGCCACCTCCTCTACATGGATGACATCAAGCTGTATGCCAGAAGCGAACGAGACATCGACTCGCTGATACATACCACCAGGATATACAGCCAAGACATCGGAATGTCATTCGGACTGGACAAGTGTGGCCGGATGGTTGCGAGGAGAGGAAAGGTAGTCAGAACTGAGGGGATTGTACTACCAGAAGGCAAGATAGCAGATGTGGAAGACAGCTACAAGTACCTTGGGATCCCGCAGGCAAATGGTAACCACGAAGAGGCCGCAAGGAAAGCAGCGACCACCAAGTACCTCCAGAGAGTAAGGCAAGTCCTGAGAAGTCAGCTGAATGGGAAGAACAAGGTCCGGGCGATCAACACCTACGCCCTCCCGGTCATCAGGTACCCAGCTGGCATAATAAGCTGGCCAAAGGAGGAGATGGAAGCCACTGACATCAAGACAAGGAAGCTCCTTACAATGCATGGAGGGTTTCACCCCAAATCCAGCACCCTGAGACTGTACGCTAAGCGCAAGGAAGGAGGCCGAGGACTAGTGAGCGTCAGAGCCACTATCCAGGATGAAACAACTAAGCTCCGTGAATACATCAGGAAGATGGCCCCAAGTGATGACGTGCTTAGTGAATACCTCAGGCAGCAGAAACCAGAGGAGGAGCAAGGACAGGAAGAGCAGGATCCATCATGGAAGGACAAACCCCTGCACGGTATGTATCACCGGCAGATAGAAGAAGTGGCTGACATTGAAAAATCCTACCAGTGGCTGGACAAAGCTGGACTGAAAGACAGCACAGAGGCACTAATCCTAGCAGCACAGGAGCAGGCTCTGAGTACAAGATCAATAGAGGCTGGGATCTACCATACCAGGCAAGACCCCAGGTGCAGGCTGTGCAAAGATGCCCCTGAGACAATCCAGCACATAACAGCGGGGTGCATCTGTGCCGAGTACGGACTGGAAGTCCCGAAGTCACGATGGGACACACCTCCAAAGGTGGTTGAGAATGACAGAGCTAAGATCCTGTGGGACTTCCAGATACAGACTGACAAACTGGTAATGGCCAACCAACCGGACATAGTAGTTGTGGACAAACAGGAGAACAAGGCTGTAGTGATAGATGTAGCAATCCCGAGCGATAGCAACATCAGGAAGAAGGAACACGAGAAACTTGAGAAATACCAAGGGCTGAAAGAGGATATAGAAAAGATGTGGAAGGTGAAGGCACAAGTGGTGCCCGTGGTGATAGGAACCCTGGGGGCTGTGACCCCAAACTGGGAGAGTGGCTCCAGCAGATCCCAGGAACAACATCTGAGATCTCTGTCAGAAGAGCGCAGTCCTAGGAACAGCTAAGATACTCGCAGGACCCTCAAGCTCCCAGGCCTCTGGTAGAGGACCCGAGCTTGAAGGAAGAAGTAAGACCGCCCCAAAAGAGAAGGGGCGAGTGGGGAATTTTTTTTATATACATATATATACACATATATACATATATACATATATATACATATATACAAATATATATATACACATATATATACATATATACATATATAATTCCCCACTCGTGCAGTCGTGCAGGCAGGCATGCAGAACTCTCGCTTGGAAGTTGGGGACATGCGGACCCGTGAGGCTCATTGTATTTGGCTTTCCACGATGAAACAGTGAATGCACTTCTTCGTCAGCAGAGCGGTACCGAGTGGAGTTGACAGTATGAACACCCCCGTGTGCTGTATACGCGCTCGCCACGGTGTTAATTATTGCGTCATTACTCCGGATCGCCGCCACTAGTTTCCTCGCTGGCTCACTCATTCTTTCATTCTGCGCGTATGGAAGGCGTTACACACTCAAGACACAAGATGGCGCCCGCACGTTCATGACGCCAGTTTCATTCCATATATTCAGACTTTCATTCCATATTCTCAAGTTTCATTCAATATTCTCAAGTTTCATTCCATATTCTCAAGTTTCATTCCATATATTCAAATTTTCATTCAATATTCTCAAGTTTCATTCCATATATTCAGACTTTCACTCCATATTCTCAAGTTTCATTCAATATTCTCAAGTTTCATTCCATATTCTCAAGTTTCATTCCATATATTCAAATTTTCATTCCATATTCTCAAGTTTCATTCCATATTCTCAAGTTTCATTCCATATATTCAGACTTTCATTCAATATTCTCATTATCCCCATTCAATTTTCTCACAAATAATTTCCTGAACGGCATGCCATAAGAGACAGATATAAGCATAAGCGTATGACTCATCGATATATATATATAGATAAATAGATAGATAGATAAATAGATAGATAGATAGATAGATAGATAGATATAGATATATTCATATCTACTTGCATATTCCTGATTACTATAGCAACCACTATATAGCCTTATCCATCTGTAAATTTCTGCTCTAGTTAACAACAACCTGTATAGTATGTTCATAGCATGTGTAAATATGAGCCACATCTTCTCATGTACATATTTTCTAGAGGTAACTTATAACCTATATCCTGCACTTGCTGCTTATTGCACTTCTGGTTAGACATAAACTGCATTTCGTTGCCTTGTACATGTGTAATGACAATAAAGTTGAATCTAATCATCTAATCTAATCAAAGCTTCAATTCAATTCAATTTCACTTTGGACATAGGAGTCAGGAGTCAGCTGTCCAAAAGAGACCTAAAGCAGGCAAGGGACAGCACAAAAACTCACTGTAAACTGTAGCAGAAACTCTGCAGGATTCAACAAGAAAAGCAAAAGATGTTCAGGTACAAAAAAAATTAAAAAATCCCGTACTTGGCACTGGTGCCACTTCATGTAGGTGAGGAAGATGGTTTCAAAGAAATTTAAATATTTTAAGCCCATGACACACAATGACAATAACAGCTTTGCAATGCACTTTGTCAAACTCATTTCACTGAAATCATCTGCAGTCCTTAAAGGTATCAATAAAAAACCAGAAAAATCCAGATATACAACATTTTTAAAGTTTAACTTGAAACTGCAATTATGCAATTAAGGACATCCCAGCATTGGGAAATTGTCAAACCTTTTGACAATTTATAGTTCTTTTTATTTTAGGTTATATTTTTAGGAGATAGGGACTTTGTCTTTATGTTAGAATTTCTTCCAAGAAATATGACCTTATTTACAGTTTTTTCAAAAAAAAGACTCATGCTTTTCCCAAGTCCCATTATTAGTTAAATAGCGATCATCCAAGTGCAGTGAATGTGATTACAGTATTGTTCATAGTATAAATGCACCTGTTTCTGGAAGGTCCACTTAGTTGTTTATCAGTTTCCTGGACAAAATCTGAACCATGAAATCCATCATTAGGAAATGTAAGGAATATAGCACAAATGTAAATCTGCCAAGAGCAGCTCGTCCTTAAAAACTGATTGACTGTGCATGAAAGAGACTAATGAGGAAGGCTGCCAAGAAACCAACAACTCCTGTGAAGGCAATTCAGGCTTAAGCGCAGAGATGGGACAGAATGTGCCTATAAAAACTGCAGTCCGATTAATATATGATATCTGGATATTTAAGGGGAATAAGGGCTTTAAGACAATGCTGCTGACTTTGTAAAGTGTGATTTAATTATATAACAGTGAACACTGTTGTATCGATTTGTTGGACACAAACCCAGAACACGTCCAGAATTAGATAATCAGATGACTGAAATATCTATCTCCACCTAGTTACTACACATCATAATATAAGAATACTGAAAAACACCAGACCTTTATTCAGATAGGCATATGACAGCATCACAATTCCCCATGGGTTAATCAGTACGTACAGGTGCCCATTATTGCATTACCATTACATTTACACATTAATTTATTACCGTTTCACTTTTAGTTAAAAAAAAGGTTGCCAGTCTGATATATATAGTGAAAACTTGACACCATAAAAAAGAAAGAGCTTACAGTTTTTAGATAGTTTTCAACAGTCTCATATGAACAAGCTCATCAGAGAAACTATAAACACAGTGTGACCAGAGCAGAATCCAACACAAGTACAGACACCTGCCCTGTGTCAAAGTGTCATCTTCCCCGAATAATGAGGGTTAGGTGCTCTCACCCACTGCTGCTTTTTATCATTTGTGTTTTTTTTTTACCTCCTCTCTATAATGTGGAATCACACTCACAATTTTTACAGACACACAGAGTTACACATGAACCTTCTTCAGCCGAGCTCTCTCCATCTTCTCCATGTCTATAAACATAAGCAGCTGAAGCCCAACAATGACAAAGAGGAACTTTTTCTGTGTTTGACAGGATGAGCCAGTGGGTGAGGAAAAGATTTTACATCAGGGAAATGTGTGTGGCTGACTTGGTATTATGACAAATATCCCTCAGAATGACTGTCTGTAATACATCAGGATACTGGACAGGAGTTTGCCTGCCTCCTCAATTATCTACTGCACAAAATGTTGCTTTCTGCTGAACTGAAAAGATCCTGAGAATAAAAGAGTTTCTTCCTTTATAACATAACAAACCTAAAATTTACAAACACAGCTCAAAATCTGATGAAAAAGATTTTTCAAATTGAAAGCCAGATGAAAATTACAATTTGTAGATTCTCATTTTCTGCCAACAGATGTTGATGAGACAGCTGTACGTACTGAAAAAGCCTGATGGGCCCATTTTCTTATTAGTTTTGTAGCCTGGCTTGGTTTGGGGTGTAACAAAGAAAACTAATGATTTAGACTTTCTTTAACAAGAACATGAGGGAGGTGTCCAGAACACCTTTGTAATATTAAAAAGTTTTGACATAAATTATATTCAACATTAGATAATCATGACATTAAACCTGAAACTCTGTGTAAAAGCAAGCATAACTAATGCAGTTTTTTACTCTAGACTGCAACATTAGCATCTGTATTTTTAATGAATCCTCTCATCCCCCATGATCACATCACTACAAACATTTGGCTTCACTGTTTGCCCTGCAGTGATTTTCAATAACCATTTATTCACCCTCAGGTTGTACGTTCAACAGTCCCTCTCAAAGAGCACACGCTCTGATAGATTGCAGAGGGTAAAACCATTGCAGCGTGCTGATAAGACGGGAAGGTAATTAGGAAGGTCAGCACTCATCTGTATCTTTCACTGTGTCTATATTCTAAGGACCATAAGGCAATCAGCTTTATGAGCACCAATCTGTCTTCATATCCACCTTGACCCACATGAATTGAAAAGAAATTGCAGACTGATTTACCCAAACATTGTAATGAAATAAGTATTTAACACATAACGTAAAGCGTAATACCAGCAATGTCATTGAGGTTCTTTGAATAAAGAAGCTCTCCACTTTATTACACATTCCATAGGTAAGAAGGATGAGCTCCTACGATCAGGGCTCAACAGGACTTCTCCAAGATGCGCTGGCTTGCTTTGCCAAGCCTCCCAGGTAATCTCTGAAGCCCGTATGCAGGTGTGTAATGATAGTTTGAATAGAGCCCATCTCCAGGCACTTAACAGCTGGGGGGATTGTGTTTTCATTCAGAAAACCCCAGTTACATGGCGATGAGCAACTATTCATTACAAAGTAATCACAGATTTGCCATCGGTCTAATGTTTCTGTAGGAATAACACAAAGTATGTATGTTCGAACTTTCACCTATGGTTGTGATCTTTGGGTTATGACCAAAAGAATAAGTTAAGTACAAGCTGTCTAAATGAGTTTCCTGCAAAAGGTAGCTAGGCTCAGATATGGTGCAGGGTTCTGACTTCTGAAGGCAGCTTGGAGTAGAGTCTCTGCTCCTTCATGTGAAAAAGAGTCAATCTTTGGTAGACCCATCTAATAATATAATAAAACTCAAAATCCACTTCTATTTGTTATTGTGTACCGTCCTAATATTATCTAATATTGCAAATACTCATTGCACTAGCCTGTATATACTCACCTTCGAATTTGTCTGAAAATTCCTGAAGAGCAAACTGCATATTACATTCATATGTACTTGTATATTCCTGATTACTATAGCAACCACTATATAGCCTTATCTATCCGTACATCTTTGATGTAGTTAACAACAACATGTATAGTATGTTCATAGCATCTGTAAATATGATCCGTATCTTCTTGTGTATATATTCTCTAGAGGTAATTTATAACCTATATCCTGCACTTGCTGCTTATTGCACTTCTGGTTAGACATAAACTGTATGTATACATATATATAGACACACATACATATATACACACGCACACACACACACACACACACATACATATGTACTCATATATACACAAATATACGTATATATGAAAAGGGTTAGAACAATGTTGGAACGACAGTTTCCTGCAAAGGGGGAGCTCCCTCATAGAGATGTGGGATTTTCAAAAACCAGACATGTGGGATCAAATGAAGGGCTACCAGAATGACCCTTGCTATCTTGTGCTGCATCCTCCAAAGAAGTAGGTAGAAGAGATGGAAAAGGGAAAGACATAAAGCAGGCTACTGGTGGATCAGCAGATCCAACTCAAGAATTGGATTGTCGTTCTACAGCGAAGAGTAGAGCGTAGAGTATGGATCATTTTCTTTTCACTCAATGTCCACCCTAATGAAATGGCTCCTGTTCCACTCAACCACCTGAGCATGGGGCACCCACTCCACAAGGCATTCCCATGTGAAATGGGATTAGTAAATAACTTGACCATTTTATTTTGTCCTACTGAAACTAGATTGTAGCAGGAAGAATATGCTAGTTTAAATGAGTCGATGCCACACTAGTTTATGGTAGGTAGATACCAATTATCTAGCATTGTTTTTTAATTGGACAGTATTTGTTGTGTAATGACTGTTGTAATGTGGACCTTGCTGTTAGATGATGCTGTGACAGGAATAAAAACTTTAAATGTGTCATGTAGATATTGTCATTTTGGGCTCTCCTAAGGGATTTCATATAAGCTTCAGACCAGGCTACTTCAGGTCATCAATTATCCTCCCATTGATTTAGGCTTCCTTGAGTTTACATGTTAGCAAGAGCTCACTTTGATAACTGCTGTTGGGATTTCTGTTGAGATCCCTCCAGCCATTGTGAAGGGACTACACATTTTTCTACATAATATTCATAGTCGGGAACCTGAGGTGTCTGATGTCTGTCCAAAACAAGTACAAAGAGCAACAGGTCGGCCACGTTATGTTATACATGCAAGCCAGCTTCAGGGACTGCTTGACATGTCCATATCAGTTGGAATGATGGCTCAGAAACGTGCAGTGTCTAGTAGGACTGTTCAGAGATGGGTGGCTGAAAACCACTTTTCAGTAATGGGCACCTATTCTAAAATGACAGATGAAAAAATTGACCATGCCGTGTTGGCAATCAAGGACACAATGACACATACTGGGTACAGAGTAATGAAAGGAGCCCTCTGGGCCAGATGTCACAAAGTGCAGTATTCAAGAGTTCAAGCATCAATGCATCAAGTGGAGATTGAAGGTGTTGTCCTGCAAATGACCCAAATGAGTTTTATAGTACGGCAAACTTACTCAGTTGCTGGCCAACTTATGCACTATGAAACAAACCACAAACTAATAAGGTGAGTAACCCTACAACACAACCCTCGAATTTAGCTTTCAACAACAGTTAAACACCATCAACAACTGTTAACAACATCCCTGGACAAGATGTTCACGTGCACAATAGTTTTTCTTTTTGTATCATTTCAAAGAGGACATGGAAAAGCTCACAATGCATAGCTCCAATATATATTAGGCAACGTTGCTGAGTGTGTACATACACTTACGATGTGTAAAAGTGTGTTGTGTAGGTGTGGTCATAGAGTTTTTTTTTGTCTGAAAAAATGGCATAGACATACAGCAAAATAAATGTAATGTCTATTATCCTGATGACAATAATTATAGTCAGTACAGGGGTGTTGGGTTTGTCTCAAACCAAAACTGGGGAAATCTCTGTCGTGTAGATCATGCAGCTTGGTTGTGCGAACAATAACAATGCCAGTACAGCACTGGCCTTCCTACAATGTTGAGAGGTTTGGATACCCATCAAGGTAAGAGATTAATTTTTGTTATCACAGAATGTTTTCAGATTCACAGATATCTCTAGTTACTTTTAGAAATTAATTATTGGCTGGTAAATTTGGCACTTTTCTAAATGTCATTTTTTGGTTTGTGCAAGAGGATCATGGTGTAGAAAATGTAGACATTGCCAGGTTAATGTTCACAGTTCGTGGAGTCAACAGGACAGGTTTTGGATGTACTGAGATCTTCTGTTAAATATTGAAATTGTGGAAATTTAACTACATAAAACAACTTATCAGTTTGACAGTTCAGCGTCTGTTTCTCTGTCACAAGCACTTTTTATGAGGTGTTACATGAACCTCATAAAACCTAGCTGTCATCGGGCGTTAGTCCCCAGACTTCAGGAAGCCCTTCGAACATTTGCAGAAGCAGGGGATAATCACCCTTTTTTCACTGAAAGACTTCTGACTCCAAACCAGCTGAGGACTCTGGGTGAAAGGCACCATCCAGTAGAACAACCTGATGTGAGCCAAATTTAATCAACCAAAGGTTATTAAAAATAGCTAATTAGAATATACACAACATCTTTTAATATATCTAGCATTCCAGCTATGTTGAAGGGAAAATTAAGGAAATTATGAGTCACAGTTGTACAATTTGTAGGTTGCAGCATTTGTAACTATTGGTTCCGAAGACAGATACCTTGAGTGTAATTAGTAAAGAAGCTTGCATCCAGGATATCTTTTAAGGGTTTTATTATCTTGCAAGAGAAAAGTTCACAGAGTTTAATGCACTGTCTAGTGCCGTCCTGAAGACTGATACATCACAGACATGTTGTATACCCCTCTGCTGCTGGGCAAAACATTCCCCACTATCAAGCAGTTGTTCCCAACACATACATATTAACATGGTGACTCTGGGTCATAACGGTTTGGCCTACAGTTTATGATTAGATAGTTGCTAACCACAGAGCAGTTTTGCACATTCACACAAATACATATTTTTTAAAGACAAAATATGTATAAAAGACAAAGTTAGTTATGCCTTAAAGCATTCTTCATGGGTACACGTTGCCGTTACAAAAAAGACAAATATAAGCATTAAAATATAATCATAATTAATTTTTCCAAAATCCAATATGGAACTCAACATTAGTCCATCACAACAGCAGCAAGTTTTGACTGGTGTATTAGAAACAGTAAAATAATTGAATTCATGTTGTGAATTCCTCAGATTAAATGTAATGCAAAATAAATTTATTGCAGGTGCTGACTGCCCTCAGTGACAGTCAGCTTCCAGATGTGTTGGAACCTGCCACTGGAACTCATGTACCAAAACTTGAATGCCCACTAAATGAGGAGGAACTGACCCAACTGGACCCTCCTCATCATGTGGAAAAGACATTTAAATAGCTGTAGTAAAGTTTGTGGAAGAGATATTGCCACAGCACTGAAGTTGGCCCTCATAATGGGTTTGGACATGTGACAATTGACCGAAAAGATACTGCATCAGCAAGACTATGAGATCAGTGTGATTAGCCAGCCAAATGTAGAGTTAATATTACTTTTTGACTACTGTTTGACCACTACAGCACACAGAATGAGGGACATGTGACAAAGCAAGTTAGCCAGACAGTTTCGTTTTTATAACAAGTGATAACAGAATTAGATGTGACAATTAAAAAAAAACAAAAAAAAAAACACTACATTTTATTTTTTAAATTTTAATGGAAGTTGCAACTAGGTAAAAACATTGTAATCCTACCTTGTGAAATACCCCAGCAGCACCCAGAAAGCAGCTCAGCTGAACTGACATTTTTTGGTGGAACAAGTCTTTTAAAATGTGGTGGATGTTTAGAATACGACAACAACCTGAACCAAACTGTTTTCAAAGTACAACTTATGAGTAATTGCTCATTTTGACATTAACAGTTTAACAGTACAACATTATTAGGCAAAAAGCTGAAAAACATTATTAGTTACTACTTTTTACTTTTTAAGTTACTTTTTGTGGTAAAAGCCTTGACCTTGGACATTTGTGCTGCATTTTCCTTCCTACTTCCTTTTAAACTGACAATGTCCTGATGACTTTTTCTTCTAATTCTCTTGGGGTTTAAGGACATCCTGTTACAGATTCTCATCATTGTCTTCTTACTATCTTTGGTAAACAATGTCTTTATACCTCGCGGACAACAATTATAATAAGAAATCCTCTATGGTCTGCATATAACCCCCCAAAAAATAAGCCATTGAGTTAGAAACCTCTGTTCGACAGCACATTTTAACAATTAATGTGGTACCTTGTGAAAGCCTGTGTCACCTAAAACAATCTGTGTCATTACAGATTTGAGCTCTTCTAGGTTTTCAAGTGTGCTGTGGAGAGTCTTACTGTTTTTGTGCATGCACTTACTTTGGGCAAATAGTCAAATACTACATTGATACATTGATAATTAAGTCCCTTTTGTTATTAGGCAGCAGTTGCATGTGCCGTTGACCAGTCAGCCACTGCAGGAACACTGGAATGCTATTCGAGATTGGAGTTGTAATAAATAAATGTACTAAATAAAATAAAAATAAATTGACAGCAGTTGTACCACACCTATTGAATGTAACAGGTGTAAATGTGGTAGACGGAAGCTCATGCAAATGTTAATTCAAGTGGTTTGATCTAAAAAAGAAAAAAAATTAACAGGAACAACATTCATCCAATATCTCAACTGCTTATCCTGTTTAGGGTCACAGAGATTTGGAGTCTATCCCAGCTTTCACTGGACAAAATGTAACAGGGTAACACCCTCAACAGGTCATCAGTCTCTTTCAGGGGCAACACAGACACATGTGGACAGACAACCATTCATACCTACACGCATGTTCTAGTCATGTCAGCTTTATAAAAATGCCAGAAGGTGAACAGTGTGTGACATCTTATGTTAGGTGTTTTTTATCTGTTCCTGTTTTAGTTATTTACTGCCCTTATCTTTTATACAGACATTGTTTTTTAGATTAGATTCAACTTTATTGTCATTACACATGTACAAGTACAAGGCAACGAAATGCAGTTTATGTCTAACCAGAAGTGCAATAAGCAGCAAGTGCAGGATATAGGTTATAAATTACCTCTAGATATGTACACAAGAAATTATGGATCATATTTACAGATGCTATGAACATACTATACAGGTTGTTGTTAACTAGAGCAGAAATTTACAGATGGATAAGGCTATATAGTGGTTGCTATAGTAATCAGGAATATGCAAGTAGATATGAATATGATATGCAGTTTGCTATTTACAGACAATTTCATTTTACAGACGTGTATTTACAGGTGAGTATATACAGGCTAGTGCAATGAGTAATATTAAATAGTGCAATGGTTATGGGGAGAATGTCGGGAATGTATGATTGTGGCAGAGAGGTCAGTGAAGTCAGTGGGGGGCAGAGTTCAATAAGGAGACAGCTCTAGGACAAAAGCTGTTCCTCAGTCTGGTGGTTTGTGTCTGGGGAAATCTGAAGCACCTGCCTGAAGGCAGGAGAGATAACAGTCTGTGGGTGGGGTGAGAGGAGTCCTTAAGAATACTGTGTGGTCGACGCAGACATTGTTTCTTTTGTCCTCAATACCTGGAAGTGGAGTCCCTGTAATGCGTTGGGCAGTTTTCACTACCCGCTGCAGTGCCTTACGCTCCGCAGCAGAGCGGCTTCCATACCAGACTGTGACACAGTTGGTTAGGATGCTCTCTATTGTGCAGCGGTAGAAGTTCACCAGGATAGCCGAGGGAAGATGGTTTTTCTTGAGTGTTCTCAAAAAGAAGAGGCGCTGGTGGTCCAGGACAGGTCCTCCGAGATGTGGGTCCCCAGGAACTTGAAGGATGAAACAGGCTCAACGGCCATCCCGTTAACATGGATGGAATCGTGTGAGCCTCTTTTCTCCTTCCTGAAGTCCACAATGAGCTCCTTGGTCTTGTTGGTGTTAAGGAGCAGATTATTATCTGTGCACCAAGTGACCAGATGCTGGACCTCCTCCCTGTAGGCAGTCTCATCGTTGTTGTTGATGAGACCGACTACTGTTGTATCGTCTGCAAACTTAATGATGGTGTTAGATCCATGTATGTGCTTGCAGTCGTGGGTGAAGAGGGATTAAAGGGAAAGGCTCAGCACACAGCCCTGTGGTACACCGTTGTTGAGCGTGATGGTGGTGGAACAGATGTGGTCTGACCTAACATGCTGAGGTCTGTTGGTCAGAAAGTCCATGATCCAATTGCAGAGTAATATGTTAATGCCCATGTCTCTAAGTTTGGTAATTAACTTAGAGGGTATAACAGTGTTGAACGCTGAGCTGAAGTCAACAAACAGCATTCGTGCATAAGTGTTCTTATTATCCAGGTGTGTTAGCACAGAGTGCAGTGCAATGGAGACTGCATCCTCTGTGCTCCTGTTACCACGGTAGGCAAACTGGTGTGGGTCTAGTGTGGGTGGGAGACAGTCCTTCAGGACCAGCCGCTCAAAGCACTTCATAATGATGGGCGTGAGTGCTAGAGTGGCGGCAGTGGTTCAGACATGTTGGGCTGGAGTGTTTCGGCACTGGCACAATGGTGGTGGATTTAAAGCATGTTGGCACAGCTGCTTGGGCAAGGGACAAAGGTAAAAATGTCTGTGAATACCCTAGTAAGCTGCTCAGCACATGGTCTAAGAACGTGTCCAGGGATGCCATCTGGTCCAGCAGCCTTGTGCACGTTGACCTGGCTCAGTGCGGTGTAGACATCTGTGGAGGTGAGTGTGATGGTGAGAAGTTGGTTGAAGGAGTGATTCTGTTGGCAGGTTCTTTGTTGTCTCCTTCAAAGCGAGCATAAAAGTCATTAAGCTGGTTCAGGAAGGAGACATTTGTGTCTGGGAGGGTAGAGTGGCTGTGTTTTTAGTCCGTAATGGCCTGGATGCCCTGCCACATGCGTCGAGGTTCAGAGTTGAAAAAGTGCTCCTCTAGCTTTAGTTTGTAGCAACGCTTGGCCTTTTTGATGCCCCTCTTCAGATTTGCCCTGGAAGTGCTGTAGGCTTCTGCGTCACCGGATCTGTAGGCAGCATTACATGCCTTCAGCAGGAGGCGCACCTCCTTGTTCATCCATGGCTTCTGATTTGGGTATGTGGTGATCTGCTTCTGGGATGTAACACTGTCTATGGTGGCATTAATGTAATCCAGAACAGAGGAAGTGTAGCTGTTTATGTCCGTGTGAGAGCCACTGGTGGCCTGGAAAGCAAACGTACTCCAGTCTGTGTGTTGAAACCTGTCCTGGAGTGTGAAGTCAGCGCCTGCTGGCCACAGTTTGATGTTCCTCATTGATGGCTTCACACGGTTGATGAGGGGTGAATAGTTGGGGGTGAGGAACAAAGAAAGGTGATCGGATTGTCCCAGGTGGGGGAGGGGGGTCACAGTGTAGGCTTCAGCCATGTTTTATGTATACATGGTCCAGTGTCTTGTTTCCTCTGGTGTTAGGTGTTTTTTATCTGTTCCTGTTCTTCTGTGTGTTCCTGCGCTTGCCCTTTGCCGTTCATCATTATCTTCTAGACAATATGCTCCTCCCCTTCTCGACTAGTTGCTGGTGCATTCGCCCTTTGATTCATTACTGTACATAACATAAGTACATTTTTCACGTGTCTGTTCTTTTTAATCATGGCTACTTTCAATTTTACTCCACTACATTTCTAACACATGTTGCATTACAATCATGTGACTTTACACATTTCATACCAACTACTTTTTTTTATCTGTGAAAACGAACACATTGTATTGAGTTTGGCCTGTCTACCGATATCTGCCTTCACTGTGCAGGAGGAAAGTGAAAACCCCTATTAGACTAATGGTTTATTTTTACAAATAAAATACTGGATTCATTGTAAAATGTGCCTTCAAGTACGATCAACACTCCAAATGTTCCCTTACAATTAATAAATTAATCCTTACTTAAAGGGGGTAGTTGTCCTTGGAGCACAGGGTCAGTGCTTTGACCCCCAGTCTCCCCTGGCCTTCCAATATCAAATATCCTTAGTAGGACACTGAAGCCCTAATAGCTCCGATGAGATGCGATGTGTGTACAGGTGAATGAGAAGAACCATTGTAAAGTGCTTTGGACAAAAGAGCAGCTACCCAGATTATCTTCACTGGGACAAACCAGCTGGTGAAAGACACCAAAAGGGTTTCTATAAGGCAGTGCAACCTATAGAGATCAACAGCCTATTTTTCTATGAGTAAAAGTTAACATATAAAATATTTTTAATTAGTAAATAATATAAGTCACCTTGTTAATGAAACTTCCCACACATCATTTGATGTGTGCTACTAGCACATTAAGAGGAAACACTTGATGGCATTGCTGGCAAGTGTCCTTGGGCATTCCAGCAAACAGAGGACAGGAGAACCTGAGCAAAGTCCTAAACACTTGCTACCCTGTAGGTGAGAAGACAAGCCCAATTAACAACCTGGACAGCATACAAGACGCACCAACACTGAGCATCTTTTCAGGGCAGGTTTTAACGGTGCGCTCTAATCAGTCTCAAGTGAAGGCAGCTGTGCACCCCACTAACGGCACTGGTTCCAGGTGTGGCTACAGGAAGGGGGAGCTGCCAACCTGCACAGAGAGAGACTGAGTTAGAGAAGCTGTTAAAAAAAAACACAACAAGGACGGACAAAACACACAGATCTTGACAGAAACTCTGTTTTCATACTAATTGTTTTGCAATCGTTTGTCATTGACATGTCTGTGGAAGGGTGAGAAGTAGGGGCTGCTAAACCGAAAGCACTGAGATGCTCTAGATAAGCAGTGAGAAAGTTAAAATGCCAAATCTACCTAAAAAATGTACAATGCTGTTATTCCTGAAATTATTTTTAAAAATTGGCAGTATTGTGTAAATATCTATTAGAAAAAATAATAGATGTGCTTTGATTTACCTGTATTAAAATAACTTAAACACCTAAACTATGGGGCAACTTTGGGGCAGTTGGCAGCATGGACATTCACCAATCCCACAGTTGCTTGCTCGATCCCCTGCTCCCCTGGTCACATGCTGAAGTCTCCCTGAGCAAGACACCAAACCCCACTTAGCTGCTCCCAGCCAGCCTGGCCAGCTGCATAGCAGCTCCCCCATCGGTGCATGAATGTGTGTGTGATTGTGAGTGTGAATGGGTAGATAGGAAGCAGTGTAAAGGGCTTTGAGTACCAACAGGTAGAAAAAGTGCTATATAAGTGCAGACAATTTACCATTTATGGGTGCAAGGCCCAAAGGTCAACATGGTTTACAGTGCATGAGCAATGGTGTAAATAAACTAAGATTTTGTTTGAATGGTTGACAATAACACTTTTCCATCTTTAAATATAATTTTATGTTGGGAAATTAAACACAAGCACGTTTGGTCCTAAATCAGAGCAGTGTAGTAGTTGCGGTAATGGTAGATATTTGCTGTTTAACAGTAGGCTGGACAAAATTTAGTAGGCTACAATAAAATAGGCTACAATAAAATATCAATAATCAATATAACCTTAGACAGGTAGAGTATGCAATTAAGGTTATGTAAGGTAAGGTAAATCTTTGTTAATCTGACATCTGGGAAATGTACTTGTTACACAGCTCACAAGTATAGCAAGGCAATAAAAGCAATGAAAACAAGAAGAGTACTTGCACTGTAATACCACTTAACTAATGTAGTGGAATGTGCAATGTCGTGCAAAAAATTTTAACTAAAATCCAAATCAATTTACAAATGTACAGTGTGTAAAAGAGAAGAATATATACAATATTAGTTAAAGTAGCTTAGACTGTGGAGTTATAGAGTCTAACCGCAGTGGGAATGAAAGACCTGCGGTAGCGCTCTGTCCTACACTGAGGGTGTATCAGTCGGCCCCTGAAGGAGCTGCACAGAGCCTCCACTGTCTGGTGCAGCGGGTAAGAAGTGTTGTCCATGATGGATGTCAGCTTGGACAACATCCTCTTCTCACCCACCTCCTCCACAGAGTCCAGTGGGCAGCCCAGGACAGAGCTGGCCCTCCTGACCAGCTTGTTAATCTGTTCCTGTCTTGGTCGGTGGTGCCTGAAGTCCAGCAGACCACAGCGTAGTGCAGAGCTGAGGCCACCACAGAGTCATAAAATGTCCTTAACATGGGCCTGCACACGCTGAAGGACCTCAGTCTCCTCAGAAGACGGAGAAAATTTTGACCCTTCTTGTACAAGGCATTTGTGTTGTCAGTCATGTCCAGTCTACGGTGAACACCCAGGTACCCACCCTCTCAGTGTCTGAGCCCTGGATGTTCATCGGTGTGAACGGTAGTGTCTTTCTTCAGTCGATAACCATCTCTTTTGTCTTACTGGTGTTTAAGCACAGGTGGTTGATTTCCAACCAGTCCACATAGTCCATGATCACTGACCTGTAATTCAGCTCATTCCACTCTGATAAATAACCAACTATGGCTGAGTCATCAGAGAAATTTCTGGAGATGATAACTGCTTGTGTTGTAGGTGAAGTCCGAGGTGTAAAGAGTGAAGAGGAATGGTGAGAGCACCCTACCCTGAGGAGCCCCTGTGCTGCAGACACACAGTACCGCAGCCTCACATACTGCAGCCTGCTGGTGAGGTAATCAGTTGTCCATGCAGCAAGCTGTCTATCCACTCCTGCCCTTTCTAGCTTCCCACGCATTAGTGCCAGCTGAATGGTATTAAAAGCGATAGAGAAATCAAAACACATGACTCTCACGGCGGTTCCAGCAGCTTCAAGTTGAGACAGTGCCCGGTGCAGCAGGTAGATGACAGCATCATTCACTCCAATGTTTGGCCTGTAGGCAAACTGCAGAGGTTCTCGCACTGTGCCAAAGACGGAGTGAAGGTGCCTGAGGACAAGCATCTCCATGGTCTTCATCAGGTGTGAAGTCAAGGCTACCGGTCTGTAGTTGCTTAGTTTTTTTGCATGAGTTACCTTGGGAAGTGCAGATGCAGTGATACAGAATTAGATAGCAAACAGGTAGTGAGATAATCACAAGTGGATTTTTGCTTTTAGAACAATGTGAAATCAACCCAAAGTCAGATTAAATATCTGGCTTGTTAGAATCAAGCAAACATGAAACTTGTTACAGATCAATTGAAATATATGCTAAGAGAATTCAGTCACATTAAACATTTGCAAGGCTACATATGTGTATCTGGCACTGAATTGTTTTTTAGGAAGTCATCATACATTAGTTTTATTTTCATTAACATTTGAGTTTACATGAAGTTGGATCAGATCAGACTAAACCCAACAGCACAGTAGCTCATTAGATTCCTGAAGGCTGAAATATGCCTATTTTCTAAATAGCTTTCTTATCATAATCTACTGTGAATGCTTCAATTAAATTAAATTTTATTCGACTTTATTTATATAGCGCCAATTTACAACAAGGTCATCTCAAGGCACTTTACATAATAAAGTCAAGACTATACAAACAATTAGAGAAAACCCAACAAATCCCCGTTGAGCAAGCCATAGGCAACAGTGAAGAGGAAAAACTCCCTTTAACGGAAGAAACCTCCAGCAGAACCAGGCTCAGGGTGGTCGGCCATCTGCCTTGACCGGTTGGGCTGAGTGGAAAGTGGAGAGAGAAAAGAACAGAGCAACAAAAGCAACAACAAAACATTGGGCAGGTTAGTAGGACCAGTAGCTGCACACTGGAGGACACACAGCACCAAATCCAGGGACACCTGAAGACAGGGACAGAGAGACGGGGACAGAGAGGGGGAAAAAGACGACTACGGGACAAAGCAGACACAGAGTTAATGTCTTACAGTGGTGACATTATAGATGTGGGGTGAGAGGAGAGAATGAAGAGAAGAGGAAGTGGCTCAGTGCAGAGTCCCCCAGCAGTCAAAGCCTATAGCAGCATGACTATAACCAACTATAAGCCTTATCAAAAAGGAAGGTTTTGAGCCTAGTCTTAAAAATAGAGAGGGTGTCTGCTTCCCGAATCTGGACTGGGAGTTGGTTCCACAGGAGAGGAGCTTGATAGGTAAAGGCTCTGCCTCCCATTCTATTTTTGGAAATTCTGGGAACCACATGTAGGCCTGCATTTTGGGCCCGAAGTGGTCTAGTAGGATGATATGGTATTAGGAGATCTTTTAGATATGATGGAGCTTGACCATTTAGAGCTTTATAGGTAAGAAGAAGGGTTTTAAATTCTATTCTACATTTAATGGGAAGACAATGGAGAGAAGCTAATGAAGGTGAAATATGATCTCTCTCACCAATCCCAGTCAGCAATCTTGCCGCAGCATTTTGGATTAATTGAAGGCTTTTTAGAGAGTTACTGGGGCAGCCTGAAAGAAGGGAATTACAGTAGTCCAATCTAGAAGTAACAAATGCATGAACCAGATTTTCAGCATCGCTTTGAGAGAGGATTTTGTTCCTTAGGTGGAAGAAGGCTGTTCTAGAGTTTTGCTTTATGTGTAAAGTAAATGACAAATCCTGGTCAAAAATGACTCAGAGATTTGTTGCAGTACTACTGGGGGCCAGAGTCATGTCATGTAAGTAGCGATATGGTTAGAAAACATGTTTCTTTGACTTTTAGGCCCAAACACAATATCTTCAGTTTTATCTTCTTCAGTTTATTTATCAGAGTTTAGAAGAAGGAAATCATACGTTATCCAGTCCCTTATGTCTTTTAGACATGCTTGTAGTTTGATTAATTTATTAATTTCATCAGGTTTCATAGATAGATATAACTACTTGTCATCAGCGTAGCAATGGAAATTTACAGAGTGTTTTCTAATAATGTTGCCAAGGGGAGACATATATAGAGTAAAGAGTATTGGTCCTAACACAGATCCTTGTGGCACTCCATAACTAACTCAAATGGCATCATTGGTGCTCTTACGGGGCATGAAACCATACTGCTGCTCACAAATCTCCACCTCCTTCCTAAGCCTGGCCTCCACTACTCTTTCCCACAGCTTCTTTTTGTGGTTCATAGTTTTATCCCTCTGTAGTTACTGAAGTTCTGCGTGTCCCCCTTGTTCTTAAAGATCGGCACCAGAACGCTTCTCCTCCATTCCTCAGGCATTTTCTCACTCTCTAAAATCATGTTAAACAGACTGGTTAGAAACTCCACTGCTGTCTCACCTAGACACTTCCACACCTCCACAGGTACGTCATCAGGATCAACAGCCTTTCCGCTCTTCATCGTTTTCAGAGCCTTCCTCACCTCATCCTTTCTAATCTCTGCTATTTCCTGCTCCACAATAGCCACATCTTCCTCTCTTCTTTACCTGTCATTTTCCACATTCATCAGCTCCTCAAAATACTCCTTCCATCTTCTCTTCACACTCTCCTGGGTTGTTAGCACCTTTCCATCTCTGTCTTTAATCACCCTTACCTGTTGCACATCTTTCCCATCTCTATCTCTCTGTTTGGCTAGCCTGTACAAGTCCTTCTCTCCTTCCTTCGTGTCTAACCTGTCATACAGCTCATCGTATCATGAGTTTGTGGTTTCAGTCTTTAGTTTTAGCTATCAGATAATTTTTAGCAATTCAGCTTCAATTCAGTTTATGTTCTACTTGTTTTACATTTTAATTATAATTTTTAGCTATTTTAGCATCAACATTTCAGCTTTTTTCAACATTGCTTGGGCAATTTTTCAGCTCTGAACAATTCACAATGCATTTTCTTCTTGGAAATGCTTTTTCTAGTTCTACTTGTTTTCTCTGTAAAATAATTTGTAAAACCGATTAGGAAAATGGCATCATTGGCCCGTTCGAGATGAGCAAGGTGATCCAGACGCCGTGGGAAAGGTTTACAGTACCTTGTGGACCGGAAAGAGTATGGCCGGGAGGAGCGCAATTGGGGGAATGCCCGCTTAATCTTGGACCCCTTCCTCATTGCAGACTTCCATCGACGGCATCCTGATTAGCTTTCAAGGGTCGCCAGGGGGGGACCTAGAGGGGGGGGCTGTCCTGTTATAAGTTAGGTTGAACTCTACCTCCAATGGAGACACACACACGCTTTTTTTAAATGTTTAGAATTTTAATGCTAAAATGAGATTGTGGCCAAGTCCAACTATAGTGGACACACAGAGACAGGAAAATCACTTTCAAAACAAGAGCCTGCTTGATTTTTTTTTCACATTTTTAGCATTTGAATGCTAAAATGAGTTTGTGGTTACAGTCTTTCCGCAGTAATAAGTCCACGTTGCTGATTTGACAATTGTTAGAATTATGTTAATATTTTTAAACAATTAAAATTAGTTTCAGCTATCATCTTAATTGTAATTTTCAGCTATTTCAGCATCGACATTTCAGCTTTTTTCAACACTGCTTGGGCAAATGTTCAGCTTTGAAAAATTCACAGTGCATTTTAGGAAAATGGAATAAAAGCAATATAATTTCCTAACAAAGTTGACTGATTATGCTAGGTTAGTATCAAGTCATTTCAAACTTCAAGATGTAACAGACATGATATGTCACTCATTGTCGCTATTTAGTGGTTAAAAAGAACCACAGTTCCAGTTTTTACTTTAACAGTATGGGGGGGGGTCTAACAGAATGATGCTGTATTTCCTGGTCAAATCAATCACGTGATCCTGTGGGCTCACCCAAGATAACAGGTGAGGGGCATCAGATGACAAGAGTAAGTTTGAGCTGCGTGAACATTGAGTTCACGCACGCTCAAATCTTGTTAGGCTCACAAATCCATCCTCCCTCGCTCTCAAAAAATGCCCTCACAAATCCGTGTTTGCATACTTTTGGCGGTGATATACTTCCATAAACCGTGCTGCTTAAACCGACAACCCCAGAATTATATATCTTTGTCTTTTGTCCTTTCATGTGATGCATAAAATGTTTAGCTTTTTTGCAGAACTATTCAATAGAGAACCAACAGTAAATAATACATTTTGACATAAGAAATTGGAAATGTAGAATGATTGAGCCAAGGCTTGTACAAGAGAAATTTTTTTTTTATGATTTGTACAAGTCACAAGATAATGTAGACATTGAACAAGAAGTTTTAAGAATTTTATTTGTGATCTAGTCATGGGCAAAAAATTGTAAAATGACCTGCACTTATATAGCACAAGATACACCAGGTGCTTTACACTGCTTCTTATTTACCCATTCACACACCTACACACACACACACACACACACACACACACACACACACACACACACACACACACACACTGACGGGGAAGCAGCTGGCTGCTGCTTGTTGGGAGAAACTAAGTTGGGGTTTGGTTTCTTGCTCGGAAAAACTGCAGGCATTACATGTGACTGCAGGAGCTGGGATCAAGCCAGCAACTGTAGGATTGGTGGACAACCGGGGTGCCTACTGCGCCATAGCCCCCCCATTGCAGACACTTATTTTTAAATGGCAAAAATGTTTCTTCTATTAAAATAATATTTAATGCATGGCTATCTATTGCTAATTGTTAATTTTTGTTATAAGTTAGGTGCTTTTTGGCCCCTTTTAGTTTTTCAGTGCTCTTAACTGGTATACAGGCATTAATTTTTCTATTTTGTGTGTGTCCTTGCAGTATTCCTCTGTTCCTCTGCTGGTTACAGGTGCACTCACCATTTGTCTTTCATCATCATCACCAGTGCCTTTCATCATCATCCTCATCATTACCCCTGCGTGTTTGTATTTAAGGCCTTGCATTTTCGGATAGAGTGAGGAGGAAAAGGATGATTCGCTGTGTCGACCCCTAATGAGAAAAGCCGAAAAAGAAGTAGGTTTAGTTTTGGGGTTGCTAGTGTGTCCTGGTTCGTTCTGGCTCAGCTCTCTGTCTCACCTCGCTTTTTTTAATTAATTTATTCAGGGGATGCAAATATTAGCATTTAAATTTTTCATTATTATTCTTTTTTTAAATAGACACCTTGAACATTGTTTTTACCTTACTGAAGAAATATATGTGTAGTAGCTGAATGTTCATTGCTGTTGTGCTACGTCTAGGGTTAAGTTTGCATCCCTTTCACAATGAAACTGCCTATAGTGGGATGCAAGCTTAAACCTAAACCTAACACAAAAAGATTAATTCAAGAAAATACATCTCAAATTAAAACTAATAATGATCATTCTTCCAACTGACCTATTTTTTTAAACCAAACCTTTCATGACTGTCAAACAAAAAAGAAAGAAATCAAGACCATGATGACCCAGAAGATTTAGATTAATTCAGGTATTTTGTACCTATAATTATTTCACCAGATTTTACATCATTTTATTTTCACTCATAGACATCGTACAATACATGCTTCTTTTATATTCTCTGTGGGGCCGCATTCACACAGCAGCAACCATGATTTTCTTTCATTTTTTGTATGATGGATTCTTCTCAGTAATGAGGAGCAGTTCCACATTTCCCATGTGGACATTTTTGGACTGAATGAAAAACCAGTGGATTCAGATGGAAGCACAAAGGGAACCTTTCAATGCAAAGAAAAGCTGTTAAAGTGTCAGAGCAGGAAAGATGCTGAAAAGCCAATGAAAGATGAATAATTAGCTCAGGAAACAAGCGTCATAATCCATGTGCTCATACTGCAATAGCTGACAATGATAGCATTTCTCCTGTGCTGTTGTAGGGTCGTTTTATTCCACCGAGCCCTGTGTAAATGTGTGGAGCTTAAGCCACAGCAGTGGAGCATATTTATACAGATGACTGCTGCTGCATAACGGTTTGAATGTGTTAGAGTGATAAATGGTCACCACTCATGTTTGCATTATTCATCAATGATTTCTACCCATTCATTTTTAATCACAACATGAGTTTATGATACTAATATATGCAGACGATAACTTTTTTGTTCTTATTTTGTCTGAAACAAAGGCTACAGAAACAATAATTACTTTGGGATTGCAATAACAATTATACAATATGTTTCTCTACTCAACTGAAAATATATTTGTAGTAGAAATATGTACCAGAAGTCAGCGTTGTGTGAAGTCAGACTCATTTTTCAGCGCTGGCAGCAGTGCAGAGATGTTTACTTTTAGAAGTCTTTTACCGAGGCTCATCCTTGTGACCAATCTGAGATTTTCAGAGCATGGAGACAGACATCTTGGAGGAGTAGTGCAGGAGTGGATATTATATTCTGAAATACGTTAAAATAATCATATTTAGTAACAATCTGGATTTATAGGACTTTATAGTAAATTTTAAACCACAACTTGTTGTCTTTTATTGTCTTATTATTAAAAAAAAGGATTGCTCATCACATTTTTTTTCCAAAATGCCCTGTTCACTGCAGCAAAAAGTCTATTAGGGATTAGATAATTTGCCTCGTCTGCCAGGACAGGGAGGTGAATGTGTGGGAAAACAAGCAGCATTGTAAGGATTCAAATGTCCTGTGATAGGTTTGTGGGTATTGGACACTTATTAAGCAAATGCTCTAATAAGCCATCAGTGTCATTTGTTATTAAACTGTCAGGCAAGACAGGCCAAGTCTCAAGATAGGCCAAGTCTATGAGCTCTTCTACTCTTTGCACAACAAGGTAGTTGAGCAACATAGGAACTACACAAGTCATCAACTGACGATTAAGATTTAATGAAGATTTAAGTGAATGTGGTGAAAGCATTTAGTAGACCCAAAGAAAGTCAGACAGACGGCCATCAAATCAGAGTCTGGGTTCTCTTCAAGCTTTGCAACTGCAGGGCTCTTGTGCACCTGTCAGCTGTGGAATGACGGATGAGCAGGAGTTTTCACATGCAAAGGACTGTGTATGAATGTCCTTGAGGGCAGTGGTGCTCCTCCACAGTCAGTACCCACCAAACTACACAGGGAAACTTCACAGCTCAAAACTGAGTTGTTTTATAGGAATTAGCTGCAGTTGGGTGCAAAAGGGGTGTATAATTTTATTTTTAAATGGAAAAAAGTAAAAAAAAATATTTTTTAATCAAAATAATATTCAGTGCATATATTCAGCCAGTACTGATCTTCATGTTTAACCTCTTGAGGATGAAGAATTTAAGATGTCTCCAGTGTTTTTCCAGAGACCTTTATCTATTCTATATTTAAACAGAAGCTAATGGTATTTGATGGGGAACTTGACTATTTAGGAAATTCTGCTTTCATGTGAACTAATAGAGGTATTTGTGATGGTCGCAGCAGTAAGATTTTAATCAGTGGGTATGTGCTGATATACTACCTAAACTCCACTGAGCACGGTAAAAAAAATGTGTGCCTGCACAGCTAAACACTGGTCTAATGCAATGAGTTGCTGTTAAGTGTGTGTCTAACAGCCCAAATATCATACAAACATTGGTTTCCGTGACAATTACTTATGCAAGCTTAGAAGGCATCTATCCGACATCTTGGATGATGTCATTAGTGATGTGTACATGTGTTAGCTATTAGTTTATCTAACTTACTAAGACACAGTATGACTGCAGGTAAAAACAAAGTAGAGAACAAACACTAAGAAGCTATCACTGGCTCATACAAATGCATTGCTTTTAAGGTAAAGTGTATGGATCCTTTATTTTCCATGGTATAGCTCGCAAACCCGCAATTTAAAGCAGGTGTCACGGAAGTGGCGTTCCACTCATTCACAAGAATCACGCTAAGCTTAGCCTGGAAAAAGAGTTTATACTCATACAAATTAGCACTCCGTAAAGCCAGAACAGCTTATTATTCATCACTAATAGAGGAAAACAAGAACAACCCCCGGTTTCTTTTCAGCACTCTAGCCAGGCTGACTAAGAGCCATAGTTCAGTTGAGACTAGTATTAACGCTATGCAGCAATGACTTCATGACCTTCTTAACAAACAAAATCGTAGCTCTTATAAATAAAATTCACCAGACCCTCCCCACAAATACAGAATTAGAATCATCAGTAAGTCCTCAGTCCCTTTTAGACTGCTTTGTGCCCATAGATCTTGCTGAGTTAACTTCAACTATTATGGCATCTAAACCAACAACATGTCTGCTAGACTCTATTCCAGTTAGACTGCTCAAAGATGCTCTACCCTTGTTAGACACGTTCGTATTAGATATCATTAATCTACATTTACAAACAGGATATGCACCAAAGGCCTATAAGGTAGCTGTAATCAAATCTCTACTTAAAAAACCTAGTCTGGATCCAGGTGTCTTAGCCAATTACAGACCAATATCCAATCTCCCCTTTATTTCTAAAATACTTGAAAAAGTAGTTGTAAAGCAATTATGTGACCACCTGCACAGAAACGACTTGTTTGAAGAATTTCAGTCAGGATTTAGAGTTCATCATAGCACAGAAACCGCACTGATTAAAGTCACCAACGATCTTCTTGTGGCTTCAGATAATGGACTTGTCTCTATACTAGTTCTGCTAGATCTTAGTGCCGCATTTGACACCATTGATCACAGAATATTATTACAGAGACTAGAACATGTTGTTGGAATTAAAGGAACAGCACTAAATTGGTTTAAATCGTATCTATCAGATAGATTCCAATTTGTTAATGTTAATGATGAATCTTCCACATACACAAATGTTAGTTATAGAGTTCCACAAGGCTCTGTGTTAGGACCAATAGTCTTTACTCTATATATGTCTCCCCTTGGCAACATTATGAGAAAACACTTCTGATCACACGCAGTTATATCTATCTATGAAACCCGATGAAACAAATCAATTAATCAAAATCCAAGCATGTGTAAAAGACATAAGGGACTGGATGACGTATAATTTCCTTCTTCTAAACTCAGATCAAACTGAAGTTATTGTGTTTGGGCCTAAAAGTCAAAGAAACATGTTTTCTAACCATATCGCTACTTTACATGACATGATTCTGGCCCCCAGTAGTACTGCAAGGAATCTCGGAGTCATTTTTGACCAGGATTTGTCATTTACCTCACACATAAAACAAATCTCTAGAACAGCCTTCTTCCACCTAAGAACCATTGCCAAAATTAGGAGCATCCTGTCTCAAAGCGATGCTGAAAAACTGGTCCATGCATTTGTTACTTCTAGATTGGACTTCTGTAATTCTCTACTCTCAGGCTGCCCCAGTAACTCTCTAAAAAGTCTTTAATTAATCCAAAATGCTGCAGATAGATTACTGACTGGGATTGGTAAGAGAGATCATATTTCTCCTTCATTAGCTTCTCTCCATTGTCTTCCCATTAAATGTAGAATAGAATTTAAAACCCTTCTTCTTACCTATAAAGCTCCAAATGGTCAAGCTCTATCATACCTAAACAATCTCCTTTTACCATATCATCCTAATAGACCACTTCGGTCCCAAAATGCAGGCCTACTTGTGGTTCCCAGAATTTCCAAAGGTAGAATGGGAGGCAGAGCCTTTAGCTATCAAACTCCTCTCCTGTGGAACCAGCTCCCAGTCTAGATTCGGGAAGCAGACACCCTCTCTACGTTTAACACTAGGCTCAAAACCTTCCTCTTCGATAAAACTTATAGTTGGTTATAGTCATGCTGCTATAGGCTTAGACTGCTGGGGGACTCTGCAATGAGCCACTTCCTCTTCTCTTCACTCTCTCCTCTCACCCCACATCTATAATGTCACCACTGTATGACATTAACTCTGTATCTTCTTTGTCCCGTAGTCGTCTTTTTACCTCTGTCTCCCTCTCTCTGTCCCTGTCCTCAGGTGTCCCCGGATTTGGCGCTCTGTGTCTTCCAATGCGCAGCTACTGTTCCCACTAACCTGCCCAATGTTTTGTTGTTGCTTTTGTTGCTCTGTTCTTTTCTCTCTCCACTTTCCACTCAGCCCCAACCGGTCAAGGTAGATGGCCGCCCACCCCGAGCCTGTTTCTGCTGGAGGTTTCTTCCGTTAAAAGGAGTTCTTCCTCTCCACTGTTGTCTATGGCTGCACAAGGGGGATTTGTTGGGTTTTCTTTAAATGTTTGTGTAGTCGTTACTTTATTATGTAAAGTGCCTTAAGATCACTTTGTTGTAAATTGCGCCATATAAATAAAGTTGAATTGAAATTGAATTGAATTAAACAGATGTATGGGCTATTAGCAATGGACACTGGATTCTCAGTGTTTAAGTCACAGAACCCCGAGTATGTTTATCATGTCTGTGTTCAGATTTATTACACTGAGAACAGTTTTAACCTAAGGGTTTTAAACGACTTAAAACATCCTCCTCAATGTGTGCCCACAGCCACCACTGCTGGAACTGCTGATCGTGATGGTAAGTGGCCAGATCATCCATCACCCTATAACTAACTTACCGCTGCTTTCAAAACAACTGCAGTGTCTCAGTCTTTTGCAGTACACACCCTGCCTAGTCACATTGGATTTTAAGTCTTGAAATAGACACGTTTGTATAAACTAACTAATTAGAAAACTGTGCTTTTAATACATTTGAATACAGGTGCTATGAAATCCAATAAAAAACATGAAAATAAAAGCCCCAACTTTAAAGTATCCATGGTTAATGTTTGGTGCTTCCAGGTGAGAGGGCAGCAGCACAGACAGGGAAGAACAAGTGGGCTAAGTTAGCTGAACATCAGGAGATTCAGTGAGTGGACTGCTGAATAGTAGTGTTCTAAGTTAAAGAAAAGTTGAAGCAGGAAGTCTTGCTAGTAAACTATAAGGTTGAAGGATAGTAGTCAAGTTTACAGACCCTTCCATTTTTGAGACATAGATAGATGTTCAGGGTATTACATTGATAACCTGTAGAAACATCAGAATGAAAGCCAGGAGCAAAAGGTAATCCACATGACCTCATCAATTATGGACGTCTGATCACACAACCATCACAGAGCGGAACAGCGTGTTGACCACGTGTAGTGGTTTACTGCCAGTGTCTCCCCCTTCATTTGACGAATCGCTCTCACCTGCTCGGAATCTGTCCCTCAACCTCCACTGCCCTACTTCCACAGTAAGCGTCCTCAAATGTTCAACTTTACCAGTGGTTACCTTTTTTACTTACCTGTTGCCTCCTCCCCAGATCCAGACCATCTCTCCCACGCTTACGGGTGTCCCCTTGTGACCAAATCATCCACTCCTCCTATTCTCATTTTACTAATATCAGTAAAGTGTGTTTTCCTCTTCACTTGTTCCCCTATGTTCATGGTCCTCCCTATTCCAAAATGTTACATCTGTACTTACAGACTTCTATTCAAGACTTATCTGTAAAGTATATTTTACAGGCTGAGGAAAAGACACCATAGTCCCCACACCATAATCCAATTAAACACTTCTTTTCTCAATACAAGCTAGATGCACTGGAGTTACCCCCTGTCAGTCAGGATGAACAGCTGGAGCGTTGTGGAGTCGGGGATGTAATGATCAGGTTGTCAGAGTGGAAAGCTGACCAAAGCCAGGCATTAGGAAACCATTGGTCTCAAAGCTGATGGACCGATCCTGGTGGTGGTGATCTGTTTAAAATGCAAACATCATGTCATGTCTTTATGGGACCCAGAAGATCAAAGAAAACTATTGATTCACATTATTAGGACAGTACGCTGGTACAGAAAACAGATATCACTATAGCAGTGCAAAGAACCTTGAAGCAGAAGGTCAACATATGCTCCTCTGTCAATCTACCCTAAAGGCAGACATAGATACCGTACAGAATTCCCTACCTGCACTTCAGCCTGGTGTTCACCTTCCTAGAAACCTAATTACATGTTACAGTGACACAGACTGCAACTAATGCGGTCCACTTGCTTGCACCCCCTGTCCTGTGCACTGATGTGACATAAATGGTTGCTGAGAGTGATTTAAATTCTTAAGTCTACTTTCCACATCCAGAAATATCTGGAATGCAGTTCCTTGTCTGTGTCCCTCAGTGGCCACCCTCCTCGTGGCTCAGCATGTTCAGTTGTTGTACAGAATGAAAATTAAAAGTAGAAGCTGTTCAGCATCTATTGGCTCCAAGTCCAAACGCAGTGCACTCAGGTTTAGTTGACATTCTTCTAGTTCACCAGGGGGGGAAAAACTAGTAAGTTAGTAATGACATCAGCAGCAGCTAGATGTTTGGGTTTTGTATTTGCAGAGTGATGTAGCCACACCAGCACACAAGTATAAATGCTCACAATAGCTATATATAATGTTTTTTCTACTTTGGGCCAAATAAATACAACTTGATTTGACTGTGTGGCTACTTTAATTAAAAACATATCAGAGTTTTATAGATTTTATTCCATGTATTAATATTGCATTTGCAGTACATGCTTGTGTAGTGTACAGGAAGGGCCAGAGTGGCCTCCACCTGCTGAGGAGACTGAGGCCCTTTGGTGTGTGCAGAGACTTGTTACGGACATTCTACGACACTGTGGTGGCCTCAGCAGTCCTCTATGGTGGAGTGTGCTGGACTCTATCGAGGAGGTGGCGGACAAAAGGATCTTGGCCAAACTAACATCCATCATGGATAACCACTCCCACCCCCTGCATCTCACTGTGGAGGCTCTGACCAGCTCCTTCAGCACTAGAGTGTTATACCACCAGTGCAGGAAGGAGCGCTACCGTCGATCATTCCTCCCCACAGCCCAAAGATTGTACAATGCATCACTGCAGTGACACAAAATGTGCAATTTTACACAGTATATTTTACTTGTGCTATAAACCAGGAGATGTACCTGTTATATTTTCCACTTTTAATATTTACACATACAGATCACGAGATTCTTTATCCTCAATTTTTAAATGCCTTTTTTGCACAGTTAATAATACTGTTTTGTTTTTTTCTTTTCCCTTTTTACCTGGTTTAAGTTAAACTAAAATGTAGAAATATAGATTATTTGTTGTTTGTCTATGGCTGCTAAAACACAAGAATTTACCCACTGTTGGATCAATAAAGTCTTACCTTATGTTATCTTATCTTACCTTCACTCTTGATAAAAGCATTCAATGTTATTTTCTTTTTTTTTTCTGGAATAAAGATGCACTGGTTGTGCTTTACTTTACACCATTAAGGAAATCTGGTCACAACCTAAAAGTTTGAACTGTTTAGTTGTTTCTTTTAAAACTATGTGCCCTGAATGAAGAAGCTATTTTGGCTGCACACTTTTTCTTGTTGTGATTTGTGTCCATTATAGCAGGGCTGCTGTCCTATCTGTCAATGAAGGCAGGAACAGAGCAAGAGAGAGCGAGCGAGGGAGAGAGAGAGAGAGAGCTGGGATGTACCTGACAGGGGAGAGCAGATGCTGGAACGCTCTGCTGCTCCGCACCACATTCCTTGCAGATTCCTGGAGTCGAAGACTCTCTTATTCTCTGACACTGCTCACCCCGCTGTGGACTGAAGAATATACTAACCACTGCTGAGAAGATGGATTTGCTGCTGCATATAATTACCACTTACACTATGAGTGTCTTCAGCGCAACGTCTGCCGCCTCTCTCTGTGAGTACAGCACAGCCCACATCCAGTTGGTGCCTCACATGTATTACAATCCATTGTAATACATAAGAGACTTCAACTGAGACCATGTGGACTCCAGCATGTCGCTGTGTTCTAACAAAGCTGTAACAAAGCTTATGCTGTGGCTGGCCAAGGAGCAGGGAGACAGTCTCCTCTGTGTCAGCAGCATGCAGGGAGAGGTATTACCTCCCCTGTGTGTATCTGTGGATACACACAGGGGAGGTAATACCAGCTGTCACCAGCTGTCACTAAGATGAACGTCAGCTTCATTTCACTCTATCTGCTGCTCCTTCAGTTATTTACTACAGGAAGGTTTTATATGAGAGTTCAAAGGTGACTGTGATAGAAAGCTATCGAGAACCTTCATTGAAATACAGAGGTGCTTTACTATTTAAATTTATTGCTACTTTATCCTTCTACTTGTACATTTGTGTGATTGCTTGTTTATCAGCACAGACAGTAGAGCACCGAGGTGTAGTACTCCAGGTGTAATCGCAAATATTGTTTGTCACTTTAATAGATGTGTCTAAGAGAGAATTTGTCTTACTATCCATCATAGTTTAATATTAGCTTTGCAAAGTTTAATCACTTCCACTCCCATAGAAAACATTGCTGTTGTGTTTATAAAAAGTACTCACCCGTATTGGAATTTTTCACCTTTTCACCTTTTCATTTTTCACCCTTTATTTTTACATTGAATCACGTTTTGTTAATCAAAAGGAAGATTTGCTTCCATGTCAGACTAAGAGCATATCAATCAGTAGATTTAGTAGAAACATCTTTTGCTGCAGTTCAAGTATATGTGGACAGTTGTCAATCAGCCTTGAAAATCTGAAAATCTCAACGTCACACAGTGGAAAATTACTCCTAACTTGGCCAAATGTTGCAGAATGATGCATTTTCAGTCCCAATTTTTCAACACTCCTAATTTAGGAAATCCCTCCTAGAGTGGTAGAGTGGTAACCAAGAGATGGCATTAAGTGTGCAAATTCTGTGGGAAGAGAAATGTTTCTACATTTAATGACCCATAGCTCATTATAAAATATTGTTTAGAAAAATTGTATCTCTTTTGCCAGATCTCAAATGGGTTGCACACACATTCACTCCAACTTTACCTATGTTATTTACAGGGAAGTGAGTGATTTGGATTAGTCACATCTGACACTTTCTGCCAGAAGAGTCAAATTCTCTATTCTAATCTCTCTTACCACAGCACAGAAATTGTGTGCATTCATTAATTCCCCCACAGGGCTTTAGTTCTTTACAGTACATACACAAAAATGCCACATATCACTAGTTTAACTGGTGGCGTCTATACCATTAAAGGAAACTCTCATTAAATCATCCCCTATAAGCATCAGTGAGCTTGTGTGAATAAAAACGTTGTCATAGCTAGACTCATGGTTGTGAAGGCCAAAACTTTTATTTTTAATTAAGTTGCCAAGTGTGTGATACAGGGAAAATAGGAATAGACTAGGCAAGGGATACTGTATATATAATTACAGATGCTGCATGTCACCCACATATCAATTACAATGCTTGGCACAGATTTAGCCCATAATTAGTCAAGTCAGCAGTCATCCACACGTACCAAATTTCAGTCGGATTTAGCCCACATGCGATCTGTGATTTTTATTAATATTAATATTTATAGATATAAACTACTGTAATTATAAACAAATGAAAATCAGTTGTTTTAAAATCAATCTGCACACATCAGGATAGGATCTATTTAAGTATGATCAGAACATTGAATTAATTATTACGATAATTATAGTTTCATAATAATAATTGAGTTGCCATGCTCAACCTGGATATGGTCCATAATCCTTTGCTGAATTCAGAAGTGAGCCAGCTCTGCCACATCTCAGCCGGTTTCAGCTCAGATGTGATTCCACAACACAGGAGCAAACCTGGAAGCTTGCGAAACAGGTGAGCAGTTCAACCTGTCCTCGAACCGTCACGCACAAATACGTTTTTTTTTATTTCTACCCTCAGCGAACCATTAGTTGAAACAAAGGTCCCATACAGGAAGGCAGGCATCTTTTGAAATAGATACAGATGCTTATAAAATAGGAACCAGTTTTACTCTTAACTGTTTGTTCTAAAGAAAACTCAGGTTTTAGTTAGGATAAGGTTCCTAAAAATATATACAGTGAGGGGAAAATTATTTGATTTTGTAAGTTTGCCCACTAACAAAGAAATGATCAGTCTATAATTTCAATGGTAGGTTTATTTGAACAGTGAGACAACAATGACAAAAAAAATCCAGCAAAATGCGCTTCAAAAAGAGTTATAAATTAATTTGCTTTTCCATGAAGGAAATAAGTATTTGATCCCCTATCCGTCAGCAAGATCTCTAGTTCCCAGGTGGATCTTATACAGGTAACGAGCTGACATTGGCAGCCCTCTCAGCTCGTTACCTGTATAAAAGAGACCTGTCCACAGAAGCAATCAATCAATCCAGATTCCAAACTCTTCACCATGGCCAAGACCAAAGAGCTTTCCAAGGATGTCAGGGACAAGATTGTGGACCTACACAAGGCTGGAATGGGCTACAAGACCATCGCCAAGCAGCTGGGTGAGAAGGTGACAACAGTTGGTGCAATTATTCGCAAATGGAAGAAACGTAAATTAACTGCCGATCTCCCTCGGTCTGGAACTCCATGCGAGATCTCACCTCGTGGAGTTTCAATGATAATGAGAATGGTGAGGAATCAGCCCAGAACTACTCGGGAGGAACTTGTCAATGATCTCAAGGCAGCTGGGACCATAGTCACCAAAAAAACAGTTGGTAACACACTACGCCGTGAAGGCCTGAAATCCTGCTGGCGCCCGCAAGGTCCCCCTGCTCAAGAAAGCCCATCTACAGGCCCGTTTGCCACTGAACATCTGACTGATTCAGAGGAAGACTGGGTGTTGTGTTGTGAAAGTGTTGTGGTCAGATGAGACCAAAATCGAGCACTTTGGCATCAACTCAACTCGTGTTTGGAGGAGGAGGAATGGTGCCTATGACTCCAAAAACGCAGTCCCCACTGTCAAAAATGGAGGTGGAAACATTATGCTTTGGGGGTGTTTTTATGCCAAGGGGACAGGACAATTGCACCGCATCAAAGGGAGGATGGATGGGGCCATGTACCATCAAATGTTGGGTGAGAACCTCCTTCCCTCAGTCAGGGCATTGAAAATGGGTCGTGGTTGGGTATTCCAGCATGACAATGATCCAAAACACACGGCCAAGGGAACAAAGGATTGACTCAAGAAGAAGCATATTAAGGTCATGGAGTGGCCTAGTCAGTCTCCAGACCTTAATCCCATAGAAAATCTGTGGATGGAGCTGAAGCTTCGAGTTGCCAAACATCAGCCATGAAACATTAATGACTTGGAGAGGATCTGCAAAGAGGAGTGGGCCAAAATCCCCCCTGAGATGTGTGCAAACCTTGTGGCCAACTACAAGAAACGGCTGACCGTTTATTTCATTATTTCCTTCATGGAAATGCAAATTAATTTATAACTTTTTTTGAAACGCATTTTTCTGGATTTTTTTGTCATTGTTGTCTCTCACTGTTCAAATAAACCTACCATAGAAATTATAGACTGATCATTTCTTTGTTAGTGGGCAAACTTACAAAATCAGCTGGGCTTCAAATAATTTTTTCCCTCACTGTATTAGGGTTAGTAAATAGTGGTTGTTTGCCATGGAAATCAATATTTCCCTAACATCATATCCCCCAAGAAGTGTATTACATGATCGGTTGCAACAACAATAGAACCATCTGTGTCATATTGGCCTGTTTCTAATTATTTTACTATGTGGTCTAATAGCTACGGTCCATGTCACCAAATAGTGACAGATATCACATATCAATTTTGTCATTTCTGGTAACCTGAAAACAAAAACTATTCAATTCAACTTTCAATTCAACTTTTATTTATTCAACAACTATTTATATAACACCAATTTACAACAAGGTCATCTCAGGGCACTTTACATGATAAAGTCAAGACTATACAGACATTTAGAGAAAACCCAACAAATCCCCCTTGAGCAGCTATAGACAACAGTGGAGAGGAAAAACTCCCTTTAACGGAAGAAACCTCCAAAAGAACCAGGCTCAGGGTGGGCGGCCATCTGCCTTGACTGGTTGGGCTGAGTGGAAAGTGGAGAGAGAAAAGAACAGAGCAACAAAAGCAGCAACAAAACAATGTGTGTACAGGTATGTGACTGGAGAGCCGGCTGTCCATTTGTGTCGGTGTGTTTTGGTATAATTTAAAACTCCACTTTCTTTGCATAGTGTTTTTGTCAGGAAAAATATACAGCTATACTTGTTAACGTATGCTGGATTTTAACAACTTGGGGAAAATGTGAGGCTGTCAGGCAACAAAACTGTGAGATTATATGTTTAGCATAAAAAAAACAATTTAGACCTCAGTGCCTTTATAAAGACTCAACATAGACTTGTATATCTTTGTAGTAAGGCCTCATCATATAATCTGTTAGTGCCTTTATTGGACATTATGTTTATTGTTTACTTGTACAGAAAAGAGAGTATATTTTTGATACTTCTCAAAAGAAAGTCACACATCTCACATATGGTGACATTTTGGTTTGCACACACTGTGTTTTCTGTGCTGAGGTCTGTAGTTGGACCATCTTGCCTCCATTTCCTCCAGCCTATTTTACTAAAGTAAGGGCAGGTGGGTGGGGCACTTTATTCTTATTGTCTACAAACAGCAGTGTTTTTGTTTTTCGTTTTGTTTTGAGATGTACTTTTACATGGGTCTTGCTTTCGGGCAGTTTCACTGACATTCCTGTGGCTTTCACATGCATGCAGTGATCAGACGTGCTGCATGGAATGAAATTGGGAGAAGCTCCTGCAGAATAAACAGCTGCTCTCATATTTATCCCTGAGAGACAGCAGGAGTGGGGGCAGAGATGGCTGGTGTGTCAGATGACAGCTACGTCCTTTCAGATCACCTTCTGCTCTTTTACCGGCTTCACAAAGACACAGTGACTTTTTCCTGTTCTTGGCCACTCTGAGAAGCCTTTGGTTTTTCATTTCAGCACACACGATCTTAGTGATGAGAGACTGGCAGTAAATGGAGCTATTCACAAAAGAACTACTTTATCTCTTCATCATATCCTTTATTCAGACCAGTGTGAGACTGCTTTTAAAGGCTTTTTTCAGTTCTTTCCAGCTGGCTTTTGGCAGGAACGAGCGGGGGCTTTAATTCATAGCTTATAGGACACTCCTCAGCCACACTCTGTGGGTGGATGATTGTTGCTCTCTGTGTCTCCCTCATTGCTGGTGGAGCCTGCTGCACTGAGCATCCATCTTTCTGAAGCTACGAGTCATAAGGGTGCCTCTGAAGCACATCAATATATTCCCTTCAAGTCTCCACGTTCACATTAGCGAAGAAATCTGATTCATTGTTCAAAACAAATTATTTCCTAGCTGAAGCTGAGGTGACATATACAATAACGGCAAAAGTGATGGTGTGTGTTGGAGATCCAGGATCTGTGAATCAGGGACTTGAAGTACTGTTTTCAACAGAGACAGTAAAGTGGGGGAATATATTTTCCAAACCTCTAGGGGCCGGATAAAGCACACATTGCATATTTGATGGTATATGATGACAGAACAAACTAGTTTTGTATGGTATGAATACTATAAATTGTCCATTATATACATAATGCTGGATAGTCTCTTAATTAGCCCATCAGCAAATAACAGTTTGGTCACTGATAAAGGTCAGACCTCCATGTAAGATACAATAATGAACAAAAACACAACGTGTTATCCAAACATATAGGAAAAAGCTCTAGATATTCATCAGTCCAGTATCAGACAAATTATCTAGGGAGACGATTTACTTTGGCACTGTGGCTGGTTTCTGTAGAAGTGGGCGACCAGCAAGGCTATCCAGCGCTGCTAATCACAACCTGCCAATAATTACACGTGTTCTCCACCGCTAGCTCCTGAAGTAATTAAATGACATGAAGCAAAGGACGTTCTGCAGAATTTAGCATGAGAAAATCCCCGTTGGAAAGAGCTTAGGGTGGACTGTTGAGTCCAAAACCCACAGAAGACTGATGTTCAAGTCCACTGTGGTGGTGTGTCTGAAACACAACATTACAGAAGGATTTTTGCCTTTTCTGTGTCTGCTCTTTTCTTCTCAATCCCCAGCCACACATAGTGGTTCTGCATATAGGTGATGATGGTAAATGGTCTGCACTTGTATAATGCTTTTCTATCTGTTGGTACTCAAAGCACTACCCATTCACACACACATTCATACACCAATGGTCCCTGGCCAATGCTCAGGGTTCAGTGTCTTGCTCAAGGACACTTTGTGACCAGAGGAGCCAGGGATTGAACCAACAACTGTAGGATTGGTGGACAACCACGCTACCAACTGCACCACAGTCACAGTCACAGATGGGGAAGGTATGAAACATTATAGAGAAAATGTCTCCACACAAAATGGGGTGGCTGTAGGTCAGTGGAGCCCATCCCCTTAAAGCAAACCCTGGAGCTCCAGCCTGGGCAGATTGGAGAGTGAGTCAGGGCAATGGAGCTCCAGTACAGGCATTGGAGCTTGACCCGGGCTTGGATGAGTCAGGGCGCTGGAACTCAAGTACAGACGTTGGAGCATGAACCAGGCCTTGGTGAATTTTACCTGGGGTGAAAAAAAACTGAGGAAAACAGCATGGGCTCAATGTTTGAGAAAATCAAAAATATCAGGCACTATATTTTCTGCACTATAAGGCGCACCTAAAAGCCTTCAATTTTCTCAAAAGCCAACAGTGCGCCTTATAATCCGGTGCGCCTCATATATGGATCAATATTGAGCCGCAACGGGTCTCCCAACTACGGGAAGCAGCCATGGAGTCGGCGGCCCCCGTAGAAGAAGTAGAGCACGGTGCATGCTGGGATAAATGACTCCGCGAAGCGTGCATTTTCACAGTGGATCGTAAATGCCTGGGCTGATATATCAGTCTCAACTGTGGTCTGAGCTTTCAGGAAGGCAGGAATTGTCACTGAACTGCCAGACAACAGCAGCGACACCAACTCGAATAATGACGATTTTGACGAGACGGAGCTGGGCATGCTGGATGCCATATTTGCATCCAACATGCTGTTCAATTCGGACACTGAAGAAGAAAAATTTGAGGGATTCGTGGATGAGGAATGAAACGATATAGTGAGCTTTACATGTTTCTTTTGTGTGTTTACAGCTGAACAAGGGTCATTCTATGCGCCTTGTAATGCGGTGTGCATTATATATGAAAAACGTTTTAAAATAGGTCATTCATTGAAGGTGCGCCTTATAATTCAGTGTGCCTTATAGTGTGGAAAATAGGGTATTCATGTTACTAAATTCCATGTGTAAGGTGTTTGTCTTATGTGATGTCTGGCTAAATTTGTATTTCTTGGGTAGAAAAAAGGCAATTTAATTCTATCATGCATAACTTCAAAATATATGTTTAGGGTTATAACGATATGATTGTCAGAATATCAAATCAAGTAAAAAGTTGTCATTTGGTTCTGACAAGAACCTGGAAGCTGAGTCTTGTCAACTGGACTTCTGTCCTAGTAGTTGGACATCTGAGATTCTTCTTGAGAAGATATATAGAAAATCATCAAAGTCAAAGTTGTAAACTACGTATTTGTCATATTTTAAAGCTTTGCAATTGGAAATATCTTAATTAATCTGTATACAATGTATTTTTATACACTGACCCTTTCATCTCTAGAAGCATAAAATCAGTATTATTACCTGGCCTGGTTTAGTTAAAGTACAGGAAGACTCAATGAATAAATACTCTTCTCTTCACTGTGTTTTATTGGTCCCATGATCCCAGCAAGGCTTCAGCCACTGAAGCTTTAATGAAAGGAGTCAGAGGTTGAGAGGGCTGAGTCTCTAGAAAGCAGTCTGCTGATGGTTGTGAATAGCAAGACCAAATGGAGAGACGTATTGATTATATTAGAGTTAACTGCCAAATGAACAGGCTGTGATGAAGAAAACAGAAAGCTTCAATTTCACTTTGAGCCAATGTACATGCGGTTGTATAAAGTGCACAGAGACTTCAGGAGCCTGCACAGGACTGTGTTGCGTTTGGTGTTTGATTCCTGTAGCTATGCACTGACACCGTGAAGAGGCACTTGCACTTTGTATTTTATCTCAGTCACAACATTTAGCTTCCTGTGTCCTGCCTCTTCTTTCTTTATACTTGCTGAGGACAGAGTGAGTCAGGAAAGTGATCACACACCACTGTTTAGGAAAGATTGTACTGCTACAGATCATGGAGAAGTTGTTACTAGGGAGTGGACTTAAAGAAAAGTACTAGTTTTAAACTTTCTTTTTTAGAACAAAAAATATCTCTTCGTCTAGCTGAAAATAATATCCCCATATGACATCAGTTGGAGGAATTTAGTTCAGAATATTATACCTGGAAAAGTTTATTAGCCAGAAGCTGAGACAAATTTAGCTATAGAGGAAATAGAGCAGGTCAATCAAGACTACAACATCCACAGAATAAGCAGCGGAATGACATCTATGAGCTGATAAACTCCTCCAGATGAGATGAGATAGAGGGATGTTTTACATTACCACAGACTGAAAGGCTGCAGTCCAAGAAAGATGCCTCAGCTTTCAAATAAACGCCTTAACACTTGACTGATCACGTGGACAAACAAAATGCTTTCCGGGAGAACGTTTTACTGTTAGATGTACAAAGATTAAGCACATGTATGTTCAAAGGAGTAAAGGTGAGGCATTCAACTCTGAAAACACTAGGCCTCAATCAACAAGCATTTAATGAGGAAATAGTTCCTTTAAAAAAGCTTAAACAATTTTCACTAAGCTAATTTGGGGATTTGTCCATCAGAAAGAAAAAGACCACACTTGATGTTTGAGCAAAACTAATGGTTATTGAAATTGATATAACTTCCCCTATTCTGTATGTTAAATTATAATGTTTATCATCAATATAATAATAGTAAGAACATATCATGAACCCTATGTAGACTTTTCTTAAAAACATTTTTAAAAAACTTAGGAAGAGATTGACTGTACTTACTGTTAAGCGCAGTAGGGGTAGCCTCATGATCCGAAGCTGTGTAATGCCACTGGACCTGATGCATTGCAAAGACTGAAATGAATAATGAAGAAGGAGGATTGCCTACAGCACAGCTTCAAACAATTAGCCAGATCAAGGGTCAACAACCCTCACACGTGCCTCCTTTAACACACAGTAGCAGAATCAGGATTCCAGCCCTTATAGGCAGAAGGCTTTGTTTTCGTTTTTCAGAAAAACAGTGATTTGTGCTCTTATTTTTTGAACTTCAAAAGTAAATGACATTTTGAACAAAGTAGGGAAAATCTGGCACATGGGACAGGATCCTTCAAATGTCCTGTATTCAGTTATGAGAAGAAGCCAGGTCCCTTTGACACAGTGAAATACCACGAATTAAGACAGTTTGTTAAACATTGCCATTTATTGATGGCGAATATATCAAAGAGGCTTCTCCTGGGCTGTTTGAAGGCTTGCCAAACAAAGAGACATTCAAATCAAGAATAACAAATCAAGATCCTGCGATTTGAATGTCACAAAAGGGCTCTGCTTTTACAAGCCCGTTACTGGTGCAACAAAAGTTAGGTAATAGCCAAGGTGTTTATGGATTGTTTTGAGGAGTGAGAATAGAATGTCAGGAGTTTTGCAGTGACAACAGATGGTCCCCCTGCCATGATGGGGAAACAGAGGGGAGCTGTCACATTAATTAATGGAAGAGGTCGGTCAGCCTATAGTGAGACTCTACAACAAAAAAATCTATGTGCAAAGATCTTCATGAGGTTATGGCTATAATGATAAAGGTTATTAACATCATTGTTTAGCAATCTGCTCTGACACACTGACAGTTCTAGTCCCTGCTCAGGAACATGGACTATTGGGTTGATCATCCATTCAGCCACGATGCACCTTGGAGAGTTTTGCACTCTGTCGGGTGCTTTCATGGCATCATGGCATCATGGCCTCTCTGGCTGAGAATATTTCAGGATAGCTCAATACGAAACTGCTTTAGAGACATGGGCAGCTTTTGTATAGAATCAAGCAATCTTTTCCAGACACTCTACCACTTCCACTTTCTGCCACTTCAGACATTTAAGGGAGCAGCCCTCACAGCACAGCATCATGACTGCTGAAATTTGCAAATACATGAACAAAGTTGACTCAGAGTTCACAACACAAGCCATGTCCTCTTCTCAATCAAGCCTGACAGCAAAGTTTAACACAAAGTGAATTGATCTGTGGTAGAAGGGTTGGGTACACAGGATATGGGAATACAAGGTTCAGGGCAAGTACGTTCAAGATCTCAGAACATGCATTTGCTCCTGCTGCACTATCAGTGAGAAGTTCAGCTGTCTCTGGAACACTGTCCTGGGTTTGCTGACATTCTCCAGGTCACCGATCTTCTCACAAATGAAGGATGTGCTCAGCTGCTCCCATAGGCAAAGGACCAGCTAGAAGCATGTGTAACTCTAATACGTTCATGAGTAATAACAAGTACAAACCTCAGATAATTAAGCTCAGCAAATGAAAACAAGGACAACAATCACACTAACTATTAAGCATCTGTTTATTTAGCATACACATGGGTTCACAGCTGGGTACAGCTGTTTGTTCCTTTGTTAGAGCTGAAATGTGTATGTTTTTCAAAAGATGACAGCAATGTGTATTCAAGGGGGATGAGTGTGAGGTTGGTTCACGAGTTAAAGGGACAATTAAGTCTGTTTCAGATAGAATGATTCGGCCGGGTACATTATCCAGAGTTGCGCGGACATTAACGCACGCACAGGAGTCACAACTTGATATAAAATAGGTTCAATCATTCTACTACAGCAGCATTTGAGTCATAGACGTCGTAGACACATCAACTCAGTCACTTTTAATCCTCCAAACGATTGTGCACAGAGCTCACTAGGGGACTCTACTGATACTGATTGCGTTTATGTTGGCAGCGTTTTACTTGGACATTGTCATTCACTCATACACCCCCTCTTAAAACAGTCAAGGTAATGTCAGAATTCCAGTGCGTGTCTGAAAGCGGCTTTAGATTGTGTGAAAAGTGAAAATTGTTACTATGAAAGAAGCATGTGGGAGTCAAAATTGATCTGGAAATACATGTACCTTTTTGTTGCAGTGTCATAGTTACAAAAACATTTGAATCTGGCCCTCCGTGTCGAAAATGTTGCTGACGCATAAGCAAGATGGTTGAAACTTGGACACAATTAAAAGTTACTACAGGAAAATGACCCCCAAAACCCATCAAAGCTGTTATGAAATGTAGTGTCATGGGCGATACCGACATGTATTTATGACCAGCATGCAGACAGTCATACTCCGACTATTGGATGTTTAGTATTCAGAACACAATGCAGTTTGGCTGTAAGACAGAGAGAAAGAACAAACTATGATGGATACATTATACAAGGCAATTTAGAGAAATCATTTCACTTTGTCTCTTACAAACCAAAAACAGATCTATTTTGATTTCCAACTGTGTTACTCACACATTGTTGCTGCAGAGATCCATACTCTATGGGCAGAAAATAGCTGAAACGCGTATTATTTGTATCCATATTTACGGTATCATCAGACTTTTTTAGGAATCAGGGATGAAAATGAAGGATTTAAAGGACATAGACTCCGAAGTAATTGCGATAATCTACTGCATTTAGGAAACTGAAAGGAAGAAGGTGAATAGATGTTCCAAAGCAGAGGACAAAGCTAATGACTAATAACAAAGCTGCTGCCAGACTTGATTTTCTGCCCAGATATGTTACTAGGCAGGTATGTGGGCAGCATGTGATCACTGGGGCTACTAGTTCACACTGTAAAGTCTCAACGATGTTTATAGTGACTACAATGCAGTTTAATAATGAACAGTAATAGCTTTTTAAACCTGTCGTTATCAATGACTTTTCATCTTATGTTATTATCAGCTGAAATTTGCTACTTGGTTTTTCAGTTGCTCCTTCTGTGCCAAAACATAAATGATTAATTCAAACATATCGCTGGATGAATTGATGTATACAGATGTGGGCAATAGTTGGGGGTTTTCATTTGTATTTAAATGACAGCGTCACTGTCCAGCACAGAAGGTGGGGGAAGTTTGGGGAAATCACCATGACAGTAAATTTGTGAGGGAGGAAGTGGGTGAGACAGAACAGAAAAAAAGCAGAAACGCTGGCACACTGCTGCAGAGATCATGAAAAACACATAAAAGCTGCAACTTCATTAATTAGATGATTATTATTGAATAGGCCTTTGTCTGACACTGAGACGGGATTTTTAAAGACGGTTTTATTCATACGTGGTCGGACTTTAATTTAAAAACAAGCAGAGATCAATGTGTGGTGATTATGTCTCCTTCATCCCGCCTCTGCACCCATACAAAAAGCTGATTGGTTTCTTAACAGCTGATCTAACGACCCTACACAGAGGAATAAAATTGTTCAGCACATTCCCAGGTGGATCATGTTCAATAAACCTGAAATACAAAACAATGTGATGATACATAAGCTCACTGACAGTAATGGGAGGCGAGTGCGGAAGTATAACTAACAATAGCACTGTACTGCATGCTCAGGTCAGACCTGCAGTTTTCGAGGAAACATGTGAACCGTGGTCTCTTAAGGAAAAAAAGAAGCCCTTTCTGAATCTGCAGCAGCTTCTTATATTAGGCTAGAGGGAAAAGCTGCACAACTTATCTGACACCAAAATCTCTCTCCACTTTCCACTCAGCCCAACAGGTCAAGGCAGATGGCCGTCCACCCTGAGCCTGGTTCTGCTGGAGGTTTCTTCCGGTAAAAGGAGTTTTCCCTCTCCACTGTTGCCTATGGCTGCTCAAGGGGGATTTGTTGGGTTTTCTCTAAATGTTTGTATAGTCTTGACTTTATTATTTAAAGTGCCCTGAGATGACTTTGTTGTAAATTGGCGCTATATAAATAAAGTTGAAATGAATTGAATTGAAAACCGTGCACAGTCATGAGGTGCACAAAACATGACAGCAGGCTGTGGTGAATGACAACAAAGTATAGGAACTAATATTCAGCAAGTAATTCAGTCTGGAGTAGTAGTATAAGTGATAAAATAAAAATTATAACAAACCTCAATTGCTTGTTTTGCACTTAAAAAAAAACTTTCTGCTCTTTCGCTGCTTTAGATAAAGTTCAATTTTTTAATTCAGCTTTATTTATATAGCGCCAATTTACAACAAAGTCATCTCAAGGCACTTTACATAATAAAGTCAAGACTAGACAAACGTTTAGAGAAAACACAACAAATCCCCCTTGAGCAAGCCATAGCAACTTTGTGACATCTGGCCCAGAGGGCTCCTTCCATTACTCTGTACTTAGTATGTGGCATTGTGTTCTTGATTGCCAACAAGGCATGGTCAATTTCTTCATCTACCCATCTCTGAACAGTCCACCTAGACAGAGTTACCTAGTCACCTAGTTTCTGAGCCATCATTCCAACTGATAATAGACATGTCAAGCAGTCCCTGAAGCTGGCTTGCAGGTATAACATAATGTGGTCGACCTGTTGCTCTTTTTACTTGTTTTGGACAGACATCAGACACCTCAGGTTCACGACTATGAATATAATGTAGAAGAATGTGTAGTCCCTCCACAATGGCTGGAGGGATCTGAACAGAAGTCCCAATAGCACCTAACAGAGACTAGTGCGGCATGCTGGACGTTTCCCTAATATTTTCCACAGCTTTCTCTCTGTTGGCGTTTCTTTCTGTGGACTTTAACTTTGACAATTGAACCCAACATCTGGATGTGGGCATGTCAATTTTAAATCAATTTTACTTTATTTATATAGCGCCAATTTACAACAAAGTCATCTCAAGGCACTTTACATAATAAAGTGAAGACTATATGAAAACATGTAGAGAAAGGCCAACAAATGCCCCTTGAGCAAGTCATAGGCAAAAGTGGAGAGGAAAAGCTCCATTTACCAGAAGAAATCTCCAGTAGAACCAGGCTCAGGGTGTGCGGCCATCTGCCTTGACCGGTTGGGGTGAGTGGAAAGTTGAGAGAGAAAAGAACAGATCAACGAAAGCAACGGCAAAACATTGGGCAGGTTGGTGCTTCCCAAATCTGGACTGGGAGCTGGTTCCACAGGAGAGGAGCTTGATAGCTAAAGGCTCTAGCTCCCATTCTACTTGTGGAAATGACTCTGAGATTCCTTGCAGTACTACTGGGGCACAGAGTTATGTCATCTAAAGTAATGATATGGTTGGAAAACATGTTTCGCAGACTTTTTGGCCCAAACATAACTTCAGTTTTATCTGAGTTTAGAAGAAGGAGATTATACGCCATCCAGTCCCTTATGTCTTTTAGACATGCCTGTAGTTTGATTCGTAGATTTGTTTTATCCGGTTTCATAGATAGATATAACTGTGTGTCATCAGCGTAGCAATGAAATGTGTTTTCTAATAATGTTACCAAGGGGAGACATATATCAAGAGTAAAGAGTATTGGTCCTAGTACAGAGCCTTGTGAAACTCCATAACTAACTTATGTGTGTGGAAGATTCGTCATTAACACGAACAAATTGGAATCTATCTGATAGATAAGATTTAAACCAATTTAGTGGAGTTCCTTTAATCCCAATTACATGTTCTAGTCTCCGTAATAATATTTTGTGATCAGTGGAATTTAAAATTATTTAAACAAGTTGTTTCTGCGCAGGTGATCACATAATTGCTTAAAGTATTTTAGTGTAAAGGTTACCGTAACTAGAGGACTCAAAAGCAGAAGCTGAGACTCGCTGAGAATGCAACAGGTTTAACAGCACAAGAACTACTGGTACAGTTATCAATTATCACACCCACTGCTGATCCTGTAATACTCACAGAGACCTAAACTCTAACAAAGCTCTCTCTCTCTCCAAAGGGGTTAACAATATTAAATAATCAAACATTATAAACTAAAGGCAGAGACCTAGACTAGTACAAACTCTCTCAAAAGGTATAACAATATTAACCTACATAACTGTACTAACTCAAAGACAGAGAGACTATGACTATAAGAAGAAACCAGGACTACCAAAACTAACAACAGAATCAAAAACAGGATTACACGCTAGAGATCAGTAAAAGCTGAGCAGGATCAAGGAATTGCACCAGAACGAAACCCAGACACAGTAGCAACCCCAAAACTAAATGCAAGGCAACTGATGATGATGATAATATATTGTAGTCATATACAAGTTAAAAGGAGTGAATAACTAAAAGAGGTCAAAAAGCACCTAACTTATAACATTTAGAAATAAAGGGGAGATTGGATATTGGTCTTTAATTGGCCAAAACACCTGGATCCAGACAAGATTTTTTAAGTAGGGCTTTGATGACCTTTTAGGCCTTTGGTACATATCCTGTTTCTAAAGATGGATTAATAATATCTAATACGAATGTGTCTAATAAGGGTAGAGCATTTTTCAGCAGTCTACCTGCTAAATAGGGTCTAGCAGCCATGTTGTTGGTTTAGATGCCATAATAATTGAAGTTAACTCAGCAAGGTCTATGGGCACAAAGCAGTCTAAAAGGGACTGAGGACTTACTGGTGATTCTAATTCTGTTGTATTTGTGGGGAGGGTCTGGTGAATTTTGTTTCTAATAGCTACGATTTTGTTTGTGAAGAAAGTCATGAAGTCATTACTGCATAGCGTTGAGGGAATACTAGTTTCAACTGATCTATGGCTCTTAGTCAGCCTGGCTACAGCGCTGAAAAGAAACCAGGGGTTGATCTTGTTTTCCTCTATTAGTGATGAAAAGCGTCTGACAAATGACTAAATTTAAATATAAATAATGAAAGATACTTTAAAGCTGAATGATCGCTGGTTATAGCTTAGAACACATTTCACAGTGCCTTCCAGAACAACGTTGGAGCTGAACTCAAATCTCTGTATTGCAGTGTCAGCTCATCACACCACTGCTGACATACACTCCGGTGCACATGTCTACATGTCTATATAGAAATGTACTACCATTAAAAAAAAGGTTTTAGAAAATAATCCAAACATCAAATGTTTCCTTTAAAATGATTTTACCTTTGCATTCTAGTTACTTAGGAACCTTTTGGGTGACAGGGTAAGTGGACATGTCTGAAAACTTAATGACAATTTAAAGCATGTGATGTCCATCGCATCATGTGACAAAATAAACACAAACACAGGGTTATGACAGTAGCAGTGTCAATGTCCCCACAGACAGCAGGAATTATTACTGTCAACTGGGGACAAGAGTTTGACACATCTGCTGGCTGAAATGAGAACTGCAGGCTGGATTTTAGGAGCTTGTTTCAGCGTTAAAACCCGTTTATTCCCAATGAAATGCCACCAGTTGGCTACCACAAACATACTGCAATGAATAGTCAAATAAAATAAATATACACAGATTTATATTTTTTTATCTACGAGTCTCAATGTACCACCTTCAAACTGACTATTGCTTAGCACATAGTCAGTACCATCATAAGAAGTACCATAGAATATTCAAAGACATGCCTCATACTTAGAAAATACATAAATATGTTGCATAATATATCCAATGTTTTTTCCCTATTATTCCTGTACTTTTCACATTGTTCCTTTGTACCCACAAATATGTACACTCTGAATTCAGAAAGCTTATATTGTAAGTTCAGGCCTGTAATTGAAACTACTTTGCCTATTTTGAAGTGATTATCCTATTGGAGCAATACTTGTGATTCAATTACCTTTTATAGCATGTATGTCAACTTGAGTAAAGAATATGCACTTCTAAATACTTAGGCATAAGTATGTGCCCTTTTTAGTACTGAATTTGTTACTGCAGGGACTTCATGGTAAGTGAAGAAGTGATTCAAGTGCGCCAAGTAAGAATTGTGTAATATACAAGCAGGGAATTAGATGGGGCATTAAAACCTTCATGAGAAGAGTTTTTAAGCCCTGATTCTTAATGTGCAGCCTCAATCTCATTTTGATATCATCTGTCAGTTTAATTTTTTGATACCTGTTTTTTGATTTTTTAAATCTTTGGCTTAATACAGTAACCAACAACAGAGACACATTAACCACCAAGGGCTGACACAGGATGTGGCATCGTAGAGCCCAGCTGTGAAGTGTGCAGCACCAGCAGGTTGCTGGTGGTTAATATATTAACAAAACACAGATATCGTCTTTGTCTGTCTTTTTTATATCCAGCCTGCTCCTGTCACTGGATATCAAAGAGAAAATCAGGCTTCCTCTTGTTTGACTTCAGCTCATCACTTGTCTGTCTCTGTGTATTTGTCTTCAGATGCACTGGCACCTTAATAACACATGCTAAAAATACACAACAGCTCTTTGTTGTGATAATTGACTTTGATTTCTTTGAGGATCAGCATTTGTTATGTGCTTTCAGATTTGGGTGGATGTAATAATAGGCACACGAGATCATGGAAAAAGGCCCAATGCACTGTTACAAATATCCATGGCTCATGTGTCCACAAGCTGGCCAATGAGAACAGAGTGTACCCGACGTGAGGCAGATGTCAAAGGAATAGCTCAGGATCTTTTTCTCACAGCATTGTCCCCTGAGATATAGCCTCTACATAAAAGAACCAGTCTCCACTTTGTGTATTTATGTACATTTTGATTATCAGAATCTGCAAAGAACAAATAAAGTTTTAAGTTTCCACAATTTAGAAGTTGTGAGGACTATTTTGAAGGAAACAGAGTTTTTTCTTTGAAATTATTTAACTTTAAGTCTCCAATTTGATTGCATTTAGCTTTTGGAGTCTTGTGAGTCTATGGGTGATCTTGAAGTGCATTTTCTTTTCCACAAAACATGGGCTGAACAGCACTGGCCTCACTTCTTACAATGTAGTTGCAGAAATATTTGTGCAAACAGTAGAAAGCAGAAGTTTTACCACCAAGAGTTTTTGAACTGCTTAACATGAGAAGAAGTAAAAGCCCATGATAAATATAAAAAAAAACTAAAGACTTGAGTTGTAAGTCACACAGCTCCAGCTACTGTGTCCTTATTTGAATCTGTACCTCCCAGGTTGCGCTGACATCAAATTTGTTCCAGATGTCTGATGCAAGTGCAACCAGCAGGTCAAAGTTTCCAATATCCAGTATCTTGATGGCTCCCCCTCCGGCACTGTCACGAGATTTAATATGGTTCAGACATTAATGATTTTTTTGACTTCTGGCATCATCAGTTGGTGATTATTGTTGTCCAGCACTTTGCTTTATTGCCAAATATCTACAAATGACATTTTTAATCAGCCTCAGCTTTGTGTTTCATTAAAACATAAGCAACAGCTGCGGCTCAGTTGGTAGAGCAGCTGTCCATAAACCACAGAGTCAGCCGAGTGTGTTAGAGCATCCATCTTTCCTGTTACTGTAGCTGAAAGCACTGACCCTGTTCCAACAGTTGATGTCCTTAATGACTTTCAGAGATTAAGAATTCCCGCTCCCTCATAGCTGTGTAAATGGACTCATTTGGGTCGATGTGAACCCACCACCTCGACCGTAAGCACAAATCCCGAGCCGTGCAAGACTGAGCCATAACAATCAAAATCAGCTCTTGCTGATTTCCACTTATCTCACAGGCCAAGCAAAGAAGTGAGCAGAGCAGTCACAGCTTTATGCACAAATCACTCTGTCTGTAAAGCTTCCTGATTGACACCCAGGCATTTGACTCAACACCAAGCCTGCAGATGGAGGCTAAAAACTAAAACTGAATCTGTGTGACAGTTTTCACTATCAGGATCTAAAAGTAATGGCTCAATTTGAAAACAAGTCATGCACCATCTAATCTTAGTGAGTTGCCATGAGAAACAGATACAGACAAAGGACAACTGCAAGGGAGAGTAGTTCATAAAGACCAGAGTCTGAGGCAGTTTCGACTGATGAAGAATACAGTGGTTGCATAGTAACTAATGAGCCCACCACCCTTGTTTGCATTTCCCCAGTGAACATGGGCACCTTAACCATTTTTGTCCTGAAAAAAAATAATATAAGCTGTATAAACATGTATATAATAAGCTGATCCATGTTGGCTACACTTGAAATTAGGATGAAAAATGTCTTGGCAAGTGGCAAATCAGGTCGAGTGAAATTTGGTGGAACTAAATCATTTCTTGCTCTCAGATGCAGGACAGTGTGCAAGAATTCTTGGGAATGCCTGTTTTAGATTTGAAAATAGTCAATTACCAAACATGTATATGGCTGTACGCAGCCGTATGGAGACCTGTATCTTTATGAACCATTACTGTAGTGTATACCAGTTGTTTACACTGGTACTCAGTAAAGTGTAGGCTCAATAACAAAGGTGACCATCCAACTTTGAAAAGATAATCAAACTGAAGACTCAAAAATAACTTTATCTTCACCATAGGGCAATTATTTGTGAAGCAGCAGAGAAACACTAAGGCAGACAATCCAACAGAGAGTGCTCAAAGAAATTTGAAGCTACTGTATAGTTTTATAGATTTTTATGAGAGAGAGAAGAGAGCTATCAGCAACTTTGATTAAGTGCTCCCACTGTGTCCTGACTTTGAAAAAAAGTTGGTTTGGTTTAGGGAAACGGCTGTGGTTTGTAAGGAAATAAATCAGGAACCACAATGATCTGACATTAATTTATTGAGAGAATAAAAATATATTGGTCTTGGAGAAGTGGCCCCAGGAAAAGATACCACAAATCAAGAGTGTTGCACCTCAGAGTTACGCAAGGCAATCTGGTCTTAAGCCGTAGGAAGATCAAACATGGCGATCCAGTATAATGTCATTGTTTCACATACTTTCTACAGTGGAGGTAGACAGTGTAAAATTAGCACAGGTAAAAGAACCACAAGCATGTTTACTACATTTAGTAGGGTATGAAGGAAAAAAAAAATAAGAATAGCATAAACCTTTTCTTTATATTACACTTAACCAGAAGGACTTTACAAAAGGTACAGTAAATTAAAGATCACTAGAAGGAGAAAAAGAATCTAGCCACAGGGGTTGCAAGCCAGCGACGTCTGTGCCGGTCCCAAGCCCAGATAAATAGAGAGAGTTGCGTCAGGAAGGGCATCCGGCATAAAACTTGGCAAGTACAACCATGCGAGTCATCCATAGCACTTTCATACCGAATCTGTCGAGGCCCGGGTTAACAACAACTGCCACAGGTGCTGTTAACCTACAGGGTGCTGGTGGAAATTGGACTACTGTTGGTCAAAGATGGAGGAGGCAGAATGGTTCATGGAGAGAGAGAAAAGAGGAAAGGCAGGAGCTTAGATCTGAGAGTAAGGACTCTTAACGTTGGCACAATGACAAGGAAAGGTAGAGAGCTGGCAGACATGATGGAGAGAATGAAGGTAGATGTACTGTGTGTGCAGGAGACGAGGTGGAAGGGTAGCAAAGCACGTAGTATTGGAGGAGCATACAAACTGTTCTACCATAGTGTGGATAGGAAGAGAAACGGAGTAGGAGTGATCCTGAAGGGGGAGTTTGTGAACAATGTTCTAGAGGTGAAAAGAGTCTCAGACAGGGTGATGAGCCTAAAGCTAGAAATCGAAGGGGTGATGGTGAATGTAGTCAGTCGGTATGCTCCACAAGTTGGCTGTGAGTTAGAAGAGAAGGAGAGATTCTGGAGTGAGTTTCATGAGGTCGTAGAGAGTATCCCCAGAGGAGAGAGACTAGTTGTTGGAGCAGAGTTCAATGGGCATGTTGGTGAGGGGAACAGAGGTGATGAGGATGTGATGGTCAGGTTTGGTGCAAAGGAAAGGAATTCAGAAAGATAGATGGTGGTGGACTTTGCTAAGAGAATGGAAATGGCTGTAGTCAACACTTACTTCCAGAAGAGAGAGGAACACAGAGTGACATACAACAGTGGAGGTAGGAGTACACAGGTGGACTGCATTTTATGTAGAGGAGGTCATTTGAGAGAGTGTTAGTGACTGTAAAATGGTGGTAGGAGAGAGTGTAGCCAGACAGCACCACATGGTGGTGTGTAAGCTGATTCTGGTGGTCATGAAGAATAAGAGAGGAAAGACAGAAAAGAAGACCAAGTCGTGGAAGCTAAAGAATTAATAAACTTGCGAGGAATTAAGGCAGAAGTTGAGACAGGCTTTGGGTGGTCAGGAAGAGCTTCCAGATGATTGGGAAACTACAGCAGAGGTAATCAGGGAAACAGGTAGGAAGGTGCTTGGTGTGTCATCTGGAAAGAGGAAAGATGATAAAGACACTTGGTGGTGGAATGAGGAAGTACAGGACTGCATCCAGAGGAAGATTGGCTAATAGGAAGTGGGATGTAGAAAGGACGGAGGAAAGTAGACAGGAGTACAAGGAAGTGCAGCGCAGAGTGAAGAGGGAGGTGGCAAAGGCCAAACAGAAAGCTTACGATGAGCTGTATGACAGGTTAGACACGAAGGAAGGAGAGAAGGACTTGTACAGGATAGCCAGACAGAGAGATAGGGATGGGAAAGATGTGCAACAGATAAGGGTGATTAAAGACAGAGAGGAAAAGGTGCTAACAAGCCAGGAGAGTGTGAAGAGAAGATGGAAGGAGGATTTTGAGGAGCTGATGAATGAGGAAAATGACAGGGAAAGAAGGGAGGAAGATGTGGATGCTGTCGAGCAGGAAATAGAGATTAGAAAGGATGAGGTGAGGAAGGCTCTGAAAAGGATGAAGAGCAGAAAGGCTGTTGGTCCTGATGACGTACCCGTGGAGGTGTGGAAGTGTCTAGGAGAGACAGCAGTGAAATTTCTGACAAGTCTGTTTAACAGGATTTTAGAGAGTGAGAAGATGCCTGAGGAATGGAGGAGAAGCGTTCTGGTGCCGATCTTTAAGAACAAGGGTGACACGCAGAACTGTAGCAACTACAGAGGGATAAAGCTGATGAGCAACACAATGAAGGGGGAAAGAGTAGTGGAAGCCAGGCTTAGCAAGGAGGTGGAGATTTGTGAGCAGCAGTATGGTTTCATTCCCCGTAAGAGCACCACTGATGCCATTTTTGCTTTGAGATTGTTGATGGAAAAGTACAGAGATGGTCAGAAGGAGCTGCATTGTGTCTTTGTGGATTTAGAGAAGGCGTATGACAGGGTGCCGAGGGAGGAGCTGTGGTACTGTATGAGGTTGTCGGGAGTGGCAGAGAAGTACGTCAGAGTAGTTCAGGACATGTATGAGAGGAGCATGACGGTGGTGAGATGTGCCATAGGTCAGAGGAGTTCAAGGTGGAGGTGGGACTAAACCAAGGATCGGCTTTGAGTCCCTTCTTGTTTGCTATGCTGATGGACAGGTTGACAGATGAGGTCAGACAGAAATCTCCCTGGACAATGATGTTTGCAGATGACATTGTAATTTGCAGTGAGAGTAGAGAGCAGGTGGAGGAACAGCTGGAGAGGTGGAGGTTTGCTCTGAAAGAAGAAGAAGAGGCATGAAAGTCAGTTGTAGCAAGACAGAATATATGTGTGTAAACGAGAGTGAGCAAGGTAGGAGCGTGAGGTTACAGGGGGCTGAGGTGAAGAAGGTGCAGGAGTTTAAGTACTTGGGGTCAACAGTTCAGTGTGATGGGGAGTGTGGAAAAGAGGTGAAGAGGCGAGTGCAGGCAGGTTGGAATGGGTGGAGGAAAGTGTCAGGAGTGTTGTGTGACAGAAGAGTGTCAGCAAGACTCAAAGGAAAGGTGTACAGGACAGTGGTGAGACCAGCTCTGCTCTATGGGTTAGAGACAGTAGCCATGAGAAAGAGACAAGAGGCAGAGATGGAAGCAGCAGAGATGACGATGTTGAGGTTCTCCTTAGGAGCCACAAGGTTGGACAGAATAAGGAACGAGCACATCAGAGGGACAGTGCCGATGCCTACGTTAGCAACAAAGTCAGAGAGGCCAGATTGAGATGGTTTGGACATGTGCAGAGGAGGGATAGTGAATATATTGGTAGAAGAATGCTGTAGATGGAGCTGCCAGGCAAGAGGGAGAGGACGACCAAGGAGGAAATATATGGACGTTCTAACAGAGGACATGAGGTTAGCTGGTGTCAGAGAGGAAGATGCTCAGGATAGAGTGAAGTGAAAAGGATGATTTGCTGTGGTGACCCCTGATGGGAAAAGCCGAAAGAGAAGTAGACTAGAAAGAGGAAAATTTGTCTCCTGTCTTCTGGTGCTGCATTAAGGTTTTCTTCAGGTCTGTCTCCAGTATCATCCTGTGTTCTAACACGTAACAGTGTAGCTTAAATATTCTGAACACTAATATGTCAGCTACCGTTTTCACCTCCACACATATCAGTCAAAGACTTCTTTGCTTTATAAAGACAATTTAACCACCTACAACCTGAAGCATTTTCTTTTCATTTCTGTAAAAGTACAACAAAATACGATTAACTGTTTCCTATTGTTTTGTTTCCTTTAATGTGACCACTTAAACTGCTAAAGTTTTGTCAATTAAATTGAATTGAAACAATGCCAACTCACAACAAAAATCATCTCAAAGCATTTTACATAGTAAGATTTACAGTTTTATAGGGTAAATCACTGACAGTGGCGGGAAAGAAAAACAGTCTTGTTTTCAATGGAAGAAACTTTCAGCAGATGTAGGCTCAGGGTGGGCGGCCATCTGCTTTGACCGGCTGGTGTGAGTGAAAGGTGGAGAGAGAAAAGTAAAAAAGATGTAACAAGAAGCAACAACAAAACTATTAGCAGGTTAGTAGAGCCAGTAACTGGAAAACCTGCAGAAAGGTTGAGAGACAGAGAGGGAGAAACAAATCTATGGTTACTAAGTTCAAGCTAATTTAGAGACACAGTTTAGAGACACCTGAGCCTGTTCTTTGAGCTTTGGCTTAAAGTATACATCGTAGCCTAAGAAGGTTGAAAGGGTATGTGGTTCCCCAGGAGAGGAACTTGACAGCTACAGGTTCTGCCTCCCATTCTACTTTGCCAACAACAAATACACTTGCACTTTGAGAGGGAATTGGTCTCTTGGTATAGTATAGTAATGCAAGGTCTTGATTGACTTGATTGATCTTGACCATAAAGGTTTTGTATGTATAGAGGGTTTTAAATTCTATTCTGGATTTTACTAGGAGCCAGTGAAGAGAAGCTAATGAAGGGGGAAATTAATTCTCTTGCTACCTCTGTCAGTGCTCTTGTGGGACATGGAAATGTCCTTATGAATGTGGAAAGTTGTGCTGATAGAATAGTATGAAAGCAGACAGGAATATTTACACAAACACCTGTAATAGAAGCTTGCAATTAATATTCCAAATGTAACTACAGTAAATCTGATCATATTAAACCGTCTTTAAATCCGAATATAATATTATAAAAAAAAGATTTTGTGCCTTCCCTACTGGCATATAAATCAGTGGATGTGGATGAGAAAGAGTACTGCCAATATCGCTATGTTATCACTACAATGCTTTTATTTTAAAACAAATCAAGTAAAGTTTTTGAATATGCAAATCCTGCAATTCAGTGACATGAGCTCATGTTACAACATATACCTTTAGGGTCCCCTGCACCATTCCTAGACCTAAATGCAGATGTGTTCTGCCAGGAGGAAAGAAAATAGCCAATGGGCTCCATGGGTGACTATAACCAACAAGGTTTATCAGTCAATTAGAAATAGCAAATGGCTTAATTATGTTGTTTGTGTGTGCAACATGAGGGAGAATAACTTTCAGGTAAACTGTTTATCCACAGCTTTGAGGCTGATCACAGCTGTGTCTGTTACCATGGCAATAACAGCTTCAATCTGCTGAGTAATTGTCATTCACAGTTTCGAGAGGATTACACCCCTTGAACTTTGGCTAAAAAATTAACTGGAAAAACTTACCAAAAAGAAGGCTGTAGTGTGAATTAAGCGTCTCGCGAGGCAAAATTGTAGATATCTGCTCGTCGTACTGGACTTGTTCTATACATTTAGTGTAACTCTGATCAGGGTCAGTATGGTCACTCTGAGCAGTCTGCAGCTACACAGTTGCACACACAGTAAAATGTGATAGTGTGTTCAGAGGTGGTAGAAGTGCACAAACTCAGTACTCGTAATTAATTGTCAATACTGAAAACAATGTCTTCTACAAGTTCAACTTCAAATTGTCAGGTTTGTGGTAACGGGTAGAATAAGGACCCAGGGTGGTGACAACGGTGGGGTGTGTAACAATAATAATTTATTTAAATAACAAAACAAACCCTAAACAAACTGGACAAACTTACGGGGACAGACAAAGAACCAAACAAGAAAACCAAACAAAGAATAAACAAAGAGAACCAAATCTCAGACCAAGCGAAGACCAACGAGTACAAACGAACGAGCATGCAGAGTGTAAGAAAGTGAGACAAACCAACAAACAGTGAAGGGGGAACAGGGCTTAAATAACCAAGAAGACAGGTGAAACTAATTTGGACAAACGAGAAAAGTAAAACAACCCAAAGAAACGAACGGGAAGCAAGAAGCAATGCTACAAAATAAAACGCCAAACAGGAAATGAACAAAAACACCACCAACAAAAGTACCAATTCGTGACACAAATCTTTTACTAGTAAGTAAAAGCATGAAGCAGATTATCTAACTTTTTACATGAGAAAGATAAAAGTACTCCAAAGAAAACAATTTATGTTAAAAAGCTCTGATTGTAATTCCAGAAAAACATGTACATTAATAAAAAATAAGGGTGACAGAGGTGGAGCCGATTTTAACCCCTAATGTGCCGATGGTTAATCTATTCATCAGCATTTATTAATTCATCATATTTGTATAAAACCATATGTGTTGCTTTTTATATTGAAACCATCAGGTGTTGGTTATAGCTGACCGGTTTAGGAGAATCAGAGAAGGAAATACATTTGCACACTACTGACTCCTGCAACCAGTGTGAGATTTAGAGGTGACCAGTGTTTAAAGTGCCCCTGGGGGGCACACAGCACCAGCACAGTTTGCTCTGTAAAGCTTTTTATGATTCAGATTAACAGGAGAAAATGGAAATAAGTTTCAGAAGAGCAACAGAGGAGAGATGTCACTTCCACGGAAGGCTGTTAAGAAACAGTTTTTGTGTGTACAGATGGTAAGAATGGCAAAAACATCTGCATACAGTATATGTCAGTGGAAATATCGAGTAACCCGCAGGTGCTAAGTGAGAGGAGCTAAGTTTCTTACTGCCTGTTACACAATTACAATCCCAGATCACAGTTGGTATGAGATTTTTCATGAACAGTGGATGAGGCCAAATATGCTAATAAGACTTTCTTGTTCTCCAAGGTGGAAATTCACCGATGCCCTTCATAGGCCAATAATGGCCCACGCAGCTTTTCATCCACCATCCTCGCAAAAATAAATGGAGTTTGTTTTTGCCCTTCAATTGATACATTTGGGTTTAGGAACCAAAGATAATAATTACTGTTAAGTGTTTAACCTCAGAACTACAGCTTTTGTTTGAGGGTGTTCGCAGGGGGCTCGGTAGCTCAAAGGGTAGAGCACTAGGTTGGGATGTGGAAAGCTGTTGGAACGATTCATTAGCCACCATGCGTGGCCTTGTGCAGCCACCAAGAACCACCTTAGTCCTGGTGCCTAGCCTAGATAAAAAGCAAGGGTTGCGGCAGGAAGGGGATAAAGCACAAAAAAACTCAAACATTTGAATGATTTTGTTTGCATCTCCTTTTCTAAAAGTATGGAACAGATAATTTAACCTATTTGGTTACAAATCTCCTGTTTGCAGCAACAGCATGAAGCCTGTGAGTCACTGATGGCACTAAGCATTTTCTTCTTTTGATGATAGTGGAGAATACCTGTTATTAAGATGAATAGTGAATTTCACAACTTACGAGAGTTACCACCAAAATCCTTGATTACAAAATAATTTGAAATTAAGTAAGTCAGTACACATTACAGAAAAGAGTCCCATTTCCTACTAAAGGTTTTGTTGTGCATGAGGTGGGCACAGGAATTTTAATCATGCATTTATATTTTACTCAGTAAAATAAACTGCTATAGTTTCAATTACTTTCCATTATAAGCACATTTTTTGTTACGGCAGATTTTGCAAACTAATCTCATTATTTAATGCTGTCCCAGCATTTGTGTGTTGTGGCTGTTCGTGTCCACTGCGTTTTGGAATGATGCAAATCATCTTTATGTCTGACTGGGCTGTCCTCAGATTTGTTTAAAAATGTATTCTTGCACATAAGGTTTGAGGCCATTTTTCATGCATCAATATGGGGTATGATCCAAATGTTTTGGTCTATTAGGATCTCTACAGAGGGGAACTTAGGGGAATGTTTTTCCCCAGGAATAAAAATTTTACCAAAGCAAATTTTAGCCACAGTCCCACAGTAGAGTAGAAACATAACCAAACTTGAGTCACTGCCTTTTGTTCATAAACCTAAGTGCTTGTTCATTGGTTAAATTGACGAGTAATAAACAGTGTAAACAATATATTTGAGCAGAAAAGAAGCTTGAAGATATGTATTTGTGTAAGATTAGGGAAGGTGACCAGACTTAAAAGATTCATTATACATAATTTGATCTGGTCTAAAAGTAATGGGGCCATCTGGTGCCCAAATTGTTAATAAAACTCAGATGGGAGCCCATCTGGTACAGTCCATTTCCCACGCTTAGTAGGAGTTATGGGCTTCTCCATTTGCTCATAGACTGAACAAATGTCCTGAAGTAAAAGACACATGGTCAGAAGAACACAAAGACATACATATTGTTTCAATGCAATACTATTTGCAACTGGACCAGGTACACTGAATTTTCATGAAGGAGTTCTTCTCCCGCTAATAAATACATCCTACATGTTGCTTACATGCTCCTTTTAATTTTTCTTTCTGTTTTATTTTCCAGACAACTGTAATTCTCCTCTGGTGTCCATGTTACCGAAGTCATCCTTCCAAAGCTCCTCTCAGTCCTCAGCCAGCTCTGCTGCCTACAACGCAAGGCTCAACACAAGAGATGGTGAGTACAAAAGAGCACGGCCCTGCATGCAAGTCTTTAAGTAGAGCTCATATTTTGTAGAAACCACTCTTCATTTGACATTAATAGTGCTTAAAAATTTGTTAAGCCTTTGTAATTCCTATACGTGACTATATTTTTGGTAATACTTGCTAATCATTATATTGAGTCTCATGCAATACTGAACAAATTTTCAATATCTCATTTGACTTCTTCCCTGTCCTGGGGGATCCCTCCCAGTGATGCGTTTCCTGCTGTTGCAGCTTAACAAAGCTAACAGGAGATGGAGAAAGGTGCCAAACCCACACATTGCTGAAAAGAGCTCCAGTCATCGAGCAATTTACCTGGCTGTGCACTGAAAACATTTTTATTTTTGGAGCTGGTAGGTCTAAAGAGGCAGCTGTTAAATGATCAACATTTAACAACTGTTTCCATGAGACTTACTGTGTGTACACAGAAGGATTTCTGTCATAATAACAATAACTGAGTCTGAAAAGAGAACAGATGGATCCTGTTTAGAGTTGATTTTAAAATGCATTCTGATGGATCTGATTACAAGTTGACAGTGAAAGCACATCAACGCTCACACCTGTGCAACTGTGCATTCAGAAAGTACACAAACTCACTTTTTTAAATGTTGCATCCTAATACTTCAGTTGTTTAAATTAAATGTATTGTTTTTCTATTTGTTCTAATTTTAGAAATGTTTTTAAATTTGTTAAAAAGCAAAGACTCAAATATCACCTCAGCTTAAGTACTCTGCAACTCTTTGCAACAACGCTTGAAATTTAGCTCAGGTGCCTCCTAAGGACACTTCGACATATGAACTAGCCAAGCTGGGAGTCAAACCCCTGACCCTGCAGATCCTGAGGCACCGTCTCCCCAGACAGTGACATCTTACAGATGGTTACTTTACATATATATACAGTGAGGGAAAAAATTATTTGAAGCCCAGCTGATTTTGTAAGTTTGCCCACTAACAAAGAAATGATCAGTCTATAATTTCAATGGTAGGTTTATTTGAACAGTGAGAGACAACAATGACAAAAAAAATCCAGAAAAATGCGTTTCAAAAAAAGTTATAAATTAATTTGCATTTCCATGAAGAAAATAAGTATTTGATCCCTTTGAAAAAACGTGCTTCAGTACTTGGTGGCAAAACCTTTGTTGGCAACCACAGAGGTCAGCCGTTTCTTGTAGTTGGCCACAAGGTTTGCACACATCTCAGGGGGGATTTTGGCCCACTCCTCTTTGCAGATCCTCTCCAAGTCATTAATGTTTTGTGGCTGATGTTTGGCAACTCGAACCTTCAGCTCCCTCCACAGATTTTCTATGGGATTAAGGTCTGGAGACTGAATAGGCCTCTCCATGACCTTAATATGCTTCTTCTTGAGCCAATCCTTTGTTGCCTTGGCCGTGTGTTTTGGATCATTGTCATGCTGAAATACCCAAACCCCGACCCATTTTCAGTGCCCTGACTGAGGGAAGGAGGTTCTCACCCAAACATTTGACGGTACATGGCCCCATCCATCCTCCCTGTGATGCGGTGCAATTGTCCTGTCCCCTTGGCATAAAAACACCCCCAAAGCATAATGTTTCCACCTCCATATTTTGGTCTCATTTGACCACAACACTTTCACCCAGTCTTCCTCTGAATCAGTCAGATGTTCAGTGGCATACTTCAAACGGGCCTCTAGATGGGCTTTCTTGAGCAGGGGGACCTTGCGGGCACAGCAGGATTTCAGTCCTTCACGGCGTAATGTGTTACCAACTGTTTTTTTGGTGACTATGGTCCCAGCTGCCTTGAGATCATTGACAAGTTCCTCCCGAGTAGTTCTGGGCTGATTCCTCACCGTTCTCATTATCACTGAAAGTCCACGAGGTGAGATCTTGCATGGAGCTCCAGACCGAGGGAGATCGGCAGTTCATTAATGTTTCTTCCATTTGCGAATAATTGCACCAACCTTTGTCACCTTCTCACCCAGCTGCTTGGCGATGGTCTTGTTGCCCATTCCAACCTTGTGTAGGTCCACAATCTTGTCCCTGACATCCTTGGAAAGCTCTTTGGTCTTGGCCATGGTGAAGAGTTTGGAATCTGGATTGATTGATTGCTTCTGTGGACAGGTCTCTTTTATACAGGTAACGAGCTGAGAGGGCTGCCAATGTCAGCTCGTTACCTGTATAAGATCCACCTGGGAACTAGAGATCTTGCTGACGGATAGGGGATCAAATACTTATTTCCTTCATGGAAATGCAAATTAATTTAGAACTCTTTTTGAAACGCATTTTTCTGGATTTTTTTTGTCATTGTTGTCTCTCACTGTTCAAATAAACCTACCATTGAAATTATAGACTGATCATTTCTTTGTTAGTGGGCAAACTTACAAAATCAGCTGGGATTCAAATAATTTTTTCCCTCACTGTATATACATATAAATATATATGCTAACATGCTGCACATGCTATCCATTCTATGCACACAAGATGTTGGGTATATAATAAATGTCAGCAAACCATAATTGTCAGAAAAGTTAGAATGTACTTTTCGATTGGTGAAACTGGGCACAATTACTCATTACTGTTACTTCATCCACACTGTTTTGCAGTTGTTAGTACTGTCAGAAAACTGCAGTTGAAGTGTGAACAAAGGTAATTAACATACATCTATTCAGAAAGAGGTTCCAAAAACATGCAAAGCAGATGCGGTTGTCAAGAACTACAAGACCCTCAACATGGCATTTGTACAGCACATAAAACATTCTGCAATCTAAACCCACTGGACTGTTAGCAGGAGCCACAATAATCCTCAGTTCACTGACAGTATTAGTGTTTACTAGATCAACCCAATATTTTTCTGTGCTCTCCCAGGCGATGGAGGCTGGTCTCCTATGGTTGGAGACCGACAGCCCTGGCTCCAGGTGGATCTTAATGAGCAGATGGAGGTTACGGCCGTGGCCACACAGGGACGCTTTGACAGCTGGGACTGGATTAGCAGTTACCTGCTACTCTACAGTAACACAGGGCAAGTCTGGAAACAGTACAGCCAGGATGACGGAGGAGGGGTAAGTCTACACACAAAGAGGTTATTCAATCATTTCAGATAAGAGGCTTTTGTGTCACTTTGGTTGCAGTTTCAATGTGCTCTTCACTACTGATAATTAACCAGGAGAGTAAGAGGTACACAGGTTTGAGGCAGACTGCAGTACTGTGACAATAACTTAAAAACCTAAAATGTTCTGAAACCACAACTTCTCTTTACCCAACTGAGCCTTTAAAACCAAGGGCAGGATCAATGCACGGTTCTTACTTTCCAACAATCTTTAAAAAAAATTGCATGCTTTGTAGAGTGCTTGGATTATAATTTAACATGATGATAATATATTCAAATAAATGACAAGTTGTAACTACATTGATACTGAACCTAATCTGGTCATGTTGCACTTTGTGCACATTGTTTTATTCATTATTTTAAAATTGAATAATTGCATGCAATTAATAATAATAAGTGAACACAATGACAAGTTAATTATTTGAACAAAATTTTCAAATGATAAAAAAATCTGTCAAACTGAGTAACTGGAGAAAGACCCTAGTCAGGAAGATGACCACAAAGCCAACGGCCACTGACAGAACTTAAAACATGTTCTGCAGACACTGGATAACGTGTCAGAAGGACAAACCTCTCAGTAACACCTTATCAGACCTTTTGGTAAAGTGATTTAAGAGAGGACACAACCCGTTTGGAATTTGGCAAAAATAACTTTTTTCTACGAGCATGAGGATAAGACTTTGGTACAATGCTTGGAGTTCTGCCCAGGCACTGCTTGTCATCTGTTTACACCATTTCTGACAAACTGGCCAGAAAAAGTGGAATGCATCTAAAAATAGAAAAAAAGAGTAAAGAAAGCCTGCTTCATTGTGCACGACAGCCAAGGCCGGGACAGTAGTTCATTGAGGTGCTACAAGATTACCCGTGGCAAACACTGGAGTGGTTTCAAGACAGATCCCGCACTGTACTTGAGCTGTGCTAACCAAACCCTACAGGACATCTGTGGAGAGGCCTGAGAATGACAATTCACAGACACTTCCTATTATATGAAATGGAACAGTGGGAGAAACTGGTGTGAGAAGCCAAAATAGAATCACAAAATGATTTAAAGCCTTCACTGATTCCAAAGGTCCTTCTACAAAGTATTCAATTAAGAATACTTCGTTAAAAGTTAAATTTATTTTTAGTAGTGATTTAAAATGGGCTAGAACAATTTGTCTAGAACAAAGTTTTTTCTACCCAAATATCAGACAACATCCACTTGTCACTACAGTGTCATTAAACTTTTTATGAATTGTTTAGGCTCCCACAACGCTTGTTTGAGTTTAGTGAAAGGTTGTTGACTGACATCATAAAATAAAGGTTTATTAAAAAAAAAATATATATATATATATATAGCTCGGTGGTTAACGCCACTGACTTTGGCACAGTAGATCGTGGGGGTCGATACCCCCGCATAGGGCGTTGTTGCCTTTGGCAAGGCCCTTAATGCTACCTGCCAACCTCGTTGCGCTAATTAGTAGTGATTATTATTGATTATTTTTTCACATTTTAAAAGCAGTAAAATGGGCTAGAACAATTTGTCTAGAACAAAGTTTTTTCTACCCAAATATCAGACAACATCCACTTGTCACTACAGTGTCATTAAACTTTTTATGAATTGTTTAGGCTCCCACAACGCTTGTTTGAGTTTAGTGAAAGCAGGGCAGGCTCTGAGTACAAGATCAATAGAGGCTGGGATCTACCATACCAGGCAAGACCCCAGGTGCAGGCTGTGCAAAGATGCCCTTCCTGAGACAATCCAGCACATAACAGGGCCTGACATGATCCATGCCTACTGGCTAAAGAAGCTAACTTCCCTTCATGAGCGACTGGCGGCACAAATGCAAGATGCCCCAGAGGCAGGGCATACATGGAACTCCTGTCGGGCATCATAGCACGTGGATCAATACATGACCAAAGCACAGAAAGGAATTGGTAGTAACACCAAGATAAAGCGGTCAAGTGGCTGGCAAGGAGAGAAGTTAGCCAGTACATGGTTACAGAAGGCATGATGAAGAAGTACAACCTGCCTGAGAAATACAACAACCTGTCCATACCTGAGGCCCTTGAGACTGCCAAACAAAGGCTCACAGCCCTGGCTAGAACAAGAACATATGGGAGAAGGAGGCAACACATAACAGCAATGCCCAATGGCTGGTGGACTTGAGAGCAGACCACAGCAACCTCTAACCATCACAATGTGCTCAGGCATGAAGAACTGGACAGCACCAGGGCCTGACATGATCCATGCCTACTGGCTAAAGAAGCTAACTTCCCTTCATGAGCTGGCGGCACAAATGAACACGCTGGCATAGACCCCAGAGACAGTACACAGGAACATCTGTGCACCAGCCAGGTAGATAACGGACTGGAAGTCCCTGTCCCCGCTGCTGTTCTGCAAGTCCCCTCAGCCAGATCATCACCAAGGGACACACCAGCCACCTCCTCTAAAGGTGGTTGAGAATGACAGAGCTAAGATCCTGGGATCCCGGGACTTCCAGATACAGACTGACAAACTGGTAAATGGCCAACCAACCGGACATAGTAGTTGTGGACAAACAGGAGAACAAGGCTGTAGTGATAGATGTGGCAACCCCAAATCCAGCACCCTGAGACTGCAACATCAGGAAGAAGGAACACGAGAAACTTGAGAAATACCAAGGGCTGAAAGAGGAGATAGAAAAGATGTGGAAGGTGAAGGCACAAGTGGTGCCCGTGGTGATAGGAACCCTGGGGCTGTGACCCCAAACTGGGAGGAGTGGCTCCAGCAGATCCCAGGAACAACATCTGAGATGGACTCTGTAATCCAGAAGAGCAGGCTCTGAGTACAAGTCCTAGGAACAGCTAAGATAGACAATCCAGCACATAACAGCGGGGTGCATCTGGACCCTCAAGCTCCCAAAGGCCTCTGGGACTTCCAGAGGACAAACTGGTAATGGCCAGCTTGAAAACAGGAAACAAGGCTGTAGTGATAGATGTAGCAATCCCGAGCGATAGCAACATCAGGAAGAAGACCAAGGGCTGAAAAGAGATAGAAAAGATGGGAAGGTGAAGGCACAAGTGGGGAATTTTTTTCTTGTTCCTATATATATATATAATAGGTTTATTTAAAATTAAAAGACGCCTTCACTGATTTTCAACGTGCATCTTTTGGTTCTAGTTTGGGTATTACAGTACATGTACACAAATGCCAATAAAACTCCCATCGATATCCCTATGTTAAAATATCTCTATACTTCTACATTAAAAACACCTACAGATGGCATCAATTGCGGGAATCCTCAGTTTAGATTAGACCATCTTTATGTTATCTTGGTGCTCACACAGTGGAGTTTGTAATCACGATCAACCTGCTTCTGCTCATATCAATAAAAGAAAATTTGCAGGTGCACTTTGGTGTTGGCATTAGATGCTCCAGGAGCATCACCTTTTGACATTAACGGGAATGACTTTATATACACGAAACATACTACTTTAGAGTAAGAGAAAGTTCAGGGTATTACGTTAGGAAATGACAATTTTGGGCACAAAAACGTCAGGCTTCAGGTTAGTATAGTCTCCACCATATTTTACGTCATTGATTAAGACCTTAAATATTGACGTCAGTCACTGAAATGAATGGGTACCTTAAGCGTTTGCACACAAAGGGACTGGACAGCAACACTTTATGCCTCCTCGGGAATAAGAATGAGCTGATAGTGCCAGTTTAAAATAATGTAATCTGGGTGCACTTTATATAATAAAGTATATATGGATTGAAGAAAATATGGATTTAAGGAGAAATCTCAACAAAATACATTTTGTCTTACATTGTGTTAATCAGTGTGTCCTTTCATAAAAAATACACTGCATCAGAACTTAGGGCAGCAAGTGCAATATGCTCCCTTCAAAAACATAGTTGCTTTTTTATTATGACTCATCTCAAGGCCCTTTTGAATACAGTCATAAAATTAAGAATCAAATTAGAAAGATGTTAAGCACACATCGTTTTTGTTCACAGCATTGTGCTTTGCGCCCCTAACTGAGGTAGTGACTCACACTCCCAGAGTCACAGTCAAATACTGGGTGACTTTTCCCTTTTTTGTCAAGACTTTATGTCTGGTGAAAAGGCAGATATTGTACAACATTCTAATTCTCCATGTAATGTGACAGTGTGTTAGGCCAGCGTGCATGCCTCATTATTTTTTTACAGCCTGTCTTTGGCCCAGTTATGTTTAAGGCTGCTAACAACATGTTACACTTGTTATTTAAATGTTTTTTGACTAATCAGTGTCTTTAGCCGTATAGTGGTCTATATAAAACTGCTGCAAAGCGGTCTTATTTTCTTAATGTTTAGATTGAATCAGTTCATGGAAATGTGAGGCTGAACATTAGGTTAAGAGCTGTGAGTTGCTTTGAATAATTTATTTTCTTTTAAAAAATGCATTATCTAGATTGCATTGGGATGGAGAAATTGAGGGTAAATTTAAAAACAATGAGTTTAGAATAAAAAGGTTCTAACTCCAACCAAGGTCAGAACTTTGTCAGAATTCAGAAAAAGGAGAGTTTTCCCATCACTACTCCTGTAAAAGCATAGGGAAAACTGTGAAGAATTGTAGTATTTAAACTAGTAGTTTAAATGTCAAAAAATGTTTTGTAACACCTCAGATTTCACTGTTGGTATAATAAGACTAAAGCAGTTGTTATTGTTAGTCATTTAAAAAGTAATTTCAGTTGTAGAATTCCTCTATAAGTCACATCTGTGCTCATACTTGAGCAACATGAGGAACAAATCACATGTCTGTAGCACAACGAGAAAAGCACCTGGTTGGTGTGAATTAGGTGAGACTTGGTCTTATATGTTAGAAAATCAGTGGGTATAGAAATCAATTGCCGCACTTGGACGTTTTAACACTACGCTGACACTTCAATAAAGCTCAGTAGGAAGCATGGCATCCAATAATCAGTGACTGTTCACTCCATTGTCCCAGATCAAGCAAGCTGCCTTACAAATCAGAACAGCTAAAATAATTTTATTAAACCTAAATCATCCAAATTGTAAATATTGGTATTGGTAAATATTGGTATTATTTGGGTAATTTGTTTTAGATTTGATTGTGCATCCTGAACCACTCCTGGCACTGGAATGACTTAGTGTCCAAATGTAATAGCAATAAATTGCTTTTTTATAAATCACAGCATAAAACTTTTGACTTTTACTGTGTGACTTTTTTAAAAGAGACAACATTTTTACTGCAATATTGTATACATACATGTACATACATACAAAATCTGGTTGGATGCATGAGATACCAGGGTTTGCACCAGCAGGACTTTGTAAATAAATGAGGAACTAAGCATTTAATTTTTTTAACACATGGACATATTACATTTCCATTAAGCCATTTGGCAGGCTACATATTAAATGTAAATTGCCCATTTGTTTAAAGAGAACACTTGGTCTGGTCACCTTCCCTAATCTTACACAAATATATATCTTCAATACATGCCAGTAAAGAGTGAGGAGGAAACGTGAATGAAGAAAGGTCTGGAGCTGAGCGTGTGACAACAAAAGAGCAGACAGAATATTGGGTTTGTGTAAAGCAGGCAACAGGAAAAGTACCTGGAGGAAATGCACACAAGCTTGACAAAGGAGGGCCACAGCTGGCAGGTAGATTTGAACTGTGGACATTATAGCTGTGGGGCATCAGCTCAAACCACTCTACCACCAAGCTGCCTGGATGGTGCTCCTGTGCTATATTAATGAGACTCTAGCCATGCACCTTTGTTACATTTCTGAGTGTCATTATATCAGAAGTGTCAACTGACAATTAGGTCTTTTTTACATCTGCATTACCAATGCTCGAAGTGTGTATGCAGCAGTACGCAATACTAGCAGCTCCAGATTTTACTCTTTTGTTCATTGTCAAATTCACTGTCATGTCAAAGTCCATCAAATAAAGTATGTCTCTCATATGTGCTTAAAATAACCAGTTCTCCAAACGGTTCCTGACCTCCTAATTTGCTTTGCCTTTTTCTCTCTTTCTGGAAGAAATTTGAAAGCAGTACAAAGCCAGTTGTTGGAGTTACGACACTGAGAACTGTGGCAGACTGGTTCCAGACCACTTCCAGGTCAACACCAATCCATTCATGAGTAGGTCAACAAGACAGTGACATAGGGCTTTCGCTTCCAAAACATATGCACAGCAATATAATCACATTTCATAGGTACTGATAAAGCTGTATGAATTGAATGTCATGAGGTGAATTGATTTACATGCCGAAACAGCAACAGTTGGGTGTGGTCTAAGATTTTATTCTGTGCAGATTGGGAATGGGTTTTGGTAATGTGAATTACATTCCTGTGATCAGGGATGAGATTAGAGCTCAAACCAGAAACATCAAAAACAGAATCAGGAGATACAATCAGGTCAGAAGCATTAGCAGGACCCACGCTAACGTAGTCAGGATAAGAGGTTGTTAGGCAGAGTTTAGTTGAGCACACTGTAATTTATAATTAAAAGGAAAAATATACGATTAAAAGTCAGATTGACAGAATTGACTATCCAACCCAAGGACATTTTACAGCATAATAGATTTTCAACTGCTCTTGGGTAATTATGGTTAATTATGTTCGAACCACTTCATCTTGAGAAGTCTGTTTTTTCTTTTATTTCTGGATCAAATTTATGTAAAATGTGTCTCTCTGACTTACATCAGCTCTGTCCTGTCCTTCTGTCAAGTCTGCTTCTCTGGTGTTTCCCTTTCTGTCTCCTGTGCTTCTTTCTCCTTCAGTCCTATTTTCTGTGTCCCTCTGCTTTCCATAATCTGCCCCCTCTGTCTCATCTTCTCCTGTCTCTGTTTTCAGCATCACTTTTATTTTAGTTCATTTAGCTCTCTCAGTATATAATGCCAGTCCTTACTTGTCTATCTTGCCTAATTGTATTAGGAATTATTTAGTGAAATTAAATGCACTTTCATCTTTGTTTTTGAGTTTGCATCATTATGGATTTGAATTAGTGAAACGTGCCTTACACAGCACATAACGATAAGCAACATGTATCTTATACATATTGCTTCATGCAGTGTGGCTCAGAAGGTGGAGCACATCCTAATTGCATGATCAGCAGTGTAATTCCCAGGTCCTCCTGACAGCCGTATATGTCAGTGTCCTTGGGCATGTTCTGCATGCCAGCCTGATGCTAGCATGCAGAACATGCCCAGGTGTGTCCTTGAGTGAGACACTCTGCACTAACTTACCGGGCTCCACCTGTGGAAGCCCACTGCTCCCTCTTCCAGGGGGATGGTGACATGTAGAAAACGAACTTCATTGTAACAAGTACATGTAACATGTATATAAACGCTGCCGTAATCACAGTACTTTCTCTTCCAATTCATCAAGCCCTTTCTTTTTCCCTTAACTTAAATCTCTGTCAGTGACAGGGTTTGTGGGGGGGCTTGACAACCTTGAAAAGAAATAAAATATTATTGTATTTTCAACATCTGAAGTGTGCTTGAAATTAGAAGGGAAGGGTATACTTAAAACAATAACTCAATGTCTGAGTAGTAGCAGAACTGGGTCCGTGTGTAACTGTGATCGGTCAACACACCGAGTTGGACGTGACTGGGCCCACATGTCGGGAGGTTGTTTTTTTATTGAGTGTTGGCTCGAAAATTAAAAATAGAAAACATGGTTAAAAATAAGACCAATCCAGGCATAGCCTTCTGCAGAAAAGGAGCTACAGCTGCCCTCAGGTCACATGCGTAACGTGCAACATTACACTTGCATGTTAATGGGTTTATGCCAACTGCTAGCTGGCTAATTCACTGGGTAAATGATTGAGAGACGCTGGGTGTTAGTGCAGTAATGCTAGTATTTCGTATCAATTTTGACATGCTCCTTTATAAAATATGCAGTGAACGTGCCCAACCTTCCTTAACAGTAACGTTAAGGTTAGTAACTTTTTGCAACTGAAAAGTTCAGCAAATGTTATAATCAGCTAACGTATGGCTAAGTAAGGCCATTGCAAAGTAGAAAAAGGTCTTCACGTGGTTTAGAAATAGTGTTTTTTTTCTTTGGTTTCTCATTCATTTTAAGTAGCATGGCCAAAATCTTAGAGCCATGTCTTAATATATTTTACATTTACATTTTGCAGACGCTTTTATCCAAAGCAACTTAAAGAGTAATTTGGTACATACATACACAGTGGTGATGGCTGCCATCACCACTGGGAGCAACTGGGGGTTCAACATCTTGCCCAAGGACATTTCAACATGTAGCAAGCAGGGACTGGGCATTGAACCACTGACCCTGTGGTCCATGGACGACTTGCCTACTGAGCTACAGCTAGAAGTACCACCTTGATGACATTTTCAACATAAAAAGTTAGAACTTATAACCTTGTTAAGGAAGAATTCATGGCAAAGCTCTTGTATCACACAGGACATGATGTTAATGCCTAATCTGTGTTAATTCCTAATCTGTGTGTACCAATCCCTTTCGCTGCATGTCGATGTGTCCCTGGGCAAGACACTGAACCCCCAGTTGCCCCCGGTGAGCTAGATGAGCACCCTGAATGCCAGTAATCGCAATCATGTATGTGTGTACCACATTACCCTGTAAGTCACCTTGAACAGAACATCTGCCAAATGACTAAATGTAAGTGAATGTATATCTTAATTTCTTCAGCTATGAAGAAGGCTATTAATTTTAGTTGTTTGTAGCATAGGGATAATTATTTTCAGTATTTATCTCTTTGTGCATATATGAGTGAGGATAGTAGTACCCATCACACTACCACACACAGCAGGAAGGCTGAGAAGATGCAAGGAGGTGCATAAAAAGACTAAACCAAAAAGCAAACAAAAAACCAACAGAGCAGGAATCAAAATAGTTTGTGCCCAAAAATAAATTCATTGTGTGTGTGTGATGCCAAAGTCAAAAAATATGCATAAGTTTATCAATGTAACAGCTCATGCCGGCTCATCTTCTGCTGCATCCCTTGTTTTAACAAAGCCACAGTAGAACCAAAATGCTCTGACATGACATTCCCATGTCCTCACTCAAGCAGTTGTTGCTGAGCACCAATACCAGTGAAGTGCCCACCCTCAGATCTGTGTCCCAATTCACACTCATCATGCTTTTACATTTGAAGTACTTACTAAATACATGAACCAAAACAGCTGGAGACTTTCATACAATGTGCTCTCCCAAAGACCAAATAACATGTAAGAGTTGGTCCATGCATATTTAAGGTCAGATTTGAGTGATGCTGCAACTAAAATATAAAACTCACTTTCAAAATTGCTAAAAACTGAATCGCGATCTGTTTTTATTTTTCCTTAACTTCACGTTTTGGACCACTTATACATTTTGTTTGTACCAAATAGAATTAATAGACCAAGGATTTCTCAGTCCTTATAAAACAAAATGGCTTGTCACCTTTCAACTAAATGCCATCAGTGACTGCGTAGTAGCTAACAGTTGGTGTAGATGAGGGGAGACTGTGAAGCTGTTTCTGCTTTAAAATGATCTTAAATGTGTCAGTCCAGTGTGAGAACATTTGCATTGGTCACTCTGCGGTTGTCAGATGACTGCTGCTTGATGGTCTTTGACATTTTCCTATGGTCCTAAAGGTCACATATATAGAACGCTATCAAACTAGCTAAACCTGCAGTCCTTGTAAATGTGGTGAAACTAAAAACAAAGCAGCCTTTGTATCACCTCATGGACTGTTGGGGTGATCGCATGAACGTGGATGCGGTAGGATGAATGACAGCAAATTATTTTTGCTTCTTTAATGAATTTCACACCTTAGCTGGCTAACACAGCTTTAACCCAGGCCTTTGGCTGACACTAACTGACGTCTGTCTGGCATTTTAACAAGTCAAGTTCAAAGGTAACAGCTCGCTGCCAGAAACAGAACTGTGGGCACTAATGAGAGGGCAGCAGCTGGAGAGAGACTCTGAGCCAATGTAGAGGATAATAAAGCTCCATCACAAAGTGGATGAAGGTCTACAGACCAGCTCCAAATGTTAACATATACAGAAAAGGCTTATAGAGAATTTAGATATTTTTAGTTCTTAACAAGTAGCTGGATCAAAGGCATTTCTAACAACTTTATTAGTTATTTTGCGTTATTGTTAGATTTTGACAGTGGTGGTGATTAAAAAAAAAAACAGTCACTTATGTATATGTACATGGACCTAACCAGGTTAGAGTTGCCAATTTTCTTTTTGTTTCTTCAGATTTCCCCAAGTGGATTTCTTGTGGAGAACTTGTATCTTGTATAAGGAACACTAGGTTTCTAATGCACTTTTTACATTAATGCATGTGCTTAAAAAGGGCATATACAGTTAAAGAGTAAAAGGTTGAATTAAGACATCATCACACAAAGTAATGCTGAGTAAAGTCCCCTCAAAGTTTAAAGAAAACTGATTACCTTCCCTCATTAACCAATAATAATTATTGCATAACCTCCTGCATAACCTGGTTACTTAATTCCATGTGATATAGACATGGTTCACGTTGTTCACAGTATTGTTGCCAGTGTATTAAAATAAACAGATTATTATCTGTGCTGCTATTTAACCAACTGCTAGACAATACAAGTCTTCACTTCATTTTTTTACATTGTCCAGACGTTCAGATGTGAGTCGAGTGAAAGCAATAATGGACAACCTAGTAATGGTGGAATTCTCTACTGGAATACTGTAATATACTTTATTTGTTACATTTCATCACCTCATAAAGTTGCAAAGGCTTAAATGTCATGGCTGATGATCCGCATGAAAATCCAGTGGCAGGGTTTAGTTTGATTTAGACAATAAAATTAGATGTGAGTTTTGGGGATCAAAAAAGGGAGAAAACATGAACCAATCAATGTGTGTGTTTGTGTGTGTGGGGGGTGCATCTTTATAGTACCTGAGGACATTTTAGCTATTAGACATTTAGCCCGCACACAACTTCAAAAGGCTTTTTGAGGGTCAAGACTAGGTTTTAGGGTCAGGGTTAGAGTAAGGTTTTGGTTACATTTAAGGTAAGGGTAAGGGTTAGGCATTCAGTTGTGATGGTTAGGGTTAGGGTAAGGGGCTAGGGATTGCATTATGTCCTCACAAGAATAAAGGTGCAAACGTGTGTGTGTGTTTATTCACTGAATCACAACGACTAAGATGGTGTTTGGCTGACTGTGAGTCTGAACGTTGCTTAAGTAACAGTTCAAAAATCCTAAAGTGAACCAATGTTACCTGATAATAACCTGGCCGGCTGTTTATTGGATATTCTGTGAACATTTCCCTATAAATCAGGTTTTTATAAGTTATGTGTGTGGATGAACAACATAATATTCTAAAATGGTGCAGCCAGTCTGTGTACACCTTGAAATTTGTTGAACAATTTCAGAACATCCAGTTTATGTAGCTCATCTGACCATCTGAAGGATGTTTTAACATGTTGCGTTAACTCTGGTCCAGTTTCCTTAGAGACATCACACTTGGCTAACTCCAGAATGCCAAACAGCTGCTAATAATCCAAGTTGTGAGAAAAACTGGCTAAATGTTTCATGTTCTACAGTGCTGCAGAACACACATGCAAACATAAAGCAACGCTCAGCAGAGATCTGCTCCATGCTGCTGTACTCTCATACTGACAGTTTGAGACATATTTAGCGATGCTATGCTCACATTAAACATTAATGAACCTCGATTATGCAGTCATGTGACTTCATCTTCTTCCTCATCCCTTAAGGACTCAGATTATTGTAAAGTTGTTAAAAACACCATGGGATATCCAGTTAACCACCCGAATAATCAATCTAATGTAGAGGGGCTGGGGCATGCCCCAGCTGTCACTTGGCTGGACGTGGGGTCCACCCTGGACAGGCCTCCAGTCTACGTCAGGGCCAACACAGAGAGACAACCACGCAAGAGGGGGGAGACCATTAATACTCCATACAGAGAGGCCACAGTAGACATGAACCAACAACCCTGTAGCTGTGAGGTAGCAGCACTAACCACTCCACCTATTGTCAAGCAAAATATATAAATACTGCTACTGCTATAAACACTGCTATACAGAAAAAATAGAGCCGCTTGTTGGATAATTCATTCTATTTAGAAAGAATGAGGGGGCTCAACTTTAGAACCACCTCTTCTTATATAGCAGAGCTACTGTTATGGATTGTATTAGATTGTAAAGGTGTAACTAATAAAGTGTCCAGTGATTGTATTTGTTGCAATGTGACCATTTCACATTCAAAGCCAAACCAAACCTAACACTCTCTAGAAAGACAAATGAATTGCTTGGTCTGTTTAAACATACATTCTCAAGGCTCCACTTTAATGGCCACTACTGGATTACTGATTGAGCTTGGCACAGGCCCAGGGGCCCCCTGGTTTTTTTAAGTTTTTTCTTAATTCAAATATAAAAGTTGAAGTTTTGGTGAAAGACACAAAAATGACAATAAAAATAGACAACAAAAATAGGTTCAAAGCATGGAAATGAAACACAAATTGACTGTGTCTAGAAGGGGTTGGATTGTTTTACATGTCAGTGCCCTGGGGCCCTTTGTTTCCTAATTTGTTCATGGTAATAGCTCACAAGACGAAATCTCATATAAATCACAGTAATGGCATTAACTATGGGACAGCACCTCGAGTGTCTGGCGAGGAGCAGCATGCTGCTGAGTCTGATGACATCTCCAGTCTTATCATAAAGCATGACTTGGTGATTTCTGTTGATGTGGAGAGCTGACTGTTGCCCTAGTCTGATGGTTTTTTAATTGTTCACCAAACCCCAGAGCTTCGCTGTCAAGCAGCAGTAGATATTAGTAGTAGGACACCTTATACATGCCTGAAATCTGATCCAAAATAATGCTCATGAGTCATTAAGGAGAGAGATGTGTTTCTTTGCTCCCATCTACTGTCATATGGAGAGATGAGTAAAAATAAAAAAACACTGACATGACATAACACTGATTGATGTATCAAAGGATCTTAGATATTTTGCTTATATTTATTATAATAATTCTGATAAAACCCACTGCTGCCATCATAACCAAAATCTTTTGTCTTTCTGTCCCTTCAGACGTTTGTTGGGAACATAAACTCCAAAGCCATCGTCCAGAACAAGCTGTTCCACTCAGTGAGAACCCGTTTCCTGCGTTTTGTTCCGCTGGACTGGAGCCCCAGTGGCTGGCTGGGCCTCAGAGTGGAGGTGTACGGCTGCTCATACAGTGAGTGAAACCACACCAGAGTGAGAAGCATAAGTGCACAGTTATTTTCCATGCAATCCTTGTTTGCCTTACTTCCCTTAAGAAGCAGTGTAAAGCAGTTTGAGTTCCAACAGGTAGGTCTACATAAGTGCAGACCATTTATCATTTATTTCTACAAACTAAAATTCTAAGTAGAAATGATTGACTTGTCTAATAACAAGATTTCACTAACCTTAATATAAAATTTTTATCATTAAAGCAATGAAATATATGTTAAAAAGGAAAATATATCAAAATCATCTTAGTTTTATCTTAACCTTACCTAATATTAATATGAGGATTCAGCAATGTGATTTTGACAAATCAAATCAGCGGCCTCCAAAATTAATGTCTTCTTAATTAAGTAAACAGAACCAACAATATCTTTGCTGGTGCCTCAAGCAGAATTTCCATAGCATGTATCCAAACTTGTTTGGTTTCATTACAACAAAATGACAAGCTTACACTAAATTGAGGGAGATACTGCCCTACCACTGCCAAATAAGGGAGGTAGAAAAGAAAACAAACGAAAAACCCAATTTCGAGGATGTTTCCAAAAATGCAGTAAAACAACAACATGTTATTTGCTCAAACTTTCATTTATCTGCAAAAATACACGATATTATCTATTTTTCTGCGTCATTGTTGCCTACAGTTTACAGAAGTATTTGTCTATATTTCTGTATTTCTGTAAGGTCTTTACTTCACACTGTAAAGTGCCTAGAGATAATTCTGTTGTGACTCAGTGCTATATAAAAAAAAAAACAAGTGAATTGAATAGTAAAACTTTTGTCTTTTTACTGACTGCCTTTATTGTACTGTGTAAATGTGTGCAAATGTAAAGTTTGATACCTGCAACACACCTTAAAAAAAGGTAGTACAGAGGCATGTTTACCACTGTGTGCGTCATCTTTACTTTTAATTACACTTTATTAACTGTTGGGGAACTGAGGACACTAACTGTTGCGTGTGACAACACATCATTTCATGTCATTGTCTTGACATCCATCTGATAAAAACAGTCTTTTGTAACTAACAGTTAACCCCACGTCCAAGATCAAGTTTGGATGATGCTCTTTTTATATAAGTTTGGTATCTCGCCTGTAGCAATTAAACTGTTAGCAATCATCCAGAACAGTGTTTTTGAAATGTTTTTAGTCTCATTTTTCCTCTTTTCTAATCTTTCTCTAACTATTCCAGACATCAAACTTAGTCTACAAGATCAACAGCTTGTTTCTTCAGGGGATGCCACAGTGGAATTTGTTTTTTTTTTCTTACAGCTGATGCCCTTCCTACTCGACCCATTTTTTAAAATCTGGGCTAGGGACTGACACTAAGGTGGGATAGGCTCAAATTCCCCTGTGACCCAAATAGGATAGGCGATCTATTTATTATCTGTTACAGATATGGATGAATGAAAGGATAATACGCAATAAGTTGATAAGACCAACCACATCTGCACGGTTTGATACAATCAGAAGTAAAAGCAAGTTCAAGCAAATTCAGCCAAAATGTCAAAATTCTTTAAAAAGTCTTGTTACAATGGACAGTAAGAACCAGTCTTAGAGAGGGATACTCCTCATTGCTATGGCCACTCTGATAGTGGTAGCAATTCCAAATAGTGCAGCAGCATGGTGGCACAATGATTAGAACCACCACCTCAAAGCTAGAATATCGGGGCTATTTTGTGTGGAGTTTGCAGTTCAAAGACAAGAGTACATCTATATTAAGCTGTATTTGACTGTGAACACATCTTTCTCTTTTCATTTGGCTTTCTGTCCATGTGTAATTGCAGTTATCTGGCTTTTCTAATCCACGCTGTAATGTGTATGTAGAATGTATCTTCAAACTGGCATGTAGCACTACATTTTACACTTAAAAACAGTCCTAATTTATTGTCTGTTTAAGTGAAGACTCCCAATTGCCTGGAGATATTTTATGTGAATGGTTTTCTGTCTCTGTTTGCCAGCCCTGTGACAGAATGTTGATCTGTCCAGGGTGTATTTTGTCTATCACCTAATGTCAAATTGAAACGGTTCAAGCATCCTTACAACTCTGAATCTTGAATCTAAATAGGCAGCGTAGATGCTGACCCTGTACTTGCACTTGGCAGGCAGAGGCCACCCTCATATTAACATTTGAAAAGTACTGTCCCTTAAAATGATCCCATACACATTTGAGTCGCATCACCATCTACCAAACAAACCATGTCTTTCATAATAAAAATTAAAGAACATGTTCACTTTTTATTTTTGTTTCATAATAAAAATTAAAGAACATATTCACTCTTAGTGTTTAGTGAGATAGTTCATGATAAACAACCTCAATTCCAAAAAAGTTGTGTATAGTGTGTATAAAAGTGTATAAAACCCAAATATAACATGATTTGTGCAATGATTTGCTAATCTCAATATCTCTATATTTTATTCACAATAAATCATAAACAACATATCAGAGGTTGAATATAAAAACATTTCAGAATTTTTAATTTGATGGCAGCAACACAACTCAAAAAAGTTGAAAGAGAGGCAACAAAAGGCTGGAAAAGTATTTGCAAAAAATGAAAAACAAATGGAGGAGCATTTGACAACTAATTAGGTTAACTGGCAACAGGTCAGACAGGTTAACAACATTCCTCTCCTAAATTCTAGTAACTGGTCTCGCCTGTCTCCGACATTTCCAGACAGTTGGTAAAAGAAAAGGTGATGCTGTACTATAGTAAATATCACCCAATTCAAATTTTTTAAGTGTGCTGCTGCCATTAAATTAAATGAGCTAATATTTTTGATAAAATGGTGAAATGGGTCAGTTTCAGTATCCTATGTTCTTTATGTTCTACTGTGAATTAAATATGGGTTACTGAGATTTGCAAATCATTATATTATGTTTTTTTCATGTTTTACTATCCTCCCAACTTTTTGGAATTGGGGTTGGTAGAGGCCTTTATGCATGTGGGGAGTGGGGGTGGCAGGTGGTATTTCGATGCACATGTTTCACCCACAATTTGTTGGACAATTTCTACAATTGTGTTCTGTTTCTACACATGATGTTCAAATAAATGAAGGCTGGTTATTTGAATGGTATTAAGTGGTTCAAAAGAGTGTGTACAACAGAGCTAAATATGGAAAACAGCAACTGAATCTCAGACCAAAGGGTAAACAGGCAACAGAATCCAAGAGTCAGGAGTCCAGATAACAAGTCAGGGAAATCCTCAGAGAGTGTGTTCCATCAGGAGAAACCGTGAGGATCTGACAGGGAACTGTGGGGAGAGCTGGGTCTAAATAAGAAGGGGAACAGGTGTAAACAATAATAATGATGAGTGGCGAAGCTGGAGGAATGAACTGGGAACAGGAAATGGGGAAAAGGGCTATAAAATAAAAGTCAGGAAGTAGGGCCAGATCATGACAAGGGGACATGGTTTCCAAGAGAGGAAGTGTGGGTGACAAAACACAAGACACATTAAAACCAGTGACCAAATTAGTTTTTTTCTTCAAAGGCCTGGCAAATTTTATCACATGATAACCACCTATAGAACCTACTGGCAGATGCAGTAGGGACCTACAAAGCCAAATGTTCGGGCTGCTGATACATAACAACTCAATAATGTTTTCGCTGTGCATTAGGTATTAGTGTGATGTTACAGGGAACAGTGCAGTAACGTAGAGCCCATTTATAAGCACATGATCATCTTTCACCACACTTTTGTTCTTGTTGTTGATTAAAAGTATAGACTGGTATACTACTCAAGCGTTTTGAATGGATTTTGTTTCAGAGTCATATGTAGCAGACTTTGATGGCAGAAGCTCTCTGCTGTATCGATTCAATCAGAAGTCCATGTCGACAGTAAAGGATGTGATCTCTCTGCACTTCAAGAGCCATCAGGCTGAGGGGGTTCTACTACATGGGGAAGGACAGAGGGGAGATTATATCACCCTGGAGCTCCACAGAGGGAAACTAGACCTCTACCTCAGCCTAGGTAAAATATTCACAGATCATATTCATAGAGAATTTCTTTAACCTGTGTGACATTTTGACAGTTTTCTGTGCATTTTTCTAGACGACAGCAGGCTGAGATTGAGGAGCAGCCGTGTTGCCATCGCAGCGGGCAGTCTGCTGGATGACCAGCACTGGCACTCTGTTCTCATCGAACGCTTCAACATGCAAGTTAACTTCACCGTGGACTCCCACACACAGCGCTTCCAAACCAAAGGTGAAGGACACTCCCTGGACATTGACTATGAGGTGGGACCCTAATAGGTACTGTACACAGTAATTGTCTTTACCGAGACAGAGTAGGGTAGTCAGACAGTCAGTTAGACTAACTATGTAGCTATGGAGTCAGAAAAATTGTTCTATTGTTATTAGCTGTAAAACAGTGTCACAAAATACAGCTTTTATCTGTCAGTGTCTACTGCACATAACAAAGTGGACACTTGAATACTGGAAACCAAGGGCTTTCATTTTCCTATAGGTGCAAAAGTTGTCTTCTATGCTCGTAATGCACAGCTGTAATCCATTGAGATGGTGAAGAAAACTATATTTTTGGTACCTAAACACCTTCCATTTCTGTTGAATTTGGCTTCCTTCACTTTGCTTAGGTATTATTTACAGCAGATTGATAATAAGAAACGCTGTTAAACACCTGTAGATTAATAAGACAGCAGCAGAAATGTTTGATCTACAGTGTGTGGTTTGGGAGAGGGGCTGTTTAATTTAATACATGGATGACCCAAGCAACAGCTACTTTATAAATATTTATATCTCCAACACAGTGAGAGAAACAGGCAGGATCTAGTGGTAATTAGCAACAAAGAGGCTGTCCCCAGGATCAATTCAGAGCTCTATTAAATCTTACTGGACATTTGGACAAAAGTCCGAACAATGCATCCCCTGGAAAAACAAATCAGTTTGGGCCGTGTCAAAATGACTGTTACAGTGAGATTTTTGTTTTGCAGTTTCCTATGTTTGCTGGTGTTTGGGTTTGCTTCTACTTTGAGGCACAACTACAGTGTACTATATTTATTAAATTATTAATATTATAATTAAACACCAAAAACTAAATGTGCCCCCTTGTAAAGCTGTATACATACTGCTGGGGTGCTTGTTTGGATCCAGTGAGTGAGGTCTTGGCCCTTTGTCATGGGACTGTGACTAGATTTTTGTGGTGATTTTGGTTGAGGTGTTGGTTGAATCCTCCTGCAGTAAGCGTCTTGTGTCACTTCCTATTTATTCACGCTGTTTGTTTCAAGTTTCTCTTCTGACTTGCTCAGTGTGTCACATGTTTAGTTTTTCCTCTGCACCCTTTAGTAATAATGGTACTGAAGCTAATATTGAATCAGTGTGTAACTTTGCTAAAACAATGTCAAACTCCGTAGTTTTCTCTTGACCCCTGCCAAATATGATCAGTGATGACATGTACAGCCGCATGTCATCACTCAACCGCTGGCTGTCTATGGGGTGTCTAGCAAACAATGTGAGATACATAGACAATAGGAAACATTTTTGGGGAAAACCTAGGCTGATTAGGAGAGATGCCATCCATCCTACTTTGGACGGTGCCTTGTCTTATCTAAAAATATATGGCTGATTTTATTAGACAACCGAAAGATTGACAATACAGAGTTGAGCCTAGGACACAGAGATCCAGTCCTACACTACTCCTCTTACTGAACAAAAAACAATAACAATTAAATGTGGATTATTAAAGGAACTCACCAAAAACAAGTGAGTATTTAAGAATGAAGAGACACTCAGTTTCCTCCATATTTTCTATAGAAAGAAATTGCAATTTATTCCTCTGCATCTGTCCATCAGGGCAGTTGAAGATGTGGTAAAACACGCCATTTTCAGCTGCCCTGGCAGATTGCCTATATAGATATATAGATGCTATAGATAATCTGGAAGACAGCGAGTTCTGCAGTGTGCTCACAGTCTGATATTGGTGGTTATATGTACGAGCTTGAGCACAGCGCAGACGAGTTACGCCGTACGGAGGAGGCTCTACCACGAGGAGCCGGGGAGGATGGCAGGGAGGAGCGGCTGTGTGGACAGATGGTGGTGTCTCTGCAGTAAGTGTGCGCTGATGTGAACTGGACTCAAGGAGTGTGCTGCAAGGAGTTTCACCGCTGCCAGTTTCTCTTGGATGAATATGCAGATTCTACTGCTGAGGGGAAACATATATGTTACGGATCATCATAGTTTTGGACCTCATATGGACGGAGGAGTGCTCAACACTGACCTCAGGATCCCACAAAGAAACTGGAAACTATAGAACAGAACCTTCAAATAAGCACTGAGTAGGTAAAATATTCCACCTTTGTTGTTTTAGCTTGTGCTGTGAAGCTACAGTAAAGTTACGAGCTGATGCCTGTTGGGCTTTGTTCAGTGGCGGGCCCAGCAAAGTTACTGCACATCCAACCAACCATCTTGTGGTTGCCAGTCTGCGTACTAGCAGTTCCAGCAAGACTTCCATCTCCATCTCGGACATTACCAGGGATTAAAGAGACAACTGATGCTCAAGAAGAACTCTGATGCCATTTGCAGAGCCCAGCTGTTATTTCTGACCCATAAACTATGTTAAAAGATGTAAAATAGAGCCTGGCTGAGTGCCTATTAGATGTTGCCTATTAGTTGTTAATAAAATTTTTGAAAAAATCACCCAGAGGTTTCAGTTTGTCAAATCCCTCACCTGTTACATCTTAGTCACAGTAAATTGCAAAATGCTTTGTATAATTTGACTGTGCACCGTCACCTTGGTTACATTCTTCATTTTCACAGTATATAACTAGACTTTTTCGAATAATGAGTTATGGTCATACCTTTTTTACAACAAACACATCTAACAGTAAAAGTGGAATAAGATTTCTTCCAATTTGTTATTCATGACAGTAAAAACCAGGGAATGCATGTGCCATTCTTAGTGTCACATAATGATCAGTCTATGGTTGAAATAATCACAATAATATGTACGACGATTAGATGACATTCTGACTAAAATTAGTAGAAAGAGATGTTTATTTTTGATAGATTTGGTCATCACCAACGTGGTGTACAGTGAGTTGCACAGTGCAGTGTCATCACTGCATCATCTTTAGAGGGTTCAGGTACAGCTCCAGTGTTTGGTGGCAGAGCAGGCTGGGGAAGTGCAGCTGTAGATGTTGGTCTGCTGGATCTCACCGTCTGTCCAAAATGCTTTAGACAAGTTTGTCCATGAATTGTGTCGGGTTAGGGCTTGTCCAACACCCACTGATTGGATCTTTTGTAGAACACTTGACTTGAATAATGTTCTCCTAAAAACAGAATAAAAAGACATTATCAAAAACAAATTTCATTTATCAAAACTGTAACTTAACTGTAATTTAATAAATTCAACAGGGTTATATAAAAACATAATTAGAAAAGACATTTAATATATATAAATATGTGTGTGTGAAAGTAAATGTCTTTTCAAAAAGGTGGTCTTGTCCATTAGCCTACTTTAACATTTAAGAGACTTGTAGTCCAGACATTTGTATTTATTCTTTACATTTACCACAGACAAAAGTCATTTTAGACAAACTAACACAGAAAATGGGCTTATTACCGAGCGACATGTGAAAATGTGACTTGTGAGTAAGTCCACTTGGTGTCCGAGGAAGCAGCAGCAGAAGGTCTCGTTCCTCTTTGTCCAAATGTACTGAAGGAACGGCAGTTTTTCTTTAACGACCAAACAGCATTGAAAGTCCTCCGGTGTAATTACAAACTTTCACGTATGTTTTTCACGTTTTACATCGCACTGTTCTCTCCGTACGTCAAATACGGCCTTCAGCAGCTAATTCCACTAGCTTTTTTTTTTGTCGCTGATTTGCATCGTGGTACAGTGCAGAATGACACCTTTGTGCCTTAAAAGACATTTCGAGCAAAAACCAGCAATGTCCGAACGTTTCTCTGTCAGCAAGAGAGTCGCTATAACAGGTAAACAACACGCTCTGCTAGAGGTTGCACAAGTGGGACCAATTGCGGCAGTTTGGGGATTGTCTTGGGATCCGTCAAAGCCCAATGCATTCTGGGTGTTGTAGGATTTGACCATTTTCACCCCCAGCAGATCATACTGCCGTTTTCCCCATCCAATTTTTATAACATACATCGCATTTCAGCGGTAAAATATCACTTATCACAGTAAATGACTTGATAAGCGATCATCAATTCAATTTATTTTGTCTTACTGAAAATTGGTTGCAGAAGGAAGAATATGTCAGTTTAAATGAGTCGACCCCTCCAAATCATAACTATCATGTTCCTAGAAGCTAAGGCCGAGGTGGAGGAGTAGCAGCAATTTATCACACAAGCTTACCAATAAACCCTAGACCTAAACATAGTTATAACTCATTTGAGAGTCTTACTCTACGTCATTTGGAAAACTAAAAAATCCAGGCCCCTATTCTGAATTTTTGACTGAATTCTCAGATTTTCTAGCTGATTTAGTGCTTAGTGCAGATAAAGTCGTCATAGTGGGCGACTTTGACATTCATGTAGATGCTGACAGTAACTCCCTCAACACGGCATTTACTTCATTATTACATTCAATTGGTTTCTCTCAAAATGTATATGAACCCACTCATTGTTTTAGTCACACCCTAGACCTTGTCCTTGCATACGGGATTGAAATTGATAAACTAACAGTATTTCCTCATTATTCTGTTCTCTCTGACCATTTTCTAATCTACTACTACTCTTTCGGCTTTTCCCATCAGGGTCGCCACAGCGAATCATCCTTTCCACTTCACTCTATCCTGGGCATCTTCCTCTCTGATACCAGCTAACCTCATGTCCTCTGCTACCACGTCCATATATCTCCTCCTTGGTCGTCCTCTCGCCCTCTTGCCTGGCAGCTCCATCTCCAACATCCTTCTACCAATATATTCACTATCCCTCCTCTGCACATGTCCAAACCATCTCAGTCTGGCCTCTGTGACTTTATTGCTAACACAGGCAACGTGCGCTGTCCCTCTGATGAACTCGTTCCTTATTCTGTCCAACCTCGTCACTGCTAAGGAGAACCTAAACATCTTCATCTCTGCTGCTTCCATCTCTGCCTCTTGTCTCTTTCTCACTGCTACTGTCTCTAACCCATAGAGCAGAGCTGGTCTCACCACTGTCCTGTACACCTTTCCTTTGAGTCTGACTCTTCTGTCACACAACACTCCTGACACTTTCCTCAACCACTCCAACCTGCCTGCACTCGCCTCTTCACCTCTTTTCCACACTCCCCATCACACTGAACTGTTGACCACAAGTACTTTAACTCCTGCACGTTCTTTACCTCAGCCCCCTGTAACCTCACCCTTCTACCTTGCTCCCTCTTGTTTAGACACATGTATTCTGTCTTGCTACAACTGACTTTCATGCCTCTTCTTTCCAGAGCAAACCTCCACCTCTCCAGCTCTTCCTCCACTTGCTCTCTACTCTCACTGCAAATCACAATGTCATCTGCAAACATTATTGTCCAGGGAGATTTCTGCCTGACCTCATCTGTCAACCTGTCCATCAGCATAGCAAACAAGAAGGGACTCAAAGCCGATCCTTGGTGTAGTCCCACCTCCACCTTGAACTCCTCTGTCTGACCTACAGCACATCTCACCACCGTCATGCTCCTCTCATACATGTCCTGAACTACTCTGACGTACTTCTCTGCCACTCCCGACATCCTCATACAGTACCACAGCTCCTCCCTCGGCACCCTGTCATACGCCTCCTCTAAATCCACAAAGACACAATGCAGCTCCTTCTGACCATCTCTGTACTTTTCCATCAAAAATCTCAAAGCAAAAATGGCATCAGTGGTGCTCTTACGGGGCATGAAACCATACTGCTCCTCACAAATCTCCACCTCCTTCCTAAGCCTGGCTTCCACTACTCTTTCCCACAGCTTCATTGTGTGGCTCATCAGCTTTATCCCTCTGTAGTTGCTACAGTTCTGCGTGTCACCCTTGTTCTTAAAGATCGGCACCAGAACGCTTCTCCTCCATTCCTCAGGCATCTTCTCACTCTCTAAAATCCTGTTAAACAGACTTGTCAGAAACTTCACTGCTGTCTCTCCTAGACACTTTCACACCTCCACAGGTATGTCATCAGGACCAACAGCCTTTCCGCTCTTCATCGTTTTCAGAGCCTTCCTCACGTCATCCTTTCTAATCTCTGCTATTTCCTGCTCCACAACATCCACATCTTTCTCTCTTCTTTCCCTGTCATTTTCCTCGTTCATCAGCTCCTCAAAATACTCCTTCCATCTTCTCTGCACACTCTCTTGGCTTGTTAGCACCTTTCCATCTCTGTCTTTAATCACCCTTATCTGTTGCACATCTTTTCCATCTCTATCTCTCTGTCTGGCTATCCTGTACAAGTCCTTCTGTCCTTCCTTCGTGTCTAACCTGTCATACAGCTCATCATAAGCTTTCTGTTTGGCCTTTGCCACCTCCCTCTTCACTCTGCGCTGAACCTCCTTGTACTCCTGTCTACTTTCCTCAGTCCTTTCTACATCCCACTTCCTTTTAGCTAACCTCTTCCTCTGGATGCAGTCCTGTACTTCCTCATTCCACCACCAAGTGTCTTTATCTTCTTTCCTCTTTCCAGATGACACACCAAGCACCTTCCTACCTGTTCCCTGATTACCTCTGCTGTAGTTTCCCAGTCATCTGGAAGCTCTTCCTGACCACCCAGAGCCTGTCTCAACTTCTGCCTGAATTCCTCACAAGTTTCTTCATTCTTTAGCTCCCACCACTTGGTCTTCTTTTCTGACTTTCCTCTCTTCTTCTTCCTGACCACCAGAGTCATCTTACACACCACCATGCGGTGCTCTCCTTCTCTTCTAACTCACAGCCAACTTGTGGAGCATTCGATTTCTAGCTTTAAGGTCATCACCCTGTCTGAGACTCTTTTCACCTGTAGAACATTGTTCACAAACTCCAACTTCAGGATAACTCCTTCTCCGTTTCTCTTCCTATCCACACCATGGTAGAACAGTTTGTATCCTCCTCCAATACTACGTGCTTTGCTACCCTTCCACCTTGTCTTCTGCACACACAGTACATCTACATTCCTTCTCTCCATCGTGTCTGCCAGCTCTCTACCTTACCTTGTCATTGTGCCAACGTTAAGAGTCCCTGCTCTCAGATCTAAGCTCCTGCCTTTCCCCTTCTCTCTCTGACCACAAACCCTTCTGCCTCCTCTCCTTCTTCGACCAACAGTAGTCCAATTTCCACCAGTACCCTGTAGGTTAACAGCACTGGCGGCGGTCGTTGTTGACCCGGGCCTCGACCGATCCAGTATGAAAGTGGTATGGATGACTCGCATGGTTGTACTTGGCAAATTTTACACAGGATGCCCTTCCTTACGCAACCCTCTCTATTTATCCGGACTTGGGACCGGCACAGAAGTTACTGGCTTGCAACCCCTGTGGCTAGATTTGACCATTTTCTCATGATATTAGACTTTACTCAAATGGATTATAGAGCAGTTAGAAAAAAGTTCACTTCAGTAGTTGCTTATCAGAAAACATTGAAAAAATTTAACGAAATGATTCCTTCATCGTTTACTTTACCTTGTGCCAATATAACTGAGAGTAGCCTCCTTAACTGTACTCCTGCACAAGTTGATTACCTGACTGATAATTATGCAGCATCACTACATTCAATACTCAATACTGTTACCCCTCTGAATAAAAAGGCAGTAAATCTGAACAGGCGATTTCAATGTTATAACTTTCAAACCCGGAATTTAAAGCAGGCGTCACGAAAACCAAAAAGGGAACAAGAATCACGCTTTGCCTGGAAAGAGTTTATACTTCTACAAATTAGCACTCCGTAAAGCCAGAATAGCATATTATTCGTCACTAATAGAGGAAAATAAGAAAATGCTTTGTACCCATAGATCTTGCTGAGGTTATTTCAACCATTAAGTCATCAAAACCAACAATATGCCTGCTAGACCCTATTCCAGTTGGACTGCTCAAAGATGCTCTACCCTTATTAGACACGTTCGTATTAGATATCATTAATCTATCTTTACAAACAGGATATGTACCAAAGGTCTATAAGGTAGCTGCAATCAAACCTCTACTAAAAAATAATTGTCTTGATCCAGGTGTTTTAGCCAATTACAGACCAATATCCAATCTCCCCTTTATTTCTAAAATACTTAAAAAAGTAGTTGGAAAGCAATTATGTGTTATGTGTGTTATGTGTTCTTGTTTGAAGAATTTCAGTCAGGATTTAGAGTTCATCATAGCACAGAAACCGCACTGATTAAAGTCACCGACGATCTTCTTCTGGCTTCAGATAATTGACTTGTTTCTAAACTAGTTCTGCTAGATCTTAGTGCTGCATTTGACACCATTGATGATAAAATATTATTTCAGAGTTTATATAGCTCTGGCCCCCAGTACTACTGCAAGGAATCTCTGAGTCATTTTTGACCAGGATTGCTCATTTACCTCACACATAAAACAAATCTCAGCATTCTTCCACCTACGTAACTTTGCCAAAATTAGGTCTTAAAGTGATGGTGAAAAACTTGCACATGCATCTAGATTGGACTACTGTAATTCTCTACTTTCAGGCTGCCCCAGTAACTCTCTAAAAATCCTTCAATTAATCCAAAATGCTGCAGCAAGATTACTGACTGGGATCGGTCAAAGAGATCATATTTCACCTTCATTAGCATATCTCCATTGGCTTCCTATTAAATGTCGAATAGAATTTAAAACCCAACTACTGGTCCTACCAACCAGCTCAATGTTTTCTTTTCTCTCTCCATTTTCCACTCACTCCAACCGGTCAAGGCAGATCGCTACCCACCCTGAGCCTTGTTCTGCAGGAGGTTTCTTCCATTAAAGGGAATTTTTCCTCTTCACTGTTGCCTATAGCTTCTCAATGGGGATTTGTTGGGTTTTTAAATGTCTGTAGTCTTTACTTTAATATGTAAAGTGCCTTGAGACGACTTTGTTGTAAATTGCCGCGATATAAATAAAGTTTAATTGAATTTATTTGAATAGAAGTGAAAACACCTAATTTCTTTCATTTAGTTCATGCATTTCAACCTCTTTACGACAGCTGAGTTTTGGAGGCATCCCTCTGCCTGGTAAACCTGGTACCTTCCTCGGGAGGAACTTCCAGGGCTGCGTGGAGAATCTCTATTACAATGGCATCAACATCATAGACCTCGCAAAGAGACGCAAGCCACAGATACACAGCGTGGTATGTATCTGCATCCCCCCCAAGAACAACATTCCCACTAATTTCCACATGTTTGAGAAAACACACAAACTCCCTGAGTGGTCCCTTGGACCGCTGTGAACAACATCAGACGTGTGCACTGTGGTCACGCCGGCATGACATGGTTTATTAAAAGAATCAAATTACAGCATTTACGTTTCTGTTAAAATGATTTTAATTATGTGCTTTAGCCCACTGACAATGAAAATTACAAAAATCTTGTTCATGGCCTGTGTAGTGAGGGGATGTGCCACTGCCTGTTCGTGTTGCCATTATTATAAAGGGTCAACATAAACAGCACTTAACATCATTAGCGTGTCACACATCGCTATGCTAAGCTAAAACACGTAAGCACATGATTAGCTGCATAAATACGTACAGTATGTAAATCGCATTGTCACTCACTGACTCACTTTGCAAAATTGATGAAAGCTGAATGACACCTTTGGGCATACAAGGCCTATAAACAATATTCACCTCCCTTGGAAAATTCCACAGAATCTACAAAGTATTTGAAATAATACAAAATATAAAAAAGAAGATAAATGATTGCATCCCTTTTAAGTTACTGAACTAAATCATCACTGTTGCAGCCAGTTAGTTTTAGAAGTCACACAATTAAATGGAGATAAACTAAGCACAGTGCATGTGTTTAAAAGAGTGTAGTAGAAATACACTTGTGTCTGGAGGGTCCAGTTACTTGTGAATCAGTGTCTATACTCAAAATCATTAATGTGACCAGTTGGCATTCTAAACTGACCTTACATACAGAAAGGTCAGTTATCATGAGACTCTTTCAGCATTAATAAGATCAGACAGAACAGATGACTATTGTGTGCAATTAAAAAGCAATGTTAGCGCCCCATATTGATGTTCAAAATGAAATGTAATAGCTACACTGAAGGGTTCCAGTAGACCAAATGCTAGACTTACTGTTACATCTGGCCAGCGGAAATAGTGTTTGAGGGCTGTTTGTAAAGCACTAGTCACTGATGAACATAAATGCTTAACATCTGTCTCAGGATGTGAACGCTGAGACATCAATCAAACAACAAGAAACATGAAAGTTTGAAAATCATATTGTAATATACTATACTTGTATTTGATAATTTATCTAATTTAAAGTGTTTTTTATTGTTTTTTCTTTAACTTAAATTTACACAATTTTGCTAAATAGCTTTCAACTACCACTATGAATGAATTGCGATATATCTAAATATTGGTTTGCCTTTTCTTAATTTCCAATATCTGCATTTTTGTTATTTTGTTACTTCTTATATACAGCTCACCCTCGAACATCTTAGTTTTATTTTATTATATTCTGTACATATTTCATATTGTGTCACTTTTGTGTTAGCACCTGACACCAAGACAAGTTCCTAGTACTGTTAAGTGTTCTTAACTGTACCTGGCAATAATATGATTTCTGATTCAGATTCTCTAATTCTTGTGTTTTTCGTACTCCAGGGCAACGTCACCTTCTCATGCTTGCAGCCCCAGCTGGTGGCCTGCACCTTCCTGAGTTCCAGCATCAGCTTTCTGCTTCTGCCTGCAACATCGTCCACCACAGGTGGTTTCTCTGTTCAGTTCCAATTCAGGACGTGGAACCAATATGGGCTACTGCTCTATGCACAGCTGAACCCAGACCCCAACAGACTGGAGCTGCAGATCATTAACAGCCAGCTACTCTTGACCCTCCACAGCTCAGGAAAGAGAAAATCCCACCTCTCTGCTAGTGAGGACACAGACAACTCACATACACACACACGATGGCTTCAGATCTGAACTTAACTCTCTCCACAGCGTACCCATAGTGTCTGTGAATCCCTGTAGATGATCAGTCCTTCTTTGTGCACGCAACATTAACCTATCTCAGAGGTGAATCAATTGTCCTTTCTCTTTCTACACAGAGAAAAAACTGTGTGTGCATACTGACTCAAAAAAGCCTGTATGCAATACGCCTTGCTTTATCCCATCATTCTGCGGCAGACTTAGGGAGACAATACAGCACTAATCCTACATGTCGATTTATAAAAGTGATTCCTGGTCCGTGTTTTCATCACATCTGATGCTCTGTCTGAGATTGCTGTCCTATGATGTTCCAGCAGATGGGTTCAGAGAGAAATAAAGATGAAGATGAGCCACTTTAGCATAAAAATTTAAAATTAAATGCAGTATGAAGAGAATAATTGTACATTATCTTAGTATATGCAATGAATCTAGCCACAGGGGTTGCAAGCCAGTAACTTCTGTGCCGGTTCCAAGCCCAGATAAATAGAGAGGGTTGCGTCAGGAAGGGCATCCGGCGTAAAACTTGCCAAGTATAACAATGCGAGTCATCCAAAGCAATTTCACACCGGATCGGTCGAGGCCCGGGTTAACAACGACCGCCACCAGTGCTGTTAACCTACAGGGTGCTGGTGGAAATTGGACTAGCGTTGGTCGTAGAATGAGAGGAGGCAGAAGGGTTCGTGGTCAGAGAGAAAAGAGGAAAGACAGGAGCTTAGATCTGAGAGTAGGGACTCTTAATGTTGGCACAATGACAGGAAAAGGTAGAGAGCTGGCAGACATGATGGAGAGAAGGAAGGTAGTTTACTGTGTGTGCAGGAGACGAGGTGGAAGGGTAGCAAAGCACGTAGTATTGGAGGAGGATAAAAACTGTTCTACCATGGTGTGGATAGGAAGAGAAACGGAGTAGGAGTTATCCTGAAGGGGGAGTTTGTGAACAATGTTCTAGAGGTGAAAAGAGTCTCAGACAGGGTGATGAGCCTAAAGCTAGAAATGGAAGGGGTGATGGTGATCGTAGTCAGTGGGTATGCTCCACAAGTTGGCTGTGAGTTTGAAAAGAAGGAGAGATTCTGGAGTGAGATTGATGAGGTCATAGAGAGTATCCCCAGAGGAGAGAGAGTAGTTGGTGGAGCAGACTTCAATGGGCATGTTGGTGAGGGGAACAGAGGTGATGAGGAGGTGATGGGCAGGTTTGGTGTAAAGGAAAGGAATCCAAAAGGACAAATGGTGGTGGACTTTGATAAGAGGATGGAAATGGCTGTAGTCAAGACTTACTTCCAAAAGAGAGAGGAACACAGAGTGACATACAAGAGTGGAGGTAGGAGTACACAGGTGGACTACATCCTATGTAGACAAGGTCATTTAAGAGAGGTTAGTGACTGTAAAGTGGTGGGAGGAAAGAGTGTAGCCAGACAGCACCGCATGGTGGTGTGTAAGATGACTTTGGTGGTCATGAAGAAGAAGAGAGGAAAGTCAGAAAAGAAGACCATGTGGTGGAAGCTAAAGAATAAAGAAACTTGCGAGGAATTTAGGCAGTAGTTGAGACAGTTTTTGGGTGGTCAGGAAGAGCTTCCAGATGACTGTTTCATCAGGTTTCATAGATAGATATAACTGCGTGTCATCAGCGTAGCAGTGAAAATTTACAGAGGATTTTCTAATAATTTTGCCAAGGGGAGACATATATAGAGTAAAGAGTATTGGTCCTAACACAGAGCCTTGTGGAACTCCATCACTAACTTTTGTGTATGTGGAAGATTCATCATTAACATGAACAAATTGGAATCTATCTGATAGATACGATTTAAACCAATTTAGTGCTGTTCCTTTAATTCCAGTTACATGTTCTAGTCTTTGTAATAATATTCTGTTATCAATGGTGTCAAATGCAGCACTAAGATCTAGCAGAACAAGTATAGAGACAACTTCATTATCTGAAGACAGAAGAAGATTGTTGGTGACTTTAATCAGTGCGGTTTCTGTGCTATGATGCACTCAAAGTCCTGACTGAAATTCTTCAAACAAGTCGTTTCTGCGCAGGTGGTCACATAATTGCTTTGCAACTACTTTTTCAAGTATTTTAGAAATAAAGGGGAGATTGGATATTGGTCTGTAATTGGCTAAATCACCTGGATCCAGACTAGGTTTTTTAATTAGAGGTTTGATTACAGCTACCTTATAGGCCTCTGGTACATATCCTGTTTGTAAAGATAGATTAATGATATCTAATATGAACGTGTCTAATAAGGGTAGAGCATCTTTGAGCAGTCTAACTGGAATAGGGTCTAGCAGACATGTTGTTGGTTTAGATGCCATAATAGTTGAAATAAACTCAGCAAGGTCTATGGGCACAAAGCAGTCTAAAAGGGACTGAGGACTTACTGATGATTCTAATTTGGTTGTATTTTGGTAGGGTCTGGTGAATTTTGTTCCTTATAGCTACGATTTTGTTTGTGAAGAAAGTCATGAAGTCATTGCTACATAGCGTTGAGGGAATACTAGTCTCAACTGAACTATGGCTCTTAGTCAGCCTGGCTACAGTGCTGAAAAGAAACCGGGGGTTGTTCTTGTTTTCCTCTATTAGTGATGAATAATATGCTGTTCTGGCTTTATCGAGTGCTAATTTGCATAAGTATAAACTCTTTTTCCAGGCTAAGCGTGATTCTTGTGAATAAGTGGAACGCCACTTCCTTTCTAGTGTTCGTGAGGCCTGCTTTAAATTGCGGTTTTGCGAGCTATACCATGAAGATCGCCTGTTCAGTATTACTTCCTTCTTTTTTAGAGGGGCAACACTATCAAGTGTAGAACGTAAAGATGCTGCATAATTATGAGTAAGGTAATCAACTTGTACAGGAGTACAGTTAATGAGGCTACTCTCAGTTATATCGGTACATGTTGAAGTAAATGATGAAGGGATCATTTCCTTAAATTTGTTCACAGTGTTTTCAGATAAACACCTACTGAAGAAAAACTTTTTTCTAGCTGCTGTGTAGTCCATTAGGTCAAATTCACATGTTATCAGAAAATGATCAGAGAGAACAGAATTATGAGGAAATACTGTTAGTTTAATAATTTCAATGCTGTATGTAAGGACAAGGTCTAGGGTGTGACTAAAACAATGAGTGGGTTCTTTTACATTTTGAGAGAAACCAATTGAATCTAATAATGAAGTAAACGCCGTGTTGAGGGAGTTACTGTCAGCATCTACATGAATGTTAAAATCGCCCTCAATTATGACTTTATCTGCACTAACTAAATCAGCTAGAAAATCTGAGAATTCAGTCAAAAATTGGACTGGAGGACGATACACATTAACAAATAGGAGTGGATTTTAAGTTTTCCAGTTTGGGTGTAAAAGGCTCAGAGTAAGACTCTCAAATGAGTTATAACTATGTTTAGGTCTGGGGTTTATTGGTAAGCTTGAGGGGTAGATTGCTGCTACTTCTCCACCTCGGCCTGAGCTTCTAGGAAGATGATAGCTAATATGACTTGGGGGGGGTCGACTCATTTAAACTGACATATTCTTCCGTTTGCAACCAATTTTCAGTGAGACAAAATAAATCGAATTGATGATCGCTTATCAAGTCATTTACTAACAGAGATTTAGATGAGAGAGATCTGATATTTAATAATCCACATTTATTTGTTTTAGTTTTTTGTTCAGTAGGAGGAGCAGTCCTGATTTTTATTAAGTTATTATGATTAACTCCTCTTGTGATCATTTTTAGTTTGTAAAATTTAGTTAATCGGGGAACAGACACAGACGCTATAGGAATGTGGGAGTTGTGGGGGTGTGCCGGCAGTAAGGATTCTGCAGAGAGGCGTGTAGGACTGGATATCTGCGTCCTAGGCTCAACTCTGGACTGTCAATCTTTTGGTATTCTAATAAAATCAGCCATAATTTTTGATAAGACAGACGCACCATCAAAGGTAGGATGGATGCCATCTCTCCTAATAGGCCTAGGTTTTCCCCAAAAACCTTTCCAATTTTCTATGTAGCCCACATCGTTTGCTGGACACCACCTAGACAACCAGCGGTTGAGTGACGACATGCGGCTATACACGTCGACACTCATCAGATTTGGCAGGGGTCCAGAGAAAATCCGACATTGTCTTTGCAAAGTTACACACCAATTCAATATTCGTTTTAGCGACCTCCGATTTGCGTCATTTGTTACTGCATGAATAATAATCCTTAGACAGGAGTTTCAAATATGATTCTAACAGTGGCTAAGCTAACAGTGGCTATGCTAGGTTGGTCCGCACCAGCTACCGAGGCCTCACTAGCTGGATTGTTTGTCATGGTGCGGAGCTGTGCTTCCAAATCAGAGAGCCTCGCCCTCAAAGCTGCAATAACCTCACATTTATTACAAGTACCATTATCACTAAAGGAGGCAGAGGAAAAACTAAACGTGTCACAGTGAACAAGTCAGAGGAGAGAGAGAAGGAGATAGAGAAGCCATTACTAGGTGCTAGGCTAACGAAGCTAAGATCAATTAAGTTTGGTTAGTGTTAGCTAATTTGTTTAATTATTTCAGGAGAGCAGGTGTTTGCATAGACAAATCTTATGCCCCAAGTGATAGTTTATACACAGAGAAATCACTAATTTAGAAAACAACAGCTACGATTAACCAGTGAACAATCCTTCGGCAGAGACTCGAAACAATTCAATTCAATTCATTTTATTTATATAGCGCCAATTTACAACAAGGTCATCTCAGGGCACTTTACATAGTAAAGTCAAGACTATAAAAGCATTTAAAGAAAACCCAACAAATCCCCCTTGTGCAGCCATAGGCAACAGTGGAGAAGAAAAACTCCCTTTACCGGAAGAAACCTCCAGCAGAACCAGGCTCAGGGTGGACGGACATCTGCCTTGACCGGTTGGGCTGAGTGGAAAGTGGAGAGAGAAAAGAACAGAGCAACGAAAGCAGCAACAAAACATTGAGCAGGTTAATAGGACCAGTAGCTGTGCACTGGAGGACACACAGCGCCAAATCCGGGGACACCTGTGGACAGGGAGAGAGAGAGGGGGAAAGAGAGGGAGAGAGACGACTACGGGACAAAGAAGACACAGAGTTAATGTCATACAGTGGTGACATAGATGTGGGGTGAGAGGAGAGAATGAAGAGAAGAGGAAAGTGGCACAGTGCAGAGTCCCCCAGCAGTCTAAGCCTATAGCAGCATGACTATAACCAACTATAAGCTTTATCAAAAAGGAAGGTTTTGAGCCTAGTCTTAAAAATAGAGAGGGTGTCTGCTTCCCGAATCTGGACTGGAAACAGTGTGAAGAAACAGGAAGTGACACAAAACACTTACCGCAGGAGGACGAGAATCGTTTGCTATGCTGTTGGACAGGTTGACTGATGAGGTCAGACAGAAATCTCCCTGGACAATGATTTTTGCAGATGACATTGTGATTTGCAGTGAGAGTAGAGAGCAAGTGGAGGAACAGCTGGAGAGGTGGAGGTTTGCTCTGGAAAGGGAAAGGGAGCAAGGTAGAAGTGTGAGGTTACAGGGGGGCTGAGGTAAAGAAGGTGCAGGAATTTAAGTACTTGGGGTCAACAGTTCAGTGTGACAAGTGTGTAAAAGAGGTGAAGAGGCGAGTGCAGGCAGGTTGGAGTGGGTGGAGGAAAGTGTCAGGAGTGTTGTGTGACAGAAGAGTGTCAGCAAGACTCAAAGGAAAGGTGTACAGGACAGTGGTGAGACCAGCTCTGCTCTATGGGTTAGAGACAGTAGCAGTGAGAAAGAGACAAGAGGCAGAGATGGAAGCAGCAGAGATGAAGATGTTGAGGTTCTCCTTAGGAGTGACATGGTTGGACAGAATCAGTAATGAGTTCATCAGAGGGACAGCGCACGTTGCCTGTGTTAGCAACAAAGTCAGAGGGGCCAGATTGAGATGGTTTGGACATGTGCAGAGGAGGAATAGTGAATATATTGGTAGAAGGATGTTGGAGATGGAGCTGCCAGGCAAGAGGGTGAGAGGATGACCAAGGAGGAGATATATGGATGTTCTAACAGAGGTTAGCTGGTGTCAGAGAGGAAAATGCCCAGGATAGAGTGAGGTGGAAAAGGATGATTTTCTGTTGTGACCTCTGATGGGAAAAGCCCAAAGAGAAGTAGTAGTCTTAGTATGCAATTATTTAACATAAATTTTTAAATTCAAAGGAGATGCTCGGATAAAACGAAGGTAGTTTAATGTATCAAAACACTATTTACCGCCAAGTTCAAAGAGCAGTAAAAGTATGTATTGCAGCAGACTAGCTGCAAGAGTCAGTGTAAAAGTTACTGCAAAAATAATAAATAAAACCAACAAAACCCCCAGAGACATTTGTTACATTTGATATATTGCCCAATATCTTTGTTGAAAATTTGCTGTGTACAGAGGACAGTGAAATGAAATGGCTAGTAACATCTCAGTAACATCTCCATCCATCCATTTCCACTGATGTAAAATGTTTCATTCTGTCTGTGAATGTCTTCTACTAACAAGCATTGTGTCTATGTGTTTCCTAAAGCCTGATGTAGTACTTTGTGCCTTAGAGCTCCATTTCTGTCTAAAAAATATAAAGGGCACATCAGTTAGACACACTGTTGCTCAGGGTGACATATTCCTTTATTAATCAAATACATACACATACTGTAATTTGCTTTAACTCGGCCCCACATCTGCTGTCCTCCTGCCCCAAATACCCATGGAAGTACCAAACATGATTGAAACCGTCACTAAAAATGATCTCTGGCAAATGCTGTTTCCTCCATGTTTGTTCAATAAATACTTGTTTGAGCAGCTGCTTTCAGGAATGAATAAGGCTACAAAAAATTATAATAAAATAAAAATAAAAATATAACTAAATTTAAAGAACTGCAAATAGATCTTTCTGGAAGGACAATTTCAGCACCCCTAAGGACATAGTACTAAATCAATTTGCAGGATCTTAAAGAGGTGGGGAGTTGTGACTAGATAAAAATAACACTCCAGCACAGGCATAACAAGCATGTGGTGAAAACACACGTTTCTGTACCTCCATCCACATCTCCTCCTACCGAGCATGCGTAACAGCCAATTCAGCCCCAGACAACAAGCAGAGAAGCGATGTGATTGCATATTCTCCAGTACTGATCTAGTACTCAAGCTTGTTCTATGAACAAGCCCTAACTTCACTTTTTTTTTTTGTCTGCTCTACATAGACTATGTGCTGAGTGGAATGCGACTATTCGGGTTCTTCTTCGCGTTCATGACGCTGACTTGGTTATTAGTCCTCCACACATGCTCAATAGGAGTTACCGTTTTTCCTGCCTATTGTGGTTTCATGTGCACTGAAGTAAATGCTGAAACAACTTGAACCCCCTGGACACGATATTTTTGTTTGAGAAGAGCAATTAAGTGTGTATCCTGCTTAAGGCAGACATTAGCCTGTTTCACATATGAACTCCAGAATGTCGGAGGAAAAAACCCTCTGACATTGTCCAGTGTTTCACAAATGTAACACACAGCAGGACACAGCAGGTCAAAAGTGTCCTACAGGATCAATTCTGCTTGATTTCCTTGCAGGGCTGCACATACAGGAGAAACAACATGATTAACAGTGATTACAGCACATCTAAAAAAAGTCTTTGCCAACACAAATCCAAAGTTCCGAACAAAGACGCATGGGGCACACACAAGCTCACACACATAATATGGACTTTGTACTCACAGGATAAAGTGGGGATAATGTCAGGAGCATCTCACCTGGACATTTGTGTTCTCACATTCACTGCCTCTGGACAAAGTCGGAGCAACCTCAAGATTTCACCGCATGTGCAAAAGAACCTACTATCTCAATTGAATGTGAGTCTAATGCAGAGAGAGAGACACAGGGTGAAAGTGAAATAAGAGTAATTAGCAGTGTGTCTGTATTATGGATTCTGAGTAATGACTAAGTCACCACCACCCTTCCCCCAAAGCAATCAACAGCATCACAAGCCTCATGGCAATGTTAAATGTGTTTTGCTCCAGTCATTAAACCTTTATAGTCTGCTCAGAGCAAGTGAAAGGTCATTTAATGATTCGATATTTAACCTCATCTTTATCTCGGTTTCCACTAACTCGTGGTTTCTAACTTTTCCCATTTGAGGAGTAGGAAGGAAACAGAGGCTTCAGCAGCAGTACAGTGCCTTTGACTTAATGAGTGCAGTGGATGAGCTCTGTGTCTCTGCCTCCGGTGTGGTCCTGATGCTCACACCGTTCAAAACAAGACAATGCCATCACCTAGTATAATGGGACATTCTATTATTCTGGGTTACAAAGTTGTAAGTAAAACCCCATGTGTAATCGTGTGTAGGTGACAGAGTCAGTGATGGACTGTGGCATTCAGTGAATGTGGACACCAGACACTTGCAGATCACTCTGACTGTGGATAATGAGCTAGTCTCCACCACTCCACTGTGGGAACAACTGGAATCAAAAGGCAACTTTTACTTGGGAGGTCAGTGGATGCTCACTAAGTATAGCTTGTTTTTTTCTCTCTCTAATGTGTTAGAGAGAGTAACAACATAGTCCTTAAAACTTCTTGTGCCTTTAAAACTAAAGGTTGCAATATGTGTCATGTTTCACCAGGTTGTTCTTCCAACGACTGTCAGACCTCGGCTCCAGCCTTTCAGGGCTGCATGCAGCTCATATTCATCAACAGCCAGCCAATAAACCTCAGCCATGTACAGCAAGGAATACTAGGAAACTACAACGAGCTACAGTTTGACATGTGCAGCATCAGAGACAGGTAGAGTCACTCTTTGATTGTCACTAAGATCACACAGGAAATTTTCAACCAAAATGAACTTTGTAAAACAGGATCTAAGCAGTCAACAGGGGCTGGTTGATGCCACAAGATTCTTTTGTTGATGACTGAAAGTCCCCTACTTTATGTCCAATTGAGACAAGCATAGAATAATCACACACTATACCGTAGCAGCAGTAACCTCTTTCTTAGCATTGGATCATTATGTGAACAAGATGGGATCTGCTGTCCCATGTACACCGTGTTTCTCACTACCCACAGTCGTAATTAACTACAGTTAATATTTCAGCTCAGACTGTTCACTGTCAGTGAAGACAAACACTGAGAGAAGAGACAAAACAGTCAATATACAGGCTGAGAACATAATGTACAAATGTAAGGCAGTTTTGTTTTCATCATGGGCCAGATGCAGCTCATCCTCAGCCCAGAAGTCAATATGTGCCATGGGCCTCTATTAGTCCCCTCACAGCCAGTTCCAGTGTTATCATGCCATTTACAGGTACGTTATCAGTTGTTATTAGGACCATTGCTGCAGTAGGTTACCTACTGTAACTGAATGTGAGCATGTAATGTAGTTTCTATATTTTAACTCAAACCACAAACTTTCCCTAACCTAGTAAAACTAGTATTTTTTGCCCAAGGTAAACAACATTGCAACACATAACATTGGCTTATAATGACCTACTGAGCATGAGGAGCAGTTACCTACTGGCCTATGGTTCTGATAGCAGCAAATTATAACCACAGAATAATGATAATATTTGATGCTGGTGGTCCTCTAATAAATTCATTTGTTTTTTTTTCCTAGAAGCTACTGTGACTTGTTTGTTCAGTTTGGTCTCCATATATTATCTGGAACCTTCAATCTTGTTTAGGGTCACAGGGGCTGAAGCCTACCCCAGCAGTCACTGGGAAAGAGGCGAAGTGCACTCTACATGTCTCCAGTCTATCTCCGTCAACACAAACACGGACAGACAAAGATTCACCCTCACATTCACACCTACAAGCAATTTAGAGTCACCAGTTAACCTAACATACATGTATGCATGCACGTTTTTAGTCTGTGGCAGCCTAAACCTGCTGAAGGAAAGCTCCAGGCAATTCAGGTCAATACAAGTTTATTTACGAAGCATCAAATGACAACAGAATAGTTTCAAGTCAACTTACAATGTTAGGACAAAACCTTAGAGAGTTTTAGAGAAACCCAGCAAATCCACTTTAACAAAGAACTACACAATACGCAAAGGAAAGTCTCTTTATGACAGAAACTTCTTTCTCACCCCACACTCACACAGTTCTTTGCCTGTTCCAACAATTTAGTGCTCATCTGCCTATTTACAGAGAAACAATGTGAAACGACAGGAGCTCACTCTCTCAGCTCGTTTCGTCTCTAGCTGCTCCTGAGGTAAATGTCAGCATCTTTAGGACCTACAAGCTTTAGCTCATCAACTAGCGTTTCTAACTGTCTGTCTGATGCTGAGCATCGTTGTATTTTCAACAAATTCGGGCATTGAAGAATTTATGATTCCTATCTTTAGAGCTTATTGTGCGTGGCTGCTGCACAGACTTGAGCCTCAGTTTTATGACGGTTCACTCTAGTCATGGCCTATTTAATGACCCCAGTTATGCTTTGCCAGAAGGATGAGGAGACGACCCTTTCTGACAGTTTATCTCTATGCCGAATCAAACTTCATAACTCAGTGTACAAAGCATGAACACTTATGAGGTGCTTGCTCCTGTAATTTCCCTTACGTGTAAGGGCAACATTGAGCACAACAACAAAAAATAGTGCCATGATAATTAAACCAGTGACTGCAACTTAATCCGTGTTGTGGTTAGCCTCCTCTGCTGCAATTGCTAGGTGATAGAGGAAAGTGTAAATTATAGCTTCATGCTTGAAAGCCTGGCAATTATATGAAACTGAAGGAGACTTTAGGAAGGGACAATTATTCAGTGAGGTTTGACATTTCTGTGAAGGGCTCATTGTGGTTAGATCCCATAAACAGACTTGACAGTGATGCTTTTATTTTTAGAGGAACACCAATCTGTTGCTGCTCCACCAAGGTCAGACTATATCACAGCATGAGACACCTCATATCACTTTGGTTTGGAATTTTAATGCTAGGAAATTACAGAAGGTTTCAAATTAGTTCTTTAGATAATCTATAAAGCCATGGTTAATAGCATGAACAAAACAAATAGCTGGTGGTAAGCTTGGCTCTTGTTTGTCTGAGAAACCAGTACCTGCAGTGGAGCCTAAACTGAATGCCTGAGGTTTGAAGCAGCTTTTGTTTTTCCACTATTTTTCATTATAACTTTACCCATCCTTCTATTACCTAAACCATTTATTGTGTTTAGAGTCGCTGGGGGCTGGAGACAGTCCCAGCTGACATTAGGCAAAAGGTGGCGTTCACCCTAGACACACAGCTAGTCTATTACAGGGCCACACATAGAGACAGACAAATTACTCTTAGTTTTGCACTTATGGGCAATTTAAAGCCAGCAGTCAACTTAACTTCACATGGACTGTGCAGGAAGACTGAACTCTTGATTATACTGTGTTATGCTTTGCTTAGATTTTTCATTGATTGATTTAGTTTTAAGCTGTTGATGGACCAACATAATGGATGAAAGAATGTACACAATGACTGTAGCTTTGAAATACATAGGCTGGAGGATGCTGATAAGAATTCTCCAGGGCGCAGATGCTGGTGCTGGTGGAGGTGAGCCAGAAGAGCAAACATGGAACACCCTTTAATGGGGATGGGAGGGACGTAACAAATTAGTCCCTCTAGGATTTAATGAATATTTTTAGGATTGTTGTGGCCTAAAATGTCTGATATTGCAACAGCTTTATTAAAACAATTATTGTGATATCTACTGTGATATTTGCAATGATGCTTTAAATTGCAAAGACTGAAAAATTGGTCAAATTAATTGTTGCAAATGTAGCATCACCAATTCCTAGAGGGAAAATAAGGCTTCCCAGGAAAGCAGGGATGGAAAGCCCTTTGGTGGTAGATAAACGAAGCTGTGACAGACGGAATATAAGGAACAGGAGGATATTTAAAGTGTGGTTGTAGTAAACTTATCAGCTCAGCAGGATGAATATTTATTGGCTAATGGTGGAAATTAGATAATTGAATGAGGAGCTTTAAAGCATTCGACAGTGCGAAAAAGAGTGATGAAGATTTAGTATGTTTCCCAATAGAATTGGGGGAATTATGTATTGGGGAGAGGTCTTCCTTGTTGTATTTCTTTGGTTTTATGTACACATACTGCATAAAAGAGATACAGTACACAACATTCGCCCAGTTAGTAAATGTGTAGCAGGGCAGAAAGAGGAAGGCCTGGGCATTCCTTCAGCTTGAAACTCTTCTGTATTTTAAAAGTCCACTGTACTTGTCTTTTCAGATGTCTTCCTAACCTGTGTGAACATGGAGGTCGCTGCTCTCAGAGCTGGAGCTCCTTCTCCTGTGACTGTTCTGGGACAGGTTATTCTGGAGCCACCTGTCACAACTGTGAGCTCTTCTCAAAACTCAAATTCAAACTGTGTTTTCTTTACCTCTCACAGTAACCCTCAGCCATCCTCTATTATCTGAGAGGCAAAGCAACGTGTCCTTATGACCTTATTTCCACTTGTGGTGTTACCATGGTAACATTTACCAGATCCCTAAATAGCTGTACATCAACTGACCTTAAACTGAACAAACCTGTAGTAGTTTCTACAAACCCAATTTCCAGAAGTGTTGGGGCACTGTGTAGAAGCTCTACAGAGAAAACAATAATTTGATGATCACTTCAAACCTATAATACGGTTGTAAAAAGTTTAAAGACAAAATATCAAATGTTGAAACATAACAGTGTGATTGAATTAGAAGAACACATATTACTTTGACTTTTATTCCACATTTTGGGAACTGGGGAGACAAACAGCTTTCTTAGCTAAAGGAATTAATTTGCCATTCTTGTTTGATAAAGGATCTCAACTCCTCAACAGTCTGGGGTCTCCTTTTGTCATTTTTCCCTCCATAAGGCTCCAAATGTTTTCAGTGGCTGGCAGGTCTGGACTGCAGGCACATCAGTTTAGCACATAGACAATTTTTATTTGAACTCAGCCCAATTGTTTGTACAGTGCAGCATCGATTCATGACAAAGTCCTCCCGAAGCATTTTACCTACGAACGAAAACACCCTACAGATGTACAGAGAAAGCCCAACAAAGCAAGCTCAAAGACACAGAGGAAAGGACTCCCTTTAATGGAAGACACCTCAGACAAAACCAGCGATGCTGTGGTGTTTTATTGTGTTGCAAAAATAATAAAGAAAAAGACGCTGTCTGAATGGCAGCATATGCTTCTATCATTAGCATTACTGGTGCCCTCCCAGATGTGTAAGTTACCTATGCTGTGCGTGATAATGTCCCACTGCACCATGACAGCAGCTGTTTTCTGAACTGTGTGTTATTAATGGAGGAAACAGTGTCCGAGTCTTTCAAAAATGATCTTTTACTCAGGATCGTTTTCCACTGCATCTCAGACAGTGTCAAAAAAAACTCGGGCTCAGAGATCTTTGGATCTTGTCTGTTTTTGTTGCAGTGCTACTAAAGGGTTCTAAAGATTTCCATCATTCAGTGTTTTTTTCTGCCTTGATTTTTCTTGATTGCCTGTTTTAATGTTAATATGAACCATAGATAAGGACATGTTACACTCAATCCACATTCAATCCTCATTCACTGTATATTGCGTTATTATGTGTACCAGAATTATTTTTGAAGTGCTAAAACCTGAAAAACTGGAAAAGTGATCTTCCACCAGCATCAGCAGTTTAGTGCTGGTTAGAAAGCCTGGTAACTTCCACCAGCATCAGCAGTTTAGTGCTGGTTAGAAAGCCTGGTAACAAGCAAAGCCGGGATGGTGAACAGCAGATAATTTTTTTAGGATTCTTTTAGGGCCTTCTTTACTGCTCATTCATCCTTACGTATTGTGCTGTGCTATGTATATTATCAGGAAACTATTAGAACTCCTCTCTTGTGCTTTCAGCTCTCTATGAGGTGTCCTGTGAGGCCTACCTGCTGACTGGCAGCTCTTCGGGTTTCTACTCCATTGATCCAGATGGGAGTGGTCCCCTGGGGCCTACACTAGTCTACTGCAACATGACAGGTGAGATCACAGTAGTCCACCTGCTGTCATTTTCACTGTCTCAGCGTTCCACAGGGAACTGACAGAGAGCTCAGAGTAAAGAGGACACTCCCTTGTGTATCACTCTGCATCGATTTGTTCCACAGTAGCACATACTCCCATTCACATTCAGAAGCTTATAAATCAGTGTGTTATACAGTTTGGAATTTGCCTGAAGAAGTCTGCCTGTTAAATACATTCTAGTACAAAAAAGCTAGTTTTAGTGAGACAGATGCTGTCAGAAGAGTTTATCATTTTAAAAGTGTAAATATTCTCAGTATATTTCACAGGTTTGTACTTTTTTAAATAATAATAATCCTAATGGTTTCAGTTTATCTTGTTGAGTCAGGAAACATTCATTCAGCTGTCCATTCTTTGAAAAATTCCTTGGAAAGGAATGAAAAATCACCTTCCAAAATAATATCTTATTATAAACCATATTTCCATGGATTTTTTTTTTTTTACTTTAATTATAAGTGTACGTTGAATGTAATTTTGGTAAAACAAATCCATGTCAATGTCAGTTAGACTTACCGTTTAGAGGCAGTCAGTGGTTTCCGTTTGATGTTGTCAAGATGAGAAGATGGATCTGCTGACACAAATTATAAGGAAAATAAATTGATCCACTGTCCCACCTCATGACATGTGGGACAAGAAGGGTTAAGTTGAGTGTTGACACTCTGGAGACAGTATCAGTCTCTGAACTGTCACACCCACTCCTGTCCTTTGAGGATAACTGGGTTCATTAATTTTTTGGAACGGCCATCACTGCTGTCTTTGTCTAGTTTACAGTTTTCCTCTCACAAATATGAAGCATTCAGCAGAAGTTAACACAGCTTAACCTCAATTAAGAAATCCGTTATATGTGTGAAAACCTCTCAGCCTGACAGCCGGACGTACATGAAGCACAAAGGGCTTTTTTTCTGATGAAAGTAAACATGAAACCTCCGTATAATGCATAGGAAGTAGGGGTCGGGGGGAAAGAATCTTCATCTTAATTAATTTTACAAATGTTTGTTGCTTTTTGAAGGGGACTTCAAGACACAGAGCTGTGTCTATCTGCTTATGAATCAATGTGGTTTTCTGGTTTTAGTAGTGTTTAAAGATTGAAACAGAACTCACACTGTTGCTTGGACATGTTTGTCCATCAAGCTTTTAATTGTGCTGAATTTAAAACAACTATAAAGTATAACAAGTAGTACAGAGAAGCTCTCACATAAGTAAAAAATGATTGACCACAATACTGTTTTTTTTTCCTCTTCTGCATCACAAAGCAGCTGGATAATTTACTGTATTAATAGTTTAGTTTTCGAAATGGAAATCTACGAACATTAACTGCTCCAAACCAGTAGTCATCACTATTTACACACGTCAGATCATGCCTCAGATTGTGAGTGACAAGAAAAGTTAGAAAAGAAAAAGGTAGTACAGAGATAACATATGAAATGTTAAAACTGGGGAAGAGATTTAGTTGTATGCTCATTTTGGATCTGATTTCTGGCACACATCTCAGAAAGGCTGGGACAGGTTAATAAGAGTGGAAAATGTGTGCAATGTGTAAAACTCTGAAAAGAGAAACTCTTAATGCAACATCTCACAATTAATGTAGCTAATTGGCATAGACCAGTAGCATGATTGGGTGTGAAAACAGCATCCCAGATATACTGAGACCTTCAAAAGTAAGGGTTGGGTAAGAGTCACCACGCTGTGGAAAATGTGTGTCCAGTGCTTCCACAATAACATTTCTTAAGGTAAAAATGGAGAGAATTGCAGGACTTCATCAAGAACCCAGATAAATCTGTACAAGGGACAAGGCCAAAAACCAATAGCTGTGATCTCTTGGCCTTGGAGCACCATGGCATTAAAATCTGTGACATGACACGGTGACATGATTTTGTAGTGGAAATCACTGCGTGAGCACAGGAATGCCTCTGAAAACCATTGTCCATGAACACATTTCAGCAATGCTGCTGTCTTCTCTGAGCCCAAACCCATTTAAAATAAACTGAGGTACAGTGGAAAACTGTTCATCGGTCTGACTAGTACAAATGTTAATGGGTAACATGCACATATGTAAGGGCTAAATAATTAATTAATGCCAAATGATATGCACATCTTTAGGAGTAACATATGCTGTCATCTATAATTTAAAGCATTATACTTCTATAATGCAACTTACTTTTTCTTTCCATATTAAACTTTTCTCATATTGGGTTTACATTTTAACTTTTTTTCCATCTTTACCTTTGGACTGTCTAATGTTTTTGTGTTTTAGATAAATGTAAACCATGTAAACTGAGTAGAACGTAATTAAAATTTCTACACTAAAGTGATGAAATTATTATGCCACAAATAGGTGACAAATAAACCTGCATACCTGAAAAATTAAACTGTCCACCCCTTAAATACTCACCACAAAAGTTATTCCCCAATTCTTATTTATTTTGGAGCATTCTAATGTTTTTTGTATTTAGTAGAAGCTGTGGACAGCAGGTTCATGCTAGAAAGTGGTGGGAAAAGCTTTGTGGCGCTCAAGTGCCCAAGATCGTTGCTGGGCAGTGAGGGTTTTAGTTTATTGGTAGAAGGCTTTAATTTATGGTAAATGTCAAGAAAAGAAGGTGAGATGCTGACAGGCAACCATTTTCCTTTATTTTCTAGCAAGAGAAGGTGTGTGCAGGGTCCCTGATGACAGATTTGTATTATGAGTGTGTGTTTGTTTGTGTTTTTGTCTTCAGAGGAAAAAGTTTGGACTGTGTTAAATCACGACAGGATGGATCCAGTCAGAGTCCAGGGCTCCTCTCTCTACAAACCTCACATCATGAAGTTCAACTACAGTGCCTCAGCTAAGCAACTGCAAGCCATCATAGCTAAGTCAGAGCAGTGCCAACAGGAAGTGGTTTACAACTGCAAGAAGTCCCACCTCTTCAATGCAAAAGGTTATTATTCTTTTTTTTTTTGATTGTCAAAGGTTGTGCTTTGTGTTGAATATATGAGCTATAGTTAATAACCCTGATATGACAAAGGATACAATTGATATTGAAACTGATGTCAAGTTTGTCTGCTTGCCCTCTGCATCTTTATAGAGAATGTAGTTTTTTGACTTTGTAACTGCATAACAGCATTATAATCTCTTAATATTAATGAAGGACTTGGATTGACCGAAAACAGTTGAGCAGGATATCCTTCAGTACACGTGGCAGTGGAGACATTATGATGCTCTTACAAAGTCAGATGTAACACTTTTGTTAACATTAATGTTACTGTATGCATTGAAATTAGCAGCTGTAGCTACTAAATTTGGCAGCCAGTTAGCAAACTACATTTCTCTCAAAAGAGTGTAACAGGTGAAGTATCTCAAAGTGGGGGGATAAAAGAATATTTAAAATGGGTGAAACCAGGAGCTTTGTTTAAAATGACAGTAAGAAGAGTCAGGGTTGGACAGAAGGTGTGACAAAAACTCTCAGGGTCTACCACTTTTTTTTTTTTTGTATTATAATTCATAACCTTGTGCTAGTTGGATTCTTTAACTAGCTCAGGTTGGAGGAGCTCTGTGTGACCGTGTGATCTGTGTTACAGATGGCAGTCTTCTGTCCTGGTGGCTGGACCGGGAAGGTGAGAGACGTGGCTACTGGGGAGGCCTTGTGCCTGCAGCTCAGCGGTGCCCCTGCAGCTTGGAGGACAACTGCAGTGACAGGGACTACTTCTGCAATTGTAATGCTGACACTGACACATGGTACTTATTTAACTGTAAATGCCTAGAATATTCCATATTCCAGTTTCTGTTATGCTCAGTGTATGCAGTGCATACATTAGACTACTGATAATGGAAAGGTTAATCCCCAAAGGAAGTATTAGAGGTTCTTCCACACTGCTAATCCATAGCTGCTATTCTGCTGTTCAGCTCAGCTGGTATATTTCCACAGGCAGGTGTGTGTATTCTGATAAACCGCTTCTTTTTCCTGTGTTTGTTGTGTATTTTGTGCTAGTTATCTGGACACCATTCTTTTATTGTGTCATAGGGCTAATGACTCAGGAATCCTGTCCTATAAAGACCATCTGCCACTGAGCCAGATAGTGATTGCAGACACTAACAGAACGGGCTCAGAAGCTGTCTATCACATTGGGCCACTGCGCTGCTATGGAGACAGTAGGTGATTTATTAGTTTGATTTATTTGTGAAGGATACAATAAAACATGTAGGTTTAACATCTGCCAACATTTGATTTGATATGATCCTTGGAGGTTGCAACATCCATGTTTGCTGCCCCAGTGATCCCCTGGAGTCTTTTCATTTGTTGCCTGTTATTTTATTTTACTCTGTATCCAAAGTGGCTCTACAGACACTATTCATTGTATTTATTGGACAGAACTTTTAGATTGAGTGTGCAGACAATTTGTGACTCAGACTCAAGAGGGATGGGTTCAATATGCAGGAGTAAATTTCCCTGTAACATGTATATATGTGATTAATGTGACTAAAATAAAAAGGTTCTTCTTCTATACCACATTGCTTAAAAAGAAACAGAAAATGAGAGTAGGAAAATTGTGCAACTGAACATACGTGAACCATTTATCTGGCCTGGCCTATCGTCACCATTCAAAAACTGCCATAGTTTGACATCTGCTCTTTCAACATACAGGTCAGGCATCTGTAGATCTTTGTCTTGCTGCTATGTTCTCTTAAAGAGAAGGTTTGATTTGGATGCACCAGCGTATCCATTAACGCCAGAGGGTTAAAATAATCTCTGGGGAGTTTGACCTCAGACAGACTTTAGCCCACCGTTTGTCCACCACACCTAGCACCGAGCTCTGATAGGACACACTGGTGGCAAATTAAGGGAGCGACACACCAAGCCTCGTTTAAAGAAGTAGCCTTACTACGGCTGACTGTTGCATCAGCTCACATCTCCTTAGTTTGGCTCAACAAGTTGAGATTAAACATACAGCAAAAATACATAAAAGTACTATAAAACAAATACAGCTAATTTGCTGTATTCATTCTTGGCTGCATAAAGAAGAAAAAATACCTCTCAATAACCAGTAAAAAGATAGCAGATGACCTAGGACTGCGATTATACATCATGTGCTCTCTAGTCTGACTAGTGCTAACAGTGCACGACACACAGCAATAACTACTGTGACAAATGCTCACCAATGGCTTGACACTGCTCCTTGGTCAGTTTGGTGCAATACAGGTCTGAAAACATACAATAAACCTCGTCATCGTTCATCCAATGAAAACCAGAAAATGAGCAAATGAGCAATATTACAAATGAAATGTAACTGTGCACTCCTAACACAACTTACACTTCCTCACCTTTATCTAATTTTCCTTGCCTCACAGAATCCATATGGAATTCAGCCTCCTTCCACCAGGAATCCTCTTCCCTTCTCTTCCCCAGTCTGCAGGCTGAGCTCAGCTTTGACATCTCCTTCTACTTTAAGACTAGTGCTCATTCAGGAGTCTTCCTAGAGAACCTGGGGGTCAAGGACTTCATCAGAGTGGAGCTCAGCTGTAAGTAAATCTTCATCAGAGAAGTGTAGCTTTAATAAATCGCACAGAACAGGTGTGAAACAGGACATGGACATTCATTCGAAAACCCACAAAGTCTGAGATTTTTTTTCTCTTCTTTCTCTTCTCTCCGAGGGAAATACTGTCCACAAATCACAGCAATTTCCGAGGAAAGTAGTTGTCAGGTCTGCACAGCTTGACAGCTACTCCTTTAAAACAGAGTCAACAGAAATAAACGTGTGCTGTCACAGGAAAGCTTTAAAAGCCAAGAATCTTGTAGATTTTTACGTAAATAGTGAAATTTAAAATCCATATTAACACACCAGCTGGATGGAGATATAAGAATTTGGTTAATTTAAAAAGCGAGCGGTAGAAAAACATTATTGCTCTAAAGAAGAAAAGATGAAATGCAGGTGAATAAAACAAAACCAAAGATTTACAAAGCAAAATGAACTGGAATAAAACAAAGACCACAGACACACCACTTGAACAACAAAAGAGACTTGAAATTTTAGCTAGTGATTGTTTCAAATTTTACACACTTACTTAATGATGAGCAATAACAGACATACAGTATCATGCGAAGGTGTATTGCACTACACAGCAAACATGCAGGTATCTGGAGGAGTTTGTCCTAAGTCCTTATATTCTGTTATTTGATTCACAGACCTGAACCACATTAGAGGCTGTTAGAGGCAGTAAGGCAGCTTGGTCATTTATCATCGGGTTGGTAGTTTGTCTCCTCTTGTCCACATGTTCGACTGTCTTTGAGCAACAAACTGAACTCTATAAGGTCCATGTGGACAGACCAGTACCTGCAGTTTCCTGAGAGTTTCTGTGCGTGGGTGAAAGATACCTTTACTGTAATTATCTATATTCTAAGATTTTTAAATTACTTGTTATGCTGGATGCAGCAGATGCACAACTTTTATCAGCGTTAAATGACAAAAACGTGTTTTTATTGTCCGTTAATAGAACCCCTCATTATCCAATACACAGTCCAGTTCTCCAACTGAATTTTAATTTTCTCCTGTCAATTATGGAAGTAGTAGAAATGATTAATGGTTATCTATCAGATTGTAGTTTTGAATGTGTGCACATCCTCCCAGCTCCCTCAGTGGTGACTTTCTCCATTGACGTTGGGAACGGTCCAACAGTCCTGGCTGTGAAGTCCCCCATTCCTCTGAATGACAGGCAGTGGCACTATGTAAGGACAGAGCGGAATGTTAAGGAGGCGTCGCTGCAGGTGGACCAGCTCCCTGTCCGCTTCCTGGAGGCTCCAGCTGACGGACACTTTCGCTTACAGCTCAGTAGCCAGCTGTCTGTAGGTAAGCTCTCTCTCATACTTTTACAGACAGGAACTTTAATTAACCTACACTTAACAAGTCATTTATCAAAGTGTGTGTCTGTTATCAGTCTCAGGTGAAGAGAAAGACATTAGTCCTTATTCAAATATGTCTTTTTCATACACATTTACATGCACAATGTTTTCTTTTTTCATGTCACATAAGTATATTTTTCATTTTGCACATCAGCATCTGGAGTTACTTGAAGAAATGCAGGGTGGGGTGGTTAAATGCCATCTCTCCATTCAAATGGCTGGACATGTTATGTCACCTAAACATCTGCTTTATATCAACACACATCATTATCTGTATATGAACAAATGTCTGATGCTTGAAAGTGAGACTATTACAGGATGGATAGGACTGATGATAGCAGTAGGACATCTTACACTGTGTGAGTGCGAGGATGTGTAAACGTAAATATAAACACACCGCACTGATTTCCAAATCTTATCAACCCATAATTTATTCACCATAGAACATAAACAACATATCAACTGTTGAAACAGAGACATTCTGTTAAGAACACTTAACAGTGCTAGGGCTTTGTCTTGGTGTCAAATCTACAAAAGGTAAAGTTAAGGTACAAAGATGTGTGACAAAATATGAAATATTTTACTTCTGAGTAAAGTTGTTAGCAATGCCATGATTACTCTGACAGCAGACAGACAGGCAGGCTAAGTGGCAAGGGCTCAAAATTAATGGTGTCCCAGGGACAGCTCCACCTAGGACACACAGATTTGGGATCTGAGACAATGAAAAAATAAATACAGTTAACGAATAAGAAAATTTGCCTGTGGAGCAGCTTCTTCCCTGTGTGCAGCAGAGAGGGAGCAGACAACTCTTTTTTACATAGCCAGTCCTCACTGATAGTCCTGAATGTGTTAAAGTTGGAAGTGGGTTATTTCTATTAAAGCAAAGCACAAAACCAGCATTTCACTGCTGCACCCTAACAGATGCAGCAGAGCCACATAGACTAAGGAAAAAAATACATAATTATGATCACAAAGTGATCTAGAAATCAGCTGATTGTAGGAATATGATTTTTTTTGTCTGATATTTTATTTCTTATACTATTTAAAATGCAGTAAATTTAACTTTACATTTCTATATAGAGTAAATATGCATCACTGTCAATCTGGTTTGAATTAGTAAAGACTTTCGGAAAAAAGGTGCGAGTGGGGAAAAAAAAGTATAAGAAAATTTATATTTGTATATTTATAAAATTTATAAAATTTATAAAAGTATATTTGTGTGTGTGTGTATATATATATATATATATATATATATATATATATATATATATATATATATATATATATATATATATATATATATATATATATATATATATATATATATATATATACATATATATATATATATACATATATATATATATACATATATGTATATATATGTATATATATATATCCCACCCAAGATATAATTTCTCATCACTCTCACTAATGTTTGAGTCAACCTCCCAAAATCTTCAGTTTGAAAAGCTATGTAGGCCTACCACTTTGTTCTACGTCTAAATCCCAAACAGAATCACTTCTACAAACTACCATTTATCATTTAGTGTACAGCAGGATTCACAGCTGATGCTTCTCCAAATTGCAAAAAGAATAAATAAAGTGTATGAGAAATTACATACGTAAATGATTACAGACACAATTGACTGAATAACACTGTATACAATGAGTTGACAAATTAAAGGAAAAAATCTAAATTGTGTTACCAGAACAGATTCAATTTGCCTTGGCATTGATTCTCTAAGTCTTTGGAATTGCAGGGATGGACACCATTCTTCTGAATTCTACAATGTGTATCTTTTTTAAATTACAAAAACCATGTTTTATACCCAAAGCTATACTACTGCCAGGTTACCCATGCTGTTGGTCCAGATTAAGGCCCAGTTTGGAGGAGAAGTGAGATTATATAGTACAAATATGCAGGACAGCACTGTAGCATTAACTGGGATTAACCTTAATTTTTTTATACCAGGGGGGACTGTATCCCAGCAGAGAGGTTTCCTGGGTTGCATCAGGTCTTTTGTTGTCAATGGTGTGGACTTTGACCTTGAGGAGAGGGCTAAGATCAAAGCAGGGGTGAACTCCGGGTGTCCAGGGTACTGCAGCGGTGCCAGCAGCCTCTGCCATAACAGAGGGAGGTGTATGGAAAAGAGCAGCAGCTATGTCTGTGACTGCTCCATGTCTGCCTATGGGGGACCCACCTGTAAACAAGGTCGGTGTTAAAACAGGAAATGAATGTTTTTTTTCATTGTTTTCATCATTTTGTGTTGACCATTTAAAAAGCAATAATCAGTAACTGGATATGTCTATTTTAGTAGAAAAACAGAAATATTATACGGCCTATTCTAAAATGGACTATGCAAAATGTAGAAAGTAATTTCTTCTTTGTGTGGTTTTCTAAGATGTGCTATGAGTAATCATGGCCAGAAACAGGTGAAATCTGTTTCACACAAAGGGCTTAAAATTGTTGTTGAACATTGGTCATTTTAAGTGCATCATCCCAAGGAGACAGTGATGTTTCCAACAGTGACCGTTCACACCAATATCGGTGCATTTGTTCAATGAAGCAGACAGAACCATTAGGTCTCTTGATTAAACTGTGTGAGCTTATTGATAAGGGTAACTGGCAGTCAGCAAGCAAGCTTTGGGCTGATTAGTGCGAGTATGTCATTGACTAGCTGTTATGTTAGCAGTTTGTCAGCCTGCATGCAGTCAGTTTGTCACAGGCCCCCAACACCCACTAAACGACAAGTGCTGTTTAACAGTATTAATAGCTTTGTCCCTGTGTGTGCAGAGGTGTCCGTGTCCTTTGACCGAGAGTCCTCAGTGACATACACCTTCCAGGAGCCCTTCTCAGTGATGCAGAACAGAAGCTCCCTGGCTTCCAGTGTTTCCAGAGAAAGCAGCAGCCCCAGGGCCAGAGAAGACGTGACCTTCAGCTTTGTTACGTCGAAGAGGCCTGCGATGCTCCTGACCGTTAACACCTTCAGCCAGCAGTACATCGCTGTCATCCTGACTACCAACGGTACATTTAGGGTGATTTTATTGTGTCAACGGAGAAATGATATGTTCTCCTGGTCATAAACCTATATAGAAACATGCTGTCTGTTCAAAATGTCTTCCGTATGTAAGTTTAAAGAATCTTGGGTCTAATGATTACTAGATGTATGAATAGCGAAGATATTGAAATAGGCTCAGCAACATCAACAACAACAACAGGGGACTTTGTGTCATTATTGTCATGAACCACAGTGATGGCCAGTGATGTTTATTATAAAACGATTGTTGGTTTCTGAGAGCAAAAGAGAGAGATCGGTAAGTGTGTGTGTGTGGGGGTGTGTGTGTGTGGGGGGGATCCTGCGCAGGTGACACCAGTTAGGTAAATGCCCCTTACTTCCCTCGGTCTTCTACAGAGAAAATGGAGGCAGAAGGGGTAAAAGGGGAGGGGTCCATGAAGACAGGCTTAACCTTACCTTGCCCTGGAACTGTCCAGGTCTAGAGGCACTGTGCTTGTACGTGGATGCTCACTAGAGCCCCCAGCTGAGCACGGCTGTGTTGTACTTTCCCAGGGAACAAGTGTGAATGCAAGTTCCTTAGAGGAAGAGGAAGAGGAGTTCTCTGAAGGAGCTCAGATAAAGTTTTTTTTAAAGCCTCCTCTTTTTGATATGATTTATTGATCCTCATGTGAAATTGTTGTTGGACAGCTGCGCATAAATGATAGATGGCATTTATTTTTTTTTACAGTTTCTTATTTAAAAATAGTAATTTGAGAGAAATGTATCAGCACTATATGTCAGAAATATGTTTTTTTTTTGTTTTATTGGTTGACCTTACCTACAGTATTGCTTCATATATCTCATAGTGCAGGTTTAGAAAAGTTCAGCTCAAAAAAATATTAATAGGATTCATTTCTCAGAAAGTAAAGGACAGTCAAATTGCCTCTGGATTGTGGAGGCAGCTGCTCAGACTTGTGTCTGTAGTGGTGGAAGTGGGCATTGGTGATGAAGGGGGCCTTTGGTTTTGGTTGGTCCTGCAGTCTCCTGGATCAGCAGATGAGTACCTTCAGGCCCGCTGCAGCAGCAGTGGTCACACGAACAAAGCCCAGGTGTGGGAGGAATCTAGGGAGGCCATGAAGAAGGACTTTAGATGGATTTGTGTTTTAAAGCGAGGTGAATCACCACACCATGTCTTTGAAATTACCGGTCAACCCTGACCCCCCAAACTTATATGGTGCATTTTATCAGCAGCATGGGAGCACTGTAAACATGCCTTGTAAAGGTAGTGTGAAGGAAGCTTCTGTGATTCCAAGGCAGATGCTGAAAATGACAAGCACTCCAGCTTATGATGTACACTGTTGTTTACAGTGGTGTACTGGCCATCTGGCATACTAGAACAATTCTTCGACTGGCTGCCCAAGAAAAGAAAAAAAATGAGTACCTACTTTATCATATTACTGGGATACTGGGCCTCTGTGTACCTGTGCCTCTACGTGCGACCTGCAGCCTCTGAATTGATTCATCTGTTTTTTTATGCAGGATGTACACCCCGTGACAGTGTTGTGTGTATATTCACTAGTCAATTAGTGAATAACAAGTTAGTACAATGCATATTAACATTTTCCTTTCTGATTTGTTAAAAAAACAAACAGTTGAGTTCCAGTGAGTGATATGGACAGAAAGGAGTGATAAGTCAAAAGGCAGCTCGATGTTATATGATTTTGAGAAGCCCTGGTGAATTGCATATCTTGCTTTACCAATCTTATGCATCTGATTAATAAGCTGTTGCTGGTAGGTTTAAATCACTAATGAAAAGTTACTATCCAAGTGTATGCTAATCGAAACCTGCCCTGAAATATACATTTAGGTTAATTTCAATTGCAAAAGCCTATGAACACATCAATAGTAAAATACCCTGTCAATAATTAAGAGATCGCATGAGGAAGGACAATAAATCAAGGGCTATCAAATCGCACATATGTTCAAATTAATAAATTGGTATAATGCAATGTTAAAACATTAGTACTATTGTTTAGCAAGCTTACCTTGAATTTTTTTATTTGGATAATGGTTAGGCCTATTCTATCCACAGTGGAAATGGGAGGACAGAGATGACGATAGATTAGGTGCGGGTTGGAGAGGGAGGACAAGAGAGGAGGCATGAGAGCACACAGATGATGGTTATAACAATTATTATTAACGTCCAAATCTTGCAAGCATGAAATCCTAACATAAATGCAAATAGTTCTGTGGTGCAAAGATGGCACAAATAGAAAATATCTTAGTTGCTGCAAAGACCGACACACACAGTCTGCACTGCAGTTGGTAAGATAACTGGCAATATCTGTCGCTACTGTGGAGTGCAGAAAATCAACAGGTCAGAATATTCAGAGGTCTCTGACAATCTAAACTTAAATAAATTTGGCATTTTCACAGATGATGCCACCATACAGACCATTCTGCTCTTGTGTCAGAAGGGTCCCCAGTTCAAATATTGCCTTTTATACTGCATTCATTTGACCATTTTAGTTTAAAGTAATTGCAGATTCTTAAAGCAAATATAATTAAATAATAAGGGTGTTAAGAATCTACAGGCTGCCATAAAGTAATTACTAAAATAGAAATTTTTACTTTCTATAACCACTTTTCTGTTCATTTTATGAAACCTCTTTTTTTCCTTTGATATTTAACTATTACTCTGATTACTTGATGAATTGATGGATTAATAAAATCATACTCAGTTACTAAAATAATCTAATAAGCTGCAGCCCTACTGAGGGCACAACCAACGCTCCAAATCAAATCAGGCCATTTGAAGCTGTGACAGTGCATAGTTTTGTGCATTATGTTAGTTAAAACTATAGTTAAAGGTATATCTGACGTCTTCAAGACAGAGTCATTGCTGTTTTGGATTCAAAGGAATAAGTGAAAGTAGATGTTTTTGGTATATTTACAGGTGCATTCAGTCAAAGGGCATCAAGAAATTCAAGTGCTGAGATGAGCCTTTGCAGGTTTCTTTAAGGAGAGGAGCACGTTCATTCTAGTCATTGCCTTGTTTTGTGCCTAGGGAGTCTGCAGATCTGGTATCACCTTCAAACTGACAGGAAACCAGACATGTTCAGCCCCAGTTCCAAGAGCCTGGCAGATGGACAACTCCATAGAATCAGAATGCACAGAGAAGGCAGAGATGTCTATGTACAGGTGAGAAAGATACACATGAAGTCCTCTGTGAGGCTGTTGTCAGGCTGCCCAGCGGTAAGATGTGTGTGAGGTAAATATAGCCTCATGAAATTTAGTGCACAGTAAACAGGCTACAGGCTAGATTTTGCTTCTCTGTCAATACACGTAAACAGCGACGCAGAGCTACGCTTGGAGACGTTCGCACGTGTTCCTTTCATAGTTGCGTGGCAGAGGTATGCGTCCACGAAAGGGCAATATCCCATTTTTTTAAAAACGCAATTAGCTGAAAACAAAGAAACAATTCGATACCAGAAAGTAAATTAGCATGTTGTGCAATTCACAGCACTCAGCATCTGTAAAGGCAAATGCGGATTTCAAGGATAAAATTAGCCTGAAGACCTTTTCACACTTCTGCTGGAAGCTGATGTGATGTATTTAATAAACATTGAGAACTAGAATGTCCTGTCCTTTGTTGATGTTCAATAAACCTATGAGTATTTTCAAAGTCCAAAAGGTAAAGTGTTAAACTATTTTAATTTTCATTTTCTTATTTTCTTTATTTTCATCATAAACCATAAGTTGACATACACATCTCAAAACAAAGTGAAACCAGATCAATGCACTTAAAACTGAATAAAGCAGCAGTACAGTAACAGAATATATGAAACAACGTATCTAAATATTATATAAAATAAGCGTGAATATCTAGACAGATATAAAAGGGTTACGTTTCTTGTTCTACGTTTCTGTTCTTCTTCTTTATGGTTGTATTCCTGTTTGCATCCCATTATCCAATTAGGTTGAGCGATGCATATCGCACACCGCCTTATTGTGTGTGTCTTATTGTATATAGTGTGTGTGTTGGCGCTTCTGTGACCCTCTGGGGCCTAATTCGCTAGTCTGCGTGGGTCCGTGTCACCGTTCACGTGTATTGACAGAGCAGTATAAACCAGCCTTAATGCATGTTAGAAACAGTAGCACTAACCACAAAGTAGGGGGTTGATGGGAATGTCAGCTGCTTTGTGAAATTTACCATTAACAACCAAATGAATTGATAAAAACTCTGGATGAAAGGTCTGAGGATCACCAACATTCCAGAGGAAACATAACTGTCCATTTATTAGGTACCAAGACAAAAAAAAATACAAAACACAACCTAATGGTGGTACAAGAGCAAACTTCAGGGAATCATCAAAGTTATAAGGATCAGAATCAGAATCACCCTCATGCGTACGATGATAACTGGCTAATCTGGTTGCAATTATTTGTGTACTGCTACCACTATCAGGGCTGAAGATCTGTGAATGGTACAGTTTGATGGTACAGCGATCATCATCACTTGGATGGTAGCATTTTTTTCTGACAAAACTTGTACGTACCTTTCAGCATTAATGCTGCTTTCACAGTTACCCATGCCATGGGCACTAATACACCCTCATACCATCACAGATGAACAGTTGTTGATCTACAGCTTTCGCTTTGCATAGGAGAGTTTTAACTTGCACGTGCAGATGTTGTGACAAACTGTGTTAATTGACAATGTTAATTAAAAAAGTGTAAAATCTTTGCAAAAAACAATAAAAGTTCATCACTTTCAACACTGAATATCTTATCTTTGTAGTGTATTGAGTATGGGTCAAAAATAATTCATTAGAAGAAGGAGTCATTGTTGTACATACTGTACATGTGCTGTTATTGTCTGGGTTTAGATTTCATGGAACCAGCTTTTTCTGTGACCTATTTTCACTGTACCAGATTGACAACGACATCCACAGGAAGTACACCATGTCATCTGATGCAGTACTTATCTTAATCAAATCCTTGATATTGGGCAAAGTCATCAGTAAGTCCTCATCTAACATCTTGGGACATTAAGTTTTTAGTCAGCAAAATGCTCTCTGTCCATCTTCATTGTATCTAATTATCTGTCTGTTGAATGTCTAGGAATGGAGGAGTTCAGTGAGGACGTGATGAAAGCAGGTGTAAAAGGTTTCATTGGCTGCCTATCCTCAGTTCAATTCAATAATGTTGCTCCCCTGAAAGCAGCACTCCTAAATCAAGGAAGCTCGTTGGTCACCATCCGTGGTCCCCTGGTCCAATCAAACTGTGGGGAACTGGCCACCTCATTACACACTCTGCAAGGTAATAGTCAATGAAACCACTGTATCAGTCAGTGAAACAGATGATCCACTGTCTTCTTCCTAGCCCCAATCCCAGTAGTCCCATTTTCTCCTCCACATGCAGGTAAATTACAATTACTGAACTTTTGCAGATTCACGTTTTGTTAATGAACACTTTTTAAGGAATCACACCACTTTGTTCTTGATCAGATGATCAGGAACAAAGTGGAGCAAAGTATCCTCTTCACTCACTCCTGCTTTCCATTTAAAAAATTTTTCACCTTTCATAGCATTTGGTGACCAACTGGTACAGCTGTTTGTGAGTTGCTCTGCTTCTTTTAATACTGAGATGTCTTAAGTATTACAGACAGAACTACTCACATCTCACTAAGAGGTGGGAAACTAACACATTTTCATGGGTTCAGTAGTTACTTCTACTTCTATAGAGCTGAAAGGTGACGCTCGTGGAACATCCCAAAGAGTACCTGGGGCATCACTATGTTACGTCAAAGGACGTACAAAGCAGCCTTATGAAGCATCGATACCCAAGACTGTGGGATGAGAACGTTTTGGCAAATCATAAACAAGTCTTTTACTCAACCTTTAAGCTGCTTTATCTACCGCTCCACAGTTGTTTGCTGGTTTTAACAACATATGGCAAAGCTAGGATCTATTTACAGTTCCACACCTAATTGGAGAAGATGCAACAACAACACATTGGTAAGAACATGATGGAAATATTGTTAAAATGTCCGTTACAGGAAGCAGTTATAGAAAACAGCTCTTGGACTTGAGCAATAACAGAGCTCACACGCCCATTATAAAAATATATAATGAAATTGTCTCTTTCTCAATTCTTTTTCTCCAGATCAGTCTGCAAAAGCCAATAAAGATAAAGTGAATGATGGCAACAACTCCCAGACTGATTTGGGTCTAATAGCAGGTTTGTTTTTCTGCTTTTCTCCCACTGAAAACAATTCCAAGCTGTTGTTTCTCGGTCTCTTCATCTGCTTTTGTGTCTTATTTCAAAGGTAATTTACAATAATTACATTCATTTCAATTCACCTTTATTTATATAGCGCCAATTCACAACAAAGTAATCTCAAGGCAGTTTACACAATAAAGTCAAGACTAATAAAATTAGCCTTTGTCTAATTCTGACCAACGGTCAGTTTGGTGTGTCTCTCACTTCCTACTGCTCCAGCTAAAATCATTACAACAGACACACTTACCGTTTATTGTAACGTTTCTTAACGTCTTTTATTAGATTCATTTTGTCAAGTTTTTTTTTTTAAACATTTAAATGTAGTGGCAGCAGGCTTAGGATCATTGTCATGCTTTCATGATGAATAAAACCTGTAGCTGTACTTAACCTGAATGATCCCAAAAAAATGCCAAACTTTTATTCATCAATTCTCAAACATGAAATTCTCTTTTCCAATGGTCTTTACTTCCAGTGTTTGTGAGATTTGCACATCTCAGCCTATTTGCTTCCTTCTGAAAAAAACGATTTCTTGGCTGTTATCCTATCCCTTTCTTTATAAGCTTCTTTGGACTAGGGAAGAATCAACTTGGCATCCAGATGAACCTGCGAGATTTTGAGCCAGATCCCTGCTGGACTTTGTTTGGAGCTCAATGAATACACTGAGACCTGTATCATTATTAGTATCATCAATAATTGTCTTATCTTGTATCATCATTTTTATTTTCATGGTCTTCCACTTGTATTTTGGGCCCAAAAGACTTCAAGACATGTTTGGGCTTGGTACTTGGTTGTAATTAAATCCAGTCTTTCCCAAAATATGTGGTTATACTTGTGGTGGTGGCCAACTTGGGTGGGGGTTAATATATGAAGACATGGTCTGCATTGCAAGACACTAGATTGGGATGCAAGATCAGCTGCAGGAGAGGCCTCACTTTGTTTGCAGTGCACTACAGAGAAACCCAAACCACTGCTCAGATATGTTAAACACTAATACGTCTTTATTCTAATAAAAACAAATCAATTGAAAAGCAGAGATCACTTCTCTAAACTATCAGTGCAGGCAGTCGTAGAGTTAGTCTTTCCTTTCTTCAGTCAGAACAGGGCAACTCCAGTTACTACAGGAACTCCACAACTACATTCTACTCGCAAATGTGAGTGTAATTACACTGTGGAGCCTTGGGATTTGTGAAGGTCTTTTAAAACTAAATTTTAGTTAAACATAATATACTGCGTTGCCATCGGTGCCAAGCTCAGGCCATTTATTTGATGACACTTTTTTCACGTAGAACATTTTCCTTTTAAAGGTAACACGTTTACATTTTCAGTGCCATTTGATAATACTGATATGATACTCATTTTACTAGAAGAATCTGTATGTAAAAACAAACATAAAGCTGCACAGACAAGGGGATTAAAATTTTAATATACAAGGGTCTCTCTTGTCCATAGCCAGACTGTGAGTCAATCACTGTTCTTTAGCCAATAATGTAAGCAACAAATCAGCTGGGACACCATAACCTTCTTCCTTGTGAACAGGCATCTCATGCTGATTGTAGTCGGTAAGATTACAAGTTCAGGGACATGCGGCATTCCAGTATTCTCAAAGGAGAGAGAGGTCCGATTTGGGGGCTGTACTATTTTAGAGGCTTATTTTACAAAATAAACATTGTTTCATCAGTAACGTATCTAGTGAAAGAAAAAAATCATGTCAAACAATAGGGAATCTACTGTTCCAAAAACCCAACCTGTCATTTAGATACTAAATACCTCTTTTATCTTATTAGGTGCCTGAACTAAAAGCCACACAGAGCAAAAAGCCTCCTTATTTATTCAACACTTTTCTTCTGTATTTGTCTACGGTTGAAACTGTGGTTCCATTGTGTGCTTAGGTTCACCAGGCAAACCAACAGAGACCTTTCTGTTCCAAAAAATGGGTTACTCCAGTTACCTCCCACATTATGAAGGGTTGAGGATTCCATCAACAATGGGTCAAACCACTGGAGAAAACTTACAAGCTTAAGGCCCCAATGGCTTTCATCTGTTTTAAGCATCTTAAGTGCAGTTGTAGAAGACAGAGACTGTGGCTAGGTCCCCTCTGCACATATAATGACGGGTGGACAGTGACTACTTCAAATAAAAAAATAAAATTTTCTTTTCAGTGCACATATCTAAAGCAGAGTATACCCAATGTAGCTTGGAGAGCTGCTTCCCTAGTCATTGAATCTACAATCCATAACCAGCGTTACTCAGTGACATATTTTTATCAGCTGTTATAAATTCATGTTGTAAAATATCCCCCCTGCTGCTCCTCAGGTGTGGTGACAGCAGTGGTCTTCATCACCGCGTGTGTTCTGGCTGTGATGACTCGCCTCCTGTACCAGCACAGAAAGGTCCAGAAGAACAGCAGCATCAAGCAGACTGAGCACAGACACAGCATGGACACAGACTACAGACCAGAGCTGCACCTCCACAGCTCACTCACACACAACTTGAAAGAGTACTACATCTGACCAAGGTGTGTGTGATACATGTAAAGGACTCACGTAAAGGACTCACAGGTGGATGAACTAATGCATCACTCCTTATGAACACTGATCTCTTAGTCCTGGAGGTTTTAGGCAGTACCACAGAAGGCTTCAGACTATCTTACTTTCGGAATGCTCCATGCCAAGTGGCTGAATCCACACAGGTGTAGGTGTATTTGAAACTGTCAAAATTAAGCTGTGAAAGTGCAGGCTTCCGTGGGAAACAATGAATAACACTTGAGCATAGAAATGTAGGACAGGACTGTAACATTCGCTGCCGTTTTAGTTTTTTTTTTGTGGTGAATGTTGTAGATGAAGAAAAGCGGCTGATGACTTACTGTTATTCAGTGCTGCAACACACAATAAATCAGCCAGTTGACTTTGAATAACTCTCACTACTGTTTGGCACTGCACTGTTAAAGTAGCATGGAAAGTGACAAACCTGGTACAGCTATTAAAGCCTGTGACATTGGTAAACTGTGTACTAAAACATTCATTCACTATAACATCCGTGATTTTATCTGTTTCTGGATTTAGTGTTCTTAAAAATCTTATCTTTTCCCAGACCTCAACTTTACAATATCCACAACATTACTGAATTAATAATTATAACCATATTGTATATTTGGAATACGCCAAGTAAGTTGGTAAGAAGTCTACTGAGCAAACTTTGTTACAGTAAACAAATGGTTGGGGTTTTTTGAAGCTCATTGTAATAGAATCTGGAGTGATTTTTAAGAGCAGATATTGCTCATTGGAACTTTTCCTGCTTTCCAAGTCGTCGAGTGTTTCGGACTACAGTGGAAGGGCCCCTGTTTAAAGTCTTCTAGTTCATCAGAGACAGAGCAGTCCATAAGCTATATCAATTCCGAATTAAAGTTACAGCCTTTTAAAGAGAAAATCTGCAGCGAAGTAATATATATATATATATATATATATATATATTTTTATTTTTGGTCATTGATAAAACTGTGGTATCAGCATCTGCTCCTCAACGAGCAAAGTATGCAGAGCTTGCACATCAACATGTCAAATGTGCCGATTTCAATCTGTTACTCTTCTTAATAGACATCCGAGTTGAATTTACATCAGCAGAGTAACAAAGATCAGCTTCTAACCCTTTTATAGTCATATATAAAGCTGGGCCTATGCATCCTAAAAGGCTCAACATTCCCTTATGTACGGTGGCCCTGAAAGCTTACAGCACTGCAACCTGACAAAACACATGCAAATAAAAATAAATCTGACAAAATCGGACTTTAAAAAAAACATTGCCTGGCTGCACTGCATCTTGCAAGTGAGGTGCGTTCAGGGAAAATAGAAAATGGCTCTGATTGTTTGAGTTTTTCAGTCAGTTTGGGCACAGGAGCCCTAAAAGAGAATGTCAAGCTCTGTAAATTGATGAAAACAATACTACTTCCTGATTAAACATTTTGTATTAGTTTATTGAAAGGCTTAGCAACTCAGCATCAGTAGGATTGACCTGCCTATCTATTATAGAAAGCAAAAGTTTCAAACTTTTGTTGTCACCATTTGGTGACAACAAAAGTTTGCAACTTGGCACAATGTTGGCTAATGTTTTAGATGTTGCATTTAAAACATTAGCCAACATTGTGCCCAGCATGTGTTTTTAATATTTTTGGACAACATCAGAGATGTGCTGCACAGATGTAATCCAGACTGAAGGCTGAATATTTTGGTGTTGGTTTCAGTTTCTGAATGGACACTGGAAATGTGGAAATGACAGTAATGAACTGCCAAACTCTGTGCGCTGCGAAAAAACAGAACTGAAAAAAAAAAAAAAAAAAATTCAGTAATAGCACTGAAAACTTAGATTTTATTGCTTGTTTGTTCCTCACTTGTAAGTCGCTTTGGATAAAAGCGTCTGCCAAATGCCTAAATGTAAATGGATAATCCCATTCTCTAAATAGGATTTAAAGAGTTTAGAGTAGATCCTTGGATACCACAAACAAGCTGACAGCATAATATCTTAACATATAACAAATATTACTTTATCAGTTCAATTCAATTCAATTCAACTTTATTTATTAAGCACCAATTCACAACAAAGCCATCTCCAGACATTTCAGTTTCATGGGAGTTTTTCTAATCCATTAACATAATCATGACACATAATGTAGATATAAAGTAATTTTTTAATTCTAAGTAGTACAATAACAAAAGAATAAATGTTGAAAAATATTCAATTCTTTACTGAAAAGTTATTCCTCATTTTGTATTTGATGTTTAATACAGGTGGGATAATTATTTACTGAAAGGTTATTTCGTTTGAGCTTAGTGAACCTTAGAAAGCAGTTACGTTGCTCCGGTTTACTTTGCTGACACTAAGTGTCAGACGTTGGATCACTTCAGGAGCTGACAGCATAATGAGGTGCTGTCTTATTATGTTGGCTACTACATACACCCAGATTGTGACTTCTTTTGAAGAGTACAGCACAATTACTATAATGACATCTTTTTAGAAAGTCAGTAGCAATGAACTGTCGGATGGGCTGAAAAGGTCACAGCCACAGAGAAGGATGATCCAAGAATCAAAAATGTCAAAAGGAAATGCTGTCTCCCAAAAGTTGGTGCATTTTAAAACACTGCTGAAAACAGAACTCTTCCGTCTCTTTCTTTAAAAAAAAAAAAAAAAAAATTCTTGCTTTTTCTTTTTCTCTACTTGCATCTCATGAAACCGGTAGAGAAAACCCAACACTTGCAAGCCATTGATAGCACTTGTTTGATAGCACTTTACTTTGACGTTTTGGAGAGAGAAAAGAACAGAGCAACAAAAGCAACAACAAAACATTGAGCAGGTTAATAAACTTAGATTTTATTGCTGCTTGTTTGTTCCTCACTTGTAAAGGTCGCTTTGGATAAAAGCGTCTGCCAAATGCCTAAATGTAAATGGATAATCCCATTCTCTAAATAGGATTTAAAGAGTTTAGAGTAGATCCTTGGATACCACAAACAAGCTGACAGCATAATATCTTAACATATAACAAATATTACTTTATCAGTTCAATTCAATTCAATTCAACTTTATTTATTAACAGGATGCACCAATTCACAACAAAGCCATCTCCAGACAATTTTCAGTTTCATAGATATAACTGCGTGTCATCAGCGTAGGAGTTTTTTTCTAATCCATTAACATAATCATGACATATAATGTAGATATAAAGTAATTTTTAATTCTCTGTTGATGAACTCTAAATCCTGACTGAAATTCTTCAAACAAGTCGTTTCTGCAGCAGACAATTAAACCAATTTAGTGCTGTTCAAATTACATGTGTTATCAATGGTGTCAAATGCAGCACTAAGATCTAGCAGAACTAGTATAGAGACAAGTCAATAACTTTAATCAGTGCGGTTTCTGTGCTTTGATGAACTCTAAATTGAAATTCAAACAAGTCGTTTCTGCTAAAAATAAAAAATTGTTGAAAACTTGGTTTTTTAAGTAGAGGTTTGATTACAGCTATCTTATTCTTTACTGAAAAGTTATTCCTCATTTTGTATTTGATGTTTTAGATGCCATAATACAGGTGGGATAATTATTTACTGAAAATTCTGGTTATTTCGTTTGTTGAGCTTAGTGAACCTTAGAAAAAGCAGTTGTTCGTTGTGATGAATAATAAGCTGTTCTGGTTTAAGTACTTTTTCCAGGCTAGCTGACACTAAGTGTCAGACGTTGGATCACTTCAGGAGCTGACAGCATAATGAGGTGCTGTCTTATTATGTTGGCTACTACATACACCCAGATTGTGACTTCTTTTGAAGAGTACAGCACAATTACTATAATGACATCTTTTTAGAAAGTCAGTAGCAATGAACTGTCGGATGGGCTGAAAAGGTAGTTAGGGTAACCAAAACAAGTTTATTTGCAGCCACAGAGAAGGATGATCCAAGAATCAAAAATGTCAAAAGGAAATGCTGTCTCCCAAAAGTTGGTGCGATTCGTGTGCATTAACAAAACGTGAATCTGCAAAAATTAAATAATTGTAATTTACCTGCATGTGGAGGAGAAAATGGGACTTCTGGGATTGGGCTAGGAAGAAAACAGAAAAGACGGTAAAAACATCTCTGCAGGATAAGTCACCAACAAACACAAACCTTTCGGTAAGTATATGGAACGAATCGGACACCTGGACATGACATTTCACTGTTACAGTAAACAATAAAATGTTTACTATAAAATGACAATGAAATAGGATTCCTTGTGTGTCTGTTACTGAGAAGATGGTGGTGACAAGAAGTGTCTACTGGTGTCTCCAGTACAATATAGAAGACGTTTGAAGACTTTTGAATCTTTGCCTTATTAATAAATCTATATTTGTCATATTTAAAACTTGAGCTTGTTGGACTTGAAACACCTTTTATTTTGCTTTTAGTTTAGAGTTTCCTCACAGGGATGAATAAAACATCTGAGCAGAAAAATAATGCATGTCCATAAATATTTTACTATGCAGTTAAAAAAAAAAACAGCCAGAGCAAAAGAAATGAATTCTTACTATTTCAATGCAGAGAGAAGCAGAACACAAGTGTGATGCTGCTGACTGCAGCCAGCCTCCCTCTGCTTTCTGTCTGAAAGCTTTCTGTGAGCACAATTTGAACTAGGCAAACATTTGAAAGTGCCACAGTAATTTTTCACAAGTTGAACTGAATCCTCACATGATACTAATACTCCCATCTACTGCCTGCAGCATGCACAACCTTTCAGCACCCAGATTTAACCACATCAGCATCACAGATATGCTCCTTGTGATTCAGAGACATTCTAAAACTATTAAAGGTGGATGACATTGCACAGCAGAGTGCAGAGACTGTGTAGTGTATTGTCTTTAGAAATGCTGCAGTCAATGTCAAAATCTCTGGATACCACCCAGCTGTGAAATCCACAATCATAGCAGATAAAGAGAAGCACAGAAAGGAGTACTGTGTTCTGCTTATCAGAATTAATCTTAGCTGTCATTATGTTAATTAAAGCTGAGTGTTTGCTCTTCTTAGATCCGGATTAAAATCTCTCCTCTGATTTTAAATGATTCCCCCCACACATACAACAGTTTTAAGGGTCCTCACATTTACCCCATGCATGGTATATGGGAATATTTAAAAAGAATTGCCTGTCATCGAATATTATCCACTGTATAAAAATAATAAATGCAAATATGTAATCATGTCTGTGTGTCCATTCTCCATTTCCAGTGTCAATTTCAGGCAATAACCATATTAGGCTTCTATCTGAATATAACCAGTTCCAGCATGTTCAGCACCCTCAATAATGTTTAATACAAAACCCATAATTATCCATTTGACACTGAGCTGCTCAATTTAAGGATTGTAATAAGTCATAGTCCCATACATTTACTTGCCAAATCATTAGGTCCACTTGTACAATCTAATGCAACCCAATACAGCAGCTCTACTATGAATTCCGCCTTTACAAGGTTATAATTTCTAGTTTTTAGGTTGAAACTGTAACAAAGGTGATCATTACTGAGTTCATAGTGGGTTGTGTAGTTATGGTTCCCAGAATTTCCAAAAGTAGAATGGGAGGCAGAGCCTTTAGCTATCAAGCTCTCTCCTGTGGAACCAGCTCCCATTCCAGATTCAGGAAGCAGACACGCTCTCTTCTTTTAAGACTAGGTTCAAAACCTTCCTCTTTGATAAAGCTTATATAATTATAATAATTTAAGGAAATGATCCCTTCATCATTTCCTTCAACATGTACTGATATAACTGAGAGTAGCCTCATTAACTGTACTCCTGCACAAGTTGATTACCTTACTGATAATTATGCAGCATCTTTACGTTCCATACTTGATAGTGTTGCCCCTCTAAAAAATAAGGCAGTAATTCTGAACAGGCGATCTCCATGGTATAGCTCGCAAACTCGCAATTTAAAGCAGGCGTCACAAAGACTAGAAAGGAAGTGGCGTTCCACTCATTCACAAGAATCACGCCTAGCCTGGAAAAAGAGTTTATACTTATACAAATTAGCACTTCGTAAAGCCAGAACAGCATATTATTCATCACTAATAGAGGAAAACAAGAACAACCCCCGGTTTCTTTTCAGCACTGTAGCCAGGCTGACTAAGAGCCATAGTTCAGTTGAGACTAGTATTCCCTCAACACTATGTAGCAATGACTTCATGACTTTCTTCACAAACAAAATCATAGCTATTAGAAATAAAATTCACCAGACCCTCCCCACAAATACAACAGAATTAGAATCATCAGTAAGTCCTCAGTCCCTTTTAGACTGCTTTGTGCCCATAGATCTTGCTGAGTTAACTTCAACTATTATGGCATCTAAACCAACAACATGTCTGCTAGACCCTATTCCAGTTAGACTGCTCAAAGATGCTCTACCCTTATTAGACACGTTCGTATTAGATATCATTAATCTATCCTTACAAACAGGATATGTACCAGAGGCTTATAAGGTAGCTGTAATCAAACCTCTACTTAAAAACCCTAGTCTGGATCCAGATGTCTTAGCCAATTACAGACCAATATCCAATCTCCCCTTTATTTCTAAAATACTTGAAAAAGTAATTGTAAAGCAATTATGTGACCACCTGTGCAGAAACGACTTGTTTGAAGAATTTCAGTCAGGATTTAGAGTTCATCAAAGCACAGAAACCGCACTGATTAAAGTCACCAACGATCTCCTTCTGGCTTCAGATAACGGACTTGTCTCTATACTAGTTCTGCTAGATCTTAGTGCTGCATTTGACACCATTGATCACAGAATATTATTACAGAGACTAGAACATGTAATTGGAATTAAAGGAACAGCATTAAATTGGTTTAAATCGTATCTATCAGATAGATTCCAATTTACTCATGTTAATGATGAATCTTCGACATACACAAAAGTTAGTTATGGAATTCCACAAGGCTCTGTATTAGGACCAATACTCTTTACTCTATATATGTCTCCCTAGGCAACATTATTAGAAAACACTCTGTAAATTTTCACTGCTACGCTGATGACACGCAGTTATATCTATCTATGAAACCTGATGAAACAAATAAATTAATCAAACTACAAGCATGTCTTAAAGATATAAGGGACTGGATGACGTATAATTTTCTTCTTCTAAACTCAGATAAAACTGAAGTTATTGTATTTGGGCCTAATAGTCTAAGAGACATGTTTTCTAACCATATCGCTACTTTAGACGACATAACTCTTGCCCCAGTAGTACTGCAAGGAATCTTGGAGTCATTTTTGACCAGGATTTGTCATTTACCTCACACATAAAGCAAATCTCTAGAACAGCCTTCTTCCACCTACGGAACATTGCCAAAATTAGGAGCATCCTATCCCAAAGTGATGCTGAAAAATTGGTTCATGCATTTGTTACTTCTAGATTGGACTATTGTAATTCTCTACTTTCAGGCTGCCCTAGTAACTCTCTAAAAGCCTCCAATTAATCCAAAATGCTGCAGCAAGATTACTGACTGGGATTGGTAAGAGAGATCATATTTCACCTTCATTAGCTTCTCTCCATTGGCTTCCAATTAAATGCAGAATAGAATTTAAAACCCTTCTTCTCACCTATAAAGCTTTAAACGGCCAAGCCCCATCATATTTAAAAGATCTCTTAGTACCATATCATCCTACTAGACCACTTCGGTCCCAAAATGCAGGCCTAGTTGTGGTTCCCAGAATTTCCAAAAATAGAATGGGAGGCAGAGCCTTTAGCTATCAAGCTCCTCTCCTGTGGAATCAGCTCCCAGTCCAGATTCGGGAAGCAGACACCCTCCCTATTTTTAAGACTAGGCTCAAAACCTTCCTTTTTGATAAGGCTTATAGTTGGTTATAGTCATGCTGCTATAGGGTTAGACTGCTGGGGGACTCTGCACTGAGCCACTTCCTCTTCTCTTCATTCTCTCCTCTCACCCCACATCTATAATGTCACCACTGTATGACATTAACTCTGTGTCTTCTTTGTCCCGTAGTCGTCTCTCTCCCTCTCTTTCCCCCTCTCTCTCTACCTGTCCACAGGTGTCCCCGGATTTGGCGCTGTGTGTCCTCCAGTGTACAGCTACTGGTCCTATTAACCTGCTCAATGTTTTGTTGTTGCTTTTGTTGCTCTGTTCTTTTCTCTCTCCACTTTCCACTCTGCCCAACCGGTCAAGGCAGATGGCCGTCCACCCTGAGCCTAGTTCTGCTGGAGGTTTCTTCCGTTAAAGGGAGTTTTTCCTCTCCACTGTTGCCTATGGCTTGCTCAAGGGGGATTTGTTGGGATTTCTCTACATGTTTGTATAGTCTTGACTTTATTATGTAAAGTGCCCTGAGATGACCTTGTTGTAAATTGGCGCTATATAAATAAAGTTGAATTGAATTGAATTGAATTATAGTTGGTTACAGTCATGCTGCTATAGGCTTAGACTGCTGGGGGACTCTGCACTGAGCCACTTTCCTCTTCTCTTCATTCTCTCCTCTCACCCCACATCTATAATGTCACCATTGTATGACATTAACTCTGTGTCTTCTTTGTCCCGTAGTCGTCTCTCTCCCTCTCTGTCTCCCTCTCTCTGTCCCTGTCCTCAGGTGTCCCCAGATTTGGCACTGTGTGTCCTCCAGTGTGCAGCTACTGGTCCTACTAACCTGCCCAATGTTTTGTTGTTGCTTTTGTTGCACTGTTTTTTTCTCTCTCCACTTTCCACTCAGCTCAACCGGTCAAGGCAGATGGCCGCCCACCCTGAGCCTAGTTCTGCTGAGGGTTCTTCCGTTAAAGGGAGTTTTTCCTCTCCACTGTTGCCTATGGATTGCTCAAGGGGTATTTGCTGAGTTTACTTTAGATGTTTGTATAGTCTTGACTTTATTATGTAAAGTGCCTTGAGATGACCTTGAGATACTAGCAGAACTAGTATAGAGACAAGTCCATTATCTGAAGCCAGAAGGAGATCGTTGGTGACTTTAATCAGTGCACCTGAAACCACTTTAATCAGTGCACCTGAAACCACTGCGCAACTGCGCAACTATTAAAGTCGCTTCATTCTCCCGTGCACTGAAACCACAAATCGCTATTTATCTTCCTCCTGAGCATTGAAACCACTTTCACACTCGATTTCCTTCACGGATAGCCAGATTGATGGCTTCAAATTAAAAGCTGCATCATAGGAATTTCTTCGCGTGTTTTTCATTATGAGGGGGTGAGGGTGTAAAAATATTACGGTATTTTGCTGTTGTGTGTCTTGGGTTGCATGCGCTAAGAATAAAAACTGGTGCTTTTTTGTTTGCACTGACTTCCATCTACAGCGCCCATCTGAGGGCTGCAGAAAAATTCATAGAAAAGCCGCATCTCTGTAAAAGCCGCATGGTTCAAAACGTCGGAAAAAAGTAGCGGCTTATGGTCCGGAAAAATACGGTAATTTTGCAATTCACTTCCTAAATCTGCAAACTATGAATGAAAGGAGGTATCAATCTCCAGGCAAACTGAGTGTGGATTTACAGGAGCCATATTCCATAGTCAGTGTTCTTTTCTCTCTCCACTTTCCACTCTGCCCAACCGGTCAAGGCAGATGGCCGTCCTCCCTGAGCCTGGTTCTGCTGGAGGTTTCTTCCGTTAAAGGGAGTTTTTCCTCTCCACTGTTGCCTATGGCTTGCTCAAGGGGGATTTGTTGGGTTTTCTCTACCTGTTTGTATAGTCTTGACTTTATTATGTAAAGTGCCCTGAGATGACCTTGTTGTAAATTGGCGCTATATAAACAAAGTTGAATTGAATTGAATTCCTGAAGAAACATCAAACAGTCCTGGAGAGCAGAACAAAGCCTGAATTTCACCTCCATTAAATATAAAAAAAGATGTGTTAAAATCATGAGCAGGAAATCCCACACAAGGCATTAAACATTTTCTATTTTGTGGTTGTTACACGTGGAGAGGTGTTGAGTGTAAAGCTCCCTGCAGTCCCAGAGAGCCATGGGCAGTAAATAGGACTGTGCTACTTTGACTGCAGCACCAACAGAAACAGCCCACACTGCTTTCAGTGGGCTCTCCAGAAATCTCAAAGAAAGTGATTTACCTTCTCAGCCGCTTCTACCACGACTCTGTTCCTTTTAAATTATTGCCCAAACGTGGGGACGATGAGGTGGCAGATCTGTGTAGGCTTGTTCCTCTGTCGAAATGACCTCAAGGGGGACTAATAGTCATTTCAGGTTTTATACCTACTTGATGATGGTGGAAAGTAGCTTGTCATTACATTTGACTCTCCCACTAGTTTAAAGTCCAGAACGCGGGTAATAGGAAATGTCCTAAAATGGGATGTCCCTGTCAAGTCTTTTTTGGTCCTTATGAGCTTCTGCTGATGCTGAGCTTCATTATTTCTTTAGATATATTTAAGATTTCGTTAAACATGTAACATGTTCATTAATTAACATTAACATATTAACATATTTGTCAGGAGCTTCTTTTTTATACACACACTGGAGTTTATGAAATATTGATACGATATGAGAAATTAACATTTAACTGACATCAGCTACAGAGAAATCGTACACAACAGCTGAAAAGTCCTGCTGCCGGGGGTCACTGCTGAGTAAATCAGGGTACACCTCCTACTGCCCCCTAATAATTCAATTTCTTGCGTAAAGAAAGAAATGATACAAATGAAAATAGAATGACTCTGTTTATGTTAATACATTTTTGTGCCTAGTCACAGTCATTGTGTCTTTGTGGCTGTTTAGTTTGTTCAACAATCTGAAAGACAAGAGTGTTAAAAACCAACACCTTTGGGCCTGTGGGCCTCATTCAGTAATCTGTCCATGTTTGTGACATGTTAGTAGTCTAGTCCATGGAGAGGGACATTAGAATTCAAACTGCACTGTTCATAATATAAACACAGCACCAGACAAATTAATTTCTTCCCTTCAACAGATCTTTCTGGAATAATATGCAGTAGCTCCACTCCAGAACAGCCACTCCTTCTCTCTGCACAGTCTGCTGATAGATGCTTATGCATGTGGACTTTCCAGAATCCAAATTCTTCTAAGATTTACTTTGTTTCTAATTCATGTAAAGTGAGTCAGAAACAGTCGAATGCTGCTGGCACACTGGTCAACTGGTTGGTGTTATCCATTTGCATTTTCACCACAGATTCCTCTGAGGTCTTAACAATAAAATATGGGACACTGAACGATTCAATACTGGACAAAGCAGTTCATGCATCAGAACAGTACAATCATGAAAATTATGTCAGAGCAAAGGTTTGTACCCCCTATAGAAATTTAATTTTCATCAACTTAAATTTCTGATGAAGGAACATTTCATACTAGCTGAATTATTTTAATGGAAAAAAATATTTTCCAGACCACAATAATGGAATGCAAAGTTTTGCATGCAAAACTCTGTGTACCAATAGGGGAGAGAAGTGCCATATACTATAACTGGAGGCCATTTACCATTTACTCTGCCATTTGCTAATTGATGAATATGATAACAGCAATGAAAAACAGTATTGTAGCATTTGGACAACCTCATTATTTAAACTTCACTTTCAGTCTCCAAGCAGCTAAAAGCTGCAGCGCAGAGCCCAGCTCTCAAGAGGAGCAGCTGCAACACCAGCAGTGATACAAAATGGTGTTGGGCAACGGAATAAATGACCACAATTACTAGGATTTGTTTTGTTTTTTTCCAATTATGTGTAAAATGTCTACATTTAAACAGATTAGTACTTCCTCTACAGTCAAACATGACCACCAGCAGTTCTCTGGAGTTACAAAAGTAATATCAGCTGTTTGTTTCCTTGGAGACACCTCCAACAAGCTGGATCAGCTTGAGAGGATCTAATAAAAGCAAAGAAAGGTCTAGTTCAGGGGTGACCAAGTCCAGGCCTCGAAGGCCCCAGCCCTGCTTGTTTTCCAACTACCCCTGCACAACCCTCTGCTGATTACCTGGATCAGGTGTGTTCAGTCAATCAGGAGCTGCAAGATGAGGGTTGTACAGGGATAGTTGGAAAACAAGAAGGGCTGGGGCCCTCGAGGCCTGGAGTTGGTCACCCCTGGTCTAGTTATTGCAGTGATAATAAAATTCCAGACATCTGAGCTCCTGTGTCTTCACAGAAGCTGTGGCATAGGAACCAGTTAACAACCATTTACAATGCAGAGTGTCTGCCATTTGTTTTTTTACACAAGTTCGGAATTACTATGGATAAGCCATACTTTTTTTTTTATCCGTATACAACTGCTTCCAAAGCCAATCTTTAATCTGTTTACAATAAATAAAAAGACAACAGCTTCTCTTTTCATGTTTTTATTAAACATATGGTTGGAGTTGTCAGCAAACAAACTGTGCACTTATCACGACTACAGTAGATATTTTAGAGGACCCAGAAAAGAGACTGGAGGACGCAGAAATAGAAACACAAAAAGCCACAAAAAGGGAGGAGGCAATCTCGGGACGGGAAAGGATCGGCCAGGAGCAGGTGAGGTTGTCGACGGGGAGGAAGCAGGAGAAAAGGTAGCGAAAGTGTGAAAGTACAAAGTAACAAATTAATTCAATTCAATTCAATTCAACTTTATTTATATAGCGCCAGTTTACAACAAGACCATCTCAGGGCACTTTACATAATAAAGTCAAGACTATACAAACATGTAGAGAAAACCCAACAAATCCCCCTTGAGCAAGCCATAGGCAACAGTGGAGAGGAAATACTCCCTTTACCGGAAGAAACCTCCAGCAGAACCAGGCTCAGGGTGGACGGCCATCTGCCTTGACCGGTTGGGCTGAGTGGAAAGTGGAGAGAGAAAAGAACAGAGCAACAAAAGCAACAACAAAACATTGAGCAGGCAGTAGGACCAGTAGCTGCACACTGGAGGACACACAGCGCCAAATCCGGGGACACCTGATGACAGGGAGAGAGAGAGGGGGAAAGAGAGGAAGAGAGACGACTACGGGACAAAGAAGTCACAGAGTTAATGTCATACAGTGGTGACATTATAGATGTGGGGTGAAAGGAGAGAATGAAGAGAAGAGGAGGTGGCTAAATGCAGTGTCCCCCAGCAGTGTAAGCCTATAGCAGCATGACTATAACCAACTATAAGCTTTATCAAAAAGGAAGGTTTTGAGCCTAATCTTAAAAATAGAGAAGGTGTCTGCTTCCCGAATCTGGACTGGGAGCTGGTTCCACAGGAGAGGAGCTTGATAGCTAAAGGCTCTGCCTCCCATTCTACTGTTGGAAATTCTGGGAACCACAAGTAGACCTGCATTTTAGGGACCGAAGTGGTCTAGTAGGATGATATGGTAAAAGGGGATCTTTTAGGTATGATTGAGCTTGACCGTTTAGAGCTTTATAGGTAAGAAGAAGGGTTTTAAATTCTATTCTGCATTTAATTGGAAGCCAATGGAGAGAAGCTAATGAAGTGAAATATGATCTCTCTTACCAATCCCTGTCAGTAATCTTGCTGCAGCATTTTGATTGATTAATTGGAAGCGTTTTAGAGAGTTACTGGGGCAGCCTGAAAGTAGAGAATTACAATAGTCCAATCTAGAAGTAACAAATCCATGAACCAGTTTTTCAGCATCGCTTTGAGACAGGATGCTCCTAATTTTGGCAATGTTCCGTAGGTGGAAGAAGGCTGTTCTAGAGATTTGTTTTATGTGTGAGGTAAATGACAAATCCTGGTCAAAAATGACTCCAAGATTCCTTGCAGTACTACTGGGGGCAAGAGTTAAGTCATCTAAAGTAGCAATATGGTTAGAAAACATGTCTCTTAGACTTTTAGGCCCAAATACAATAACAATTTTAACAACAATAACAGTTTTATCTGAGTTTAGAAGAAGAAAATTATAAGTCATCCAGTCCCTTATGTCTTTAAGACATGCTTGTAGTTTGATTAATTTATTTGTTTCATCAAGTTTCATAGATAGATATAACTGCGTGTCATCAGCGTAGCAGTGAAAATTTACAGAGTGTTTTCTAATAATGTTGCCAAGGGGACACATATATAGAGTAAAGATTAGGAAACAAAGTATCAACAAAAAGCAGCTAGCCGAAAAAGGACAAGCGGAGAAACCTTCGTGTTGCCGGTTGGCGAGGCAAAAACAATAACCAGAGGAAAAACACAAATTCTGCCGGGCATACAAAAATCAAAAATAGAAACCCAGGAACAAGATTCAAAAACCAAACAAGTCTACAAAAATACATGAATCTTTTTTCTGGTAAATTAACTTGAAAAAACACAAGGCAACAATGGAATCAAACGACAGAGAGACTTGCAACAAGAGCGTATGCAAAAGAATGAACGAAATTGATCAGGTGAGTGGGGCTTAAAACAGGGAGACAACAGGTGACCAGTGTTAGGTTGATTAGGAGCAACGGGGAGGAGCAGGGTGAGACAGAAAATGTGGAGAAACATAAACCATGGTAACCAGGGAAACAGTGACCGGAGTGGACTCATGACAACACTTCTAAAACCTTTAAACATTTCTAGAATTCAGACAGAAAAAATTGATTAAATGAGGAATCAGAGATGACCATTTTCATCCAGGCCTATAAGACAAGACATGTTAGTGCTCGGAAAAGAGGTTTGATCAGGCTTATTTTAGTCTACACTGTTTTTCTAAAATACTTAAAAAAATAAATAAATAGATCACCACCCTCACTATTATGCAGAATTTTCTCAGGATGTCTCTAGCTGTAGCTATGGGGTTTTGATTCTGCTAAATGCTTGTGGGGGTGGAACCAAATAATGATAGAAAAAACATTGTATCCAGAGGAAACCTACAACTTATTGGTGGGTCCATGGGTTACATACATTGAGTGGTTTTGACAAGAGGCCAGTGTTAATCACACCAAAATATTTTACTGCACATTTTCTGACAGTTCCAGTCTCAGGGCAAAAGCTGGACGAGAAAGTCACTTGAAACTCAACTGAAAAGTTTTCATAATTCGATTTATCGTTGTGCATTGCCACAGTACAGATTTCAGCATGTGTTCAGCATTAATTATATACCATTATATTTAACGATAACAACAACAAAATTAGTATCATTAGTATCAACAAAATATCATTTATATTTAGTTGTAAGTTTCCACAGAGAACTAAAAAAATGTTAATGAATTATCCAGTTTAAAGTCATTGCATGGATGATTAATATACAAGAGGCCCAAAGAAAGCCTGCATCTTCATTTAAATGTTTCCCTTTGAAAAGTGAAGCATTAAAAAATAATGACTTGCAGTAGGTATCTGTAAGTACCCTGGAGGTTACAACAATATTGAGTTAGAGGACACTGTCATATGACTTCATACAGTAAATCCATCAAAGCAATATCCTTCTTTATTCTACAGCTTGTCTTGACCGTCAAGAGGCTTTGGGAGTAAAACAATGGCATTTAATTGGTGAGGTATCCCCACATCCAGAGCTCTGTCACCCTACAAATTTGCCTTTGTGTCTACTGCTTCTTCCATACAGTCCCACAGAAGACATTTGATATCTGGTCTATGCCCAGCTGACTAACTTACCACCAAGTTATGGGGATTCAGAGCATTTGGGGTAACATCAGAACAGAACTATGTCACCCAGTGGATCAGTATGGCTGGTGTATTTCACAGCCTAACTCATTGGCTGGATGAAAGACGGGGACACACCATCAAAACAGCTAATGTAATTGTGAAATACATAAACAGTACAGAGCAGAGCAGGGCACTAAAGTGTATTTGAATGTTTATTCTGAGTGGATCAAGTATCAGTGCCAAAGATTTACATTGTACTGACACTATATGTTATTTATGTGTTCATATTAAAAAAACACATGACCATACATATACCTGGGTGAGCCACCCGATTATATTATATGTGTGGGAAACACTGATGCAGGCCTGGCAAGGTGGACATTTTTATTTGGTTTCAGTATGAAGTGCAGGGACTGGATAATTACAGTTAAATAGCATTTTAGCCAGTGTTTGACCACAGTGATGGGCTAGATCAGGCTCTTTGGTTTAAAACTGAAAGCCACACTGCATGTAGAGCAGAGTCAAGATGAGCCCAAAGACACCAAAATGTAAAGTCCAAGTTTTGGTGACAATGACTTTGCTCTATTACTTTTGATGGTGTCTTCGATGCATGCTTTATTCTGCGTGCTTTATCACATTGTGCCATGCGACATTTTTGCTACAGTGTTTTGCCAATGTATGATCAAGTTCAAGAGCAAATGGCCTACATCACTAAGGTAAAAAGCATGAAATTTCAATAATGAGATTATTAGACTAACAACGAGCACTGAAAATTGATGCTGCAGCAACAGAAATGTGGGAGCTGGTATTAGATCAGGAGCATGAACAAAGGATGCTGAACTGTGACAGAAGCATGAAATTAGATTTCAGTGGGGCTGCTCTTGTGAAATTGACTGGTTTTTAACAGCAGACTGCGCTCAGAGGCGACAAACATTCACCTGATGGTAAGTCTTTTCAGGCTTTTACTCTCGGGGATGTTCAAGGCCGATTAGTCTTGAAAAGAAAATCTACAGCACAACAGACATCTACATTAGAGCAGTGATTCCCCAGCAGGGCAAATAGGGAAAAACTGTGGAGTTGCTTGTCAGTTGCTTGGATATTAATTGCAAGTCTTATTTAAACTGAATTTACAGTAAAGCAATATATTTTAAGTTGTAATAGTGTCATCAACAGAGTCACCACAATCATATTAATGTGCATCAAAGTCATAGGCTCAGCATCTCCTTAGTTTTAAATGTGAAAATCTATGTAAAAAAATAACAGTCCTGACTTTAATCACTGTTTAAAGTTTGAGAGGAATGAAGAACATCAGTCACTATCTCTCAGATGTGAAACACTTTCACGAACTTTGTCCAAGCTTTTCTCTCCTAATCTGAAAGCTTTCTACAGTAGAGGGATCACTGAACACAGAGCGAGCATTAACACGCTGCTAAAACCCCTCTAATCATGGGTTTATGTTATGGTAATGCAAAGACACCATCATTTATTCTCTAGTTATGTTGCTTAAAAACAAAACTCAAATCTCAAATTATCAGCACCTTGAAAGAAGAACTTATTGAAAATGGTTCCTTTAAGCCTCTTGGGGTTTTAATTTAATCCATATTAACTCATATTAACAAGCTCATTTAAAAAATGATATTGAAATAAAAGAGACTGAATTACCTAAAGGCTGAAGACACAGTTTAACACAGTGCACTCAGATTCTTCACTGGGTGTTATTTTTGAACTCACAAATGTAAGTTATGATCTTTGGTTTGTTGGCCATCACTTGCTGTACAGAAAAGAGCTCATTGGCTGATGTTTGTATACAAGGCCTTCGACCACTTTTGGGCGGGGCGTTTGGAATGAATGTCAAAAGGACTGCAAAATGAAGAGCAAAGTAACCATTGAATGTATCGAAAAAAAAAATTCCCCCTCAAAACCTTCAATTTATGTGACTGTACAGTTGTGTCTAAAAACATTTTACCTGGTTAAAGTAAGTGTCATTTTTACAGTTTTATCCGGAGTACACACGACTGCCTCTCAGAAGAAACTACAGTAAGGCAAAAGCTTTTGAGCACACATTTTGAAAAGAAATCCATAATGTGTTTTTGCTCATTTCTACATGTGGTTGTTAGTATAAAATTGGCTATGACAAAGGTCAACAACTATGTCATGTAGGTTGGTAGAGACATGGCTTAAAATAACATCACAGAGCATATTATTTTATAAATGTGTCAGGTAATTTTGTAGTCTTAAGACTTTTCTGAGTAGTGGGTAAGACAAGAGCTGCGGCAGCCCAGCCCCCCTTATAGAGGGTTTATAGTCCAATGGCTCATGTTGATTTCATAGACAGTCACACAGTATTTGGTATAAAAGTTGTGATGACAATCTTAATGGTGACATTTCGTTAACAGTCTTAACGCAGCGGCACCAGGATAATTGTTCATCATAGTTCATCATAAAAAAACTGTTCATCATTGTAAAAAAAAAAAAGAAAAAAAGAGCAGCGAGGGATACACTGAGGAGATCAGAGGACTTGTCCAATCAGCAGCCAATAAAAACAGAGTGAAACACTAACATCAAGACTTTTCTGAGGAATTTAGTGAAATTTAAAAGTCTGGTCGCTGTTTGCATTAATTGATTTAACACTGCAGCTCAAGATAAGACAAAACTGGAACTTTTCAGCAAAAGAACACCTGTGTAAAACATGAAGGAAGCTCTTCTGTTTTGTTCTGGGGCTGCTTTGCTGCATCTGGCACAAGTGGTCTCGAATCAGTGCCGTCTACAATGAAATCTCAAGACTATTAAGACATTCTGGAGAAACATGTGCTGCCCAGTGTCAGAAAGCTTGGTCTCAGTCACAGGTCATGGTTTTGCCAATAAGCAAGGATGGCTAAGAACAAAACATTCGACCATTCTGAAGTAGCCTTCTATGAGCCCTGATCTAAATCCTAATAAACATCTGTGAAAAGAACTGAAACATGCAGTGAAGGTACTCTTCAAACCTGAGGCAGGTGGAGCAGTTTGCTTAAGAGGAATGGGCCAAAATACCTGTTGACAGGTGCAAAAGTCCAGCTGAGTTACAGAAATCACTTGAAATTCAAAAGTAAGTCTGTAATTTGTAAGTAATTTTGAATTGTCATGTGAGCTCACATGACATGTAGCTTTCACAGAAATTGCTGACTGCACAAATGCAGCATGACAAAGCAGGTACAGTTTAGGGTGCACTGAGTGAAAATTAACAGTCACATCCTCCCTCAGGTGACTGTTTAAAAAAAACATTATTATTATATAATTATTATCAATTAAATAAATAAATAATTTAAAATTTAAATATAATAAAAAAACAAGAAGATGATGTTTCTCTACTATTTTACAGTAATGGAACTGCATTAGCTTGTACATTGAGTGTGAAGGTCCCCCCCACCCCAAGATCAATATCTTAGCTGCATGAATATTCTACTACTTACTCCTTCTCTTTCGGCTTTTCCCATCAGGTGTCGCCACAGCGAATCATCCGTTTCCACCTCACTCTATCCTGGGCATCTTCCACTCTGATACCAGCTAACCTCATGTCCTCTGCTACCACGTCCATATATCTCCTCCTTGGTCGTCCTCTCGCCCTCTTGCCTGGCAGCTCCATCTCCAAACCATCTCAATCTGGCCTCTCTGACTTTGTTGCTAACACAGGCAACGTGTGCTGTCCCTCTGATGAGCTCGTTCCTTATTCTGTCCAACCTCGTCACTCCTAAGGAGAACCTCAACATCTTCATCTCTGCTGCTTCCATCTCTGCCTCTTGTCTCTTTCTCACTGCTACTGTCTCTAAATTCTGCCTGAATTACAAGTTTCTTCATTCTTTAGCTTCCACCACTTGGTCTTCTTTTCTGTTTTTCCTCCCTTCTTCTGCTTGCAACCCCTGTGGCTAGATTAGCTGCACAAATAATCTACCACTATCTAATTCTTCAGAAGTTCTCTAAATTGTATTTAATGGTTTTGACCATAGATATATGTCAGTCCAGTCAGTCTGGTGCAGCTTGTCAGCCTGTGCTGCATGTTTCACAGCTTCTGATGAGACGGGGACTTTGAGGACAAAGGTGATGCTCGATGCTTTCAGTGACATGTCTCATATTAGGTTGGTATGAAGAGTAAAACAGTCAGGGATAGGAAAGCTTGTTGCCTGTGATCTCTGGTTGCTGTGGTGCACCCGTAAGTACTGCTGAGTGCTGTCAGAAGTCTACCACTGTTAACATTTTCCGTCAGAGTGCAAAGAAACAACTCCTTTTAGCCAGCAGTTAAGTTACTCTTTAAGTCTAAGAAACTAATTCTAAATAAAACCAATTTGCCTCAAATTTCTTTTACTTACAACAAAAAAAAAGACAAAAGCAAATGAGGGCTGAAAGGTGAGATGACAGGATGCAACTGTCCCCAGAATTTTGCAGTTACATTTAACCCACTTTGACCTCCTGCACCAGTAAATCATGTTGCATCTAACAGGTGGGACCTTGTCTCCTGTGCTCATTATAGTATACACACTGGATTTAGAATAATGGTTTTGACACCCAGAGCTGCTGTGGCCCCTATTTAACAGGACCAAGGGAACGTGAGGACCTCCCAGTGTAAAATGTTACAGTTTAAACCTTGCTCTTCTAATGCTCAGAAGACTAACTGTAATTAGCCTCATTTTAGCTCATATTTGGTCAGATATGTTTCACCATGCTTTTACCAGAAGAAACAGGTAAGACAGGAGTTATCCTAAAATTATCACTTCAGTTAAGTCCACAGTCTGCAGCACCAAATGTAGTCAAACATAGTTAAGCTCATGTACAGGATGAACAGCAGCATATCATCTGTTTAACCAAATAGACAGTGACTGAAGGCTCACTTCGGAAAACATTTTTTTGTATTCTGATGAATGTTCAAACTCTCTGTAATGAAGACAGTAGCTGAAGGAAATACTGAAACAGTCGAGGATTGTCTGTTACTAATTGTGTAAATTTGAAATAAAACCTGACTTCTCTTTTTACCTGTCATATGTGAACTACAGTGCTGTAAACCAGAACACTAATCATAGAAGAGTTATAAGAATGAGGTGTCATGCTCTTTTTAACTCCACTCTGAGCCACTAGGAACAGTGTTGACATTCTTATTAAACACATGAGACTTAGCAACAATGCACAGTGTGATAATATTGGGAAGCCACAGTCCAAAGAGTTTGAAAAGAAAGCTGCTGTGAGGGAATGACAGCCTTCTTATCAGCGAGTCTGGCAGCAGCAACATAATCCAGGTGCAGAGAGAGTGTCGCTATGGCGACATTTATCATTGACTGCAGAAAAGTCCTTCATGTCTGTTTAGACTAAAGGACTTCACTGCATTTGTAAAACTATTGAATGAAAATTAGTATGTAACCGGCTGTGACTTTAACTTAAATATTACACCAGGGTCAGCAGTTTGACTCCTGCTTCTTCAGCTACAAGTCGACGTGTCCTTGCAAGACACTGAACCCCCAAGTTGTCCCTAGTGTCTGTTGCTTAGTTGTAGTGTCTGCTTAATGACTAGAATTGTAATAAATCTAATAAAATAAATAAATGCCGACATAAATAGAAATGTGATCCTTGTGTCTAAAAAGCTGCTGTGCTGTCTGAATTACTTGAATTTTTTTTTTAGATTGTTTGTTCTTATCTTAGTCAATGAAACAAAAAGCAATCTGGTCTTGTTTTGGTCTCATTTCCATCCCTTTAACACACACACACACACACACACACACACACACACACACACACACCCCTGTAAGTTATTTTCATTTGCTTGTGTTTTTTAACTCTGGAGTGCTGTGACCTGTCAGGGCCACTTTAATTTTATCTTTGTTCATCACATTCATGCATTATGCTCATGCCTTTCCCCCTACATATAAGTGAAAAGTCAATGTTTTCTAAATTTCAGAATATATTGCTACATATTCACTGAATCCAGTGGAATCTCACTCTTCTTAATGAAGTATTCTTGTTTCCTCCTATAGACAGGAGCCAGCCATTTTAGGGATGAGAGTTTATGAAGGGTTTTTCAATTCATTTCAATTCAACTTGATTTATATAGCACCAATTTACAACAAGGTCATCTCAAGGCACTTTACATAATAAAGTCAAGAATATACAAACATTTCAAGAAAACCCATCAAATCCCCCTTGAGCAAGTCATAGGCAACAGTGGAGAGGAAAAACTCCCTTTACCGGAAGAACCCTCAGCAGAACCAGGCTCAGGGGGCGGCCATCTGCCTTGACACATTGGGGTAAGTTAAGGGAGAGAAAAGAAAAGAGCAACGAAAGCAACAATAAAACATAGGACAGGTTAGTAGGACCAGTAGCTGCGCACTGGAAGACACACAGCTCCAAAGCCGGGGACACCTGAAGACAGGGACAGAGAGAGGGAGACAGAGAGGGAGAAAGACGACTACGGGACAAAGAAGATACAGAGTTAATGTCATACAGTGGTGACATTATAGATGTGGGGTGAGAGGAGAGAATGAAGAGAAGAGGAAAGTGGCTCAGTGCAGAGTCCCCAGCAGTCTAAGCCTATAGCAGCATGACTATAACTAACTAAGCTTTATCAAAGATGAAGTTTTGAGCCTAGTCTTAAAAGTAGAGAGGGTGTCTGCTCCTCGAATCTGGACTGGGAGCTGGTTCCACAGGAGAGGAGCTTGATAGCTAAAGGCTCTGCCTCTCATTCTATTTTTGGAAATTCTGGGAACCACAAGTAGGCCTGCATTTTGGGACCGAAGTGGTCTAGTAGGATGATATGGTACTAAGAGATCTTTTAAATATGATGGGGATTGACCGTTTAAAGCTTTATAGGTAAGAAGAAGGGTTTTAAATTCTATTCAATTCTATTCTATTTAATGGGAAGCCAATGGAGAGAAGCTAATGAATCCATGATATTTTTTTTATGTGTGAGGAAAATGACAAATACTGGTCACAAATGACTCAGATTCCTTGCAGTACTACTAGGGGCCAGAGCCCAAGCACAATAACTTTTTATCTGCGTTTAGAAGAAGGGAATTATGCGTCATCCTTATGTCTTTTAGACATGCTTGTGGTTCGATTAATTGATTTGTTTCATCAGGTTTCATAGATAGATGTAACTGCGTGTCATCAGCGTAGCAATGAAAATTTACAGAGTGTTTTCTAATAATGTTGCCAAGGGGAGACATATATAGAGTAAAGAATATTGGTCCTAACACAGAGCCTTGTGGAACTCCATAACTAACTTTTATGTGTGCAGATTCGTCATTAACGTGAACAAATTGGAATCTATCTGATAGATACAATTTAAACCAATTTAGTGCAGTTCCTTTAATCCCAATTACATGTTATAGTCTCTGTAATAATATTTTGTGATCAATGGTGTCAAATGCAGCACTAAGATCTAGCAGAACTAGTATAGAGACAAGTTCATTATCTGAAGCCAGAAGATCATTGGTGACTTTAATCAGTGGAGTTTCTGTGCTATGATGAACTCTAAATCCTGACTGAAATTCTTCAACAAGTCGTTTCTGCGCAGGTGGTCACTTAATTGCTTTGCAACTACACAGAGCCTTGTTGAACTCCATAACTAACTCCAGGCTAAACGCGATTCTTGTGAATGAGTGGAACGCCACTTCCTTTCTAGTTTTCGTGCCGCCTGCTTTAAATTGTGGGTTTGCGAGCTATACCATGGAGACATCCTGTTCAGATTTACAGCCTTCTTGTTCAGAGGGGCAACAGTATCAAGTATTAAAAGTAATGATGCTGCATAATTATCAGTCAGGTAATCAACTTGTACAGGAGTACAGTTAATGAAGCTACTCTCAGTTACATTGGCACACAGTGAAGTAAATAATGAAGGAATAATTTACTTAAATTGTTCACTGCATTTTTAGATAAGCACCTACTGAAGGAACTTTTTTCTAACTTCAAATGTTAACAGAATAATGAGGAAATACTGTTAAATGATGAGTTTTAATGCCGTATGTAAGGACAAGGTCTAGGATGTGACTAAAACAATGAGTGGGTTTATTTACATTTTGAGAAAAACAATTGAATTTATAATGAAGTAAATGCCATGTTGAGGGAGTTACTTTAACATGAATGTTAAAGTCAAAATTCAAATCAAAAATTCAGAATAAGGGACTGGAGGACGATACACAATAACAAATAGAAGTGGATTTTGAGTTTTCAAAATTGGGTGTGACAGGCTCAGAGCAAGACTCTCAAATTAGTTATAACTATGTTTAAGTCTAGGGTTTATTGTAAGCTTGAGTGACAGATTGCTGCTACTCCTCCACCGCGGCTTGAGCTTCTAGGACAGACATAGGCATACTACGGCCCGCGGGCCATATACGGCCCGTTGGTCTTTTTAATCCGGCCCGCCAAACATCTCCCAGTTATATCAAAATATAAAATTAATAATATCGTTACCGGCAAACCTTGTTCATTTACTTTTTCCTTTAATGCCCACATTTCCCCAATAGATGGCGTGCTTGAGGATTTACCCCCTATTCTTAAGCTTTTCCCAGAAGAAGTACTCTCCTTCTCGGTTCCCGCGGTAAAGCTTTCCCCCTTCTAAAAACAAACACGAGTTTATCAAAGAAAAGAAAAGTCGACAGTCAGTGCCGAGTGTTTAACAAAGAATGGACAAAAAAATATTTTTTCAACTAAGTCCGATCAAAGGCTGTATGCTTGATATGCCAAGAAAGTGTTGCGGTTTTTAAGGAGTATAATATTAGCCGTCATTTTGACTCCAGACTTTGATGCACTGACAAAACAGAGAGATCAACAACACTGTTCCCACTGAAACTGATGGTGAGTTTTTCTGCTGTGTTTATTCAACTGAAATGTAATTAAATTAACCATTAATCATTAATAGGTCAAATCCTGTATGTAATGTATATAACACACCATCCATCTGTTCTTGGCTCGGCCCCTTTGTCAAATTTTAGAACTCATTGTGGCCCGCGACTCAAAAAGTTTGCCCACCCCTGTTCTAGGATCATAATAATTAATACAACTCATTTAAACTGACATATTCTTCCTGCTGCAACCAAGTTTCAGTAAGACAAATAAACTGAACTGATGGTCAATTATCAAGTCATTTACTAACAGAGATTTAGACGAGAGAGATCAGATATTTAATAATCTACATTTAATTGTTTTAGGTTTTCGTTTAGTAACAGCAGTAGTCTTAACTTTTATTAGGTTATTATGATTAACTCCTCTTATGATCGTTTTTGGTTTATGAATTTGCATGCATTAATTAAAGCTTTTTTATTCCTTGCACTGTAAAACTTTGCACGTTTTTTAAAGTTCAAGGGACACAAGCCCTAAAGCATCTTTCTGAAAACTGCAAACAGCAGTCCCGATTAATTGACCTGATCAATTAGTTCCAGGGACCATATCGTCTTTCTACATCTCAGTAAACCAGGACGTATGTTTTTTGGTTTACTGCACTAAAATGTTCAGGCATTTGTTAAGAGGGTCTGCTATAGTATCCCATCTAGCCATTATAACTTATCCCAATAAGGCTCAGGGTGCTGGGACAGATCTCAGCAAAAGGCTGAGTACACCACAGACAGGTTGCCAGTCATTCTCTGGGACAGCAAAATACACAAACTATTCACACTTAAAGACAACAGAGTCACCAATTAGCCCATGTAACTTTGAACTGTGAGAGGAAATCAGAGCAGGTCAACCTAGGGCAACCAAACTTGGGTGTGAGGACAACATTCAAACAATTACTCTGTATCTCAGTGTAATTATCAGTGGACAGTTCTTACAGTTTGATCGAATTCTGAACATTCTTAATCTCCAGAAGAAGAGTTTACTACATATGGCACAATCATCCTGATCATTAAATGTTCACTGTCAAACAGGATCTGTGAACCTATTTTCTAACATCCTGTCAATCTAAATGCAGATGTCAATGTAGTCACTGTCAAGCCAGTTGATCAGTCTTTGTGAGTGGAGCTCCTGCCATCCGAGCCCCTACAATAGACCCTCTTGCAAAGTCACTTATCTCACAGATCTAGTTCTTTTGCTATCATGGTCCAAAATTGGAATTGGTTGAAGCAGATGTCTGCCCACCCAGAGTAAGGAAGGATTATTTCTTACTTTCTTCTGCTTTACCTTTCTTTCTACTTCTAATTTTTCCTCTCCACTTTTGCTTTTGGCTTGCTCAAGGGGGATTTGTTGGGTTTTCTTTAAATGTTTGTATAGTCTTTACTTTATTATGTAAAGTGCCTTGAGATGACCTTGTTGTAAATTGGCGCTATATAAATAAAGTTGAATTGAAAAAAATCAATTGAATACTTACTGAAGGGCACATCTATGTTTTATAATGTTAAGTGATCCAGTCTGGGAATAACTTTAAATCGCAGTCGTTTAAAAAAACATTTTACTTTTCATAACAATAACAACTCGAAGTTTCTGTTATAAACAAGAAACAGAATGAGTGCATGGTTATAACGTTGAAATAGATTTGGAGGCCCATTATACTGGTCTGCTAATACAGAGCTTTTATCCAAAGCACTTACTGATGACAGTGGCTGCCATTTAAAGTGCCAAACTGATCCACCAGAAGCAACTCGCAGTTCAGCATCTTGCATAGGCCACTGCGACATGTAGCTAGGAAGGACCTAGAGTCAAACCACTGACCCTGTGGACAACCGGTATCAATTGTGTTATAGCTGCCCCACAAAAAAACATAACTTAGCCCTAACTTATAATACCTTGACATGTCTATAACATTATCAGACAATTTAGACTATACTCACGACATCAGCTGGCAGCTGTGGAGTGGAGGGGCGAACATCTGCTGCTCTGACTACAGTTTTGAGGAGCTGCTGCATGAGGACTTGGATGGTGGTGAGTCGTGGGTGGGGCCTACGGCATCATCTGCTGCTTGTTGAAAAGAGTGAGAATGAGTCTCCAGAACTCTGAGATAAACCAGTACCACCACCACAGAGTCGATAGAGGGTCTGAAAATTGCTAATTATAGCTATAGAGTCGCTAAGGTGACCACACGGATCATCACTGGCAGCAATTTGACAGCAGGGCACTTTTTGATTGACTTCTATTCAAATACTCCCTTTATGTGAGAAGAGGACTGGACACTGGACACTGGATATGACTTTGATTGGATATACATGTACGTTGGTTTGCTGAGTGACCAATGAGATTTTACTATTGTTTTAGTCCCACAGCGGACAACAGAATAAATTACTTGGGCTTTGAGGCGACCTGGTCACTAAGAGACTACTGCAAAGTACAGTTGCCAGCACGATTTGCCTTATTTTGATGCTACACGAACGCTAGAAGGCACAGCTCATAAATGTGGGAGGATAAAAGTGTTGTTTCCAAAGAAGGATTTTCAACTATACAAAAAAATATATAAATAATTAAAATATAAAGACGTTCGTGTCAGTGATTCTGGATTGCCTTCAGGAAGAAAATCTCCTTTTACAGGGTTCACAGCTGCACAGTGGAAACTATAGGTCTGTTTTAACTCCTCTTTTGACCACTAAGGTGCTATACCAGAAGAAGATAATGCTTTGTGGAGAATTTTTGCCTCAGCAGCCCGACTTTTATTTTCTCAGTTCATTGATGAAAGAGAATTTGAGGATGTTCGTATAGTAGTTGCCTGAAAATATTCTGTATGTCATTTGAAAATATATATGGTAAGAGATGGTACATTATGAACATGCACCACCCATTGCTGGGCAGGGCCTTCAGGAAAGTAGGGCTCCCCTTCTAAAGGCAGGTGCGTCTACCTTGCAATCTTTTCGTTTCGTCACACACAGCTTTTCTCTGGCTGCATTTGCTAAATGGTTGTTTTAACGCTGTGGTCTTCAGGTAGACAGGTTTTAATCGACAATTTAATATTTTAATATTTTAATATTGAGCAACTCATCTAATTCTTAAGGTTGCTGTGAGTAGCCATTTTAGACACTTAAGTCGACAGCGAGCCAGTCTGTTCTACGTCCTAGGCTGACAAGCCTTTGAAGAGGTAATGGGAGTCCTTGGTAATGTAGTATATTCAATTCTTAGGTAAAATACTTGTTTCACTTGTACTTCTTCTTATTTGATTTTAGAAAGAAGGTCACGAGTGTGTTCAGCTGTTAAAATCAGTCACTGGTTGCTACTTTGTGTAACGGTTCCACAACGGGATACTGTAACTATAGGACCCCAAAGCAGAAGCTGAGACAAACCAAGAGTCCAGGAGGTTTATTAACACATGAACCTCTCAAAACAGTTAAAAAACAATCACACATAATACTGATACTACAATACTCAGCACAACACTTGACAAAATTACAATATTAACTTAAAGACAGAGACTTGGACTGTAACTAAAATTACTCAAAAGATTTAACAATATTAACTCATAATAATTTTAACTCAAAGGCAGAAAATTAGGCTATAAAAAAACCCTTAACTCCTGAGACCGCAACACTAAGCTCAGACTCTTGAGATAACAATACTATCTCCAAGGCAAGACTATCACAAAATCAACTCTTAATGAGAAGAGTTTTAACAGAAAATCACTTTTACAGAGGAAATTTATATTAAACAAGAGGATTAACAAACCTATTAGAACTATTGGCTGACTTACAACAGTATCAAAGGCTGAAGATCGGGAATAGCAGAACAAGACTAGAGACATGCACCAAAACGAACCATGACACACTAGCAACCCCAAAACTCTTAAAGCACTTAAATACAAAACATGCAGGGGTGATGATGAAAGGCAAAGGGTGAGTGCACCAGCAACCGGTCGATAAAGGGGAGGAGCTTAGATTCCAGAATCCTAACAATGATGATGATGATGATGAAAGGCAAAGGGCAAGTGCAGGGACACACACACACACACACAGAAAAAATATGCCAATATGAAAGATAAAGGCGGTGAAAAACTAAAACATCTAACTTATAACACTTTGAAGAGTTGAAAGTTTAGAGTTGAGTTTTCTGTGTGGCAGCCCATTTACAAAAAACAGGAAGCAGTGAGCTAAAATGTTGCATTGGACAATCTATTTCTTAAAAGAATAGCGACCAGTCATATAGTTTTATAATTAACATCTCTAGAGTGACCAGTTCCACAGCTATTGGAAAGTAGTCCAAAAACAGACGAAAGCGTTAAGAGTGATAGATGAGCTCGCAGGTAACCCAAGCGATAAAATTGTGACTGGGACACAGTACTGGTGGAGAATGAAATAGAGCAATGGTGCCTCGTTGCATAGGGAAGAAAGCTAAAAACTGACCTACAATGACGCTGTGACAAGTAGAAGAATAACCCAGGCCCTGCTAGGAAGCGTCTAGGGAGGTTCATTATGTAGTAATGAAGTACTGTATCAGAATTTGTCAGAATTCCCAGTTTTAAAATAAGTACTCTTTTCTGTTTTCATTTCTTCTAAGCAGGATATTTCAGTAACTTGTTTTTTAAAGAGTTGCAGAGAAATATTGACTGAGTGTAGCACACAGTGGCACCACATTTCATGCAGAAATGATGTAACCACTGCCGGGCTACAAGAAACCTACAGTAAGGCTAATGATGTCCATAATGTGGACAATGGTCTGATTCCTAATGCCTGGCTTCATCATTGATAATTCTATACTCTTTCGTAGTCTAACAGCATCTGAGGACAATGATGAATGAGTTTTTTAAAAAACAGAAACTAATATATCAAGCATCTTTGTAAATATTTTAGATTATCATGTGAAATGTTTAACTACATGAATGAGCAAACAACAATCATATTCTCTCTAACTAAACTCTGAGTAAACATACATCCTAAAATTAAAAATTATGTGATCTGAGTTGCAGGATATTTAATCATCTCAAAATTTCTTGTCCAAGACTTTTCTGAATCGACCCATTATTATGTAACATATATTTTTGTCATAAATTCCTTTTTTAAATTACTTGGTGACATTTGGTGGTATGAATTCAGGTGGACACACATTCTATTTTATCACACCTGGTTCCATGTGCCAAAATAAAACAGTTGTGGAATGTTTCCTGAACCAACTGGAGGGTGTGTGTCACACTAATTATGCACTGTGTGAGTAAAGCCTGTTTCACATATCAGAAATCAGCCTTGGACATTGTCCGTGTGGTGTAGCTGGCTGCTAGCTCATTTTACAATGAACAAGCGCAACCAAACTCGTGATATTGAGGAGACCAAACCTCAAACTCGCACTGAACTCTCTCTTCATTGTTACTTTTGGCACATCCTGATCTGATGCTAGTACCAGCTCTCATGCAAACTCTCTTTTCTTCCTTCTCTCACATTGTTATGCATGTGATACCTTTTGTTGTTTCTGTGACTTGAAATGTCAATGTTAATTACAAAAAGCTCCTACTGGGGGCCTGCTGAGCTGCGGCCAGTAATGCAGATAGCAGTGTTTGTTAGCCTGTGGATATTAAATCAGCAAAATACCTGCCTGTTGTGGACTTTTGAAGAGACTTGGTGCTGCTGCATTTTGGTGAGGGAACAAAACTTAAGGTTTTATTATTGTTATTAATTGTTATGCATTCCTATTTGAATACTTTAATCATCTCCAGGTTGTTTATGTCTGCTACAGTCAGTAGCTGCTAGATTAATTTTCTGATTCTAATAATTGCTTTACATTTACATTTAGTCATTTGGCAGATGCTTTTATCCAAAGCGACTTACAGAGTAATTTGGTACATACACACATGATGACGATGGCTGCCACGCAGGGTGCTCATCTGGCCCACCAGGGGAAACTTGGGGTTCGGTGACCTTACCAACTGAGCTACAGCCATTAGTAAGGCAAGGTCATCCACGGACTCAGGGTCAGTGGTTCAATCCACGGTCCCTCTCTGCTGCATGTCAAAGTGTTCTTGGGCCAGACACCGATCCCTAAGTTGCTCCCAGGCAGCCAGATGAGCACCCTTATGTTACAGCCATCGCCATCATGTATATTTGCAAGTGTACCAAATTACTCTGTAAGTTGCTCTGGATAAAAGCATCTGCTAAATGACTAAATGTAGATGTAAAGTAATTTTAAATGGATATAGGTGTCCTAATGTTGTGGTTTGAAAGTGTGCTTTATCCAGAGCAACAAAACTCAAAAAAATGATGTAAGTTTGAAATTAGGGGCAATAGATGTTTTTGTATATCTAAATATTTAGAAATGTAAAATGTTTTATTAAAAACTGCAATTCACGTTGCAATGTTTTTTATGATGTTTTATATTGAAAGTTCACACAGAATTCCAACTGAATTCCAAAGTGTGTCTTCCAGTGCGCAGCTACTCGTCTTACCAACCTGCCCAATGTTTTCCACTCAGCCCAACCGGTCAAGGCAGATGTCCGTCCACCCTGAGCCTGGTTCTGCTGGAGGTTTCTTCCGTTAAAGGGAGTTTTTCCTCTCCACTGTTGCCTATAGCTGTTATAAGTTAGTATTCTTCCCTTCCTCTGCTTATGTGACACTTTTATCTAAAGCATTTTACATGAACCCCATTCACAGACATACCAGTGGAGGTGGCTGTCAATAAAGATACTCATCATACAATAATGAAAATGTTATTTACAATATTTTTAGGAGCTTATCTTTGCAGGAGGTGTACATCTCTAGGACCCGGAGGCGAACTGCCAGGATCACAGCCAGCCCTTTTCATCCCAGACATAATTGCACCTGACACCAAGAGAAAGCCCTAGTGCTGTTAAGTGTTCTTAACCGTGCCTGGCAATAAACAGATTTCTGATTCTGATTCTGATTTTGATTTACCAGACTGTTATACCCCTTAACTGTCACAACCCCTGAGATGCTGCAGCTGAAGACAGGAAGTGTGTGGCACCTTGTCTGAGACATTAAAATATGAAATGATTTTCTAAATATTTTATCAGCTGCATGATGGTATAAAACTAAATTAATAGTAATAATAATTAATATTAAAAATATTTAAATCAATCAATAATTGACAATAAATAGAATTAATTTGGATCAAAAGTTGTCATTTGCGACTAAGTCTTGCTCCATTCAGTAGGAAACAATGGATTTGGATTGCACTATTGGAACTGTTTGCAGTTATGTGAGTCGTGGAAGCCCCAATCATTTCTGACCCTCACTGTTGTCTCCAGGGCTCTGTTGTTATTGACAGATGACAGTTTAACTTGTTTTCATTGGACTTGTTATTCTAGAGAATACATTATGCATAAATTAAAACCTAAGAATTGTCCTGAACTGTGGTGTCTTTGAAGGTCCAGGATGTTCACTTGTTTCCTAGCAACGACCAGCACACTCGCACACACAGTTAGGTTACTGAATTTACTATGAACAATCAACTATTTGAAACTAAACCAAAAACATGTACTTTAAGTCTTGGCCAAGCTTTACTAATGCACGTAGTGTGGAAACCAGTAACCTTGACGGTGAGTATTCAGGGCACAGTGAGGACACTGTCTGTCCTACATCTTTGATCAGATGATATATCAGGTGTAGTCATTGTGACACATTCTGGGTGGTTGGGTCAGGTCATTGGATTTGTTCACAGCAAAACAAACAAGATGTGATTTTGTGTGTTTGCAGGTCTGTACAGTGATCTCAGCACCCTCAGTCTGCACGGCAGGACATCAGATGGACAAACCCAGAGTGGCAAGAAGACAGACAGCTCTGGTGAAAGGCTGGAAAGAGCAAGTACAAGGAGCAGGAACAGCCAGAGTCCCTCAACAAACCACACACAGATTTCCATTAGGACAGGTTAGAAAAGACAGGACACACAGAGAGATACATTTTAAAAGTTAGATAGTTGGATTAGTCCTGTTCACCAACATCTGGACAAGCTGAAAGTTTAATCAGAGAACATGTGGAGGAGATTTGAAACAAACATACTAACAGCTTCAGGACATTTTTGCAGATTCTCTCACCAACCAGAAGGAAACTGGCAGTGATTCCTCTCTTGCAGTGTCAAACGCAAGTGCTGATATTTCAAAGAAATTCAGCAAATGTAAAGACAACTGTGAAGAACCTGAACAGCAACTCAAGGAAAGAAGCAGCGCAATTTCAAATCCACATGAGGACCCCAGTCATTTGTTGAGTAACACTGCCTCACCAGCAAATACCTGCAAGATTGACAGCAGAGGTAAGACATGTCTTTTACAGAGGCTCTTTATCTCTTTCACATCAAAATGATGAGCTAAATGAAAACATTGAATCCAGACGGGTTTCGAAGGGTAGTTTAGGATTTAGCCTTGAACGCCTCCCATGAGATATAACTCTGAACAGCACTGGGAGCAGAGCAAAGAGATTTGCACGGTTTGGCATGAAGCTGCTTCTTCTGACAAGAGAATTTCAGTTTTTTCTGCTTGGTGGTAAAGCACTATGTTCTCCTTTCATGGTATCCCATAACATTGACCACCTCAAGTACTGGACAGAGCGTTGTGTGGAGTGAAGCAGTGCAGACTGGATTGGTTCAGAGCTAAAGATGCACATTGTAGAACATTCAGATTAGTAAATGCGATGCTAGTAAAACTGTGCAAAAGTAGAAAAATGCAAATGACAGAGCTACAGTTTAGTGTAATTTATGAAAAGATCTTTAGATGGGCAAATAATCAGAGCTGTATGTGTCAGACATCTTCAAGGCCAAATATCAGGAGTTGAAGTTGCTAGATGAAGGAGGTTACGGCAAAGTATTTTCTGGATACCGTGAAGACGACAAACTGAAAGTAAGGCTTCTTCCAATGCACTAAACACATACATGCACTCCCTCTTTGTGATTCATTGGTATATTTTATGTGTGAAAAGAGCTGAACCAACTGTGTGTTTGTGTCTGTTTAGGTGGCTATAAAACATGTGTCACAGGAGACAGTAGAGCGGACGCCACAGGTCAGTATTGCATGAGTCATCAATGTGACTCCAACTACAAACAGAAAGTACATGGATACACCAGCTGTCAATTAGCTGAGAGTTGTGTCTGTTGGTGGAGTTGTTGATCCTAAAACCTAAGCTTACTGTTTCTACAGGTTCTCAGTGAGAAGATGAGTGCAGTTCCGGTGGAGGTGGCTCTGCTAATTAAAGTTGGGGCTGGACCAGAATCAAAAAGCAGCAGTGTGACACCAGCCCTGCTGGACTGGTTTGACCTGGAGGATGAGCTGATCCTGGTTTTTGAGAGGCCGGCCTGCAGCATGAATTTGGTGGACTACATCAGCAGCAGACAAGACAAGCTGGCAGAGGAGGAGGTGAAGGTAAGTGGATGTGAGTTGAGGCTCAATGTGCCATCATAGACTGTGAGACTGTGCATCCCATGGTGTGTGTGTTTCTACTTAGACCATACTGGCCCAGCTGCTGGATGCAGCGATCGAGATGCATTCAAGAGCAGTATTCCACCGGGACATTAAGCTGGAAAACATCATCATTGAAAGAAAAGCTGGTGTCCCGCGTGTTAGATTTCTCGACTTTGGTTGCGGAACCACATATACACCAGGACAAAAGTTCACTGGGGGAATAGGTAGGCTGTTCTAACTGTCTGTCTCTGGTCTCCTCTTCTGTCCCTCACCACTACAGTGTAATATGTGTCTCTTTCTATTGTAGGAACCAAAGAATACACACCTCCAGAGTGGCACGAGAGACACTGCTACATGGCTGTTCCCACCACAGTGTGGCAGCTAGGGGTAGTGATGTACGCCCTACTGCACAGGGAACTGCCCTTCACCGACGCCAGTCGAATCATCAGGCACAATCCTCTGATTCGGCCCGAACTGTCACATGGTAACACACACATTCTAAGTGTGTGTGTGTCTGGCTACAACACTGACACAGTCACATGAAATCAAAGTTGAATAGTTTGTGTCTTTATTTCTGTCCAGAAGGTAAGCACTTTCTGAGGAACTGTCTGATCAAGAGCCCAGAGGACCGCCCCACTCTAGAGAAACTTAGGATTCACCCTGGCTGAGATGAGACTTCTTCTGTTGGTGTCACCTGGAAGGTGCTCAGCATCATCCCTGATCGTAACCTTCATCTGTTGTTTGTTTCTAATTAAGGGTGGTGTCACTTTCATATATCCTTATGTAAATCTACTCTGTACATGTGACATCTACTGCCTGCCTGAAAGTGGATCCCTCCTCTGCTGGTCTCCCTGAGGTTTCTTTTCCTCACCTAATTGTAAGGGTCTAAGGACAGAGGATGTTGGTATATTTGACTGAACATCATTTGATTTGAGGCTTCCTTCTTAATGGTGTGTGTGTGTGTGTGTGTGTATTTATCATGGGTTTTAAATAAAGAATTAACAAGAAAGACTATATGACAAAAAATTGAAGAGACTGTTCACTCAGTTATATGTACATGGATAAATCTGTAACTGAACCAGAACAAACAATAAATCACTTTAATCAGCATCAATTTGTCAGGGTTTATTTTTTTCTTTTGAAATGTGTAAACATGTTGCCATCAGAGGTTTAGCTGGAGCAAAAATTATTTTTAATCACTATCTACAGTTCATTTATAACTCTACTGTGGTGTACTTGATATTTACTCATCAATCCTTTAGCTAAGTCTACTTGCACAAAATGACTCTTTACAGGAACAAGGGCATTCCTGCATTTCGGTTCAGTAAAAAGGACAAAGACTTTCTGTAAAGTAATAATGTAGGACTGGTGAAATGTTAAGTATGTTTGGGCTTGTTAAACATAAAAGGGTCAAATAAAATTCTGAATTGAAGCTACAACATGGACTGAGAATTTGGTTCTATCTAAGGAGATCTTTGGCAAGTTATGAGGTTTTTGTTTGATTTTTAGTTGCATATATTATTGTCTTTATAAACTGAAAGAAAAGATTTTTATCTCAATCCATTTTATAATGTATTCAATCGTTCTCTAACTAAGGTTCCTTCTGTGTAAACTAATCAGCGTTTAGATTGTTTCAAAGAGGACCAGTCAGATTCCACCTCTTTAACCAAAGTCTGACTGAGGTCAGTTAAATTACGTTTCTTTTTTTTTATTTAGGATTAATAATTTTATTATTTGCTTTATTATTAGCTCTTGGATTATGCTTGAAATATAGCTGCTACTGATGATTCCACTGCTTATGCTAATGTTTGGTAGGAAGAATTGATCGTAGCAACACTAAGTTTAAAGATAACAGTGGTTATGCCCAGATGTTGCGTAGATTTAGCAGAAAATCTACGCAACTTCTGTTTTCTCACATAGACAAATATATATACATATACATAAGACAAGGAGAAAGAATCAAGGGATATTTATTGAGAAACTTTTTGGTTTTGCATAGTATTAAATGTTTGATTAAAACCTCACAACTTCCAGTGTTAGTTTGAGTCTGTCTGGGAAAAGTCTTATTTGGATTAAAGAAAATTAAAGCATTTTTTGCTAAATTGCTCTTTGTGCAATATCTTCTACAAAAATAAATAATTAATCCATGGTGAGAGAGAGGATTGTGAAGAGGGACAACCTGCTGATACACAGCAGGTTTTCAAGTACTTCAACATTTCCCCAAAGAACTTGAGCTCAAATGCTGCACTTAAAGAGGATTACAACAGCAAGGTGGTGATAAAAGTTTGTGGCCTTGCTTGCAGCAGCAGCACCACTGTTCACTCACAATCATGTGTATCTGTGTGCCAGCCTTGATAGGACAGAGAATCTCTGTGAAGTCCAGGGCTTGACTGGACCACTTTGTGAAGCAGCTTTGTGATATGGGGAAGAAAATGTGGGAGAAATTTAAAACAAGTCTGATGTAAAGCACACATTTCTACTTCCACTGCAGTGGACTGAAAGATGAAAATGATGTGCTGAATAAGAAAAATGCGAAAGCCGACCAGAGACGGAGAAATGTGTTGAACTTCACAGACTAAAGTATGGAGTTAAACATGGAACAGTTTGAATCTGCTCTGCGGAAACTTCTTTAAAAGTCAAAGTTAGAACCTCTGGGATGCCAAAAGAAATTTTGTACATTTTTTAAAGTTCTGGACTTGGGTACGGTTTTGGTCCTGCTAATGTATTTTCTTGATTTGTCATACGAGGAGAGTTGCAAAAGTCCATTTATTTGATCAGTAATATAGGCCATGAGCCCAATAGTTTTTCTCAGAAACCTTATTAAGCCTCTAGTTTTTGTGGTTTGTCTGGTTTCATCCTGGTCATGTGAACTCCAAAAATAGTCCAAGAGAGGAAATGAACTGGGTGTTCTAAATCAGATGATGGTTTTCAGTCTTAAGAGGTCACCCCGAGTGCACGTATGTAAAATCTTGACACATGCATCGGCTTTTATTCTTATTCCACAGTGTTTGAACACACAAAAGCAGAAAAATAAGAGGAACCAAACCAAACATGGAAGTGGTCTTCAAAATGAAAAATGAAATATTCAGAATTTTACCTTTAGTCCATTCGCTCATGTTTGATTAGTCACAGATTCATATCGACATGACACTTAGTGTTTTCCATCATCTTTGATCCAGAGGAGCATATTTTATAGATGGATAAGGAAGTTTAGGGGCTTGCACACTTATACATTAAGGATTCATCTTTTTGTGAGTAATTTATTATCAGCTTGGAATATGTGTTTTCTTCACTGAAAATGTCACTGCTTTACAATTTTAAGATTAATACTGTTCACTGATGAGATCAGATCAATTTACGGTATTTCTTTGACTTGCGACTTTCCATTCACAGTTTTAAACAACAGAATGTTTTTGTCATAATTACCAGATGTGGGCTCAGCTGGGGATGTTTTGTTAAAAAGATGAAACATCAGTGTTTATGGCTCGTCATATCTGTCTCTGAACAGAAACATGCAGACACAAGGCTCTTTCGGGTGCCAAGAAATTTCAGTCATGAGTGTGTGTTTGGCAGTAGCAGAATTTCTGTTTATCAGAAAAGATGGTGCAGTTGAAGCAGACTGTGTCGACCCATAAAGGCTAGAATGCACATGGTTGTGAAGTTCAAGTCTCAAGGCTCAAGTCTCTTGCTGAGAGTGATTTCTCATTTGCTGCCACCCAAACACCTAGGGATTTTAAATCATCATTATCATCATTATTATTTGTTTATTAACATACACTTCCAGAAGTAGTTAGTTGTTTAAAGGTAAAACTATATTTGAATATAGTTTCTGAATTGCTAGACTATGTCACAAATGTAAATCACAAAATAAATACAGTAAATAATATCATTACATTTTCATTATTATTTGGGGTTCAATGCAAAATCTATTTGATTATGTTGTTGTATTTGAATGAGGTGCAGCTTTTATGCAACTGCAACTAATCATTTCTATTGTGGATTAATGTGCTGATTGTTCCGATGATACATTCGTGGAAAGTCTGGAAATAGTGAGACAGATTAGCAGTATTACCTGTGTTTGCGGGAACATACTTTGCCATGCATGCTGGTCTGCTTGTTGTCTGACTTAAATAAAGAAAATATGACAAGGCTCCATGAGCCACGGGCAATGTCCATTATGGTAAGTCTGTCCCAGCCATTATGACTGGTTCGACATGACGCTATTATTAGATGATCATATTATTATTATTATTCACTGTTTGTGGTGTCTGTAAAAACATCATATAATGTCTTAACTTTCTTTCAAAGAAAACTTATTTTGCAGTAATTATTTGTATTGTTTTATCACTCAGCCATAATTGTGTGGTTCCAATCTGGAAGTGAGGGAAAATATATTTTTCTTATCTGGAGGCTGATGGATCTCATTGGTGAACTTAAATTTGACAGGAAATGTTAAACTAAGACAAAGTTCACAACATCAACAGCTTTAACTCAGCAGTGCGTGGAGTATTTTATTTTTAAGTATCCAACCTTTTCACTTTAAGATTGTTGGTGTTGCACACAGCTGCTGGTAAAATAGTCAGTAAATTCTGTTTCTGTCAAAAAGACATATGGTCAGGTTTCAGGTTTGCTGTTCACTGATTATATATTGGGGCGGTGGGGGGGGCTGTCATTGGGTGAGAGGCAGGTCTCCACTCAATTCAATTCAATTCAATTCAACTTTATTTACATGGCGCCAATTTACAACAAGGTCATCTCAAGGCACTTTACATAATAAAGTCAAGACTATACAAACATTTAGAGAAAACCCAACAAATCCCCCTTGAACAGCCATATGCAACAGTCGAGAGGAAAAACTCCCTTTAACGAAAGAAACCTCTGGCAGAACCAGGCTCAGGGTGGGCGGCCATCTGTCTTGACCGGTTGGGCTGAGTGGAAACTTAGCAACAGTTCACTGATGCTGCCTCTGTGTTTAATGATGTTGGTGAGGCTCCTATGGAGGGAGGTAAGGGGGACAGCCCACCAGGATATGCTGCTACCTGCTCTCCCTGATATTTCAAAATGAGCTACCAGTTTAGTTCAAAGTATCCTGTCGGTCACCAAGAAACACAGCAAGGGCAGGGAGGCATGGATGGAAGTGGATCTGCAGTGCACTTGGTTTATGGGCTGTTACTTGTGCAGAGGAGGTCAGGGGGAGGGGCAGGGTCTCATACAGAATAAGGACACAGACATCGTCAGCAGAAATAGTCAGCAGGTGAGCTACAGCACATTTACTGATGAAAACTGATGCCATGAGCCACATCAACTTTCCTTCTTAAAAGTATTACATTAACAATGTAAAAAGGGTCCTAGAGTTTATGTGTGTGCATGTCCCTTCTCATAAATGAAGGTAGAGGGTGCAGAATGGATTGTGGTTTGATGTGTACTCGACAACTGAAGTGGAAGAAATGTGAAATGCGTTGAAATTTAAAGCTCTAATTCCTGGATGTCTAGTTTGAACCACAGTGAGTGCCAGTTTGATAAAAGATGGAGCTATTACAGAGCTGTCACACTGAAATACATTAGGTTAGTTTTTCTCTGCAAGTGTGAAACAGAACTACGTTTGTCAAGCAGGTTTCACAAAAAAGTAATTTGTCCTGGTGAGCTGGTGCAAAGCAATTTTTATGGAATACAAGATGATTGAAATGGGAAATACTGGAAGATGTAAACATAGACAGTAGTTGAATACAGAGTGTACACAGTTAAACCCCGAGACTTGCTATGTGAGTTGTGAATCTGGTATCTGTGTGAGAAGAGTATTTTGATGAGCCTGGAAGCTGAAAATGTTCTTGTGGCATGAGAATTCGGTCCCGATGGAGCCCAGCCTGCTGCCAGAGTCCCTCAAATGCTCTCTGTCGAGGCTGGGAGGGCTCAGCCATAATCTCACCTACGCACTTGGAGTCATGCAGGTCCTGGAGCAATGACAGAATGTATTCAATCATCCTCTCAGCTCACCCAATGAAGCACTACATATGCGTAAAATTCTTCATATTTTCTCGTCTTAGCTTTCGGGTGACTTTCTTTTGTCTCATTATCTTTCTTTTCATCCCTGTTAAAATCTCTTCATGTTGTCTTCAGGTCCGTTCACTCACTTCATGTCGCCTGCTCGGTGCAAAATAAACCCGACACCATAGAGCTAAACCTCCCTTCGCACACTCTGACAATGAGAGCGCCACTGCTAACTACTGTACTGGATCTGCAATTACACTTTATTCTAGTACGGCAAAAAAAGCATGTTCCCCAGGGTCACACACGGCCCCCCGGGCAGCGCACCCACTATTTGAGAAGCACTGGTTTAGAGCTTTATAGGTAAGAAGAAGGGTTTTAAATTCTATTCTACATTTAATGGGACGCCAATGGAGAAAAGCTAATGAAAGGTGAAATATGATCTCTCTTACCAATGCCTGTCAGTAATCTTGCTGCAGCATTTTGGAATAATTGAAGGCTTTTAAGAGAGTTACTGGGGCAGCCTGAAAATAGAGAATTACAGTAGTCCAATCTAGAAGTAAAAATGCATGAACCAGTTTTTCAGCATCACTTTGAGACAGTATGCTCCTAATTTTGGCAATGTTCCTTGGGTGGAAGAAGGCTATTCAAGAGATTTGTTTTATATGTGAGTTAAATGACAAATCCTGGTCAAAAATGAGTTAGAGATTCCTTGCAGTACTACTGGGGGCCAGAGTTATGTCATTTAAAGTAGCGATATGGTTAAAAAACATGTTTCTTAGATTTTTAGGCCCAAATACAATAACTTCAGTTTTATCTTTCGTTTAGAAGAATAAAATTATACGTCATCCAGTCCCTTATGTCTTTTAGACATGCTTGTAGTTTGATTAATTGATTTGTTTTATCAGGTTTCATAGATAGATATAACTGCGTGTCATCAGCGTAGCAGTGAAAATTTACAGAGTGTTTTCTAATAATGTTGCCAAAGGGAGACATATATAGAGTAAAGAGTTTTCGTCCTAACACAGAGCCTTGTGGAATTCCATAACTAACTTTTGTGTATGTGGAAGATTCATCATTAAAATGAACAAATTGGAATCTATCTGAGAAATACGATTTAAACCAATTTAGTGCAGTTCCTTTAATTCCAATAACATGTTCTAGTCTCTGTAATAATATTCTGTGATCAATGGTGTCAAATGCAGCACTAAGATGTAGCAGAACTAGTAGTATAGAGACAAGTCCATTATCTGAAGCCAGAAGAAGATCGTTGGTGACTTTAATCAGTGCGGTTTCTGTGCTATGATGAACTCTAAATCCTGACTGAAATTCTTCAAACAAGTCGTTTCTGCGCAGGTGGTCACATAATTGTTTTGCAACTACTTTTTCAAGTATTTTAGAAGTAATCTATAATTGGCTAAGAAACCTGGATCCAGACTAAGTTTTTTAAGAAGAGGTTTGATTACAGCTACCTTATAGGCCTTTGGTACATATCCTGTTTGTAAAGATAGATTAATTATATCTAATACGAACATGTATAATAAGGGTAGCGCGTCTTTGAGCAGTCTAACTGGAATAGGGTCTAGCAGACATGTTGTTGGTTTAGATGCCATAATAGTTGAAGTTAACTCAGCAAAGTCTATGGGCACAAAGCAGTCTAAAAGGGACTGAGGACTTACTGATGATTCTAACTTCTGTTGTATTTGTGGGGAGGGTCTGGTGAATTTTATTTCTAATAGCTTTGATTTTGTTTGTGAAGAAGGTCATGAACTCATTGCTACATAGCGTTGAGGGAATACTAGTCTCAACTGAACTATGGCTCTTAGTCAGCCTGGCTACAGTGGTGAAAAGAAACCGGGGGTTGTTCTTGTTTTCCTCTATTAGTGATGAATAATAAGCTGTTCTGGCTTTACAGAGTGCTACTTTGTATAAGTATAAACTCTTTTTCCAGGCAAAGCTTGATTCTTGTGAATGAGTGGAACGCCACTTCCTTTCTAGTCTTCGTGACGCCTGCTTTAAATTGCGGGTTTGCGAGCTATACCATGGAGATCGCCTGTTCAGATTTAATGCCTTGTTTTTCAGAGGGGCAACACTATCAAGTATGGAACGTAAAGATGCTGCATAATTATCATTAAGGTAATCAACTTGTACAGGAGTACAGTTAATGAGGCTACTCTCAGTTATATCGGTACATGTTGAAGTAAATGATGATCATTTCCTTAAATTTGTTCAGTGTTTTCAGATAAACACCTACTGAAGCAAAACTTTTTTCTAGCGGCTGTGTAGTCCATGAAATTAAATTCAAATGTTATTAGGAAATGGTCAGAGAGAACAGAATTATGAGGAAATACTGTTAGTTTATCATTTCAATGCCGTATGCAAGGACAAGGTCTAGGGTGTGACTAAAACAATGAGTGGGTTCTTTTACATTTTGAGAGAAACCAATTGAATCTAATAATGAAGTAAATACCGTATTGAGGGAGTTACTGTCAGCATCTACATGAATGTTAAAATCGCCCACTATGACGACTTTATCTGCACTAAGCACTAAGTTGGCTAGAAAATCTGAGAATTCCGTCAAAAATTCAGAATGAGGGACTGGAAGACGGTACACAATAAAAAATAGAAGTGGATTTTGAGTTTTCCAAATTGGGTGTAAAAGGCTCAGAGTAAGACTCTCAAACGAGTTATAACTATGTTTAGGTCCAGGGTTTATTGGTAAACTTGAGTGATAGATTGCTGCTACTCCTCCACCTCGGCCTGAGCTTCTAGGAACATGATAGTTAATATGACTTGGGGGGGTCGACTCATTTAAACTAACATATTCTTCCTGCTGCAACCAGGTTTCAGTGAGACAAAATAAATCGAATTGATGAACGCTTATCAAGTCATTTACTAACGGAGATTTAGATGAGAGATATCTGATATTTAATAATCCACATTTAATTGTTTTAGTTTTTTGTTCAGTAAGAGGAGCAGTCCTGATTTTTATTAAGTTATTATGATTAACTCCTCTTGTGATTATTTTTAGTAAAATTTAGTTAATCGGGGAACAGATTCAGTCTCTATAGGAATGTGGGAGTTGTGGGGGGGTGACGGCGGTAAGGATACTGCAGAGAGCCTTGTAGGACTGGATCTCTGTGTCCTAGGCTCAACTCTGGACTGTCAATCTTTTGGTATTCTAATAAAATCAGCCATAATTTTTGATAAGACAGACGCACCATCAAATGTAGGATGGATGCCATATCTCCTAATTAGCCTAGGTTTTCCCCCAAAACCTTTCCAATTGTCTATTTAGCCCACATCGTTTGCTGGATACCACCTAGACAGCCAGCGGTTGAGTGACGACATGCGGCTATGGCAGGGGTCCAGAGAAAACTGCGGAGTCCGACATTGTCTTGTGCCCCTTGTGCCCCATACACCGCATGACCCTGAGTGCCTCATGCTGGCGAACAGACAACCTGTGACGGTATCCAACCGGAGACAGCCAGCTGCTTATATCCCTTAAGTACCTGGCATATCCTCCAATAAGAAGGCACAGCAAAGGAAGTTCAGTCTGCCAAGTCAGTACTGGTGCACTTCCATACTACATCACTCAATCCATCACTCCATCATGATTTGGTGCTGCCTCTACTGTTGCAGTGTATCATTGGCTAAGCTGAGAGGATGATTGAATACATTATGCCATTGCTCTCGGGTTGGAGACAGCCAGCTTTCTTTAAAACACAAACAAGAACAAACGCACCGTACATAGGCCAGTCATTGTTAGGGTCACTCCTACACACACCACTTTCCCTCACGGAGCCGACCAACACAAACACAAACCCCTAATACCCATAGTCCCCAGAGACCCCACCTCTGGCCTACAGGCCGGTTCGCTACCATTCTTTTTGGTACATATGCATGTGTATTTTAACTATTTGTGTGTTTTAATTGATCCTATTCTGTGTGATTTATTTTTTTTATGTTTCATGGTTTTCTGGGTATTTGTTTGATTTATTTCTTGCACGTTCTAAAATCCTTTGAATTTGAAAGTAAATTCATTTATACTAGAATTAATTTCCATATTGCATGTGTTAGATCCACTTTACTCCTTTGACATAATTATCCACTCCGAACCTGTTACAAGTTTGGACTGAACTTCGGAAGTCCAAGAGTGTGAGTTCCGAAGAAGTGTGGGGCGGTTTAGAGTGCATGCTGAGAGAAAAGATGGAGAAGGACTAACAGACAGTAGCAGCAGAATCAGGAAACTGCAGGGGGACCACAATGTCAGCAGGCACAAAGGGAGAAATGACAGAGGGAACACAAGCAATGATTGTTAAATGTTGTTGCTCACGTCTGATTTCAAGGATCTGTATGGTTGTAACTAATTCGTTTTAATACTAGTGCTGGCATAGATGGCTTCTTTTTTATAAATTGAATTAAATTAAATATATAAGCTCCCTTGCCTTTAGCTGGATAGTTGTTCTTTGTCTCCTTTACTTATACCTGTGCTTTGTCCAAACAACGCTCTGTTTAAACTAGACATACTGTACATGCTTCAAATCTAACTAAAATGCTTCAGAAAGAAATAAAAGACAATGGCAATGAACCTTAGACACCTTACAAAAACGTCACGTTCTGTAACAAAACAAAAAAGAAACTTTGGTGTTATGGACTTTTAGGCCCCTGTAATTCCAGCGTACGCAGATGGTTACCGTTCCTTGTGTAACACTTGTTCTGCTCTCTGCAGAGCACCATGCCCCACCAGGAACCTTTTAGATGAGGTGATTGTTGTGGTGCTGGGTTTTCCTCCAATCAATAAACAAATAAATAAAGTGTTGCCCACCCCAACATCACTGTGACAAATATGCTTGTTGTAAGTTGTAAGAAAAATTTTAGTAATTTGTCTCTATGTACTTAACTAAAAGTATGTGTTAAAACATGGTGATGTGTGTTGGTGCTGCCTGGAGCCCTGTTAAAAAAACATGTAAGGTAATAAAATATTGTCATGCTATAATGATTTTTTTTTTCTTTAGAATCTAAAATACCCACATCCTCCAGGAACCAGCACTAATCTCTGTGGTAAAAATCTTCTTATTTTAAGCCGGTGTAAACACAAATAGAGAACCATGTTTACGTAAATAACACAATGTATTATTGTAGGGAAAGTTGCAGCTACAGTAGGTGAGTCAAATCTAGACCTCTTCTCTGTTTACAAGCACTGCGTATTAAACTGAACATTAACTGCTGCTAAGATGGTAATATTTTTTTAATATATTGCATGCAAGTATATTATGGCCATTTCTTCTATGATACACATTTCTTGATCTAACTCTAAGTCCCTACCGGGATTTGCAAAGTTGCAACAAATTAAACAAAACCAAAGTAAAGTATTGACCATAAAATTAATACCTTTGAACCTTTTAAAAACAGTCTAAAATTAAACATTAGATTGAAACGGTTTCAAAAACTGAATCTGTGAAATCCAGACTGCTGTTTCAGAGCAAGAATGTTGTGTGTTTGCATCCTTGCCTGACTGTGGCCTTTTTGTGTGGAGTTTTTGCGTGTTCTCTCTGTGCTTGTGGGGGTTTCCTCCAGGTACTCAGTTTTCCTCCCACATTCCAAAAACACAGTTAGGTTAATGTTTAGCATTTATTGGAGTGACAGAATTCAAATTTCAGATACCTGAAATTGATTTATAACTAATCAAAACTGTAACTCAAGATATCTGAAAGTACATTTCAACTAGTCACTTTATTTAAGATATCTGTAAATACATGTTGACTAGTCAGAATGTTCCATTGACTTGAATGGGAAACCAAATTTAAGATATCTACAATTCAATTCTGACTATTCATTATTTGAATTATAGATATGTTTTATTTACATTGTGACTGTGTTGCATTTTGTCAAAATTCAAATTACACATATCTTGAATGTGGAAGCGACAAGAGAAGGACTCTTAAGTGGTGGACTAATCTGGGCCTGCTTGAACGGGGTAGGAGGTAGGTACAGCTTATACTGCAGTTACTACTCAGCTCTCAAATATGCTGCTTTAGTTTTAGACTGCTGGATAACTCTTGACTTTATTATGTAAGTGAGATGATTTTTTTTTGTAAATATGCATTAAATTAAAGATTTTAATTCCCTTTTGTACTGCTGACATGTTCCCCCACATTTGGCAGATGTAGGTATGTCTATGTGCTGTGTGGCAACAACATGTAGGTGCAGTTCACACTTCTGCCTGATGATAACCTGGACGACTTCCAGTTCAGCTTGCATTTAATAAGCAGCAGTCCCAGACAGGGAAGGATGAGGAGGTGAGAGTTGAAATTTATAGCTCTTTGGACACACACACACACACACACACATACACACAAACACAGACACACACTTTCAGCTCTCTATATTATTATTACCTTCTAGACATTAATAATTCAGGGGCTGAAACTAATATGAAAGGCTCATACAGCTGAGATTGAAGGAAACTCCCTCTAGATAATACAATAGCTCATATCTTATATTGTCTTTATGATAAAGCAAATACAAGTAAAAGGCGCAAAAGAAAATAAAAGGTTTATATGAGGTCAGCATTTACTCTGATGGTGTCTAGAAACAAGCAAAACACAGGACTGGAAGTACAAACTGTGCATACACCAAGTGTCACCACACTTAAAATGCTGGTTATTGGAAGAACATCACTCACATCAGAGATTTTTCCTGCTGCTGTGTTATGGCTGAGATGGACCTTGTATGCTCTCCAAGTAGCTGTGGGTGACTTTAGGATGAAGCCATTGAGCTCACCTGCAAAATCCTGCTAAGGTTAAATGTTTTTATAAAAGCTTTATGTGTTATAACGTCAGAGTCATGAATTTAGTGTTACTTGGGTAAAATTGGATTTTATGGAGTCTAAACAAATTAACAAATTGACTTACTAAGGAAAAGGAAACTATACTTGTGTAGATTTAACAAGAAATTTGAAAAAAAATAAAACACGCTCAAATTTGCCCCACATTTAAAAATAGAAAATGTCACAGAACTAACGTAAGTTGGAAACAGCTGAACAATAACAGGGCCTCATTTTAGTGGAGTGCTGCTGTATCTAAACGACTCTGCTCAAATGTTTCTGCTGTTAATGTATTTATTATTATTCATTTTGTTATCTTCATCTCTTTACTTGTATTCCCCAGTAGTAACTTCACATTCCCAGTCAAGAAATGCACAATAAGGGCAATGGTATACACTCAAAAAAATAAAATGATTTTATCATAACACCTTAAGTGCATCTAATCCAATCAAGTAAATAAAGTATGTCTTGAACATGTTATTTCAACACTACATATTGTTGTTGGTACAAATTGATTGAAACATGTTTATTTAATTTCTTAGCATTTTATTGTATCCAAATATTTGTTTTTCGTTAGTCTAGTATATTTCTTTCTAATTCACTCTACATCAATAAACTTCTTCAAGACAACTAGTTAATGTCTTGTCAGTGTTCCTAAATTCAGTATTGTTTAATAAAGTAATATGGTTTTTCGTAGTTTTCCTAAAATGTCATCTTGTCTCAGATTTGTTTTACACAAGCAATAGAAAGCATGAAATTAATAAAGACTCACTAATTTACTTAATGCACAGAAAACATACACCAATTTAACATTTTATTTCCACACATTTTTGTTTACCAACAATACAATCTTGACCCTTTGGGACAAAAAGCAACGTCACTAGATTAGTGTTTTAAGTTTTTGAAATTTCTAACAAGCCACTGAAACACTAAACTTTTCAGAAATACCTCCCAACATAAAAGTGAACTTACAAATGAAGCAAGATAAATGCTATGCAACAACAGTTTTTCAAGTTTGAAATGATCCATAGACCTAAATTCCTTTATAACAGTTACCACTGTAGCTCTTTTAGTTGTGTTTGAGCAGGACCACTACACTCATAAAAAGTATTCAAACGTTTGTAACAACTGACATAAGTCCATATTGTACTCTATTAATTAACAAACTTCCTATTTTAACATTTCTCCAGTGGAGGAAGAAAATACAAAGAAACACTTGGTTATTTGTTTTAACTTTTAGCAGTCTTATTTAAGCTCACAGTCGAGACATCTATGATGAATTGTGCCAAAAATAACAGTTTTCCACATACATGAAGAAAACAAATCTTGCAGAACTCCAGAAAGCACAGTCTTGTTTAAGCTCACCTACTCCTGAAGCTGGTTTTTGAGGAACTGCACCATGGATGTCAGAGAAAAATCTTATGCAGCAATCAAAACATGCATTTATTTTGTAGTGGGCAGCATACTTCCAAAGAGCAAATTGGTCCAAATATAAGAGCACAAGTCATGATGTGCCCCAAGCCTCTGACATGTTTCAGAACTTCAATTACGACACCAAAGTCCTGTGGGTAATCATCAGGCAGTGCACCATCCTACAGTACCACGTATACTCTCCATCACAGCTTGCTCAATGGGACTGTGTGTTAGGATCTGAACCCTGTAGGAATGAATAAAAAAGGAGTCATGTGAACAAGAAATATAATATTAGGCGCAGCAAGATGCAGAAAGCAAGACGCAGACAGCAAGGGCAGAATTTAAGGCAACAGTTAATAAGAGCAGCTTGTGGAAAGCAAACAGTCAGAGATAGTAATGAAATAAAGACAAACATATAAAATCAAAATGAAATTAACACTTAATAATTAAGTATTCACTGGATAAACATTGAAGAAAACATCCAGAAACCTGTCCCACTCATTCCATATCCACCTCCTTGTCTAACCATAACATAATGACCACCTGTGCAATCTAAGGCAGCACCTCTTCATGAATTGTTCTTTTACTAGGTTATACGTTCTCAGTTTTGAGGTTGAAATTATCAGACATAATGATAATTCTACTATGTTTTCACTACTGAGGTCAAAGTGGGTAGTGTAGTTGTACTGGAGTGCATTGTAATGTTTTGGCCACATTATTCATTTTACATAGGGTGGTCAATTCTGACTACGCACTCCAGAACAACTCCACAAAAAATCTGAACTTCACAAATGTGAAAAGACTTGGCAAAACTTCAGGGTATGTGAAACACAAACTATTTTCTCAGTAACTTACCATATATTCCTTCTCTGTGACATCTTTTGTTTTTGATTCAGGTAAGTTCAAGGATGTAAGCTATTCTGGTATGTGTAGTGTCAGCCTGTAGAATCAAAAGGTTAAATATAAGAAAAGGCTTAAACAAAAAATTGAGAATGATGATGTAAGCTTTATAAAAAAAAAGCACAACACAAACCTTAGAAATGCCAATCTCGAAGTGTCATATTTTTCTTACAGCTGCCCCAATGTTGCACCAGGAGATCTCCATCAATTCGGATGAGTATTTATCATTGAAGAATGTAGACAGTAAGGTTACAGCATTAACTCCTTATCAATCTGAAAAACATTTAAATCATTTGTCACCGATTGGTATCATAAGCAATTTGTAAAAAAAAAAAGAAAACAGTTTTTCTTTAAACCTTACTGTACACGTATGAATAAGAGGTCCAATAGTGAGAAGGTAGTGCTTTAAAGATTGACTTTCTTTAAAGAAAGCTTTATGATGAGGTTGATGTTTGACAAAAGGTTTCCTGTATATCTGGCAGTGTTTACTGAGTTTGTAATTCAAGACATGATATAGATTAGTTGATCTCCATCCTGGTTATCAAGGACCCCTGTCCTGCCCCCTCCCCAGTGGATTAACCCAAATGGACAGAGGCTACAACAAGCCAGTTGTTGAGATGCAAAATGTCATGCCAGTCATCCTCTGGAGCAATGAGACTAATGAGGTGACAACGATTAGTTTTATCTCCACATTTATACTTGAATTTGGACAAATTGTTAAGTTTGTCTAAAGTGAAGTATTTTTAGACGTGCAAGCTCCACTGGCATAATTCCCTCAAGTCGCTTTTTGTGCAGCTCATATCTTTAAAAATGTACATAAACAATTTAAATATAGACAAAGATACTGATGGCCACTTTTGTTATGTTGACAGATTTACAATGTTTTAATAATGTGTACCTACAGCTGGCCTCCGTAACAATGCCTGCATTTCCATGTACATATCACTGAAAGGGAAAAATCAGTTATGTTAGTGTTTTATGAAAAAATACCATGTATAATGTGTACACAAACAGAGCAGAGTTTGTGCAGCTCTAAAAGAAAAAAATATATATTCACTTCATTTCCACCAGGCATAAAACACTGTACTCTGTACCTATCATAACTTTCAGTTACATTTATTAGGACATTACAGGGCATTTGATTGTATGACTTTTCATTTTTCAAATTGTGTGGTATTCAGAAAATCCGTGAAGTGTCATGTTTGGATGTAAGTGGTGTCATGTACACACATGAAGAGCCTCAGTGCTACCGGACTGCATTAAGGTTAGCTTCACTGAAAAGTACCACTAAAGATTTACTCAACACGAACATTCGGCGTTTCAGCACCAATCGTTTGTCAGTGGACCCGAATTATACCGTTAAATAAAGGTCAAAGGTTGAGGTTACTTTACGTCTATGTGTAGCAGAAATAACTTATACACAGACATTAAAAAACAGCTGGTTCGGATTATGTAAGGAGCTCGTTGAACAAACTCGTACAGACGGAAAAACGGTGTTTCAAGCTAACGTTCAATTTTGACAAAACAAATCTGCTAAAAAAATGTCAAGAAGCGTCTAATAACAATTTTTACTAATCACCAGTCCCACAGTAATAATTAAAAACAGGTGTATTTTGTACTTACCTCTAAGTTCAAGGATGTTTAGCGATGAAATACAGGATTGAAATGCGCAACTTCCTCAACAATTTTAATTTCCCGCTTCTTCGACCTCCGGATTTCCAGGGTTGATGATCATGCGGAGTAGAGACTCGTTGTTTTGAGGCGCTTCATTCTCATTGGATGAACAGGTGCTGATCTAACTCACCTGAATTTTCTTTCACTCATTTCCAACAAACAAGAATGAATCGTTTAACGTAACGAAACTTGTTATATTCTGTATGTCAAACATCCTTGTATTTTGCAAATCCAACAATCCACTTTTGGACTTTTTTTAATGTGTAGCCGAAATAGCCAAAAGATGGCAGTTGTTAATTCAGTTAAGTTGGGACACAGTGATTGGCTGTTCAGATTAGCAAATTGGTAGTAATAGAACTGACGAAACCAAGCAAACAACCAATTCAAGAAAAAAAGTGATTATTTAACCAACCACATGACTAACTGAAGACATTGAAGAGCAGTTGATCTGCAGATTTAGGAGAGGCCAGTTGTCTATGTTTTATTCTTTATGGTTTGTTTAACCACAGCCATAACTCGTTGACTGTCCTAATTTTTTAGTGGGATTAAATCCACCAACATGGTAACTTGTTTTGCAAACTCGCAACTATGCAAAGAGAAAGTAAATCTCGGCAAAAGTGCAAATCCATTTAAAATTTGTTTAGGAAGGAGATTTATTGTTTCTAGATGCACAGACGTTCGCACTGTTTCCCTGTGTCAGGACTGAGTAGGAACCTTCGTCAGCCACCTCCTGTTTGTATCCAGCAGCTGGACGAGAGAGGAGACAAATAGTCCTTTACTATCTGATTTTACACAATCACACCTTTCAGTGTGATATTTAGTGGCCATTAAACTTTTTTAGGAATCGTTGTCTCATGTCTCTTGAACCTTTTTGGTGTGCGTACAAATACAACACTACTGGTGCAGGAGAAATCAGGTAACTCTTCTGCTGCATGTATAGAAATATTTCTAGTAACCAGATGCTAACCAGTAACCAGAAAGAGGTATTAATCATCACATGACTTTTTAGATGTTTTTAGAAAATGGCGGTTAAAGTATAAACAAAAGAAGTTCCTCTTCCCAAACTGTTATTTCAAGTTTTTCTGTTGGTTTTTATTTTTGGTTGTTATTCATTTTAAGAACTGTAACTGTAATTGTAATACAGAGAAAACTGATGTAGAATGCCGTAGAAACTCCAATGAAGCAAATGGAAATGCATTATCGTTACCAGTTGTTGTCAGGGTTCGGGTGGACTTGCATCACATGCTGGCCATGATGGACCTGCAGGGACAGTATAAACATTTGACACAGACTTTCACCTTTGAGCCCTGCTCTCTCTGCCCACTGTTTTGTTCTCTCACTCTCGGTTTCATCCCTGGTCCTGCTGTCCCTTTCCTTTATTTTCTCTCTCTACACCACCAGCCCATTGCACCCAGTTATTCTCAGTCTCTAATTATTATCTGTCACTTCCAATCACTCCTCCTCCAATACCTTTCCTTATCTCAATTGTCCAAGTAATCACCCACAGTCCTGCCTGTCCTCACCGGTTATCATTTTGTGAGTTAGTTTGTTCCTGCCTTTAACTCCTTTTCACCATTCTTTCCCTTCTAGTTCGTCGTGGTTGTTGTTTTTTTGTCTGTCATTCACTCTGCTTCCTGGATAACCTGTATTCTGACCTACATTCAGCTGGTTTGCCTCCACTTATCTGCCCCATTACTGCTTGTAATTAAAGCTGTAATAAACAGCTAAGTAGTTGCTATAGTTGCATTCAAGCATAATTTTTTTTTAAATGTTTGGATGACAATTTTGTTTCCCCAAAAATTAATAAATTATACTCATCAGTATAAACTTAAGTAAATGAGCCAAATACAGCTGGTACCAAAGGTGTAGGTTTTGGAGATGTGTTTGGGACCACTTGAATCCCACATAAGGATCAGGGGAGATGGGGGCAAAAACATGAATGAGGAAACATGCAATGACAAATATACATATTCGATACAGGTAACGGTCTTGTTTTATTGTGTTTAACAACAGATGAGGGATTGGAGTTGGTGCTGACTAATTTAATTATATCTATATATAATATATACATAAGGTGCAAAGTTCTTCAGATTAATTTGAGTTAGCATTTTAGTAAATGTAGATATTTTTGTGTGACAACCATTCAGCCTACCATCAAACACTTACCATCATATTTCCAATTACAATGTGTGACACTAGCTGTAGGTACAGATGTGGCAGGTCCAGCTGGTCTTTCACCTACAATACAACACACAGAACTGCAGTAGCCTGTGAGGGAAGTTTTTTGATCAATGACCATCTGATTGATCAATGACCATCTGACCATCTGTTCACACTTCTGGCAGAGGCCAGACAACGAGTCCCCGCCACTCAGGAGGTAGCCCACGGGAACTTGACACCTTAACAGACCCTATTGTTTCTTTGAATCCTTGTTGGCACCTTGAGCAGACCTTCTGTCTGGACTTTGTTACCCTGACCCCCTTCAGGTAGCTGTCCCAACAGGGGAGTAACAGAGACTTGCTAATTAAGGACTCCTGATCAATGAATATGATTTGCATAGTGGAGCAGATAAAACACACACACATCCTGACAAAGGGCATCAGAAACAGTCTGATCCACCCGGGTGACACTGCTCCGTGCTGTTCTTCTCTCTGTTTCTGGTTTTCTTGTGTTTTACTGAATTGTTCATTAAATTGCTCAGTGATCATTTTCAGTTGACTCTTGTTTCTAACTTGCTTTCCAAGTTTTTGGCCATAACATAGCCTACATTGCAATACTAACTGGTAGTAAAAATAATTATTTGCAGTTAAAATGTTGTTATGATGATGACTACATGTACATTTTATTGTTAGGTGTGTGGGGTTGTCTGTTGTAGTATGGCAAGTTTGTTTTTACATCCACTGTTTCAAAAAAGTTAGGAGGATGTGTAAAACATGAATAAAACAAAATGATTTGGAAATCAACTCATATATTTTTTTCACAGCAGACCATAAACAACATATCAGATGTTGAAAATGTATTACCATTTCAGAGAAAATAGACCATCCTGTCTCTAAAAACTGGTCCATGCATTTGTTACTTATACATTGGACTACTGTAATTCTCTAAGTTCATTTTGGCCCTTCACCAAACTCACCAAAAAGCCTTCAATTAATCCAAAATGCTGCAGGAATGGAATTAGCAAGATTTCAGTTCAGATTTTCAGAATCATATTTCACCTTCATTAGGATCTCTTCATTGGTTTCCCGTTAAATGTACAATAGAGTTTAAAACCGTTCTTCTTACCTATAAAGCTCTCAACAGTCAAGCTCCATCCTACCTAAAAAATGTTTACTATCAGATCATCCTAATAGACCACTTCAATCTCACAATGCGGGCCTACTTGTGGTAGGTAGGTAGAGATATAAGAGGTTTCCCTTTCAGTGTAAGGGCAGCTGCTAGAGTAAGAAGGAGGGTTTGTAGACATGAGAACAAGAGGGCTGACATTTCTGAGGGCAATTACCTCAGCCACAGCCAAGATGTGACATGTGTACGTTTCGTGTTTTTAAGCAGGAGGAACAAGTGTCCTGGGATTCGAAGATCTATGTGAAGCATGTGAAGGAGTCAAGGAGCAGCCCTGTTCTGACAGTCATAGTTTGACAGCTGTGTAGTTGATGTGTGTATCCCTAACTTCTTACAAAACTGGCACCTTGATCTGAGCAGATTCTTACAGCAGAACCCCGATCCAGCAGGAACCGTCTGAGGGCTTTCATAAAGCTGGAAGAATCCACTCCCTTCCAGAATTGATCCTTGACACTCGTTCTTTATGAATTACTGTGCATGTTTTTCCTTAATTACAATACTCAATACTGTTTAAAAATATATATATATTACATTTTTATATATTACATATATTAATTTTTTTAAGATTTGAAGTTATACTTGAGGATTATTTCACATTTTCACATAGCACTTTCATACAATACTGGTACCCAAAGTAATGGATGATAGTAGGGAATTGTATTATTCCAATTGAGAAGTAAATTCAGTCTGTTCATGACATTATTTTCTTGTCTGAAGTACGTTGAGAACATATCCTGTCAAAAATAACTTGTAAGGTCTATGGCTAGGGAACATATTTCCTTTGGAGAGATTTTAAGGACCAAATATTTAACTTTACCAATCATGTGAAAATAATCTAGCCACAGGGGTTGCAAGCCAGTAACTTCTGTGCCGGTCCCAAGCCCGGATAAATAGAGAGGGTTGCGTCAGGAAGGGCATCCGGCGTAAAATTTTGCCAAGTACAACCATGCGAGTCATCCATACCACTTTCATACCGGATCGGTCGAGGCCCGGGTTAACAACGACCGCCACCAGTGCTGTTAACCTACAGGGTGCCGGTGGAAATTGGACTACTATTGGTCGAAGAAGGAGAGGAGGCAGAAGGGTGCGTGGTCAGAGAGAGAAGGGGAAAGGCAGGAGCTTAGATTTGAGAGTAGGGACTCTTAACGTTGGCACAATGACAGGGAAAGGTAGAGAGCTGGCAGACATGATGGAGAGAAGGAAGGTAGATGTACTGTGTGTGCAAGAGACGATGTGGAAAGGCAGCAAAGCACGTAGTATTGGAGGAGGATACAAACTGTTCTACCATGGTGTGGATAGGAAGAGAAACGGAGTAGGAGTGATCCTGAAGAGGGAGTTTGTGAACAATGTTCTAGAGGTGAAAAGAGTCTCAGACAGGGTGATGAGCCTAAAGCTAGAAATCGAAGGTGTGATGGTGAACATAGTCAGTGGGTATGCTCCACAAGTTGGCTGTGAGTTAGAAGAAAAGGAGAGATTCTGGAGTGAGTTTGATGAGGTTGTAGAGAGTATCCCCAGAGGAGAGAGAGTAGTTGTTGGAGCAGACTTCAATGGGCATGTTGGTGAGGGGAACAGAGGTGATGAGAAAGTGATGGGCAGGTTTGGTGTAAAGGACAGGAATCCAGAAGGACAGATGGTAGTGGACTTTGCTAAGAGGATGGAAATGGCTGTAGTTAACACTTACTTCCAGAAGAGAGAGGAACATAGAGTGACATACAAGAGTGGAGGTAGGAGTACACAGGTGGACTACATCCTATGTAGACGAGGTCATTTGAGAGAGGTTAGTGACTGTAAAGTGGTGGTAGGAGAGAGTGTAGCCAGACAGCACCGCATGGTGGTGTGTAAGATGACTCTGGTGGTCAGGAAGAAGAAGAGAGGAAAGTCAGAAAAGAAGACCAAGTGGTGGAAGCTAAAGAATGAAGAAACTTGTAAGGAATTCAGGCAGAAGTTGAGACAGGCTTTGTGTGGTCAGGAAGAGCTTCCAGGTGACTGGGAAACTACAGCAGAGGTAATTAGGGAAACAGGTAGGAAGGTGCTTGGTGTGTCATCTGGTAAGAGGAAAGATGATAAAGACACTTGGTGGTGGAATGAGGAAGTACAGGACTGCATCCAGAAGAAGAGGTTAGCTAAAAGGAAGTGGGATGTAGAAAGGACTGAGGAAAGTAGACAGGAGTACAAGGAAGTGCAGCGCAGAGTGAAGAGGGAGGTGGCAAAGGCCAAACAGAAAGCTTACGATGAGCTGTATGACAGGTTAGACACGAAGGAAGGAGAGAAGGACTTGTACAGGATAGCCAGACAGAGAGATAGAGATGGGAAAGATGTGCAACAGATAAGGGTGATTAAAGACAGAAATGGAAAGGTGCTAACAAGCCAGGAGAGTGTGCAGAGAAGATGGAAGGAGTATTTTGAGGAGCTGATGAATGAGGAAAATGACAGGGAAAGAAGGGAGGAAGATGTGGATGTTGTGGAGCAGGAAATAGGAGAGATTAGAAAGGATGAGGTGAGGAAGGCTCTGAAAAGGATGAAGAGCGGAAAGGCTGTTGGCCCTGATGACATACCTGTGGAGGTGTGGAAGTGTCTAGGAGAGACAGCAGTGAAGTTTCTGACAGGTCTGTTTAACAGGATTTTAGAGAGTGCGAAGATGCCTGAGGGATGGAGGAGAAGCGTTCTGGTGCCGATCTTTAAGAACAAGGGTGACACGCAGAACTGTAGCAACTATAGAGGGATAAAGCTGATGAGCCACACAATGAAGCTGTGGGAAAGAGTAGTGGAGGCCAGGCTTAGGAAGGAGGTGGAGATTTGTGAGCAGCAGTATGGTTTCATGCCCCGTAAGAGCACCACTGACCCTATTTTCGCTTTGAGGTTGTTGATGGAAAAGTACAGAGATGGTCAGAAGGAGCTGCATTGTGTGTTTGTGGATTTAGAGAAGGCGTATGACAGGGTGCCGAGGAGGAGCTGTGGTACTGTATGAGGATGTCGGGAGTGGCAGAGAAGTACGTCAGAGTAGTTCAGGACATGTATGAGAGAAGCATGACGGTGGTGAGATGTGCCGTAGGTCAGACAGAGGAGTTCAAGGTGGAGGTGGGACTACACCAAGGATCGGCTTTGAGTCCCTTCTTGTTTGCTATGCTGATGGACAGGTTGACAGATGAGGTCAGACAGGAATCTCCTGGACAATGATGTTTGCAGATGACATTGTGATTTGCAGTGAGAGTAGAGAGCAGGTGGAGGAACAGCTGGAGAGGTGGAGGTTTGCTCTGGAAAGAAGAGGTATGAAAGTCAGTCGTAGTAAGACAGAATACATGTGTGTAAACGAGAGGGATCCAGATAGAAGTGTGAGGGTACAGGGGGCTGAGGTGGTGCAGGAGTTTAAGTACTTGGGGTCAACAGTTCAGTCTGATGGGGAGTGTGGAAAAGAGGTGAAGAGGCGAGTGCAGGCAGGTTGGAATGGGTGGAGGAAAGTGTCAGGAGTGTTGTGTGACAGAAGAGTGTCAGCAAGACTCAAAGGAAAGGTGTACAGGACAGTGGTGAGACCAGCTCTGCTCTATGGGTTAGAGACAGTAGCAGTGAGAAAGAGACAAGAGGCAGAGATGGAAGCAGCAGAGATGAAGATGTTGAGGTTCTCCTTAGGAGTGACAAGGTTGGACAGAATTAGGAAAGAGCTCATCAGAGGGACAGCAAAACAAAGTCAGAGAGGCCAGATTGAGATGGTTTGGACATGTGCAGAGGAGGGATAGTGATTATATTGGTAGAAGGATGTTTGAGATGGAGCTGCCAGGCAAGAGGGCAAGAGGACGACCAAGGAGGAGATATATGGACGTTCTAACAGAGGACATGAGGTTAGCTGGTGTCAGAGAGGAAGATGCCCAGGATAGAGTAAAGTGGAAAAGGATGATTCGCTGTGGCGACCCCTGATGGGAAAAGCCGAAAGAGTAGTAGTAGTAATCATGTGAAAATACACTGGTCCAAACGTTGATAAATTGATTAAAAATTAACTAATCTCTGGTGAGTATTTGTACAAGCTAAATATAGATTAAATATTAATCCTGTTTTGCCATTTTAAAATAAGTGTCTGAAATTGCCCAAAACTTTAGAACTGCCTTTGTTGTCATTTAAAGGCCTGTGGTTTTTGCCAGCAAAGCATTTTCGATATATCCTCTGCTTCCCACTGTGGGTATTTTGATTGGCCCATCCATCAGCCTGGTGGCAATTGTTCTGTTACATTTTTCTGGCACAGATATACACATTTCCCTGTTGTTAACAATACATGTAATGGTGCATATATAAGCACTAGCACTTCAACATGAAAAACAGGATAAATCAAGTAGCAATAAATGTGTTTATTAGTTTATTCTATTAGACAAGCTTTCTAGTGTAACATTTGGGGTGGGGTGGGGTCAAGGATACTCAAGGGGGACTCAGGACTTTTACAATAGGGTCAATTCATATCAGTGTAGGAGTTCTGACACACAATAAGTGTCTAAGTGTCTGGGGGGGTTGGAGTGAATGCCAGCTATAATTAAATGATGTAAAGCCTACACTATAGGCTTGACATCATTACTTATAGCTGGGATTCTCCTGATAATAAAAAAAAACTAAATCTGTTTCACAAATGCATTATAGTGTCAGATTGGTGGTAATATATGGAATAAGGACCAAGGATGGTGACGACGGCGGGGTGTGTAAAATCATGATTCATTTAAATAACAAAAACTCTCCAAAAGGGAGGACGAGAAACATACAAACAAACCCTAAACAAACTAAGGGGAAAAACTAAGGTCACAAAAAAAAAAAAACTAAGAAATAGAAAGCAAGAAGTGAAGATCCTACTGACAAAAATGAAAAATCTCACAAACTAAACTAACCAGGGGTGGGGACTAAATAGTGATAATGAAATAAAGGGAACACCAAGGAAAATAACGACACAATAAAATAACCAAATAAGTCAAGAAAATAAGAACAAGCAAAATAACTCAACAGAAAATTTATCTACAACAAGAGAAAACTAGTGACTCAATAAAAAACCTTGTAACACAAACAGACTAACAAAAGATGCAGAAAAGAACAAAGAAAAGAACTAAACTAACCAACACAGAAGGCGACGAGGCTAACAACTAAAAGGTGGAGACAATTAACAGGTACAAACATGTAATCCAACAAAGAATCTAACAAAGAACAAAACAAACAAACAAACAAACCAAACAAGGATTAAACAAAGTGGACAAAACCTTAGACCAAGCGTGGACCAATGAGCATGAATGAATAAACAAATGAAGGAACAAAAAAGTATACAAGTGTCCAAGTGAGTGAAAGAGAGAGAGACAAACCAAAAAAATGTGAAGGGAGAACGGGATTTTAAATAAACAGGAAGACAGGTGAAACCAATAAGGACAAACGAGAAAAGTAAAGCAACCGAAGAAACTCACAGGAAAGAAAAAGCAATACTACAAAATAAAAGGCCACAACAGGAAATTAACAAAAACAACACCAACAAAAGTCTCAAATCTTGACATACAGGGTCAATAGTTCAAGTGACAAATCCATTTCCACTGTCGTTCACAATGTGCTGCTCCACCTTGAACAATAAGAAGCATTCACCCGGCTACTGCCACAGTCATACCCAGCAGAGTGTTTATAATCTACACATCAATCACAAACTGTAGATACAAAACGTCTCAATGGACCAGCAAAAACAAGCTAACCGAGAACAACACTCAAAATACAAAAAACAAAAGAAATGTTGATAATTTTAGGAAAAAGCAGGAAGATCAGGGGCCACTCTATATAAACAATGAATGGAAACGGTGTTGACTATTTTAACCTTACTCTCACTCTCTCGAAGGTCTCCATAATCGGCTGCAACTTGTCTCACTCTCTCTGAATTCGTTGTTACGTGGAGGTTTTTCTCATCAACTCTTTCAGTTTTTACTTTGAGTTTATTTGTTACTATGTGTTTATCATTTCACCCGCCCTTGGTTCTTCTACTTCTGCAACTCCCTTCCCACTACTCACGATCTCCAGCTTGGCAGTTTTTCTCTGTCTAACTTTTATTATTACTCATCTTTCTTCTCCAGACTCCTGCATAGTTCCCTGTGTCCGATCTCCTAAGAAGTGTGTTTACCTCCTGTCACCCGTTCTACTCACCACTATACTTTATTCTCAATAACCTGCCTTTCCTTCCCAGATTTAAGTTTCTGGGCATCCACATATAACAAGGCCTTTCATGGACAATAAAGAGTAGCTTTGGTTAAGACGGCACAACACGCACTATAAAACTGAACGTTTTCTATCCAAAACGTATAACCACAGTCAGCTCTGCACTGAAATCAAACATTGTGCAGCCATAACTTTACATGATATTATACTAACTAATGGATGTATTTAAATATTGTAACTTCTTTTTATTGATGTGTTTAAATATTGTTACTTCTTTTTAAGGTAAATAGTCTGCACTTATATAGCGCTTTTCTAACTGTTGGTACTCAAAGCGCTTTACACTGCTTCTTATCTACACATTCACACACACATTCATACACCGATGGGTGACACTCACCAGGAGCAACAGAATTCAGTGTCTTGCTCAAAGACATTTTGACATGTGACCACAAATAAAACCATATATTTTATTTGTGTGCACGATACTTTTTTTTTTCTTTTTTCGATTTCAAGCATCGATTCAGTTGTGCTTTCAAATGTAGTTGTATACATAAAGACAATATAGTATGACATGCTTTTTAAATGACCACTTGTGCAGTTAATCATATTTTGCTGTGTATGGGGTGTATTGTTATAAAGTTATAAGTTCCCCCCCCTTCCACCCCATGTCATTACTTACTTATGCAGGGCTATTGCTTCTATAGAAAGACCACAAACCATTAGTGAAATAGGTGGCTACCATTAATATATTGCTAGAGTAGCTATAATGTGTGTATTGTACCTTGCTAATTGGAGTCTGCATAACAAAATTCACAACTGAAATATTTTTTTGAAATATTATTTTTAGACAAAGTCTAATGTTGTCAGATGCCTCTGAAATGAATCCTGTTGCTGAGACCAGCTACCTTAAAACCTAAACTGGGGAAATTCGACTCCACATGTGGAGTTACAATAAGTCTGAATTTCAGGAATAGTTTTTGTAAAAAGTAGGTAGTAGAAGACAAACCTGATTTGCAAATACATAAATTGATAACTAATATCAGCTTTGCTGCAGGTTTTAATGCTGTTGCCCCCCCCTTATTATGAGTGGATGTCCTACTTCAGACCATTTTGAGTGGATGTCCTACTTCAGACCATTTTGAGTGGATGTCCTACTTCAGAGCAGGTAATCATCACTGCTTCTGCAAATGAGTGGATCAACAGCTGTTGGCCCTCCAATGTTGTTTCATTATTGGTTGGGAACTGCATCTGTTAATACTTTGCCTATATGAAGGCAGCAATAAATCAACGTATTCAGTAGACAGCAAAATAATGAAAGACGTATTTAAATTGTTATCCTAAGATCTTGTTTTCTTCAAACAACTGTGGCATCTTTAAGCTTGTTTACGACCACCTTGTTATCCTGGAGCCTGATCAAGGATATCTTATGGCCTCTGGCAAGATAGCAGCTGCAGAGGTGTGGTATTTTAATGAGTACAACAGCTGCTTAATAAGAGCTTCTTTGAGGTGTTCCAGCTGACTTATAAAGCGTCCGTCTGTTGCTGTGAACACAGTGAGCTATACCGGGGTGTGAGAAAATGAAACACTCTAATCTTCAGATATTGTAGAAGTAACTATTTACCAAAATGACTTAAGAAGTTGTTTATAGACTCCGCCATGTCCATGCATCACATTAACAGCCAGTGTACTGTTTGTCAAATTATTATGAACTATTCCCATAACTTAATAACTGAGCATTATGAAGGAGGTGGTGGAAGTAGTAGTACAGAGCATCTCTTGGGGTAATGAAAAAAAGAAAATAATAATTTCACAATAATTTTTTTTTCATTAGCTACATTGGTGGTGAAAAAAATCTGTGAAGAAGGGAAAACTGATATTCTTTATTTTAATTAATTTTCAGAGCTGTTGAATTTTTGTCTTTTGCTTGTATGTTGTAACATTAGTAAATCAAACCAGAAAAATTCAGTTTGTACTTTCATACTAAACAGTTTTTTGTACATGTGTACTTATATGCGTGAATGTAGAGAAAATTATGCCTGGCTAGTTTGGCCTTCCATGATTAGTCATGTGGATGATGATGTTGGTCTTTGTCAGACACTAAATCATCCTGATAGCTAGACAGACTGTAAAAGAGGATTAAAGGTAAAAAAAAAAAATTGATTTATGCATCTCATAGTAAATTACTTTATGACTTTGTTTTCAACCTGACAACATCTGACCCTAGGGTCAGGTTAATTTTGTCAGTAGAACCTAATCATTAAAAGGTCATAATTGGGGTGTATAAGCACTTCCTTTGTAAATAACACCAATAAATACCAGGATATAAAACATTAGCTTCAAACTGTGTATGTAAAAGCATTATCAAAGCTTGGTTGTGACTATGAATAATGAACAACATAAATTCAGCTTAGTGACAACTATTCTCATTTAAAGGGAGAGTGACTACAGCTCCCTCACAGCTGTTCTCACATGGTAACAGTTGGAAATGAAGTGCCGTGGAGGACAAAACAAAAGCTATCATCCCTGTGACACTCTACATGTTGTATAATTTATGATAGTGAGCTGGGTGTTCTGCGGTAGGCAGGAGTTCATAGAGGCTTCAGCGAGCAGATGGTTTCTCTCCCTCGTCCTTCTGCAGCCTGTGGGACTAATTGATGTTGCACTATAGTGCTTTAAAGCGCCATCTGATTAAAGCTTGCCACATTAAAGCACAGAAAACAACAGAATGATTTATCTAGTAAAAGTTGAGTCTCACTGGCCTGTTCATAATGTTCAATGGGTTTAGTTGATTGCGAAGAAAAGCAAAACAGGCTCGATGGACACGTAGAGTGTCACAGGGATGATAGCTTTTTGTAGGCCAACCTGGAAATCGTAATCTCTCTGGTTTACTCAATAATGATTATTAAAGAAAATAAGTGACAAACACAAATTTATACATTTACCAGAATTGGTTGGTTAGCTGAACTCAGGACTCAAACATCTTCTACAGTGTATCTGCAGTGTTGAAAGTCATACTTTGAGAGCTTTCTTAAGAGCTCCAAAAATGCTGAGAAAATGTAAATGAGAAAACATGTACAGTAGGACTGAGCTAGATATTATTTCACATGGAAAGAAATTAGTACTGTGCATGTTATGGGGTTAATTAACCATCAACTTTTGCTAGATACGTGTTTAAAAATATTTAAGTTAAAATGCATTTTGGCAGATGACTGAATAATTGATATAGAATGTAAATGCCATCTTTGTTTTTCAGAATCTGAACTTTTCTTTCATATGCAGAAATGACCATAACAATCAAGAATATGACCTAATATGCTAAGGTAATAAATGCTTAATAAAAGCTTCAGTATTTCATTAGTTTTTCAGGTGCCACAGAAGCTGGCCACACTTTCAGTGACATGGAGGACTTATGAACACGGATATAGAAGTGAAAGCTAAGGATTGGACCCCCAATGCAGAGCATGATGATAAAAGAAACCAAACAGGTTCTTGGCATGTACACGTTTGTGGGTTTGGTACAGATGTCCAATGTGAGCCCCAGTATCTCCCTAACAAGCCTGCAATTTATCCAGCAAGATTACTGGCTGGGATTGGTAAGAGAGATCATATTTCACCTTCTCTAACTTCTCTCCATAGGTGTCCCATTAAATGTAAAATACAATTTAAAATCCTTCTTCTTACATATAAAGCTTTAAACGGTCAAGCCCCATCATATCTAAAAGATCTCTTTGTACCATATCATCCTTATAGACCACTTCAGTCTCAGAATGCAGCCCTACTTATGGTTCCCAGAATTTCCAAAAATAGAATGGGAGTCAGAGCCTTTAGCTATCAAGCTCCTCTGGAACCAGCTCCCAGTCCAGATTCGGGAAGCAGACACCCTCTCTACTTTTAAGACTAGGCTCAAAACTTTCCTCTTTGATAAAGCTTATAGTTAGTTATAGTCCTGCTGCTATAAACTGCTGGGGGACCAACCCCTGATGCACTTGAGACACTTTCCTCCTCTCTCCACTTTCCACCGCCCACCCTGAGCCTGGTTCTGCTGGAGTTTTCTTCCTTTAAAAGGAGTTTTCCTGATCACTGTTACCTATGGCTGTTCAAGGGGGATTTGTTGGGTTTTCTCTATTTATCTTTATTGTTTTGACTATATTATGTAAAGTGTCTTGAGATGACTTTGTCTTGAATTGGTGCTATATAAATAAAGTTAAAGTGAAAAATCACCCAGTTGATGAAATTGTGGTTCCATAAAAGAGAAAATCTCAGCTGAAAGTCTACATGTCAACAAAAACAGTGGTTTCATGTATGACTTTGATGTTTGTCAAGGGCCAGAGATTTCAGTAAAGGAAAGGTCTGCTGTTGAAATCAACTCTTCTTATAGGTTAAATGTACATCACTTATATAGCACTTTTCCACCTGCTGGTACTTAAAGCGTTTTACACTACTTCTTATCTACCCATTCACACTCACAATCTCACACACACATTCATACACTAATGGGGGAGCCGCTATATGCAGCTTGCCGACGCTAACTGGGAGCAAACAAGTGGGGATTCAATGTCTTGCTCAAGGACACTTCGACATGTGACCAGAGGATCGAACCAAGTGCAGATTGGTCTACGACCGCGCTACCTACTGCGCCACAGTCGCCCCAAGAACTACACTACCTTGGCACAATCAGGATGAACATGGAATGCAACTGTCAGATGATGACGGTAAAAATTTTTGAATTATGGAGTCAATCAAAACAATGTGATAATTGCACGGTGGTGTGACAACATAGGCACCAACCTGGTGTGCTCTCTTGTAGGCATCGCTTCCCAAGGCCAGGTGAAATGCTGGACACGTGTCATGGTTCCCAGACTAGCCAATGTGGAGACCTACAAAAGATTTAGATCTTATGGATGCTCTCTGCCCTGTAAAAATATGAAACCACAGGTTTGCTAGTATATCTGGTGGCATACTGTCACAATGGCAATGGAAGGTGATTGTACTGTACTGAAGACTTTTTTAAAAACTTGAAATTTCTGTCCATTATTTCTTGGTTAAAGCATTGTAGGATTAATCCTAATTAACTACACACATCTATTTTTCATGTGATAGTATTTCAATGCAAGTGAATCAGGGAATATATGTTAAAGTTCAGCCTCTTTTATTTCAGAATCAGAAAAGTTTTTTACTGCCCATATTCCATATTACAATCAAAGGTATGACTTAATATTGCCAGCATGTTTTTTGACATGACATTTTTTTTCTCCAGCAGGTGCTGTATGCAGGTAAGAGACACTGATAATAGAAGACAGAAAAATGCCTGCCTGATGACTGCTAAAAATGTGACAAAAAATTAGCCTGATTAGGGCACTAATAGTATTAATAAAGAGAAAACAAAACCTTTCAGCTTGTGAAGAAAAAGTTGCAGGCTATGAAGCTCCCTACCTGACCTTAATGTCTACGTGTATGGATTGTTACAGTGACACTTCAGTGTATTATTTGATCAACTGTGCAGAGACACAAACACCAAAGTGCAGCTCACAGTAAATACTATGGCTCCATTTGCATAACTTGCAGACAAGAGTTTTTTCCATGAAGTTAATTCTGTAATTTTTACTTTGAACATAAATCCAACTGCTCCAGTATCCCAAGAATGTTGCTACTCTAAAGCAACATGACAGAACTTGTAGACTTACCACTTTATCTCCAGTGACAGCCTGTACAGCTTTATGAAAACACCCGGTCCCCAGTAGGAAATGTGACAGGGTGACAAAGTGTCATCTGTCCTCTGTGCAGGGAAAGCCATTTGTTCTTCTCAGGTGTTTGTAGTCTTGAACAGAGACACCAGCTCTGAGCTTTAGAGGTTTGAAAACCAACGTGTCTCTGGCTTGATAATCACACTAAACTGTCCGTTTTGTTCCATTCTGAATAATGAAATGGAACAAAACGGACAGTTTAGTGTGATTATTGACTTGTTGGAAGCCACTTCCTGTTTGGGAGCTGGGGTTATTTTGTCCGAACCAATTCCAAGTGACTGATGGATCTATCTGCCCTACTGTCAGCTCAAAAATCACCAGAAAAAAAAAAAAGCAGGTGTCTTGATGAGTATACTGATGTGAAGTAAATACTCATATTCATCACTAGTTTGTGGCAGCAAAGTGCTGGTGTGGTTAGCCGCCTCACAGCTAGAAGGTCACAGATTTGAATCCACAGCCCACTGTGGCTGTATGTGTTGTGTTTATGTGTCCTCACTGTCTTTGTGCGGGTTTTCTCCCACACTCCACAGACGTGCATGTTAGCTTAAGTGTTGGCTCTAAATTGCCTGTGTATGTCTCTATGTGTTGGCCCATAAATAGACTGGAGACCTCTCCAGGGTGGACCCCACCTCTCTTCCAATGACAACTGGGATAGGTTCGAGCCTATAAAACTGCATTGCATGAGCAACATGAGACGCATCATTTTCCTATTTGATGTGTCCCCTTGTTAACAATCATACAGTCACATCAAAGATCTAGATTTTGATTGGTCACTTGTACACAACCGTGTATATAAGGTCCTAAACTCCACACTGTAAATCAGGACAGTAACTCTTCCAGGATGTCCAAGTAATTCTCTGTAGACTTCCACAATAACATGTTGTTTGCAAATGATTTTAATTAATTTCTAAATCCTCTCAAAAGCCAAGTGTTCCAAGGACCACAGCAGCCTCAGTAATCATGAAAAAGTACCAGACTCTTCCTAGATTGTATCAAATGTGGAAGAGGAGCTGATACACACAGCATGATCTGTTGAATACTGTGTAGTTTTGTTGTCTCGAGGAACTTTACACAGTAAAGTCACGCCCAACAAATGAACATGTGATATGTGACTTTCGGTCTTTCCTTTTGTTTTTTAAGTGTGCAGGGCCTTTTGCTCATTTTGAGATTGGAGTGCTCTGATTTTTGTAATCTGTCTTGTGTGGTTTCCCTGGTTTCAAGCTCGTTCTTCGTGCGATAGTTACAGAATTTGGGATCTTAGTGCTGAGAATGTCCATCTGTGTCCTTTACCTGGAAATAATAAACCACTGTTGATACATCCCAACTAATCATTTAAGGAGATACATGACAACACAAAGACTTGAACGCTTTTCAACCCTGTACAGCAAGCCTTTTAAAATTCAGCGTTCTCCCTCCAAGAGTTGGAAAACCCAGATTTACAAATTCAATTATTTCTGGTAAATAAAAACGGAACTTTATGTCCCGCTAAGAAAAATTCCAAAACAGCATCGGATAAGATGAACTCTATCAGTGCATTTACATGGACCTAACTTGGAGATGTGTGATCAGAGGTGAAGGCCCTTTGTGGAATCTCCCATACTAGATAGAGCTATTCAGTGAACCAGTAAAGTACTGCAGTTTAGGCAAATCATTTAATTGTTTTATTTACTCAGAGTGTATGCTTAGGTGCCTTTAACTAGCCAAATTTGACAAATGATCAATTATGTTATACAAGATTGTTGTGATTATTGCTCCCAAATTCACAATTGAGCCATCTACATACCAACCAACCAAAACAACATTAGTTACTCTGTCTGCCTTTTTTTCTGCTCATTGTGCTTTTTTACATCCAAGGTTAAAAGCCAAGTCAGCCAGTCACCCTGGAAAGGCCACACACAGCACACGTTTGTCACACTTTCAAATTGAAATTTTATTCAACTGTATGTGATCTGAACAGTTTTCCAAAAGAATTTCTGTTATTTGCAGTTACATATGACTGCATTATGAAGCCACTATCTTTTCTCCACACTTCATGGCCCATTGTGTGTGAGTGAGCTGAGGAGACAGAGGAAATGGGGAAGAAGTAGAAACAATTAGAGCTGGAAACAAATGACAGGTAACAAGGCAGGGATCATTTTAAATAAAAGCAAAAGCAATTAACACAGAAGAGAGGAAAACAAACCTGCTCATTGTCAAACTGAAATGACTGTGGCTGTTGTTGGCAGAAGGATGGACGGGTATTTTTATTTCAATAAAGCAGTTACTGATGTTGCTGAAAACAGGCATCTCTAAATCACATCTGCGTTGAAGCATCATTACTTTGGTGAATTTTATCAAGAGGAGCAAAATAATCATATAGAATAAAACCATAGAGTTGTAATTACGTAGAATTAAGTGTTTTTTACTATATTTCACTTTCCATTCACAGTTTCAAGCAACAGCAGTTTTTTTTGCCATTTTTCCAGCTGTGAGCACAGCTGGTGATACATTTTTTTAATCAAAAAATGAATCATTAGCTCAGCTTATCTGTCTCTGACCAGCACAATGAATGTCCACCCATAGGTGTGTTCTTGTTGGTGTAACAACCAAACTGCAGTTTAACCCACGAGGGATCACGTGACAGATTCATTTACAATCACTTTCTGCAGGTTCCAGTCAAGTCCCAAGTCTCATGTTGTTACGAGCATTTTCTTATTTACTGCTTTACAAACTGCTTACAGCTCTGCATCTGATGATTTGAAATCATAAACTAGAATAATCGTAATAATCTTCACTGGTTTTTATTTCATTTTCAGGCCGTGGAGATAAGTGAGATCAGCCTCTCCTATTTCCTCAAAACTGCATGTGTGTGTGTGGCATGAGCAGAAACATTCAGTTGCATTTCTTTAGAGGTAATACAGTTTACTGGTGCCAGATGATGTCTCAAGTCTCTGTGTGTGGGACTCGATTCCTTATCTCTGGAGCATGGCGCACAGAGGAGACAGAGCAATCAAACACTTGTGAACACAGCTGCTTTGTTCACTGTTGCTGGACCTGGAATTACCAGCATGAAGCAGGAGGAGCACAGTCAACATTCAATAGATACTGACACAGTTTTGAAAGGAAAACGTGTTAGGTTTAATTTTCTTCTCTACGTCTTTCCCAATCTCCATTAGATTTGAACGATTTAAACAACTTTTTAGCCAAACAAAAGATCTCCAGTCTAATCACTGTAGACAGACCACATAGGTGACAAAATGTCACTCACGCCCCCCTAGCAGTTAACACTGTGGGATGTACAGTAACATGACTTTCTCTATTGAAAATGCACTCAGCCTGAGGTCAAGATGTTGGAAAACACCATTTGTGATTTATAGTGTTGCCTTCCTCCTGAAGTGTTTCCTAACGAGCAGCCATCAGCCACCATCTGCTCACTCTTGTTTCTGCAATGAAACACAATGATTGGTGTTGATTGTGTTCAACAACGGCAGGTTCCCTTCACGAGAGTCAAATTATCCACAGGATGAACACGACAAAAGATCTCAAATCTAATTAAATCTACAACCCCTGATGTTCCGTCTAGATAACAGTTGGTGTACACTGTATCAGAGCGATTGGTGTAGGCTCACACGGCATTAACTGATGAGGCACAAGCACGAGTTTACTCATTAACTCAGTCAAACCCATCTAAATGTTGGACTTATTGTTATCTCTTATAAAATGTTTGTCATTGATGAGTCTGAAAGGTCTATTCTTGTGCATATCATTCTCTGGATTTTTTTGTATTTATTAACAAGTGCAAATCTTTAACTACATGTTGTGCACTGACCCATAGTACCAGCAGTGGGTGTACAATGTGCCCTGCAGTAATTGGTTACGAGGGAATATATGCAGGCTCGGAATGGAGCCACAATGCACAACTTTGTCCTGATGTCCATGAGGATCCAGAACTATTTCATCTGTAAATGAGTCATAATTATGAGAATGCTCATATTAATTTCACCAAAAAAGACCGACACACCATATCTGTACATAGGATCAAGCGGTGGGTAAATTGGACGACAAGACTGATTTCAAATTTAATTTCAATTTCAACTTCATTTATATAGCTCCAATTTACAACAAAGTTATCTCAAAGCACTTAATAATAAAGTCAAGACTATACAAACATTCAGAGAATACCCAACAACATTTAGAGAATACCTTGCCTTGAGCAAGCAATAGGCAACAGTGGAGAGGAAAAACTGCCTTTAACAGAAGAAACCTCCAGCAGAACCAGGCTCTGGGTGGGCAGTGATCTGCCTTGACCGGTTGGGGTGAGAGGAAGTGGAGAGAGAAAAGAGCAGAGCAACAAAAGCAACAACAAAACGTTGGGCAGGTTGGTAAGACAAGTAGCATCATACCAGCTTAGGTATGATGGAGCTTGACCGTTGAGAGTTTTATAGGTAAGAAGAAGGGTCTTAAATTCTATTCTACATTTAATAGGAAGCCCATGGAGAGAAGCTAGAGAAGGTGAAATATGATCTCTCTCACCAATCCCAGTCAGTAATCTTGCTGCAGCATTTTGGATTAATTGAAGGCTTTTCAGAGAGTTACTGGGGCAGCCTGTTCTAGAAGAAGGCTGTTCTAGAGATTTATTTTATGCATGAGTTAAATGACAAATCCTGGTCAAAAATGACTCCTTGCAGTACTACTGGGAGCCACAGTTATGTCATCTAAAGTAACGATATAATTTGGAAAACATGTTTCTGAGACTTTTAAGCCCAAACACAATAACTTCAGTTTTATCTGAGTCTAGAAGAAGGAAATTATATGTCATCCTGATTGTACTGATTGTAAATACTTAGTTATATGGCAACCCAAAAGCGTCATAATCATTTGCTCACCTGTCTATTTCAAACACAGGCATGTGTAAAAAACAGGTGAAAATGTGCTGAGCCCATGTAAATTACACATGCTGTACATGTGTAAAAAGTATACAGTAAAGTGTAAATTATGTATAATATTATTTAAAGAAATGATTGTGGTCAATGGGTTCATATTATGTAAAATACATTTGTAGTAAATTCACATGTTATATGTTAACCCAAATTTTTTTCTTTCAACAACATAGCAATATATTTTGGCACTTTTTGCCACTCTTATATTCAATGTGTGGTTTCCAGCTAAGTTTTCATTCTGTCAACATACATCTAAAAATTGGGGTTTGTAAACTCCATTTCCACTCAATTTCATGTGTGTGCCTCTATGGTTTGGAATAGGCTGGTATGGGTTAGGTTAGGTTGGGTTGTGAATTTATGTTTATGTTTGTTTTTGTAACCCGCTAAAAAATTATGACTGTACATTAATATTTAAGTTTCATTTTATGAACATTTCAAAAACTTGTGTTAATGTCTGTAAACATAATGTTAATTGTTTGACAATACGGTCCTGCGCTTTGTACAACTTCCGTTCAGATATTCCATAAGTGCAGATATTTGTACCAACCTACATTTAAAATAACAATTGTTCATTATATTTTACAGAATGGAAACACTGAGACGGAGTCTGGGGTGGGCAAGAGGTAGGGTTCTCTATGACGCAGCATTAGAAGACATCATTCAGAATGAACATATCTAGGAGACCAGATCTATGCAACGTGAAGAACAGCAAGGTATTTAGTGCAGACTAGTGCACACTGATGCCATTTGGAGACTCATTTGGAAAGGACAATATCTTATTGCACCTTCAAAATTGTTCGAAAAAAGTAAGTATATTGTTTTTGCCTTATAGTGCATTGCATTTGTTTTCTAGATAATCTAGCCACAGGAGTTTTAAGCCAGTGACTTTTGTGCCGTCCCAAGCCCAGATAAGTAGAGAGGGTTGCGTCAGGAAGGGCATCCAGGGTAAACCTTGCCAAGGACAACCATGCAAGTCATCCATAGCAATTTCATACTGGATCGGTTGAGGCCCAGGTTACCAACAACCGCCACCGGTGCTGTTAACCTACAGGGTGCCGCTGGAAATAGAACCACTGTTGGTGGAAGAAGGACAGGAGGCAGAAGGGTTTGTGGACAGAGAGACAAGAGGAAAGGCAGGAGCTTAGATCTGAGAGTAAAGACTTTTAACGTTGACACAATGACAGGGAAAGGTAGAGAGCTGGCAGACATGATGGAGAGAAGGAAGGTAGTTTACTGTGTGTGCAGGAGACGAGGTGGAAGGGTAGCAAAGCACGTAGTATTGGAGGAGGATACAAACTGTTCTACCATGGTGTGGATAGGAAGAGAAACGGAGTAGGAGTTATCCTGAAGGGGGAGTTTGTGAACAATGTTCTAGAGGTGAAAAGAGTCTCAGATGGGGTGATGAGCCTAAAGCTAGAAATCGAAGGGGTGATGGTGAACGTAGTCAGTGGGTATGCTCCACAAGTTGGCTGTGAGTTAGAGGAAAAGGAGAGATTCTGGAGTGAGTTTGATGAGGTCGTGGAGAGTATGCCCAGAGTCTAGTTGTTGGAGCAGACTTTAATGGGCATGTTGGTGAGGGGAACAGAGGTGATGAGGAGGTGATGGGAAGGTTTGGTGTAAAGGAAAAGAATCCAGAAGGACAGATGGTGGTAGGAGTACACAGGTGGACTACATTCTATGTAGGCGAGGTCATTTGAGAGAGGTTAGTGACTGTAAAGTGGTTGTAGGAGAGAGTGTAGCCAGACAGCACCGCATGGTGGTGTGTAAGATGACTCTGGTGGTCAGGAAGAAGAAGAGAGGAAAGACAGAAAAGAAGACCAAGTGGTGGAAGCTAAAGAATAAACAAAATTGCGAGGAATTTAGAAGTTGAGACAGGCTTTGGGTGGTCAGGAAGAGCTTCCAGATGACTGGGAAACTACAGCAGAGGTAATTAGGGAAACAGGTAGGAAGGTGCTTGGTGTGTCATCTGGAAGGAGGAAAGAAGATAAAGACACTTGGTGGTGGAATGAGGAAGTACAGGACTGCATCCAGAGGAAGATTGGCTAATAGGAAGTGGGATGTAGAAAGGACGGAGGAAAGTAGACAGGAGTACAAGGAAGTGCAGCGCAGAGTGAAGAGGGAGGTGGCAAAGGCCAAACAGAAAGCTTATGATGAGCTGTATGACAGGTTAGACACGAAGGAAGGACAGAAGGACTTGTACAGGATAGCCAGACAGAGAGATAGAGATGGGAAAGATGTGCAACAGATAAGGGGGATTAAAGACAGAGATGGAAAGGTGCTAACAAGCCCGGAGAGTGTGCAGAGAAGATGGAAGGAGTATTTTGAGGAGCTGATGAATGAGGAAAATGACAGGGAAAGAAGGGAGGAAGATGTGGATGTTATGGAGCAGGAAATAGCAGAGATTAGAAAGGACGAGGTGAGGAAGGCTCTGAAAAGAATGAAGAGTGGAAAGGCTGTTGGTCCTGATGACGTACCTGTGGAGGTGTGGAAGTGTCTAGGAGAGACAGCAGTGGAGTTTCTGACAGGTCTGTTTAACAGGATTCTAGAGAGTGAGAAGATGCCTGAGGAATGGAGGAGAAGCGTTCTGGTGCCGATCTTTAAGAACAAAGGTGACACGCAGAACTGTAGCAACTACAGAGGGATAAATCTGATGAGCCACACAATGAAGCTGTGGGAAAGAGTAGTGGAAGCCAGGCTTAGGAAGGAGGTGGAGATTTGTGAGCAGCAGTATGGTTTCATGCCCCGTAAGAGCACCACTGACGCCATTTTCGCTTTGAGATTGTTGATGGAAAAGTACAGAGATGGTCAGAAGGAGCAAGAAAAGTGAATTCAATTTGTAGGGAATATGTTTATTTTGATTAAATCCAACTGCAGCGTATTTTTTGGAAGTGATACATTTAAACACCAACATGTAAACTGGAGGATAGCACAGTGGGGGGAGGCTTGCAGAGTGCAAACGTCTCATGCCGCAGATTTGAGTTAAACTCTGATGTTGTGCTAAAAGACACTGAAATCATTCACTTCTAAAACATAACAAGCAATCATTCAGCTTTTAAGTATTTGTCTAAGTGTATGAACATTGTGTGTAAATATTGTTAAATGTTACGTGAATTACTTAGATTTGCCAGCCTAAGATTAGATTAGATCAGCGGGCTGCTGTCACGTCATGTTTTGTGCACTTCATTACTGTGCATGGGTTTTGTGTCAGATCACTTGGATCACCTGCTCTGCAGCCTCTCTCATCTCAACACCAAGCACAGGGACTTCTTAATACAATAACAAACAATGTTCCAAATTAGTTTGGCAGTAATTTTTCTACAGCCTAATAGTAGAGGCCAATAAAAAGTCCTTCACCTCACACATCAAACAAAATTTTATAACAGCCTTATTTCACCTGCACAATGTTGGTCAAATTTGCAGCATCTGGTCTCAGTGATGCTGAGAAATGAGTCAATCATATATTACTATTAAACTGTACTACTGTCATTCCCTGGTACCTCTATAAAAAGTCTTCAAAATAAGCAGCAGCGACTAAAAAAAAATAACAGAATTTAAAACCCTCTTTTAAATAATAAATGCTCTAAATAATGAATCTCCAATCATATTTAAAACACCTAACAGTACAATATCATCCCAACAGACCATTTCGATATCCGGATGCAATGAATCAAACCAAACCAACTTCACTTGTTTTAGCAACCTCCTTGGTTGTTTATTTGCTTCAATGTTCTAATAGTTTATTTACATATCCAATAGTAATGTCAGTTTGTGTATTAGTTGTAACATCCAGAGACAACAAAGAGGTAGATGGCAAAAGGAGGGAGTCAGACCGACTCGGCAATAACCTTTCTTTATAAAACAATCCACCTCTAATCCTCCCCAGGACCAGATAACACCAGTAAACCAAACAAACCACATCTGGTTCCAGGCCACAGATTGACACTCATGCATCAAGCATACATTTTGCTGTGACCCAAAACTGTGTCTTAATTCACTTATCAAGATGGTACCAGCTTCCCAGGAAAGGAATTTACAGGACAGTCATAAAACTTGAGTTGCAAATTCCCTTTAGACAAGAAAGACTTTGTTTGGGTTCAAATCCCAAAACATGGACAAATCAGCTGTCAAACTTCATAGAACTTACACCAACGTGTTCGCAAGAAAATCTGGCAGAATTTGACATGACACTGTCCTTTCTACTACGAGAAATGACAGAGTTATAAAATAAAGGGGTTAATTCAAAATGACGAGAGACAGTAACACAGCACAACATTGCCATCCTTCTGTACATTGCACATCCATGTTAGATATGCATGTACAGGATTTGCTGGGATTTGTTAATTATGTCCAGATTAATAAATGACTAAATTCCAATTCTTGTTGTGTGTTTTTACTGTGTGTTAATAGGTATTAGACAAAGCTAATTTTCCATGTAATAATCATTGAATTCCATTTAGTCATCTAATCTGAACTCTAATCTGAACCATTACACATAGCCTATCATATGTTTGAGCATTTTAACCTCCATAGGAGTTTGCCTAACATAACAATTGTAATATGTTACTTTGTTTTATATTATGAGGTTTTGGGCTTGATGAAAAGAGAAATCTATACTATGTGACTAAACTGAACAAAGGATTTAATGTGATCTAAAGAAGGCACTAGCTCTGCCCTGCGCAGTAAATTTGAATGATCGGAATCACCTGAATCTTGGCACAGTTCGAACTTTTAAACAACTTCAGATTTCCATCCTGAAGAAGAAATGTGCCTCAGCTAAAAAAACTTAGCTGAAGTCGTGAAAAGTACTTTTTGTTTTAATTTCTCTTGTCCATATTTTTTCAAACTATTCTTAAAGCGTGCACGTCCTTCCTGCCTGTTTTTATCTTTGTAGGTTTTTTTTTGATGATTGTAACTCAAAACCAAACTTAGATTTTTGTTTGGAACTAGAAATCCATTTAAAAACAGAGCCCGAGATTTTTATTCAAGAGCCATATTTTTATTAACCTTTTTTGTTGAATTATTTCAATTCAACATCGTCGGCTCCACACGGCCCTGTTTCAGAATGAACAACAAGTGCCTCTGTAAGTCGCCTTAGCCCCCAGCAGAACCAGACGACAGTACCGTGAACTTGCCATCTGACCAACGCGACGGCGAATCCGATTGACACTTACTTTGGCAGAATAACTTGCAGTAGCTCAAAGGCAAGACTAAAATCACTCTTATTTGTGAAAAGTCTAGTGTCCACACAACCGCTAGAGCAATGGAGTTACACGTATACTTTCACGTTACTTAGAGACAAATAGTAGACAAATAGACTCCTTTCTCTAGACACACTTGCATACTTGGTTAATTTGGCTGTTAACTTAGAATTGGTTATTTCATGTTTTGTTGTCCATTCATTTATTCAACTTATTCCATAAATACATATGCATGCTCACATTTATCTATATTTTCTGTAGTTGTAGATTAATAAATGATTGAAAAGTGCTGGTTCTTTGTTCGTCTTTCTTTAGAAAAACGAACAAAGTCACTGAAACGCAAAAGAACTCATGACGAAAGACTGATCTTGGGTAAATTAAAGTTTTGTTCATTCAACGTTGTTACTTCTGGTGCAGACCATTAGCTGTCCAGGCATAATAATTTAATCATAGCTTGGTTTGGCTTAAAGAACCTGGTGCCCCTTGGAGGAAATGCTTTACATTACAATGCTTTTGCATTAATATCAAATTACATGTGTTGCAAATTGCTACATAGTTTTGGATGCATTGGGACACTGCACATTTACCACAAAGGTTTTACATGCTGTCAAACACAACAAGACTTGAGTTATTTAGATTGTTAAAGGTACTAATTCATAAACAGAAGTCAAAACACACCAATAAAACATCCAGAGCAAAGATCCCCCCGGAGACCACAAATAACTTGGTCTCAAAGCACTTACCTTTTAAAAAAGTTAAAAGGGTAGGTGGGTAACAGATGCTTGTGTGGGTTTTCCCCCACAGTCCAAAAACATGCATGTTATGTTAATAGGTGACTCTAAATCACCCATAGTCGTGAATGTGAATGTGAATGGTTTGTGTGTGCCTCTGTGTGTTGGCCCTGAGACAGACTGCAGACCTGTCCAGGGTGGACCCCAGGATAAGTAGTTATAGATAATAATCGACAGATGTAGTGATTGTATTATTTGGTAGCATACACAACATGAGCACAGAGGAAGATCAGGTGGCTCCCATCACTAACAGGTACTGAAGGTATAAGGCACTGTGTGTATATTGTTGTGGAATGTAAAGATGAAAATAAAACTTTAGGCTATTAGACTTGGACACAACGTTCCTGATGAGCCAAAGCATTTACTGAGGAGAGTCCCACTTGCACCTTCCCATGAATGACTGTCGTTTTGATATCATCTCACTTTAAGTACCACTGCAGCACTGTGGGGAATAGGTGAACATCATTTTCCATTCAGTTTTTTCACAAATATTAATTAAGTTAGTCATTGTTTCAGTGTTTTTAGTGTCTTTTTTCTTTCCTAAATACTCATATAGATGTGTGGCTTTAGTAAACTTATCAGCCATCAGCCACCATCTGCTCACTCTTGTTTCTGCAATTAAACATAATAATTGGTGTTGATTCTGTGATCCCTTGTGACTTAAGTTAATTTAGTGCTGACACAAATCCCATATTTAAAATACTCACTTGTGTTCACACTGTTTGGAAGAAGATCTTACAGCAACTCTGAGACTCTGAGTGGAGAGGGAGGCTTTCATCAAAACTTTTGGGACACTGCAAAGAGAGGTTTGACTGGTGCAACTTTTCATTGATAAACATGTTCAAATCACTGCTTTACTGTGTAAGTACATACTCCAGCTTTATGCTGCATCACCTACAAACAACCTGATAGTATTGTACGTAGCCCATTCACTGCAGTCCCACAGAAAGGCAGGTTGAGAGTGCAGAGCATTTACCTTGGCATAAGGCACGATCTGGACATGTGCCATGTGGATCTGGTATTAAGGCAGAACTATGCATCAAATTATGTTGGCATATATTTTTTCCTTCTCAAATCTGAAATGCCATAATATCTGTTTTTGATAAAGGCAGCACAAGGGAGAGGAAACACTACTTCAGCATGTATTAGTCTGGTTTTTGTCACAGGACCCCATTATATTTTTCTCCAAAGGCCCTCTAGTTGGCATCATACATGTCTGGTTGCCACCATCACCGCCTGGATGGCTTCAGCAACATACAAGACAACTGTCACCCACACAGACATTTTAAATTCAATCTGGACTTTAGTGTTTACTTACTAAATTATAAGCAGCTGATGTTAACTTTTCCACTCACTGCTAACTACATTTATTTATGTAGCATTTTTCACACAACCCTCATCTTCCAGCTTCTGCCTGACTGAACACACCTGATCCAGGTGATCAGCAGAGGGTCGTGCACTGCACAAATTCTGGTGGAGTCTGTAGCAGCCTGCACACTAAAGCAGCCCCCCTCCCTCTACCAGCTGTACCAGTGAATCACAGGCGGAGAAAAAAAATCATTGAGTGATAGTGACTTATTTCTATAATCTATTTAAACAACCAGTGATTAATGTTAGCACTATGTTTTTACGTAGATGAAAGGATATTGTGTGTGATATTTTTTGTGTGACTTTGCCGTTGTAGAAATTAATTTAAAAATGTTTAGTCAGTCTATCAGTTTTTAAGCTGCACCAAGTAAGTATCTATACCATGTGTCGAACATTTATTGCCTCTAAAGAATATATCCATATTGACATGTAGATAAAAGTAGAAGGACTTGAGAAAAATGTCCTTTTAAAGTTAATAAAGCTAAACGAAGACTCGGGACAGTTGTGGATCAGTCGAAACCCAAAACTCTGGGGCAGTTTGTCCTGCTGTAAATTAGGACATTACAAGGCTGCCAGTGTCATCTACTGGTGAAAACATGTAGCGCCAAATACACATCTTTCACAGAAGCAATGCCACAAAGCACTGAATATAATAGTAATAATAATAAAAAAACGATGACAAATAATTAATAACATGGTGGTCAAAGAGTGAAGAATTTCCACAGTTCTACACAGGCATCACTGCACAATGGTTTCTTATTTAATTAAAATAAATAAACCTTAAAACATGAATATTGCTGTAGGGCTGTGGCTTTTGCAGAGTCAGGTTTTCTTCTACCATTGTCCTGTGTTTGGCTCCATCCATCTTCCCATTGGTTCTGACCAGCTTCCATGTCACTGCTGAAGAAAAACATCCCCACAACATGATGCTGCCACCCCCATGTTTCACGGTGGGGATGATGTGTTCAGGGTGATGCACAGTGCTAGGTTTCCACCACACAAAGCATTTTGCACTTATCATTTTCCTTTCACTTCACAACTATGTGGCACTTTGTGTTGATCTATTGCATAAAATTCCCATAAAATGCATTTACGTTTGCAGTTGTAGCATGAAACAATATGGAGACGTTTAAAGGTTATGGATACTTCTGCAAGGTACTGCATGGTTGGGTGTCACTGCAAAATGTTTTTCTTCTCTCATGTTGTTTACATCTACACTGGTGCACAGTCCCGTGATTTCATACAAATCATTTTTCTGTTAATAAAAACATATGTAGCTTCTTTCTGATAGTTGACATGGTGTCTGCGCCTTAAAGAGACGTGTCTAACTCCTAAGCTCACACTGGCTCAGTATTCAACATTACAGTTAGATGTATTTAATTCACTTCTTCTGTCTCGACCTAGTCTGGAGTTGTGTGAATTAGCCTCCTGCGTATTTAGCCAGGTGCTACACAGAGCTTAAAAAAATTAAAAACTCCAAAGATCAGTAGGTAGAGAACAGAGGCGGATTTCTATCTGTACACAGGGACAGTAAATATGCTTTAGACGTCACCAATTACTGTGTGTCAGGTAGCTGGGCTGTCGTGCCTTTGATGACCATTGCAACAGCCATTTACACCATTTGAGGACATCTAAAGAATAAAATAAGATTGTTGAATATATTAGAAGTATTAATTCACATGCTCCAATAGGTTGTCACAGGATCTCATATTTTGTTTGACACACTTTAGGACACATTTACTAACACCTGAGCCTTTTTACACTAATGCTTTTAACTATGCTATTGCACCACTGGTAAATGGTAAATGTTCTGCACCTTTTCTACCTGTTGGTACTCAAAGGTCTTTGCACTGTATGGACATTTGTATGGATTTAATTATCCATTCTTCTCTGTATCATTTTTCTGACTTTTTAAAATGTTTCACTGTCACAACAAGGCAGGGAACATGGTAACACTGATGATACTAACTGCACTTGACGTAAAATCAACAATACAACAGAACGCACCTAGGTGGTTCTAATGTTTGGCCATCCGATTTAAAACAAATGAGGTGGCCAAAACTTTAAAACACCCTCCACTACCCACTTCGACATCAATAATAAACACACAGTCAAATTATCACCTTTCTGACATGGGCTATAATCGGTGCCATAATCCTAATGGCCATGAGAATTCCAGCCTCCTTTCCTCTGGGAGAACGCCATGTTGAAGGAATAGTCAGTCTTTCCCCATTATAGAGCCATTTTAAGTTTACACCAGTGATGGTCAAACCAGGATTTGTGAAGCACTGAACCCCTTTGGACTATTGTCGCTAAGTCGCTTTGGATAAAAATGTCTGCCAAATGACTAAATGACTATTGTATTGAAAATTGATTTGCTACTCAAAGGTTCATTCATGGAGCACGTGGGTGACACCTGCTGGCACAGTATTTGTGATGCTGACTCACCTCACGTGCACATCAAGTTTTTGGTATAGCAAAAATCATTTAGAAATGCACATACTTAAATATATAAAGTCCCATATTTCACAGCTCAAATACAGAACTCTGTTCAAATCTCCTCAGTAACAACTTGTGGTAAGGGACAGATCTCCAGGAGCACGGTAGCCTCAACAATTGTAAAACAGAAGATATTTTGAGTGACTATGACTCTTCCTTAAACCTCTGCAGAGATTTGGAAGAACCTGGCTAAAGGACAAACACATCAGTGAGACTATCAGTCAAACCTGTGTTTGGAGAGAAGCCACAGCCTGCTTGGAACATTAAAAGACACTGTAGCCTTTCACCTGGGACATGGGAGGTAGGACGAAGATTATTGGGGGTAACTGCAGAAGCCAATGGCAAAACTGTGGCTGCTGTGACCATTCTGTGGACGTTGCATGTTCTCCCAGGGCTTGTGTGGGTTTCTCCTCGGGTTTTCTTCCCACAGTCCAAAGACATGCACGCTTGGTTAATTGGTGACTCTAAATTGCCCATAGTTGTGAATGTGACTGTCTGTCTGTCTGAATGTGTCTGACTGAAGGACGGCCCGGGTTGGACCCCGCCTCTTGCCTAATGACAGCTGTGTTGAGGCTCCAGCTCCCAACTGACATTGGGCGTCCTCATATGAATCAATAAAGCATAAATGATCATACAACAAAGCAAAAAAACTAAACAATAAGGGCTGTTTTCCTCATGAATAAGCTGATGCTCACAATAATACACCAAATAGAAGGAAATACAACTAAATGTGAAAAGTAGTTTGGTAGTAGGTAAGTGATATTGGTAGTTGCTGGTCGTCGAGTGCAACCATAACACTGAGCTCTTCTGTTTGATTTTGTGCTGGATGTTAAACTTAAGATATTAGACTTGGGCTGAACTCGTTATATCTTCTGTTACTTGGAAGAAAAACCTAAATCAAAAAGATGAAAAAAAAAGATGAACTGAAGAATGTGTTGACACTGTGGTGGAGCTCTGTTCATACTGGTTGATACACACACAGTTCAGACGCACACATTTCGGGTGTGAGCTGTGTGTGTTTTGGTATTTAGTAAGCATCAGTCCTGTAGCTTTGGTGGATATCAGAGGTGAGCTGGGTGGTTTCTGTAGATGAGGATGGCTGCGTGACGATGGGCTCAGCACATTCTGGGGAGAAAACATACAGGTCACAAAGACTGTCAAACCAAACTACAAAAAATTTAAAATACAATGTCATAGTGTCATACTCTGTGTTCTAAATTGTCTCTCAAAACCCTGCAAGTTAGTTAATAGTGATGTCAAACGGGTTGTTCAAAACCATTAAAGGTGGCTGGAATTTATAAGACACACATTCTAGGTTCCCGCGCACAGCTGTTCCAGATGTTAAATTTAATAAAAAAATGCTCAGTCAAAAATGCTTAAAATATACATTCATTTAATATTCAAGCCAATTTTCCAAGACTTGGCTCATAACTCTAAAACATGGGCAACATAAATTCATAAAATTCTCAATGGCATAAGGGGGTAAAGCAGTCATCTCCCAGTCTTGCGCCTCAGTCAGCTTCTGTTTCCCCGGTCCATATTTCCTTTGGCGAGACACTGAACCCTAAGATGCTCATGCCCTTGCTTACCTTGCTTGACAACTGCTGTTGTAAATATGTAAATGTTTGTGTATATATGTGGGATATATGATACAGGAAAGACATGTAAAGTGCTTTGGATACAATTTCCAAAGGGGTCAGTGACCTAAAAACTGGCCCCTTATGGTGAAATGACCACAGATTTTGCAAATATGCGACGTGGTTCAAAAGTGCAAAGCCTGCCGTCAATCTTTGTAAAGTTTTATGTTTCTGTCACTACTAACACATGGTTCCCTGCCCTCACCTCTCTCATCCACAGTCACCTGGGCCTCCAGGTCCTCGGGAGAGACATAGAACTCGGGATCGTGGTTCACTGGTGCCCGACGTTTACATTTACCACAGCAACAATTAGAGCAGCAACACAGGCAACAGCAGAAGTAACAACCTGTGACCAGGCAGCAGAAGACAAACAAGGCCTTTGGGACACAAAGGGAAAACAGACAGACATGAAACAACTCAATAAAATTGATGAAGTGAATCTGGACCAGTAAGCAGAGAGGTGGCAACAGTGCAGCATTACGTGTACCTTTGCCCACCAGCTGGACAGGACAAAGTAGGTGTTGACATTCTCCTCTCCAAAATGTTCTGCGACGTAAAGCCCAAGTGAGCCGTATTTGTCGTAGATGTTCTTCTTGGTGCCGTCGCCTAGGATAGAGTGTGCATTGTTGATTTCCTTAAACTTTTCAGCTGCCTCTGGGTTGTCCAGGTTCTTGTCTGGGTGAAACTTTAAAGCCAGTTTCCTGGAACACGAAATTGAGAACACAATTAAGTAATTTAGTTTTAGACTGTTTTTATCTGACCACCCCAGAATTATTAAGCATTATTGAAAAGTATAATTACACTTATAATTATTAATTCATTTAAATATTACATAAACACAAGCTAGAATATTACAAAAATATTATAAAACACAACCAGTAAAGAAGGAGAAAGCAACTTTTAGCCAAACATTTGAATTTGGCTGCTCCTTTTTTTTTGTCTTCACAACCATAGCAGAAAGAAGTTTGCTTTGTAAGTCTGTTTTTATTGTGTATTAGGGTCATTTGAAAAGCACTGAACTATTTCATATTTATCATACACTGGTGGCGTTAAGAAACATGGTGAAAAGTGCAATTTGAAAAATCCTACTTCAGATTAATCACTTAAGTAGTACTGTCCTAAATGCTTTGCCTAGAATTGGTTGGAGCAGTGGGTATGAGGGTGCAGAAAGAAAAGACACTACTAATCATTAAAACAGTTCACCGCATGTCTCTGACTCCCTCTAGAGGTGACAACACAAAGCCATTAATGTAAGATGGGAGTGTTTCTTACAGTACATTCTTGGTACACGCACCTATAACACTTGTGGATATCTTCTGTTGTGGCGTTTTTGTCAATTCCCAGCACAGCGTACAGCGATTCTCCAGATGTGGAGAGAGTCCTCTGTCTCTGCCGATCCATGGCCTCGCTCTCTCACTCACTCCCTCACGCAGCCTCTTTCTTTCAGGTAGAAAAAGGAAGAAGGAACAGAATAAGGAAGCTTGTGAGCTATAGGTTCAAATTTCACAAAATGTCAAGAGAAAAACATTTGCAAAGTCACAATAAGTCACAATAAATACAACATGCATTTTATTGTGTTTAAATAATAATGATGATCATAATCACAATGAGACTGAAGATGTGATTTATTTTTAGCCGCAGCTTCCCAGAAACCAAGGTGCCCAAAACTGTGGAAAACAAAGATCCTTCATTGAAAGGTGTCGCTCAGCATCTACTTCAATACACCAGAGCAGGTAGGCACACCAACACTAACAAATGTTAGTGTGGCATCAATCATATCAATCCACATCGCATCGATCAAATTGTGGCACATTAATCAGTAGCCTCATCATTAGGTTTCTGCATACTGCTCTTTCTGTAGCGCCACCACAGATGGGCAGTATGAACAGGGGTACAGTATGCTTTAAAAAGTGTAGTCTTCACACACTGATGAACGTGTACTATTTAGCACAATACAATTATGGCAAAATTACTTGATAAGTCCTCAAAGCTCTACATGGCAAAAGCAGGCGATATTTCCTTGGTAACCATACTGATAACAACATAGTTGACAGCACATTGATTTAACACCTTCCAAAATCCCTTACACAGTGCTGTGCCTCAGTTTATCCAGTCAAAGCACAGATAAACCTGCTACCTGCAGTTCAACCACACTCCAGGCAATCAACAAACTACAAAAATAAATACATAAATGTAATTTAAATCAACTAGAAAAAGCATTTCCAAAAAGAAAATGTACTGTGAATGCTTACAAATATGTAAAAGAGCAGAAATTTGAAAAAAAAATATGAAAAATAAAAGAAAAAATTGGAAAATAAACTGAACGGAAAACAGCTGAAACTATTGGTTTTGCTGAAAGCTGAATTGCAGCTTAACAATAGCTGAGTTATATTATGAAAAGTCAAAAGCTGGTATTTGTAAAACAAAAGTGAAAAATCAGTTCAATTGCTTAGGTTCAAGCTTACCTGATTTTAAAAAGCTGAATCCTCAAGTAGCTGTAACATGAAATATTTGCAGAATCCTGGAAATTGTAGAAATTTCATAGCTGAGTGCAAAGTTTAAGTCAAACACCTGAAGAATAGTAACATACCATTAATGGTACAAACAGTCATGTTAGTTAAAAAGTTGAAATCTCAGTAGGTGACATAAATAGGGCCATTTTCATCTCAATGTGAAGAAAGATGTAAGAGGATTTTAACAATTGACCAATTAGCTAAATACTGTAACAAAGAGAAGAAAGCTGTAGATAAATACAATGTCTTTGAGCAGGTTAACACTTTAGTAGTTGAAGAGTTTTCAGCTTTAACAGGAGAGCGAAGGCTTGAATTACTTCATTCATATCAGTCCGATATTCTTCTGTCTGTCTTGTGCCTTTTTGTGCTTGTGCTTGTGTTTGGTTGCTAAACAGTGACAGTTTCCATGGAGATGATAGAGAGAGAGAGGAAAGATGGGCGAGAGATGCATTTATACGCAGACAAATGGCAGAAAGGACTCAAAACTTTGCCTCAGAAGCATATGGGTCTGCTCAGAAAATTCTGTAACCCTCTTACAATAGCTTTAAAAGGGAGACTCGGGTGACAGTGCCTGTGCTTTAAACCTATAAGGCTTATCAAAAATAGAAGAACATTTCCTGAAAGCTGATAATTTTCTCCACCTTTTTATTGTATAATTTGTCTGTGAAAGCTGAAAACTGAGAGACCAGAAGAGAAAAACCAAGAAAGAGAAATTTCCAAAAACTGAATAAAACTTAAACTGATCATTCAAAAACCATAAGATATATTAAAAAGCTGAATACAAGGCCTGAAAGCTGAAAATCTTGGGGTTTGCTAAAAGTGTGACTGGTATCCGTAGGCTGACGTGTGCCCCAATATCAAGAAGGTGAATACAAGCAATACAATATTCTTAATAAGCTGAACATTTTGACATTTGAACAGTTTTTCTTCCTAAAAGTATTCTGAAGTACTTAAGCACCAAACATCCTATGTTGGTATCTTCCAGCTTGTGTTCTGAGTGAACACACCTAATCCATCTGCAGGGTTATACAGAAAACGACTGGTTTTGTGAAGGGGTGGTGAAGGGGCTAGCCAGACGGTCACCTGTTCAAATCCACCCGCTGGATGTGACTTTTCACTGTGCAGCTGGTCTTGTACTCTTAATTCACAGGAAACAGCAGAAAGAGAAAGGCTAAGAAAAGGACACCGTCAATTATGTGTATTTAAGGAGTCATTTGAAACAATAGTATGTAATATACTGTATAATATTAATTATGCCCACAGATAAGTCATACATCAATGAAAACCCCCCATTGAAACCATGCAAACTCAACTGATAGATTTGCGAAGTGTAACGTAAAAATCTACGCCTGTCTCCACTGCATTACTCTACAGCCCGAGCTCGTGTTTCTGTGCAGCCAAAAACTCCCGCACATTAAACTTACAGGAAATGTACCTAACCCATTTATCTCTCGCAAGTGAGGAAAAACTCTGAACAATGTTCCAATACGTCTGTAACATTTTGCAGTCCATGATTAACTTCAGGGGAAATAACTGCACTGTGCTCTTTGTCTCACTGATGATGACCCAAGCACATGAACGCAAGAAAAAACAGTCATCCTGAACCTAGAATAGTCTGATACAAGAAGAAGACCTTTTTAATTTTAGTCACATACATGTTACAGTGAAATTTACTCCTGCATATTTAACCCATCCTTCATGAGGGAGCAGAGGTGTGGGAGGCTGGGGATTACAGGTAGGCTGGGATTTCCCACACCAGGATTTGATCCCCCATTGTCCATTTTAGCCCTCCAGCGTCTCTACCCATTTTTTTTTTTTTATCAATACTCATTTTATTATATGAGTTAAATAAGACCATGACAGAGATTAAAATCATACGATAGTGAAATTAATTCTTGCAATGAGAATGTGATATACACACACCATTTGTAAAGGCAGGATTTCAGTGACATACTGATGACCTGCTTCCTCAACTTGGGCAACATCGTGTAGAAGAGCAGGTGAGGCCGATGCTGCATTTGTAGATGAGGTGAACATATAGAGACCTGATTATAAGTGAACTAACTATCATACATGATTACTAAATGACATTATTGTCATTTTCAGTGGTGAAAAACGTAAGTTAGGGAATTAGAGTCTCAGCAATGGAAGTAGCGCTAACAATACACTGCAAAGGAAGCTCCGTCCTCCGTGAATACACGAACCTTTATTTTAAAAAACGTGTAATTTTCGGCCCTTCTTCTCTCTCTGCTCTGTCAAACCTTTCTTATCGTTTCTGATTTATTCTTGTTTCACCGCAAGGACATTGCTCCTTTAACCGTTGACAATCTGACTCAGCAGGTAGCAGAGAGGATCCACGTGGACGGACCGAGCCATGCGCTAAATGGGAGGAGGGGTGTAATTTGACCGGAGAGGCAAAAATAAGCCGAAATTTAGCCTTATTTGTAAGTCTTTCATAGATACATTTATGATATCTCATATATTACTGCTAATAACTATATTATTAAAAAAGCTAGTCTCTGTGGGCCCCCAAAGTTCATGGGCCCTTAGAATGGAGCCTAACCCCCCCCCCAACGTCGCCCCTGGTGGTGGCTCTAACAATATCAACAATAACAATCTAATTGTGTAAATCCATGTATCTAACATGAAACAACCAGGACTTGTTAGAGGACAATTTTGACATTTTGGGAGCAGCAACATTTTCAGCATCTCTTTCATCATCTACAACCAGAGTGCAGAATATCTATCTTGTTGCACAGCCGCAGTCCTAGTAATCTACAGTTTCCCTCTGAACGAATGGCTAACATGCCAGGTCAACCAACTTTTTAAATCAGATAAGAACAACAAGAACTCACTTTTGCTGCTTTTTATTATTTTCCACACATCTAGTAAATATAATCTACTTCTCTTTCGGATTTTCCCGTCAGGGGTCGCCACAACGAATCATCCTTTTCCAGCTCACTCTATCCTGGGCATCTTCCTCTCTGACACCAGCTAACCTCATGTCCTCTGTTAGAACATCCATATATCTCCTCCTTGGTCGTCCTCTCACCCTCTTGCCTGGCAGCTCCATCTCCAACATCCTTCTACCAATATATTCACTATCCCTCCTCTGCACATGTCCAAACCATCTCAATCTTGCCTTTCTGACTTTGTTGCTAACACAGGCAACATTCGTGTCCCTCTGATGAACTCGTTCCTTATTCTGTCCAACCTTGTGACTCCTAAGGAGAACCTCAACATCTTCATCTCTGCTGCTTCCATCTCTGCCTCTTGTCTCTTTCTCATTGCTACTGTCTCTAACCCATAGAGCAGAGCTGGTCTCACCACTGTCCTGTACACCTTTCCTTTGAGTCTTGCTGACACTCTTCTGTCACACAACACTCCCGACACATTCCTCCACCCATTCCAACCCGCCTGCACTCGCCTCTTCACCTCTTTTCCACACTCCCCATCAGACTGAACTGTTGACCCCAAGTACTTAAACTCCTGCACCTTCTTCACCTCAGCCCCCTGTAATCTCACGCTTCTACCTTGCTCCCTCTCGTTTAAACACATGTATTCTGTCTTACTACGACTGATTATCATGCCTCTTCTTTCCAGAGCAAAGCTCCACATCTCCAGCTGTTCCTCCACCTGCTCTCTACTCTCACTGCAAATCACAATGTCATCTGCAAACGTCATTGTCCAGGGAGATTTCTGTCTGACCTTATCTGTCAACCTGTCCATCAGCATAGCAAACAAAGATATCCACAAAGACATTCTGCCTTTCCTTCTGACCATATCTGTACTTTTCCATCAACAATCTCAAAGTGAAAATGGCATTAGTGGTACTCTGAAACCATACTGCTGCTCACAAATCTCCACCTCCTTCCTAAGCCTGGCTTCTACTACTCTTTCCCACAGCTTCATTGTGTGGCTCATCAGCTTTATCCCTCTGTAGTTGCTACAGTTCTGCGTGTCACCCTTGTTCTTAAAGATCGGCACCAGAACGCTTCTCCTCCATTCCTCAGGCATCTTCTCACTCTCTAAAATCCTTTTAAACAGACCTGTCAGAAACTTCACTGCTGTCTCTCCTAGACACTTCCACACCTCCACAGGTACGTCATCAACTCCAACAGCCTTTCCTGCTCCACAATAGCCACATCTTCCTACATTCTTTCTCTCTCATTTTCCTCATTCATCAGCTCTTCAAAATACTCCTTCCATCTTCTCTGTACACTCTCCTGGCTTGTTAGCACCTTTCCATCTCTGTCTTTAATCACCCTTATCTGTTGCACATCTTTCCCATCTCTATCTCTCTGTCTGGCTATCCTGTACAAGTCCTTCTCTCCTTCCTTCATGTCTAACCTGTCATACAGCTCATCGTAAGCTTTCTGTTTGGCCTTTGCCACCTCCCTCTTCACTCTGCGCTGCACTTCTTTGTACTCCTGTCTACTTTCATCAGTCCTTTCTACATCCCACTTCATTTTAGCCAACCTCTTCCTCTGGATGCAGTCCTGTACTTCCTCATTCCACCACCAAGTGTCTTTATCTTCTTTCCTCCTTCCAGATGACACACCAAACACTTTCCTACCTGTTTCCCTAATTACCTCTGCTGTAGTTTCCCAGTCATCTGAAAGCTCTTCCTGACCACCCAAAGCCTGTCTCAACTTTTGCCTAACTTCCTCGCAATTTTGTTTATTCTTTAGCTTCCACCACTTGGTCTTCTTTTCTGTCTTTCCTCTCTTCTTCTTCCTGACCACCAGAGTCATCTTACACACCACCATGCAGTGCTGTCTGGCTACACTCTCTTCTACCACCACTTTACAGTCACTAACCTCTCTCAAATGACCTCGCCTACATAGAATGTAGTCCACCTGTGTACTCCTACCACCATCTGTCCTTCTGGATTCCTTTCCTTTACACCAAACCTTCCCATCACCTCCTCATCACCTCTGTTCCCCTCACCAACATGCCCATTAAAGTCCTCCTCCAATACTACGTGCTTCCCTGCCCTTCCACCTCATCTCCTGAACACACAGTACATCTATCTTCCTTCTCTCCGTCATGTCTGCCAGCTCTCTACCTTTTATTGTGCCAACGTTAAGAGTCCATACTCTCAGATCTAAGCTCCTCCCTTTCCCCTTCTCTCTCTGACCACGAACATTCCTGCCTCATCTCCTTCTTTGACCAACAGTTGTCCAATTTCCACCGGCACCCTGTAGGTTAACAGCACCAGTGGCGGTCGTTGTTAACCCGGGCCTCGACCGGTCCAGTATGAAAGTGACGACTCGCATGGTTTTACTTGGCAGGTTTTACGCCAGATGCCCTTCCTACCGCAACCCTCTCTATTTATCCGGGCTTGGGACTGGCGCAGAAGTTACTGGCTTGCAACCCCTGTGGCAATTGTAGAATAGAGAAACCTTGGTCTGATGAGTGGGATGGTGGGGATAGAGTTTGGTGTAAACAACATGAAGCATTCATTAAAAGCTTGCTGCGTTGTATCAATGATCGTGTTTACATGCCCTTGAGTAACCAGGGTACTATTCAAACCAATTCAATTTAACTTTATTTATATAGCGCCACTGTACAACAAATTAATCTCAAGGCACATTACATAATAAAGTCAGGACTATACAGACATTTAGAGAAAACCCAACAAATCCCCTTGACCAGCTATATGCAACAGTGGAGAGGCAAAACACCCTTACTGCTATGAGAACTCAAGTTTCTCAGGTAATCCTGGAATGGTGTCACCCTAAATACCAAACAAAATCTTTACTTTAGCTTCAGAGGCACAAAGTCCGGCTTTTGGAGGGGCCCAGTCAGAGGCCAGACCTCCCTTCAAGAGTGGTGCTGTAGAATGACATCAAGAGAACTGTTCACACATCCTAAGAATATGGCTGAGCTGAAGCAGTTGGTAAAGACGTGAAGATCGTGCCTTTGCTTTGTTGATATTTGTGACTTTGGTGAAGATTGGTTCCCCAGGTCAACTCTGTCTGTTGTAAGAATATTTCTGTTGTTTTCTCCCTCCCTGCACCCATTCCGTACCCAATATTGATTCACAATAGTTACTTTTATTTGTCTTGTCACGTTCCACAGAGGCCAGTAGTGGATTGCTTAATGCTGCCGCCTCACAGCTGAAGGGTCTCTGGCTCGAATCTAGCTGATGGCTACCGTGTGTGGAGTTTGCTTGTTCTTTCTGTGCGCAGGCTTCCACTATATACTCTGGCCGCCCATGATCATTAACAGGGTAAGAGGACACAGATATTGAAGGGGTTTTTCTTCCACAGAGCTTGTTCGATGTGCATCTAAGTTGCTGCTGCTCGCTCTTAATCATGATTAGCAGCAATGCTGTCGTTGGTCACACTGTTCTGACGACGATAGGCAGCTTGATTCTCTCTTGGTGAAACTCCATTGTATGACTCGTTTTGTCCTGGAGCAGCACAAGGAGCTTCTCTCTCAGCTGAGGCTCCACCTGTTGTCTGTGTTCTCTGTGCTGGTACATTCCATGGAAGTGGGCAGCGAGCCTTCAGTGCTGACAACAAAAACAAACCAGGAATGTGTCTTTAAAGGCTCCAATGCTGTAGATGTTTCATCCTCTTTTCATTAGACTAGCAGTATCTTCATGAACTGTGTGTAATGTTTTGCTTGGTTGTGTGAGCTATTAAAGTTCCCAAGCATTTATTGAAGACTAAAAACCAACATGTCTTATGTAATTGCTGTTTAAATCCAATGTTATTTTTTTTATGAATATTGGTAGCAGAGGGTTGATCACTGTTTCTTATAAATGCATGGGTAAGGAGCTTCATTTCCTCTTGTTTGTGATTTCTTATTACTGCGTGTGAACACATTTTCTTACAAAGCAAGCAAACTTCTTTCCCTCTGACTATAAAAATTGTCTGTGAAATTCCTTCATATCAATAATAAACCAAGGTAAACTGGTGTACAAATTACTGTACTCAGTCAGGCAGGTTTGGTTATCCAGAGGTTGAGCCTTTGGATAGTAATAGATGATTAATAAGCAGAAGCATCTGTTTCTCCATAGTGGACTGGATTGTTTAAAAAGTGTCCAATTACTTCAGCTAAGGGTGACAAATAAAATCAGACAGGCCCACCCTGTGGAAGATCAGACTTCTGGTTCATTATCACACCTTAATCGTCCCAAAGCAAGTAAATGAAGAAATCAAATTTCAGCTAGGAATGACTAGATTCCACTACACTACGATCATGTACTAACCCTAACCCCTAACCATCTGGTATCAAACTTTCCAGTTATTTATTGGAGGTCATTATCCTAACTAGACCATTTTATTGAAAAAAAAAAACTCCCTACTTTTTCTGGGCTTGGAAATGATACTTAGATATGTGCTGGCCTACACAACCTCAACAGTTCAGTGTCTTGCCCAGTAACACTTTGGCATATGGCCGGGGAGAGTCAGGCTGCAAACACCTAGCCCTATGGCATAAGGATGATCAGTCTACTGAGCCACGATGACCCCCTCATCACAGAACCCTATTAATAAGTGGTAAAGTAGCACATTAGTTTTTCTGTAGCTAATTAAAGAAAAGTAATGCAACTATTTTTTCAGTCTAAGTTAAAATAAATACTTGACTAATATTTAGTGTTTATAAAGCACAGCATGTGTTGTCACACATTCGACAATGAAAAACACCACTTACTTATCACAACAGCGAAGAAGATGATGGTCATGATGATGATGATGATGATGATGATGATGCTGATGCTGATGATTGTTCCAGTGGCTTTAGGATCCACTGAATAGGCAATACCACAGGAGGAAGATTGGTTTATGGTAAATTAATAGAACATATGATAATATGGAGCTTTTAAGAGACTAAATAACATCAGTCAGGACATTTAATATAGAAAATGAGTGAATGTTGCTTTTATTTCTGTTTCCTACAAAACAGAAATAAATATACATGAAATAGTTATTTGGATTCTGTGTTAAGCACAACTAATAAGAGTTAGTTCACCTGGAGGAGTTACTGGCTCTTTGTGTGACATCCTCAGAGTCTCTTTTGAAGTTGGGTTGTAAATCTCACAGGTCACATTGTTTAACCCTGTTATGTTGACAGTGCTGATGACGCTGTATGTGCCGTCATTTTCTTTTTTGATCACAGGGAGTTTGCGTAATTTTAATATCCTTCCATCCTCCGATGTCCATTTGAGCTCAGGTTTGGGGTACCCTCCTTTTGTGCTGCAGGTTGCTGTGTTCTCTGCTTGATTTATCTCAATTTTAGGTTCCTGGAAAGGAGCTAGAAATGGGTTTGCATTATTTAGCATGATTTTTTGTGTAAAAATATATGAACATTAAACTCAACAAGACAGGCATGCAAACAAGGGAAATATTAGTTATTTTATATAGGTTTATAATATCTAATGTCACTCTGGTTGTCTGCTGGGGGTCCTTATTCAACCTCGGGGTCTAAGGACAGAGGGTGCTATGTTATAGAATTCATAAAATAACAAGGTTTTTTAATTTCTTTTGTGGTTATGTAGTTTATCGACTTCAACTGGCTTTTATTTTGTAGAATTAGAGAAATACCAAGAATCATACCTGCTACATATAGAGTGGTCTGACAGAGCTTCTTCGCTGGTTTGCCCTCTGATATAAAAATAACTTTAACAGCGATCTCGTCATCTTGTAGCATCAATTTCTCGATAATGAGTGAAAAGTTACCTAAAGGTAACTGATCAAGGAAGATAGTAGTCCTATTTTGAAATGACTCATGTTGATGATGAAACTCTTCCTGTCCATTTTTGTAAACATGTAAAACTATGTCAGAACCCTTATATCCCTGCCAGAAAATGGAGCATTTGTCAGGTTGAAATGGTTCATTGAAGGTGTGATGGCACAGCCAGAACAACGATGATCCTCTGGTTCCATTGACGATGAGGTTTCCAGATGAAGCATGCAGCAGTGGAAACACTACAGAGAAAACTAAAATGAAAGGGAAAACAAAAAACCCTTAAACCAAATAATAAAAAAAATTGAGTTGAATACAAAAAGCAAGTTGATGTATTTTATGTCACTCAATCCTGTAAAACAAGATGTGAATTAAAGAATTGTGACGTTAATGCAGGTGTGATGATAGGGAGCCCTGCAATGGACATGGTCAAAAAAAAATATATGGGGAAAAAAGCGATAAATTTGCATCTCGCATAAACCAATTTATTAGAAATATGCTTCCGGGTTAGTTAGTCACAATGGATAATACAACAATGGAGGGCATGTTTACGGTATGAGAGCCATTCATAAACTTTACTCAAAATAAAGACATTAAATCAGTGCTTAGTAGTGAAGTATATTTAGAATAAAAACTTTGGTTTACTACTACTTAGCCAACTGACCCGGAAGTATATCTCGCAAATGTTTTGCGAGATCCTGCAAAAGTTTAGCTTTTTTTTTTCCCGTATTTTTTTTCGACCATGTCCCTTCCGGGGCTCCGTATGATGATGTATGCGGTAGGATCAATTACAAAACAAAGGCCATTAGCTATTGTGTGTAGGTATGCTGCTTGTCCCTGTGTAATGTTACAACGGTTCCATAGTACCAAATTAATAGTGTTTTTTCCTAGGGGCGATAACATAATTACTCTGGGTTTTGTTACAACTTTTATGTAAACCGCATAAAAGTGCAACTGTAGTCACAGGAACATCAAGCTGCTTGTTTGTCTCAAATGTTGTTTCTAATCTCCTGAGACAACTCTCTCCTTAGCTTCCTTGGTCCATCTTCAGCGTGGTACACACCATGATACCAAACAGCACCAAAAATACTGTTGAACCACAATTCAAAAGCCATGTCTGATTTTTATTAGTTCATTTTAATTTATTATTACTTTTGTCAGTTTCAAGTTATTTCACTGACCATCTTTCTTTTACTGATGAACCCTCTGGTTCACATCTCCGTGTGTCATCGGTTACTACATCAGTGAGTGATCATAGGAGTGTCACTTTTGAGTACAATTAAAAATATATATTTACAAAATTCACTCAGAATAATGAGGCTCGATTAATAAAATAAAAAACTAAAATTAAAAAGAGAGATTTCACTGATCAAAAAAATAAATAATATAATATCCTCTTATCTATAGATAAGTGGGATCTATACTTTGCCAGATCCATTTTGCTCATCGGATTGTTTGTAAGGACGCACATTGAAAAGAACACCACGTTTATTCTCGTTGTCTCCGAAATACTTTAAATGTAAATACTGGAAATCTGTAAAATGTAAACACTGTATGTAATGTAAATTGCAGACAAAAAAATTATCACACCTACCAAACAGGAAGACTGACAGAATTCTCTTTTCCATTCCAACCTAGAGCACAAAACATACACAAAAACAGGGTTCAAACTGAGTGCTCAGTGCTTCCTCCTGGCTCGTTTATACTACGAATTTGGGTAGTGAACCTAAAAAAAGTTAAAAGAACTTTTATATGTATATATCGTTAGTATCAAATAGTTTATCATAGTATAGAATAAAGCTTAGGGGACCCTGGAGGTCCCACCAACATCTGTTAGCCCGTTTTTTTTTTGTTTTGTTTTTTAACATTAAGTGATCAGAGGGCAAATGTCACTGCTCTTTGACTGACTGGAGGAGTAGTAGTGACGTGATTGGCTGATAGGCCAAAATTCCAGCAAATGATGGTATGAGAATGATGACGTCAGCTTTACAACTGCTGTTACTCTACTGTTACTGTACATACTGTGAATCATTTACAGTAAACATTAATAAAATGTAAAGCTCGGTTTCAAATAAAATGACCCAAAATGTAGCTGCAATGATTAGCAGACCACAATATACACATAATAGGTTTTCATGTTACAGTAACATTGTGATTACTTGCATATTGTAAAGTATTGTATTATACAAAGCAAGTGTTACCACACCAGTGTCCAGAGCAGAAAAAAAAAGTAATCGACTTACTTCTGCTTTTAAATGTCGCCTCTGACCAAAACTATTTGTAATAAAGAGAGTGATGATTGAAAACAGTCTAAATCAGCACATTAGAATACTCTTCACACACACCTTATAATTCCTACTGTAAGTGTGGAATTAAGTGAGAGCAGACAGCTTACCCTCCGAGAAGCAGCGTCTTCAGATCAATCACTAATGTCCTCTGAGGATGAAGGCGAGTCACTTCTTCTACTCATCTGAAATACTTGTAATAGTGTAAGTGTAGAGTATATGGCATCAGGATGGTGTTGGCTGCTTCTCTGCTGCGAGGCGAGAAGGATCAGTAAGTGGTGAATGTCAGCATACAGGGAGCTGACCTGATAGATCACTACTAAACATAGAAAGGAGGAGACTGGAGGGGCAGTGCTGGCAGCTAAAGAGACTACGCATTTCCTTAATCTTAAAAAAAACACACAAAACTCCAAACATAACTTCCACATTTTAAAACTAGTTATTTTTAAACCAGCCACTGAAGCACCGGGTAGTCTTGGAGATAGATAATACTGCTTTGCAGCATATAGTTTCGTTAAAGATCAGAGAGATTTAGACCAGTAGCACCTAAGAGCAACCTGTTTTTAGTGGCTCTCGACAAGTGCATATCATCGTCTTTTTCACTTCCCTCTCGCAGTCCCGTCAAACATAGACACGATAAAGAGAGAAAAGGTCAAAGATTTGTAGAGTGGGGGAACAGAGACATGCAGGAGAAGGGGTCACAACATGTTTTGTGTGTGTGCCATCACATGTTCTATACCTGAACAGCCTTTGACTGCCTTAGTCATTAATTGGCACCTACTTTCATTTGTGTAGTTTTTGTCCTTACTCTCAGGTATTAATACTACGAGCAGGAAACCCACCAGAAATGCAAATGGTGACGTGAGACGACTCTCAGTTCTGTTTAGCTCTTTGTGTTCAACTTAGAGTCAGGCAACAACCATAAATACACCGTTTTGAGACAAGGCTAGGAAACGATGACACAAAAATTATATTACATGTATATGGATATGACTTTTTAAGCATATGAGGACACAATAATAGTCAAATCAAATGTTTGCTGAACTTTACCTTCTTCTGCAGGTAATTCATACATAAACAAGGAATGCTTGGGATTATGGTCTTGTGTTACAGAAGTTGGGGATGATACAGGATACTGGTGAATCAGACAGTTCAATTCAATTAAACTTTATTTATATAGTGCCAATTTAACAAGGTCATCCTCGGGGCGAGGACATGGCTCAGTTGGTAGCGTTGTCGTCCACCAATCCCACAGTTGTTGGTTTGATCCCTGGCTCCTCTGGTCACATGTCGAAGTGTCCTTGAGCAAGACACTGAACCCCACTTAGTTGCTCCCAGTGAGTGTCGGTCAGCTGCATAGCAGCTGTATGAATGTGTGTGTGTTTGAGAGTGTGAATGGGTAGATAAAAAGCAGTGTACCAACAGGTGTACCAACAGGTGTACCAACAGGTGTACCAACAGGTGTACCAACAGGTGTACCAACAGCAGTGTACCAACAGGTAGAAAAGCGCTATATAAGTGCAGATCTGGACTGGGAGCTGGTTCCACAGAAGAGGAGCTTGATAGCTAAAGGCTCTGCCTCCCATTCTATTTTTGGAAATTCTGGGAACCACAAGTAGGCCTGCATTTTGGGACCGAAGTGATCTATTAGGATGATATGTTACTAGGAGATCTATTAGATATGATGGAGCTTGAAGGGTTTTAAATTCTATTCTACATTTAATGGGAAGCCAATGGAGAGAAGCTAATGAAGGTGAAATATGATCTCTCTTACCAATCCCAGTCAGTAATCTTGCTGCAGCATTTTGGATTAATTGAAGGCTTTTTAGAGAGTTACTGGGGCAGCCTGAAAGTAGAGAATTACAGTAGTCCAATCTAGAAGTAACAAATGCATGAACCAGTTTTTCAGCATCGCTTTTGGACAGGATACTCCTAATTTTTGGCAGTGTTTCTTAGGTGGAAGAAGGCTGTTCTAGAGATTTGTTTTATGTGTGAGATAAATGACAAATCCTGGTCAAAAATGACTCCGAGATCCCTACTGGGGCCAGAGTTATGTCATCTAAAGTAGCAATATGGTTAGAAAACATGTTTCTTAGACTTTTAGGCCCAAATACAATAACTTCAGTTTTATCTGAGTTTAGAAGATAAAATTATACGTCATCCAGTCCCTTATGTCTTTTAAACATGCTTGTAGTTTGATTAATTTATTTGTTTCATCAGGTTTCATAGATAGATATAACTGCGTGTCATCAGCGTAGCAGTGAAAATTTACAGAGTGTTTTCTTTTGTGTATGTCGAAGATTCATCATTAACACGAGCAAATTGGAATCTATCTGATTGATACGATTTAAACCAATTTAGTGCTGTTCCTTTAATTCAATAACATGTTCTAGTCTCTGTAATAATATTCTGTGATCAATGGAGTCAAATGCCGCACTAAGATCTAGCAGAACTAGTATAGAGACAAGTCTGTTATCTGAAGCCAGAAGAAGATCGTTGGTGACTTTAATCAGTGCAGTTTCTGTGCTATGATGAACTCTAAATCCTGACTGAAATTCTTCAAACAAGTCTGTTCTGCGTAGGTGGTCACATAATTGCTTTGCAACTACTTTTTCAAGTATTTTAGAAATAAAGGGGAGATTGGATATTGGTCTGTAATTGGCTAAGACACCTGGATCCAGACTAGGTTTTTTAATAAGAGGTTTGATTACAGCTACCTTATAAGCCTTTGGTACATATCATGTTTGTAAAGATAGATTAATGATATCTAATACAAACATGTCTAATAAGGGTAGAGCGTCTTTGAGCAGTCTCACTGGAATAGGGTCTAGCAGCCATGTTGTTGGTTTAGATGCCATAATAGTTGAAGTTAACTCAGCAAGGTCTATGGGCACAAAGCAGTGGGGAAATACTGTTAGTTTATCAATTTCAATGCCGTATGTAAGGACAAGGTCTAGGTTGTGACTAAAACAGTGAGTGGGTGTACAGAAGGCAGGAGTAAGTGAAGGAGTCTGGACAGACAAACAACTCGAGGAGTCAGTAGCCAGGCAGAACAATAAGATAACAGCCAGTAAAGCCGACCGGTAGCTAGTGTGAGACTGAATGGCCAGGTCAGAAGTAGGCAAATTAGTGGACAAGCAGTAGTTGTGCAGGCAGGTTACCAGAAGACTGCTTGCAGGGGAGCTTAGAAGGCAATTTCCCGGTAGATGGTGAAACCAATTAAGGTCAGTGATAGATGGTGAAGTTGGGCAAGTAATTTTAGAACAGGTACAGAATGTGGAGAAAAACGGGTAACAAAATAAAAGTCCAGGGGAGGAAGTGGAGATGAGGGGCTGAATCGTGACAATCACATCACAAACATCGGTTTTAGACAAGACACAAAAGCACTCAGAGCAAGTACACAATAGCCATGACATAATACTACAATCAGTAATGAATGGTTTCATCCAGAAGCTTGCAAAGCAGAGATGGAGTAGCCACATTCACGGCATCAGAGACAGAATCTGTTCCCTGTGTGTTCTTCTAACGCTCCTGTACACTTCACTGCTCGCTTTTCTGGCACTGAAAAGTCAGTAAGTTTTCGGGCTCAGGGTTAGGTTCGGGGTATAGAAGCTCCTGCAGAGTGTGAGGGTAAGAGAGACAGATAAATGAATGTAGACCAACAAAGGGTAAATTACCGGGTCAGTAGGAGTCTTACAGTGGAGACTGGAAATTGGTGGGCACAAGAGGGGAATCAGTGGAGAGGAAAAAAACCCACCCACCCACAAATTCTCCAATGTTCATGCCTAAAGTCATCATTCGTACCTACCTTCTAAAACCGAGCAGTGTATTTGTTGACTTGCATGTTTAAAATCCCTTTTGGCAAAACGGTGTCAGTTTTGCACTTTCTAGCTAGTTTCTGGCTCCAAACACTCAAATGTGCAGGGCTTAAAATGTGCAAACACAACAGTTAATGTAAAAAATGTTAGGGTCAGTTAAAAGTCTGCCATGAAAATTTGTACTTCCTTATCATCATGTCATGTGACATTTATATTAAGGAAGTACTGACACAGATTCAAAACCCCAGTCTGCTGTGTGATAATCCTTTGTTTTGTGAACCATGTTACCACATATTAGTGCTAAGCTTGTGTGTACGTACAATTTATGCACAAATAAACAAGCCCAACAACAAGCCCTGGGTGACCTCTGAGCTGACCTCCAGCTCTGTGAGGTTGTTCTGTCAGTATCAGCCCGAGCCTTAGACTGGAGAAAGTATCAGTGCTTTGGTGGACTTCCTGTCTGGTTCCTCCGCACTCAGGTGAGCTCAGCACTGGACCTGCTGCAGTTTGCCTATCGACCTGGCATCGCGGTGGACGACGCCATCATCGAGCTGCAGCACTGGGCCGTGTCTCACCTGGAGTCCCCTGGGAGTACTGTGAGGGTCACGTTCTTTGACTTCTCCAGTACTTCTCCATGTCTTCGGACTGTGAGGACTTGGTTATTGCAGCCTGTATTGCGTTGTTGATTATGAGGAAGCACTTCAGGATGTAAGGATTTTAAGTCACGTAGTTCCACATTCATGCAAACAAAAAATACAGTCTTCTTTACATTTCCATACATTCTCTGAGTTACAAACAGTTGATGGGTCATTACATAGATCACTTCTAAGACTAAGGTCAACTGGTATTTGTCAGGCAGATCTTGATAGACTGAAGAGACATGTATATATATGTTAATGGCCCACTGCATATTACATATAGAAGTAAAGTAGCATTTTTGTTCTTTATTAGTTTTAAATTTAGCCATTTACACATACAGGCAATTTGGAGTCATCAGTTACCTTGACTGGGCATCTTCCACATGAAGGTTTCTTGCACATAAGGCAGTTCACAGGTGTATGTTTGCATTGGTGCATAATCATACAAGTTATTCCTCACTACTCTTCTTTATCAGAGGAGGTGAGAGGCATGGCAATGTGTGTTGCCACTTTTGATGCCATTCATTGAGCGTTCAGCTCCGTAGACACGTTGGATTTAGTGCCTCTGATTATTTGCTTGAATTAAGTTTCATCTCTCAGAAGTTGCAGTACTACGACACATTTCTGACTGATAATCATAATTTAAGCCAGCAAAAAGTGTTACCTAGCAACTTATAATGTTTTAACATGAGGCAAGTGCAAAAACAAAGGCATTAGATAGTCGGTTATGGTAATGTACAAAAACAGTGTTAAGTACATTTTCCAGCTGTTCTCACTTCCTGCTTCTTTTTGGGATGTTTTGTCTTCAGTTTTGCTAAATCAAGTAAAACACTTCTTAGTCACATTCCAATCAGCCCCTCCGGTCAAATTACACCCCTCCTCCCATTTAGGGCATGGTTCTGTCCGTCCACCTGGATCCTATCTGCTACCTGCTGAGTGAGATCAGATCGTCAACGGTTAAAGCAGAAACATCCTCGCAGTGAGCTCAGCATAAATCTGGCCATAAGAAACGACAAGAAAAGTCTGACAAAGCCATTACATAATAAAGTCAGGACTATACAGACATTTAGAGAAAACCCAACAAATCCCCTTGACCAGCTATATGCAACAGTGGAGAGGCAAAACACCCTTACTGCTATGAGAACTCAAGTTTCTCAGGTAATCCTGGAATGGTGTCACCCTAAATACCAAACAAAATCTTTACTTTAGCTTCAGAGGCACAAAGTCCGGCTTTTGGAGTGGCCCAGTCAGAGCCCAGACCTCCCTTCAAGAGTGGTGCTGTAGAATGACATCAAGAGAACTGTTCACACATCCTAAGAATATGGCTGAGCTGAAGCAGTTGGTAAAGACGTGAAGATCGTGCCTTTGCTTTGTTGATATTTGTGACTTTGGTGAAGATTGGTTCCCCAGGTCAACTCTGTCTGTTGTAAGAATATTTCTGTTGTTTTCTCCCTCCCTGCACCCATTCCGTACCCAATATTGATTCACAATAATTACTTTTATTTGTCTTGTCACGTTCCACAGAGGCCAGTAGTGGATTGCTTAATGCTGCCGCCTCACAGCTGGAAGGTCTCTGGCTCAAATCTAGCTGATGGCTACCGCCTTTCTGTGTGGAGTTTGCTTGTTCTTCCTGTGCATAGGCTTCCACTATAAGCGGATACAGATAATGAAGGGGTTGTTCTTCCACAGAGCTTGTTCGATGGGCATCTAAGTTGCTGATGCTCGCTCTTAATCGTGATTTGCAGCAATGCTGTCGTTGGTCACACTGTTCTGACGACGATAGGCAGCTTGATTCTCTCTTGGTGAAACTCCATTGTATGACTCGTTTTGTCCTGGAGCAGCTCAAGAAGCTTCTCTCTCAGCTGAGGCTCCACCTGTTGGCTGTGTTCTCTGTGCAGGTACATTCCATGGAAGTGGGCAGCGAGCCTTCAGTGCTGACAACAAAAACAAACCAGGAATGTGTCTTTAAAGGCTCCAATGCTGTAGATGTTTCATCCTCTTTTCATTAGACTAGCAGTATCTTCATGAACTGTGTGTAATGTTTTGCTTGGTTGTGTGAGCTATTAAAGTTCCCAAGCATTTATTGAAGACTAAAAACCAACATGTCTTATGTAATTGCTGTTTAAATCCAATGTTATTTTTTTTATGAATATTGGTAGCAGAGGGTTGATCACTGTTTCTTATAAATGCATGGGTAAGGAGCTTCATTTCCTCTTGTTTGTGATTTCTTATTACTGCGTGTGAACACATTTTCTTACAAAGCAAGCAAACTTCTTTCCCTCTGACTATAAAGCATGTCTGGATCATGTGAACTTCCTTCATATCAATAATAAACCAAGGTAAACTGGTGTACAAATTACTGTACTCAGTCAGGCAGGTTTGGTTATCCAGAGGTTGAGCCTTTGGATAGTAATAGATGATTAATAAGCAGAAGCATCTACTTCTCCATAGTGGACTGGATTGTTTAAAAAGTGTCCAATTACTTCAGCTAAGGGTGACAAATAAAATCAGACAGGCCCACCCTGTGGAAGATCAGACTTCTGGTTCATTATCACACCTTAATCGTCCCAAAGCAAGTAAATGAAGAAATCAAATTTCAGCTAGGAATGACTAGATTCCACTACACTACGATCATGTACTTTCTAACCATCTGGTATCAAACTTTCCAGTTATTCATTGGAGGTCATTATCCTAACTAGACCATTTTATTGAAAAAAAACTCCCTATTTTTTCTGGGCTTGGAAATGATACTTAGATATGTGCTGGCCTACACAACCTCAACAGTTCAGTGTCTTGCCCAGTAACAGTTTGGCATATGGCCGGGGAGAGTCAGGCTGCAAACACCTAGCCCTATGGCATAAGGATGATCATTCTACTGAGCCGCGATGACCCCCTCATCACAGAACCCTATTAATAAGTGCTAAAGTAGCACATTAGTTTTTCTGTAGCTAATTAAAGAAAAGTAATGCAACTATTTTTTCAGTCTAAGTTAAAATAAATACTTGACTAATATTTAGTGTATATAAAGCACAGCATGTGTTGTCACACATTCGACAATGAAAAACACCACTTACTTATCACAACAGCGAAGAGGATGATGGTCATGATGATGATGATGATGATGATGATGATGATGATGATGATGATGATGATGATGATGATGGTCATGATGATGATGATGATGATGATGCTGATAATTGTTCCAGTGGCTTTAGGATCCACTGAATAGGCAATACCACAGGAGGAAGATTGGTTTATGGTAAATTAATAGAACATATGATAATATGGAGCTTTTAAGAGACTAAATAACATCAGTCAGGACATTTAATATAGAAAATGAGTGTATGTTGCTTTTATTTCTGTTTCCTACAAAACAGAAATAAATATACATGAAATAGTTATTTGGAATTTGTAATAAAAGTTTGACTATGGCATTCAGATTTTAAATGTATTCTGTGTTAGGTACAACTAATTAGAGTTAGTTCACCTGGAGGAGTTACTGACTCATTGTGTGACATCCTCAGAGTCTCTTTTGAAGTTGGGTTGTAAATCTCACAGGTCACATTGTTTAACCCTGTTATGTTGACAGTGCTGATGACGCTGTATGTGCCGTCATTTTCTTTTTTGATCACAGGGAGTTTGCGTAATTTTAATATCCTTCCATCCTCCGATGTCCATTTGAGCTCAGGTTTGGGGTACCCTCCTTTTGTGCTGCAGGTTGCTGTGTTCTCTGCTTGATTTATCTCAATTTTTGGTTCCTGGAAACGAGCTAGAAATGGGTTTGCGTTATTTAGCACGATTTGTTGTGTAAAAATATATGAACATTAAACTCAACAAGACAGGCATGCAAACAGGGGAAATATTAGTTATTTTATACTGTAGGTTTATAATATGTAATGTCACTCTGGTTGTCTGCTGGGGGTCCTTATTCAACCTGGGGGTCTAAGGACAGAGGGTGCTATGTTATAGAAGTCATAAAATAACAGGGTTTTTTCATTTCTTTTGTAGTTATGTAGTTTATCGACTTCAACTGGCTTTTATTTTGTAGAATTAGAGAAATACCAAGAATCATACCTGCTACATATAGAGTGGTCTGACAGAGCTTCTTCGCTGGTTTGCCCTCTGATATAAAAATAACTTTAACAGCGATCTCGTCATCTTGTAGCATCAATTTCTCGATAATGAGTGAAAAGTTACCTAAAGGTAACTGATCAAGGAAGATAGTAGTCCTATTTTGAAATGACTCATGTTGATGATGAAACTCTTCCTGTCCATTTTTGTAAACATGTAAAACTATATCAGAACCCTTATATCCCTGCCAGAAAATGGAGCATTTGTCAGGTTGAAATGGTTCATTGAAGGTGTGATGGCACAGCCAGAACAACGATGATCCTCTGGTTCCATTGACGATGAGGTTTCCAGATGAAGCATGCAGCAGTGGAAATACTACAGAGAAAACTAAAATGAAAGGGAAAACAAAAAACCCTTAAACCAAATAATAAAAAAAATTGAGTTGAATACAAAAAGCAAGTTGATGTATTTTATGTCACTCAATCCTGTAAAACAAGATGTGAATTAAAGAATTGTGGCGTTAGTGCAGGTGTGATGATAGGGAGCCCTGGAATGGACATGGTCGAAAAAAAAATATATGGGGAAAAAAGCGAGACATTTGCATCTTACATAAACCAATTTATTAGAAATATGCTTCCGGGTTAGTTAGTCACAATGGATAATACAACAATGGAGGGCATGTTTACGGTATGAGAGCCATTCATAAACTTTACTCAAAATAAAGACATTAAATCAGTGCTTAGTAGTGAAGTATATTTAGAATAAAAACTGTGGTTTACTACTACTTAGCCAACTGACCCGGAAGTATATCTCGCAAATGTTTTGCGAGATCCTGCAAAAGTTTAGATTTTTTTTTTCCCGTATTTTTTTTCGACCATGTCCCTTCCGGGGCTCCGTATGATGATGTATGCGGTAGGATCAATTACAAAACAAAGGCCATTAGCTATTGTGTGTAGGTATGCTGCTTGTCCCTGTGTAATGTTACAACGGTTCCATAGTACCAAATTAATAGTGTTTTTTCCTAGGGGCGATAACATAATTGCTCTGGGTTTTGTTACAACTTTTTTTGTAAACCGCATTAAAGTGCAACTGTAGTCACAGGAACATCAAGCTGCTTGTTTGTCTCAAATGTTGTTTCTAATCTCCTGAGACAACTCTCTCCTTCGCTTCCTTGGTCCATCTTCAGCGTGGTACACACCATGATACCAAACAGCACCAAAAATACTGTTGAACCACAATTCAAAAGCCATGTCTGATTTTTATTAGTTCATTTTAATTTATTATTACTTTTGTCAGTTTCAAGTTATTTCACTGACCATCTTTCTTTTACTGATGAACCCTCTGGTTCACATCTCCGTGTGTCATCGGTTACTACATCAGTGAGGGATCATAGGAGTGTCACTTTTGAGTACAATTAAAAATATATATTTACAAAATTCACTCAGAATAATGAGGCTCGATTAATAAAATAAAAAACTAAAATTAAAAAGAGAGATTTCACTGATCAAAAAAATAAATAAAATAATATCTTCTTATCTATAGATAAGTGGGATCTATACTTTGCCAGATCCATTTTGCTCATCGGATTGTTTGTGAGGACGCACATTGAAAAGAACACCATGTTTATTCTCGTTGTCTCACAAATACTTTAAATGTAAATACTGGAAATCTGTAAAATGTAAACACTGTATGTAATGTAAATTGCAGACAAAAAAATTATCACACCTACCAAACAGGAAGACTGACAGAATTCTCTTTTCCATTCCAACCTAGAGCACAAAACATACACAAAAACAGGGTTCAAACTGAGTGGTCAGTGCTTCCTCCTGGCTCGTTTATACTACGAATTTGGGTAGTGAACCTAAAAAAAGTTAAAAGAACTTTTATATGTATATATCGTTGGTATCAAATAGTTTATCATAGTATAGAATACAGCTAAGGGGACCCTGGAGGTCCCATCAACATCTGTTAGCCCGTTTTTTTTTTGTTTTGTTTTTTAACATTAAGTGATCAGAGGGCAAATGTCACTGCTCTTTGACTGACTGGAGGAGTAGTAGTGACGTGATTGGCTGATAGGCCAAAATTCCAGCAAATGATGGTATGAGAATGATGACGTCAGCTTTACAACTGCTGTTACTCTACTGTTACTGTACATACTGTGAATCATTTACAGTAAACATTAATAAAATGTAAAGCTCGGTTTCAAATAAAATGACCCAAAATGTAGCTGCAAATGATTAGCAGACCACAATATACACATAATAGGTTTTCATGTTACAGTAACATTGTGATTACTTGCATATTGTAAAGTATTGTATTATACAAAGCAAGTGTTACCACACCACTGTCCAGAGCAGAAAAAAAAGTAATCGACTTACTTCTGCTTTTAAATGTCGCCTCTGACCAAAACTATTTGTATTAAAGAGAGTGATGATTGAAAACAGTCTAAATCAGCACATTAGAATGCTCTTCACACACACCTTATAATTCCTACTGTAAGTGTGGAATTAAGTGAGAGCAGACAGCTTACCCTCCGAGAAGCAGCGTCTTCAGATCAATCACTAATGTCCTCTGAGGATGAAGGCGAGTCACTTCTTCTACTCATCTGAAATACTTGTAATAGTGTAAGTGTAGAGTATATGGCATCAGGATGGTGTTGGCTGCTTCTCTGCTGCAAGGCGAGAAGAATCAGTAAGTGGTGAATGTCAGCATACAGGGAGCTGACCTGATAGATCACTACTAAACATAGAAAGGAGGAGACTGGAGGGGCAGTGCTGGCAGCTAAAGAGACTACGCATTTCCTTAATCTTAAAAAAAACACACAAAACTCCAAACATAACTTCCACATTTTAAAACTAGTTATTTTTAAACCAGCCACTGAAGCACCGGGTAGTCTTGGAGATAGATAATACTGCTTTGCAGCATATAGTTTCGTTAAAGATCAGAGAGATTTAGACCAGTAGCACCTAAGAGCAACCTGTTTTTAGTGGCTCTTGACAAGTGCATATCATCGTCTTTTTCACTTCCCTCTCGCAGTCCCGTCAAACATAAACACAATAAAGAGAGAAAAGGTCAAAGATTTGTAGAGTGGGGGAACAGAGACATGCAGGAGAAGGGGTAACAACATGTTTTGTGTGTGTGCCATCACATGTTCTATACCTGAACAGCCTTTTAACATCCTTGGGGCTCAGTTGGTAGCGCGGTCGTCCACCAATCCCACAGTTGTTGGTTCGATCCCTCGAAGTGTCCTTGAGCAAGACACTGAACCCCAACTTAGTTGCTCCTGGTGAGTGTCGGTCAGCTGCATAGCAGCTCCCCCATCAGTGTATGAATGTGTGTGTTTGAGAGTGTGAATGGGTAGATAAGAAGCAGTGTAAAGTGCTTTGAGTACCAACAGGTAGAAAAGCGCTATATAAGTGCAGATCATTTACCTTTACCATCCTAAGGCACTTTACATAATAAAGTCAAGACTATAAAAGCATTTAAAGAAAACCCAACAAATCCCCCTTGAGCAGCTATAGGCAACAGTGGAGAGTGGAGAAAAACTCCCTTTAACGGAAGAAACCTCCAGCAGAACCAGGCTCAGGGTGGACGGCCATCTGCCTTGACCGGTTGGGCCGAGTGGAAAGTGGAGAGAGAAAAGAACAGAGCAACAAAAGCAACAACAAAACATTGAGCAGGTTAGTAGGACCAGTAGCTGCGCACTGGAGGACACACAGCGCCAAATCCGGGGACACCTGGAGACAGAGAGGGAAAAAGACGACTACGGGACAAAGAAGATACAGAGTTAATGTCGTACAGTGGTGACATTATAGATGTGGGGTGAGAGGAGAGAATGAAGAGAAGAATAAAGTGGCTCAGTGCAGAGTCCCCCAGCAGTCTAAGCCTATAGCAGCATGACTATAACCAACTATAAGCCTTATAAAAAAGGAAGGTTTTGAGCCTAGTCTTAAAAGTAGAGAGGGTGTCTGCTTCCCGAATCTGGACTGGGAGCTGGTTCCACAGAAGAGGAGCTTGATAGCTAAAGGCTCTGCCTCCCATTCTATTTTTGGAAATTCTGGGAACCACAAGTAGGCCTGCATTTTGGGACCGAAGTGATCTATTAGGATGATATGTTACTAGGAGATCTATTAGATATGATGGAGCTTGAAGGGTCTTAAATTCTATTCTACATTTAATGGGAAGCCAATGGAGAGAAGCTAATGAAGGTGAAATATGATCTCTCTTACCAATCCCAGTCAGTAATCTTGCTGCAGCATTTTGGATTAATTGAAGGCTTTTTAGAGAGTTACTGGGGCAGCCTGAAAGTAGAGAATTACAGTAGTCCAATCTAGAAGTAACAAATGCATGAACCAGTTTTTCAGCATCGCTTTGGGAAAGGATGCTCCTAATTTTTGGCAGTGTTTCTTAGGTGGAAGAAGGCTGTTCTAGAGATTTGTTTTATGTGTGAGATAAATGACAAATCCTGGTCAAAAATGACTCCGAGATCCCTACTGGGGCCAGAGTTATGTCATCTAAAGTAGCAATATGGTTAGAAAACATGTTTCTTAGACTTTTAGGCCCAAATACAATAACTTCAGTTTTATCTGAGTTTAGAAGAATAAAATTATACGTCATCCAGTCCCTTATGTCTTTTAAACATGCTTGTAGTTTGATTAATTTATTTGTTTCATCAGGTTTCATAGATAGATATAACTGCGTGTCATCAGCGTAGCAGTGAAAATTTACAGAGTGTTTTCTTTTGTGTATGTCGAAGATTCATCATTAACACGAGCAAATTGGAATCTATCTGATAGATACGATTTAAACCAATTTAGTGCTGTTCCTTTAATTCAATAACATGTTCTAGTCTCTGTAATAATATTCTGTGATCAATGGAGTCAAATGCCGCACTAAGATCTAGCAGAACTAGTATAGAGACAAGTCCGTTATCTGAAGCCAGAAGAAGATCGTTGGTGACTTTAATCAGTGCAGTTTCTGTGCTATGATGAACTCTAGATCCTGACTGAAATTCTTCAAACAAGTCGTTTCTGCGCAGGTGGTCACATAATTGCTTTGCAACTACTTTTTCAAGTCTTTTAGGAATAAAGGGGAGATTGGATATTGGTCTGTAATTGGCTAAGACACCTGGATCCAGACTAGGTTTTTTAAGTAGAGGTTTGATTACAGCTACCTTATAAGCCTTTGGTACATATCCTGTTTGCAAAGATAGATTAATGATATCTAATACGAACATGTCTAATAAGGGTAGAGCGTCTTTGAGCAGTCTCACTGGAATAGGGTCTAGCAGCCATGTTGTTGGTTTAGATGCCATAATAGTTGAAGTTAACTCAGCAAGGTCTATGGGCACAAAGCAGTCTAAAAGGGACTGAGGACTTACTGATGATTCTAATTCTGTTGTATTTGTGGGGAGGGTCTGGTGAATTTTATTTCTAATAGCTACGATTTTGTTTGTGAAGAAGGTCATGAAGTCATTGCTGCATAGCGTTGAGGGAATACTAGTTTCAACTGAACTATGGCTCTTAGTCAGCCTGGCTACAGTGCTGAAAAGAAACCGGGGATGTTCTTGTTTTCCTCTATTAGTGATGAATAATATGCTGTTCTGGATTTACAGAGGCTAATTTGTATAAGTATAAACTCTTTTTCCAGGCAGTGTGATTCTTGTGCATGAGTGGAACGCCACTTCCTTTCTAGTCTTCGTGACGCCTGCTTTATATTGCGGGTTTGCGAGCTATACCATGGAGATCGCCTGTTCAGATTTAATGCCTTCTTTTTCAGAGGGGCAACAGTATCAAGTATTGAACGTAAAGATGCTGCATAATTATCAGTAAGGTAATGAACTTGTACAGGAGTACAGTTAATGAGGCTACTCTCAGTTATATCGGTACATGTTGAAGTATATGATGAAAGGATCTTTCCTTAAATTTGTTCAGTGTTTTCAGATAAGCACCTACTGAAGTAGAACTTTTTTCTAGCTGCTGTATAGTCCATTAAATTAAATTCAAATGTTATTAGAAAATGGTCAAAGAGAACAGAATTATGAGGAAATACTGTTAGTTTATCAATTTCAATGCCGTATGTAAGGACAAGGTCTAGGTTGTGACTAAAACAGTGAGTGGGTGTACAGAAGGCAGGAGTAAGTGAAGGAGTCTGGACAGACAAACAACTCGAGGAGTCAGTAGCCAGGCAGAACAATAAGATAACAGCCAGTAAAGCCGACCGGTAGCTAGTGTGAGACTGAATGGCCAGGTCAGAAGTAGGCAGATTAGTGGACAAGCAGTAGTTGTGCAGGCAGGTTACCAGAAGACTGCTTGCAGGGGAGCTTAGAAAGCAATTTCCCGGTAGATGGTGAAACCAATTAAGGTCAGTGATAGATGGTGAAGTTGGGCAAGTAATTTTAGAACAGGTACAGAATGTGGAGAAAAACGGGTAACAATATAAAAATCCAGGGGAGGAAGTGGAGATGAGGGGCTGAATCGTGACAATCACATCACAAACATCGGTTTTAGACAAGACACAAAAGCACTCAGAGCAAGTACACAATAGCCATGACATAATACTACAATCAGTAATGAATGGTTTCATCCAGAAGCTTGCAAAGCAGAGATGGAGTAGCCACATTCACGGCATCAGAGACAGAATCTGTTCCCTGTGTGTTCTTCTAACGCTCCTGTACACTTCACTGCTCGCTTTTCTGGCACTGAAAAGTCAGTAAGTTTTCGGGCTCAGGGTTAGGTTCAGGGTATAGAAGCTCCTGCAGAGTGTGAGGGTAAGAGAGACAGATAAATGAATGTAGACCAACAAAGGGTACATTACCGAGTCAGTAGGAGTCTTACAGTGGAGACTGGAAATTGGTGGGCACAAGAGGGGAATCAGTGGAGAGGAAAAAAACCCACCCACCCACAAATTCTCCAATGTTCATGCCTAAAGTCATCATTCGTACCTACCTTCTAAAACCGAGCAGTGTATTTGTTGACCTGCATGTTTAAAATCCCTTTTGGCAAAACGGCGTCAGTTTTGCACTTTCTAGCTAGTTTCTGGCTCCAAACACTCAAATGTTAACAACAGTTAATGTAAAAAATGTTAGGGTCAGTTAAAAGTCTGCCATGAAAATTTGTACTTCCTTATCATCATGTCATGTGACATTTATATTAAGGAAGTACTGACACAGATTCAAAACCCCAGTCTGCTGTGTGATAATCCTTTGTTTTGTGAACCATGTTACCACATATTAGTGCTAAGCTTGTGTGTACGTACAATTTATGCACAAATAAACAAGCCCAACAACAAGCCCTGGGTGACCTCTGAGCTGATCTCCAGCTCTGTGAGGTTGTTCTGTCAGTATCAGCCCGAGCCTTAGACTGGAGAAAGTATCAGTGCTTTGGTGGACTTCCTGTCTGGTTCCTCCGCAATCAGGTGAGCTCAGCACTGGACCTGCTGCAGTTTGCCTATCGACCTGGCATCGCGGTGCACGACGCCATCATCGAGCTGCAGCACTGGGCCGTGTCTCACCTGGAGTCCCCTGGGAGTACTGTGAGGGTCACGTTCTTTGACTTCTCCAGTACTTCTCCATGTCTTCGGACTGTGAGGACTTGGTTATTGCAGCCTGTATTGCTGCCTTTTTTTTAATACGTTGTTGATTATGAGGAAACACTTTAGGATATAAGGATTATAAGAATATAAGAATTCAGAGACAGGGTGAAAAGAAGTCATCCGAAATGAAAAGGCTAAAGCCATGAGTCACTGGTATTCAAACTGACTTGAAAGTCAAACCCAAAGTAGCCAAAATTTTTGACAACCACTCAAATAAAACTGACAGTTTAAACTTGATTAAAACATGACAAATATATAAATTTACATAAAACATGAAAAGCAGCAGTACACCCAACACTACCACCAGCAGCACCACTGTCAGCACAATCAAAGGACAGGAGGCATTATACCCTTAAAAGACAATACATCAGTTTATGTTACATAAAGAATAAGCGCATACGTAACATACACAATGAAGTATAAGGTCAGAAATAGTTTCATAATGGAATCAGAATATGGTTTCATTTCCAGTTTGTTTATTTCTGCTGCATTTGTCTAGTTCTGTGTTTCACTACAGCTAATACAGAATCTAGTGATTAATTTAGGCTAATGTACTCATGTGCTTGCTGCTTTCTCCCTTATCTCTACAGATTTTATAGATTTTTACAGTTTTTATCTGTCTTTGTTTTATTGTACATTTCCATCACTTTCTCATTCAATCACTGCATCAGTCTAAATTATTTACCTCTTTAACAGCTTGTTCAGCCATCTGTCAAGCTCATTGCATCACACTTACCTGTATAAAAGGTGTTATTTTAAAAATGTTAACAGCTGAACTGCGATTTGTCTGAAATCTGACAAAAACTGTCACATTATCAGATGAATAGAGGAGTAAACTGGTCAAAAAAATGTGTAGTTATGTGATGACAGAGGGTCACATAACTGAAAAGGAAATGTCTTCAGTTGCTCATGTTAAACTTATTATGTCATTTTCACTTTTAGGTTCTAAGTAACAGCACAGTGTGGCTCATTTTCAGTGGTGTGTGCTGCACTCACTCTCGTAGATTTTGGTAATGATCTGGTTGGAGCGATTGTTGTAAACGAAGAACGTTACAGACTGCAGCCCCTTCGCACTGACAGAGCTTGTGACAGAGCTTGTGACAGAGAAGGTTTTGTTTGTTGGACCTAGAGCCAGAGATGTCTGAGCATCCTTCAGGTCCAGCTATGCTGCGCTGGATTTGTTCTGGCCGGTCCATGACACGTGAAGTCCAGGGTATCCTCCCTGTGCTGTACACATTGCAATGTTTGCTGCTACATCCACTGTCAGGACCAGACCTTTGTAAGGTGAGTGTGACAGAAGGTGTGTACACAGTGATCACATACAGCTTTTCAATGTGTGGAGGTTTTGATTAGGAAACTAGAAAATAGATTTCGTACCTGAAACCTGCAATTTGGTTTTGCACATTTGTTCGTAAAGTTTGATATTGTTTTTCTGCTCATCAGAGGAAAGAAAAAAAAGCCGTAAATGTTGTGTTGTTATCTTCAACATCAACATTGTTAAGTTTAATGGAAATATTTCCAGAGCTAAAATAACTACTGAAGTCACTTCTGTTCTTGAATTGTTATCTACTAGCTTTTTTCCCCATTCTCATATTGAAGCAAGATGTTGGTGGACTGGTACTCCTGCCAGTAAAGACATTTGATATTCATATTGAGATTAACTGGTACCAAACATGGAATCAGGATGGACCCTCCATGACGGGGCCTAGAAATGAAAAAAGTGATAGTGGGACATAAAACTATTTTTCTGTTATTTAGTTGACTACACTAATTTGGTATCAGTGAGTAAATACCAAAGAGAGAACTCACCACAAAGAAGTGCAATCACTAGGCTTGTAGAAAACATGTCGCTGGTATAAAAGAAAGAAAAAAGATCCTTAAGGGTCGGGTGTGCCTTTAGCTCAATGAAGCAGACTACATATGTTTTAAAGGGAGGCGAGATCAGCCATGCTCCTATGAAGCTGAAAGCTTATACTTCAGCAACGTGAAGAACTCACAATAATACTAAACTGTTGCTTTCAGTGCAGTTACTTTATCTAAAGTTACTAAAATTGTTAATAATAGCCACTGTGACTCTTCACATCTCACCAGCCAAAGTGCATAAAACATTTTTTTAATAAAATAGTATACACCATCTTATTTGATCAATCTATCTCTGAAATTGCAAATAGGTGTATGGCAATGTATGTTTTGTTCAACAATATTTTTCTACATTAGCCTGATGTTGATACTGCTTTGGATTGCTACCACTATAGTCTTGTTCTTCTGTTTATCTACACCTCGATGTCTGGTTGGTTGGTTGGTTGGGTTCTTTTAAGTCAAAATAAATATAATTTGTCTGTCAGTAAACGCAGCACTCAGAGAGAGAGAGAGAGCAATGGTGGTCAAAAGTAATTTAGACTAATGAATACTTTTATATAACTCCATTTTAACTAATGTTTTTTTTCTGAGTGATTCAAAGCCGTTGTGTCCTAAAGTACAAATAAACAGGGTCAGACCTCTGCACAATTCTGCAGGAAGGAATTTGGGTTAATGCAGCTGAAGCACATACATCCTGCTCTGATGTGTGTGTGTAAGACAAACTGAGAATGGTCTAAAGCAAAACACTTTCATCTAGTAGCCTAAAGTCATAGCAGAGACTTCCTAGTTTTGTTGCTCCATTATGTTCCTGCTTCAGTCTGTATTTACAGAATAGTTACCACATTCCAACAGTGTACATTTTCTCTGTTAGCTGCAAACACAAAATAGTTTCTTAACAAGTAGCATATACCACATATCAACTGAATACTAAGTTCCAAGGTTGTTAACCCCTTATGTTCCACACTCTGAATCATGTTATCAGGTACCCGCAAGTATATATTTGTAAGTACAGTAAAGCTACACCATCATTACCAGTGAGGTTTAACTAGCTGTGGGTGTTAATCTAAAGCTTTTCCCAACAATTCGATGGATCTGGGCAAGGTGGAAGCAGATACTAGCCAGTTCCTGAAAGTCACAAAAGTTCCCAAACTAATGCTTTTAAAGCTACTACTGTGACCAAGACTATAAACACAGACATAAACATGTAAAAGCAAGGTAACAGTGCACTCCAGTTACAGTTCATGAAGATTTCCTTAGAGACTGTTCTCATGTTGGTTTTGTCAGCTGGCAAATACTAGGAGGATGTTAGAAAAGCTTTTAGCAAGTAAATCGTCAGTACTTGTTTCTGCTTCATATCACATATTACTAACTTGTGGAAGTGACACAGGCAGCCTACCTGCAAAAAGCAGGATCACCTGTTTTCCACTGAAGTGTTTTCCGTTTGTGTGGTTCAGCAACAGGCGGCAGGAATATGTCACTTGCATCTCTACTGTGACAGGCGGAGTAGTCCTGTGGGGCTGAGTCACAAGAGACATGCAAACAAATAGCTGCTAAATAAGTAAATTAAACTGACGACGGTCAGAAAATTCCTGTGATGCTGCAAACTCCTACACAGTAGAGGAACTATAACTTTCACATAACGTCATTCAACACTTCCAGTAATTCAGTCAGGATTATTAATTTCACTTCCCCTTTCAAGCTTTTATTTTGCTGTCACTTCCTGTTTGGCTTCATAAAGGGATATAGCTCCTTAGCAGCACCCCTCCAGAACTCACATCCTCCTCAGTCTGTCTTGCTGTAGCAAAAATCTACCTGAAAAGAAAATGTAATTTAAGCGCTCCCCCAGGTAACAGCACCCTCCACCTGCCCCCCTCACTTCCTTAACATTCCTGAGGATCTCTCCCCCCTAATCATTCAACCAGTCCCGGACCTATTTTGTCATCCAGCAATGCTTGTGGGGGCCCAACATTTGCAAAGACATTAAGGAATACAATGCCCCTCACCTATCCCTAGGAGACCCTGGTACCACATCACCATGGACTTTTTGACTGGACTTCCCCGTTCAAACAGTATGACCACAATCCTCACAGTACTTGACCACTTTTCTAAAATGGTTCATTTCATATCCCTTCCCAAGCTACGCACCTCCAAGAAAACTCCAGACATTCTCCTCACCCATATTTGACATCTGCGTGGCCTCCTCCACGACATAGTGTCAGACCAAAGATTTTAACTCACAGCCGTGTTCTATGCAAAATTCTGTCATCTGCTGGGAATTGGTCCTCCAGGTTTCATTCGCAGTCAAATGGCCAATTTGTGAGACTGAACCAGTAACTAGAGATGAGCCTGCATCTACTGTGAACCTGAGGTCCCTCTACATGGTCAAGAAGTGTGATCTGGTGAAGTATGCACACAACTCTCTTCCATTCCCAGCTACAAGTCTCACTCCTTTTCAAGTTGTATATGGTTATCAACCACCATTTTTCTCCTCGCAGGATAGTGATCCCATGGTTCTATCAGCCACTATTGCAGTACAACACTATCACCTTGCCTGGCAAAGAGCGTGCCAGTTCCTCCTAAAATCAGTGTCAAGCTAGGACATGTGGGCCAACAAGTGACACTCTCCTGCCCCACAATAGGCTCCTGGTCAGAAGGTCCGGTTTTCCACCTCGGACCTCCCCCTTGTCCATTGCTTGGACAAAACAGGCTGGCAAAACAAGACGATTGTCCCTTCCAAGAGTCTCTCCTTGCAGGATTCTAAAAAATGAATATACACTGCCAGCCGAGTTGCTGTTCTCTCCCAGATCAAAGCAAATCTCTAAAGCAAACGCGAGAAAGTTTTGTAAACCTGACATCGTAATGCTGATTGCTCACAGGTAACACACACGTGAGAAACAGACGTGGCTAATGTGGTTGTGGTTGTGTAGTGGTTGATTGATACTGACTCCTCCTGCGGTAAGCGTATTGTGTCACTTCCTGTTTCTTCACACTGTTTCAGGTCTCTGCTGAAGGATTGTTCGCTGGTTATTCGTAGGAATTGTTTTCTAAATTAGTGATTTATCTGTATATAAACTATCACTTGGGACGTGAGATTTGTTTTACGCAAGCACCTGCTCTCTTGAAATAAAAACAAACTAGCTAACGCTAACTAAACTTCATTGATCTTAGCTTCACTAGCCTAGCACTTTGAAATGGCTTCTCCGTCTCCTTCTGTCTCTCCTTTGACTTGTTTAGCTAAATCCAGCTAGTCAGGCTCCAGTAGCTGGTGCAGACCAACCTAGCATACCTAGCAATGCTGCTGTTAGCTGTTCCCCAGCAGTACCTGAGCAGCCGGGAAGCCAGGCCGGCTGGGTGACGGTTCATAAGAGACCTAATGCTAAACAGACGCCCGAGGTTCAACACCAGCCGGTTCACTTTTCCAATCGATTGTCCCCACTCAGCGAGACACCCGCTGAGGAACGAACTCTGGTAATTGGCAACTCCATAGTCAGAAACGGGAAGTTAGAGACTCGAGCGGCCATAGTCCAATGTTACCCTGGGGCCAGAGCAGGCGACATTAAATCATATTTGAAACTCCTGTCTAAGGGTAAACGTAGACACAGTAACATTATTATTCATGCAGGAGCAAATGATGCCCGATTACGCAAATCGGAGGTCACTAAAGCTAATATTGAATCGGTGTGTAACTAACTCCATAGTTTTCTCTGGACCCCTGCAAAATCTGATCAGTGACGACACGTATAGTCGCATGTCGTCATTCAACCGCTGGCTGTCTAGGTGGTGTCCAGCAAACAATGTGGGCTACATAGACAATTAGAAACCTTTCTGGGGAAAACCTAGGCTGATTAGGAAAGATGGCATCCATCCTACTTTGGATGGTGCCATTGTCTTATATGAAAATATGGCTGATTTTATTAGAAAACCAAAAGATTGACAATCCAGAGTTGAGCCTAGGATGCAGAGATCCAGTCCAACACACCTCACGCAGTATTCTAACCGCCATCACCCCCCCAAAACTCCCACATTCCTACAGAGACCGTGTCTGTTACCTGATCAACTAAATTTTACAATTTTTTTAAACTAAAAATGATCACAAGAGGAGTTAATCATAATAACTTAATGAACAAAAGCCTAAAACAATTAATTGTAGATTATTAAATATTGGATCTCTCTCATCTAAATCTCTGTTAGTAAATTACTTGATAAGCGATCATCAATTTGATTTATTCTGTCTCACTGAAACTTGGTTGCAGCAGGAAGAATATGTTAGTTTAAAGGAGTCATATTAACTATCATGTTCCTAGAAGCTCAGGCCGAGGTGGAGGAGTAGCAGCAATCTATCACTCAAGCTTACCCTGGACCTAAACATAGTTATAAGTCATTTGAGAGTCTTACTCTGAGTCATTTGGAAAACTCAAGAATCCAATTCTATTTGTTATTGTGTACCGTCCTCCAGTCCCTTATTCTGAAGTTCTAGTGCAGATAAAGTCGTCATAGTGGGTGATTTTAACATTCATGTAGATGCTGACAGTAACTCCCTCAACGTTTACTTCATTATTAGATTCAATTGGTTTCTCTCAAAATGTAAATGAACCCACTCACTGTTTTAGTCACACCCTAGACCTTGTCCTTGCATACGGTATTGAAATTGATAATTTGACAGTATTTCCTCAGAATTCTGTTCTCTCTGACCATTTTCTAATAACATTTAAATTTAATCTAATGGATTAAACAGCAGCTACAGTTTTGCCTCAGTAGGTGTTTATCTGAAAACACTGAACAAATTTAAGGAAATGATCCCTTCATCATTTACTTCAACACGTACCGATACAACTGAAAGTAGCCTCATTAACTGTACTCCTGTACAAGTTGATTACCTTACTGATAATTATGCAGCATCTTTACGTTCCATACTCGATACTGTTGCCCCTCTAAAAAAGAAGGCATAAAATCTGAACAGGCGATCTCCATGTTTTAGCTTGCAAACCCGCAATTTAAAGCAGGCCTCACAAAAACTAGAAAGGAAGTGGCGTTCCACTCATGCACAAGAATCATGCGGCAGGCAGGCAACAAAGTCCAAACATGAAAACCAGTGTGGCAGGAGAACTTCCTGGAGGACTGCAGGGCAGTCATGTGAAAAGACAATCTGGCAGAGAGCTGTGGTGAAGACCAAGTATAAATAGCCAGGGGGGAACAGGTGAAACCAATTGATGTCAATCAAAGGTGGTGAAGTGGGCCAAATAATTGTAGAACAGGGCAGGACATGGAGAAAAATGGGTAACAAAATAAAAGTTCAGGGGAGGAAGTGGAGCTGAGAGGCCAAATCGTGACAGCATGTCTGAAAGACATAAGGGACTGGATGACGTATAATTTCCTTCTTCAAAACTCAGATAAAACTGTTTTATTGTGTTTGGGCCTAAAAGTCTAAGAAACATGTTTTCTAACCATATCGCTACTTTAGATGACATGACTCTGGCCACCAATAGTACTACTAGGAATCTCGGAGTCATTTTTGACCAGGATTTGTCATTTACCTCACACATAAAACAAATCTCTAGAACAGCCTTCTTCCATCTACGGAACATTGCCAAAATTAGGAGCATCCTGTCTCAAAGCGATGATGAAAAACTGGTCCATGCATTTGTTACTTATAGATTGGACTATAGATCCAACCTGCTGCAGATCTACCGGTCTCTCAGCCATATTTTAACCTTGCATACACGTACAACGCTAATATTCATTATCTGAAGGTCCTGCTATAGATTATACTGAAGACAGCGAGTTCTACAGTGTGTTAGCACAGTCTGATATTCGTGGTTACTTGCCAGAGCACATTCTACTGCTGACGGGGAGCATATATGTTATGGATCCTGCCTGGCAGGCAACAAAAGAAGCGTCCAGTTAGGACGCCAGTAACGATGGCAGAATCCCTCAGCCGGCTAGCGTCTGCGACTGAAGCCCACCGGGGAATAAGCTGAATGAGCAGGAGCCAGGTGCAGGGCCAGTGCAATCGACGACCCTCTTGGAGACTGGATCAGAGCCAGGTGCGGGGGAGGTGCAAACGACGTCCTGGTAGGTGGTTAGGAGGCTCTAGAGACAACACCCGGGTCACGAAAGTGGTTGGCCGACTTAGAAACAGATGGTAGAATTAGGGCAGAAATATCCCTCCTGAAAGCGCTCACCCGCTCCACGACCCCGGCAGATCCATCAACCAGGGCCTGGATTCAAAAAGGCCCTCTAACTGGCTTGCTGCTGCACAGGGAACCTCAAGGTCTCCCGGGGTCAAAATAGCATCCCAAAGTCTTAACATTAACTTCCCAATAATTGGACATTGCTGACATTGGGTGGAGTCCAGAGCAAGTTCTGCTGGCCGTGGGGGAGGAGAATGAATGAGAAAAACAGTCAGAGGGAGGTTGAGGGCTAGGAGACCTCGTGTGGCAGGGTTGGCTGGTGACCCTTGAGCAAGACACTGAACCCCACTTAGTTGCTCCCGCTGAGTGCCGGCCAGCTGCATAGCAGCTCCCCCATCAGTGTATGAATGTGTGTGTGATTGTGTGAGTGTGAATGGGTAGATAAGAAGCACTTTAAAGCGCTTTGAGTACCAACAGGTAGAAAAGCGCTATATAAGTGCAGACCATTTACCATTTAATGGGAAGCCAATGGAGAGAAGCTAATGAAGGTGACATATGATCTTTCTTACCAATCCCAGTCAGCAATCTTGCTGCAGCATTTTGTAATAATTGAAGGCTTTTTAGAGAGTTACTGGGGCAGCCTGAAAGTAGAGAATTACATTACTTTGAGACAGGATGCTCCTATTTTGGCAATGTTCCATAGATGGAATAAGGTTGTTTTAGAGATTTGTTTTATGTGTGAGGTAAATGACAAATCCTGGTTAAAAATGACTCAGAGGATCCTTGCAGTACTACTGGTGGCCAGAGTTATGTCATCCAAAGTAACGATATGGTTGAAAAACATGTTTCTTAGACTTTTAGGCCCAAACACATAACTTCAGTTTTATCTGAGTTTTGAAGAAGGAAATCATACGTCATCCAGTCCAAAAATCCAGTTGTATTTGTAGGCAGGGTCTGGTCAATTTTGTTTATAATAGCTACGATTTTGTTTGTGAAGAAAGTCATGAAGTCATTGCTACATAGCGTTGAGGGAATACTAATTTCAACTGAACTATGGCTCTTAGTCAACCTGGCTACAGTGCTGAAAAGAAACCGGGGGTTGTTCTTGTTTTGCTCTATTAGTGATGAATAATATGCTGTTGTGGCTTTTGGGAGTGCTTATTTGTATAAATATAAACTGCTTTAAATTGCGGGTTTGCGAGCTAAAACATGGAGATCGCCTGTTCAGATTTTATGCCTTCTTTTTTAGAGGGGCAACAGTATCGAGTATGGAACGTAAAGATGCTGCATAATTATCAGTAAGGTAATCAACTTGTACAGGAGTACAGTTAATGAGGCTAATCTCAGTTATATCGGTACATGTTAAAGTAAATGATGAAGGGATCATTTCCTAAAATTTGTTCACAGTGTTTTCAGATAAGCACCTACTGATGCAGGTTTCTAACTGCTGTATGTCCATTAGAGTAAATTCAAATGTTATTAGAAAATGGTCAGAGACAACAGAATTATGAGGAAATACTGTTAAATTATCAATTTCTATGCAGTATGTAAGGACAAGGTCAAGGGTGTGTCAAAAACAATGAGTGGGTTCATTTACATTTTGAGAGAAACCAATTGAATCTAATAATGAAGTAAATGCCGTGTTGAGGGAGTTACTGTCAGCATCTACATGAATGTTAAAATCGCCCACTATGACGACTTTATCTGCACTAAGCACTAAATCAGCAAGAAAATCTGAGAATTCAGTCAAAAATTCAGTATAAGGGACTGGACGACGGTGGACAATAACAAAAAGAAGTGGTTTTTGAGTAGGTATACATGCCTGACACCATGTGCAGGTGTATTACGGACTCCCTGACAGACAGACAGACAGACAATTCGTTATCTCCAACTCACTGACAATCAGTACTAGATCCCCTCAAAAGGCTGCGTCCTTTCTCCTCTGTTATTCTCCCTTTACACCAACAGCTGCACATCTAGAGATGAGTCGCTTAAAAGTTCACAGATGACACCACCCTCTTCAGCCTCATCTTTGATGGAGATGAGTCGGCCTACAGGAGTGAGATGGACCATCTTGTATCATGGTGCAGCACAAACAACCTGGACCTCAATGCTTTAAGACAGTGGAGATGATAATGGATTTCAGAAAGCACTCAGTGGAGTCTTTTTGCTTCCTGGGAATCACCATCACCCAGGACCTCAAGTTGAGCAGAACATCAGCTCCCTCAACAACAAGGTTTAGCAGAGGCTGTACTTCTTGCGGCAGCTGAAGAAGTTCCATCGCCCTGTAAAGATGCTGTGAACTTTTACACTGCCATCATTCAAGGCATTTTTACAACTGCCATCACAGTCTGGTTCACTGCGGCCACGACCAAGGACAAGGCGCTTTGCTGGAGTCACCAGAAGTCAACTTGTTAGCTTAGCTGGCACTCACACAATAGTTTATCTGTAATGTATACTAGTGGCAGCTGTAGCTTAGTTAGTAAGGCAGTCATCCATGGATCACAGGGTCAGTACTTCGATCTCCGGTGCCTCCCTGGTCCATGTCCCTGGGCAAGGCACTGAAACCCTAGTTCCTCCTGGTGGGCCAGATGAGCACATTGCATGGCAGCCATTGTGTATGTGTTTGTAAGTCACTTTGGATAAAAAGTGTCTGCTAAAATGACTAAATGTAGTATAAATCATTATGGTGTATTACTGTAAGTTATTGTGTTGGGTATTTAAATTGTATGTTCCATATCTTAAGCATACAACTCTTATGATGTATACATGTTTACGTAGGGCCCCAACAGCCACTGCTCCTCTCAATTACATATAATTATTGTTAAATGGTTTGGGTTATTCCTGTTCAGGATTCTAGGTTTATTTTCTGCTGTAATTGTTACTCTGCTTATGTGGGACCTGAATTTCTACCTTCAATGAAGTGTTAACCTACCTTATATATCTTTCTTCTAAGACATTAAGTTCACAAGTCAATTTTTAGACACTTCTCAGTGAAGATCTGACAAAAAAAACTATTATATCACTGGAACCTATTTTTATTTGGCCACTGTAAACACACTGTAAACACACACAGACACAGGGAATATGCAGTTCACTGTCTAGAAATTTGTGCAGGAGACTTCATAAATGGACATAGGTTGTTCATACACGGGGGAAGGATCCTGCCTCTTGTTACACATATATGGAGAATATGTCTGTGTCAAAATGTCTCTGTGTGATATTGAATGAAAGATGATGTAACACTATTGAACAGGAGAAAATTTACTCTATTTAAAATATATTATACATTTTTTTAATACTTCTGCGTAATAATTTCTTTCTTTAACTTGTTCTATACAGAATAATTATCTGTGCATTTCTCAGGACTCAATCCAGATATCAAAGATAAACGCTTACAGGTCCCAGCCATCCATTATCTGTAATTACTTATCATGGGGGGCTGAAACCTATCCCAACTGTCACTGGGCAAGAGGCAGGGTACACCCTGTACAGGTCTCCATACATATACAGACACACAACATGCATGCATTTGGACTGTGGGAGGAAACCGAAGTAACCGGAGGAAACCCATGCAGGCACAAGGACAACATGCAAACTCCACACAGAAAGGCTGCAGCCAGCAGGTGAATTTGACCCTGGGACTTTCTAGCTTTAAGGCAGCAGTGCCTTAACACTCCTGAAACACTCCACCACCATGCTGCCCATTAATACGTTTAAAAGGTTAAACATTTTAAAGGTTGAAAATCTTAGTTTTGCCAGCTTAAACTACTGATATGAATCAAAGAATAAATAGGAGCACTGGACTCTGAAAATGACATGCTACGGTAAAAATCTGTCCACTCCAACAAGTGCAACAAATTAAAAGCTGCCCCCACACACTTAAAGTACTAAAAAATAAAGGCAACAGAAACACTTCAATCAACACCTTCCTCACAGTCATGAGGAAGTTACGTTGTAATGTTGCTGCTCAATGTTTTCTGACGTTGATAAACAGGCTCTTTATTATATAGTAACATAAAAGCATTTAGCTTAAAGCAACACAATAAGAAACTTAAAGTGAATTTCATCAAAGTACTGTTTTCTCATTGTGTAACCACTGTACATAAAAGCTCCTACAAAATCTGTTTGCCTGCTCCGAGCCCAACCTTTCCTTCACCAATGAGTCTTTCCCAAACTCTAAAATATTGACTTTTATGGTTGTATATCAGTGATGAAAATGGACTAAACTATTCAGACATTACTGTACAAATTTGACATACTTGACTATATAGTAAAGTACTAGATACTAGTATTTTGATTTTAATGCAACTTATTTCTTCACTACATCTCAGATTAATTAGTTACTAGTGGTGGAGAAACCAAAGCTTTCTACTGACTCATTATGAGGGAATTGAAAGTAGTTCACTGTTTCAAATTTTAAAATGGTGACATCTGCTGTCAAATCCTTTGTGACACCTCCAGATGTCTCATCTGATGACTTGTTTCACTTATAATGGCAGGATCAGAGGGAATTAGTGTGGATTTAAATAAAAGGTGCCAGTATGGATTCCAAGCCGTTTATTGCACCCTTAAAGGACGCATTCACTGATTTTTAGCGTATTTTTTTCGGTTCTAGTTTGGGTAGTACATGGACCCTTAAACTCACCTTTGATTTCACTATATCAAATGATGCCTTTATAACTGTCATCCACACTTTGTTTGATTGACATTATCACAACAGTTTTATGAACTTTTTGACTGATGATTTCTTAGACTGTGTGACATTATCTCCCATACAGCTCCACTGCATGTGAGAAAATAAATGATACAACTGTTGGTCAGAATACAAGCTGCTGCCACAACTGCTGTTGTGTTCAGAATTTAGAAATCAGATCATTTAAAAATAGGCTGTTACCCTAAATGACTAAAATGAGAAGTATATCAGATTTTGAACCTCTCTTATATGTGTGATGTAGTGATGATTTTTGGGGGTTGCCATGTGATTTTTGTTGTGCTGAGGCAAGGCTTTAAAACATATTTGGCTTTAAAAGGTTAATATTGTGTCCAGCTGAGCCTGGACCATGTGTTTTAAGTATTTCTATATCAATTCTGGTAATGACAAGGGCTGTTTGTCTGTCACATAAGTTTTTACCTGTGGTATTTACAATTTGATGCCATCACTATCACCCCTTAAGCCAAGTGCAAGTTTTAACTTTTGCTTGTACAGTAACAAATTATTAGTACTTCTACTAGCTCAGAGTACTCTCAGCATTTCTCTCAATCAGAAGACATTTGTTCGACTTTAACCTGATGATTACATGTCCTGAATGCAGTAAATCATTGCTGCAACTGTCTGTGTTGCTGACATGTGATGTAGTCCCATAAAGAAGGAAACGGTGACTGTTTTGGTTTACATGTACTCTAACGGTCATTTTGTTCGCACCAGCTTCAGATTTGTGCAGATTGTGCTTGCATCAGTGCAATAATCTTGCAACCTTGCCACTTGTGAGAAGTAGTGGAACTACTTAATGAATACTTCATAAATGCCTGCAATTCTGAAGAAACGGGTAGGAGGGGTTACATGTAAGTAATTACTTTCAGTTCTCTTTTTTACGTTTCTGAAGAATCTTGGTTTAAACACAGCAAAATAACTCTAGTATTATATTTTTCAAATGTCTCTCTTCTTGTCTCATTTTGATCATTTGACAGTGGTTCCTTACCCCTGCTCACCTACTGCTGTGTTTAGTGGCCTTTGAAAAGGTCAGTGGTTCACATGTTTTCACAGAAATTTTAGACTTCTGTCTTCCAAATTAGTCACTTTTAGAGGGTTTTCTCCAATATAGCCCCTTTTTTTTAACCTTCACTGCAGCCCGACAGAGGAATTTTTTCACTCTGCTGAAGCCCCGTTTGAACGTTTGAACTAGATACATGTTTGAATTACTTTTTTTACAAGATAAAGGCTGTGAAAGCTGATCCCCCATCCTTTCCACTGACAGATCCTTAAGATGTGATGTCCTCGTGGACAGGAGGAATGATCACAGCAAGAAGGATCCGTCTCAGACTGTTGTTTTAAGAAACACTTGAATAAAAGATCTGATACTGATGTTCACACTTGATCTCAAAATAAAAATAAGACATAAAAAGACTTTTTTTCTGAGAAGTTCTGGGTTTTCCTGTGTTGCTAAAGGTCAGGACACACCAGACAGGATGCATTTATGTGAGCCTGGGCAGTTTTCTTAAAACATTGAAGCAGTTTGCCACTGCTTGTGCTTTGAGGCAAGCCATTTCTCTGCTCTAAGCAACTTAAACCGGTCCAGCTGAAAAAATGTTCAACTCCCAGCAGAAAAGTTAAAATACAATTCCAGCCAATAAAAAGCCAATAAAAACTTTATTAAACAACCCAGTAAATAAAACGGAAAAAGGAATCAGTGAGTGATTTGGATGTTAAAGCGGATGTAAAAAAAAGAATGAAACATGTGAAGTTGCTGTTTTCACTCAGTTGTCAGTGTTATATGTCCACACCCGCTATGATAAATAAAAGTCTCCTCATAGTAAATTCTAATTAGATAAATTTGCTTTTCAAAGTTGCTTCTCATTCACCCATTTACACACAGTCACACACCAGTGGGTGTTGCTGCTGTTAACTGCTAATAATGCTGCTGTCATTTGACTAGATTTTTGTAATCTAAGCACATGGGAGGCAGGGAGCAGAGCAGCCGTCCCCTATTCCTTCAGTTGTTGGTTCGCTTCCTGGCTCACATGTCAACATGTCCTTGAGCAAGACAGTTTACCCCAAGTTCAATAGCCTAGTTGCTCCTATTTTATCTGAGTTTAGAAGAAGGACGTTGTGTGGTGTCCAGGCCTTTATGTCTTTTAGACATGCTTTTACTTTGATTAATTAATTTGTTTCATCTGGTTTCATAGATGGAAATTTGTGGCTTGATTTCTAATAATGCTGCCTAGAGGAGACATACTGTATATAGAGCAAAAAGTATTGGTCCTAACACGGAGCCTTGTGGAACACCATAAATTCTGTGTGCATGGAAGATTCCTCATGAACAAATCAGTGCGGTTTCTGTGCTATGATGAGCTCTAAATCCTGACTGAAATTCTTCAATCAAGTTGTTTCTGCGCAGGTGTATTTTAGAAATAATATTAGCTACAATTTTATTCATAAAGAAAGTCATTAAGTCATTGCTGCTCAGAGTTAAGGGAAACTAAGCTCAACTGAACAATGGCTCTTAATCAGCCTGGCTACAGTGCTGAAAAGAAACCGGGGGTTGTTCTTATTTTCCTCTATTAGGGGTGAATAATATGCTGGCTTTACGGATTGCTAATTTATATAAGTATAAACTCTTTTTCCAAGCTAAGTGCCATTCTTGTGAATGAGTGGAACTTTCACTGCAGCCCAACAGAGGAATCTGTCACTGTTCACAGTGTTTTCAGATAAACACCTACTGAAGTGGAACTTTTTTCTAACTGCTGTATGTCCATTAGAGTAAATTCAAATGTTATTAGAAAATGGTCAGAGACAACAGAATTATGAGGAAATACTGTTAAATTATCAGTTTCAATGCCGTATGTAAGGACAAGGTCAAGGGTGTGACTAAAACAATGAGTGGGTTCATATACATTTTGAGAGAAACCAACTGAATCTAATAATGAAGTAATAGCCATGTTCAGGGAGTTACTGTGAGCATCTACATGAATGTTGAAATCGCCCACTATGACGACTTTATCTGCACTAAGCACTAAATCAGCTACAAAATCTGAGAATTCAGTCAAAAATTCAGTATAAGGGACTGGACGATGGTGGACAATAACAAAAAGAAGTGGATTTTGAGTTTTCCAGTTTGGGTGTGAAAGGTGGGGTTTACTCATTTAAACTGACATATCACAGTTTTTGCGGCTGCGTGACTGTGTTGCATGTGGTAGTCTGCAGCATACAGGGATGGTGTTGTGTCCTGGGGAAGAATGAGCAGGAATACAGGGGGGTCATCTCTGACTTTGTGGACTGGTTTGAAAACAATTACTTGCTCCTGAACACCAGTGAGACATCGGACTTAGTGCTCCCCACAGCCATCAGACTGTACTGATACTACACTGCAGTAATACACAATGTGGAATTAACCAGGAGATGTGCAATATTGACTGGTTATCTTTTCCCACTGTTAATATGTGCACATGAGATTCTTTATCCTTAATTTTTTAATACCTTTTTTGTACAGTTAATACCGTTTTTTATCCTGCTCATTTTTTATCTTCTCTTGAAGGAGGCACAACTCCTTCACAACTAAAGGATGAAGAGGAAGGTAGAGAGGACTGTCCCTCGTGTTATTCACCACCAAGTTTGACACAGTATGCTGCAAACCTAAAAACTCTGGTCTGCTAGTCAGTCAACAATCCCACCCACAATGGTAGGATCTACCTGCTGTCAATTTCTACCCCAGAAGACCGAGCCTGATTGTGTTAAGAGCACTAGAGAAGTCAAAAAAGCTGGGTGTATGTGCAGTTCAGCAGGTAGATTATGGCATCGTCAACTCCTTGCTTGTAGACAAACTGGAGGAGGTGGGGATGCATAACCATTGTCATTCCAGAATGAATCTCTCAAGGGGTCTTCATAATCTGAAATAAGTTCCAACAGTCGGTAGTCCGACACACTCCTAGGTAGCAGCATCTTAGGCACCAAAACAAGGCACGACATTTTCCATAGCTCCAGAACCCTGTTGAGATTCACTCCAGAGCTGTGCAGAACAGTCTTTGAGAGCCCCTGGTCTAATGCTATCAGGGCCAGCAGCTGTGCTGGTGGGGAGATTGTTCATCTGTCTTCTCACATGGAGACGTGTGAAAAGTGCGGAGGGGGAAAGTGGAGAGCTGGAGTCACCATTCTGATGTGGAATTAATGTGACCAGAGAAACCTGCCATGGTCCTTATACCACTCCACACCTTCCTCTTTTTGTTAGCCTCAAAGATCTTCACCTTTGAGTGCTTCTGGCTGCCCCTCAGCTCCTTTTTACTGCCCCCTCTAAAAGCCCTTTTCTTTTGATTGCAGTCTGTTGTCAGAAGCCCTGGTGTCATTCTTGGTATTAAACCAACTTCAAAAATCAGCACCACAACTAGGACAGCTTTTAAAGAAAAATAATAATTCAAAAAGTAAAGAATATTTTCAAAATTAGAGATTAGAGCATTCATGTCTGAGAAAATGTGCTCTTTGTGCTGGACTTCCAAAACTAACAAAAAAAAACGGAACACACTGTTTCCAGGTGAAAAAAAAAAGCTTTGGTTTCTCAGATTTATGACTGATCTGTATATGTTCGTGTGCATTTCATCTGATGTGGGTTGCATGAAGCAAAGTTTTTTCTAATCAATTTAAAAGATATAAGGATGGGTTGAAGGTGTCATGGAGCAGATTGTGTCAAACCAAACACAGTGCTCTGGGAGACTGGTCAAAGGACAATGGCATGTATTTCATTTCTCTACAGTACTGTTGTCTAAGGTCACCAACTAAACACTGAAGAATTGCTGTGAAATGACCAATCATCGGAGACCTGGACCCAAATTTCCTGTTTTGTAATTTTCCAACTAATTTTCATGTGCTCCAAAAGAGCATGTGAACAGCAGCTAAGGGCAGCCAATTACATTTCCCTAAAATTCCCACATCTGCATCACCACAAAGACAAGGTTTGTTTCATTTCTGTTTCATTAACCCACAGTTCCTTCTAGGACAGTGTTTTTCAGAGTGCATTTAATAAACAGGCTTTTATTCTGGTTAAAAGAATTTCCAAATGCTACTAAACATATTGCATCATTAATTATAGTTTGTACTTTCAGCTATATTTCATGGTAATTGCCAGCTAATGGACTAGTCTCCAATCTTGTCATGTATCTAAAGAATGGAACTTTGCTCCAGTAATAAAGCGTTGGATAAAGAAGGGGTCCAACCTGTCAAGGCAGATGGCCGCCCACCCTGAGCCTGGTTCTGCTGGGGGTTTCTTCCGTTAAAGGGAGTTTTTCCTCTCCACTGTTGTCTATAGTTTGCTCAAGGGGGATTTGTTGGGTTTTCTCTAAATGTTTGTATAGTCTTGACTTTATTATGTAAAGTGCCTTGAGATGACCTTGTTGTAAATTGGTGTTATATAAATAAAGTTGAATTAAAACTGAATTGAATATTATACTCCAAAATATTTCTGACTTAGGTTATAAATTAACAGGTTGATAATTAAAAACATGTCCTATTCATTTCAGCCACAGCCACACTATCACTACAGTGGACTATTTGGACTAAAAGGGGTGGACAAAAAAATACAAACACCTCCCTCTCCCCTTAGCTAGATAAGAGTAAAATTACTTAAAGTATCACACATTGTTTATAACATATTATGTAAATTAATGTGACCTGGGTCTGAAAAAGCAGCACAGATCATTATACAATAATTAATAAATTTAAAATTAAAATTAAACACTTTTGAGATAATGAGCACAGTAGCCAGCAACAGCAGTGCTGCAGTAGTGCAGCTACAAGTCAGATGATGATAACACAAAGTTTTAAAAATTTAACAGACTTCCGTCGCCTGAGTGAGAATACGAGTACTTTCATTTAAGTACTAAGACAGTTCACACTTGAACACCAATAGTCACAGATTTCTAGGATGGAGGACACACCTGATGGCTGGAAGCTCTGTTGACAAATAAGCAAATCACAGAAAAACAGAAACAAGACAGTCTCCAGCATATTCAAAATAGAGCAACTTTCACTGAAAATTGGACAAAAGTAGAGATTTAAGGTCATGGACAATATGGACCATAGCCTACAAAGTAACATGTAGGAAAAAACGTTTTGTGAAACAGAGCGAAGTTCAGGTAAAGCTGCATTTACTGTAGTTCTTCCTGTGTTGCAGCTTATGTCAGTCATAAATATTAAACAGCAATCTATGAGCAACTGTATGATAAGACTTCCGTAGCGCAGAGCTTGCAGTTGGTTTGACTTTAGTTGTTGTCACCTATCATGAAAGAGCCCCAAACCACAGTTCAACCTCCACCTACCTGCTCAACTACTCTGTGGTTAACTTAACGGTTTATTAGGTGCAGTATGAGTGAACTTTTCCAAGTATGATTATGAGTAGACATGGGAAGTTTTAAACCAAAAACTGGCATCTGCATCGAGACAGCCCTAGTTTCCAAAGATAAATGAGGTATACTGGGTATAACATCTACTTACAGCCCCAAGACAGCTCCACAACTGACATTACTGTCTACTACAGCAAATATGGCATTGTTTTTGTCTTAACTAAAATGCATTTAAAACTTTTCAATACATTCTTTTTTTTAGCTACTTGAAACAAACTGCTTCTCAAAAAAGTATAGCTTGATGCTATGCATGAAACCAGCTTGTGTTTTTGTTATAAACTACTCGGAACCTTCTGGTATAAACAATCTCAAAGGTTGAAATAAATTTTCTCAAATCTTTAACTGGTCTCTACAGTGATGCACAGTGTATCAAGTTCACCTTTGTCTGCTTCTCCAGGATTTTCGTGGTTGGGCAGATGCACCTGTAGCAGCCACTGATTAGAAGCAATGTGTAATGTAATCAACATTCCAAAGGAATGTGTTTAATAGTCAGCAATAAAATAAAATAAATAAAATAGCAAGTGGCAGAGACTTATGACACAAGGCTGGAATTCAGGCTGAATCTGGTGGCAAGGATAGCAGATCTAGAAAACAGGCTCCAGGTAGATTAACGTGCAAACAGATTAGACAGGCAGTTTTCTGGCAGGAGATTATTAAACAGATTACCACAGCCCCCAAAAAAAAAAGGCTGGAAGACGCACTGTAGTATTGGTGAGATCTGGGTATAAACAGGCAGGGGAACAGGTAAAAAAGAATCAAGGCCAGTGATTGGTGGTGAAGTTGCTGGAATGAACTGTGGAGCAGGAAGTGACGCACAGGGGCTACAAAATAAAAGCTGGGCACAGGAGGAGAAGAAGGAATCAAAACAGGTTAGATCATAATATGTTTAGAACCAAAAACAAGTATGAAACTGGTGCAATTATGCCACAATTTTTCTCAAAAGGGATATCATTTCAAACTGATTCATAAGAGGAGATATAAATGTGTGTTGGAAGACTTTTTAGGGGTCTGGTTGCAGTTGGCAAAAGCATCCCTGAAAGAGCTGCTGCTGTCATCTATCAAATTGTGGGACCATCAGTTGTGGGACACCTGAAATGACACAATTAGAATATTATTGAAAGTTATACATCTCTGTATTGTTATATATTAGGGTGACTGTGGTGCTGTTGGTACCAATCCTACAGTTTTTGGTTCAATTACCAGCTCCTCTGGTCATATGTCAAAATGTCTTGAGTAAGACTCTGAACCCCACTTAGTTGCTCCCAGTGAGTGTTGGCCAGCTGCATAGCAGCTCCCCCATCACTGTATGATTGTGTGTGAATGTGTAGATAAGAAGCAGTGTAAAGTGCTTTGAGTACCAACAGGTAGAAAAGCGCTATATAAGTGCAGACCATTTACATTGCCATATATAATATGTTGTGTTTATTAGTACTGGGTACTAAGTTAAAATATGTGTTCATACAATATAGTTAATGTAAATGTAGTTCAATCAGTTCTGCAGTAAATCCACTTTCATGAAGGTGATCATGTTCATAAAACTAAAACTACAAAATTAAGGCACAAATAAAGATCCACCCTGTTACACGTACCCATGAACAACTTATCTGATGCATACTCAGTGTAACTGTGAACCTGCTGAGAAAGGACAGCAGATGTAGAGATAAAACAGTTGTAAGCACTTGCTGGTAGTTGAGCTGTTAGAGTTGTGACCAGGAAATCAGGCAGTGGAGGCTCACAGTGCAGTAAAAGTGTTCTGCTATGTCCTTTACACAACTCATTACATTCTGACTGGATAAGAATACATCAGTAATGCAGCTGCTTCCTCAGAATCCCAATTCTTGGAATCCTGGGTGCTCTTGTGTAGCAGCACCACCCCTGGCTGCCATCTTGTGTGTTCTTGCCAACATGGGAAGCGAACAGGAAGTGATCTCACTGCCTCAGAGTAACCAGTGCCAACTTTTCCATCTACTCACCCTCTCTTCTGGGATGTAGTGGATTTTTTTTTTACTTGTAGTTGCTACAAACAACAGCTGTTGCTGTGCAAATATCAAGTTGTTCAACATGACTTGAACTCACACTCTTAACTCAATGTCTGATTTAAACACACAGCAGCATCCTGTTCTAATAAAGATGGATACACACACACACACACACACACACACACACACACACACACACACACACTGGTGGACACGGTGAAGACTGGAGGAGACATGTTGTCGTACACAAAGACACAAAACCCAGAGATAGGCCTTTAACAATATTTACGTTACCAACTTACGGCACAATATATGGACATGACATGAACAATTTTGCTGACTTTGATATTGTTTTTAAGCTGAAGGCTGTTTGACAGACGCTCATCAGCAAGAAAATTAAAAGGTTAGACAATATTTTTCTGTAGATACATTACACATTGTCTCTCTTCTTGTTGTAACTGGACTGTGTCATGTCCCTTTGTGGGGGGGTCACATTAAAGAGACACTGTGTAGCATCCGCTTCTGTCAAGAGATGCAGCTCTGCTGGGTTTGCAGGCAAGGTGCTTTCAGGGACCCTATAAAAGTCATCTGTGTTTTGTCAGAAAGTGGCTTTGTTCAAGGTGTTCAGACAGACAGCAGTACCACACATCCAAACTGCAGCCTAATCATTTGCACGCTTGCCTGCACTTCAATTTGTTGACAATCCAGCTCTATTCTGAGCATAAATTTAGAAGAAAAATATCTCACTATATCCTTAGACTAAACACTCCGCTTATAATTAGGATGTGTATCCTGGACCTTATTAAGCTATTATTACTGTCATCTAATCCCAGTTTTCCTCTTGTTTTGCTGCTACTGGTCACTTATAATATAGACTTTGGTAATAAATACAGGTTAAAAAAAACTGTCAGTAAAAACAATTTAGTCTTCAAATACACAGACAGTTTCCAACAATCCAGCCCACATTTGGTTCTGATAGCAATCATTAAAGAAGTACTGAGCATGGTTTTGAGCCACATTTGAGCCACAGGGTGGCAGCATACACAGCAGCTCTGTAGGGGCAAAAAATACATTAAAAAAAATCACTTCCTCTGAAAATAAAAGGCATGTCCCAGAATAGGAGGAGAGTGGGCTGAGGAGTGAGGAAAGGAAAAACGACGAGAAGAATGTAGAGAACATGGACAAAGTGTTGGATTGTGTCTCGTCTGAAGAGCAATGTGTCCATCCAGCGTCTGGACAGTAAGACCTCTCCCTCCTTCCGTTTTTCCCTCCCTCTCTCCCGCTATCCTAAAAGTGTCTTGGTCTCTCTTTCCTTTGCTTTCAGGCGGACAGATGAGGTTTTTCAAGTCAACCTGCAGACAAATGTGGAGGCTGCTGCTGCTCTCGCCACATGTGGAAGCTGGATAGATCTGCCAGGGGTCAGATAGCAGCAGCAACGTGCTCCCATCACCAGCTCTGAGCTGTCCAAGTAAGTGCACTCACACACACGTGTTAACATGTCTTAATTGTTGTTGAGATTTTTAATGTGTAATTGCTGATTCTGATCCTTAATGTTTAATAGCAGCTAGAAATGCAGTGTGGGGAACTCATCGTGTGATGTAATCTGTCAGCCTAACCATCCTCAAACATTCTAACCATGCCAATCATCTGCATAAAAACAATAAGACATGTCAGAGCTGCGTGCTGAAAGAAGTCTTATTGGCCACAGTCCTTTTCTTAATGCCTGCGGCCTCTTCCTAAGCACTGTCACTGGAAACAATGCATACCGACAAGTGCTACGTAAAGCTTGACGCAGTCTTAGTTTATATGAGTGGATATCAAACTTTTTAATAGGACAAATATTCACAACAAGCAAAAGCTGTCTTTTTTTACCATGTGTGTACCTAACTGTTGTTGTTTAAAGACAGTCCTGAAAAACTGTGACCATATTCTTCAAACAAATTGTAATTATACAACAAGCCCTTGCAATCGCATAAAATTTTAAATGTTTTTTGCATTATTGTCCATAATCGACAATGTATAAATACAATTTTGAACCTGACTTTAGTCTAAAGTGAATAGAATGTGAGACAGTCTTTCCTCTCCCCAGTCCTCACTGCTCTGATACAGCTTTAATTCACTCTGTACGCACTCACACATAATGCACAAACGTTCAGGTAGTTGTCTTTATCAGATAACAAGAAATCAAAAACAAAACCTACTAATTAAGCAAAAGATGTTGATATTCTCTGATGGGTTACAAGGATGAGACTCATTCAAGACAGGGTTAGAATGAAATATCTTTGCACTACTGCCAGTGTCATTCAGTCAGTCTGACTAAAGTATTCTAGACTCTTATGTATATTATGTGACACAGAATAATACATAATTTAGTCCAGTCTGATGCATCTTATCTCAACAAACTTAATTCTGTCTAAATATTGCTCATTAATTAGTAACCTGATCATTGAAGTAGTCAGCATGCCATGCAGGTTTACTCTGGAACCTTTGTATGGTGCTGATTTGCTGCCATCATGTTTTCTTCTTTTTCACTACAGCACACTAATTGAACTTGCTATGGAATTAAATGTTAGTGTACTGGCCCTGTGAAATGATTTTAGAACACAAACAATATACTTTCAAACATCATAACAAAACTAAAATGACTATAATCATAACTAAAATCGAAACCAAATAAAATCCTGATTTGAACAGAAATGCTGCTGGTGAGAAGTTGTATATTAAATAGTTTTTTTCTCTCATTTTATCTAATTTCGTTCAACCAACTAGAGAAGGCTGGAAATAAGCTGCTTATGAGATGCTAAGATGCTTATGAAACTTTGAGAGTTTTGTTTTACAGGCTGTTAACATGATTCCACTGCACTACAGTTAATATAAATAATCTGGCTGCAGTTCTATGCATGGGTGGAGTGGGTAGGTGGGAGTTTTCAGCAGCTGCCTCTTCGTGTGAAGATCTGTGCACATGTGTAGTTCAGAGAAGATTATAGCCCTGTAGACAGAAAGGAAGTGTTTATGTAGTAAACAGCAAAGACACTATTACGCTTTGGTATGCAGTCAGTCCCATAAACACAAAGTCTGGTGACAATTGAAATGTTTTTGTTGTTAACAAATCACAGAAATAGAACAAAACCAACAGTGAGATTAGCTAACCTAAGATCTTATGTTCCACAGACCTCCACAAACTGTGATTAAAACAACAGGAAGTGAATCACATTATGCATTTGTGCGGCTTCTTGGAAACAAAACTTCAGTTGTTAATGTAGCTGTAATCAGCAGCTTTAAATATCACTGTGTGTTATGACTCTGGAAACGATGGGACAATGTTCAGGTAAAAGCTCTGTTTAGCTTTACAATGAATTTCCAACCACGACATTCCTGCTCTTAAAGCCACTGTTTACCACCCGCTCTGCAGCAAACAGCCTACAGACACTGTTAGAGAGTAAATGGGGAACATGGTGAAGCATTTAGGATGAACTAAAGAGCCTGACGTTGCCAGAAACCAGAGCTACGAGAAAGGAATACATTTACTTTGATTCATCAGCTGGACACCAACATGACTCCAAATCAAGCTGCATTTAACCTGGTTAGTGCAACACCCTCAGCATCCCCCAGACTCAAAGTTCATTCATCTGCCCTGCACGTCTGTCCTGCATGTGTGGTTTGTGTCGGCTGTCTGGCACTGTCTGGGCTTTGGGAAGTCAATGGCTGTGGTTAGGCATGAAATTATTCAACAGCACAATCTCCCTCTAAAATCATACAACATTGGTTTTGTGTCCAAGTTAAACACACAAACCTGTTCACAGGGATGCACTCAGTTTGGCCTTTGGAATACAGAAATGTGCTCATTAATCAAACACCAGAGTGGAATTGAGTTTCTTATTTATTTATAAAAGAAAAAGGTGCATTATCCAATATTGCTTCTATTATCAGTGTAAAGTGGTATAATAATAAATGCAATGTATAATTACACCTACCTTAGTAATTAAGTACAGCAGCTGGACCAGCTTAGGTGTTATTGTGCATGTTATTTTCTCCTAAAAATGTGCCATTTGTAAGATTCAAAATATTAATAACCTTACTCTTTAATGCATATTTGGTGTTTCTGCACAGGAACTCATATTCTCTCTAGTCTCTGTATTTGTTTGTGGAGCTGCAGCTGCAGAGCGAGGGAGGGGAGTGAGAGCCATTTGTAAGAGATGGAGGAAGAGAGGGACTGTAACAGAGAGAGGTGGGGAAAGAGCAAGGGAAGATTAGGGTGGGTGCCTGCGGTGCAGCATGATGTCAGGAATGCGTTGATCCTCTCCTTGAGCAAGCTGGAGCCACTTTACACTCTCAACACACAGCAACAAGCATTTTCACCCGATTTTTTTTTGTCATTCTTCTCTCACTCTGTTTTCTCCAGAACACACGCGCACAGTCAAATTACACACATAGGATCAGTGGTAGAAATCTAAGGAATTAGCGTCAAAAACATCAGATGGTGAAATTCAATCACATCAAACCCACGCTGTTGTTTAAGTATCACAGAATGTGTTGACTCTCATCTTTGTTCAACACTCCCTCCCAGCATCTGGCCCTGCAGCTGGAGCCCGTTGCAGGGATTATACAGATGGAGAAAGTAAAATACAGAGAGAAAGAAAGACGGAAATAAAAGGGAGTGGCTGAGAGAGCAAGGACAGACACATGGAAAGAGTGAGAAAGGAACCGCTATAATGTGTGGGAGAGCCAGACCCTGGGAACAGCTGCAAAGGCTATGACTAATATTAGCAGTGAGGTAAGATGATGGAGGATGAAGAGGACAGGCTGTGTGTGCGGAGGGCAGCTGCTACTGTAAACCAACAACAGTGATGTCACATTTATTTAAAGCAGTATAGTCATGATACCAGAAACGGGGCTTTAATGCCAAATCGTAGATTAACCCTTCAGCACCCACTTTTCCTGTGCTTTATGATTGTCAGGTTGGACAACAGAATACAAACCCAATGTCCACTGCTCACACAGTGTTCTGTCTTGTGAGTATGAATGGTTGTATGCCTGTGTACGTCTCTCTGTGTTGGCCCTGAGACAGACCTAAGGCCTGCCCAGGGTGGACCCCACTTCTCATCTAATGAAAGATAATAATAATAATTAACAACTAGGGGGGGGGGGGGTTAAAAATCCTTCCCTGGGAGAGATAATCTGCCTGTGCAATGATTTCCACCCCGACCAATGTTGCCCCGGTTACCATTTTGTTTGCTCTTCTGCCTTTCCCGTTCCACTCTGCCCCTCCCAGTTGTTCCTAATCAGTGTAACTGATGCCACCTGTTGTCTCACGGTATTCTGGGACATGCCTTTTATTTTCAGTCCCACTCACCTGCTTCTCCTTACCAGATCAACCTCATGCACTTCGCTGGCCACACGTCCCTCGTGTTTTGAGTTGTCTAAGTACTCCTTAGATATCTGATTACCTGTTGTTTTTTTCCCCGCCTCCTTTCGCTTCCAAGCTTGTTTTCTCAGTTTACTTTGTAAATTGTGTTATTTTTCCCTCCGCCTCCTCCACCATCAACATTCCCTGCTCCTGGCTAAATCACCCTCTTCTCGAGATCGCCTACTCCTTGCCATCATTACTACACAGTAAGCCTTGCTAAGTTACCTCACATCTATTATATACCTCTTTCCTCCCTAACCCTCTGCTCTTTTCCTAGGCAAACACTCACCCTCCCGTCGTTCCTGTATGCCATGACCAGAATCCCTCCACTCCCCATCATTTCATTATTCAATAACTTTGGGATTCTGTTCTTCCACTCCTGCATTCTCCAGTTTCATTTCTGGGTCCTCAAATTACTACCGTAGCAGTGATAGTTTGATCTGGCCACCATGGACCCAGCTGGAGGTACAGATTGGAAGCACAGGGTAGAGGGCACGCTAGCCCGGCATGACACCAATCTAGCCAAGATCCAGGCTGATCTTAATTACAGATCTCAATTACTCCAGCGGGTAGTTTAATGCCCTATTGACACTTGGATACAAGTGGATCACAGAATTCATGAGAGACGCCCTAGGTTGTGGTTTCCAAGAGCCCCATGCTGTAACTGCTACGCCCCTCTCTCAACCTAGACCGGTAGTTCCCCGGACCTCTCCCGAGCCTATGCAGTTGGGGAGAACGCACGCGTCTGTCTCCCAATGCGCGAGAGTGCAGATTTAGGAGCAATCTGTGCTTGTATTGTAGCCAGCCGGGGCACTTGACTAAGTTTTGTACGTTAAAAGAGGGTACGTTAAAAGCAGGAAACGGGGCAACTGCTGAGCCTTACTTTCAGCACTCTCCCCCATCGTACTCGACCTCTTTTGAACGTAACACTGCAGCTCGCTAACTCCCCTTGCTGCACTCAGACTCTGGAGCAGACACCGAATTTATGGATGAGGAATTTGCTCGTAGATTAAAGATTCCGCTGATTCCCTAACCTAAGCTGGTCCCCATCCGAACTCTAGACGGTCATTTGTTGAACCCTACTGTTTTGCAGATTGTTCCAGTTCATTTGGCTATCGAGAATCATCACGAGAAAATCATGTTACAAAACATAAGTTCCCCTGTATAAGCTCTCGTTCTTGGTTCTTATCTCTCTTTTTACAATCCTCATATTGATTGGGTGGAGTGGAGAATCCTCAGCTGGGGCCCCTCCTTTTTTCCTCCTGTATTGCGCAATGCTGCTAATTTCTCCACTTCTGCTAATGAAGACTCCATCAGTATCGACCTTTATAATGTACCTGAACAATATCTTGATTTAAAACAAGTTTTTCTAAGGACAAAGCCACCTCTCTTCCCCCATTGATCCTATGACTGTGCTGTTGAGTTGTTTCCGGGTGCGGTTACTCCTCGAGGTAGGTTATATTCCCTCCACGCCCCTGAGCGCAAGGTTATGACTACCTACATTAATGAGTCACTCACAGCTGGACTCATATGTCCCTAATCCTCTCTGGCAGGGGCAGGTTTTTTCTTTGTAAGAAGGACGGGGGACTTTGACCATGTATCGATTACCGAGGCCTTAACAATATCACTGTGCGCAACCGTTATCCTTGACCTCTCAATTCCACAGTTTTTGAACTTCTGCAGGGCACTGAGGTGTTAACTAAGATAGATCTTAGGAACACCTACCATCTTGTCCGCATACGGGAGGGAGATGAGAGAAAGACAGCGTTCAGTACCCCAGTAGGACATTTTGGGTATTTATGCCACTCGTCTTGACTAATGCCCCAGCCATTTTTAAAAACCTAGTCAATGATGTTTTGGGAGATTTGGTCAATAAGTTTGTTTTCGTTTACCTAGACGACATCCTAATCTTCTCCCCTTCTGAGACTAAACACGTTTCACATGTCAGAAAGTACTCACCCAACTCATGCAGAATAACCTCTTAGTTAAGGCTGAGAAATGTGTTTTCCATGCGTCTTCTGTTTCCTTCCTGGGATTCCTTCATCTCCCCTGGGAGAATGGAGATGGACCCTGGGAGGGTGAGCGCGGTTTAGGATTGGCCAACCCCGGAGTCACGTAAGCAGCTGCAGTGATTCCTGGTCTTTGCAATCTTTTCATTCTAAATTACAGTTCCATCGCTGCCCCACTACATGCACGCTGTTCATTTGATCACCTTGGGACGAAAGAGCCTTCACCCACCTGAAAGACGCGTTCTCCTCTGCCCCCATTCTCACGCTGCCCGATCCATGAAAACAATTTATAGTTTAAGTAGACACCGCCAATGTGGGTGTGGGAGCGGTTCTTTCCCAGACGTAAGGGGAGGATTCTAAGGTACATCGATGCACTCGTTTCACGTCAGCTCTCTGACGCCAAGCAGAATTAACAGAATATAACATAAAACAGAATACATCCTGCCCCCGTCTGTCCGTTTACCAGTGACTAGCTTTGAAATCAAAGAAGAGGTGTCCCAAGCGCTACCCCACACTCAGATCCCTTCCTCTTGTCCCAAGGGCCATCTGTTTGTTCCCGATCACCTGCGTTCTAAGGTGCTAAACTGGAGTCATTCCTCACATCTGTTTTGTCATCCCGGTATTTCCCGTACTCTTATTTGTCTCCATCAGAGATTTTGGTGCCCCAATCTCATTAAAGATGTTCAGGAGTTTGTTTCAGCCCCCTAGCTGCGCCCAATCAAAACCTAGTCGCAGCCCCCCGTCAGGTTTGCTTCTCCCTCTTTCCATTCCTACACATCCCTGGTCTCACATTTCATTGAACTTTGTTACAAGACTTCCTCCCTCCCAGTGAAACACAGTCATTCTCACGGGTTTTCAAAAATGGTTCACTTCATCCCTTTGTGCGCCCTTCCATTAGCTAAAGAGACCACCCAGCTCTTGATTACCTTAATTTCCGGACCATAAGCCTCTACTTTTTTCACATGTGTTGGACTTCAGTGGTTTTAGTGGGCAGGAGGAAGATGAAGATAGCGATCAGTGATTGGTTTAACCAGCCGTGTTACTGGGGCACTGTGTTATGGGCACTGTTCGGAAAAAGGCATGTAATTAAAAGTTAAAAACAAATTTGTGTACCAGTTTTCTATGTAAATATCTCATGTTACAATGCGGACACCTGCGGCCTATATATGTACAACATTTTTTTCTTTTTAAATTTAGTGGATACGACTTATATTCAGGTTCGTTCAATAGTCCAGAAATTACGGTAATCATGTTTTCAAGATCCACGTGATGTCGTCTCTGACCACAGCCCCCAGTTTGTAGCCAAGTATTCGCGAGAGTTTTTTCGGTTGCTTGGGATCTCTGTCAGCCTCTCCTCTGGTTTCCACCCCCAATCAAATGGGCAATCTGAGAGATTGAATCAGGATCTGGAAACCGGGCTCTGGATTCTTTGCTCTAGATTCTGTGAGGAGGACGGTTCTCTAATCTGGGTAGAGTATGCTCACAATTCGCTGCCATTTTCCTCCACGGGGTTGACTCCTTTTCAGGTTGTGTATGGTTATCAGGCTCCGTTGTTTGAAATTGGGGAACGTGACTCCTCTGTACCCTCAACTACCCACAGAAGCATTGGCTTCTGTGTTGTGATGTTGGCTGGCCTGGAGGAGAGCGCACGCCACTCTGACCAAGACCTCTGACGGCTGCGGCGTCTCTCGGCGGATCTCTTGTAAGAACAAGAGATCCACCGACAGACGCCACAGCCGTGCACGCTCATACAGAGTGGGTCAACATGTGTGCCTTTCCGCTGGGAAAATTCCCCTCTGCGTTGCGAGCAAGAAGTTGGGCCCCACTTCATCAGTCCGTTCCCTATCTCCAAGGTGATCTAACCCGTGGAAGTAACATTACAGCTTCCTAAACCTCTCAAAATTATCCAATTTTGCATGTTTCCCGCATCAAGCCTGTTTTTCTAGTGCTCTAGTGATTCTAATGGTTTTTGGGAAGATTAAAGAAGTGGTTAAAGAAGATTTTGGAAGACAAGACGATTTGTCTGGTTTTTCCCTTCTCCTAAAGCGCCTATGCCTTCTAAACAGGGATCACAGAGAGCTCCCCGCTCCCTGGCTAGCTTATTGTAGTTGTTTTCTCAGTTGCTACATTGTAAATTGTGTTATTTTTCCCTTCGCCTCCTCCATCATCAACATTCCTGCTCCTGGCTGAATCACCCCCTTCTCTAGATCGCCCTCTCTTTGCCATCTTCACTCCATGCATACGTTTAAATGGCTAATGGGTCCCTCACCACAACTCTATAACCACACCAGGCATCCACTTCTTCAAAAAGTCATAAACACCTCCCCACAAATACAACAGAATTAGAATCATCAGTAAGGCTTCAGTCCCTTTTAGACTTATTTGTACCCATAAATCTTGCTGAGTTAACTTCAACTATTATGTCATCAAAACCAACAACATGTCTTCTAGATCCGATTCCAGTTAGACTGCTTAAAAATGTTCTACCCTTATTAGACATGTTCGTATTAGATATCATTAATCTATCATTACAAACAGGGTATGTACCAAAGGCCTATAAGGTAGCTGTAATCAAACCTCTACTTAAAAAAACTTGTCTGGATCCAGGTGTCTTAGCCAATTACAGACCAATATCCAATCTCCCCTTTATTTCTAAAGTACTTGAAATTTTTTTGCAAAGCAATTATGTGACCACCTGCGCAGAAACGACTTGTTTGAAGAATTTCAGTCAGGATTTAGAGTTCATCATAGCACAGAAACCGCACTGATTAAAGTCTTCTTCTGGCTTCAGATAACGGACTTGTCTCTATACTAGTTCTGCTAGATCTTAGTGCTGCATTTGACACCATTGATCACAGAATATTATTACAGAGACTAGAACATGTAATTGGAATTAAAGGAACTGCACTAAATTGGTCTAAATCGTATCTATCAGATAGATTTCAATTTGTTCATGTTAAGGATGAATCTTCCACATACACAAAAGTTAGTTATGGAGTTCCAGAAAGGCTCTGTGTTAGGACCAATACTCTTTACTCTATATGTCTCCCCTTGGGAACATTATTAGAAAATTTTCACTGCTACACTGATGACATGCAGTTATACCTATCTATGAAACCTGATGAAACAAATCAGTTAATCAAACTACAAGCATGTCTAAAAGACATAAGGGACTGCATGACATGCATTTCCTTCTTCTAAACTCACATAAAACTGAAGTTATTGTGTTTGTATCAAGGTTGTGGCTTGGAGCCAGGAGTATAGGACTCAGGAGGAAGTTTAAGGAAGTTTATTAATGGCAGTACATAGAAATGTATGGTAGATAGACAGACCAGCAGACGGGCAAACAGGCAGGTGGCAGGTGAACTGCAGGCCTAGCCGGTGAACATGAACAGCCAGGGGACCAAATGAGCAGGAAGGCAATCAGACGGGCAGGCAGACAAATCAGGTGAGTACCAAGTAAGTTGTGGATAAGCAGGTAGACTTACAGTTTTACCGGAAAACAGGTGATCTGGCAAGCAGAGTACGAAGGTCCAACATGCGAAGCAGTAATGACTGGAAATCTCCCTGAAGAACTGCAGAGCAGTCATGCAGAAAGACAATCTGGCAGAGAGATGTGGTGAAGTCCAAGTATAAATAGACAGGGGGAACAGGTGAAACCAATTGAGGTCAATAGTAAGTGTTGAAGTTGGCCGAATAATTGTAGAATCTGGGACAGGATATGGAGAAAAATGGGTTACAAAATAAATGTCCAGGGAAGGAAGTGGAGCTGAGGGGCTGAATCGTGACAGTTTGGGCCTAAAAGTCTTTGTTTTTGTTTGTTTTGCAACCATATCGTTACTTTAGATGACATAACTCTGGCCCCCACTACTACTGAAAGGGATCTCTGAGTCATTTTTGACCAGGATTTGTCATTTACCTCACACATAAAACAAATCTCTAGAACAGCCTTCTTCCACCTAATAAACATTGCCAAAATTAGGAGCATCCTGTCTCAAAGCGATGCTGAAAAACTGGTTCATGCATTTGTTACTTCTAGATTGGACTGTAATTCACTACTTTCAGGCTGCCCCAGTAACTCTCTAAAAAGCCTTCAATTAATCCAAAATGCTGCAGCAAGATTAGTAACTGGGATTGGTAAGAGAGATCATATTTCACCTTCATTAGCTTCTCTCCATTGGCTTCCAATTAAATGCAGAATAGAATTTAAAACCCTTCTTCTTACCTATAAAGCTTTAAACGGTCAAGCCCCATCATACCTAAAAGATCTCCTAGTACCATATCATCCTACTAGACCACTTCGGTCCCAAAATGCAGGCCTACTTGTGGTTCCCAGAATTTCCAAAAATAGAATGGGAGGCAGAGCCTTTAGCTATCAAGCTCCTCTCCTGTGGAACCAGCTCCCAGTCCAGATTCGGGAAGCAGACATCCTCACTACTTTTAAGACTAGCCTCAAAAACCTTCCTCTTTGATAAAGCTTATAGTTGGTTATACTCATGCTGCTATAGGCTTAGACTGCTGGGGGACTCTGCACTGAGCCACTTTCCTCTTCTCTTCATTCTCTCCTCTCACCCCACATCTATAATGTCACCACTGTATGACATTAACTCTGTGTCTTCTTTCTCCCGTAGTCGTCTTTCTCCCTCTCTGTCCCCCTCTGTCCCTGGATTTGGCGCTGTGTGTCCTCCAGTGTGCAGCTACTGGTCCTACTAACCTGCTCAATGTTTTGTTGTTGCTTTTGTTGCTCTGTTCTTTTCTTTCTCCACTGTCCACTCACCCCAACCGGTCAAGGCAGATGGCCGCCCACCCTGAGCCTGGTTCTGCTGAAGGTTTCTTCCGTTAAAGGGAGTTTTTCGTCTCCACTGTTGCCTATGGCTGCTCAAGGGGGATTTGTTGGGTTTTCTCTAAATGTTTGTATAGACTTGACTTTATTATGTAAAGTGCCTTAGGATGACCTTGTTAAATTGGCGCTATATAATTAAAGTTGAATTGAATTGAATTAAATTATTCATGTGCTGGATTTTCCAGTCACAATACACAGCCTGATTCCAACCTCAGACAAAATACCCCTAGAACCACCTCTGCCTTTTATTTCAGTGGCTAAAACAAAGACCTTTAATAACACTAACAGTTGGTCCCATCATAGTTTATTTATTTATTGTAATAAAACATTTTTGAATCAGTGGTGAGCAAATGCTACCGTATTGTATGCACTCAGACGCATGGCAGTGATTCAAAAAATCTGAAGTGAAAAAGAAACTTTGTGGTTTTCGATATTCTTACTGATAATCCGCTCAGAAAACCCCTTTTTTTTATTTGAAAACAAACGCAATTTATTTTTATTTTTTTAGTATACAGTATTTCTCAGAGCATTATTGGTAAAACATCAGGGCTCAACAAAAGAGCCAGGTTCATGATAGGTTATGGGTAACCTATGATAGGTAGCTTGAGACGTGTCTGTAATCATAGCAGGGTGACAATGAACATAGTTTTATTAAGTGTTATTTAGTGTTATGAGTACAATACTGAAAACACTCACATACAATTTACAGCAGATAACTGGTTTGTCACTTGCTGTTTTGCTGGTGTATCTTGCAAAGCAAAGCACAGATTTTGAGAAAATATGGTCCTGGGCACCGATAGGTTAAAGGAACCCAGGCTGAAAGAGACACAAAGCCACCACACTGTCTCTAGCAGTTAGTTTTGTAGACATCCCACCTCTCCTGTTCTGTTAGTGTTGATTGGATCAAAGTGTTGATTGGCCGACTACGTACATTTATTATAGAAATGTTTAAACTGATCTATTTATGTAAACATTATATAAAATGAGCTAATATGAAAAAAGCAGAAATTCAGTCTTTGGTACAAAATGTATCACATTAATCTTTTTGCAGACCTTCTATCCGTGAGATTGTGTCCTTAACACTGGAAAATTCTCCTGTCTGTGAAAGAAATAGGAGACATGCATGTACATGTGGAAAGGTTGACTCTGCAAGTCAAGACTGCAAGTTGAGTCCACTTTTCCACCATTCCTGAAGGAGCAAATAAAGAGAGCAGTGTTTCATTATTACTAGACTCTTAATGTGACTGGTCACTGCCTCTTTTACCACAGCTCAGAGTGGCACGAGAACTTTCACAAGCAGCCGCACACTGTCCACAGTAGCCTTGGGCTTGGAAGGACCTCTCCCCATTAAAAGTGGAGGAAAGGAAATAAGCAGCTCAGCTGTGTGTGTGTGTGTGTGGGTGAGCCAGGCCAGACTGGAAATACAGAGATGAATTCAGTTGGCTTCCACATATTATAAAAATACAGGAGCACATAACTTTAGAGCACAGAGTAAGAGAGTGGGAGACTTTCTTTGTGTGCTGCAGTGAGTCAAGAAGAGCTGACTAAATCTGTGATGCAACTGAGCTTTTGTCCAAATCCAGTATCTCACTTTGTGGCTGTTACTGTCAGGCGGATTGTCTACATAGCCAACCTTCCTTGTATGTGACGTTACTCTTTTTATCTCTTCACAGCTTGATGCACATCGATACAATCTGCTTTCTGCACTGAAGATGTAGTCTGCTCATCACTGCGAACACTGTGGAGATGTCTCTGAACGCAGTCTCCTCTGCCTTGTTGCTATGGTCACTGTGGTTGCTGCTCTTTCTAACCCCCATCACTCAGACGACAGACTCTGTTCCCACATTGGAACCTTCCCTTCCCGTCAATACCACACTGTTATTTGACAGCGGCTCCCCGGGTTACGGCCTACGGAATTGCAGCTGCGCGACACCTGTCCGGGACTGTGACGAGGCTCTGGCCAATTCACTGTGCAGATGCCACACTGTACCGCGCCCTGCTCTGCCCCACAATGGGCTCAGGGAGCCTGGACGACTCACTGTGTGGCTGAAGGAGCTCTGGGTCCTGGAGGAGCTGCTGAATGTGAGCACGATAGGCCATTTGCGGTTGTCTTTTTGTGGAATAAAGACCCTGGATAGTCAGAAGCTGGCTTTTCTTGGCCTAAAGACCCTCAGAATTCACAGGGCAGCAGCAGAGGTGCCCTTCCCTGACCAGGAAATTACAATCTCCCCTGCTGCAGGGGCTGAAGTGCAGTTGAAGGGCCTCTCTTTCGACTTCTCCTCCTTCATCCACATGAGCGTACTAGATACAGCTTTGCTTAACGGGCTCTCTGAACTGAAGGCCTACACTGTTGTCGGGTCGCGTGCTGTCACCCTCTCCCAGTACTTCCCTTACCTGGCTTTTCCCCTTCCTCTGCCATCATCTGTGACTTCAGATGGCCCTGTGGATTCCAATAAGCAGGCTGCAGAGCCACTGCAGGACCTTCTCATTACATTTATCTACTAAATACAACAAGTTCTCATTCAAAGGTCAAGTCTCCAGGTCAAGTCACAACTAATTAACAGGAATTACACACAACACAGCACAAACATCTGGAATTCTCTGTGGATTACATATTACTTTTGTTTGACTGGTTGCTTTAAGGTCATTTGGGTCTAAATGTGTGTTTGAACAGCGAGTGAACAACAAGCCCAACATCTTGCTTTTTCTAACAGAGGCATTTACATAACGTTTACAGTTGTTCTGCATCTGCGCTGCTGAATGGTACTGCGGGACTATTTCTGCACTCATGATCCATCCACACACAAAGTTCACTAATGCCACCTGTTATAACTGCTCTTACTGCAGCAGGTCTTAGGAATCAACCCCTAACATAGATAATGCTGATTTGCCAAACAAGCAAGTAAATATCAATGACTTGATGCTTTGATCTATTATCTATAAGCTTTACAAGTATTCACAGAGAAGGGTGAACTGCATTCACATACACACAAATGATGGTGCTAAAAACTGCATTCAACTTTTTCATTCATTTTGTGCGCTAGTATGCTTTATAAAAGCGTTAATATTTTTAAATGTCAAACAGGTCCCTCACTACTGCTCTATCACCACACCGGGCATCCACTTCTTCAAAAAGCCATAAAGGTCTGAATGAATCTAATCCAACAGGTTATTAGTTTTAATCATTTGGCGCACAATACTTACAGTGTAATGGTTTTGTCTGTAAAAACAGAGACAGTCACAAAGGGTTGTACAGTTATTGTCTCCAGTGTCTCAGCTTAGATTACCTGCTGCGTTGTGATGTTCATTATTTTGTCAGTTTGCTCAACTACTCCACATGCTCCTTCTCAGATGCTTATGTGTTATAATCATCCAAACTGCATGACTACCCTTGTTTTGTCAGTTTACTTTAGTCAGTAGAGAAGCAGCAGGTCAGCCAGGAAAGTAGCATTAACTAGCTTTTGTTGGTTTGTCTTTCTTCTGAGTAAACAGCAAACAAGTTAAAGCAAAAAGTAATACAATAAATTAGTAAATGAAACCTAAAAAATGACATCAGATGTTTGGTGAAATCTGAAAATGATGGATTTGTGTGTTGAACAGCTCTCTACCACCATCATCAACATCAGTGGAGAGACTTGGAAAAGCTATGTTAGGGGGCATGAAAGCTAAAAGTGGATGGAGTTTGCCAATTCAATTAGAACGACCCAAACCCATACACTTTCCATGGCTGGGTGGCCAGATTTCTTGGGGGAATCAGTACTTACCCAAACCATTAAGCAGTTTAAATTTTTCCTTGTCACACTATCCTAATCTATAGGAAGAAGTCAAAGTTGTCACCGGGAGTCTTGGTGGGCTGAGAAAAATCAAAGAGAGATTTGAAAGAAGACAGAGACTCCTGTGAAATGCTCCTACTATCTGACTTTATAGAGTAGGAAGCAAAAGTAAGTGAACCATGTAGAATCATCTGCATTTGTGGATACAATGGGCTTAAACTATGGTCACATCTTGAACGAAACTGAACAAACACTATTTTATTATTTAACATACAAATCATTATATTGTCCTTGTCCAAAACACATAGTTCAAACATTCACAGTGAAGGTAAAACTTTGTCAACCCCTATACTGATGTGACCTAAGGCTGGAACTGGAATTACTTACCGTCTCTGTTCATTGCTCTAATTTAAACTTTTAATTTAGGTTCTGTGAAGAAAAGTAGTCCTGATCAACGTTTCATGTCTAATCAACACTTAGATGGATGTGTGAGTTAATTACTGCATGAAGTTCACTTACGCACTGTAAATGTAACATATAGAAAACTACTAATCAACAGGATAGTTTGCCCTGGTTTCCCTGGTTTTGCCCTTTGCCACCTGTATCTGTGTAGAGCTGGTCTGTAAGGATGCCAGGTTTGCTAAACTGATAAGCAAATCTTTTAGTTTAAGTCATGTTTTCCCGTGCTAATAAAAAGACCAGTTTAGCTGGCACTGTTAGTAAGGGGGTGGATACGTACAGCCCAACAGAACTAAAAGGGTTTCCACCTGCCGCCCGCCGCCTGTAGCATAATTTCAGTAACTACTACTCTCTCCATTACAATGCAGTATTAAAGCTCAGCTAAAAGCGTAAATGCTTCTTGCATTCTCTTTAAATTGTGCATATCACATGAATTTTTGTTTTCAAATCTTCATGGCTCACTCTACAACAAAGGGTGTGAATGTATCATAGTGCTTTCCCAATGTTTGAAAAGGATCTATTCATTTAAATGAACCTAGGCTACATATGGTAAAAATTATGTTGTTTTCCTAGCTTTCTGAATTACATAATGCTCTTTTAACAGCTTTTCTTGGCTATTTTGCAAAATCTGGTAAACTTATTCTACACTTGATACATGTTGATATATTGTGGAGTATAGTGACAAAGAATGAGATGCTGTGCTGTGGTGAAAAGAAAGGGACACATTCTTTCTCCGTTGATCAAAAGAGCATGATAAAAAAAAAAATACAAGATGTACTGTGGCAGCTGGCTACAGTGAGCACTGGATGGAACTAGTCCAGAGAGTCCAGAGTGCAGTTAGAGGCAGTGCCAGAGCTGGATGCTGTTATTGTGTCTGGAAGGGAGTTTGCTGAAGATATTTAAGACTGTAAAGTATTGCAAACACTGCCTGTTGTGAAGATATAAGAACAACTGGTCGTGGCAAGAATATAAGAAAAGAATGTGTCTGTTGTGTCTGTGTCTGTTGTGGTATGAGCAGAGAGAGAGGCACAGTGGGCTCACTGTTATGAAGACCGTGTTCTGCTGCAGCGTTTTTCCAGCTGGTCTTACTGAGTGCAGATGGCCTAATAAAACAAGTTGTTTGGAACAGGTTAAAATGGACGCCCAACAAACAAGAGTCCCATGGTTAGGAGCCTCTTTCGCCAGCCAACCTCTCCCTGTTTGGATCAAAACAGTGATTCTAATTCTATTGATTCGGATCATTTGTGCACCTTAAGTTTTTCCACAAGCTCTCAACAGTTTTTTGTTCAGCCACATTAACCTTTTTTGTTTGAAAGCATTTTGGGAACAGATAGGGAAAAAGCTGCATATGTAATATATCTTCCTCTCTGGCTTCATGCTGTCTTTCTGTTTCTAGTTCCAGCCCATATTCTGTGAGAGTGTGTTAAATCAGCTCCCACAAACCCAGTCTGTGGCCAACCCTTTTGTTCCGCACATCATTCAAAGCCTCTTCTGGGCCTGTGTGTGTGTGAGACCATACATGCACATGCTAGTTTGCAAGCATGAGCACATGGGTGTGTCTTTTTATGTGTGCATGTGCTTGCACTTATCTCCCATTTGCTAAGATCACAGTGAATGTGTGGCTTTAATATCGAACTTCATCAGACAACAGATTCCGTGAGAGTTCCAGTGTAGCAGATACAATGTGATGCAGTTCATTTTGTATGCAGCCCAGTTAGATACAGACTTGTTTTAGAATAAATACTACCAGTAACAGAAAGTTGCAATGAAAAATGATCTTGTAATTCTTAAATTATTGAAAAATGGTGCAATGCCTGAATCCTTGCATACACAGAACGTCATAGTTTGTAGTAATATCAATGCAGGTTCCACCATTATAGTTTTCCTGTTCAGTCAAAAACAAAAACAAAAAAAAGAAATCACATATATTTGATTGTAAGAAAACAGGAACAAAAAATATTAAATATAGAAACTGAAAAATCTCTGCTCGTTTTCCATTTACTGCCATTAACACAAATTTCAACACACTATTCTGTGGATTTCCTAAAGATCCACATTTTGTACCCTAAATAATAGCCTCCACAGTATGCACACACATGCACATTTACATACATAACAAATAGGTGCACTGAAGGAGCTGGTCAGTCAGCAGAAATGGTACACGTATGTATATATGTCATATGTAATATATCTGCGCTGATTCATGATAGTTTGCTAAAATTAGTACAGTGTATGCTAAATAACTATTTATACAGTACATGCATTTATTATGCTTTATGTGTGACCTCAGAGAGTTGACTGTGTGTCAAATTTCAGCATGTTTGTGTTTTGCTTGCTCAACAGCGGACATATCACTTTTACTGCTTGCGCGTGTTCACTTCTAGTCACTTCTAGGTCTGCACATTTCATTGGCTTTATTTTAGTCTGTATGCATATGACTTAGTATGTTTAGTGTGTAGTGAGTTTATCAGACGGTTTTGTCGGCTATATATTTAAGGCAGCTATTTTTTTCTGTCGCTCGGTCCTTTACTGTATGTGAATCTTCACAGTTCACCACTCAGCTTATATCTCTCTGTCAATCTGGTGATGTTAATTATATTAAAACTATGAAAACATTGCCGCACATCTGGGTCTAGGTTGTGAAAAAGTATCATCTTCTTGTCCACCAAATTGCAGTTAAACGTGTTTTGTATTCAGCCTGGCTACAGTTGATTGAACTTTTTGCTCTCCATAATTGATCCTGGTCTTTCTTACCTGTTACATGAATAGATTTTACTGTGCTACTTTGGTCTAAACTTCTTCCAAAACTCAAAACAGGTCAATGAGTGCACTTCCTTAATCATCAGGTGTAAGACATGAACATGCAAACAGGATCATAAAGATCAATATCATCTGTCTGAAACAAGACTTAACTGTGGCTTGTTCTTCGCTGAATGAAAACACATGTCATTATGCAACAGGCTGAACTGAATTTCTGTGCAGCTGCTATAGGTACCAACTGGTTGGGTACATACAACTAGAGCATGCTGAGTATTTAGCACAGGAACGGCATGGGAGCTCCTTCCACACAGCCATAAGCTTTTCCCCAGGTCCTCCTTTATCTGCTGAATGGGATGATTACTACAGTGGCCACTAGGTGCAAAATTGTTTGGGCCATTTAATAAAAAAATTGCCCACAAAAAACTGCTTTAAAATAAATACATGTCTTTTTATTCACTCTCTATGTTATTAGTTTTGTCACATTTAGTTTTCTTGTATTTTGTAGATATTTATGGGTAGACTTATGTTAGCTTGCACGCTTTTTAATTTGACGCACTCCTACAGCACCCTAGTTTGTCATTATTCTTTTTTCATTGGAGTGCTGTTCACACATATTGGATACCAGTATTTTTGGGGGGGTTCAATATCACTCTTCTTTCCTTTCTTTTCTTCATTACAGCACCTTAAGTACTTGCATCAGGGAATGTAAAGGTACAAACATATTTGTTAGGATTATATGTAATTCATCGTTTTGTGCCTTCATATGGATTGTACACATTGTAAATCTGCTTTCATCTGTTTAGTGACTTATGTTTGGATCATGTACTGTTTAAGGCAAATTGCAGGTTTGATATGTATATAATTTGTCTTATTTAAGGACATTTCTAGAGTGTATTTGTTGGTTACGAAACGACAATGTGGACTTAATGATTGTCCACAAACATTCTCCTTCTGTTCAGTGAGAGGCAATAAAATGTTTTTGCAAAGCGCTTTTGTGTGTCTGTTTTGTACACAATAGTTTTGTAATTATTTAGAGTTTGGAGATACTTAAATTATACTTGTACTATTCAGAGTGAAATATTTTACATTTTACTTCACTACATGTATGTAACAGCTTTAGTTGGATTGAAGACACATATTTTGATCATGACAACATTGTAATTATATATTATTATTACCTGTTACCCGTCAGTACATGAAATTTAAAATCTGCTTCAACTTTATGAGCTGTTTTTGTATGTATGATTGTATGCTAACGGGCAATTTTTCTTCGTTTTTATAGCTAGGGGGCTGGGAGCTTGAGGATCCTGCGCAGTATCTTAGCTGTTCGTGGCACTGCACTCTTTTGGACAGAGATCTCAGATGTTGTTCCTGGAATCTGTTGGATATACATACATACATACATACATACACACACATATATATACACACACATATATATACATACATACATACATATATACATTACATGTGCCTGCTACAGTGGGGTTACAATGTGTTACCTGCATACAAAAACTAATACAAACATGAGAGGTTTTCCAGTAGCTGTGTGCAAGATCTGTTAATTCATACACCATCTTACTCACAAAGGTTAGACAGCAGTCGACCAACCTACTGTGGTAACACGTTTCAAAATCACGTCACAAACTCAAAACACATCTTCCAACTCCTCAATAAAAAGGCAGGGGACATCTCACTAGATGGTGACCAAGCCCCAACAGTTAATGTGGTGCAATGTGAGTTTCAGATTCACTACAAATGATACTTGAAATAAAAAAGGGTTTTTATAGACAAATTAAACAGATGTTTCCAAAAAAAGCAAAGTAACATAGGTTCTCAAATGCAGTTTTGAAGTTTTGTTACTGTCTCCCCTAATGGCTTTTAATTATCAAAAACCTTTCAGCACCACTGAAATACTACCAAAACTTAGGCTCTGTGTCACTACCAGAGGAGCGGGGTAACTGAGTACATGTATTCAAGACTATTCTTATGCAAAACTTTGAGGTACTTGTATGTACTGAAATACAATTTACTTAAATTTTTACATTTTGTTCTAATACTGGTTTATTGTAGTATTCCATTTGTGTACTTGTACCACCTCTGGGTAATACTACAAACAACCTGTGCAGTCTCAGGCTCTTCTTTTATCTTTCGCACCCTCTAGTGGCTCCACATCCATTGTGCTGGTGGAGGAAACTACTTTGATGTTTGCTAAGCAGACAAGATGGCGACATGGATAAATAATAATGCCTGTCTTATAAAATACCTTGTCTGATACACTAATTTAAATTTTTTTACTGAAACACCTACCAGAGAAGATGCAAGCCAAATGCAAGCTGATATTGTTTGGTGAATAAAATGCCAAAGGAGAGGAGGGGTAATGGAATGCAATATTTGTGTAAGTCAGTTTGTTCCTATTTGTTTGTCGCTGTTCTAGTTTTATGAATTTATTTTATCTGACATGCCTTTTAAAAGTTTATTTATCCATTACCATTTCACAGTTAACAGGATACACTAAAGCTACATTCACCCTTTTAAACTAAATTACATTCTTATTAACTTTTATCAGTCTTTCCCAACTGCACAGGTGAACTGAGTGCACGATAGTTAATGTTAATTACTCACTGTTGTGTCCCTATGCTGCAGACAAGTTTCTTAACACATTTCTATTCGAGTGTTTCTTTGGTCACCTCGGTCATTGCATTAGGTTTTGACAAATTAGTTTCTTTCTATACTAACTAATTTCTGTAAAAGCCAAAAGAATAGCTTACATTCTTGATAAAGTTACTATTTATGATAAAATAATTCAACTGCAAGCCTATTTCTCACATGTCCGTGTGTCTTTTATACAGTGTGTGTTATGTGGTTTTGCATTATTAATGTTGCCATATTGACATATATTTAATATTGCCTCATGCTGCTGGAGCTGTCATTGTGATAAGTTCTGTAGCATCCCCTATTTTTGTGCAACAGATATTCCTAGAAAAATATGGTAAAGAAATTTGTTGTAATTACAGACCCCTATGTAAAATGTAAGCAAAATGGAAATAATGTAAAATTAACTTTTCATTGTTTTTAGTCTTTTGGAAACATAAATGTTGTTTTATTTATGCTTTACACAACATTCCAACTTTTCTGGATATGGTGGTTTTGTAATGAAATGTGTGGAACAAAAAAACAGCAGTTGTGAACTGACAGGAAGAGAACAAGAAAAGTAATGCTGAATTTCCTCATAATTCTGTTCTCTCTGACATTTTCTGATAACATTTGAATTTAATTTAATGGACTACACAGCAGCTAGAAAAAAGTTTTGCTTCAGTAGGTGTTTATCTGAAAACACTGAACAAATTTAAGGAAATGATCCCTTCATCATTTACTTCAACATGTAACGATATAACTGAGAGTATCCTCATTAACTGTACTCCTGTACAAGTTGATTACCTGACTGATAATTATGCAGCATTATTACGTTCCATACTTGATAGTGTTGCCCCTCTAAAAAAGAAGGCAGTAATTCTGAACAGGCGATCTCCATGGTATAGCTCGCACACCCGCAATTTAAAGCAGGCGTCACGAAGACTAGAAAGGAAGTGGCGTTCCACTCATTCACAAGAATCACGTTTAGCCTGGAAAAAGAGTTTATACTTATACAAATTAGCACTCCGTGAAGCCAGAACAGCTTATTATTCATCACTAATAGAGGAAAACAAGAACAACCCCCGGTTTCTTTTCAGCAATGTAGCCAGGCTGACTAAAAGCCATAGTTCAGTTGAAACTAGTATTCCCCCAACGCTATGCAGCAATGACTTCATGACCTTCTTCAGAAACATAATCGTAGCTATTAGAAATAAAATTCACCAGACCCTCCCCACAAATACAACAGAATTAGAATCATCAGTAAGTCCTCAGTCCCTTTTAGACTGCTTTGTACCCATAGATCTTGCTGAGTTAACTTCAACTATTATGGCATCTAAACCAACAACATGGCTGCTAGACCCTATTCCAGTTAGACTGCTCAATGATGCTCTACCCTTATTAGACACGTTCATATTAGATATCATTAATCTATCTTTACAAACAGGATATGTACCAGAGGCTTATAAGGTAGCTGTAATCAAACCTCTACTTAAAAAACCTAGTCTGGATCCAGGTGTCTTAGCCAATTACAGACCAATATCCAATCTCCCCTTTATTCCTAAAATACTTGAAAAAGTAGTTGCAAAGCAATTATGTGACCACCTGCGCAGAAACAACTTGTTTGAAGAATTTCAGTCAGGATTTAGAGTTCATCATAGCACAGAAACCGCACTGATTAAAGTCACCAACGATCTTCTTCTGGCTTCAGATAATGGACTTGTCTCTATACTAGTTCTGCTAGATCTTAGTTCTGCATTTGACACCATTGATCACAGAATATTATTACAGAGACTAGAACATGTAATTGGAATTAAAGGAACTGCACTAAATTGGTTTAAATCATATCTATCAGATAGGTTCCAATTTGTTCATGTTAATGATGAATCTTCCACATACACAAAAGTTAGTTATGGAATTTCACAAGGCTCTGTGTTTGGACCAATACTCTTTACTCTGTATATGTCTCCCCTTGGCAACATTATTAAAAAACACTAAATTTTCACTGCTGTGCTGATGACACGCAGTTATATCTATCTATGAAACCTGATCAAACAAATCAATTAATCAAACTACAAGCATTTCTAAAAACCATAAGGGACTGGATGACGTATAATGTCCTTCTTCTAAACTCAGATAAAACTGAAGTTATTTTGTTTGGGCCTAAAAGTCTAAGAAACATGTTTTCTAACCATATCGCTACTTTAGACGACATAACTCTGGCCCCCAGTAGTACTGCAAGGAATCTCGGAGTCATTTTTGACCAGGATTTGTCATTTTCCTCACACATAAAACAAATCTCTAGAACAGCCTTCTTCCACCTACGGAACATTGCCAAAATTAGGAGCATCCTGTCTCAAAGCGATGCTGAAAAACTGGTTCATGCATTTGTTACTTCTAGATTGGACTATTGTAATTCTCTGCTTTCAGGCTGCCCCAGTAACCCCCAAAAAAGCCTTCAATTAATCCAAAATGCTGCAGCAAGATTACTGACTGGGATTGGTAAGAGAGATCATATTTCACCTTCATTAGCTTCTCTCCATTGGCTTCACATTAAATGTAGAATAGAATTTAAAACCCTTCTTCTTACCTATAAAGCTCTAAACATTCAAGCTCCATCATATCTCCTATAATAGATCTCCTAGTACCATATCATCCTAATAGACCACTTTGGTCCCAAAATGCAGGCCTACTTGTGGTTCCCAGAATTTCCAAAAATAGAATGGGAGGCAGAGCCTTTAGCTATCAAGCTCCTCTCCTGTGGAACCAGCTCCCAGTCCAGATTCGAGAAGCAGACACCCTCTCTACTTTTAAGACTAGGCTCAAAACCTTCCTCTTCGATAAAGCTTATAGTTGGTTATAGTCATGCTGCTAGAGGCTTAGACTGCTGGGGGACTCTGCACTGAGCCACTTTCCTCCTCTCTTCATCCTCTCCTCTCACCCCACATCTATAATGTCACCACTGTATGACATCAATTCTGTATCTTCTTTGTCCTGTAGTCGTCTCTCTCCCTCTCTGTCTCCCTCTGTCTGTCCCTGTCTTCAGGTGTCCCTGGATTTGGCGCTGTGTGCTACTACTAACCTGCCCCATCTTTTGTTGTTCCTTTTGTTGCTTTTTTCTTTTCTCTCTCAACTTTCCTCTCACCCCAACCGGTCAAGGCAGATGGCCGTCCACCCTGAGCCTGGTTCTGCTGGAGGTTTCTTCCGGTAAAGGGAGTTTTTCCTCTCCACTGTTGCCTATAGCTGCTCAAGGGGGATTTGTTGGGTTTTCTTTAAATGCTTTTATAGTCTTGACTTTATTATGTAAAGTGCCTTGAGATGACCTTGTTGTAAATTGGTTCTATATAAATAAAGTTGAATTGAAAAAAATTGAATTGAATATCACGTTTTAGCATCAAAGAGCAGAAATGGAAGGTGTAATAATAATAAAGCAATACTTTATTACAAGTCCTACATTGGAAATATAAATAAAAGTATAGATCAGATCACAATTTCTGGTACATTCATGTGTTTACATAACTTGTATTGCATGTTGGAAAGGTGGTAAATCTATCATCATACATTGGTTAATCATATTTTTATACATCACCTTAATAAAGGTGTATGATAAATGTAGGGTAAGACATATAGTAGCAGCAACACACAAAACACTCAAGTGTCACTAAATTGTAAAGACATGTAACATTTCCACCGCTGATCATCCGGAAAGCTGTCAAAATAGAAATTATAGGCTGCAAATAAATTCTGTAAGGCCTGTACGTGTGCTCGGGTTTCTTACTGTTTCCCAGGTGTTTCACACTGGGACGTTTACTTTGAAGGCGCCACAGGAAGTAGCGGTGCCTTCGTGTGTGCCAGCGTCAGAGTGGTCAGGTGGCGGCTGAGGCGCGGCGCGAGGAGGCGGTTGGAGTGTTTATGTCTGACTCATATTTCACTTTTGCTTCTCGGACATAGGCACGACTATGAGCCACGGCAAGCGCTGGTAAGGGGCTCCGCAGTCACCGTCAGGAACCAGAGTAGACGTCCGGAACACGGTCGCTAACAAACGGCCCTTCGGCAGCCAGTCGCGTGTAACTTCGAGCGTTGACCGACACGCAGCAGCGTCCGCGCAGTTTGGCGTAAAGTACTTGGGTAAAGTCTTAGGTAAATGCTGCACTTGTCTTTCTATTAAAATGTGTATAATATTGTCACTTCAAATAATGTATTCTTTTTGTTAGCCTAGTGACTACATTGACTGGATTGACGTGTCCCAGGTGTCCCCCTGAAGAATGTTGGTGTCTGCAGTTTATGCTGACTGAGCCGACTGACGATGACAAAATGAAGTGTTTGCCTCTACTTTATTTAATACCACTGCTTCATCACGGTAAGTAAACCAAGTTGACTCTCGCAGATTAATGGTGCTTTTACAGCAAGTTGAAATATGTCAAATAGCTCACATACCTGTCTGCTCAGCACACACCCACTTGGTCTTGATAGAGGCTGTGTGGTTGCTCTGCCCTCCCAGGTGTGTCTTTGTACCTGTGTGAGTCACACTGCATCATGTGTTTACTTGTTTTTCATACAGGGCTCGGCTCCCTTCATGCTCCGGTCAATGTGTCTGTCCAATCTCACAACTACCATCATGTCCTGCAGTGGGACTCTTCCCCAGGCACCCCATCTGGGACACTGTACAAGATCTACAATAGGTAATCTTCCTGTCCACCATCTTGTTGTTTGTCTCTGTTCCCATTTCCTGTAGTAAGCGATAATGTCTCATGAGACTCTGTAGAAACCATGGTACCCACGTCGGCTCCAGCATTTTCTACTTTACATAATGTGTCTGTTGCACCAATGAAGGTCCAGTTTTAAAGATCAACATGGAATTCAAAGTTTATAATCAAATCCAATTTCAAATCCAAATTTCATTTAATGTCTTTTGACTCATAGTATTTTGTCAACTTGAAATGTTGTTGAGCAGAGTACCCCCCTATTGTGCAATGACAATAAAATCTAGTCAGTTCTATTTTTTTTGTTCTAACTATTATGTCTGAAACCCAAACCCTGAATAAGGTAATTATAGTTCTACAGACAACCATATTAACAGTGCTGACATTTCCAAGACATATTAAGTTTATTTTTTGTGACATAGGTAAAATTTTCTGAAGAAACGTACAAGGCCTTGATTTCACCTACTGGGAATTTCCAGAAAACTTTTTTATTAACAGGATATAAACTGTTTTGCTTACTAGGCAAAAGCTAACAATTACAAAAAAAACAACTTAGTATTTGCTGTTTTATTTCACATTAACCACAACCTCAAATTTAAATTCTCTTTTTTTTTGCCTGTTTTCCTTTTGCTCTGTGTATTTAAATAGGCTGTTTAGTTTAGTGTACTCAGACAAATTATACAGCACTAGTCATGACATTTCTGTCTAAACACACGGTAAAGTATCTAGAAATTGTGCTTGACACATCTGCAAGATAAAGGGTCCTTTTTCCCAGTGAATTGCCTTTTTGTTCTTAATTGGAATTAACTCTTTCTCAAACTGTTCTGAGAAATTAAATTTTTTGGTATGTTGGGGAATTACTGTAAATAAATTACTTAATTTGGAAACATGGACAATAATACATGTGCGAAAAGATGATGAATAAAACCAGTAGTCCCAATCCACATCACCATGGAAAGTGACAGTTAACTGAAGTCCTCATAAAGGATAAACTGAAATCTGGCTGTAGAAAGTTTTAATACAGAGATTTCTTAATTCCATACCACTAAAATGACTTTAATGAAAAAGCAGAACTATATATTAGGAAGAGACAGTGGTGAAAACAAAACATTATTACCCAGAGTGTCAGTTTACAAATACACTTCCTGCCCTAACCTTAAACCGGCCATGCTTGGCATATTAGTGTGATCTCCCATTTCCTGTGCAATAATATAGTCTGACAGTTAGTAACAGTGTGCTTACTTTCAGTGTTACTGCTAAAGAAAGTCAGAGCTCATCAGTAAAGACTAATTGACTGCTTTTGCCTAATTTGACTTTTTTTTATGTTACAATATTATTCAGCTCCATCTAATTGAGGTAGGAGCTGTGGACACAAAAATCCCAAAATTTGGGACAAGTGTTTTTTTTGTTCTTTTTGTTCTTTGTCATATCTAAATAAAAGGGTTTAATGGGTGTTGTTGTGAAGTTTTGCCTCTGACAATATGCGATGTGGTTTGAGTTACTTTGATTTTCTAATACTGATCACTTCTCCTTTACGCAGATGTGAAGCACTTTGAGTTGCCATTACAGTCCACAGAATCTCTACATAGATTATACTGACTTGACTTTTGGAGCGCTAAAAAATACTTAACTTTAACCTAAAAATTCAATGAATGCAATTGCTCTTCATACTGGTTTTACATGTTATATGGATATTATTAATTCGTAAACAAAAACATAAAATCTGAGACATTTGATTAACATCAGTGTGATTTCAAGATCCTCATCAGCATTATTAGTTCTCACCTATCTCTTAGAGGCCAGGATAAACCGCGACCTTTAATTTGGTCACGCTTTCAGTCAGACTATGATATATCTCACAGTTTGTGGTTTACTTGAGCATCTTCTTAGATGGAATATCTGACTGCACGGTACTTTTCTCTTATGCACCTCTGCTTTCTCTGATGGTAGTTAAGCCTCTTTGTCACACCGCTGTTTGTTTCCATTCTTTGTGTGGTACCTCACTGCACATGCAATTCAGCTGTGACCACAGAGTGGTTGACTGATGCTTTTCAAGGAACCAGTGATTCTTATTTAGAGAATGGGAGGAAGCTTGAGTGTTCCTCTATGTTTGTCGCAGTTTTGCATCGTCTTTGTTTTAACAATCACTGTGAAGGTTCAGTTTTTCCCTATGCTTGCCTGTTTTTACAGAAATTTATACACATGACTATTTTATTGCTGGATTTTATTTGGATTCAGTATGGTAATGCGTTTGCTATTGTTAACATCTTCTCAGTCTTAAACAACCAAAAGGGTAAAGAATTGATTATTTGTCTGTGTGTTTGAGTCATGAGGTCCCACATGCAGGGCCAAACATGTCTCCTACCAATATGCCTGATTCACCATTCAAGATTCAAACAACTTTATTAATCTCACAGGGAAATTGCCTAGTTACTGTACAGCTGCTGTCTGACCCAGAGGAAGAAAGTTTATAATGCTATGCAGGTATTCTATGAAGTGCAATACATGAATAAACTGTGATGAGAAAGCTGACATCAGTAATGACAATAGTCATAAGTTAAATGTGGCAGTGTTTCCCACACGTATAATATACTTGGGCACTGTTCCCTCTAAGCTGCATGCATGCGCAATTGCGCACTACTGACACGGTCTCCGCACACATAAAATTTGGGGTGCACACCAAAAAAAAAATCCAACCTGAACTGAAAATAAAACACATAACAATTCATTCTGTGCTATTTTGCCATGTGAGTCAGTGAGTGACTGGTGACTGGCTGCTCCAGCCAATGATGTGATTCACATACGTATTTACGCAGCTAATCAACGTCATTGACAGGCTATGACAGCGTCCTTATGTGCCGCTGCCAGTGTTTTAGCTTACTGTAGCGAAGTGTGGCACGCTAATGATGCTAAGTGCTGTTTATGTTGACCATTTATAATAATGGCAACACGAACAGGCAGTGGCACATCTCCTCACTACACAGGTCATGAGCAAGAATTTTGTCATTTTCATTGTCAGTGGGCCAAAGCACATAATTAAAAGCATTCTAACAGAAATGTAAATGCTGTAATTTGATTCTTTTAACAAACCGTGTGATGCTTATGTAACCACAGTGCACACGCCTGATGTTGCTCACAGTAGTCCAAGGGGCCACTCGGGGAGTTTGTGTGTTTTCTCAGTCACAGGAAAAATTAGGGGGAAAATTGCTTGGGGGGTTACCCAAATGCACTTGGTGACATGGGATGAGCTGACAACAATGAAACAGTAGCACAATTAGACAGACTCTGCTCATTACCTGGATCATGTGTGTTCGGTCAATCAGAAGCTGGAAGATGAGGGTTGTACAGGCATAGCTGGAAAACAAGCGGGGCTGCAGCCCTTGCGGCCTGGAGTTTGACACACCTGGTCTAGGGGACCCTACCTTGTGTAAATAAGAAGAATCTGTGTCTTTACCAACAAACTCGGATTTGAACAATAGGTTTGTAGAAATGTGTCATGTCTTCAACAAGTGAAAATTGAACAATATTGAGCATGGCAGAGCTTCAAGGAGGTTGCCGTTACTCTTCAAAAAAAGAACATTACTGCTCATCAATTTGCTGAAAGTCATTTGGAGAAGCTGAAAAGCTACTGGAAGAATGTGCTCTGGACAGATATGATTGAAGTAGAACTTTTTTGGCTTTAATGGAAAGCAATATATACGGTATTCATGGTATGTCTCCAGGTCTTCACAGTTTACTGTTAGATAGCGGACAACCTTGGAACAGTTATGCAGACACTTCTCAGGACAAAAACATGTATATGAGATGAACGATTCTATGTTTCAACATTCTTCATAAGAACACCGAAAATCATTTGACCTTACAACTAAGCAAAACATAATGATTAAAATTTAATCACACTTAATTTTTCCATCACAATGACCAAACTCTGCATTTTAGCAAAAGAAAGAGGGTCATGGCAGTATTAGAACGGCTTTGCTGTCTCTGAACCAAGACAGCTTCTCTTCATTGATGGAGCATTGTACAAAAAGACCTACGTTAAAATGTCCATGTAACCCATTTGTGAATTTTAAAAGTAAAAAAAGCAGAGAAAATGGAATGTTGGGTAATAGTTGAGTCAGTTTGGGAATGCTGTGGAAGGTGGGAAGCAAGTACTACAAAATAATCCTCTAATCACGTTTAATGGCAACTAGTTTGCCACGAGGATTAGTTTATCAGCCTGTGCAGCCAAACTTAGTTGTTTAATCAGTTAAAACAGATCAGTAAAAAACACCATTTTATGGGTGATGTATATCGTCATTTCAAAACACGTGTCTGAGAGGCAGTAAAAAAAATGCTATAAATCGCTAAAACTCCACAGAATATCTTGTGCATGCATTGTTGCCTGGATTGCTTGGCTAATAATCTGTCTCCTTCATGTGAAATTGAGAATGAAATGAATGTCTGTGTGTTTATGAGCAGGGTGAACAAAATGAACCTACTACTACTCAACTCAACAACAGGAAAATCAGTTGAGCTGAGGATCGACCTATTTAAGAAGTGTCATCTGTTAGTAGTGGCATCCTACAATGGAACAGAGTCTCCAGAGTCTAATGCTGTCACCTTCACCCCCTACAAAGACAGTACGTTACAATGAACGCTGTTTCAGTAGCATATCTGTTGCCTTGATTTTAAGGAATGACAAACTGTGGTGTGAGACTGTACTGAGTCTTGCAGTTCAGCCACTGCATTTTTATATGTTAATAATGCTTTTCCAACTTAATTGAACCAAAATAATAATCAAAAATCAGCACAATCATCAGGTTATTCTTTGTTCACTTTGTCCAATATTTAACAAGTTATATTTTCTAATGATATGCCTGTTTCACATTGTTTTAAAGCTATTTAGCAATGGTCAGCTTGGGTAGTCATTTTTAAAGGATCAAATAAGAAATGAAATTACAGTATTGTTTTTTGGGGTTTTTTTTAGAAAAAATACCAATATAAAAATCAATCTTTTTTCTTTTTGTGACAAGCCAATATAGGTCCTCCAGAAGTGTCACTGGATGGATGTGGAAACTGCATCAGAATCAACATTTCTTTGCCCAAGCATAACAATAGAGCTGAGGCAGAGGGTCTTTACAATGATCCTCAGTTCGAAATCTTTTGGAGGAAAAAACATGAAAAAAATGTAAGTCCATCAGTATTTATTCTCATCAATTTTTCTATAGAATGAACATGTTCTCACGAAGTTTAAAATAGAATTTGTCTAAGCTTGTATTATGTGTTGTATAACCTGGACGCAATAAGCAGAGCTGGTCTATGGGAGAAACACTTTATCAGTTCAGTTTAACGTCAAATGAAGGAGGCAAAGTATACCAGCATCAAAAAATCCAAACCAGAGGGTGCTAAACCTCAAAGTGAAGAAAGGAAACCTGCAGATCTAAACATTTCACATGCCGACATTTCCCAGTTACCATTGAAAGTGTAAAGCTTGCAAGCACAGAAAGAAGAGTTTTACAGTGTACATTTATAATAAAATCCCACTCAATCTGCCTTTTCTTCTTCTGCTCAAAAATGCTTTTTCCCGGTGATTTTGATGGTTTTCCTTGAGGGCGAAGTGTTTTATTGGTGCTTGCGGTCTGAGCTCGAGACGTTTTTGCACTTGACTTTTGACTTTCTCATTGTGAATTCTGTTGTCTAATGGGTTGTGGGCATGGTCTTTATGGAGACTGGTGGAAGTTTAAGGTGCTTCAAGTTCAAATGCCAGTAGAGGGTCAGTAAGATATCTAAATGGGTTCAATTAGAGACAATTTTTCATTTAATTCATTTAAAGTATATCCTGACTTGACTCTAGATGGCTGAATAAATAGGCTTTTTTTTTGTTTTTTTATGTTTTGTGGTCATTATGTGACGCTGAGGGATGACAACTTGTTGCAAATAAGCATGTTCGCCCTTCCCAGGAATGAAGGTAGACATCGGTCGCTCATTCTAGAAAGCTGGGTTGCAGACTGCTAAGATCATGTTGAACACACATCTTTGTGTCTCTGTATGTGTGGGCGGCTGTAGCTCAGTTGGTAAGGCAGTCGTCAGAGGTTCCATCCCCAGTCGAAGTGACACTGGACCCCTCTTTGCTCCCAGTAGGCCAGATGAGCACCCCGCATGGCAGCCATCATGTGTGTATGTGTGCATTAATAAACCAAGCAAACCAGTAGTGCTATAACACTTTCAACAGGTTTAAGCTTCGATAAAAGTCTCCACTGCACTGCTAAACTACCTGTTCCAGACATGGTGTTGCAATCAAAACCAGGGCAGTAAATCATCAGGTCTTATTTATAGACTTAGTTTGGATAAACTGCTAAATTCAAACTTATTGCATATTAAGATCAGACCTTCAGTTAAGAGGTAACTTAAACCATGATCACAGCATGAGAAGAAAAAACTACAGCATCTACAACAGCCTCTAATATTTGCATAACTAATTTGTTTTAGAAGTAATTTATCATTGCATTGAAAAGTCTCTATGTTGATACTGAGACGAGAGGTTGCAGCAAAATCATGCACAATAATTAAGTGCACGAAACATGACAGGAGCCTAACTAGAAGAAATAACCTTAGTTTACAAATCTAAATAATTCATGTAATATTTAACAGTATTTACGCACAGTGTGCTCCAGTTCTGTGTCTTTGGACTGTGGGAGGAAACTGATGTATCTGGGTGAACATGCAAATTCCAGACAGAGATGCCACAGCCAGAGGGTGGCTGTGAGGTGGCAGTGTTAACCACACCATCACTGTGTACATCGCGGTGTGAAAACAAATGTCGAAAATATTCCAATGTGTGTTTCTGCTTTTGAAAAAGCACATCAAAATCAATCTATCAAGATTGTCCAGAAGGTATGACAATAAAAATGAAAAGCAACCCTTTCAGCTTATTTTCTTACAGCAAAATCAGTCATTATTATCACTAGACATTAGTGTGATGCACATTTTGGTGATCATGTCAACAACTAATCAAAGATCAGTTCAACAATCTCAGTACAGCTCTAATATGATCAGGGCCTCTTTTGTAGCTTAATAAACAAACAAGAAATGTTGGATGATCTAATTCAGGATACTCAAAGAGTAACAGTACAACTACCACATTATACATCACATCATTTACAACAGATCACTTATTTATAAATGTCAGAAAATATAGACAAACTCTTATGTTTAATACGCTTCTGGTCAATTAACAGCCAGTTGATTAACTGTAACTGTGATGATACGAATTTGAAAATTATGTCAAACCAACCCAGCAAGGTCCTCGACGGCAATGGAATCAGTAAACATCTAGCCAGCTTGGTGAGACACTTCCCAAGCAAACGCATTTCTTCCTAGTTATAGTAACATTAAAATGACGTAGCTCAGGGGTCGACAACCTTACACCTTAAAGCCATTCGGACCCGTTTCACGCAGAGAAGAAAACACTGGGAGCCACAAAACCCCTTTGAAATCTAAAATGAAGATAAACTGCTATATTGCTTTTTATCTTAATGCTATGTTTAAAAAAAACTATAGTGTGTTGCATTTATGAAATCAATGAACAGCTATGGAGAAAACAACATTTTATTTCTGCATGCAACAAAAAAATTTGAAAAAAAGACGCTGGGTGGAAGGTTGCTTTCAAATAGATACTCAATGTCTAATTGAGTCCTCCTCATATTTATGGAGGACCCTACAAAAAACTGAATAACACTGGAAACTGACAACCACTGCCTGTGATCACCAGATCAAAACCAGTTACAGCCCCCTTTGGGAATGACACCTATATCCGTTACCAGCCACCATCAAATTTTACTGCAAAATCAGTCATTATTATCACTAGACATTGGTGTGATGCAAATTTTCCTCTCCCAACCATATAAATTGGCACAATATTATTATAATTTCTGAATCAATAATGGGGAAGAGAAGGATCTTGTATGATTACACCTGCATGTTCTATAAAAGGACCTTTATTTATTTATAAAGCCTCATAGTCTTCATAGTCTATTTTTTATACATGACATGATTTCCTTCTCACTACCTTAAATCTGCACACAAGTGGCAATTTGGCAGATGCATTACATTACATACAAGTGGACAGTTTTGTGTGCTATCAATCAAAATCTTTCTTTATCTTTCAGTTTTGAAAGGTTTTTACTGCTAAATGCATACACTCTAGCTACACTCTAGTTTACAGCATTTTAAGAAGAGCTTTTCTTTAAGCAGTATGTCCACTGGCCACAGACAGGTGATATTATGATAAATACACACAACTCCTTTTTTATGTGCTTGTGAGCTTTACATGTGGAAAATGTAGTCATTGTTTTGTTATGCTTCGTTTTGTTTGGTTTTTCTGGCCTTCTGTTTTAGTGCCACCTTCAGATCCAGCCCAGAGGATTTCAGGTTTACAGTGCATGTGTGAAAGAGGCATGATCCCCCTTGTAAAAACTCCTCATGATGTGCATGAGCTGAAGCGTGGAGCACACTGTTGTGGCTAATGGGCATGTTGATGACATTTCGCACATTTGACTGTCATAGTGTCTTTCTTTTGTTCATGGCTCCGACATACTGTTTCCCACAGACCAACATGATTTCTTTCATGTTTTGCCTGCCTTACTGAGATCAAGTAGAATATCTCCCACGAGGACTCTTTTGGCTTGGGCAATCTGCTACTGTGCGTTAAATGTGTGAAACGCAACTCTAGTCAAAGCTTGGGGCTAAGTTCTCTGGAATTTATCCCAAGAAGCCTCCTTCAGATATGAACTTCGGACAAAGTCCAGATAACCTCAGATATTTGAATTCTCACGTACTGTACACTGCCTCCGGATAAAGTCAGGAGAATTGCAGGATTCTAATGAGTGTGTAAAAAAGGCTTAGGTTTCACGTTATTGCATTCTCACGTACATCCCCGTCAGACAAAGTTATTTTCACTTCTAGAGCAAATTTTTTAATGAATCAAAAAATTTGACTTTATCTTTACATGGAAAACTGTGGTCTCAGCCCTGTCATTCTGTTATTAGATCCCATAAGAGGGTTTATGTGGTGTGATTGCATGGAATGATAAAATAAAGTTATAAACTGAAACCAGAATTTAGTAAATCCAGTAATTTTGTCCAAATTTTGGAATAATGTATATAGTGTTGGGTTACATATGGAAATTATTTGAATCTAATTTTGTTCTTATTTGACCTGCAGCCACAATCCATTTTCACAAGAAACATGAATTTCACTCTTGACAACTTAGAGAAGGGTGTGGAGTACTGCGTGATGGTGGACATACACATTCGGACGAACAAAAACACTCTTAAATCTGACTGGAAATGCATCTTTACCAGCATTGTGGAATCACACAGTGGTGAGCTCGAGTTCTAAAGCTTATGCTTTTGGTGTTGTTTGTATAATGTCTGTTAAGGTATGTACTGTACTTAGTTTTTTTACTAGAAGTATGTTGTGTAATGTGTAATGTAGCTGTGTACAGCACTTTGGTCAGCCAAAACTGTTTTAAAGGGCTTTATAAATAAAGTTGAGTTGAGTTGAGTTGAGTAATATGTGTAACAGTGCTGCCTACAATGATCCAGACTCAGTGAAGAAAAATTTGCTTGTACTGCAAATGTTGTTGTGTAGTGCTCCCCTTTCTAACCAGAGAAGTTGGATTTACCTCTATACATTTTAGGTAGAAATATATATATTAAATACCAACATCTGCAATAAAGTCATTGCATAAAGTCATTTTCAAAATTAATCAAACAGCAAACTGGAAATAATGTGTTCTCTGGACATCATCCAATATGCAGCTGACTCAGATTCTCAGATCAATACATTATCAAAAAAGGAAGACTCTGGAGAACATTAATAACTGCACAGTTTTTACTTGTGCAATCAATCAAGACAAACGTTTCAACACGTATGTCTTTATCTGAGTCGAATGCACTTTTATTCTGACTGAGTAAGCTGCTTGGATAAGTAGTGACATGTTTCTAACCAAGATTAAAGAAGTTGACATGTCTATTAACATGATTCAATATTCAGGTAGACCTAAGAAAGACATTGTTAGAGCAAGGCACTAACAGTTTAAGACTGAAGGACTTATTACTGTCTGTGTGTGTGTTTTTTTTCTTCAGATGCTGCTGTTTTAGGTCCATTTGCTGCTCTTCTGATTCTACTTATTGGATTCCTGATGATCTCCATATTTTTTTTGTACTACACTGGGTATTTTTGTGAAGGGCCAACAACTCTGCCCAATGCACTAGTGGTAAGAAAGATATCTTCCCTATTTACCCTCTATCTACCATGAGTGTTGTAGTTACTTAGGGCCATTTTCTACTGTTGTATGGTTTTCCTGAATAACTTCAAGTCTCAGTAACATGAGCTTTATTACAAAAAATGTTATGCTGGAATCATGCTTATTGTGCAAGGTTTCACAATACCCAGTGTGTCCCACAAATTTGTAGTCCCAGAAATACGTTGCTGTGGGGGTAGCTGGCCCTGCAGGTGTTTTTGAGTTAATATATCTCAATGACTCCTTTCGCCCCAGTACAATAAAAGGTAATGGGATTTTTACACCATTTTACATGAAGACGTGATCTGTATGTGGATCTTACCTTCAGGGGTGCTAGGTAACCATGTACATTTATTATACTGTGTCATGTTATGTTTTTACATTTACATTACCTTGCATTACATTGCAGATACAGGTTCTTAAAACTGTGTAATGTATTGTTATGATGTGTCTGCCTGTCAGTACACTACAGTACAGTAAACACGTGGTAGTTAAAATTAGTCCACCAGTTCCTATACTAGTAGTAGCAGGACTTTGGTCTTGGTCTTTGTGTTTATTCATTACGAGGACGTGTTTCTTTATCCTTTTAGAAAGTTTGTTTTGCATAATAGAGCACAAATGTGAGTTGACAAATATTTTCTTTTTTTAAAACGTTTATTTTAATCGGTCTGTACCTCACAACATTTCCTCTTCTTGCCACTAACAAAGCGATCAATTATTGAACAAGAAAACACAAAGTAATTGTTAATGTTTTAAGTTATAGAACTTTTTCCTAATTTTTCCTTAAAAGTGTATGTATATGTATGTGTGTGTGTGTGTGTATATATATGTGTGTGTGTGTATATACATATATGTGTGTATGTGTTATATAAATGCTTTCTTAATGGAGTGCTTGTACTTTTCTACTTTAATTGGACTTTAGAGTGTGTAGTTATTACTTAAAATAATATTAAGATATTTCAAGTGGTACTTGGTTACTTTTTTAGGCAAGGACTTGCATGTTAGAATATTGGGTTTGTGTATTTCTACCACCCCTGCTTACCTGATTAAACATGTAAACATGTAGAACATGTTGCAGTTACAATGCCTTCATATCAGTCTATGGTGATCAGTCTGAAATTTTTGTAACATCCTAAATGAATTGGACCAATCTGAAACAGGGATTGAAATAGGGTGGACTTAATGCCCTTGCTTTTTTCCCATTGTGATTCTTTAATCAACTCCTTTAAACATTCTTTCAACTTTATGATCAATTTCTTTTGAAATAGGTAGTAGTGGACCAAAAAGTCATGTGTTGTCACTGTAAGTCTGCAGATTGTTTTTTGTTTTTTATTTAACCTTTATTTAACCCGGTAAAAGACCCATTGAGATCAAGATCTCTCTTATAAGGGGGACCTGGCCAAGAGGTCTGCGGCACACATCATAAACTGATACAGTTTTAAATGTAATATATATTGTACACTGTATGTTTAGGTTGACCAGCCTGTGAAACTTCAAACCAAAGTAAATCAAACAGGGGACAAGGAAATGATCCATTATCAGGTAAATCTGGCTGTCTGTCAATGGAACACTGTAGCTTCAATTTAGCTTTAATTTTACACTGAAGATCTGCTGTCACTTCCAGTTCTCTCATTTAATTTGGCAATGGATGAGACTAATGGGGGATAACAAAATATGCCAACTTAAAGTGCATCTTTAAGTATATATTTTGTTAAGTCTTAATCCCCTTTCATCTATCTTTGCGCTCTTCTTTCCTGTAGATGTTTTTGTGCCACAGCTACACCCTGATGCCAGAGAAGACCTACCCAGGGCTCATCTCTGTCAGCTTGATGCAGAACCATAGGATGCACCACAATCCCACATCACCACATCAACAAGATGGTTACATGGACAGAAACACACGCAAGGTCTCTTTTAATGGATTGGGCATCAGCAAACTGGCTGTGTCAGAAGACTCTGGGAGTTTGACAGAGAGGTTTTCAACTAAGATGGAGGTACCATCTGCAGACAAGGTTGTACATACTGCGCCAAAACAAGATGAGCCTGAAGCTGAAAGAGAAACAGTTTCTTTCTTATCTGAGGAGGATCAAACTGGAGTCCAGGGATATTTTATAAGTGAGGAGGAGTCGATGGAGGTGTGTGAAAGCTCTGAAAATGTTAATCTGTTGTCAGTCACAATAGCCGCTCTTAATGTGGGTAAGAAAGAGGATCCAACACTTCTACCGCTCACAGTCTCAAGTGCTTTGAGCAGCACAGACTACCAAATGGAGTCAGACTCTGAGACAGCTGTGCCATCAATGCAGCCCACACAAGAGTACACTGAGAGTTTGTATGAAGAACGACATGCAGACACACAGTCATCAGAGGAGGAGGAGGAGGAGGAACGCTCTGACTATATGGCACACATATGATATATTGTTCTGCTATGAGTATCATTAATGCATCTTTTCTAGCAACTACATTTCTTTTAATTAAAAGTTAGGGAAATAACACATCAGTAGATTTCATCAACAGCACAACATTAGTGTAGCCTTCTGCATTTTGAGAGGTGGTGAACGCAACAGCCTCAGCTTGTCATAACCATTTTATGCAGCATTTAAATATATCTTATACCAGCACAGTGCCAAAAATGGTTTAACTTATTCTATTATATTCTTCATAATGGATCACAAAGCCAAAGTTTGCTTTGCGGTGCTAATAATGAGATGACAATTGCTGTCAACAATTTTCACTCCTGTTGAATGTAGATATACAAGTCTGTTTGTCTTCTTGGTTTGTTTATCCTTTCAACTCGCTGGCTCTCAGAGAATACAGCGATGGGCTGGAGTGTACCAAATCCATGCACTGCCACTTTTCTTCCACCAAGATAGAATGTACCGATCACATGCAACTCAATTCCAGCCTCTCATTCATTAGTATCAACAGAACCTTTTTTTCGCATTGTAATAATTTTGTAAAAATAACTCTGCATCACTAAGTAATGGGTGAAACTGATTTGTATTAGGCTAAACCAATCCAGTGCCTTAGTAATCTTCTATTCTTTCATGCTGTAAATCCAAATTGCCAAACGTAATTGTTTCCAAATTAACCATAAATTGCTGAAAACCTTTAAAGACGGAAGGCATTGGATTGACCTTACTCTTTGGAATAACAGGCATCATACAGAGTTTTGGGTGTTGATGAATATGTCATTCCTTTGTAGCACCCTGGTATAATTCGTGCTCAATTTAATCAAGCTACATGGTGGAGGGTTGGGCGTGATTTGTGTGTAATAACTTAACCAATGTTGTACTGTGAAACATTACGACATATTTACTGCAAAATCTGAAATGAGCAGAGAATCATTCAGCTGAACCTCGTATCTGATCTTTGTCTGAAAACTTGTAACTGCACTTGTTGAATCAATTTAGTGGTACAGGACACAACTTAGTGTGGGTTAATGTTCTTTTAATTAGTGGATACGCATTGCTGAGCCGCACGCACGGAAAGGGGAACTCGCTGTTTGGTCATGTGACATGGGAATATGGAAAACACCATGTCAAGTCCATGCGTCACGTGCTTGGGCCTGACGTGCCTGTACGTGCTCCTTTACTGCGCTTCCGCTAGGTCACATGATTTTCTGTCAAGACAAGTCGCGTGCTACCTTTAGGATCCAAAAATAAAATCATATTTTGTACCGATCCCAAATTCAGACTAGCAAAATAAGACCACATTCTTAACGCCTGTGTGCGGGATACAAGTTTTCGTAACAAAGTACCTTCTGTTTTTCTATTGCAAAATATTTTTTTTGTAGACTGTTGTGAAGACTGTTGTTTCTATGTCGTATATTGCCACTGTTACATTTCTAAATGACCAATAAACATATACAACAAGCACTTATGTGACAACGTAGCATTATGTAACATTAATGCAGAGTGTAGCATACAGAATATCACGAATCTTTTAGCGTCCACTCACTGCACGGCCACGTCGTCAGTTTGGAAGAACAATTTTACCGGTGGTCCCCAAACGCAGCAGGATGAGCTGTGGCTAGTCTGTAGCGTGTGCTCGAAGTTGAGCTATTCGGCTGTGCGTTTTCGCTGAACATGGAACCACCGCCCGGCGCAGGTAGCTCTACTGTCGGATACACCGTTGTTTTAAAATGTGTTGCCCGTCATGTAACTGGTGTAAAAGCTGATTTTCTTGTCAAATGCCAGTCTTTCTTCCATGCTAGAGACAGAAACATTTCCGGCGCATAGGAGCAAGAATTGAACGGAATAACAAAAAGGCAAATAATGCTAGTTACGTTAACGTTAGTAGCTTTGCCTTATTTTATTTTATTTTATTCTGTTTTATTTTACTTTTCGTGTAAAGTGACGAAAGCTTTTTTGGGAGTTTTATTTGTTTTAGCTAGTTTTAGTTTTAAGTGTGAAAGCACAATTTTCGAGCTAGCTAACGGCAACCGTAACATTCTTTGGGAGAAGAGTGACGGATTGTTTGTCCGTCCGGAGTTCGGCCAGCAAAATCTGAGTTCACACACAAAGTTAGAGAAACTTTACAGCAGGGACGACTTAAAGAACTTGTATCGCATTAACTGTTTGTTGAAAGTCAAGCGAGCATCACACTACAATACATACAGTAAAATGAGTCAAGCAGATTCCAAATTCCGTTTAATTCTTGTTTCATTCTGACACACAGTGATAATATAGAAAGTGAAAGCAACAGAGTCCAGAGGGGTGTGACCGCATGTAGAAGGGATGGTTTAGCGGTCATGACTCCTGTCATTTGGATCCTCACATGGCTACTACCTCAGGTCCTGTCAGGTGAGTTCAGCTCATGTCAGTCTTACAACCTAAAGCACAGCTACACGTGGATGCCTTTTCTGAGGACAATGTATGAGGGGATTGACATGGGGTCCATGATTTTTTTCAAAGTCTCTGTCAAGATCACAGTTTTGCTTCATATATGACTAAATATTACTACTAAATCATTCAGTCCACTGGGGGTGGAGCTAAAACTGGAAACAGTACAGCAATCATTAAACTATTGACAACAGAAAACTCACTGTAGTGAGTCCACTGAAAGGCACACTTAATCACCTTTTAAGTGTTCAATAGAATAGAAGTTGCCAGATGTCTCAGAACTTCATTTTCTGATAATCAGTCAAAAATATACGCACGACACATCAGTATCTTATTCTGGAAAATAAACAACCATAACACATGGCTTAAAATTCATTTTTTTCACATTTGGGATGAGGTGGGGTGTTGGTTCCACCCTTAAATGCCTCATTTAAACATTTTGTACTTTCCTGTACATTACCTGTAAACACCCCATGGTGTGTAAAATTGACATATATCTGGACAACACTGTGTTACAATAATATATACTATAACAATAAGCCTAACTTATAATGACTGACTCATGATTGGCTGACTCAACACAACAAACTATTCTTACATTTCTGTAAGTCCTGTTTATTTGTATTCCAGTTATGAGTGAACTGCCTAAGCCTGAAAAACCTGACATTTCATCAGCAAACTTTGTCCACATATTAACATGGGAGCCTGGACAAGGAACACCAACGGGAGTCTACTATAATGTCACCATTAGAAGAGAATGGTGGGTGTTATCTGTGTTTATGTTTGCACCAACAAGTCCCAGAGAAACTTTATAGAATCAGTCAACTGGGCTGTTTTCTGTTCTCCTCACTTTATTAACAGTAGTAGGTTTAAAACTACAACTTGTTCCTGATCAGTTTCTGCATATTGCAGTGTGATAAATGTACGCCACAAGTGCTCACAGTGGCTTTTGGCGCTAATGATTAAAAAAAGCGACATTTTGGTTTATCTTACTCCTAAAGTCTGATTTTTTTCCTCAAGGGAACAGTCCTGGAAGCCCGTGGGAGGCTGTGAGCGTGTCCAGCACCAACTACGTTGCAACCTAACAGATGCCTTCACGGTCAAAAGCCACAACTACTATACGCAGGTTACAGCAATTCTGGGACAACAAACCTCACTCCCTGCTAATCTCAATGTATTTACACCCAACTATAACAGTAAGTAACAAAAAGTGTCAGTGTGAAACTGGTCATTGGCTCAGGACACCTTTTTACAGTGTGTACCAATGAGTGCTATAATAACAAGTTCAATAAGTTAACACGTTCACTTTTGCCTTATTTTCAGCCCGTTGCTCCATGTAGGTTATGCAACACTTTTTTTAAAGGTGTGGTGTGTAATATTTAATTGTGCCTGGTGCCAAGATTGCAGATTTCATCCATCTCACCCCTCCCCATGTGTCCCACAGGGTCATATTGTCTACGAAGGTAAAGTCAATATCAAAAGTTTAGGTATTAGGTTTTGGTTAACGTTATTATTTACTAAAAAAGCTAATCTGCAAGGGTCTAACTTTGTTGCAGTGTAGAAACTTTTTATCGTGTCCCAGAGTTTTTCAGTGTCAGTGAGCAATTTAAGAGACAGGAGGCATCTCTCAAATGATCATTACGCAATTTAATGACAATAAGCAAAAGGTAAAATAAGCAAAAAGGTAGAGAAACGCAGCAAAAAGCAGTTACACTCGAGGGGTTCAGACTATCGGACAAATTCTGTCAGGCTTGTGTGTGCTTTTAACTGCTCATGCAAATCATACATACAGATGAAAACACATTGACCAGGAGTCCTAATTAGCAAGTCTCTGTACTGTCTCTTCCCTGCTGGGACAGCTACCTGGGGGAAGCTAGGGTTAAACATGGTGTAGACAGAAGATCTGCTAAAGGTGTCAACAAGTATTCAAAGGAACAATCATTTAAAAGGTTTCTGACAAATGTCACTCCTGGGATTTATTATCCCTGCTAGTTCTTGTGGGCTTCCTACTGAGTAGCACATGCTAATCATGTCAATGGGAAGTCAGGGTGTCTTGCGGGACACAAAAGGCAAGACTTGGTGTCTGGCTTCTGCCAGAAGTGTGACCCAATGTTATACTGCTGTATATAAAAAAGTCCCCTCACAGTCAGTTCATGCGATCAAGTCAGCCCACTGGTCACAGAAAGGTCAAGGTTTCAGTTCTGTAAGTTGTTGTTTAGTTTCTTGCTCACAGTGACTGCAACATGTGATTGTTGACCCTGGGGATGGACGATGATGGCTCTGCCTCCTGAGCCACTCTCGCTTGGTTCTTTCACTGACCTAAGTTTATATTGTGATTGCAATATAGAATCCAGCATAATAAAATTATTTCTGGACAAGCAGAAGATTGTCACCAACATCAAGTTTTTACTTCGAGAAAAAATGCTAAATTTCATCTAGAGCGAGTGTTTGGTTTGTTCTCTGGGCTAGTGTAGAAAAATTATGGTTCAACATAGCAGCCCATGTAAATGATTGGATCAATCTCTATGTAGATATAAAATGCCTATTCTGAGAAAACCACAGAAATTCTTACTTTTAGGTAATTAAACAATAATGAGAACATAATTATGAATTCTGTATCCAATTTCTGAAAACACATTTCTCTATTTTTTACATAATCCCACTTGAAAATAATTACGTCTTGTGAGGGAAGCTTGAGTTTATGTCATTAAAGTATCTCTTCTATTCTTGTGCCTGTCTTCCAGCTACACTAGAGACACCGCTGTTGACTGTGACATCAAAGGGCAGAAATCTGTCTGTGAAACTTCAGCCTCCCATTAAACACCTTAAGGAGGCTTATGACATTTTCACTTACAAACTTCAGCTCCAGCGGAAGGGTGAAGATGTAGTCCAGGTACTGTAATAAGATCCCCATTAGACCACCTTTTAAATTTGGCCTAATAAGATATGAAAACTCTGAAGCCCAGTGTTGACTCATTGTCAGATAAAGTTCTGTACTTGTTATACAATAAACAGTGTCATGCATTTGAAGGGTCTACACACTAGGGTGCTACCTGAATATTACATGCAAAGTATATTAAAAATGCACTGCGAGGGTGAGAGAAATGTTTGTGCATGTGTCACGGCAGTGGGTATAGGACGATTATGTGACAACCAGACACAGAGACAGTGGTATGATGGTATGAACCTGTTGTTGATAATATTGATCATTTTGAACTCTGTTTGTTTTTTGTTAGTTTTTTGTTGTTTTGAGTCTGCTGTTAAATGGTAAATGGTCTGTATAGAACATGGCAGCATTTGTATTCAGCCCGGAGCCAATATTTTGTAGATCCACCTTTTGCTGCAATTACAGCTGTGTAAAGTGCAGTGTACAGCAAAAAAGAATATAGAAATACAGTATATGCAATCTAAAATGAAAAAGTAAGCATAAAAATATGTTACATATGTACACAATCATACAAGTAAATAATTGCATCATGTGTCGTTTGTATTTCATGGTTTAAAAACAAAAAAACAGTTTTAAAGTTACTAATACTGATACCGGACATGACACGGGGTAGGAGTCGTTCTCCAGCACGGATGATAGCTTGGCTACATCCTCCTTTCTCCCACATCCAGCACTGAGTCCAAGGGCATCCCCAGGGCCAAACCATTCCATTGTAGCTCTGGCTGGATGCTTAGGGTCGTTGTCCTGCTGAAAGGTGAACCTTCACCACAGTCTAACACGTTTTCTTCTTCAATTGTCCTGTGTTCGGCTCCATCCATCTTTACATCAGTTCTGACCAGCTTACCTGTCTCTGCTAAAGAAAAGCCACCCCCCACATGATGCTGCCACCACCAGTGCGTCACAGTGGGAATGTTGTGTTCAGGGTGTGTTCAGATTTGGCTGTTCAAAGATTTTCTTATGATCTAACCTGCTTTATCCCTGATCTGTCTGCCTTGTTCTTTGGACTTCATGATGATGTTTGTTCACTAATGTTCTTTAACAAACCTTTAGGGGCTTCACAGAGCAGGTGTATTGCTACTGAGATTTATTCTGAGAATAAATTATACACAGATTATATATTTAGACACTTTTTTTGTAAAAATGTGTTTTTTTAAACATTTATCATTTTCCTTTCACCTCACAATTATGTACCACTTTTGGTCACTGTTGGTCTACTGTAAATGTGACATAAATCTGTTACCCAAAATGCATGTACCTTATTTACCTGCAGTAACACGCTCAGTAATACAAATACTCGGTTTTCATCTGTCTTTTTGCCATATTTTAAAACACAAACATGATAAAGATTGAACCAATCAGTCCTCAAACTGCTTTACAGCATCAGCATCAGCACTGGCCTGTATTACTTACAGGCCAGTGCTAGCCACATTTGAAGAAAAGTGCCCTGCTGCAAAATGATGTGTATTAAATGAATGCCACAACTGTACTGCAGCACTATACTGTGTTTGTCATGTTGTTTCCTCTTAGTCTTCTACTACTCTGACATGGGTCTATGGTCTCTGTGTGTGTAGGTTAAGGACATCAGGGGTCTAGAAAATGTGATTTTTGATGATCTGGCCCCTGGCAGTCAATACTGTGTGTCAGTATGCTTCGCAGACATGCTGGAGCAAAGGAAGTCCAACTACAGCCACCCTGTATGTGTTTTCACCAACGACAACATTGCTACAGGTAAAGGTCATGCCTTGCACAATGTTTTCTGTTACTCTGGATTACTGTGTGTTTGTTGGGGTCACTCTCCATGTTGGGTTAATTCATAATTAGAATTTAAGGGAGGCTGCAGCCTTCTTATTGTTTCATAGACCTGATGCTTTCATCTGCTGATGTTTGTTCTCTTGACGTGAATGTAATGATTTCTTTGGTTTCTCAGCACAAAAATTCTTTTCCGTTATTTCAACCTTTTATTTCCAGTGTTTCTGCAAAGCTGTGTTAAGAATTAAACTTAGTAAGCCAGGCAGCCCAACAGGAGGTCCCTGAACCTGCTGTCGCTCTGCTGTGGTGTTGTCAGCTTTATGGTGAATGGTGTTAGCATTGTCTTGCCATTGCTATTACTCTTTTATTGTTCAACGTCACTGGTTTAGTAACTTGTTGTCAGCAATATTGATGGTAAATTTAGAATAGGTACCGAGCGTGCTTGGTATTTGTAACTTTTCATGTGATAATGTTTTTAATGACCTGCCCCTTGCTCTCTGCAGACCACTGGATTTCTGCTGGGTTGTGTGTGTTGGTGATATTTCTTATAATTGTTGTGGTCTTCCTGTTCTCTACTGACTTCATCTCTCTGAAAAGGAGGCCACTGCCATCAGTTCTGGTAAGTAAAACCTACACTGTGTACAAAGTGTGTACATAACTATAGTGTACAAAGTAATAGGTGGTAGTGAAGTGTTTTCTAGCAAAGTGGTCACAGATATTCTCCGGCGTTAAATTAGCTGTAGATTCAGGGATGTCCTTTTGCATCATGGCCATCATAAGATCATTTTTGAATGTCACTGCTAGTTAGATACTTGAGCAGTTTGGAAAACGGATGATTGGATTAATGTTCACCACCCCTTATTTATCTACTGAATTCAAACATAAACACTTATCCTGATAGTACTTTGCTTTGATGTTTTCTGCAACCTCACTTGTAAGCATCTGCCAAATGACTAAATCTTAATGTATAATCCCTTACTGGAGAGATTGTTCCCTGTGAGTTTTAGTAGTAGTATTTATCTAATTTATGCTGTTATTGAAAACTAATGCACACTTGGAAAAAACAACAGCTGGATTTGAAGAATCGAACATGCAGTGGAATTCTGACATTATCCTAACTTTTTAAATGGCAAATATATCCTTCGAGCCCCCTAGTACAATGTCCGTATTATGTGCGTCCCGAATGTATTCGTTGTATCATTACAGTGCTGTTGTAGTTGAGTGACTGAACAGTCTGTGCCTCCTGTGTGCACTGTTTACGGACAGAAATCGAGTGGAGTCCTCACTTGGACAATCTCCCACTGTGAGTTAAATGTCTGAAAGACCACTCCAGATAATGTCTGAGGCAGAATTCTCCTAACGGGGTCCAGAGTACAAGTATGAAAGAGCCCTAAGTTGAGTGAAGAGGCCATCCACCAGGTGTTTTTAGAAACAAGGGTTGCCTTTCTGTGGTTGTAGTTATGCTGCAGTGTTTGATATCTGTGAATTAGCATACTGTGATGTGGTGTTGACACAAACTGAGTAAAAGCCTAAATAATATGTATTACCAAAATCAAATCTGAATAATAGGATTTTAAAATTCAGGAGACATTTTGTATATCAGAATGATTGCAGTGTGTCACTTTTTACTATTATTTATTATTTTCATCATTTCTACCCCACAGTAAATGTTTTATTTGTGGTTCAGTCGTAGGTGGTTCACGCTAAACTTTCTGAGTAAAGTAACAGGAAAGAACATCATAGGAAAACATATTTGAGCAAAATACACACAGATGCACAGACACACAGACCTAACAAAGTTGCTACAGTTGAGTGAAATGTGTTGTTGTTATTGTGGTTTACATGTGGTGTAAGAAGAAAGATGGAGAGCTGCAGGCGGCCTCACTCTTTCTTCTGCAACCGGATGGTTGATGTACTCAGGTTTCTCAGGTTCTTAGGTATTCTAAGGTTTCACTGAGCTGCCAGTGGCGATGACAGGGTAAATGAAAAATGAAAGCACAGCAAATATACCCTTCTTACCTCGGTAGTCAGTACCGTGTGTTCAACAGTCTGCTTAGTTACTATATGTTCTTCCAGTTAGGCCTAAACAAAAATTTCTCAACAAACGTTCCATAAGCAATTAAGTTTATAAGTGTATTTTTATTGGACTGTGGGGAACCAACACTGACAGTGAGACATTAAAAAATACCTGAATTCTGATCTGATTGTTTTGTTAACAAGTCACAGAGTCACTTCCTGGATATGATTCAGATCTAAGACCATAGCGGTCTAAATTATACACATAGGTGTGTGTGTGTATGTATGTATGTATGTATGTATGTATGTATATTTATATATATAATTTACACATTTGAGTTAGTTTGTTTTGTTTATTTTGTTTGTTTGTTTTTTCTTTTTTTGGACACAGGTGAATCACCTGGGTCCAAGATCTGATTTAGGCCACTTTTGCATGTAATGTGAAAGTTGGGTTATGCTACAATTATAATTTTAATTTCAAATATTCATGTTTTAATGTTAACTATCAACTGTAACTATATAGTCGAATACAGTGTGCCAGAACATTAAAAATGTCCCTCTGTAGTCGAAGTTATGTAGATGTATGTGTAGTTTAGAGGTGACTAAATCTCTGCACCTGTTCAACTGCTGCATCAGAAAAACCTTACTTAAATCATTAACAACATGAAAGACTCCCACACAGTCTCATGTAGGCTATAATAGATATCATTTTTTTTTAATTAGTGTTGGTTTTGGTTGTATTGTTTCTTTTTAAACGTCAAGAAAATACACCCACAGAAAGACATTGTTCAAACGTTCATGACATGAATGATGTTTGAAAAGTCAATAATTAAGTGAGTATGTAAATATTCATGATTTCAGTATTAAACAAACTTTTGTGATTTTTACTACATTTGAGCAGTCTTATGTGAATACAGCCTTTAATAACCTGCCTTTAACCAACGTTTCCTCAAATCAGTCAATAATAGCTCAATTTATTGATACTCCACCACAGAATGGAGTAAGTTACATCCTCCTGCTTTATTTCCTAATGGAAATTGTTCAGATGTCAATGATTTGTGAAAGATAGAACCCAACCTGTAGAAACAAACTGAAAAAAGTTCCCTCAAAAAAGCAGATCCCCCAGCAGAGTAAGCATAAAGCAGAAGTATTACCTTTGTAAATCAGGAAGTTTTGATTGGTTCATTAAACTAGCTTCTTTGCTCAGCTTCTTCTTCTGTTCCCATTTACCACAAGACCCATCAACCCACCAAAAGTACAGAGACAAGGGCATAAAACTGCAGGGCTGTGTGCACAAACAGAACTCTCTCACAGAAACTGAAAAGAAATGTTGAGGAAGTGAAAAACGGCCCGGGGGGGGGGTTAGCTGTTGTGGTAACTGTTTTTCCTGGAGTTGTTGTCCTTGTGTTGCTGTTGTTGTTGTTGTTCTGCTGTAGGGACAGCAAGCAAATTAATATACAGTGAGGGAAAAAATTATTTATACCCCAGCTGATTTTGTAAGTTTGCCCACTAACAAAGAAATGATCAGTCTATAATTTCTATGGTAGGTTTATTTGAACAGTGAGAGACAACAATGCCAAAAAAAATCCAGAAAAATGCGTTTCAAAAAGAGTTATACATTAATTTGCATTTCCATGAAGGAAATAAGTATTTGATCCCTTTGAAAAACGTGCTTTAGTACTTGGTGGCAAAACCTTTGTTGGCAATCACAGAGGTCAGCCGTTTCTTGTAGTTGGCCACAAGGTTTGCACACATCTCAGGGGGGATTTTGGCCCAGTCCTCTTTGCAGATCCTCTCCAAGTCATTAAAGTTTCGTGGCTGATGTTTGGGAACTTGAACCTTCAGCTCCCTCCACAGATTTTCTATGGGATTAAGGTCTGGAGACTGACTAGGCCACTCCATGACCTTAATATGCTTCTTCTTCAGCCAATCCTTTGTTGCCTTGGCCGTGTGTTTTGGATCATTGTCATGCTGGAATACCCAACCACGACCCATTTTCAATGCCCTGACTGAGGGAAGGAGGTTCTCACCCAACATTTGACAGTACATGGCCCCCTCCATCCTCCCTTTGATGTGGTGCAATTGTCCTGTCCCCTTGGCAGAAAAACACCCTGTTCTGGGCTGATTCCTCACCGTTCTCATTATCACTGAAAGTTCACGAGGTGAGATCTTGCATGGAGCTCCAGACCGAGGGAGATTCTCAGTTAATTTATGTTTCTTCCATTTGCGACTAATTGCACCAACTGTTGTCACCTTCTCACCCAGCTGCTTGGCGATGGTCTTGTAGCCCATTCCAGCCTTGTGTAGGTCCACAATCTTGTCCCTGACATCCTTGGAAAGCTCTTTGGTCTTGGCCATGGTGAAGAGTTTGGAATCTGGATTGATTGATTGCTTCTGTGGACAGGTCTCTTTTATACAGGTGACGAGCTGAGAGGGCTGCCGATGTCAGCTCGTTACCTGTATAAGATCCACCTGGGAACTAGAGATCTTGCTGACGGATAGGGGATCAAATACTTATTTCCTTCATTGAAAAGCAAATTAATTTATAACTCTTTTTGAAACGCATTTTTCTGGATTTTTTTTGTCATTGTTGTCTCTCACTGTTCAAATAAACCTACCATTGAAATTATAGACTGATCATTTCTTTGTTAGTGGACAAACTTACAAAATCAGCTGGGGTATGAATAATTTTTTCCCTAACTGTATGTCCAGCGTAAGTACTGGCATACAGTAGAACATACACAAAAACATGAGGCCTGCAGTGCTATTACTATACATATATGTGTATATGCATATATATGTGTGTGTGTGTGTGTGTGTGTGTGTGTGTGTGTGTGTGTGTGTACACAAATTTGGGGTTGCGTGACAGCAGGTGGCAAAAGAAAAATGGTTGAATATTCCAACTTTGAATGGATCTGTAATTTAAAAAACCAACAAGCTGGACCTCTGTTGACTTGATACGCTGGTTTTAACTCCTCTTCTCTCTTTTTTTTTGTTTTCTCTGCTTTTTCTGGTTCTCTGTCCAGACATCTATCCATCATATGGAAGAGGCTCTGGCTCTAATCAGCACATCATTGTCCTCCCTTGTGAATGTTGAACTGGCAGTGCCCTCTTCAGGTGAGAAGAAACACAAGTCATCATCGTCATCATCATGTGATGAGAGTGACAACGAAAGCGAAACAGAGAGCACTAGAAGAGCTTACAAACTGTGGCGGGGCACTAACTGCCTGCCTACCTCCTCTTCATTTTCATCATCTTCGGCTCCTTTATCCCCTGGGCCTGAGCCACAGCATGTTGTCATCTCAGACCAAACATTAGACTCAGCAGAGACCCATTCGAGTGCAGGACCAAACCACATACTGAACACGGAGACGGACAGTAGGAGTGTATCAACAATCGAGCAAGAGGAGGAAAAAGAAGAGATCAAGGAGGAGTTGATGTTGGGAGAAGGCGGCTGTCAGGATGTGAACCTTCTCACATTAACCTTTGGCAGGCAGGAGGAGGAAGACCACGAGCAGGTCTTACGACTTGATGTTGCAGAGGTTGAGACAAACACACCTTTTTCTTTAGAGGAATGCAGCCTCCTTTTAGTTCAACCCTCACAAACTGGGGAAACCAGGGAGATCGCCATAGAAACAGTGTCCTGCTCTGGTGAAGGGCAGGACACTGAAGTGGAGGAGGAAGAAGAGGAGTCTGGTTACATGGGTCGTCCATGTACAGATGTCTTACGTACATTATTATAGACATTTCTTTTTTTTAATATTGCGTGTTAAAGGCAGTGTTGCTGAAGCTGTTGCTGTGTGAAGCTCACGCTGAACCCTAGTTGTATTGTTATCACACTGCAGTCCATACTGGACAAAGTACAGGTTCAAGTGAAGACGGGGCTTGTTTTTTGTTTGTTTTCTTCTTCTTCTTCTTTTTTTTTTATTCAGTACATTTCAGATTGTAATGCCATTCAGAGAGATTTGTTCCTGTGTTACAAATCTTATTTAAAAACCTTGTTACATTTTCCTGTTTGGGTTGTTTTTTAAGTGGCCTAGGCCATGAACCGATTTTGTGGCTAATTTATTTTAACTTAAAAAGGGAAAAAAGACATTGAAACCTTTTGTGAATCTAACATGTGTAAGGTCAAAGCCTGTACTAGTGCCACAAACAGTAATACACATAGTCCTTCTATAGTACTATCATCATTATTAACTAAGTGACTGTAATTCATTCAAAAATAATTACACGAGAATCACTTCTTTATTAATTTATACTTTATTACTCCAACCTAACTTGCACCTACTGCAGTAATTGCTGTGTAAAAGTAAACCAAGCCACTAAAGCCACTAATCTTAATTTTTTTTGTACCCTCCCCCTAAACGAAAAACAAAGTGAGATCATTATGTGTTGCTAATATTCTAAAGTTCTACATATGAAAAAAAAAAAGTTCTTTCTAACAGGCTTCACTTGGCAGCTGCATCTAGGGAGCAGTGTACCCCTGCTTCACATTTTCCTGTCTGACGCCGAATCATCTACCACTCCTGAGTTTTCCCTTAAAGTGTTATCTTTTGAAACATAAAGAACTGGTTCGAGATTAACTAGAAAGGAGTTTTGTTGTTTTAGGTTTTTGTTTGTTTGTTTGTTTTTTTTCATGTTGTTTGCTTTGTAAATGCCTTTTTATTGAGGTGCCTTTTGGCAACTACTGTACATAGTCCTAAGTATCGGGATGGTTTTTACCAGTTGGACACCATTCCTGAGGTTTTATTTTAACCTTAAATATTGAACATGCACTGAATTTGGAGTTGTACTGTATCACTGTTGTAACACACTTGATTTTTTTACTTTGATTTTGCTCACGTCTTAACCCTGAATATGTATTGGTTGCATAACCAGAGCTGAAACTAAATGCCTTTCTACTCTTTGCCATTTTTGATATTGTGATTAATTTGAAGATGTCTGTAAGAGTCAGATATTTGCTGGTGAGGATTCACTGCTTGTTTTTGTCTTGTGATGTTAAGTTATATATCTTTGGTTTTTGGACTCCAGATAGGCCAAATCATGTTTATTCTAAAGCTGCTGGGCAACAGGATCAGGACTTCTGTAATTTCAACTTTTATCTGAAAGACTGTTCTGACTGACAACTCCTTGGGTAATTGAACCTGTGCACTTGTTAATTTATTAACAAATTTTCCTCCTAAACCTTCTGTGTTGTTAAGGCGAGAAGTAGGACAGTTAGTGGTTAGAAGTTGTGCACAACTTCAGTTATTACCCTGTATCCAATGCTCATGATTAAATGCCAATTATGCAGTTGTTTCATGTTTCAAAGCAATTTTTCACTCATAGGAAAATTCACTAGTCCAGTACAAGATGTGTGTTTAGTTTTGTTTTCAAACTTCAGATTCATTTTAATCAAGACTATTTTAACTTGTAATGTCAATTTTTATAGGTGTTAAAATGAAGCCGAACCACATTACAAACTGGTTTACTGGTTACTGCCAGAGCAAACAAACAAAAACACCCTCAAGCAATACGTCATTTTGGGCTGTGGGAAATATTACTGTGCATTTTTCATTTCTTGTATTTGATCACAAAGAACTGACAGATTAATCAGTAGTGCTGCAGCACTATTGTGTGATATGTAAAAGGGTAGTAGTATTAGTGAATATAAACAAACTACTAACTCATAGTGTAACAACTCATTGCTAAAGTGATTATCAGTCAATATTCAAGATGTTTCTTTATATAAAGAGTAATCAGTTGTGCATATGTTATGTTTTCACATTGCAGCAGGAAAGGAAGGTAACATGCGATTACAGGTGTCAAGATAATGCAACCATTGTCCATATTATATATTATTCCATGTTTTTGACATTTTTGTATTTTTATACCAACTGTAAAATCACATTGCTATGTCATGACCACATTCTTCATAATAAAGCCACATTTTACTCAGGCATGTACTCTCTCCTGTATGTAAAGCCGCAGCAAATGTATTTGGTACAGAAAGAGTCACCTAAGCACACGCAGATTTACGTGCAACGTTTTCCAACTCCAGTGTGAAGTCGTGTGGGTCCAGCGACTGTCACACTGATGTAGCTGCAGGATTTGGAGGGAGGGACTTCTGGGGAAATAGAAACTCAGCCCTGCACTTGATAACAAACTGTGTTAACTTCCCAACCCCCACACGTAGCCCCTGTTCCCTCCCATCCCTCTATATATGTTATGTGCTCTAACCCTAAACAGGTTATGTTATCTTGTGTGTCACTGCAAGCTATCACACAGTCCATGGAGGGACGATGGGGCTGTGGCTGCTGCTGCTTCTTCATTTACACCTTGGTAATGCTCCCAGGACTGAAGGTGGGGGCTTTAAATTATAAATTTATTAGATGATGCTTTTATATATATATATATATATATATATGAAATTGTGTATGCATGAAATAGTGTTTTAAATGTACTGTTAGACTTTTGCTGTTGCTGCTCAGAATGAGCTTTGAGGTTGTGAGTCATTTAGTTGTAGGATGTTTTTCTTTCATTAGTGCAGTAGATGCCAAGTTCTAAAATAATAAAGACATCAATGAACCTCTGTCCTTTCTCTGTTTGTCTCTCTGTTTCTTCCACAGTGGTGCATGTCCCTCCCTGCACCTTCCAGCGTCTTCATCTCATCCATCAACATGGAGCATACACTTAGATTTCTGCCAGCCCCTGGGACCCCCCCTGAAACCCACTTCACTGTCCAAATCATTTCTTCCAGGTATTTAGTCCACAACCCTCACAAAGGAAAGGGAACATGAAGAGGCTGGTAATTAGATTCGGACTAAGGACCATCAGCCACAAACAAGCTACAAATAACACACATACTGAATTATCAAATTGATCATCACAGCGCTATTTGGAGAGAGGAAAGTCTTCTTTTGTACTGGACCTTTATTCCATATGTTTGCTGCTATTGTGAGATTTCAAATTTGTTGAGCTACAGCAGTGACTGGCACAAGCAGTGAATATTAATGCAATACCTAACTTCTTTACTAAAATCTGAATAATACAGAAATATTTTCAAACTTAATCAACAAAAAAAATGACCACTTTTTAGTGGTATCCTCCATGAATCGGTCACCTTGCAGTTTACCTGTATGTCTGTCGAGCCTCATATTCTTATCATTTCATTCTTGGGTCCAAACTTGTCCAAAGATTTCATTCCTCTGACCACAGCTTTCACCAGCTGAGATCGATAGAAAGATGGATGCAAAAACTAATACTCATTAATTAATTAATTCTCATATACCTTCTAGAAAATACTATTTATGACTCCTAAACTAATTCCGGTGTCTTTATGAAACCATATACTCCATCTTCTCAGTTGTAAATGTTACTTGTATTTTTGTGATGTAAATTCTCACATTAGTAAACCAACCTGTATTTGTGGTCTTATGTAAGATAGACATTCTTCTCATATATGAAGTTCTGTTCAAATGTTTAATATTTTGTATTTTTATTTGACTATTTCCATTTTTTTGCTACTTGACATTGTGAATAATAATACATTTTAGTCAAGTAATAATGTTACTAGTACAGATTTGGTTTATTAATGTAAAAATTAGTTAAATTAAATTTTACTTATTGTTCAATTCTCAACAAAACCAATAAATGCCCCCTGGGCAGGAGAAACTCTCTTCAAGAGAAAAGCCTCCAACAGAAGCAGCCTCAGGATGGACTAAATGTAACCAACATACATGCAGCATATCCTGAGAGATAAATTATATATATATATATATATATATATATATATTAAAAAGCCCCTTTTCAGTACCATAAGGAGTTTGGATTTTGAATAGACAGTCTGCTCTTTTCTGATGCTTTGCTCTGGTCATGAGTTTCAAATGTTTCATTTTTGTTTCTGAAGCAGCTTTAAGCTGTGACTAAGCACTTTCCTTTTTCAGTAAATGTGAACTTCTCGTATCAGTATGACACACAACCCCGCTATTTGCCTTTCTTTGATGTTGTGAATGCTGTCTGTGGAAATGTAACTCAGCATGTTGATCGTTGTGATCAGAGTTATGTTTTAGGATGACACACTAATCTTTCCAGTGTCCTTGAGACGTCATCTTTGTCATCGTCTTTCTCTCCTTCTCTGAATTTTCTTTTCCTTTGGAGGAAGAGCTCATGGAGACCAGTGATGCGCTGTTTGGAACTGACGGTCGGACAGACATGTAACCTAACCAGAATGTTCAAGGACCCGTATGAACATTACCAAGCTCGCATCCAGGCTTTCACACCTGCCCAGACATCTAGCTGGACTTTGTCAGGCTGGTTCCAGCCCCTGTCAGACAGTGAGGCACCACTAACACAATCTCACATAGAAGATTTCAGAAATTAGAGAATTGCAATAAACAGGAATTATGGCTGAACGGCAGCCTTTTTTGTTTCTAATCAAATTATTAAAATTGTTATATTTGTCATTTGTCATGTGACCATTTCTCCCTGCAGCTGTGTTGGGACCTCCTGATGTGACTGTGTCCGGCTGTGGAAACTGTTTGACTGTGCTACTCAGAGTGCCTACGAAGGAGCTTCACCAGGACCTGCAGCTAAAAGACCTTTACAGGGGAGTTATTTTCCACGTGCAAAGGACCAGGGACGGGGCACAGGTGTGTCAGCCATTCACTATTTTGACATTTAGGAATGAATCACCCATGTGTGAAGGGCTCACATGTCATTATATCTTTGGGCATCGTCTCTACAGAGACTAGAGTGTAGTTCAAACACACTGTCATTAACAGTGTTCCAGGAGGAGCAAGCTATTACAAACCCATGATGTTAAACTCTAAAACTGGGTTTGGTCAGTTATATAAATCAAAACATATATAAATCATACATGAAATACACAAGTAGTCAAATGGAAAAAAATTACATTAAAGCTGCAATCATCTGTACTTTTATATGACTGCTGGGTAAGATCATTGGAAATGTGCCCATCGCAACAAAGCAACAGAAAACATATTCCAACTCTGCAGTTTGCCTCAGAGAATTTTAGGGGTTTTGGTCAGTACCTTAACTGCTCTGCTTCGTTTCAGTTCACTATGGGTAGGCATTTTCTTTTAATTTACATGTTACCCCAACTTTGAAGGTTGGGGTAACATGTAAAAGGTATGACAGTTATGATCTTTGTTGCACTGGCCCCAGACCTGTTGACCACTGTTGTAGAAATTTATACCATCTCACCTCCAACTATTTCTGGACGACAGTGAATGTGGGTCTGTGTCTATGTATATTTTCACATGTCACAACAGGGAAAGCACAGGTGTACAGGTTCCTGGCTCAGCAGAGTCGACATTACTCTCAGTAACGTGTGGTTTTCCTGCTCTGAAAAGTAACACAAACACAAGCAGCCGTGCCAAATTACTAACCACAATTGAGGTAGTGTAGATCTCATCACAAGTTCACCCAAATACAAACAACATTGACATTTTTTTGTGATTATTAATGCAAGAGACACTGGCTGAAACTGCTGGATATTTGTGCAGCAGGACACACTGAGGTTAAATACATTGAGTTCATACAATAAAAAAAGATTCTTTCAATCAGGTTAAACCATTTCCCATAAGCGCTCACAGAGGGAATGTTGCTACTCCTTCCCCCTTTCAAACTTTCTAGTGGTTTTCTTCCTATATGATGACCAAGAGCTGCTTCGCGTTTAATAAATACTTCAAACTAAACAGACATGTGTGAGGAGTTTTAAGGAAATAAAGCATAACAATGCATTTCCAACCCCACCCAGCCCTGAAGTAGTCCTGAATTCTGATTTTGTTCTTGAGAGAGATACAAATAAATAAACATCTTAAATTATCCTTAACTGGCACTGGTGTGACCTCACTAAAAACTGACAAAATGTTGAGAAATTTGTGTATTTTGTGAAGACTAAGTTAAGCTGTATATAATTAAGCTATAGGCAATATGTAACTGTATACACTCACTGACCACTTTATTAGGTACACTTGTACAGTCTAATGCAATGCACAGCAGCTCGGCCATGAATTCTACTTTTACAGAATTACCACCTCCTTCATTTGGAGTAGGGGTATATGTATTAGTAATATATTTACAGATAATGATTATGTTAAAAAAAAAAGAGGGACTGTTTTTTTTTTTTTATTTGCCATTCCCACAACAATTGCCATGATTACAGCAGATTTCTCCACATCTGCAGGTTTTTGTTCTATGTTATGTGTCAGGTTGCATGTGTCGAGATATGAAACTCCGTGTGGAAAACCAAAAATCAAAACAGCAAAGCCATTCACTTCTTGATCTCTTTAAAAGACATTGGAATGGCAATACTGATCGAAACATGGCTGTATAAACACCTTCTTCTTCTTACAGAAGCTTTGGTTTTCTTAGAAGGCTAATGTTTTTTAGCAAGCATGGTTTTACCCACATCTTCCTCTCACCAGCTCGTATTTTCCGGTGTTCAAGGAAGTGCTCAACGTGATGAGAAGAACAAAAGAAAACACATATTTATATCTGTAATTTCAATCTTTTCACCCAACTTTTTTTTGACATGTACAGTTATGGCCAGACAACAGAGGCTCAACTGGAGATAATGATATATACAAGTGATTAGTAGATAAATCCTGTTCCTGCTTAAAGTTCAGACCTTAAAACTTCAGCCTGTGTCTTGTTGCTTTGCACTTCCTGATAGCTCTTTCTTGAGAAACAGACTGTACTTTGGCACACAAGGTGTGTGCATTTCTAAAGTAAAGACAACATTTTCTTTGGAAATACAAGACACGGGAAGTCACATGAACCATGAAGACCAAAGACAGAAAAAAGCCCACCACCTAGTGAAATACCTTTCAGTAACTAAATTTCTTAAAGAAAATTATGCAGAGAAAGTCAAATTTCCACTGTACCAAACTCATGAAAGGGGTTTGGCTAGGTGCACATCAGGGTCACTGAAAGTATGGATGGTGGTCAGGAGATGTTGGAGTGGCTGCATAATAATAGGGCATAGGTGGTCAGAGCTCAGTGCATGTCTGGGAGAATCCCCTGATTGTGGATATGGCTGAGAATAGCCCATGATACTATGTGATACTATGTACCCTACCTTTCCAATTTTGTAACTCATATCTTGTTTCGATTACTGCCTTACAGACAGTCATCCTCCAGATTACCTAACATACAGCAGCATGTCTCATCTTTGATGAACCAAAAAGAGAAAAAGTTCCAATCTCTGCATGGGCTTCCAGTAGCCACCCACATCTGGTTCAAAGCTCAAACTCTTGCCTAGAGAGTGGTCAGTTTAACAACACCTTGCTACCTGAAGTCCCTGGTCGACAAACTTCACTATATTAAATTATCTCACTGCTTCTAGCTGAAAATCTCCCTTTCATAACACTGTGATTTTGTATTTCCTCCGTTTTCGATTGTTTGCCTGCTTTGTACCTCAAATTATAAGTCACATTGGTTAAAAGCACCAAATACCTAAGTGTAAATGTAAGCTATGTAAGTTAGTGAAGCTCTTTCCATTTCTGTTCTCTTGTGTTTCAGTTCACACTGACACTGCCTTACAAAGAGGAGAATGAGATCACATATCTGCAGTCAGGGGTTGAGTACTGTGTTAGCGTCTCTGCAACAGGGCTGATCAACTCCAACCCTGTCTCCAGTAAACCCTACTGTGCCTTCACCAGCCCTCCTTCATCCAAGAGCTCATGTTCATGTATGTCACTGCTGTTTCACTAAACAAAGTGCTGTTTACTTGAATTGCAGATGAGGCCTAGTCATTAGCAGTTCCCATGGCAGAACCACCACATGTTCTTGTGACGGCTCATGACCTCTGTGTTGCTCTCACTGGAGCTGGACACATGTCAATTAAAGACATGAACCATCATACACAAAAAAAGGTTATGAGTTAAATATCAGAAATACTGAGCATTCCACCCTGTAATACCTGTTACAAGGGGGTGTAAATGTACAGATTTACTAGCTCAAGTTCACCTTAATCAGAGCTGTGATTAGTTCTAACTGGAAACAACATGTCTCATCAAGCCCTCATGAACTTGGAAATAATTTTTGTTTGTCTTGGTTAGTTTTCCTCTCCAATACCACATGCTAAAGCTGCCTTTATGCATGCAGATTATATAGAAACTGGCAATAGCAGGCTCTGTTGGTGGAGTTTTATGTACCAGTGAAACAATGAAATATTATCCAGGGAAGTGTTTAAAACCTTACAAATGACAAAACAAATCCCAACAGTTTGTAAAAGTTGCAGACCGGACTGGACACCTCAGGAAAGTTACTGTTGAATCTTTGGTTGTGACCATCTGGACAATCCCCTCATTCAAAAGCACGAGCATTAGGGCTGTGTTTTTTCACACAGTGTGAAAAACTCACGAGATTCATTGAATTCGTTTACTGATATAAGTGTATATCCCAGACACATGTTCAATATACTGACATACACTATGTCGCTCTCATGTTGTTTCACAGTGTATGTGGTCTTCGGCCTGGTGGGCGTTTTCTGTATGCTGGGGATCCTGAGCATTGGATGGCTGGTTTGTAGTGGTCAGATGAGTCCGAAGCTTCCAAGACAGCACCTATCCAGAAGTCTGGTAACTGATGCAACTCTGTGTGGCAGGACTCTTAAACACAGGCGAAGAGGAGAGAGAAAAGTGTAAAAAATAGATAAAAATGATTATAATACAATAAGTTACATTAGTCAGCTGTTATCACTACTATCATCACAATCACCATCTTCATTAATGACAACAATAATAGTAATGCCCCTCAACAAAATAACAATAGTGGTAATAATAGAGCTCTGAGTTGCTTCCAGACTCTAACAGAACAGAGATGATCCACTTTAAATCGTGTTAAAAGTTATCAGAGATCACATACAAACTGAGAAACTGACCCAGTGATGGCACTTAATAAGAAGTCCGTAGACTGCAGTGGGATTCTTTCTCAGAACAAAAATGTCACTGCTGTCCTCCAAAACATGCCAACAGACTAAAAGTGCGGCTGTAACTTTGAAACATCTGCCTAGTTTATCCTACTCATCCAGAGTGTGACTTAATAAGTCTGGGAGCTTCTGGGAGTTGAGTGGTTAAGTTGCAAACCTCATAACTGCTACACCCACATTCTGAATCCCAAACTAAAATATTGACCAATGCAATGGGAAAGACCAAAGAGATCAGTGCAAATCTGAATAAAGGATAGCATATTTGCAGAGACGACTTTTTGCGGTCAGGTCAATTTGTACATAGCTTAAGTGTGAATATCTCTGTCACTGTCTCTATCTCCAGTCATACGTCCTCCTACAAGGCCAAAAGCATGGAGGGGCACGGCCTGAGTTCTCAGGCCACTTCTTAACCTCACAGCTACATGAAACAGGCTCTGTCAGCTGCCTCCTGACTGCCCTCAGCCCAGGCCAAGCCGTGATGAACAGCTCCGAGCTGCAGGAGAAGGATTGTAGACTGGCACCAAATTAAAGTGAGAAGAGCGTGTTTAGTAGGTGCTGATTTGGCTGACTGCTTCTGAGGATATTTGAGGGTACATTGTGATAGTGAGACTGCTACATTTTTACAGTCCAGTCTTGCTCAGTATTTTGTTAAATCTAAATTTTGTCTGAACTTGGAATAACTGAATCGTATGAGACAGAACAGGAATTGTAAACGCCTGAAATACCTGAATGTAAACATGAAAACCACAAAGATTTTGTTGATTCCAGTATTAATACTGTGCTTCTAGTGTGTCTAAAAGAGGTGTTGATTATTGTGTTCACTTCGGTAGCTGCCGCTGTCTTGTCCCTGATGATGGACAAAGTGACGCCTTATCTGTAACTTTTTGCAGTGTTACTGCAAAGGAATTGTGTCTTATTTTTTACATTAAAACCATTGTACCTTCTTCTCTCTTGTTGTGTGAATGTGATTATAATCAGTAAGGTCAGTTATTAACTTGCTTTTCTGGGATTATTAATGTAATTACAATTATAAGCATATTAAAGTAAAATCAACTAACACAGGTTGAACGATTTTTTTCAGTCCATTGCTTGTTGAAATCTATTTTGAATTTGTAGAACTTTGTTATGCTCCAACAAATATTGGTAAATGGTCTACATTTATAAAGCTTTTCAACCTGATGGAACCCAAAGTGCTTTACACTGCTTCTTATTCACCCATTCACACTCACAATCACACACACGACTGTATCTCAAGGTTGCAACATTCCCAAGCGATTCCCAAGCGCAACATCAGGAAGAAGCTCGAGAAATACCGAGGGCTGAAAGAAGAGGGGCATTGGGGGCTGTGACCCCCAAACCCCCAAATGTTGTTTCATACCACTGCTGTGAGGACATTTTAGCTGGTCCACACATCTTCAAATGGGTCTGGGTTTTAGGGTCAACGTTAGAATTGAGGTTAGTTGTGATGGTTAGGGTAAGGGTCTACGGATTGTATTACGTCAGTGAGTGTCCTCACAAGTATAGAAAGACAAACGTGTGTAAAAGAATGATGACAGCAGTTTGCCAGCTGAGAATCATCCAGCTGAACCTGGAAAAACAACTTGTAACTGTTAAAGAAATGTAGCAGCCTATGTCCTAACTAAGTTTGAAATAAAAGCATTAAACATTCCGGAAATACGCAATACTGGAAATATTCAACATTTTAAACTCCAGCGTAACCATTAATAACATCAACACTTAGTGTCCACATCTGCATAAGCACTGACACTTCACCTCTCCAATGTCTGTGTAGAATTGTTCATGTTAAATGTCACATTTTATTTCGTGAAGACGACACTGGCATATTACACGAGACATGGCGTCACCGGCTCTTATCACAACTCCCCATGACGTCGTGACGTCAGTACCCCCAACCCTTAGAAATTACAAATATTCATATTTAAGTTCGAGATTGGCTCTTTTTTACTTCCGCACTTGATCTTGTGCTTCCTGCTCTTGCCGTCACTAAAGGATCAGGCGCTGTGGGAGGGACTTGACGCGACGGCGCGCTCTCTGATAGGCTGCTTCCACGAGTTTCGTGTCCGCGGACTTCCCCGCAACTTCTGATTACTACCAGGAAATCCAGCGTTTATTAAAAAAACAGACTCATTTGGTCAAAGCACTGATCTGGACGCTTTAACAACTAACAGATGAAACTGCTGGACAGCATGTCAGCTCTTCGTGTCTTCTTCCTGATCTTTTCAGCACTGGGCGGCCCCACAGGTAAGGTGGTTTTACTGTGGATCGATACTGAGCGTGTGAACTGCAATTAAGGAGGAACTGTCCTGCATTAGAAACAACTGTTGGACAACAGTTCCTATTTGGGCTCCGTGTAGTTAATGAATGACATGTCCGGGCTTCATGAAGGGAGCTGGGCACAGGTGCAACATTCAAATAATGTCCTTTAAGGGTTTATTATTATTATTATTTTATTCAGATTACTCCCCTTTCTCACAATACACACAAGTGTAAAGAGTGAACTGTGATGTCAAGGCAGCAGCATGTAACCACAAAGCGTGTGTATTTACCTGAGCACACCTGTGGTGGAACTGACCTTTTGTCGCTCTCTTTCTTTCTTTCTTTCTTTCGTTCTTTCTTTCTTTTGCATACGGCCTGTGCAGTGGTTTCAGGAGTCCTCAGCGGACCCACAAATGTTCATTTTACATCCTACAACATGAATCTAGTGCTGAAATGGTCTCCACCTGATGGGGCGCCCAAAGACCTGGTGTACACAGTCCAATACAAGTAAGTCTCGACTAACCTCAGTCATCGTAAGCCATGTGTTGTGAAGCTACAGGGGATTTACCAGGCTGCAAAAAGACACAGTTATATATATATAGTAGATGTATATGAAAAAGATACTTGAAGTTAAGGAGTTCCATTCGGTTACGCGTTTTTGAGCAATACAAGTAAAAGTTAAATCAAGTTCTGGACATGTGATGGATTGTAGACCAGTTAAACACTGTTTTCCATATGAATAGATGTGCCTGTGGTGATGTAATCGCTACAAGCAAAACTGGTGAAATTTACATCTGTCCTGTTAAATTGATGTCAGTGACTTTCATCGTACTTCAAGGAAAATGTGGCTGTATCTGACATTCGTGTGAGACATTGCTAAATGGGAAATGATTTGCTCTGTGCATGGGTTGAATTGCATGATTTTATCTCTATGATCGATCTCTCACCGGTGAACCACTCTCCACTCAAACCTGAAAATGTGACCTGTGACACTTTTCTCAACTATATGTCGTAGTGTTGAACAAAAACACCTTCTCTTCTGGGAATGATCCACCCATTTTAGTTGTGAGTAAACACTATTGGGAGACATGTAATCTGACATTTGAGCTCAGTGCTTTCATTTTGTGCACTGTTCACTAGTACGTTATGAGTAGCCCTCTGTAGAGCAGGTTAGAATCAGTGAGTCAATTAAACCTGCATTTTACTTCTTTAGCAGTTTAACTGGATAGTGTAAATCACGTGTGGGAAATGAACAAATTATAGATCATTTCGGAATTTTCAAAATGTACAGTGATTGACATAACCGATCTTTCAAAGCTCTACGATGAACTGATCACAACTTTTGTGTAAATCAAAATGTCGATTAAATCTTAAAACTTATTAAGTGTTATGGTAATTTGTAGTTATGAGCCCACAAAAAAATTCCCTCAGCTTTATAGGGCTGCTTCTCTGACTATTGTCCGTTTTCATAGGAACTATTTAGAATTGGCTGCCAGCCTGTTACAGCTGATTTTCCAGATGAATTGGTATTGCTCCATTCAGTGAGAGGGAGCACTCTGATTGGCTGTTCAGCTCAGAGAATGTGTGCACGAGAAGAGAACACATTAACAACACCAGTATAATTAAATCAGAATCGAATTAGAAATTAAACCATCAGTGATGAGTGAAGATTGTTTAGTTTGTATTTACCAAGCAATTATCCACTCCCAAGGTCTTTTTATTAAAAAACACTGAAAATGTATTCAATTCTATGTTCAACCATTGTGCTGATAACAAACCAATGCTACAGAACATGTTAAGAAACCATGTACCTCCACATAGCTGAAAAGAGCAACACAAACTTCAACAGCAGTTGATGATGTCCTCAATACGCTGATATATACACCTATTAATTTTGCTCAACCCTTCAAGACACAGCATAATTGTAGTAAAAACAAAAGTAGAAGAAACAGAAAAAAACCCACACAGATCTTCCACTTTCTCTTCCACTCATACAATCACAGATTGCGCTTGCTACATGATGGGCTCTCAGCTTTGTGGTGTCAATTGGTGCCAGTTGTTGAGCAGCTTAACTTCTATATCAAGAATCAATAGGGAAAATAAAAACAACAAAATTCTGTTTACAAAGGTACATTACTAAAGATTAGTCTAAATGTACCAGAAATCTAATTTTTATCTGTACCCCCCTGTCTTATGTTATAAGGTCTGTGAATGTGACATATCTATTAAGGAAAAATAAGAAAAGTGTATTATGGTCAAAATGTACTGGAATGTTTCTGACATCATGCTTTTTGTATGTTGTTCACTTAAAACTGAAATTACCTGTAATACTAATAAAAGTGTTCCAACCGCAGACCTGTGATAACTGATGACTACAGAGAAGGCTGTGTGAACATCTCCATCTCTGAATGTGATCTCACCAACCTCAGTGACATCCTCTTCGAGTACGGAGTATATATTGGCAAAGTCCGGGCACAGTTGGGGTCAGAGACCTCCCCCTGGGTGGAAAGTAGTAACATTACCATGGACAAAGACAGTGAGTAGAAATGCAATGTTTTATGGCTGGTCACTACAAAATAATGGGTGCCTGTTTATTCTGCACAGTAACACTAGTGATCAGTCAGCCACCAGACTCCTCTTTATTTTAAGCTGGCTTAAGCTTAAAATAATTTACTCGCTACTTTGTTTCATTTTTATCCTTTATCAGACAGGAAACATGGAGGGAGAAAGAGACCCAAGGTCCCCTGGCAGACACAAAATGGGGATGTTCTGAGTTTGTGGCATGTGCTATAACAATGTGGCTACCAGGGACCTCCCACTAATGTGATTTTATTTAAATGGAATTTTAATAACTTGCGTTGCTTTGAGTCACTTAGTTAGACGTTGGTCATGAGAGCTGTAAGACAGTGATGATCTGTAGATGCGACAGAATTAAAGGTGGAGGTGGGTCTGCATCAAGGATCGGCTTTGAGCCCCTTCTTGTTTGCTCTGGTGATGGACATGCTGACAGATGAGGTTGGACAGGAATCTCCATGGAGTCTCCATGTTACAGATGACAGTCTGTCGCAAGATCAGGAAACAGGTAGGGGAAAATCTAGAGAGGTGGAGGCAGAGGAATGAAGGTGTGTTTGTGAATGAGATGGAACCAAGGGGAACAGTAAGGTTACATGGAGCAGAGGGACAGAAGGTTCAGGACTTTAAGGACTTAGGGTCAGCGGTTCAGAGCAATATAGAGTGTAGACAAGAGGTGAAGAGGCGTGTGCAAGCAGGTTGAAATGGGTGGAGAAAAGTATCAGGCGTGTTTTGTGATAAGAGAGTATCAGTGAGGATGAAAGGAAAGATGTTCAAGACGGTGGTGAGACCAGCCATGTTGTACAGCTTAGAGAGAGTGGCACTGATGGAAAGACAGGAGGCCGAGATGGAGGTAGCAGAACTTAAGATGATGAGGTTTTCTTTAGCAGTGATGAGGATGAATAGGGTCAGGAATGAGGTCAGGAGGGACTGCTCATGTTAGACGCTATGGAGACAAAGGCAGAGAGGCCACACAGAGGTGGTTTGGACATGTTCAGGGGAGAGAGTGTGAATATAGAAGGATGCTGAGGATGGAGCTGGAGGAGGCAGAGGAAAACAAAGAGGAGGTTTAAGGGTGTAGTGGGAGAGGACATGAAGGTAGCTGGTGTGAGACAAGAGGAAGCAGAGGATAGTTAGATGGAGGCAGATGACCCATGAAATGGAACAGCTGAAAGGAAAAGAAGAAGTAGCTCTGTCTTGAAGATGTTTTGTTGACATATCAGCAGCATGTTATCAGTGTATCCAGTGTGTGTGGTGTATAACTTTTTATAAAGTACACATGCCATTTATCCTGCTACCAGCTCTTAGCCTGCATGCAACATCAATCGGGGTTATAATCTTGGAGTGAGTTTACTAGGCAGCTACAAAGTCAACGTCCATCCATCCATTTTTATCTTAACCACTTATCCTGTAGTTGTATCCCTCCAGGGTTGCAGGGGCTAGTGCTTATCCTAGCTGCAAGAGGCAGGGTCCAGCCAGTTGCAGGCTGGGATAGGCACCAGGTTACATAGCTTGCCAGTGCAACACAGACATACATAGACAGAAAACCATTCACACCTATTGGCAATTTAGAGTCACCAATCAACCAATTAACCTAACATTCATGTCTGTCTTTGGAATGCGGGAGGAAATAGGAATATCCACAGGAAGCCGGGAGAATCCAATACTGTAAATTCCAACAACAGACCTTCTAGCTGTGGGCCAGCTGTGCTAACCACATCAGTACCATGCTGCCCCAAACAGAGGTTTTATCTGACATGTGTCAAACTGTGTTTTTTCAGTTTGTAGCTGAAAAACTGATCATGTGTTGGAATGAAAAGTGCTGATTGAGGTGATAAACAGACGGTTATGTTGCCTGAGTGATACGGAAGAATGACTAGAAACTGTTAATTACTACATCCAGGTCAAGTCAGACACCACTTTGTTGTAGACCATTTGCCTTAGCTCTTAGCTCCTACTTCTTGTTGTGTTTTACAATTACATTTACATTTACATTTACCACTCTTCTTTCTCTCACTAAGCCATCATCGGTCCACCCAGTGTCTCTCTCTTGTCCAGTTGGACTACCATTGAAGTCATGTTTGAAGATCCAGTATTGGAATACTCAACTCTCCGGCAAGCATACACTGACATCACCTACAACATCACCTACTGGAAGGATGGCCAGCGTGAAAAGGTGGGACACAACTCCATTTCTACTTAAACTCAAACAGTCTGACTCAAACCTGATGTTTAGCGGATCTAATGCAGTGCTTAATCAGACCATAACAAAACAAATTTATGAGGAGCACTACAAGCCGTAGATGCCATGCTCAAACCACAGTGTGGTGTACTCAACTGCACAAGATGTCTTTACAGAACTGTTTTACAGCATAGACCTTATTTTAAGAAGCTGATGTTTCGGTATTAATGTGTCTCTTTAAACAGAACATCTGCATCACCTGGAAGTGCAAGAGTTCTTTATCAGAAATAATTCTGTCAGGACAGTTTTTTCAATAAGTTCGTACAAAATTCACTCATAATAGGGAGGCATTACTAATCATATTAATGATATATGATATGACATAGTATGGCATGACTGTACTGACAACCCTCGGTAGAGATAAACAACATATCAAGCAGAGTGGTTAGAAAAATGTTTGTTGGATATTTGGTGAATTCACATGAACTTCAGGAACCTTGTTACTGGAAATCTACGTATACGTGCAGCAAAGGAGAAATCTGATATCTCCTCATTTCTGCTCACACACATTATTATTTTTCAATAAACCTGCTAATTTATATTTAACCAAATGTTAGCACAAACAAGTTTTTTACTCACTGAAAAGACCCATTACAAATATTTAATGTCTTGGTAGAAAAAGTAATAAAATCACTGGATTAGATCACCCCTTGAGCCTCTTTCGCAACTCTTCTGGATTAGAAGTGCACTATATTCAGGAAACCTTTCTGATAGAAATGCTAAATAAGGCCAATGTATAATCTTGACCCTTTGTGGGCAGTTACATTTTTTTCTTGTACCTCACTCATCTGGGATGTCCTGCAGCTGCTGCATGCGTGGACTAGACCACACACCTGACCACTTCTGTATTGCTTCCTACAGGCCAAAAAAAAGAGCAACATACAGCAAAACCGGATTGTTCTGAGTGACCTGGATCCATTGACAAAATACTGTTTCCAAGTACATATTAACAAAATGTGGAAACCCGCTGAGCCCAGTGCAACAGTCTGTGAGAGCACTGGCAGTGGTAAGTTTCTCAAACAGCCACAGTGGCTGGCATGTATAGTAAATTCCAAAGCCAATTCTTGCTTTTAGCTTGCAGTGTCTGCTTTAGTCTGCAGGACTAAATTTGTTATCTGCACATGTCCAGGGTCCACACAGACTGCCACGCCCATATGCAGCCTAAGCTCACTCTTTAACACGAGCACATACACCAGACAAGCAAACAGGATGCCTTTCTACCCTTGGATAGACCTAGTTCAGCTGCACTGCACACACACCACAAGTTTCACACAACTTCAGACTTACTGCAGACTCTCGTGGCTGGACACAACACTGATCGCACATCAGTATGTTTTAAATTTAAATTAAGAACATGACAATTACTTGGGTTCTGTATTTTTTTAGAAGAACAACAAATTCCGTGGGTGGCAGCTGCAGTGACATTTGTTGTCATAGCAATAGTAGCGGCTCTGGTGGCAGTGACAGTGGTTTATCGAAGAAGTATATACCATTTTCTGTGTCCAAATGATGCCCTGCCCGAGCACTTTAAAGAGGTGTGTATGTACAGGGTTGTTTGTAACAAATTCAACTGGCAAACAACAACTTTATTTACTGCAAATTAGTTAAAAATTTCCCATTACTTGGACTGTTTAGCCAGATATGTAATTTTCTTTGTTCCTGGCCCCAGTATCTGCTCGAGCCACCCAACTCAACCATCTACAAGGCCATGCAGAACCCTCAACCAACAGAGATAATTGCAGACGTGATTGTGGTAGAAGGAGGCCCTCTGGAGGCAACAGCATCTACCTGCAGCAAACAGCCTGACGTCATAGTGGAGCAGAGGTAGTAGGAAAAGAACAGAAGCAGTGACGAAGAGGTGATGTGCAGGCTTCAGTGTGGGACTGTTAAGAAGAAACACTGACAAACAGTAACGTGATCTAGCACTGACTGATTTTAAAAGTCTGCAGCTGTCCTACAGCTTTCCATTAAGCAGGTATTACTGTACAGCTAATCATAAATGCACGAGGTATAGGACTGATACGTAATCCAGGTGATGTAATTTTAATGCTGTACAGTTCTAATTTTACTCACAGTATCACCACATGCTGTATGTAATTGAAGGAGCATGGCACAACCACTGGAGCTCCCCACACAAAATAATTTATGCTGTGAAGGTACTGTAGGATGCTCATCCACCATACTCTGTATGAGTCACGTACACAAAGTGTGTATTTGCTCAATGTGCACTTGTCCGGTTTTTTAAAGCAGATGTAGTTCTATTTGTTGCCATACGTATGAAGGTTTTCTCAATGAAAGTCACAGCAGTAATGTTAAGTAAGGCTTGAACCGAAAGTGTAGACATTGTGTCAAGACACCGTGACAAACCAGTTAAAAGTGTACACATTGTTGTTGTACCAGTTTAATAAATGAGTAAAGTTTTTCTAAGAAAATGTGCTACAATTCGCTGTCTCTGTTGGTTTGATCTTATTCTGAAACAAACCATATATACAGTACACGACTTCCTGAAATTGTGCAAACAAATGAACTATACTGCATCAACACAAGCCAAAGGACTTCTAGTCACACGCTTAAAGGCACAAATGTAATATCAGTATTTATTTATTTTTTAATCAGTTGCTTTTCTTTCTAAATTAATTACAGGTAGTGATTGAGTTTAAAATTGTATTGTAAGTCGCGGGATGCCCAGGAATAGTTTGCTACACGCTGGTTGAATAATCCACAAAACTAACAACATCATCCCAACAACGGTAAGTTAGCCAATTAGCTGTTACTTTTACCCAATAAGCTAAAAAGCTAATTGGCTAACTTAATAATAAGTTATTATGTTTAATAATAAACATAATAACAGTTGCCATGTAAAGGAAAAATTAAGAGTGATTAAATTTTAATGCTTTTGCTTAGTTGTAAGGTCAAATGATATTCAGTGTTGTTATGAAGAATGTTGAGACTTTGAGAAGTGTCTGCATAACCGTCCCAGGGTTGTCTGCTATCTGACAGTAAACTGTGGTGACCTGGATACACATGACAAACATGTTCTGCCCAGCAGCAGATGGGTATAAAACATATTTGTGATTTATCAGTTTTTAGAACGGCACTAGACAGGGGATGAAACTCTGTGAACTTCTCTCTTGCAAGATAATAAAACCATTAAAAGACATCCTGGATGCAAGCTTCTTTACTGATTACACCTGGGTGAGTCTGGAACCAGTAGTTGTCAATATTCTTCCCATGACAATTTGGTGGCAGCGGTGGGATCTGTTGAGCGGTCGTCGGGGGAGTGAGTGGACAGTGGTTTGCATGCGCCCTGGAAATCAAATTCCAGCCTCAACCTCCCCTTAATGAATAACCGTGGAGATGGGCGACTGAACACAGCTCCTCTGATCGCCGTCGCCAGATCCTCGAATTCAAAATTAACACTGGTCAACACTGATGCTGGGTGAGTCGTAAAGATGTTTCTAAATTACTTCTGTTGAGCTCAAGTTCCCGTTCTTGGTTGAATTAATTTGGACAACAGGACGACTCCTAGTCAGTGGGGGAGGATATGTGTCATTTAGATGAGATCTAACTTAGTCCTATTTGGCTGCGGGAGAGTATAAGTGACAGCAACCGAGTTGGACGAAGAGGCCAACAGGTCCTAGTGGTTAGGGACTGGAAGTGATGGCCATAGCGCTAATTGATTGGGAGCTTAGAGTGGACAATCACCCTCACAGAGACGGTCTGTGTTGAAGGTTCCGTGCTCGGACTTCCCATGGGAAATAGGGAAAGTAAAGGGGGGTTAGAGGCCCCAGAAGGCCCGGTTGATTAGGCCCAGAGATTATGAGATCCAAGTATGGTGACAAAAGTCTTGAATGTTTGAAGATTTGGACTGATGAGTCCTGGATGCAAGCTTCTTTACTGACTACACTCGAGGTGTCTGGAACCAGTAGTTGTCAATATAATTTTTCCATGACATACCAACAGATTTGACCATTGCTCAAACATTTTTTTTGATTTCACACCATTTAATTTAATTAAACCAACAAAAGAGTACATAAAAAGTGTTTCCAAACAGTATGATTAGTAAATAAGAAGTAATTCGGGGTGACTGTGGCTCTTGGTAAGGCAGTTGTCCATGGACCACAGGGCCAGTGGCTCGATCCCCAGGCCCTGCCACATGCCAAGGTGTCCCTGGGCAAGACACCGAACCCCTAGCTGCCCCCAGTGGCCAATGTGCACCCTGCATGGCAGCCATCACCACTGTGTACGTGTGTACCAAATTACTCTGTAAGTCACTTTGGATAAAACCATCTGCTAAATGTAAATGATTAGCCAGAATGAGCTTATTTATTCTTTTGTACTGCACCTTGAATTTGCACTTTTTGTCCCAGCAGGGCTGTTAGCTCTTTCCTTCTATTTCTACGCTGCGTCCGACTTCTTCTTAGACAACCTCTTTTTCAGTATAGAGTCCTGCACTGCCTCGTTCCTCCATCAAATCTCCTTGTCCTCTTTCCTGATGACACACCTCGTACCCTCCTACCTGTCTCTCTGATCACATTAGCTGTGGTTGTCCAGTCATCTGGAAGCACCTCCTGGCAACCCGGAGCTTATCTCAACTACTCCCTGAAAACTGCACATACATACAATAAATAGATGCCCTACTAAGAGCAACACCTCTGCGAAATTTGACATTAAAAGTGTTTACAGATGGACTTGACCTTGCTAATGTTTGGAGGTTTCCTGATACTATGGGATTGACCACTGGTTAATATGTATGTGTTTAACAGGCAACAATACACAGTTGAAGGCAAAATTATTCAACCCACATTGGGAATTCAGTCATTTTTCAAAATGTTTAAACTTATAGCAGTTCGCAGATGAAAGCATTTTATGTTTGTTCTGTTACTGTTTTACACTGATGACCTGCTGCAAACATGATGCATAGCTAGACACAAGCCTCTGGCAATGTTCATGAGGAACCTCAGCCTATTCCTACATACTTGGACTTGCTTGCTGCAAGTGCTTTCTTCAAATCACATTTGACATTTTCTTTGGGGTTCAAGTAAGGTGGCTACAATGGGCACTTTAGAATCTTCCAGGGCTTCTTCTCTAACTAAGCCTTGGTGGACATTTAGGTATGTCACCTCGAAAGTTCAGTAACTCCCAAGTTTCCGCTTCCTCACAGATGGCATTATGTTTTCTCCTAGGATGTCCTGAAGTGATGAACCCATCTTGCCTTCCACAAACTGAAGGTTTACAATACCAGATAAAGTAAAACAGCCCAGAGCATCCGAGGTACCTCCATGCCTCAATGTAGGCAGGAAGCTTTATTCTTCTTCCTCTAGGCATACTCTTAAACCACAGCCCTGAAGAGTTCCAGTTTTGTTTAATTTATCCACAGAACAATGAATGTGTACACTCTGGAACAGACTTTTCTTCTGCTTTTGGATCCGTTGTAGTCTTGGAGTTCAGGCATGGAAAGATTCAGCATTTTGTGAGCTCCTTACTGTGCAAACTGAAACATCAGTGCTGCAGATGTTTTGTTGTCCCTCAATGGTTTTTATTTACCTGCCTCATCAGAAATCTGGATGCAGCCCTTGTTAACTTGATTTTCCTGCCATGTCCACGTGCTGTACCCATGGTTGCTTTAACTTTGAACTTGTAAACAATGATTCTACAGAGCCTCTAAGAATATTCAGTGTCTATCCTTTTCCTTTATGTTAGGAGTCAATTTCTTCTTTTAACTTATTTTGCTACTTAATTTATGCAGTAATTCACTGAGGTAAGGTGGTGCTAGTTCATTTAAACCCCTAAAAATAAAGAAATCTAAGTAATAACAATTTTAAAGTGAGCTGGAAGGCAATGAAAGAGGTCAGAACTGGGGCTGTAAAATGGTAAGTGCAAGCTACATTCTTAAGTTGCTCAGACAATCAAAACCTGGCTGTGATGCTAAGCCAGCCCATGCCTTCAAAGGTAAAAACAACTGAATTTAATCTGTTTAGCAGTGGAAAGAGAAAGTGTCCCAGTGGAATCATGCAAACTGAAAACAGAACTGGTGGGACATGTGCAACACCAAAGGAAAGTACCTAAATCAGATAAGTTTCGTAAAATCCCACACTGCGCCAAATACAACAATTGGATTCCAATATGCTGGGACTGACCCTGCATTTAGGCATGAATTAATAAGAGACAGAAAACTAGGCCCAGCATTCTCAAAGAAATTCCTCAAACAACCTTGTTGGCATGAAACAATGAGACATTTTCATGTGCTGAAACACCTCTGATAATACAGGCATGTTAAGCCATCAGGCTTACCATGGAAAATGTAATTGGGTAAAAAGGAACTGGGTTTGTTAGGTTTGTTATCAGATTCAAATTTGTTTAAGTTGATGACAAATCTTGTATGTACACAGGGCTCTGTGTTAGGAGTGATACTTTTTACATTGTATTATTAGGAAACATTCGATACTCATCCATCGTTACGCAAATGAAACATAATCATATTTATCTATGTAACCAGATGATGCTTATTTATTAGTCAAATTCAAGCATGCCTAAAAGACATGAAGGCCTTTCCTACTTTCCTACTTCCACATCCAAACAAAACTGAAGTTGTTGTATTTGGGCGTAACAATTTTAATATTATGCTGTCTAGCCATATAGTAACTTTATATGGTATAACTTTTGCCATCAGTTTTTTTGACCAGCATGTGTCCTTTACCTTCCACAACTAATTTATAAAACCGCTGTCTTCCACGTGTGCAATATGGCTAAGAGTACTTATTGGAGATAGCACAAGAGATCACATTTCCCTTTTGTTATATTTCGCTTCACTGGCTTCCCATTATATCTAGAATTTAAAGTAAAATAGAATAGAAAATAGAATTTAAAACGTTGCGCCATTTTCTTTACTTTAACATGTAAAATACTTTGAAATGACTTGTTGTGAATTGGCGCTATGTAAATAAAGTAGAATTAAAATATAATTGACTTAAATTTGTGTCTGCAAATTTGTGCCTAATGCCTTTTCTCTGCTATTGTGCAAACTGGTAATGTGGCTTAGGCGCAGGAAAGCCCAAACTAACAGGCCAGAGTGTAAGTGATGTCTGGCTGATGATTCACAGCAAACTGGCAATAAATTTCAATTCAATTCAATTCAACTTTATTTATATAGCGCCAATTTACAACAAGGTCATCTCAGGGCACTTTACATAATAAAGTCAAGACTATACAAACAGGTAGAGAAAACCCAACAAATCCCCCTTGAGCAAGCCATAGGCAACAGTGGAGAGGAAAAACTCCCTTTAACGGAAGAAACCTCCAGCAGAACCAGGCTCAGGGAGGACGGCCATCTGCCTTGACCGGTTAGGCTGAGTGGAAAGTGGAGAGAGAAAAGAACAGAGCAACAAAAGCAACAACAAAACATTGAGCAGGTTAATAGGACCAGTAGCTGCACACTGGAGGACACACAGCGCCAAATCCGGGGACACCTGTGGACAGGGAGAGAGAGAGGGGGAAAGAGAGGGAGAGAGACGACTACGGGACAAAGAAGACACAGAGTTAATGTCATACAGTGGTGACATTATAGATGTGGGGTGAGAGGAGAGAATGAAGAGAAGAGGAAGTGGCACAGTGCAGAGTCCCCAGCAGTCTAAGCCTATAGCAGCATGACTATAACCAACTATAAGCTTTATCAAAAGGAAGGTTTTGAGCCTAGTCTTAAAAATAGGGAGGGTGTCTGCTTCCCGAATCTGGACTGGGAGCTGGTTCCACAGGAGAGGAGCTTGATAGCTAAAGGCTCTGCCTCCCATTCTATTTTTGGAAATTCTGGGAACCACAAGTAGGCCTGCATTTTGGGACCGAAGTGGTCTAGTAGGATGATATGGTACTAAGAGATCTTTTAAATATGATGGGGCTTGGCCGTTTAAAGCTTTATAGGTAAGAAGAAGGTTTTAAATTCTATTCTGCATTTAATTGGAAGCCAATGGAGAGAAGCTAATGAAGGTGAAATATGATCTCTCTTACCAATCCCAGTCAGTAATCTTGCTGCAGCATTTTGGATTAATTGGAGGCTTTTAGAGAGTTACTGGGGCAGCCTGAAAGTACAGAATTACAATAGTCCAATCTAGAAGTAACAAATGCATGAACCAATTTTTCAGCATCGCCTTGGGACAGGATGCTCCTAATTTTGGCAATGTTCCGTAGGTGGAAGAAGGCTGTTCTAGAGATTTGCTTTATCTGTGAGGTAAATGACAAATCCTGGTCAAAAATGACTCCAAGATTCCTTGCAGTACTACTGGGGGCAAGAGTTATGTCGTCTAAAGTAGCAATATGGTTAGAAAACATGTCTCTTAGACTATTAGGCCCAAATACAATAACTTCAGTTTTATCTGAGTTTAGAAGAAGAAAATTATACGTCATCCAGTCCCTTATATCTTTAAGACATGCTTGTAGTTTGATTAATTTATTTGTTTCATCAGGTTTCATAGATAGATATAACTGCGTGTCATCAGCGTAACAGTGAAAATTTACAGAGTGTTTTCTAATAATGTTGCCAAGGGGAGACATATATAGAGTAAAGAGTATTGGTCCTAATACAGAGCCTTGTGGAATTCCATAACTAACTTTTGTGTATGTCGAAGATTCATCATTAACGTGAGTAAATTGGAATCTGTCTGATAGATACGATTTAAACCAATTTAGTGCTGTTCCTTTAATTCCAATTACATGTTCTAGTCTCTGTAATAATATTCTGTGATCAATGGTTTCAAATGCAGCACTAAGATCTAGCAGAACTAGTATAGAGACAAGTCCGTTATCTGAAGCCAGAAGAAGATCATAATCCAGTCGGGTTTAGTGTGAAGGCTGGAGCATCTGCAGAAGCAGGATTCTCTGCTGCTTTCTTTGTGGGCTAGTGTGGAAAGATCAGCCATTGGTACGAGGAGAGCTTTTAACTGGTCCCAGTTTCCTACAGATGAATGAATGCTGATAAGGGCTATGCGGCCGTATAGAAGTATAGAGCCTATACAGCAGGAGTAATAGACAGCCTTCTTTGATTAAAATATTATGTTTTATTATATTATCTTTTTTTTCCTAAACATCTTCTTTATTTTCATAATTATATATCATTCCTTTTCTTATTATTATTGACATTATTAACGTTTCTTCTATCATAATAAAATTATTAGTATAATATATGCATGTATATATGTTTATCTATGTATATGTGTGTTTATGGTATACACCAATATATACATGAACATGCTACTTACCATTTTCTCTTCTATTCTTTTGCTCCCTTTTTCACCACCTTATTATTAGCTTATAATTTCAATTTATGTCAGTACTTTATAGTACAAAATTTAGAACATTTTCCTAGCTCACCCATTACTTATGGCTTCCTCTTTGCTTTTATTTATTTTTTAATCTTTTTTGCACTGACAGCAAGCAAGCCTTCACCTGTTGGGGTTGAGAGCAACTTGGAGCTAGAGAATGACAGGTCGGCCAAAAGCAATGCAGTCGACACAGTTAAACAAACAAAAACCTCAAGACACCACCTGGACAACCCTGGAGCCCCATAAACAGCTCCTCGGTCTGGGCCTCGACCCCACCAGGTATTCAGTCACATTTGTCAGCAACTTAAGATGCCCAATCAAGGAGTACAATTTAGTAGAGTCTTGATACATACAATTAAATAAAGAGCAAAATGCAAATGATGAAAAGGTAGAAGTAAGCCGTAGCTTACTTCTACCTTTTAATATAAACAATAATAGATACTAAGAACCATTTAGGGAATATTGATCCCCAACTGGTTGATGGACGGGGATGAAAAGGTATAAGTAAGCTGTAGCTTACCTATACCTCTATATATACCTATATATGTTACCTCACACAACTTCAGGGTTTGAGGATTGTAAGTTATGTCTTATCAAATAGTATGTTTTAAAAATGCTAATGCTAACTAACATTAGCCAGTATATGAGCAGGTCTGACATGATCACTATACCTGCCCTGATAAATACCTACTGTACAATCCATGGGGTTTTTGAAGCTAGTGCAAAATAACTCACCATGATGACAAATGGTGAACTTTCATTAAAAAATGAAAAAAGAACCAACCGACTACATTTTAATAGCCTGACTCATTGCCAGTAACTGCTTCAGGGTGGCCGTGTCAACGATGAGTCAACTGTGTGAGAAAAAAAACAACAGTTCTCAAAACGCTTTTTTCACCCATTAAGGTTAAAAAATATACCTTAAAATATTTTTAATTTCTAGGAATTTTTAAGTGTGAACATATTTTAGTAGCAAGTTGCATTTTGAAGCACCCAGATAGAGAGCACCAGCTCTACGTGCTATTACAGAAAATAAAAATGACAACAGTTACACTTGCCATTAACAGAATATAAGACACGTTAATTGTTGTGCAAATAATAATGTGTCTCTTATTTAGATTCCCACAGCTGCACAATGAGAACACCCTTTACAAAAATTAGATTGAGTCACGAACTGTGTCTAACATTTCTGCTTCTCATAATGCTGAGAAAACAAAATGTACAACCTTTACAGAAGATTTGTGATTATACACAGTACAGTTACTAGTAATAACACAAAGTTCCAGTTACATACTTTGTAATCACTCAGCCACTGTCTGTAAACGGTCATAAACTCATTACTTACACAAAATTACTCTACCTAGGAAAAGTATCAGTAATCCCTACTGAGCAATATGTAGTCATTCATTTTCTATGATGGATGATATTAATATCTCATTGCCAAACACATACAGTAGAAGCTCAAAGGTCACACTTACGGTAATTACTGAATTACTCTTCTACTCACACATGTCCTTACCAGCTATCTCTGAGTCATAAACTGTATAGAACAGCGTGTAATGGTAACACGGATTTAAAGGTGTGAAACATCTAGTCTTCTCTATGATATATATTACACACATACAGGAAGGTAAAAAAAACTGATGCCTGAATAGATAATGTACTAAATTATGTTATGTACATCATTTTCACAAATGCTTACATATTTTATTTGACAGTGAAAATGATGACAATATTAGGGGCAGGCAAATGGGTTTTATAAATTGTGTTTTCTCTTTTAATGTATTAAGTTCTACTAAGATGATGATTGAGTAATGCCTTATTTTTAAGAATCGAGATAGAATAATGTAATACTGCAACAATAAACCGTCACAGAATAGTTGGATTTTATGCCAGAACATCCAACAATGTTAAAAGTTCTGACAGATTCCAATTACTATAAAAGGTTGGTATAAAAAATTTGCACAGTTAAAATATATACATTATGTAAAGTATAGTGCAATGTAGGGGTGATTGATATGTGGAAATGTGGTGTTTTAATGTATGCAATGCTGTCTGGATGGTGCACATTCTTGTTGCCTTGAAGTGCTCCATCTTGCTTTTAAATGGAATCATTCTGTGCTTCTCATCTGCCACAGCTGATTGTTGATTGAGTAGATTAGATATATTGTCCAGCATTGCACTACTCTTGTTCACCGTCTCCTCTCTTTACAGCCTCCTCACTGTCCAGTTCCAGTCTAACTACAGATTTTGCCTTCCTGACCAGCTTACTTCACCTGCCTTGATCTCATCATAGCTGTACCTTGAATATTTAACTCTTCTTTAAAGCATCAGGTCTTTAAAGTCCAAGGATTGGGTTACATGATCAAGTTGATCGTGGTCTTTTGGTAAGGATGCTGACACTCGTGTCACTATGAACACGATTGAAGTTCATTTATGAAATAATTAGGAATTCAGCTTAAACTAATTTAGTGAATACTGTCACTACTTGACTGTAAATGTATGCTATGAAAGGTTTGAATCGGTTAATTAGTTAGATGTTATTATGTAAAGTGCCTTGAGATGCCCTTGTTGTAAATTTGCGCTATATAAATAAAGTTGAATTGAATTGAATTGATTTGAATTATGCCTGGTCCTTAAATACTACAAGTAAATCTCTCAAAGATCTTAAATTAAAAGGAAATCTCTAAAAATCCTTCTGATGCTCCAGGTGTAATGTAATTATTAAAAAGGACCCGATGCCATGTCAGCTGACATACTGACAAGAATCCGTCAAATGTCCATAAGTTTGTGTCTTTGTCTTGCACGTTTGGAGAGGTTTCGGTTAAGTCTTTACCTCTGCTAATGACACTGATCAGAATATTGAAACGACTTGTCTGTTCATAGCTCCACAGATGCTTCAGGTGTTGCTCACACTCTCTTTTTTGCTTCTCTTTATGCTCTCACCATAAAAGTAACTAATTACATTACAAAGTTACTATCATTAAAAGTAAGAAAAACTTTTACCTTCCTTTATTGTACAGACTCACGTTTAGCCTAATACATGTTCCCAAAAGCTTCAAGTTATGACACAACTGTAGGTCAAAAATCACACACCTGAAAAAAAACACAGACATCACTTTCAAATTAAAGTTACAGGCCTTTTAAACAGCTACATGACTGATTTCAATTAAAGAGCATGTGCAGTGTTATGCCAGCATGCAGCCAGTGCTGCCAAAAACAGGAAATTCATGGCACATTTCTGTCATTTTGGCAAAAAGTACAGAAGCTGATACTTTAAAAGTAACGGATTACATATTTGAAAATATAACAAAACAACTCAGTACTCGTTACATTAACGCGTTACACTCAAAACTGGCTATAAAATATGATACGAGTAATAACGTCAATAACTAAACTAAAAAGGACCAAAGTATAATTTGGATTCTCTGTAACTGTGTATTCAGTGTTTGAGTAGTAAGAACAGAACTTAATTTACAATACAGACTGATAGCAGAGCTAATGTACATCAAGCGAATGCCAGAAGATGCCGACTTCTAGCATATAGCACATATACCACTGTGCTTGTAATGTTTCATAACCTGTCATAAATCTGCCCACTAAAAAGAAAGTCTCACACTATGTGACACATTCTGTGATACTGGGAATTTCCTTTGGCAGAAGGTACAAACACAGAAATGCTATTTTCTTCATCAATAAACAAATCACAGCGTAACGCGCCCAGAGCAGCTTTTTAACCTGCATTTTAGTCCTTGTAATATTGTTTTCAGAAATTGTAATTACGTCAAGGTTTCGTGTTGCCGTTTGCACAGTCAACACTAGGTGCTGAAATGTTCGTTCTTATTTTGAAACCGTAACCGGAACCCCGCTGACGCAGAGTTGTGTTGAGTGTCAGTAAGTAGTTGGCACGGATTCAGCGGCGGAGGCCCGAGCCAGGTCCGTCTTATCCGACTCTGGACAGCGACGAGCGCACGGAACGGCTTCGGTGGAGCGTGTGACGCTCGGCACCAGGCAAACATGTCGACCCTGTCGGCTGCTTCGTACGTCTGCCTGCTCGTTTGGTGCCTGCAAACCGTCGGTGGTAAGTGGCACCTTCCATGCTAATGTTCGCTGGGTTGTGCTGCTCGCTCGGTCCGTGTTCACTTCCAAAGTGCACACGACGTTGACCGTGTTTTTACCAACGGGCCGTAGAATTACCGTTCTCCCACCCCGGTGTCGCGCTTAGGTGGGGGCGTCTCACCGTAGCCTGTGAGGGTCGTCATACTGAAGCCCCACTGTACGCTTAGCTAACAGCTAACAGCGTTACATGTCGATACAAAAACACTTCCGTTTCGCAGCTTGTGAGCCAACTTGAGATTGCCACTGCAGAATCCCAAGTACGTCGTAGAGATGTTTTTAAATATGAAGGACGAAGAATAAAACACAGAAGTTCTGTCATGTCGGCGGCAGATGTGCTCAGTAAAGATTTCTACGAAAAAAAATATTCACACAAACAGAAAATGAGGATTCCTTCGTAAAAATGCTCTAGAATAACTCTTCTACATTCCACAGGGTTTCTACAAAGGCCAGACACATGCTCATCGCTACAGTGATTTTGATTTCTAACTCTGATACCAGTGATTGTGGGTGATACTTTCAAATAGAATTACACCAGGGGGTCAACAGAATGATGGTGGCATTTATGTTAGGTATATGAACACCCAGCTTCTTTTATCCGTCTGTTTTTCACTTCCAAGAAAATCTGACTTGTTGAGATTTTGGCTTTGTGGTCAGTTAATAATAGTTTCTGCCTAGTATGTCACTTTGTTCCTCTTTCCAAACAGTAAAAAACATTACCACAATTTCCCAGCTTATGTTTGGCCATATACAGAATTTCGCCACCCTGTTCTAAGGGCCATGAACATAGAATATTATTAGCAAGCAATTAAGCAAGCCTATTCCCAAAAATTCAAAAAGACAGATGACTTACTAAAGGTTAGCCACTTAAGAGTGACATTTTTAGTTTATTAGAACATGAAAAATGTTTTACAAATTCTTCTCATGTCTATCAAGTATGGAGTCTTCTTTGAGTAACAATGGAGTAGAAAAAGAGGCAAAGGGGACTTTTTATTTACATCGAGGTTTTGAGTATATTCTAATGCTGCTGCCCACAGTTAAAAGGTCATCAGCAGAGGGGAACATTTACCACATTGTTAAAGTTCCTTCGTGCCTCTACGAGGCTTTTTCTCTTTACAGAAGTTAACAACTAACATATCAGTTGTAGTTATTGTAGGGCAATTGTGATGTAAAACTGATCTGTGGCAGAGAAAATGGTTTAAGAGAAGCAGAAAAAGGAAGGAACTGAGTCAGCGAGGAAAATATTGTGTAACTTTGCTGGCCAAAATCCTCTGGAGTCCACTGAGACCTCACAGACTCAGACATACACAATCTTGCAAAGCCCTAGACAGGCAGGGGACTCTCTATTTACCACGAATATTTCCTGTTGTAATGATTCTTTACTAATAGTGATGGAGGAGTTTGAAACGGCTTTAGTCTTTTTTTTTTTTTTAGTTTTTTTTTAGTTTGTTTTTCCCTCTTGTTTGAAGTTACAGATTTTCTTTATGAATTTTCTTTGTCTGCACACAGATTTCAGAGCCTCTGAACAGCCAAACATATTAATAGTTTTATTTTCTCACTTGATTTATTCCTCTGTCTTGAGGTCAAATGTTTTCGCAAATATTATCCATATTAGCATGATTTTGTTCTTTTTTTGTTTTTTTTTAAGCATTATAAGTAATAATGTTCCTGTTTTTTCTTTCTGGTTTCTTTTTCTATTGCTTTTTAATTTAGTTTATTCTGATCATCAGAGAAAAGAGAAGCGCAAGAAAATTGGTTCGGTGGTTTGTTGCAACACTTCCTGTTCTTTTGGATGAAGTTTCATACCCAAACAAATGTAATATTTACATGCTGTGCCCCCTGCAGCCTAACTTTAACATCTAACAAACAAGCTTGGAAATATATAGGTTTTATGATGCTGTATGTTTTTATTAGTGACAGCATGCTGCCTGAATATTGCTACAGTTAATTTTGACTCAGTGCTGCAAATAACATCATAACTTGCTGTCTCAAATACTCATAAGAGTACCAAGTATGACTTAATCCACTACTTAAAGATAGTGCCCAACAAATGATTTTTCTCCTAGAAGAGAGAAAATATCCATCCAGCATATTATCCAAAGATTATAGTACAGAGAATATCCAATCAGCTGATTTATTGTTGGGAGACAAAATAGCCAGCTGTCACTGAACTCAGGCAATGCTGTGGTTTTAGATGTGTGCTGTGCTGAGCACTGTAATTTACAAGCTATGCTCTGCCTTACATTACATAATATATAGACACTTGGTAGATAATGAATAGGCTGTGGCCATCAGCTTTTCTCCTGTTTTGTTCTAAATTCATTCAGCAGTAAATCTTTTTTGTTTTGAAATACATGTTTAAGGGATTAATTAATTTATTTGTCAACAACAACAGCTTATTCAGCAGCTGTGCATACCCTTTTTGACTAAAATGGAGGTTACCCTTTTTGTTTTAGTTGGAGCAGAGCTGACTCCACCAAGATACGTCTCCTTGATCACCTTGAACACCAATTACACACTGAGCTGGGACTGGCCCCAGAGTCCTGCAGAGAGTCATGCTGTCACCTTCACCACACAATATGTTGCGTAAGTCTTAAACGTGCATGATCCATTAAGATGACAACAAATAATACTGAAAAGTATGTGTAAACATACTCAATTACAAGGTAGATTTTTTTCATTTAGTGATTTACCTGCAAACCTGTAGGTAAGTACACTGATCAGCCATAAAATTATGACGCCTTTGCAATTTAATGCAATCCAATACATTGGCTCTGCCTTGAATAATACTTTTAAAAGGTTATAATTTCTCAGTATTTAGGTTTTGACAGTTTAGGTTCTGACACTTTCAACTTAAAAACTGAGAAATTATAATCTTGTACATGTACATGTTGAGTTCATAACAGAGCCACTGTATTAGATTGCTGTAAATTGGATAGGTCGTCATAATGTTATGCCTGATTGGTGTATATTGTGGTGTACCTTAAGGACAAATTGTTAAAATGTTTTATAGTTTTAACATGGTTTAGTAAATTTTAGGAAATTGTTGCATTGAGGCTTAAAAAAAGATCACTGTTGGTCAGTCTGCCACTTTGATGCACAGTGTATGGGATGCCATTTGTATGCCACAGTAGAGCCGTTGTGCAAGAGCCATTATTAGCATCAGGAGAATTGTTTGTCTACAGTCCAAACCACTGTAGTAAAACATTACACAATCATAAGAAACATTAAATAGGCTATATTCACTACCAAAGCAGGATGACCTTTTCATTACCCAAACTTCAAAAACAAGGCATTAGGTGTGATCTACAGAACCAACAATATTAATTTGAATTTTGATAAATTGTCTTGTTCTTGGCTTGTTCTTGTACTTTTATACTTAGTAAAATTAAAATTTCTTTATAGTAACTTCCCAATAAATAATATAAAATTTTATCTGTAAACTCTGGAATTTGTGGTGCTTTGTTTTAGTTATAAGTGTTTACTCCAGCTTAGTTGTTTTGAGGTCTAGTGGCATCAGTCATTGTATTGGAAGTCTGAGCTGTCCTCCAGGAAATGTGATTCAGTTTGTTAGGCGCCTCACTGAAATTTAAAGAAGTTACAGGAAACAACTTCAAAACATGTCTTTACTGAGACAGAAGTCAACTTATAGCCATTAGTGTCTCAAGCTTTTGAACTTAAAAATAATAAACTAAGGGCAGAGTGCAGTGTATGAGTCATATTTAATTTGATTGGAAAATAAAAGTTTAAGTGTGTTCAGATCTGATCCTTGTGTTGTGTTATTGTACATATGGGAAACTAACATGTTTTCACCAAGTAATGAGAAAAGCTTTCCTTACACTTCTTTATTTTTAAAATTTGGGATGTCTGCTTGAAGATTGTATTTTCAGTTACCATGATAAAGTATAAAGGTCTTTTGTCTTTTTTTCTTTTCTCCTCAGGAAGTACAAGCTGAATTTGAAGAAGAAGGCTTTAACCTGGTCTACAGCATGTGAGGAGACATCACGGAGGTCATGTGACCTTACATCTCTCAAACTGCACTACCTGGGCGTGTACGTACTCCGTGTACGAGCCAATGCAAATGGGAGTCACTCTGACTGGGTGATGAAGGAATTCTGCCCTGATAAAGATGGTGAGAGAGAGATGACATAAAGATATGAGTATAAGCTAGTGAATGAGGAAGAGAAGTGTATTCAGACAGTTACAAGAAAGACATTCTAGAGACTGTGGCAGCATTGGACCACAACCCTTAAAAACCAAGACAAATGCGTTTTGGCAGACAGAATAAGAGAAACTGAACAAAAGAGTATAAAACCATAAAGATGCTGATAGAGCCATTGTATAAAATTGCTAGGAAAGGTACCTTTGTGTGTATTTAATAAACACTGAGCTATTAGGACCACACAACTCAATCAAGATCATGCAGGAAGCACAAGGAAGATAGAAAACGACTTCATTAAAATGAAAGAAATCAATAAATATAATTACATGACAGAATAAATGAGTAAATAAATAATAATCAATAAATATGTTGAAATAACTACAGCAATGTATGTATATCTACATTGCAATACTCTAGCTTGCTGTAACACATTCAGATTCAAACAGCTAGAATGATCGTAGACCAACTACTGTGTTGGCTCATGTTGCCTTTGTTGTCCTCATATGTCTTTATCATGCTGTTTCATTTGGGATTGTTACATCAATCACTACATCCTCATTCGTCTGTCTGTCCACCACTCATGTGTACACCTGTATTGATTTTTAAAAGCAAAGCAAAGTAAAAATTGTATTTATTTTATACATGACTATCTAAATAATGCCAGTGTAGGTACAGGTGTGCAATATATTTATCCATTCATTATCTATACACCTTAGCCTATTAAAGTTAAATGGTCTGCACTTATATAGTGCTTTTGTACCTGTTGGTTATCAAAGTGCTTTACACTGCTTCTTATTTACCCACTCACAAACCGATGGGGGAGCTGCTATGCAGCTGGCCAACACTCATCGGAAGCAACTACGCTGGGTTTCAGTGTCTTGCTCAAGGTCACTTTGACATGTGACCGGAGGAGCTGGGGATCGAATTAACAATTGCAGAATTGGTGGAAGACTTTTTTTAGACACTAGGTAACCTAAGGCCACCCATCTGCCCTTATGAAAAATATAGAGTAATATAGTTTAATATCAATACGTATTTTTATGGGCTTTTGAATATTCCTCAACAAATTTAGCATTTTAAAATAGAAAATTGTGAAAAAATACATACTTGATATAGTTCAAAACTTAAATATAGTTATTTCAATTTAAAAACTGACTCGGGAAGCTGTTGCTGGTTACAGTATATTTCTGTAGTACAAATTTTTAATCAGAGGTTTAAATCTGTCAAATATGTCTTGTTTCTCTCTTGCTTCTGCTAGCTGCTCTGGGTCCTCCATCTAAAGTGCACCTTGCGCATGCTGGAGGTGACCTGGATGTTAACATCTCAGACCCTCTGAGTAGTACTGACTCCAGTATGAAGGAACTCATTTCCATGTTGTACTACAACATCCTCTATTGGGAGAACTCTGCAGACCCTCAGGTAGTTAATGCACACTGATCATTTTAACAAACACTAAGCCAAAGTATAAAATTTTGTTCTAGAATAACCTCAATCAAATCAAATCACACTGTCATTGAACAGCCTTTTTACTGGTTACTGCTTTCCTTTACAAAAATGACTGTTTCAGTAAGGTCATTTGTTATTTGACAACTTTATCACACAGATGTTTCATTCAAAATCAGCAAGACATATACACACAGAGAGGTTACAGCAGTAGAAATTACCCAGTAGTTTCTCCTGCTCACTTCCTATTTTGTCTTCAGCCCCTAAAGACACTTTCAGATCACAGTAGCCATAATTTCAAACAAATAATGAGCCATGTTACCACAGCACCTGGTTTCTGTTATGTACCGAATTGTACTCAGTTGTCAGCTCTGATGTGTGCCCTATTTACTTAAGAAAGGTGTTTCCTGTCTGTGCTACAAGGTGGCTGAATCTAAAATAAGAATGAGTATAAGGTTTTGTGTGGTGCCAGTATTTCCTGCCAGCTGTCTTTATATCAAACACCAGGAACGTTTAGCTGAAAACTGGTTTGACAAGGAAGGAGGTTGCTGTAGTATGTCCTAAAATAACCCCTAATTGCAGAAAGCAAGCACACCTGACAACATTTTAGTTTCATTCTGTCATCAGTTTAAGTCAGAGCCAAAAAGACCTGCTGTTCAATACTTTAATCAACTTTATTCAGTTCAGTTCAACTTTATTTATGTAGCGCCAATTCACAACAAAGTCATCTCAAGGCACTTTACATAATAAAGTCAAGACTATACAGACATTTAGAGAAAACCCAACAAATCCCCCTCGAGCAGCTATAGGCAACAGTGGAGAGGAAAAAGCCCCTTTACCGGAAGAGAAGTACAACAGCGGGAGAAAGAAGACACAGAATTAATGTCATACAGTGGTGACATATAAACGGGGGCTGACAGAGGCCTAGTCTTAAAAGAGAGGGTGTCTGCTTCCCGAATCTGAACTGGGAGCTGGTTCCACAGGAGAGGAGCTTGATAGCTAAAGGCTTTGCCTCCCATTCTACTGTTGGAAATTCTGGGAACCACAAGTAGGCCTGCATTCTGAGACCCAAGTGGTCTATTAGGATGATATGGTAAAAGGAGATCTTTTAGATATGATGGAGCTTGACCATTTGGAGCTTTATAGGTAAGAAGAAGGGTTTTAAATTCTATTCTACATTTAATGTGAAGCTAATGAAGGTGAAATATGATCTCTTACCAATCCCTGTCAGTAATCTTGCTGCAGAATTTTGGATTAATTGAAGGCTTTTTAGAGAGTTACTGGGGCAGCCTGAAAGTAGAGAATTACAGTAGTCCAATCTAGAAGTAACAAATGCATGAACCAGTTTTTCAGCATCGCTTTGAGACAGAATTTAGGCAACGTTCCGTAGATGGAAGAAGGGGGGTTTTAGAGATTTGTTTTATGTGTGAGGTAAATGACAAATCCTGGTCAAAAATGACTCCGAGATTCCTTGCAGTAGTACTGCAGCTTGAGCGACTGCCAGACAAGCGTGACTCTGTTATACTAAAAATCATTAATTGCACTAAAGCTTATTTTAATAAGTATAAATAGTAGTTGGCTGTGTTTTGCATAGTAATAATAATACTGTTGCACAACTGTATTTCATTGTTTAATGTCAGGGATTGCAAAATGTAGAAAGGGAGAAAATCGCAAAGAGAAAGTAAAGCCTAGAGAAAACAATAGTGTCTAAAGTTTAGGATCAGTTCAATCCTTCATACTGTGTAAAGCTTAACTAACAAGCCACAGTATTACAACTTCAGTCCTTTAGTATGAGCAGAAAGCTTTCAGAGAGTGAAAGTGATACAAGGTAACATTAAAAAGCATTTTTTGTACATAATTATAATTGCTTGTTAAGATGACGTTAGTAAAGAACATACTTGATAATCCGCCAGTGGACCAGTCACACACCCTTTATGATTCAGTGCAGATTCCAGTTGCAAAAAGCAGCAGGCAGTACCCTCAGCCATGGTTTAGTGGCTTAAGTTCTCATAGTGATAGGAGGTGGACCCTAAATAACAACTCATCAGAAGTTGCTCCAACAACTAACCCACGGCCTCCACATTTAGTCCTAATATCACGTCCTAATAGACTTCACATCTGTGATCCAAACTTTGACTAACTGTAGTCAAAGTGGACAAATGAGCCATTTAACATAAATATGTGAAATTAAATAATTAGGTTGAAATTATGTTTTTTACGCATTCTCAGATCCAGAGTGTGAGCAAGAGTGCTAACCTGGTTACTTTGCCAAACCTAAAGTCCTGGACTTTGTACTGCGTGAAGGTCCAGTCACGGTATGACTTCTACAACAAGAGCAGCAGCTTCACTTCACCCCTGTGCATGCAGACCGAAGGTAATTCGGGTTTTATGACACACTGAGCCAAGATTTCCATTTGACTTGAAAAGGTGACAACATTGGATGAACTTTCTAGAGTAACTTAGCATATGTACCGGTGGAGTTATCACTGGGTCCTTAGTTGTTACCTACATGTTGCTGAGTCTTAATTTTTTTGAAGTGTACATGTAACACGTAAGCATTTAAATCCTCTATGAATTTGAATGATTGCATTGAACAACAAGACACATACTGTCCCCTCAAAATATGAATGTGATTTACTTATTTATTGAAAAAAAATATTAGCTCCACTATTATTACTCCTTTTAAAATGTGGATCATCTGATTGAAACACAGATTATGAAAGGAATACATAGAAATATGTAAATGGTTGCTTAACTTTTAACACTTTTTACAGAAAATTCTTCAACAACTTATTCAACAATGCATAATTTTTTAAGCAGGTAAAAATTATCAAAAGATGTACTTTAACTGTGTTTCTGCATGTGTGCTTACTTTCTATCAGGTGTTTCTCCGTGGTGGCAGATCTTTTTGTTCTTCCTGGGTTCTCTGATCTTGTGCTTTCTGGTGATACTGCTCTCACTCTACAGCTCCTTTTGGTGCTACAAGACCATCAAGAAAACGTTCTTCCCCTCCATCCAGCTGCCGTCACTTCTCAAGAAGGTATACAGCCACAGCTTAATACAGTTCGTCAAATTAGTTTGGATGGTTGCAGACACGGCCATATCGAGTGTGTGTATTTACGTGCGTGAAGCGTGAAAGACATGTTTACTAAGAAAGACAAGTAATCAGGTCACTTTCATTTTCACAATACATATTGTAAGTATTTCTGTATCCTCCAAACGTGTATATATTTATATCTAGAACAACGTGTCATCAGGGTGTCTGTGATGTCATTTGTTTCAGGACCTTGACCATGACTCTGACATTCCCTACCTCCTCCCCCGGGATGCAGAATCAGAGTTGCTGTGTGCTAAGGTGACAGTTTGTGCACGATCAACAATATTAGAAATTCACAACCCTATTCCTGAGACCCTGCTGGTGTCCCCATCAGACCTGGCACCAGACAGCAGGTGTGTTATAAATTTGGTTTTACCGTAACATTATCTTCATGTGCATTTAATAACATGCTCATTAACTTTTCAGGGGCTTCCGTTTTAGATAATTTGCTGTGTGTATGTACTGCATATAGCTTATAAAATAAAACAACACCGAAGAAGAATCACTAAATGGATAAAAGTACTTTATCTTGATGTTCCCAGCAGACACAATCGTCAGGACAGCAGCAGCAGTGGAGACTCAGGAGTTTACTCTACAGGCTCCAACATGCAGCAATCCAACAGCAGTCACTCCTGCAAAGGTGACATGGACTTGCAAGGGAGCCATTTTAACCTGAAGGAGGTGAAGATGCAGGAAATTGTGCTGGAGTCTAAGAGTCCATTTATGATCGCAGATAAGGCCATTGTGGACTTGTGTGTCTGAAAAGAAAAGGGTAAAGTGAGGATGATGTTGAGGAAGACAAAGGTGTTTGTGGAAAATGTACTGTGTGCCTTTTCTCCAGCTGTCACTGTGAATTGTCACTGTCTGTTATTTAAAAGTGTTGGAAAAAATTACTAAAAAAAAACAAAACAAGATCACAATTGTTGCACTTACACCAGCAACTTATTGGGACTTTGACTTCCCAGGTAAAAGGGAGTATGCTACAGGACAAACCACTTGTGAAATGAAATTTATAACTCTTCAAAAATGCTTTTCATGATACAGATGTGACTACATAGAAAAAACTTCTGTACATTTCCTTCACCTTTTCTAACAGCCACTGTCTTTAACCTGTTTATTTTTATATGGGCCTGCTCTAATCTTTTTTGATGGGGCTGTGTGGCAGTCTGCATAAATTCATGTTTGTGTTCTTCCTTTTGCTGTTACATTGTTTTATTAGGAAAGCACATGGGACATAAATCATAGACATAGATTACACAGACCCAGAAGAAAGCTGCCCTGAGTGACCTGATTAGGTCAAAAAGTACTTGGACATGACCAGATTTATGTTCCTTAGTTAAACTTTTTTTTTTGCCCTGTAAAGGCCACTTTACACAGCAGCAATGTTTCTTTGGGACCAGGAATCTTTTGAGTAACTTAGTTGTTCTCCCACAAAAGCTTTCGGTTTGGATGTAGCACCTAATCCACTCGCGTCACACAAGGCATGTTTGTTTTGCTTTCTTTGTAGCCTTAAAGTGATGGACCTATGATGAATTTAGGTTTTGTTGTCCATTTGTGTTTTAGGTCAACTCTGTGATGCTGTAGTCCGTATACCGATGTAAAAAACAACTGATGCTCATGCTTTTGATATCAGAAGGCAAATTTGTCCAGTATTCCCAGGGTTTTGGCCCAGTTAGGGAATTGCAGTGAGGAAATCACAATTTTATTAAAGGTACAATTACCCAATGGAAGGTTTTTAGACTTTATTTTAGTTGGGGGACGTTTTCATGTGTGTCTAAAACAGAATCATACAGGCTGTCTGTGTTTTAAAAGCTCTCAGATCTCATTACACAGTCACTGTGGTTACTTTCTAAATGCATGTCAAACTTTTATTATCAAAGTTATTGCTTCAGCTGTCAGTTCTGCAGTTAAGAGTGTAATGATTGTGTGTTATGAAAAATGTGACATGTGACTTGACACTTTAGCCATTGTTTAGCAGGCTGATAACTGAGAGCCAAAAACATTGAAAGGCCATGGTCATGGTGCCAAGCTTGTTGAGGGTCTGTGTCAGCAGTGTCCTTGTTCTGCACGAAACTAATGGAGGTGTCATAGCAATGAAAATGTTACTATCAAAAGGCCTCTTTTACGGAGTTGTACTGTAGTTTCACACATGCAACATTCAATGGGAGATTGTCAGAAGTGTCCCCACAGTACATCAAAGCTAGATGAAAGAAAGAAAGAAAGAAAGAAAGAAAGAAAGAAAGAAAGAAAGAAAGAAAGAAAGAAAGAAAGAAAGAAAGAAAGAAAGAAAGAAAGAAAGAAAGAAAGAAAGAAAGAAAGAAAGAAAGAAAGAAAGAAAGAAAGAAAGAAAGAAAGAAAGAAAGAAAGAAAGAAAGAAAGAAAGAAAGAAAGAAAGTCAACACGCCCATTCGTGTCACTTTAAATCCTCCAGCAATTGAGAACAGACTAGTGTGTGCTATCCACACACAGGCTCAGGCATATAATCCAGACTTTGTATTAGGGGGCTTGCAGGGTCAAGTCTGGGCAACCTCTGGACCATCTTACTTAGACATTTGTGTTCTCACATACACAGCATCCAGGCAAAGTCTGAGGAATGTCAGGAATCTAGGGCAGGTGTGAAAGTAGACACTTCCTGCTAGTGTTTTTCCATATCTGGACCTATATGTGACTTATATTGTTAGCACTGTGTTCAGACACAGAACAAGGGAAGTTGCTGAAAGGGATGACCTAGATGCTCAATTCAAAGGTTAACAAATTTGTCTGTAAATATAGTGTACTGAGTCAGGTAGTCCTGCTGACTGCTAGGTAAAGGTAAAAATGTAATGCCTTTTTTTATTTTATTTTATTAAGTCATGGAAGACATTCAAATTATATTCTGTGTAGAGAGGTAATCATTATTATAAAAACAAAATATGCCTTTTTGTGTCACTGAGAAACATTTTACCACAAATGTTTAAATGCTTGATTTTTCTAGTTATGATTCTTATAGAATCTTGGTGCCGTTTTACTTGTTTGTTCTAATGACTTATTTTATTTGTATCAAAGATATGAATTTTTGGTTTGTTTGTTTTTTTTCATTGGAGCTGTTTTTTTTTTTCCATGTCTACTCATTTAGTGAAAAAAAACTGTCACAGAGGATAGCTCTGGACTGGAAGTCAGTGATTCCTGTTAAGGTTTTACCTCATTTAATTATAGTAACCGCTGTTTGTGTTTCTTCACATTTAACTTAGGATGAACCTTTATAGTGAATAGATGGAAAATGTGGATGATTGTCGCTGCTCTCTGTAGTTTAACAGCTTTCATTACATTATCTGCTTTATAACCATCAACATCAGTTATGAGTCTGTAACAGCAGGCTACATGGGTGACATTTGGAGACATAAGACTGATGTAAATTGTTGGAAGAATGTTTTTAAATTCACCATTTTCACACCATGAAAGTGCACAGTTGACTTTACTTTGGCACGGTTCATCAACTAAATTTAACAAGCTTTCAGAACTTGTAGAAAACATGCTAGATGGGGTGCTTTGAAAGGTGCTGTATGAAATGATACATTTTTAAACTGTATCAACTGGATTTCCCCAAAGGTAATGCAGAAATACTGTGCAGCATTGACTCAATATGCTTCCCACCACTCATTGGATGGAACTGTATGTAAACATTTTGTGCAGTGCACTGGTAAAATTAGTTAATGCAAAGCATCTCTGTCATGTGATGTCTAGAGCTTCTACAGCATTTAATGGGCAATCATGAATACGCAATAAATCACCTCTAATACCAAACCTTGGTGTCTACATGAGTTACTTTTTGCATAGCTGTCATATACACGCACAAAGTGTTCACAGTTTAATGGTGGTGGTGCTGAAAATATTAATCTGCAGATTATTTATTGATTATTTTTTCTATAGCATTGTCATATGAAAGCAGTTCAGATAAATTGTTTTATTAAACATGAGGCCAAATCACCAGTCATCAGTCACAATTTGGGATGGATTATTTCTGGTTGTCAAGTCGTGAGTCTTAAGTGCGGCTAGATTCCAAGACTTAAGTCCCAGTCTGTGCCTGAGCGCCAGATCAGCTGATCGGATGCTATCATGGGAAAATGGAGCAGCACGTGTTGGAGATGTGTCCTGCCTCCAGGGATCCAGGCTCTGGGGGAGACATGCAGAGAGTGGTAACAGTCTCTACCTACTGGTAGGACATGCTCTGTCACACACTCTGCGATATGTTACCAGAGGAGCGGGGACTGATGGACGACTTCTCTGCCCAGACTGCTGATAGCGTAGGCAAACCGAAAGCAGTCTGCTTATCCTGATTATGAGTGCTGTTTCCTTTAAGGGCCGTTTCAGGAAGTCGCACACACAACTGTGACAAACTGTTCTCCCAAACATTTGTTGGACAATAGACACATGACGGTTCTTCCGACGGGTTTGTCCGGGAGCTCGTGGCAGCCGGTGACATGACCCTGTCTCTGGGTCTCTTCCTGCTCCTTCAACTCGCCGTCCGAGGTAAGTAGTTCTCAGCAGTCGTACGTCGTACGATTTCACGCTAAGCTAACGTTGGCCCAACCAAATAGGACTTCGACCAACACGTTTTTTTGTGGAAGCGCCTGTTAAGAACCAGCCTCACACTTCCAAACGTATTCCCTTTGTAGCGATTAAGTCGTGTCCTTTTAGTGGCTGATTTATAACCGAGACTCAATCTCTTAAAAATGTCGATGTTTGTCACGTGAGCTTAAAAGCGAAAGGAGCCGTGACTTCACGGCTGCCGGTGTTTCAAATTGGCTTCACCACCAAACTAACACAAATCCAGCTGCAGTGGAAACGGTGAGACACTTTCAGGATTTAGACAGGTTCTGCTCTTTAGTCGTTTACCAACCACTGTTAATTCATTTACACATACACACTTGAGGCCACTTGTGCTCACAATGATAGTGGAGAATCACCGGGCAGACACACATGTTGTACCGTAATACACGTGCTAAACTCTGGGATCCATTTAACTTTACATGCAACCCCACCGGTTTGACGTGTTTTTCTCTGTGTTTCGTACTGTGACTTTCTCTGGTTGTTACCCAAGTGGCAAAAAATATTAAACTAAATTAATTATTGTTTTTAATCTGCCACGACATCATTGCTGAGATGAAAGGTGATGTATAGACACTGTGACACCAATGTAGCGCCGGGACACACCGTGGCGGGGTGTGCGGCGTCCACTGTGGGTGGTGGAGCTTGGGCTAGCCTAGCCTAGCCTAACTGATGCAGCTAACTAGCGACTAGCTTGGGCACTAGCAGGCTAACCTAACCTGGAAGCTACCCAGGTGGAGGTGAGGTCCCTCGTGCCCCATACACTGCATGACACCAAGTGCTCCATGCTGGCGGACGGACAACCCAGCTGTCTCAATCTGGAGACAGTCAGCTTTCTTTAAAACACGAACAAGAACAAATGCACTGCACATAGGCTGGTCACTGTGGGGGTCACACCCACACACAGCACTTTCCCTCACGGTGCTGGCCAAAGCAAAGCCCAGAACCCATAATCCCTAGCGGCCCTGCCTCTGGCCCGCCAGCCGGGTCACTACACAGCCCCCACCTAAGAGGGTTAGTGTCCCCCACAACACTCAGTCCGGGCCCCATCAAGTCCCGCAGTGTCCCGGTGGCCATCTGGCACATGCAGGCCTCTCTGGTGACCCACCCCCACTGCAAGGCTCAGTCCTAAGTCCGTTATTGTCCCCGAAGGCACTGGGAGGGGCCGGCAGAGGGTTGTCCTCCTGAACAGTTATTCCCAAACTAATTTCCAACAAAAAGGGAATGTTCATGGCACCAGCCCTCTTGCGCCCACTCCTGTCGCACCCCAGTGCCCTCCATGGGTATCCCAACCAGGTACTGCTGCAGCTGCTCCCTACTGCAGAGCTTTCTGTCATAAGTCAGAGCTCCTGATCTTTCCACCCCTAAATCTCATGTCTACCCCCCCCCATTTTTCCTGCTAGCTGTTCTGGGCCCTCCAACCAAAGTGCACCCTGAATGGCAGCGCCACTCCACCAGCCTGCTAAGGCTGATGACCCCAACTCACGTCGCTCTAAATCCACGAGGGCAGCAACAATCTTAGCAATGCAGGCTGTGAGACTCCCGCGGCGTCTCTTTTGCCTCTCATGTCTCGCCCGGGCTGAAGAGCAGCAATCTTGCCGAAGCTGTTGCGGCTCCCATGGTGTCTCTGTGACTGGAGCTCTTGGGGTACGCTGGCTCTGGCTCTATCCCGTTGGTTCCTCCGGCAGCGCTGAAGCCATAGTCTCGAGCTGGGGAGCGCCCATTGAATTCAGCGGTGATAGCCTGGAGCTCTCCTGGTCCTCCGAAGACAGGTCTCCGTGCACCTGCAGAGCCTCCACGGCCAGATAGGTTGCTGTCCCCTGTCCACGTCATCCCCTGTGGAGAGCTGCCAGCTCCACCTGGGCAAGGTACAGCTGCAGTGAAGTCGGCTCGTTGTAGCAGGCCTCGGCTGAGACACTCTGGCACCATCAGGCTGGCATGGACCCCTTTTTTCATGCCCGTCCTCCTGCCTGTGTGGTACTCTGCTTTGCACGCCTGCCTGCTCGCTGTAGTTCCCCTGAATTCTGCGCCATGTCGTATTCTAGATGGCCCTAATCCCACTTCTGACAGCAATGTAGCGCCAGACACACCGTGGCGGGTGTGCACAGCAGCCAGTGTGGGTGGTGGAGCTTGAGCTACGCTAGCCTAGCCTAGCCTAGCTGGTGCAACTAACTAGCGGCTAGCTTGGGCCCTAGCAGGCTAACCTGATCCGGAAGCTACCCAGGTGGAGGTGAGGTCACATACACTGCACAACCCCGAGTGCTGGAGGACAGACAGCCCATGACGCAGCTCTTTTCATTTATGGCTCTCTCCAGCCAGCTTTATTTAAAACATGAACAAAAACAAACGCGCCACACATAGGAAGTCACAAAGATCAACAAACAAACATAATTTCTAAGATGATAGAACATAATCAGTCATGAACTTTTATATCATGTTTCAACGTGCTGTTCACAAGCAGCATCAGATCTCAGAAGAACTGCAATCAATCTGCTTTTCTGTCCTCTGAACCTAGCCTAATCTTGCCTCTGTATATTGAAAAATAATGAAATTGTCTGACAATGTCAGAGCTGCTGTCCACAAGCTGAAGCTCAGAAAAAAAAATTATTTAGACATCAAAGAAAATCTGCGTCAGAATGGGCACATACAATCTACCCTTTGGAGTGGCCCAGCAATTCTAGAATCCAAAATGTTTGACCTCTGTGGAAATAAGATCACATTTAATGAATTTGCAAACAGTGCCATTACTTTTTCTTGCTATTGAATAGGACAGTTGATGTATCAATTAACTAAACTGACTAATCATTTAAAAATTTTGCCATGACGTTTTACCTTATTTGTTTCAGCTGGAGCAGAGCTGGTCGCACCGCAGAATGTGACCTTGATCACCCTAAACACCAATTACACATTGAGCTGGGACTGGCACCAGAGTCCTGGAGAGAGTCATGCTGTCAACTTCACCGTACAATATATCGGGTAAGTCCCACTTACTGGTACATCACACACGAGGAAGGTAGACCAGCAGTGCTAACGCCTCGGATCAAATGACTTAGATGCAAAGCTTAGGTACTAATAGTTTTAAGCACTAATTCCTCCTTTAAAAACTGACAGTTTTCTTGAGTTGACTTTCTTGTATATTGGCGCTACATAAAGCAAGTTGAATTGAATTGAAAAACTTGAATATGTTCAGATCTGATGAAATATCTGTGTAATGTTTGCAAAGCTACATAAAATTTAGATCGTTTTTAACAAAGTAATGCCTAAGCCTTTAGAAAGTAATAAGTAAGCACCTTTAAATTTAGGAGGTCTGCTTAAACACATACTAATTACCATCAACAACTTCTCAAAAACGTGTCTTTTTTTTTTCTCATTTCCCCAGGAAGTACAAGCTGCAGTCCAAAAAGATTAAAAACTGGTCTACAGTGTGTGAAAAGACATCGCGCAAATCATGTGACCTCACACCACGTGAACTGCACTACTACTGCATCTACATGCTTCGTGTACAAGCCAATGCAAATGGTCGTCACTCGGACTGGGTAGAGAAGGAATTCTGCCCTGAGAAACATGGTGAGAGAAAGAGGAAGAATATAAATGTTCAAAAAGATATGCTTAGGCAGACAGAAGATAAAGGAGCACACGACTGACCAATCCGTAATACTGATAGGAAATTTAGCTTTGTGAGCGTATGGGCAATTACTGAGGAATTAAAAGCATAAATGATGAACCTCAGTCATAATAATACAAACATAATTACCCATCAACAACATATCTAAACTTAGTTATACAAAGGTTAACAGATGAATGTTTAATTATTCATAGCTTTGTGCTTCAGTCAAGTTTGAATTAATTTGCTCGTGACTGTAAAAAGTCAGTCTAAATGTGCATATCTTTTATTCATTTCCAGACTCCAACTACAACGTAACATTCTCAGAAGAAAGTGTGTGTTTAAGAAAGTTTTGGTCATCACTAATTTCCAATGATTGTTCTCAATTATTGTACGCATTCCATTTGTGCTTCAGCACAATCAAAAAATTCACATCAGTGAATGTTTGTCATTCTTGACAGTTTCCTTTTAAATCATTATTCAGTCCTGCCACTTTACATTTCGCAGACGCTTTTATCCAAAGCGACTTACAGAGTAATTTTGAGACATACATACACAGCCGACGTGATGGTGGTGATGGCTGCCATGCTTTCTGTCATAAGTCAGAGCTCCTGATCTTTCCACCCCTAAATCTCATGTCTACCCCCCATTTTTCCTGCTAGCTGTTCTGGGCCCTCCAACCAAAGTGCACCTTGCTCCTGCAGGGAATGACCTGGACATTTTTATCTCAGATCCTTTGACCAGTACCAACAAAAGCATGAAGGACAAAATGTCCGAGTTATACTACTACATCCTGTACTGGGAGAAATCTGCAGACACACAGGTAGGAAACACACCAAACACACTGATCTCTCTACCAAACACTAGGCCTTTGCACAGTACACCTGTTATGCTGCATTAAATGATGTCCCTCATTTAACCCTCAATAGTTGAACTACCCATTTATCTGTGTTTTTCCCTTTACATAAATTCCCCTTCTTGCCATTTGTAGAGAAGACATTTGTTTTTTGTGGCATATCAAGTTCAGTTGGATGCAAACGTTTTCACAAAGCTAATTCTTTGCACCAATGTAATTTTCATTGTTTCCTTTAACTTTTTTTACTCTTATGACTCCTGCCATAGTTTTTGAAAACTTTAGATTTTACCATAATGGAGAACATCAAAGGATGTTTACTATCAAACACTCATGTGACAGACACCAGGCATTAAGGGCTCTAAAGAAACCGTGTTCTGAAAGTGCAGCAGTCACAAATCCATAATCTACCATCCTTGCCTAATTTCCTAATTTCTGTTATGTATGTGTCGGTTATTGTTTTTGACTTGTCCTCATACATCTAGGAGAAGTGTTTCCCGTCTGTGCTACAAATTAACAGAATTCATCAGCTGCTTTTTTTTCTATTACAAGTCAAAAAAACTCTGAAGGAAGAAGTTATCTCTTTCTGTACTTATGAAAGGCTCAGCTTCTCTAGAATGTCCTTTATATATTCTTGATACTGATCTATTGCCAATTAACCACATTTATCATTAAAATATTTTTTTAAATTTTACATTTGTCTAGACTTTCTTCAAACAGGCTTGTAAAACTGAAAAATGTACATTGGCTGTTCTTCTCCTTTGAAAGTGAATTGATGTTCCTGTATTTAAGGTTGATTAACTTCCCTCCTTTCAAGTTAGTTTTATCAAACTGACCATAACAAACTTTTAAGAGACTGCACATAGGCCAGCCTATCCATTGTAGCTGGACATTTGAGTAGAAATTATCACAACATATCAGTTTGTACACTTAATGAATACTTATTTATGTGGTGGACATCTTTGTCAAAACAGATCTTTAGAATTGGAAACAGACCAGCCATCAGTTATCTCAACTTTGTCTCTTAACTGTAGTCTGTTGATTTATAAATATGTGTAACAAAATTTCAAAGTTTAAATTACATATTTCACACTTTCTCAGATCAGGACATTGAGCACCAGTGCCAACCTGGTGACTCTGCCAAACCTTAAGTCCTGGACTTGGTACTGTGTGAAGGTCCAGTCACGCTTTGAAAACAAGAGCAGCAGCTTTACTTTACCCCACTGTATGGAGACTAAAGGTAACATATTTCATATATAAGCTATGGACAATGTCCGCAGAAATCAGCCCCAGACATTGTCCTGAGTTGTTACACATGAAATGTGCAGCAGGGGATAGTGTGAGAAGGAAACATCGTAGTGGTCTGTTTGATTTAAGTGCGGGATCAGCATGCACACAAGACGCAGCATGATAGAAAACTATGGAAAACTGTTTAGTTTACTGCACATCTAAGCCAGGCACCAGAAAAAGTTGCTATATATATTTTTGTGTTTTATTTGACCTCTGATTGTCTTATTCTTAGGTTTTATTTTTAACTAAATTTAATTTGTTTTATTATTTTTCCATTGATTATAATCTTTAATTAGTTTTTACATTTAGACTTGTTTCCGCATTCTCTAATTTTCTTATACTAGTACTTCATTTACTCTACTTCATTTAGTGTGCCTTGTCAACTTTTCTCATTTGTTTTCAAATATTTTGTTTTCTTTATTATCATTATTTAGACTGTTTAGTTTTTGTGTTTTATTGTCGCTGTTTGATAGGCTTTTTCATTAACGTTTCAACCATCTGCACACAATCTGAAAGGGAGAAAGGTGCTATGTAATTAAAACTTGAGATTGTTTAAAATTTGCAGTGATTGTTGATGCAAAAACATGTTGATTTACATTTTGTGCCATTTTTGAATAAGAAGATCCAAATGTTTTCAGTCATGTGCTTACATACCTAAACAGGTAATACTCCATGGTGGCAGATCTTTTTGTACTTCGGGGGCTCTGTGGCAGCACTGCTCCTGCTCTACAGCTGCTTTTTGTGCTACAAGACCATCAAGGCAACATTCTACCCCTCCAATCAGCTGCCTCCACACCTGAAGAAGGTAAAAGCAACGGGCTAACACAGTTTGACTTGTCTGGACAGCAAAATTCTAAATCAGTCAACTGTACAGTTAAGCTGATGAGAGAACCTAGGCAGTACTGTTCCAAACAGCAATTGTAAAGCTGAAAGTTGGGTACACCCTTGTAAACCACACGTTTCGACCTGATTAGGCAATTTACATTTTTAAAATACAAACAACTCTTTTTCCTACTAGTTTTTTATATTCAGTTCTACAGCTGTGTCTCAATCAGTCTCTCTTTTGTCCCTTCTTTCAGTATCTTTGTCAATTTCCTGAATCCGATATTCCTCATCGTCTTACCTTGGATCCAGAATCAGAGCTCAGTGATAAGGTGACGGTTTGTGCAAAACCAACAAGCCTAGGAATCTATAACTCCCCTCTTGAGACTCCTCTGGTGCCCCCATCAGGCTTGGATTCGGAGAGAAGGTGTTTTATAATTTTAGTCTTACTTTTGTGTTTACAAAATATCAGTTTTTTAATAGAAACCTACTGCTTCCATTTTTCAATTCAATTATACTTTATTTATATAGCGCTAATTTACAACAAAGTCATCTCAAAGCACTTTACATAATAAAGTCAAGACTATACAAACATTTAGAGAAAACCCATCAAATCCCCCTTGAGCAGCTATAGGCAACAGTGGAGAGGAAAAACTCCTTTTAACAGAAGAAACCTCCAGCAGAACCAGGCTCAGTTTAGGAGGCCATCTGCCTTGACCGGCTGGGGTGAGTGGAAAGTGGAGAGAGAAAAGAACAGAGCAACAAAAGCAACAAAAAAACATTGGACAGGTTTGTAGGACCAGTAGCTGCGCATTGGAAGACCCACAGCTCCAAAGCCAGAGACACCTGATAAGGACAGAGAGAGGGAGACAGAGAGGGAGAAAGACGATTACGGGACGAAGAAGACACAGTGTTAATGTCATACAGTGGTGACATATAAGTGTGGACTGAGAGGAGGAACGTGTCTCGTGCAAGCAGACAGGACTAGAACCAACTATAAGCTTTATCAAAGAGGAAGGTTTTGAGCCTAGTCTTAAAAGTAGAGAGGGTGTCTGCTTCCCGAATCTAGACTGGGAGCTGGTTGCACAGGAGAGGAGCTTGATAGCTAATGGCTCTGCCTCCCATTCTGGGAACCACAAGTAGGCCTGCATTCCAAGACTGAAGTGGTCTATTAGGATGATCTGGTACTAGGAGATCTTTTAGGGATGATACAGCTTGACTGTTTAGAGCTTTATAGGTAAGACGAAGGGTTTTAAATTCTATTCTACATTTAATGGGAAGCCAATGGGAAGAAGCTAGAGAGGGCAAAATATGATCTCTCTTACCAATCCCAGTCATTAATGTTGCTGCAGCATTTTGGATTCATTGAAGGATTTTAGAGAGTTACTGGGGCAGCCTGAAAGTAGAGAATGACAGAATTAACTCTAGAAATAAGTAATGCATCTTGTTTATAAATGATTAGTTCTTTAGATGATAAAATTTTAACTTACAATTGTGGCTTACAAACTTGTATATCTAGAGACAAACTGTGTTTATTGACAGTAGTTTTCAAAGGTGTTCCTGAATCAAGTGCAGTGACTTCCACATGGCCGTGCCTGTGCTTTCTTCAGAATCTCTTAATGTTTTATTTGTCTTGATGTTGTGAGCTATAGATGTTGAAATCCTTTGACATCAAAATTTTACATTTAAAGAATGTTACTTTCAAGGCGTTGAAATGCATTTTCTCACCGAGTCATCAATACTGTCATAAACTTATGAAAGACTCATCCTCACTGGGATATCTCTGGAACGCCTTATAACTAATACATTCTTGTAGCCTTTTTTGCCTTTTTTTTTTTCACCCACCCCAACTTTTTTTCTAGATTTCTAGGTTCAAGTGTAAAAGTAATCAAATAGAATCATTCCGGTTTAATTCGCATTTTACACAGACTTTTCTATGTGACTTGTGTTAAGATATGTAAGTTCGAAAATATAACAACACTGCAGAAGAATCAGTAAATGAATAAATGTACTTTATCTTGATTGTTTCTAACAGACACACTCATCAGGACAGCAGCAGCAGTGGAGACTCGGGAGTTTACTTCATGGGGGGTGGTAAATAAAGGTATTGTGGACTTGAAAGAAAAGAGTTAAGTGAAAATGTTAAGTGTCTCTTATGAAAAAATAATGGATACTATAATTACTATAAAAACTAAACCACAAGCAACAGACTAGCACCATGGACTGTTACTCTGATTTTCAAGGTAAAAAGGTGTAACTATGCTGAAGCCAAAGCACTTTATCACAAAAAATTCTCCAAATAAATCACTGGAGTGCAGTATTTTTTATAAAACATAACATTAGTAGGGAACAATGGAATGAAGCCAGTTGTCTGTTTATTAGGTATAACTAACTCAACTGTGCTGTCTCAATAATAGCTTAATTTAACTGGTCTGTCTTGGTCTGGTCCTTCTTGCTCCTGTTTGTACAACGGTAGTTTCAGCTTTCTTAGAAGTGCAGCAAACAAATATTGTTTCACTATGATTATGGATTTAGCTATTAATAATGGAATAATTGAAAAGCTACCTCTTTAAGTCTTAACATTAAATAGAACACTTTTCATTTACATTTAGTCATTTGGCAGATGCTTTTATTCAATGTTCATCCTATGTTTAGATATTCTCAGAAATGTGTGTGTGTGGTTATTTTTCTGTTCCTTGTTTAATTATTTTCTATGTTCTTTTTCAGTTGCATATGATCTGTCACTTACCATGAGCATTTAAAATTTTTTCAAATGTATATTTCTCACAGAATCTTGGGGCCTTATTACTTTTACCTAGTGTATATTCTAAATACTTGTTTTATTTCTATCATATATTTTTTGCATTTTTTTAAAGATTACAAGCATAGAATGAATCTTTATTTGTAAAAGATTTTAAATAAAAAGGTGGAGGGTTGTCTCTGCTCTTTTTACCTGTAAAGTTTAATAAAAAGCTTTCATTACTGTATCTGCTTTATAACCCATACACCAGTGATGCTTAACTGACGGTGTAAAAGCTGGCTACGTGGGTGAAATTTGGAGGCAACAAGTGTATGAAGGAAACACATTACAGGAACAAACTAGACTGACTGACGTGATGCGGAGAGACTGTCAACATATTGTAAATTGACCATGAAATTTCAAAGACTATAAAAAGTGAACACTTGAATCTTCTTTGGCACACTTCATATATTAAATTTTATAAGCTTTCAGGTCTTTCAGAGCTTGTAGAAAACAGAATCACTGGGGTGTTTTATAATTCACTATAAATAAAAGTGTGTTATTAAAAGTCAGTCAATAGGATTTCACAAAAAGTAGTGCAGAAATACTGTGCAGCATTGCCTCAACATGTTTACCATCACGCATTATTGCAGTGTCAGATAAAACTATGTAAACGTGTTGTCAAGCAGTGCACTGGTAAAATTTGTTTGTGCAAAGCATCTCTGTCATGTGACATCTACAGCTTCTACAGTATTTATTGGACAATCATGAATACACAATAAATCACCTCTAATACCAAACCGTGGTGTCTACATGAGTTACCGTAATTTTGCGTAACTGTCATACACACACACAGTTTAATAGTTGTGGTACTGAAAATATTCATTCATCTGCAGATTATTTGAATGATATTTTGTCAATAACATGGCCACAGTTTTTTTTTTCTCAGTCTCTTCCCACAAGTAGCATAGACCTCAGAAAATGTACTAAATAGTTTGTGTGCGACACCTTACCTATAAACCAAGCTCAGGGTGGGCGGCCCTCTGCCTTGGTTGGGTTGGGGTGAGTGGAAAGTGGAGAGAGAAAAGAAAACATTGGGCAGGTTGGTGGGACCACAAGACACAGCTCCAAAGCCGGGGACACCTGAAGATAGGGACAGAGAGAGGGCAGAGGAAAACTACTGGAAAAAGAAGACACAGAATTAATGTCATACTGTGGTGACATATAAATGTGGGCTGAGAGGAGGAAAGTGTCTCAGTGAATCAGGGGTTGGTCTCCAAGCATCCTGTAGCAGCATGAGTATAACCAACTATAATCTTTATCGAAGAGGAAGGTTTTGAGCCTAGTATTAAAAGTAGAGAGGGTGTCTGCTTCTCGAATCTGGACTGGGAGTTGGTTCCACAGGAGAGGAGCTTGATAGCTAAAGGCTGCCTCCCATTCTGGGAACCACAAGTAGGCCTGGAATCCAAGACTGAAGTGGTCTATTAGGATGATCTGGTACTAGGAGATCTTTTAGGTATGATACCGCTTGACCGAGGGATCTATATTATACTCTTGTAGAGTTACTGCACATTGATGATCAATATCTGCACTTTGCTCCACAATGAGCGAGAGAAGGCAAGGAAGGTATAAACAGTTTGACAAAGCACTGGCATAATTGATACTGTGCTAACAAATCCCATGGTTGTGTCCCTCTCTCACGTTTGTGTGACCATGGTTACAAATCTCATGCTTAGGGCTTATGGTTGTTCATTTCAGTCAGTGCTCACTCTTCTCAGCCTGCTACTGCAAAGTTCTACAGCAGAAACTCAACAAACCTGCAGACATGGAGACAAAGTTCAGCTTGTGTTTAGAAAACCTCAGAAAGTGGAACTAATGTGATCTGACTCAGCTTCGCTCCCTATTCAACATTCGTCATGTTGTGGCAGAGGTGAAAGTTATCAGCTTCTTTCAAACGTTCACAGAAAACGTCTGAGCATCGTTGGCAGGCCTATCTGATGTTCCCCTATTATTGGTTATGGTGCCTTTAAGAGGCGTTTCAGGAAGTTGGCCCCGCCCAAAAAAAAATAAAAATAAAAAAACACAAGGAGAAGTGGCGTAACTTCCCAAATTATCGTCCATGTTTCGAGGAAGTGACACAGACTGATTGTGATGTTCTGGCGAAAAGCAGACGGATGATTGCTCCAGTCCAGGCGATTCTGTTCGGCGCCTGGTCGCAATGACGCTGCCACGATGCGTCTAATTGTCATCTGCATCCATCTTGTCGTTCAAGGTAAATTAGCTGTTAGGAGCCAAGTAGCTTTCGTTTTAGCCGACGTGAACTCACCGTTTAGCAAGTGTGTGTGTGTGTGAGAGAGAGAAGTGGAAGGGGAAGCTAAACCTGAGCAAGCTAACTGTGGCTAACACGCCAGGCCGCTGTTATTAGCGTTAACGACGCTGCGCACTTTTATTATTATGGAGACGTGTGCTAACCATTAGTTATTAACGCTCCGTAATCTGCAGGTTTTCCGTCTGTCATTTAATCTCCACCTCGTGTCGTTTCAGGGCTTTAGCAGCGTTACCAACACTAACAGTTTGAACTCCGTTTTAAAGCTGCACATTACGCAACATGTCACAGAAAACACCCTCGTCTTTTACTGTGAGGACATGAAATAACGCAGAAATACGACATTTGCGCCTTCCGTCTTCAACAAGACAAATGCGCATCCCAAAGTTCCCTGACACTTTTACATGTCAGTCACTTCTCTCATTTTAAATAAAAATAATAATAGAAAAAGACAGTGATGCTGGAGTGAGTTTAGGGGCATGAATTGTATTTGAACACATGACAACACAACAGTGTGATGCTGGAGTGGACGGTACGTGGTTAAAGCCTGTGCGCACAGAATGTGGTGGTGATTGAAACAGAACCAGACCTTTGCTAAAATGTTAAAGATGTTCTTCTCATTCACTTGTTCTGCTCCAGTACTATCTACAGCACAGCTGGCACCACCACAGAACGTCCATGTCCAGGGGGACCTGCTGACATGGACTCCTGCCACTGAGGACAGAGACGTCATCTACAATGTTCAGTACAAAGTGTGAGGCCTAGAGCTTTTGTATATTTTGCAAGGACTCTTGCTGAGGCAAAACCAGACGTTAAAAAACCTGTGGTAATAACAGGCATTGCATTTTTTTACATGGACATTTCATGAACACAACAATTAAATCAGAAAAGGATCTCACAGATTTATCAGTGGTAAAACTCATTGTTAGTTCAGCCCAAATATGTTTCATTCTTATAGTTGAAACAGAGGTTGTTGACAGATTTTGGACTCATGCAAATCCCTTGTTTCTGTTCCTTATCCTCAGCCTTTGGCAAGAGTGGAACGACTTACCATCCTGCATCGGCACAGCTTTGAATTACTGTAATGTGTCTTCCACCAAACGTAAGAACGGCTGTGTGAAGCTGCGTGTGCAAGCCAAGAGACATGAGCTGGATTCAACACAAGTTGAAGCCTGTAGCAGACAAGGTAAGAAGCCAAAATTGGGAGATGTGTCAGTCTGATTATGGTTTGTAACTTATGTTAGCAGTTGCTGCACTGGTCTCAGGGTTTTTCTGCATAGAGCATTGCCTCTGGAAAGGGTTCTGGAAGATTCACAATTTTGATGACACTTTTTTTAAGTTGAAAAGAAAACAAAAAAGACAACCTTATAAACATTTTGAATCAGAAAAAACCCAGATTCTGTTCTCCCCTTGTGTGGATTATATGAGAAGCACTGAATGTCTTTGTCATATAGTGAATATAGTACAAAGAAATGCAGAAATTTTTGAATTATGAAAATCAAAAAGTATGTGATATGACTGTTCTAACACCAATACAGGAAATGACTAATTTCAATCCAAGTGGTTGTCAAAGTGTTAACCATCATAAACCATTGTGTGAACCACATGATGTAAAGTGTCAAATGCTAAAGAAACCCACATTAAATTGTGCTAAATACATTTTTAGATTACGGTGAAAGTATTTTTCATTTATTTTGGGTTTGAAAGGTTGGTAGTTGTAATGCAAGGTGTCAGTTACAATGGTAACAAAGAGCAGGTGGTGTTGATTGTCCCTGGTGCCTATTTTATAACAGCATAGATGGAAAGTTCTAAATGTGTTTGATATGTCTGTAAAACGAGAAAAGTTGTATTTTTCACATAATTATCGATCCGTAACAGGCATATCCCATCTCATTCATTTTAAAAATGATGGCCAAAACTTTAGAACCACCTCTTCTTATAATGCCATCCAGTACAACACCTCTACCCACTTTGATAATAAACACAGATGGCGAAAGGTCAGAAAGGTGATAATTCTACTATTTCAACCTAAAAACTGAGAAATCGCCATTTTAAACTTTTGCACATGACTGTAAAAGCATTTCTGCCCATACTCCATTTTCCTCGTACACACTACAACACAGCCAGTGACAACAGAAATCGAAAGACATTTTTGGAAAGAGGAAGTGATGGCATGGCAGCTGCTGTTTAGTGTGTGTGTGAGAGAGAGAGAACCAGTGAATGTGAAGCAACATTGTAAAGCAATATGGCTAAAACAAGCCCCATATATTAAAAATAAAACAACCAAGACCCATTTCTTATTGAGCCTCGGCCAAAGCGTTGATAATTTTTGTCATTGGTTGTCTTACATTAAGCCAAAGCTGCTAATATTTGCATTAACAAGATGAGAGACCCACCAGTGATGTAATTTTCTATAAATATAAAGGAGCCTGCAGTCTGTCAAATGTGGTCGACGGTCATTTGTCCATGTCTACATCTGGGTGTTTGTTTCAAATTAAAGGATGAATGTATGAATCAGGTTCCATGCATAGAAAGGAGTGGTTAGTGTTTCAAGCACTAAACTGCACAGATGCGGATTTATAGAAAAGCCTTTTTATTTTCTGCATGTATTTGTTTCTCTGCTTCCAGGAGACACCTGTACCCCTGAAGTCCGTTTGACTGTACGGCCTGGCTCTCTCACTGTAAATTTGAGTAGGAACCATAGTTTGGCTCTCCACCATGGAGGCCATGCACAACACAGGGTTTACTATGGCAAGGAGGGAAAACCACTGGAGGTGAGAATCCTCATCAGTTTAGCTACAGGATTCAGTTTGTGCAGCTTTTGTTCTGTGAAAGCTGTACTAAGATGCTGCTGAAATGCTGGCTAGATGTGACAATCGCACCTTTCACACCAGCATTTTGTGGTCATTTTTATCAGTTCATTTCAATTCAATTCAACTTTATTTATATAGCGCCAATTTACAACAAGGTCATCTCAAGGCACTTTACATAATAAAGTCAAGACTATACAAACATTTAACGAAAACCCAACAAATCCCCCTTGAGCAGCTATAGACAACAGTGGAGAGGAAAAACTCCCTTTAACGGAAGAAACCTCCAACCTCATGTTCTTTCATAACGAAACAAAAGGGTAAATCACATCTGTTATTTTGGTTGCCAAGCAAAAAAGCGCTTGTCATGTGATGTGATGTTTTAATGTAAATAAGAATTTAAAGTTTTTACTTAGACCTGAGGCCAAAATTAAGACAAAAAGATAAAGTTTTAACCCATGTCTAGTGTAGTTGGGATCATTATTCCCAGTGTAAGTATAACTTCTACTGCTGTTCCCCATTACAGCCTTATGTGTACAAAGCATAATTGTTTGTAGAAGTACAATATTTATTAATATTTGCTGGTATCTGCTGTTTGACAGGATTCTGGATGTACTACTTCCTCTATGTCATTCCATAATCTGGAGCAAGGACAGCGTTACTGTGTAAAAATTGAGTATATTCTCTATTTTGAAGCTGTTGGACCAGAAAGCTGCATCCAATGTGTGGTCATCCCTGACTCAGGTAAGACCATGTGAACAGGTGCTGGAGCACTTAGCTACGTAACAAAAGGCCATTATTCGTATGTAACACATTTGTACCGTTGTTTGGGTTTTTTCAAGCTTGTCTTAGTTTAGGTTGAGTCTCATTTATTAAAACTTCCCTGCTTTTTTTTCTCTTTTTATTTATTTAAGATTCAGCAGAGGGGTAACATCTATAACCTATTGACTTGTGTTACAAAGTGAAAACCTTATTACTCTTTACTTGCCCCTTATCAGCTGTGGATAGTTGGTCATGTTACAGCCTTTGGACTTTTGCCTCATAGAATTCCCCTCTGAAAATTGCTTCACATTCTTGTAACAGTCTGCAAAGTGTAATTGTGTCCTTTATGGCTGGCCCTTAGCTACTGCCGGATCCTTTCAGAACTTTTTCACTTGCCGCCTACTTCTTGTCTCATAATGAGACAAATAAAAACAAACATCCATGTTGGCAAGAACATATTATGTGTTTCCTCAACCCCAAACTGCAAAGCTCCCTCTGGTATTGAAAATTACAACAGATTAGCTTCCAAAATAAAATAATATTTTGAATGCAGTTCTATCAAGAATAAAGAGTTAAATTTGTCTTAAATATTTTTAGATATATTTTTGCTGGAAACGAGGGCTGTATTAATGTATATTTCTTACCGCACCGGGTGAAAACATTCAGACACTGTAGAAAGAATGAAGCGTGTTTAATAAAAAAAAAAATATCCTCACGTGTGTCCTTCATGCTTGAATTAAAACCTTTTAATTGAATTAATTCCGTTTAATGGCTAAAAAGACTTGACGTTTAATTTTAGTGGGTAATCAGGGTGAATCTTCCCAACACAAGTTAATGAATTATAGATTGTTTGTTGTGTGCCCTAAATGGACTTAAAAGGAAAGAATTTTAGTAATTCTTCCAATATTAAAAGTGATATTTGCTCAAAAATTTGTAGCATCTTTTGATTTGTGATAAAGAGGGAAAAGAAGAAAGAAAAACTAAACATTTATAGAAACCATGACCCACCTGTCCCATTAATCTAGAAGTTTCCTAATGGTTTGTCCACAGCAGAGCTAAAGACACTACTGAACATTTGCAAGTTATTCGATTCTAGCATTATTGCCTGTGTCCTATACGCCAGAGCTTCTTTAAACTAGTGCCTGGAATGCGTTAATCTGAGACCTCAGGCGTGTTGTCGTAGTGTGTATTGGTAAAATGGAGCTCTGGCACTACAATTGTGTGCAAAAGTTAGTACTCCCTCTTTTAAAATGGCAAAAAGAATAAAACTAAGTTGTGTTTTTTGTCAACATAATATGTAATGCAAAATTAGCTATCATTTGTTTTTATATAAGAAATAAAATCAAACTTTTGCACTTAAATTATTTTCTATAATTTTTCAAAATACACATACCATTTTGTTACTACTGATGATGAAAGAACCCTTGCGCTAGCTGAATGTGCCATGTTATTATTTTAGGTTTAGGGTTAAGATTACATCCTGTTGCATGTAGTTGTACCATGCAGTGTGATCTTTGTTCTTCACCTGACCTGAATAGGCTGGTAAGGTGAGAATAGGGGGATGTGGATTTTGGTGTAGATGTATGAATTGCAAACAGATGATTTTGGAGATCCTCTTTCTATTGAGTAAAGCAGTTTCCACTTGAACATAGATGACGTCTTTCACACAAGTGGCTAGTTATGATCAAGAGGACAACCCTTTGTGATCAGGTCACGTAATAAAACAAAACCACCTTGGAGGTTTAATTTGGCTCTAACCAACCAAGAAGTCCAGTTGACATGACTTCACCCGGATTATGAGAACCATCGCAAATATAGCTTCTGTTAATACTGCGTTTGTCTGTTTACCTTCCATTTCCCAGAACACAGGTCAAACGTAACGGCAGCAATTGCAGGTGTGGTGGCTGTCCTTGTCCTGATCGCTCTAATAATACTGATAGCATACATCCTCATCTTCCACAAAAAGAGAATCAAGCAATTGCTGCAACCTCCACTGGAAATCCCAGCCCATGTGAGCATTAATGTCGTTGAACACACCACACAACCACTTAGTTACACCATGTATGCACTGTGTCAGACATTAAGGCTTACTGTGAGACATGATTAATTGACTGTACGCAGATCAGGATGCACCTTATAATTATGAGAAGAGTCAGGGTTGGACTGCGGTAGGTGGGATTTACCGAATTGGCATTTCACAAAAGCAGATCTGCTTTAAAAACAGCTGAGCACATTTATTAATGTTATTGATATAATTAGAAATACTTATCCTGTGTATCAAAAACTACTTTGTATTGTAAAAGTGTAACACACACACAGCTGTCAAGTTTCCATTGATGTTTTTAAAATACCAAATAATTATAATTGATTGGCCTCTCAACAGATTTTATCCACTGGGTCTGGGCACCATCTACTCTCCTCCTCAAGCCCTGCAGAATCCTTTGATATCCCAGATGTCGTGGAAGTCACAGTAAATTGAAAGCAGCTGCGGTGCCACCTTTTCTTCTGCGTTGTGGGGTTTGAGACAGTCTGCTACCTGCTGCCCTCACTTCCCCATATTCAGACCTGCTTTTCCCCGTGCCCTGGTTTTCTGCTGAGATGGAGTGAAACTTGAGAAATCTCAAGACCTTAAACTGCTGGGAGGAGAAACGTTGGAGAGAGCACTTACATTAATAACCATCAAAACTTGTGCATGCTTTTTTGCACAGCAGACGTTAAATATAAACACTTATGTCCACCGTTAGGAGGGTTACCGATAGGTTGGTAGTTGTTTTTTTTTTTTTTTGGCACTTTTAATAAGATTCAATGTCATTTTCAGGAGGACTTGTGTGACTAGTGTGTGTGTGTGTGTGTGTGTTTGTGTGTCCCACTATGACAACCCTGCACTTTGCCCTGTGGACCTACGCAGAGCCACAGTGGACATGAATTGGCTCATCTTAAACAGTTTAAACCAAATGCAGAATCCATGTGGCCTCACCCCCGGATTTTGGATTTGGACACTATTCATACTGTAGGTCCCTGTTTTGAGCAACAGTTACGTGAGATTTACACTAGGCCATTTGCTTGGCATGAAGTGCAACACTTCCCTTTTCTTACACTTAACAGTCGCATTTTTTCTTTATATGCAGCAAAAAAAAAAACTCATAGCATTAACTACTTTTATGGTTTCATATAAATTAACCTACACACACACTATATGTATGTATGTATGTATGTATGTATGCATGTACGTATGCATGCATGCTCAAAAAAATAAACTCCTATGGAATCAAACAGGGGGAATCATTAAAGTGTTTTTATAACTGAGGAACCATGATCTAATATTTTTTAAACAACTGTGAATCAAGTAAAGAACTCAAAGTCAAACCATCCCGTGAGACAAGCGGGATGTTGAAGATAAACCATTCTTGTTTTTGTGTGTCCCATCATTGGAGGTTTACGTGCCAATCTGGGCTGTTGTTACCCAGCGTCCTAAGCACACACTTCACTTCAGGCTTGGATCAGCTCATGTAACATTTCCTAAAAACCAGAGAAAAGGGGAACACTGTTACTGGGGCCTGAAACTAATAGCAGCTGTTAAATTGTTATTATTGAGAAACTGGAGTGATGTTTATTCCCCTTTTTGTCTTGAAAATGTTAAGTTCTTAAAAAATATCCCACAAGTTAGTGGGAGCCGAAGGTGATGTCTTCAGATGCAACTTTGTTTTTATAAGTTTGATATCTGCTTGAAAAATATCTTTAAATATATTTAAAATATCTTTAAAATAATCAAGCATCAAAATAATTTGATTAGTTTTGTGTGAATCACCTAAATGTTGAAGCTCTTGTTGATGCTCTGCAGTGTTGCTCTTGTACTAGACTTGCACGTGTTGTTTTTATGAGCACCAGCTGTATTGTCCGTTTCCAGCCAGCCAGTACTGATGATGACGATAATGTCGTTTAATGCCAAGATTTTTCTAAACACTGTATTTTTTAACTGGGTTTTATACTATGTGCTGATAGCCAAATTCACTAGCTTGGTCACTCAGGTTTTTTTGTTCTTTTTACAGATTTATCGTAACTCTCAGTTCTACATTCATTAAGTTCTGTTGTCACACACCTGTGCTAAAGTCTTAATGAGATGTATTTGAATGTTGTTTTTTAAGAGTCACTTGCTGTTACTTGAACATTAACCTGGTTACAAGGCTACATTAATTAGCATTAGTCGCTGCAGTAACAACAGCCAATATTTAGTAACTGTGTTTGTGGCATTTAAGAAATTGGCACACTAACATTTAATGCAAGGAGCATGAAGTGTTTGTTCTTTTCAACATTTGTTAATGGTTTAGGTGCTAAGTTGTGGCTTTGGTGACAGTATCTTTTTTTCTTTTTTTTGGGGGGGGGGTTAAATGACATCAATGAGGTTAAGGACCTAAGCCACATTTTAGGAGAAAACAATGGACAAGAAAGATAATACCCTTAAATAAAGTGTTTATGAAAAGGTTTTGCTTGTTGTTTATCTTCATATTATCATCAGAGAGATGAAGAAGAACCATAACTAATGCTGAATTATAATGTTTTTTTTTTATTATGTCATATATCGCTTAGAAGTTACAACATTTGACACTTTTTAACAGAAATATGCTCCAACATTTATGTTAATGGGCTGTTTTTGAGCGGTGAGGGAGAGCTGGGCAGAGCAGACAGGGCTGATTCCTGGAGTCTTACAGTATTTTAGGGCACACTAAGAAAACCATCACCGAGCATGCAGAAATGTCCATTGTCCTTTGCAGTGTGATCCTTATCGTTTTTGATAGTCAGACCCCCTGCCGTGGCCTTTTTGACACATTCAACTCGTTGGCAATGGATGGTCGGCAAAAGAGACCACTCCAATTGGCTGTTCAGCTTTGCATATCAGACTGAAGTAACAGTTAATAACATAAATGTTTAATAATAGTAAATAAGTGAAAATAATAGTTAATAAGTTGATAAAAAGTAATAACTGAAGGTTACAGAGTTCTTAAGTCTCACGTAAACAGGAAAGCAGGTTTTAGAAATTGGGGTAGGGAATTAGGAAAACCTGGTCTCCCCAGGTATATTTCTATTAGAGAATGCTGAGTACACTGCCATGTGTACATGTAGCCACGTTTCTAATCTACTTTCTCCAAATGCACATCTGAATAAAAGCAGGCTGCAGGCAGGAACATGCAACTGAGTGAACGAATGAATGAGGGGGACATTGTTAATTAATCTTATATATATAGTTTTTAATCTTTTGTGCCACTCACCTGTGGTAAGAGTGCGGTATGGTTTTAACATTTTCTTTTCCTCAAGTAAATAATACTGATTGCTCATTAGTGTACTGTGTTCATGCAGCTCGTGTTAGCCTAGAAATGGCTCGAATCCAAGTTTGCATCTTCTCCCTGGGCTTGTGTGAGTTTCCTGTTTGTTCTCCAGTTTCCTCCCACAGTCCAAAGACATGTCGTTAGATTCATTTGTGACTCTAAATTGCCTGTAGGTGTATGTCTGTGTATGTCTGCCTATATTGCTCCTGAAATAGACTGGAGACCTGTCCAGGGTGACCCCACTTCCTGCCTAATGACATCTGGGATAAGCTCTTGCCCCCCTGTGACCCTGAACAGGAAGAGTGGTTAAGAAAATGGATAGATGGCTGAAGAGTGTACTTCGACATGTTCAAATATTAGACACAAATATGAGCTTCATTTCACAATGTTGATTACTCAAAGATGCTTCTTATCTACCCATTCACACACCAATGGTGGATTAATGCAGGGTTCAGTGTCTTGCTCAAGGACACTGAACTTTGACATTGGACCAGAGGAGCCAGGGGATTGAACCAACAACTGTAGGATTGGTGGACAACTGCACTAGTGCATCCACTGTACCTTTTATAGAGGCTTAGATGTTAGTTTAAACTACATTTCCACAGGTATATGTCCAGTAGTCTGTGCAGCACAAATTCTTTAATATGGTTAGTACAGCAATTTGATTGCTTCGCAAGGTTTTCTCTATATTTAAAATGCTACTGAAAACATCCTGAATACCCAAATCTAACTACAGGACAATTTCTGGTATAAAACAATTACAAAGTACAAGAAGATTAAACAAGATATTTAAAAAAAACCCACCTCAGACAGAGGGACAGTGTCACACGATATCTGTCAAGCGAGGAGAGCTCTGTACAGAACCAGTGTTTGGGTTCTTTACATCCTGTGTGTAATTTGCTGTCATGTCACCCAACCCCGGATGTACAGTGTTACGAGAACTGTGATCTGGATAGAGGTGAGGAGTGAGCCAAACATCATCATGAAGCCGATGAACAGCCAGAGACGAGCTCCTGATAAGACAGAGTCATGTTAATCACTTTCATCAGCCTACTAGTCATCTGTGTCAGCTCTTTGACTATGAGCCAGTCAAACTGCAGATTTTCAGACTGCAGTTTGTACTGGGTTTGGCATTAAACGTTTTCAACAGCTTGTCTGAAACCCAAACTTAATGTCCAAAAGAGAAAATGTAGGCCTGTTAAAAGAGACACAAATTGAATGGGGATTTGGACAATCAATATATTTTATTACAACAATTACACAGATTAATAACATACAGATTAACAACAATTACACCATACATACCCGTTGTCTAAGTGGTTAACAAAACGAGCATTCAATATTTAGTCTGGAGGAATAAGATGATAAAAATGTTGCAGTTATGGAATGGAAAAATGGCATTAGAGACTATAAAGTAAACTGCATTGGTATGACCTTAAAATAAACAGTAATTTGTTTTAGAATGGCTACAATCATCTCATTTATGCAGTCATCTGATAAACTGGATAATAGCAGCAGGTGCCAGGTCCATCTAAGACAACATTTTTTCATCTGTTTTCCCACTTTGACATTCTTCTTTATCATCTGAGGGCATAGAACACGTCCATCCAGTAGATACTTCAAATTCTTCCCGAAAAATCACTTTACTTCTTTTTCTTATATCCCAGTAGTCTGTTAGCATAATCAGTATAGTAAAACATCGAAATCAAACATACTGACTGTTGAACAATTAGCAAAATCACATTTTACTACACGGACTTTGAAGGACAAGGCATCAGTTACAACTAATTGAAGCCAGGAAATAAAATTGGATTTTGAGTAATTATATTATTATTATATATTACTACTATTACTATTACTATATATTATTATTATTTTTATTATTTTTATTATTATTATTATTATTATTATTATTATTATTATTATTATTATTGTGAAAAAAACTGTTTTCCTGAGACACACAATAACAATCCTGTAATCATGATATATACTGAAATCTTGGACTAACACATCTATAATTTATTCACTTCCCAAAAGTTCAGTGTTTGATATCAAAGTGAGATTTTCAATGTCAAAAGAATCTTGTGTCATGTATTTTTCAGAATCAGATATCTGTTTATTGCCAGGCACAGTTAAGAACATTTAACAGTACTACGAATTTGTTTTGGTGTCACAAAACACAAAATCTACAGAAAGAAAAGTTAAAGTGCTGTACGTGTAAGGTAATGTACAGAACTAGTATAAAACAGTGAAAATAAAAATAAGAGGTAGTACAGCTTGGAGACGCACCTTAAAGTGACAACTACATGCTCTTAGCTTCATTTGAAGGGTCTTTAACTGTATATGTCTGCTTTTGGCTGCATAGCAGGAAGTGGACAAGGCCTTTTCAGAGCTGTTCTATTGAAATCACTGCTACTGTATGAGATAAGAGTGAATTAAAGAGAAAGTGAATTAAAACAATAAGGTTGACTGGACAGCCGAAGATTGACCTGAAATATACTGTAAAGCTCTCCAAAGGCAAGAGAAGGTCCCTCCTGTGGAAGTTATCCACTGTAAAGTCAGTGTCACAGTCAGTAAAACGGTGATCATGGCAACTTTGAGAAAAAACAAGAAAGTCCAGGTGACCTGATACAGACCACCGCCTCCTTCTTTCATGTTCCATATGCTAAATATGACACAAGAAAAAAAAAGTTATTGTTCCATTTTCATTTTGATTTCCTGCTTTGAACTATTTACTTTCGTGGTACAAGGGTTCACACTTGTTTCTCATCAATAGGTTTTCTGTCATAAAATCAGACAGACATACAAATTATGCACATACAAATACGCACAAAAAAACACACAAAACACACTCTACTGTGGCTTTCTGGATGAGCCTGTAATTCACTCAGTCTCATTAGCCTCTCACTCTGGTTACTTTTGGGGACTGGACTGTAGGGCTGCTTTATTATGTCAAAATTATAAATAATGATTATTTGGTTTATAATTAAGAATATTATTTTTTTTGACTCAATTACAGAAATTACTCACACCTTTCTGCCAAGATGTCCACGCTGCACCAAAATCTTGTCATTATTAGACTTAACATTGAATACTTTATTGTTCAGATACAAGCCTACTTGGGTCCAAACCTGGACCAAAGCCCTTCATTGACTACTGACGTAAAGAACTGCCACAATAATTCATGGTTGTTGTCTTTCTTTTTTGGCTTCTTCTGTGGCAGTAAAACTGCTTGACTGTGTGACTGACTTAGCTAGCAGGTGAAACCATCTTGTGTAGAATCTTTGACTGAATTAAATGTGTTGCAGTCTCGCTGAGAGAAAGAGTATGGAATTTTACTGAGGGGTTAAAAGCACCACAGTAATAGAGAGGGATGCACTGAATTTATAACACAAGAGCATCCTTGCAAAAGAAAACGGGGCACAATAATGGTTTTATCTTGATTATTTTTTGTTTTCAGAATTGGTGGAACCCATAATGGTAACAGAACACAAAATTAGCTTATTAGCCAGATGGCACAGTGGACTGTGCCATTTCTCACATATGGCTACCAAACATCCAACAAAGACATTTCCTACTTACACTAAACAGGTTCCACAGTTTTACATTTTCTATCAGTGTTTAAGCTTCTGCAAACATAAAAGAAAACAAAACGACTCGTGTAACTGTAAGCATGATGTGCAAACACAAGAGTGATTTGCACAAAGATTTCTCACTTTCTGAAAGTTGCTTTTATGCTGCAGCAGATTTCCCAGTCCTCTGGACAGAGCCTAAACCCATTTCAAGATATCCTATTATAACAGAATCACAAAACTATTAATTGCCATTGTTCATTGGTTCACACTCTTCATGCATTGATTTTCTGTGTCAACATGTCTTTGCTTGGTAAGAAAGTCAAATGGCTTTTAGCGATCTAAGTCCCTGTGAAGAATTGTTTGTACCTTGCACCTCATAAGTTACTTTCGATAAATGCATCTACCAAATGACTATATGTAAATGTAAATGTAAATGTGAATCATAGCCAGATAGGCAGATAATAATGTGAAAGCATGCAAATGCAAAAGAGTATAACAGTTTTCTCATGGGGAGCCACAAAGTAACAGTATTTAAATGTATCAACAAAACCATGCAGGACATTTTTATCTCTTAAAGTAATTTTAGAGTCATTGCAGATATTATAATACAGTGTTATTGCAGTGCAGTTAGACAACCTCTGTTGTCCAAAAACTATTAGGCTTTGTGTTTTAAATGTGTAGCTACTGGCCCTCAACGTACCAAATGTGTTGTTTGTTACGTTTCGCAGCTCTTCTGTTCTTATCTCTCTCCACTGTCCACTCACTCCATCCAAGGCAGATGGCTGCACACCCTGAACCTGGTTACGTTAGAGGTCTCTTACATTTAAAGGAGGGTCTTCTTTCCAGTGTTGCCTAGTAACAGTTGAATCTAAAGTAACTATATGGTAATAAAATATTTAGTTTTGTTCTTACATGGAAGAAATTATAGGACATCCAGGCCATATTCTTAAAGTGTGACTAATTAATTCCCCCCTATGGTTCCATGGATGACTATAATTGGGTGTCATCTGCATAGCAACAGAAATTTATAGAGTCTTTACTAATAATGATGCTTAAAAGGAACATGTATTGAGTAAAAAGTACCTGTCGTAGAACCCTGTGGAACCCCTTTGAAATCTACTAGATAGATAAGATTTAAATAAACCTGAGGTTCTAATTCCCAATGACATGCTACAGTCTCTGTAGTAAAATATTATGGTCAGTGGTGTCAGAAGCACCACTAACATCTAACAGGATGAGTATGGAGACAGTCCTTTGTCTGAAAATAAGCGATAATTGTTGGTGACTTTCACAGATTCCTGCTTCTGTATTACATGTCTGATATACTTTAAGGTAAAGTGATGTAATCTTTTCCACGACAGGGAAATTTACATGTTACACAGCTCCCAGATATACAAGGCAGTAACAGCAATGAAAGCAAGAAGAGTAGTGCACTAACTAATTTAATGCAATGTGCAAAGTAATGTGCTAAAAATTAAAGTTAAATCAAAATCAATTTAGTATGTAAAAGTATAGAATCTAACTGCGGTCGGAATGAAAGACTTGCGGTAGCGCTCTGTCCTACACTGAGGGTGTATCAGTCGGCCACTGAAGGAGCTGCACAGAGCCTCCACTGTCTGGTGCAGCGGGTGAGAGGTGTTGTCCATGATGGATGTCAGTTTGGCCAACATCGTCCTCTCACCCACCTCCTCCACAGAGTCCAGTGGGCAGCCCAGGACAGAGCTGGCTCTCCTGACCAGCTTGTTTAGTCTGTTCATGTCCTGGTGGGTGCTGCCTGAACTCTAGCAGACCACAGCGTAGTACAGAGCTGAGGCCACCGCAGAGTCATAGAATGTCCTTAACATGGGCCTGCACACACCGAAGGACCCAAGAAGATGGAGGCGACTTTGACCCTTCTTGTAAAAAGCATTAGTGTTGTCAGTCCAGTCCAGTTTGTGTCCAGTGAACACCCAGGTACTTAAAGCTACCCACCCTCTCAATGTCGGAGCCCTGGATGTTCACTGGTATGAATTGTAGTGTCTTTCTCCGGAAGTCAATCACCATCTCCTTCGTCTTACTGGTGTTTAAGCACAGGTGGTTGATTTCACACCAGTTCACAAAGTCCATGATCACTGACCTGTACTCCAGCTCGTTCCCATCTGATATACAACCAACCATAGCTGAGTCATCAGAGAATTTCTGGATATGAAAACTGCTAGTGTTGTAGGTGAAGTCCGAGATGTACAGAGTGAAGAGGAACGGTGAGAGCGTCGTACCCTGAGGAGCCCCCGTGCTGCAGACCACCACCTCAGACAGTTCCGCAGCCTCACATACTGTGGCCTGTTGGTGAGGTGATCTGTTGTCCATGCAGTCAGTTGTCTATCCACTCCTGCCCCTTCCAGCTTCCCTCGCAGTAGTGCCGGCTGAATGGTATTAAAAGCACCGGAAAAGTCCAAAAACATGAACCCCACAGTGAGTCCGTGCATGGTTCAAGAAGGAAATGACAGCATCATCCACCTCGATAATTCGCCTGTAGGCAAACTGCAGAGGGTCTCGCACTGTGACCGCCATGGAGTGAAGGTGCCTGAGGATGAGCCTCTCCATGGTCTTCATCAGGTGGGAGGTCAAAGCTGCAGGTCTGTAGTGGTTTGGCTCCTTCACTTGAGTTGCCTTGGGAAGTGCAACCACACACTAAGTCTTCCACAGAACAGGGACCATCTCCACACTGAGGCTCAGGTTGAACATGTATGTGACCACCTCACAGGTGTAAGGGGGAGGAAGGTGGGCTGGTTGTTGAGTGGAGTGAAGATGGGGGGTGGGAAGAGGTGGAGGAGATTGGGGAATGGTGGTCACCAGACTGTAGACATGTGAGGAGGGGGCTGGGGGCTTGCTGAGGGGGTGGGGCTGGAGTTAAATCTGTTGAAAAACAGGTTTAACTTGTTGGCCCAGACTTGATCTTCATCAGCTGAGCCCCTGACTGTAGAGATGGGAAATACAAATCTTTTGACTGTTCTACACAAGGATCTATCTATGATGAACGTGTTAAGGATCTGATGAGTTTTCTTAGGTAGTTAAAATTTTCTTCGTTAAAAAAACTCAAAATCATTGCTGCTGAGAGTTAAAGAAAAAGTAGCTATCAACTGAGCTTTCATATGTTTGAAATACCTCATACAATTCACACAATTCACCCATGGCCCCTCCTGTTACTGATTTTGTGTTTGTTAGTTCAGTCATTCAGCCTTTTAGTGCTCTGCGCTAAAGTCCTCTGTCGGGTGTACAGTGCCTATAAAAAGTATTCATCCTTTTGTTGACAGAAATCAAAGGTAGTCAATAAAAGTTGGCAACTTTGACAAAACATCAGCTTACATGAGAAAGCTGATTGTATCTTTGTTACTTTGTTTCTATTAAACAAAATGACAAAATGTGTCATGAGAATGTTGGTTAGCCGTGAGCAAACACCGGCTAACCAACGTTAGACCCTTTTTGGTGACCAAGATATTTGGCTTCCAAATCTTAAACACTGCAAGAGGTTTCTGTTGAAGTTACTGAAACAAGGGATTGAAAACTTTCAAAGTATTTTATGAAACAGGTCTACAATACAGAATGTTTGGCACTTACATGAAAAATGCTATAGTGGAGAAAACGCTGCATGTGTGAAAGGCATGGTTCATATTCTCCTGGGATTGATAGATCACTGCTGTATCAATCATAATCCACCAGCCAGTGAAGAACTGAAAGAGGAGAACACATAGTTGAGATGAGAGGCAGTTACATTAAAGATGACTTGCCTTCATTGTAGCGTTTGGGCATAAAGGAAAAGACAGAATACAGGAAATATATAGATACATATTGATCAGCCACAATATTTACACCACCTGGTAGTTTTAATATAAAACAATATTATGGTTTTTCCTAGGGCTGAATGATAAGTCAGAAAAATTGAAGTGCATTCTCTTCAGAACAATGTTGGGATTGCAATTTAACATTTGAAGTTTTCAATCGATCGTGAGTGTGAATGTGTAGATAAGAAGCAGTGTAAAGCGCTTTGAGTACCAACAGGTAGAAAAGTGATGTATAAGTGCAGAACATTTACCATTTCTAGCTCTCCCTCTCATTTTCCCGACACCGAACTCCCCAGCTTTACTGCACACACTGGCATAGAATTTCTGTTTAGGTGTGTATGGGTGGGGTGAGGATGTCCCTACTGGTTGGGTCTGATACTTATACAGATAAGTAACAATAATAACACATCTTTTTTAACAAGTTATGTTATCATCAAATTCCTTTATGAACTCTACAGTGAGTGTTGCCCGTGACTCTCCATCGAAGATCCCAAGCCTGTGCTTTGTCTCTGTGTTCCCTCTTTGTTCATTTTCACAAAGTTTTTTGAAAATACTGGTTGCTTTCACATTCATTTTAGCAGGGAAAAAAGGAGGAATTTCCGTCCTCTCGTGTGGGCTCCTTCCAGACTGTCAGACAGTTATGGCATTCAGTGGTAATGGAGTTTAGTGTGAACCATCTGGTCTTTAAATGTCTTAGTCATCAGGTGTGTCCCCACTGCTATGTAAAGTGCCTGGAGATTACATTGTTGTGAATTGGCGCTTTGAATTGAAGTTGAATTGAACTGAATTACTGAAACACTGCCTGCCAGTGTCTCTCATCAGCTTAACTGTTTAGCTGTCCAGCAAGTCATACTTGAAGCACAACATTCTATTACTCATATCCGCACTCTGTGTTGGTAACTGTTAAGTCCTTCCTAGTATGGAAGTGTTTGTCTACTGAGATAAAGATAAGATAAAGTTGGTTTAACTTCATGAGGTGTTGGATGTGAGCTTGTCACAAGTAGAAAGAGCAATTAAATGTGTATACACATGCCACGATATCTTGTACATCACATGCATATTATACGATATCAACATTTTCCTTTAGAGTTTTGGTTGCCAATAGACTTTGCTCTCATTACATGAACACCATATAATCTCCTGATCAGTTGTGACATTTAGCTTGTGTATCTCATAAAGAATCTGTCTGAGGGAATAACCATTTCTCCTGCTGATGGGCAGGATGCACCGCTGCTATCTCTGAGAGGATAGAATCTTCTGTTCAAACATTCAGAGCTTACTCTGATAATGTCAAGGACAAGTTACTTCAGCAGTCTCTTAATGAAATTAATGAGCTGTTGTAAATTGGGGACTAGATCCTAATTTGAATACTACTCATATAACCCTCTCACAATGAAAAAATGTTAATAGTTAAAGATGACTGTACATTTTCTCCGGGAAGTGAGATTGATTTATGACGACAGCAATGAGTCACCATTTGTTACCCCATAGTTTTAAAGGGGCACTACGCACTAGAGTACACTCTGACTGTCACGTTCAAAGTTATTTTTAAAAAATGCGACACATAGAGGTAAGCAATGGCCGGTGTGGAGTCACAACTCACAGGGGTGTTGGTGACGCAGTGTAGCATGACAGTCGGACACAAAGACTCAGAATGAGAGATGTCACTAATGACCGTTTTATAAGAATCGTAATTATGGTTTTCAGCAATTACGTTATAGTCCAAAGCCATGATATGGGAGTAGCCGGGCTTCCCCTGAACTAAACTTAACTTCAAACTGACAAAAACAGCATAATTTGTGAGTGTAGTGACACTTTAAAGCATGAGCCTACTTTTGCTGTTTGTCTCGGGGTGTGTTGTGTTGAATCCATTTATAATCTGTTTTAGATCTGAGTGTTAGGCTTTGTTACATGAGATTACCTGCAGAAAAAACAATGGCTTGGCACAAACTTAACTAAGCCTAAGGGCTGTAGACAAGGAGCGGAGTGGATAGAGGAAGGCAGTGCCTCCACAAACAGGTCGCTTTGTCAAACGTCAGTGAGCAGGGCTCATCACACTAGGCTGGGTGTTAGCCATTTCAAGAGTGGCATTTTGCAAATCTCTTTGTGGACCCTGATAAATCCAAGTGAATGGTATTTCAGTGTTTACTTTCAGGTTCTAGCTTAAGGTTTTATTTACTGTAGACAGCAGAAACTCAGGGAGGTGGGCAACCAGAGACTGCATAATCCAGACTTTTTTCTGTGGTTGCCAAGTCAAATGCAGTGCAAGTCTATCACTAGAGAGTTCTTTGTCCACTCTGTGTCTACTTTGTCCTGTAGTCGTCTTTCTCCCTCTCTGTCTCCCTCTCTCTGTCCCTGTCCACAGGTGTCCCCGGATTTGGCGCTGTGTGTCCTCCAGTGTGCAGCTACTGGTCCTACTAACCTGCCCAATGTTTTGTTGTTGCTTTCGTTGCTCTGTTCTTTTCTCTCCCTTAACTTTCCAGTCACCCCAACCTGTCGAGGCAGATGGCCGCCCACCCTGAGCCTGGTTCTGCTGGAGAGAGTTTTTCCTCTTCACTGTTGCCTACAGCTGCTCAAGGGGGATTTGTTTATTTTCTCTAAATGTTTGTATAGTCTTGACTTTATTATGTAAAGTGCCTTGAGATGACTTTGTTGTAAATTGGCGTTATATAAATAAAGTTGAATTGAGGAGAATGATAACAAAATGTCAGACACTGCACTACAGACACTGGTGATAAAATTGAGCGGATAATAATCAATCAGTATTCACTTACCACAATTACATGTTTCGCGTAATAATAGTCAGAGCACAATAATAATTTTCTTTTTAAGCTGATTCAAACCAAGAACTTACATGTCATGTTTGAGCAAAGTAAGCGACTGTGGGCCACTGACGAAAATGGAAGAAACGCACACGGTGACACTGTAGTAGAACTGCTCGGAGCAGATGGGCTGGGTCAGGGCTGGTAGGGGAGGGCTCGTCTTGTTAAAGAGGAAGAACTGCAGTTAGTGCAAACACACACAGACACAAACAGCTTTGCTCCTCAAACACCACAAACACATCCTCTGGACGATGGTGTGACTGATCATCAATGGTGAGTCCTCCTAAGTTGTCTACGTTTGAATCAGTGAGGGTGATTTGACGGCACAGGGACAGGGAGGGGACATGGGTCTGTCTGTGTCAGATCTCTCGGCTTCATCTGTGTGCAGGAAGTGAAAAAACACACTCAGCCCGGCAGAGAGTCACAGTGACTCAGCATTTTTCTGAGTCCCACACGCAGAAAGCGGTTATTCAGATCTCCTGAGAAATATAAGTCGACTCTGAATTAATATAGGCTGAAACTGACAGAGTCAAAGAACAAAAAAAAGGGTTTTATCCTTTTTTATTCTTGTACTTTTGTGAATGTTATCTTAAAAGCTGAGATAATCTGGTATTTCAAAGCAGCTTTACTATCTTTTGGGGTTTTAGGCTGTATCTTTTTAGAATTCATCTTTTTAAACCTCCAAGTAAAACAGGCTTCACCTCACTGGACCTGTTTCCCGTCACCTTCTTCTTCTCAGGTTGTCTGTCAAATATAAAATCTGTGATTCGGTAAAACTTCTAAGCTACAAATATGTTCTACACATAGAACACACAATCTAACATCCTGCTGAGGATAACAATAAGTCTCCTGTACTTATGTTCAGCCTCGGTTAGTCTGCAACCTGCGTATTTCTCTGTGTTGTTGTCCTTTGATGAGTGGAGCCCGTTCACTGTCACGTTTAGCATTTGTGTTGTGACAGCAGAATAAACAATTTATCCAAATTAAAACAATTGTGGACCTTCAACTAACTTTAATGTGTAAATATAAGCTATATATAAGAAATGAAATGTGACAAGAATAGATTTGGATGTATCATATGGTGGCCTCCCTTCACATAGTTTGGTGTTGTTTTTCTAGCCTGCAGCTACGTGGTGCGGAGGATCCGGGCTGCAGTGAGAGGAGAGACCCGGTCAGAGAAAATAAGCACCCGAACATGTAGCCAGGCAAAAGGTGGGTTTAGTGCAAATGACTGAAGAGTCATTTCTAAAAACATGAATATGTTACCACAACACCTTCCATGGTGCCTTCAATTTCTCTGTGTGGTCTATCTGCAACACTTCTCCCTTTAAATGCATTACAGTAAAATGTGTAGAGCAAGTCCTAAATCCACCAAATGTGGTAACTGGGACAATAAAAATGACACTCTGGAAGGTTCACAACTCCAGTGTCTAGTCTTGTAAGACATTAAGCTTAGTTTTTGCTGTTTGCACAATGGAAAACCTCTTAAGATGAAATGAACACGAAACTTACTCGATGAGTAATCCATAAAAAAAGGAAGAACCTAAATATCTTATGCATGAAACATATAGATGTATAGTATTTAAGATATGCAGCATGTTGACATAGAAAATCCGAACTATGGTACAATAAACCACTGCTTTTCGAAGTGCATAATACTTATACTAATAAAATATATTTTGCTGGGTCCCAAACTGACCCAGACTATTCAATTCAATTTTCAATTCAACTTTATTTATATAGCGCCAGTTTACAACTAGGTCATCTCAAGGCACTTTACATAATAAAGTCAAGACTATACAAACATGTAGAGAAAACCCAACAAATCCCCCTTGAGCAGCTGTAGGCAACAGTGGAGAGGAAAAACTCTCTCCAGCAGAACCAGGCTCAGGGTGGGCGGCCATCTGCCTCGACAGGTTGGGGTGACTGGAAAGTTAAGGGAGAGAAAAGAACAGAGCAACGAAAGCAACAACAAAACATTGGGCAGGTTAATAGGACCAGTAGCTGCACACTGGAGGACACACAGCGCCAAAGCCGGAGACAACTGAAGACAGGGACAGAGAGAGGGAGACAGAGACAGAGAAAGACGACTACGGGACAAAGCAGACACAGAGTTAATGTCATACAGTGGTGACATATAAATGTGGGGTGAGAGGAGAGAATGAAGAGAAGAGGAAGTGGCACATTGCAGAGTCCCCCAGCACTCTAAGCATATAGCAGCAAAGAGGAAGGTTTTGAGCCTAGTCTTAAAAGTAGAGAGGGTGTCAGCTTCCCGACTCTGGACTGGGAGCTGGTTCCACAGGAGAGGAGCTTGATAGCTAAAGGCTCTGCCTCCCATTCTATTTTTGGAAATTCTGGGAACCACAAGTAGGCCTGCATTTTGGGACCAAAGTGGTCTATTAGGATGATATGTTACTAGGAGATCTTTTAAAAATGATGGTTGACCGTTTAAAGCTTTATAGGTAAGAAGAAGGGTTTTAAATTCTATTCTGCATTTGGTGAAAGGGAAGGTTAAATATGATCTCTCTCACCAATCCCAGTCAGTAATCTTGCTGCAGCATTTTGGATTAATTTGAGGCTTTTTAGAGAGTTACTGGGGCAGCCTGAAAGTAGAGAATTACAGTAGTCCAACCTAGAAGTAACAAATGCATGGACCAGTTTTTCAGCATCTCTTTGAGACAGGATACTCCTAATTTTGGCAATGTTTCTTAGGTGGAAGAAGGCTGTTCTAGAGATTTGTTTTATGTGTGAGGTAAATGACAAATCCTGGTCAATAATGATTCAGAGATTCCTTGCAGTACTACTGGGGGCAAGAGTCATGTCATCTAAAGTAGCGATATGTTTAGAAAACATGTTTCTTTGACTTTTAGGCCCAAATACGATAAATTCAGTTTTTTCTGAGTTTAGAAGAAGGAAATTATACGTCATCCAGTCCCTTATGTCTTTAAGACATGCTTGTAGTTTGAATGAGGACTTACTGATGATTCTAATTCTGTTGTATTTGTGGGGAGGATCTGGTGAATTTTATTTCTAATAGCTACGATTTTGTTTATGAAGAAGGTCATGAAGTCATTGCTTAAATTTGTTCACAGTGTTTTCAGATAAACACCTACTGAAGCAAAACTTTTTTCTAGCTGCTGTGTAGTCCAATAAACTAAAGTCAAATGTTATTAGGAAATGGTCAGAGAGAACAGAATTATGAGGAAATACTGTTAGTTTATCAATTTCAAAGCTGTATGCAAGGACAAGGTCTAGGGTGTGACTAAAACAATGAGTGGGTTCTTTTACATTTTGAGAGAAACCAATTGAATCTAATAATTAAGTAAATGCCATGTTGAGGGAGTTACTGTCAGCATCTACATGAATGTTAAAATGACGACTTTATCTGCACTAAGCACTAAGTCGAATAGAAAATCTGAGAATTCAGTCAAAAATTTAGAATAAGGGACTGGAGGACGGTACACAATAACAAATAGAAGTGGATTTTGAGTTTTCGAAGTTGGGTGTGAAAGTCTCAAAGACTCTCAAATGAGTTATAACTATGTTTAGGTCTAGGGTTTATTGGTAAGCTTGAGTGATAGATTGCTGCTACTCCTCCACCTCGGCCTGAGTTTCTAGGAACATGATAGTTAATATGACTTGGGGGGGGTCGACTCATTTAAACTAACATATTCTTCCTTCAGTGCCTGGCAACAGTGAAGAGATATTTCCTTGTTACTTGTTAAAAAGGCATAATCAAAATAAGCTTTCTGAATGTGTTACTGCATAAAGTAACTGATTGAGTTATTGTGTTATAATACTGCTTTACTATGAAAAGTAATATATATTAGCTAATGCCTGTTTATAACACAAGCAGCAGACACAGAGCAGCATTTGCATTTATTCCAAAATGTATTTGTGTTCACCAAAATGCACATCTGACTTGTTTACCAATTATGACTGTTATCTGTCTCCTATTGGATGCTAATCAGGTAGTTAACAATGACGGCTAAGGACAGCAAACAGACTGAAAATAGTAGAATTATCAGCCTTTAAAGCAAAACATGACTAAAACATGCTAATTAAGCCTGTAGAGACTGTCCTTTTCTAGTATCAGTAGTAGAGTAACACACTGATCCACAGCTCACATGAAACATTTTATTAGTGTAGCTAATGCTTTGTAGAAACCCAGTAATGCATTCGGCAAGAAAAAAGACATAGCCAATGACACCTTCAAACAATCCCATTACCCATGGATCAAATCAACTGTAATGTTCTGACAGCAGGTAAGAAATCAGCCCCTGTATACATAATGGCATATTTACTTTAGTATGCAATGTTGTGGTTCTCCCAGGAGTGACTAGATTCACAGAGCCAACAATGAGCAGAGCAGAGCAGCAGCACAGTGGAAAATACTTACAGTAGTTTTGTGTGTGCACTTGAGCCTATTCAGATTTGCATATGTATGCTTCGCAAATGTGATTTCATTGACTTGAACTGCTACCAGCAGCTGTTAGCCTGTGGAATTCATTGGCTGACTTTATTCACTGCCACTTATCAGCATGAAACTTGCCAACATTTGCAACTGCTTTATACAGAACTTTTGATGCAGCTTGGCTGATGTGACATGCTCAGCACGGCTGATCATTTATGTCATTTCGCCACATAATAATGCACCATTATGCCTGAGCATCAGGATGCTATAATAATTTCCCCACAAATAAATAAGCATCCTATGCAGGATGCTCAGGCAAGACATCCTAAAGCCCAGCTGGGTTTTCTACAGCAGGAATTTTGAAGAATCTAATTGGTAAACTCCAGCACCAATGATCAGACTCAGACCGGATTCTGATTTCATCTAGCAGATTTTAGCAGATATTATTACTGTTTCTTTGTATAGAAAATCAAAAGAAAATGTAAATAATTTATGTTTTCATCCAGTAATGTAATGTGGATAAATATTTTTAGTTGGTAATCGTCCAGCTGTGCGCCGTAAGAAGAGCAACAATGAGATGGTGCACTTTAGATGAGCACCACAGAATGCTGAAAGCATTTGTTGTTCTACTCATCATGAGAAGTAATGTTTTATTTTCAGATGTACTGTTAGTGCCAGATAGGAAGGACAGTTTTGTTATTTTATTCAAGTGCCTGTAAAGCTGTGGAAGCATTTGACAGTTTGTTGAAAACCGGGGCTGATGTTGGGATTCTGTCTTAGAGAGACTGAGGTGAAGATGTGAGAGAGACAGGCAGAGAAATGCTGTGACAGTGGAATCATCTAGTAGACAGGACAGACAAAGCTGTGTATCCTCAGCATAGCAATGAAAAGCTATGTGAGCAGACGAAAGGACATGTAGAAGAAAAGAAGATGGAGAACTGAGTCCTGCCAAAATACCTTGAAAACTTCACCCAGAAAGAAAAAGTGAGAAAGAAAAGATTCCAAGCCAGTGCTTATTCCCAAAACCCAATGACCTAATTAGAGTTTTGTAATCTTCCAGTTTATTATTTTGAAATAGATTTTAAAGGGCAAATCAATCTATTCCCCTGTCTCTGCATTCAACCGTTCTGTTTGTCTCTGCAGCAAAAAAGGAAACCAGCAGTATGACTGCTGAAGCAGCCTTACCTTATCAGCCAACAGAGACGGAGGCCGTTCTGCCAACGCAAGAGTGTAGATCCTGAAAATAAGCCGGGAGCTGGAGAGTAGAGGGGGAGCTCTGCTATTTCACTGCGATACACTGAAACACAATCACTTAAATAGAACCCAAACAAACTCCCACCTGCTTCCAGCTCTCGGTTTGCTTTGGTCCCTGTCCTTTGTGCAGTGACGGGAGCTGTCTGAGTTAGCAGAGAGAATGAAAGGCTGATCACCACTTCCCAGTAGGGGAACTGATCACTCTCGAAAAGATTTAAGATTCTGCTGATGAAGCTGTGTATCGTCATGTACATGTACCTGTTGTTTTTTTTTCTGTCACTGTAAGAAAAATATAATTATAAAGAGCTTATTTCCTGCATTGTGTGTGAGTCTGTGTGTCACAGTTTTTTTCATGTGTTCTCTGTGAGAATCACATCGTTCTGTCAGAACATGTATTGAGAGTTTCACCCCCCTATATTACTGTCCACCATTATTGTCCTACTTTTAAGGTGCTTTCACAGCATATGGGACGTACATGTGTGTACACTTCTTTATACATGTGCACTAAATTACAGTTCTCTACAGTAACCCAGAATGGTGGGGGACGTAAACAAGATTAGCTGGTAAAAAAGTTGACATTATATTGCAGAGAACTCTGGTTAATTTCCCAGAGCTCAATGATCATGGATCACTGATCACAGATGATAGACTTCTGTTTTGACACTAACGTTGTCTTGTTGCCTTGTCTTTCACCTCTGAAACAGCAACAAATCCACATTAAAATTCACATAGAGTAGCTGTCTGTTGGAGGAAAAAGCTGAGTATGATGATATGCGGTAAGCAGATGTACCCAAAGTGGAGCTCTGTGTTAAAATGCTGGTTCAAATGAATCTGAAGCTTTGCAACTACAGTACAATGCCGAAAAGAATCCTCTGAGTGGGGGTCTGAGGGGTAAATGGATGAACTTTTCGAATTAAAGACCATTACCAAGCAACAATTACACGTGGCCAAATATCGAAACAGTGTTTGAATGTTTGACATTTTTTTTGTTCATAAATTGATTGTTTACATGTTTAGAATTATGCCCAGAAAGCAGGCAAAGGGGTCAGTTTTTAGTGCTTTCTGCTCTAGTGTGGTGGACAGATTTGAGGGCTGGTGAAGTAAGGTTGGTATACAGATAGACAGGCAGAGTAGTGCTGAAGAAACTAGGTTTGATGAACAATGAATGTGTGGAATAAAATAGTTTCCTTCATGAGCAGGTGCAGAGCAGGTGATTAAGACTGGCGCACCCACTCAGACAAAACTGGTGTATAGTCACTCAATTGTCAAAGTTAATTAAAAAAATCACAGCTTTTACATCAGTAAAAACTTTCAAAAAGAATAAATTGTCTTCATGACTACAGGATCTGATATATAGAAGACTGGAATGGGGCTAATTAGGCTACAGCAGACAGAAAATCAGCTCTGTCTGCTGAGTAGCTGTTTACAACAAACTCTGATATACAGTATAAGGGAGCAAGGCAGGGTTCTTATTGGGTTGGAGCCAACCGAAGCTCAGCTTGGTCAAGGTCATCAGGCCTTCAGCAACTCCCACACTTTTGTCTTGACTGCAACTTTCAGACACCATCTCAGTAACCGCACACAAAAGTAAACTGTAGATCCTTCTGCTTGATTTGGTTAAATATCCGTGGCTTTACAAAGCAACAGCTTCTTTATGAGATGTGTGTCTCTGAATTCATAGAGGATTGATGCACCATGGCAGCGGTAACTTCAAGTATATACACCTTCTGTTGGAGACTTATTAACCTGAAGCGTTTTCTGCACAGCAAACTGGAAACTGAGTGACTGAACTCAGGCAATTTCTTTCAAAGCATTTATTTTATTTTATATTTTTTAAAGCAAACGTTCCTGTGAAGAATCCATGTTTTTGTTGTCTCTACTGTTTAGAGTGAGAACATAAGAGCATGTAATAATATGGTCACTGTTAAAAGTAAATACAAATGAGGTAGCAGATGGAAGCAGGGACAGTTCTAGAGGGTGGCCAGGGGGTAACAGCATCATGAGTCTTACTTGGGAAGCTCTTGTCTAGTGGCCCCAAAACAGCACTTCAGGCATGAGCTAGATGACTGAGAATCTTCATGGTGCATATTCCAGCAGCAGTGTGGATGGCTCATCACTTTTTTGTCTGTGGATGCCACTGTTTGTGTTAAGCTGTGCAGCCTCCTCTGCCTACTTACATGTCTGGAAACAAGGCCTTTTTTCACCTGTAACATTTAAATGCTGCAGTGTTTGAAATGCAATCATATAACAGTTTATGAAATACAACAAAGCTGAAAACAATTTATTTATAAGAGATACATAGACATCACATTGATTGTCACACTTTTACTTATAAGGAACTGGTACTACAATGTCGCACAGATCACAGACACACAGTCACACTGTGAAAATTCTAGCCTGTATCCAGCCATGTGACGCATGGGTCTATCTCTGTGTCCAAAAAGAATACAATTATGAAGAGAAGAATAAAAGTCTCTAAATCACCCCTAAAAAAAGGATTTAAAAAATTATTACAAGTTACAATATACAGGCTCCCACCCACATCAAATGTTAAATGCATACTACATACAAACAGAAAGAGTATACGTCTTCATAAATGTAGAATACTGCAGGAAAAATAAAAATGAATATTCGTCAAAATGAATACATTAGTCATTGTCCAATAAATAAATAAATAAAATACCTACAGTGCAGAATTAATAAGACAGGAGGAGCTGGTGAAGTTTGCCCCAGCTGGTTGTTGAGAATCACTGATCCGACCCCAAATCCACTAACAATAATTATACACAGGTGCACAAACAACACATGGAAGCAGCTCATGAAGCACAGACATTTAAACATTACTGAGAGCTGATTAATATTAATTTACCTATGGCATAATTTTCACCTTTCTCAAACAAATCTTCACCAGACTTTTGTTTACATTATTAACTGTTTATACCAACTTTCCTTAGTGTAGTACTTTGAGTATTTAAAGCATGTACTTCATTGAGTAAGAATGTATTTGTACGTGTGCTTTTTCATAATTTTTAACCTTCCCCTCTCCCCCTTTCCCACATATGGAAATGCTTGAATCAGTGAGATGCATCCAACTTTGCAAAGGGGTCTAGACAAGGCCGTAGGTCGGGAGAAACCTTATGAGAAATGTGTAGAAACACCCACCCATTAACTGTAACAACTTATTCTGTTCCTGCAGGAAACCCACGCAAACACAGGTGCAAACTCCATAGACAAAGGCTGCAAGCTAGATATAGATTTGAATAGGGGGTCTTCTAGAAGGCTAAACACTCCACCACATGGAATGTCCAACAAAGACCCAACAAAGCAAGAGTTAGAGTCTGGTTAGTAATTGTACTGAAATTTGTAATCACTATATAGTTTTAAAGCCTTAACCTAGGCAATCCAAACGTATGCACCAAAAAGGTTTGACAGCAGCTTGTAACAAGTTCTAAAATGAAAATTGAAAAAAAAAAAGAATCTGTATTCATCCGCTGTAATTTCTCACTTCTTAAGTTTAAACAGTCAGAAATGTCATTATTCTATTCTGTGTTTACCCTGTTTAAAATATTAAAACCACGTCTTAATATAGAGCACTCCAGTAAGACTCCATGACCCGCTATGACCTCAATAATATTAAAGTTACATGTTAATAATTCTGATGATGTTAATAACTGTAACAATAACTTGTTTGATCTGGAGTCTGGTGGATTGTAAACAAGTTTATCAAAGTTTCAGATTTTTGCAATATGTCATAAACTACAACAAAAAAAGCAACGACTTTTTACAAATCACAACCAAACAGGAACTACCATTTAAACACAAATGAGACCAAAAGAAGACTTCCCTAAACACATGTAATTCACAACAATGGTTGCAGCTTTGTTGTGCTGCAGGTCTACAACCTAAACCCTGCAGGTGGACAAATTCAATTAAGATCCTCTTTTACACTCCTGCTCTTTCATTTGTCTGCATTAGGCTTTATTTAAACTCTACCTTTGAAAAAAAGATTTAATTCAAACAGAACCAAAAGCAATAATATGATACATAGTTTATTTTCAGTAATTTGCCAACCACAATCTGCAACTTTTTATTTAATTTCATTTTTTAACATTTTTAACTACAAAAAAAGCATTACAGTTTTAAGCAAGTAACCTTAAAATAAAACTTAGACCGACACTGTTTGGGAATATAAGCAGTGACATGCAAAAAGAAGGAAGAAAGAAATCAACAATACATATGGCTTTAACCATTCATACAGGCATCTGCTATAAAGCACAATATGGGCCATGTCTCTCAGATATTGAGATATACTGGATGTTTTTGGGGTTTGCTTGTAATATCTCAAACAGTTCCTCTAATCGACTCTGTGCCTGATAGCTAATGTCTATCTTTAGTAAAAAAGATTAGCTCAGACAGCTTTGAAATCTAATGCCAAATAGTACTAAATGGTAAATGGTCTGCACTTACACAGCGCTTTTCTACCTGTTGGTACGCTTTACACCGCGTCTTCTCTACCCATTCACACACACATTCAGACACAGATATGGGAGCTGCTATGCAGCTGGCTGACGCTCATCAGGAGCAACTAAGTGGGGTTCAGTGTCTTGCTCAAGGACACATGTGATCAGAGGAGCCGGGGATCGAACCAACAACTGTGGGATTGGTGGACGACCGTCGCCTATTACTAGGCCTTAACACTGCTAAACATTCCGATATGTTTTACTGTTGAAAGAAAACCATTATTTAACTAAACATTACACAACTAAAATGTGTAAAACTTTTGTAAAGCTAAAAAAAATAATTCATATTGCCAATTCCCAAACTAATTTGATTTAGTTTATGCTAGCAAATGTTGATGAAGCACAAACTGCGAGGCCCGTCTCCTTTGTGGATGTCTGGTTCTAAGCAGTATTATGTAAAATTCCAACATATGCACAGTGCAGATGAGAGACAATCTGATTCAAGTCTTCTTTATACTGCAGAATATAATGAAGCATAAAAAGAATGCAAATACAGTTTAAACTTTTTTGTTTCTACTTTTTCCAGACAAAAATCAGCAGTTTTCACATTGCTTACGCACAGATTAATGGTCAGCAATAAGGTTACTGAACGTGGACGCATTTAAGAACAGAAAGTGGGACACTTGTAATATATTTGACAAAGGTTTGTGAACCCTGATTAGATGTAATGCAGTAACCTGCACAATGAGTGTGTTTATTTGGCCCCTGACACAAACTGAAACCATAAACTGAAATAACTAATTTTCATTTCATTTTACATCCTCTGTTGTCTTCACATGTTACTCTGCCCACTATAAAGAACTATAAAGGCTTTTTACAGGTTACTGCCTTGCCGATGAACAAAAATACACTTAGCTTACACAAAATGATAGTAAGTCAGTAAGAAATGATAAAAGTGTAGCTTGGAAAGCTACCAATTACTTAACACTGGAAGAAGCTTAGTACAGCAAAATTAGGGAGAAATGCAGTTGCTCAAGTTACTTAGAAAAAGCAGTTCAAGCACAAAATTATACTTTAATACAGCTACATGCCTGTGTTGACTTGGTCGTAAAAGTCCCTGTTTCTTCATAGGTCACACAATAACAAATAATAACCCCATTATTCTGGGGAAAGTGCACAGAGCATTGCACCATGTGAGATTACGCCTCTAATCACGTAGAGGTTTAGTTTCACAAAGTCATATTTTTTGCAAGGAAGCCAACAATCCCTCCTGGTTCCTGGAACAATCTAAAGCCCTAAAACCTTGTTCCTGACACCTTTAAAGGCCCAAAGTAGTTTTTAGTTTTAGCACTATGCAAATACTATCATCACGTTACTGCAATGTAGTTTGGTAGATAACACAAAGTTTGTTGCTGCTAAACACTGCACGGTTTTAGTCACTGTGTTTTTTACAAGTCTGTGCTTTACCATGCCAAAAACTTTAGGACTATAACTCTGCATAAAAAAGTAAAGTTATAACGACAGCCTATATTTTATTTTTTACTTCTCACAATAATCGTTTGTGGTTAAACTATTTCCAGGGGTTTCCTCTCTCCCTGTATGCAGAGCGGATGGAGGGAGGAGGGGATGAGACAAAACTCATACACCAGAGTTTTGGAAAACACGTCCTAATTTGTTTTTCTATGAACACATGGTTGCTGAACTGAAATGCAGTTTTACGTTCAGCCATTCTAAATATTTTTCCTCAGCCTTTATTTGTTTTAGCTGGTAGCTGCTATTTGCCATTTGGTCACTATTTGTAAACCATGTTTTATATTATAACAAAACAACACTTTCCTCACGACAAAGAAATCAATAGCACAAGGGAGTCAAGACCATATTATTTCTGAAGCTGGCACTGTCACGAGGTCTTAATAATGATGGTGTTTCTGCTAAGTGTCCGCTACATGAAGGAGTTGCTGATTAAGCAGGTTCGTATGCAGCTCTGTGGCTCAGCAGGGATCTGTGGCCTGCCATACTCCTGACCTCATGTGGTACATCTTGATATCAAATAGGCCTGATCATTTTGTTCCTCTGAGGGAACAGACTAAACTAATTAATTTGTTAGTCCAGAAATCAGGACAGAAATTGTCTGATGACACATCTGGCTTTCTAGTAATGGTGACTGGACCCTGAAATAGTGTGTTGTTTTAACACAGTCTGCATAAAGGGACTTTTAGTGGTCCCGTCAGAATTAGACTCCTCCAGTCCTTGAGTCAGTGGCGTGTGAAGAAATCCTGATTGTTTACACTGCCAGAAATCACCGGGTCACCAGAGAACAAGAGTGAGAGCAGCTGCTGCTGTTGACAAGCAGCAGCTTATGAGAGCTGTGCGTGACACAGTGTCTGGTAGAGTTACACATCTGCAGCAGACAGAAAGGCGGCACTGACTGAAGAATCAATTGCATTTAGCATCGTCAGCTGATGTTTTGACATGGCCAGAATTACACTGACAAACTCACACCAATTTTTTCTCCCATGTCTTGGGACCTCTCTGTTGCTGCTTGGCTTATCCACCTCACTACACTTGCTCCTCGATCTTGCTGGGCTCTACTTCCACAGCAGGAGCCACCTGCATGGGCTTGCAACATCCGGCACAGACATACTTGAGAAAGCAGAGGTAGGCACTGCCAGACATGATGACCGTGATGATGATGATGATGGTGGCACCAAAGGCTGGCGACACAGCATCTTCAAGGACAGACTTTAAACCTCCCATGCTCTCACCAGATCCTGCACTAAGTAGGCTCTCATCAGATTCACTAGCAGCCTGACCTAGAAACAGAGAGAAGGATGGAAGAAAATAAATCTCATAAATGGCATAAATGTCAAATTCTTTCTTTATGAATTCTTCTTTAAGTAGTTAGCTTAAGGTCTCATTCATAAAAACAATATTTACATGGATAAATGGCTGTGTACAGTTTCTTATGATACAAAAATATTCAAGGTGTGAAGGCCAGAGAAGCAGGAAGTTGGAAATGTCGAAGATGCAGAACTACTTTGGCTCCGTCATGACAGGCACCACTCTGCTAATTATCAATCTATCATCATTATGCATGTGTGTTCACAAGCAAATCATTGAATAACACAGAGGAACATGTGATTTTAAATTAATATACAAGCAATAAAGTCTCCACACTCAGTGGTAGTAGAGCAGAAGGCAATGCACGGGAGCCAGTTGTTAATTGTGTTTCCTCCAAAGTTTGTCTAGTGAAAATGTGATTTGCTATGGCTCAACTGTGAATATAGGCACCAAAACAAAGCAGCTTTTCTTTCACCAAGAAGAATATGATCATCTGCATGCTGTCCAATTCCAGCCTTTCATTGATTAGCATCCTCAGAACCTTTTTCCACATAGTAATGCATTCTTAAAATGGTCATATTAGAGGCACAGACACCCCAAAGGTGCCATAACTGTGAGATCTGAGAAAAAAATTCTCTGCATCACCACATAATGTTTATTATTAGCCTACACCAATCCATATACTTTATTCTCTAATTGTAAATCTAAATGGCAAAATAAACATCAATTTCTGAAAAACTGCAAAGAAAGAAGAGTCTGAGGGCACCAAATTAATGAGCCTCGGTAATCTGTCTCTTTGGAATCTCAGGCGTCATACTGAGCTCTGTCTTTTGTAGCACTCTATCATCTGCACACAATTGAATCATGGTGTACATGGTGGATGGTCATGCATAATCTTACTGTGCTCTCTGCATAACAAATTAACACTGGTACTGAGAAGAAAGACAGTCCAGGAGTTAAGAATAAAATAGACACTGGAATATGAAAATAGATAAAAATGACCTTTTTACAGTTACATTTAGCAGATGCTTTCATCCAAATCGACAAAGAAAGACACACCAGGAACAACTTTTAAGGTCCAGTGTCTTGCCAGGGTTCTGTGGTTCAGGGGTGCCCACTTTACCAACTGAGCTATTTGCCCCATAAGCCCCATATAGAACCACAGTGAAAATGTTTCTCATTATAATGAGAAAATAGAACTTAGTCTTCCAGAAAAAAAAATCTCTTTTTTTAACCCATTTTCACAAAATAATGACATTAAAAAAGAGAGAGTTGTCTCAGGGGCCATTCTCAGTGTCCCCAGAAGTCAGTTTCATCATAAAAGGACTTTCGTGGCCATTGCAGATGAGGACATTGAGATGCAGTTGAAAGACTGAGATAAAGTTTGGACCTTTAGTTGATGTTGCTTTTTGTTTGATAGGCCGAGCAAATCAGCAATCCAGGGAGTGATGCTGTGTTTATATTGTTTGGGGAAGAAATGAATGTCGCAAACAATTAAATGGCCTCACAAAATCTCCCTAACACTAAGCATGAAAAGAATTTGTGAAATTAATTTGTCCTTCTCCTGTTTTATCCTTATTGAGGCTATCATTTTGTCATCACATTTCTATGTAAGAACTGCACATATATAGAGTCTCCTCTCCATAAGTGTTGCTCTCTATAGAATTGGCCAATATGGGGGTATTTCCGATCCAGAAGCAAGCTGGCTGGCTGAAGAGACACTCTGCAGAAATAGAATACTTGTGAATGATAAAAAATATCCACGCTGCAGAGCTACACTTGCCTTGTTGTCTCACTTAAATAGGCAGCTGGTTCTGCTATGGAGTTAAAGTGAAATACAATTATGTTTAGCAAAAAAAAAATGATTGAATGAATGAAGATTGAATCCATTCTTTAGAGCAGAAGCGCCATGTTGAGCCACAAATTGCTATATATTTCTTCTCAAAACACATCTGCCAACACCAGCAACTTACACAAATTGATGTATCCTCTGTACCATCAGAAAGACAGGCTGGCCCTTTGAGCTTTGCTTCATATTGCATGATGAAGGCCATAGTGGGCCAGTGTGCCAACATCAATTTCCCACCGAACCTCTACTCAAAAAATCTGAGCCTCAGGAAAAATTTTCATATTTTTAGTCATATTAGCCACATAAGAGAACATACGAGTGAGGATGAGTGACAAAGCATGAACCAGCGAAGGTGAGATAGACAGGTCACCAAAAAGGCAGTGACAAAAGGAGAAAGAAAAACAAGCAGAAAGAACCACATGCCCAAACCAATCAGGCTGAGTGAAATAATAAGGCTACAACACAAAAACAGACTGAACTATAAAAAGGTAAATGTCCACTAGGTGGGCGGAATATTGTGACAACTACGAACTCGGCAGAGTTAATAAAGAAAATCACATATGGAGTAGGCAGAGTGAACGGGAGGCTAAATTCAGGGCTGTCAGAGTAACCAAAACTAGATAGTATGGGAGTACTGACTGAGTGAATCTAAAAACCTACAACCAAGAGTACAAAATGTGAAACAGAGTGAACCAGGAGATTGAACACAGGACAGACAGAATCTACACATGAAGACAGACGGAATGAACTAGAAGCCTAAACATAAAAAATTGGGGGAGTGAACAGAGGGGCTCAAAGTAGAACAAAGAGTAAACCGGAGATGGTCAAAGTGAGCAAAAGAACCAACGAGAAGGCAGACAGAGTGAATTAATAATCCAAATATAAAAAACAGTAGAGTAGGTAGAGGAACTAAACATGAGGCAGGAAGGGAGAAAAAAGGACACAAAAGCAGACCTCAGTCCAAAACAATCAGGACAAGACAACCAGAAGAGGTACACAGAGAGGGACCAAAGAACAGGGCGGAGCCAGGTGTGAGTGGGTGTGAGGCAGGCTGTTGGTTTGTTTACAAAGTCAGTAAACAAGCTGACATTGAGTAATTACATAGTGTTTTACTTGTCTGACAATAGTTTAATTAGTTGGGATGACTGTGGCGCAGTTGGTAGCGCGGTTGTCCACCAATCCTACACTTTGGATTGGTGGACAACCTGACGCCTGACAACAAGACACTGAACCCCGCTTAGTTGCTCCCGGTGAGCGTCGGCCAGCGGCATAGCAGCTCCCCCATCGGTGTATGAATGTGTGTGTGTTTGAGAGTGTGAATGGGTAGATAAGAATCAGTGTAAAGCACTTTGACTACCAACAGGTAGAAAAGCGCTATATAAGTGCTATGAATTAGCTGGATGTGAGCAGTCAAATAGCTTTGTATTGCCAGAACTTTCAGGTGATGATAACATTAAACTTACAGTAACATCTGCAGACCTGTCCAAGGGTTTTCTGAAATAGACAGATGTGCAGTCCACCTCTGGATTTAATGAGACATCACTGATGTCTCCATTACCTGTAAATGCATGATCAGCATGCACTGACTAGGTTCTGGTCTTTGAAACAACAGAAAGAAAAGAAAGGGAAAGGAATAATGAGATAACATGAAGTAAAGGTCACTAGACAGGAACACTGCGATTACATGAACTATGCTGTGATTAAATTGTCTTTGCTGCAGCAGTTGCTTTGCCACTGGAAGAAATCTTCCTCCTCTTTCCTCAACTTAACAAGGTGTCTGCAAACTGGAACACACACACGTTTGTAAAGCATTACTTGTGAGGACATTGCTTGACATAATACAATCGCTAGCCCCTTACCCTAACCTTAACCAAAACCTAATCCCAACCCTGACCCTAAAACCCAGTCTTGAGCCCTTTGAAGTTGTGTGGATCAGCCAACAATGGTATCCACAGAAGGCTGTAAAGACACACCCACATACACACAGCATTTTGTTTATAACAAAACTAAGCACTTTTTACAAAGAACTTGTTCACTAAGGCTTCTAAAGAATGCTTCCACAGCCAATTGTAGTGTAATTCATTGTGGTGAAATGTCAGAGTAAAAATAGTAACATAAACATTTGCCATCCAGCTTCAAATTCTCAATTCTTCCACTGTAAACTGAAATGTCAAAAACAAATGAGTTAAATAGGGTAAACGTGGTTTAAAAATACATTCTACTAACTTAAATATTATAAAGTTCTGAATCAACCTGAATTTCTAGATTTACTTAAACTATTTGTCAGATTAAGTAAAAGTACATTTAGTACACATAAGCACAAGAACTAGAGAATGAAACACAAATGGGATCTTAACCAAATGTACCAAATAAAACAGCAAACACTAACCACTAAAAAAAATATTGGTTGAGACACAATGGAAAATCAGAGACACTAAAAGGGAAAGTACAAGAGGAAGAGCCAAAACAGAGTACATGCATACAACCCGCAGGCAACTCCATGGTTGAAGGCAGCTAAAGGAAAGAGTCATAGTAAAAGAGGATGGTCGATGGTCCGGTGGGCAGCCTAAGTGAGGAAGCCTGTGGGGAAACTGAAGAGCCTTCTGATGATGCTGGAAACTAGTGAAGAGACCTAGGCACATCCAGGGCCTGGGTTGGAGGCTGACAGTATCAACAGAACCCTTTTGGGAGTCAGGCTAGAGGTCGGGCTGCCGGAGGCTGAAGCCCTTCGGGAGCAAACCCAGAGGCAGAAACAGGGACAGACAGGACATAAGCTGACCCAGGAACTGCTGTTCCTAAACAGGTGGGAAACAGGAACAGGCTGATTGGCTGATTTCAGAAGACGAGCGGTGAAAAGCTCAGGACCTTGTAAACTGTTTGCCAGCTTGGTAACAGAAACAGCCAGGAGGACAGCTGTCCAGGCTTGGTGTCGGGAGACTCAGAGACAGGACTACGACAGCACTGGCCGACCCAGAGGAAAGTGTCAGAACAGGAAGCCCACAGATCCAAGCCTCAAGAACAGATGGGAAATCAACCAAACCTGGGGCAGGAACAGGAACAGACAGCGTCGGACTACCCAGGAACAGATGCAAAAGTGTTCGCCAAACTAGGAACAAGTTCAGGAACAGGCAGGAAGTTTGTCAACCCAGAGAAAGATCTAAGAACAGGCATGGTGGCGGCCAATCCAGGGACAGGTTCAGGCAGGTAGTTAACTCCAAAGGAGCTTCGGAAACAGGCAAAATGCCAGCGGGTTTGAGAAATGAGGAGGTGTGGGGTGACTAAGGGACCAGAATCTGAAACACTGGCCATTGGCCAACAATGAAACAGTCAAGAAGTCCTGGACAAGAGGAGGTTGTGCCTGTTAAATCTCCCTTCTGAAAGTACTTAAGCTCACACAGGAGCAGGAACTCCTGACGTCTGGCTGGCTGTGTCCTAAGTCCAGTGGCATTAGCTAGCTGTGGCTCAGGGTTTGACTTGTCGGTCAAGACAGAAACTGGTCACTATTGCAGATATTAGAATGAGAGTTTTTAACAAGGATAGAGCTGGCTAACTAAGAAACTAAATAAGGCATGTGTACAATAACTGGGGGAGTTAAGTGAACTAAGGGGATCCAGAGGCAGGAGTAAACAATTACTGACACTGGGGGTGTTACCGGTAAATATAAGGAACACAATAAACCAAACCGCAGATCAAAAAGGGATAGGCAACAGAGTCCAAAAACAAGAGTCAGGCAGAGCCAGAAGGCTGGCAGTAGAATCAGGGACAAACGACAAGGATCTGTCAGGCAGCTTTGGCGAGAGCTGGGTCTGAATAGGCAGGGGAAAGGGTGTAAAAATTAGGACTGATGATGAGGGGTTCAGTTAAAAGAACTGATTTAACTGAAAACAGGTCTGAAACAGGAAGTGGAGCTAGAGAATAGGCAAGTTGACATCCAGATCATGACACTGTTACGGTTTATGGAGGAGGAAATATCACTGTATGGGTATGAAACACAGCTATCATTTTAATGTTGTTTTGTTGATCATGAGCTGGGTAATTACTATTGCTGTATGGTCCTTATGCTCTGTTTTTAAACATACATCCATGTAAAGTTAACATTTTTCACACCCAATTTGGAAAACTCAAAATCGACTTCTATTTGTTATTGTGTATCGTCCTCCAGTCCCTTATTCTGAATTTTTGACTGAATTCTCATATTTTCTAGCAGATTTAGTGCTTAGTGCAGATAAAGTCGTCATTTTAACATTCATGTAGATGCTGACAGTAACTCCCTCAACACGGCATTTACTTCATTATTAGATTCAATTGGTTTCTCTCAAAATGTAAATGAACCCACTCATTGTTTTAGTCACACCCTAGACCTTGTCCTTACATACGGCATTGAAATTGATAAACTAACAGTATTTCCTCATAATTCTGTTCTCTCTGACCATTTCCTAATAACATTTGAATTTAATCTAATGGATTATACAGCACCTAGAAAAAAGTTCTGCTTCATTAGGTGCTTATCTGAAAACACTGAACAAATTTAAGGAAATGATCCCTTCATCATTTACTTCAACATGTACCGATATAACTGAGAGTAGCCTCATTAACTGTACTCCTGCACAAGTTGATTACCTTACTGATAATTATGCAGCATTATTACGTTCCATACTTGATAGTGTTGCCCCTCTAAAATAGAAGGCAGTAAATCTGAACAGGCGATCTCCATGGTATAGCTCACAAACACTCAATTTAAAGCAGGCGTCACGAAGACTAGAAAGGAAGTGGCGTTCCCCTCATTCACAAGAATCACGCTTAGCCTGGAAAAAGATTTTATACTTATACAAATTAGCACTTCGTAAAGCCAGAACAGCTTATTATTCATCACTAATAGAGGAAAACAAGAACAACCCCCGGTTTCTTTTCAGCAATGTAGCCAGGCTGACTAAGAGCCATAGTTCAGTTGAGACTAGTATTCCCTTAACGCTATGTAGCTACGATTTTGACTTCATGACTTCATGACAATGACTTCATGACCTTCTTTACAAACAAAATCGTAGCTATTAGTAATAAAATTCACCAAACCCTCCCCACAAATACAACAGAATTAGAATCATCAGTAAGTCCTCAGTCCCTTTTAGACTGCTTTGTGCCCATAGATCTTGCTGAGTTAACTTCAACTATTATGGCATCTAAACCAACAACATGTCTGCTAGACCCTATTCCAGTTAGACTGCTCAAAGATGCTCTACCGTTATTAGACACGTTCGTATTAGATATCATTAATCTATCTTTACAAACAGGATATGTACCAAAGGCTTATAAGGTAGCTGTAATCAAACCTCTACTTAAAAAACCTTGTCTGGATGCAGGTGTCTTAGCCTCTTACAGACCAATATCCAATCTCCCCTTTATTTCTAAAATACTTGAAAAAGTAGTTGTAAAGCAATTATGTGACCACCTGTGCAGAAACGACTTGTTTGAAGAATTTCAGTTAGGATTTAGAGTTAATCAAAGCACAGAAACCGCACTGATTAAAGTCACCAACGATCTTCTTCTGCCTTCAGATAATGGACTCTATACTAGTTCTGCTAGATCTTAGTGCTGCATTTGACACCATTGATCACAGAATATTATTACAGAGACTAGAACATGTAATTGGAATTAAAGGAACAGCACTAAATTGGTTTAAATCTTATCTATCAGATAGATTCCAATTTGTTCATGTTAATGATGAATCTTCCACACACACAAAAGTTAGTAATGGAGTTCCACAAGGCTCTGTGTTAGGACTAAAACTCTTTACTCTATATATGTCTCCCCTTGGCAACATTATTAGAAAACACAAAATTTTCACTGCTGTGCTGATGACACGCAGTTATATCTATCTATGAAACCTGATGAAACAAATCAATTAATCAAACTACAAGCATGTCTACAAGACAAAAGGATGACGTGTAATTCCCTTCTTCTAAACGAAGATAAAACTGAAGTTATTGTGCTTGGGCCTAAAAGTCTAAGAAACATGTTTTCTAACCATATTGTTACTTTAGATGACATACCTCTGGCATAACTCAGAGTCATTTTTAACCAGGATTTGTTATTTACCTCACGAATAAAACAAATCTCTTTTAAACAGCCTTCTTCCACCTAAGAAACATTGCCAAAATTAGGAGCATCCTGTCTCAAAGTGATGCTGAAAAATTGGTCCATGCATTTGTTACTTCTAGGTTGGACTACTGTAATTCTCTACTTTCAGGCTGCCCCAGTAACTCTCTAAAAAGCCAATTAATCCAAAATGCTGCAGCAAGATTACTGACAGGGATTGGTAAGAGAGATCATATTTCACCTTCATTAGCTTCTCTCCATTGGCTTCCCATTAAATGTAGAACAGAATTTAAAACCCTTCTTCTTACCTATAAAGCTCTAAATGGTCAAGTTCCATCATATCTAAAAGATCTCCTAGTAACATATCATCCTACTAGACCACTTCGGTCCCAAAATGCAGGCCTACTTGTGGTTCCCAGAATTTCCAACAGTAGAATTGGAGGCAGAGCCTTTAGCTATCAAGCTCCTCTCCTGTGGAACCAGCTCCCAGTCCAGATTCGGGAAGCAGACACCCTCTCTACTTTTAAGACTAGGTTCAAAACCTTCCTCTTTGATAAAGCTTATAGTTTGTTACAGTCATTCTGCTATAGGCTTAGACTGCTGGGGGACTCTGCACTGAGCCACTTTCCTCTTCACTTCACTCTCTCCTCTCACCCCACATCTATAATGTCACCACTGTAAGAAATTAATTCTGTATCTTCTTTGTCCCGTAGTCGTCTTTCTCCCTCTCTGTCCCCCTCTCTCTGTCCCTGTCTTCAGGATTATGTAGCCAAGCTATCATCTCTGCTGGTGAACGACTCCCGCCACCTGTGTCATCTCTGAGCAGCTCCTTCAGTGACAGACTGTTATGCTAAATGTCTGAAGGAGCGATTTCGAAGGTCTTACGTCCCTGCTATTGTCAGATTTTATAGTCAGAGCTGCTCCCAGTGAATCCATATTAGTCATTTTAAAACCGTGAAATACAAATGACCCATGATGCAATTATTTATATGATTATGTACATATCTGGCATTTTTATTTGTATTTTTTCATTTTAGATTGCATTTACTGTATTTAGATTTTTTTTTTTTTGCCGCACTCTGCACATAACACACCATAACATTGAAATTTCCGCACTGTGGAACGAATAAAGGCTTATCTTATCTTAACTCATCTCTTATCTACAGTGGAGCAAGTATGATTGAGAACCATCACGTTAATTGGAACCCTGTGACTGCAGTATAAGAACTCCTACATGCTGCGTGAAGTTGTCACGGAGTAGTAAATCCATCTTGAAAGGGGGATGTAAAAGGGACCAGTAAGGCATTTCAACAAAAATAATCAAAAAAACACTGATAAAACTTCAAGAAAGTTGGAAATAGACTCCGGGCATTAAGGATTGATGAGCCAATCAAAACTCCAGTTTGTCCCATAATAATGAAAAAACAGATTTCAGATGTACAATAAAACTGTGTTGTTATTATATGTGGTTATCAGATTTGATTAAAGTAAAATCAATGGGAGCTCGTGCGTAATCATCCTGTGCTCTGCTGCATGTGTAATGCTGCTTCCAGGAGGGGAAACTTTTCATATAGTATGTGGACAGCAAATTTGAAAATCATATAATTTAGAAACCAAGACACACATAACAATGACTGTACTTGTACCCCATTAATATTTAGATTTAAGCCTGCTTTATACAAGTATAACTGTGTTTATGAAATTATTAAATGCTCAAACTATTACACTATTAAACTTTCCAGAAAAAAACAGCTCATACCATTGGAATTTGCTATTTTAAATGTCTAAATCAATGCCAGTAGACACTCACAATGTAGTCTCGTATCACAGTATGGATCAGGGATTGTCAGCTGGTGGCCTGCAGGCGACATTTCTCTACTGCTGCCAATGTGGGTTCATATTTTTATCTCAGCTCATTGTTTTCAGGATTTCAGAGCGATCAAGCCAGGTGAAGAGCACAAGGCTGCCATTTCAGCAGCCATAAAACATCATAAAACATAAAACATCATAAAACATTTTCCCATCACTTGAAACACACCAGACATTGTATTTACTTCTGAAGCAGTTTATGCCTGTAGTTTGAAAATAAAATAACCCATTTTGTTCTGAAGGAACATTTGGAGCTAGTATAGATTTAAAAGTTGCAGTTCCTTATTATGACTGCTCTTACTTTTAAAAAGGTTTTGTCCATTAATCCCTCAGTTTTTCAGTTTTGAAGTGCCACTACCCTAATAATGTAGGATAATAAAGCAGGTGTGGTAGCAGCTCAACAGACTGCAGGAAACCCAACGAAACAAAACCACATTAACATACAAACAAACTCAATTTCAGCATATCAAAACAGAAATCAGCCAAATACAGCAATGTGCTACAATACAAAACGATTTCAAATAGCTGAGGCAACAATAGAAATGTTTCCAGGAAGCAAGAACGGTAAGCACAACCAAATATGCAGTAAACTTTGATCATGTCATTAGAAAGTTAAAACAAACTAGCTGGATTCAGTAATTACATGAGCCATGGCATCAAATGGTAAATGGTCTGCATTTACACAGCACGATTCTACCTGTTGGTACTCAAAGCGCTTTACACTGCTTATCATTCATCCATTCACACTCACACACACAGCTACTATGTACAGGACTGGCCTGACCCACTGGGAGCAACTTAGAATTCAATGTTTGACAAAGACACTTCAACCCACAAACAGTACATAGTAAACATTACAACAGTAAAAACATATAGAAAATATAGATATAGCAAATTAAAAAAGCTGAAAACAAATATAGATATAGCTTTGCTGCAATCAAAAACAAAAGATGTTCTTACCAAATAGCCTCTAACATTTTGTTTCTTCAGCTATTAATACTAAAAGGTGGTTTCAGGTTTGTCTCAGGGTTGTTTTGAGAACTTATTCTCTTTTATCAATGTATTTATTTTGCTTTTGATGTGGTATGATTCTGGCAAGATTCAGATAACGTTTTTCTTTTGTTTCCATCACTCGTGGTTGGAACCTTACATTTACATTTAAATTTAGTCATTTGCCAGTTTGACTATTTGATGCTTTTATACAAAGCCACTTACAAGTGAGGTACAAGGCAGCAAAAATCTAAGTAAAGTAGAAAAGATCAAAGCAAAGTGCTATCAAAGAACTGAGATGCAAGTACAAGAAGTTTTTACAGGAAGTTTTTTAAGTGCAAAGGAAGATGTGGAAGAGTTCTGTTTTCAGCAGTTTTTTAAATATTGGGTGTGTGGGCGCTGAGCATGCAGAGTTTGGCAGGTCAATCCACCATCGTGGTATCATTGAGATGGTAAGTTTTCATTTCTGTCTTCTATGTTGTGCTGGGACCATCAGACATTGCTGATGACCCCCAGAGTTCTGGCAGACTTAGTAAAGAAAAGGTGGAAAAAAAAGGAAGAGCTGTGTGTTGTAGCAAGGATAGAAAAAGCCATGTGAAATGATGATAGACCCCAGGGAAGAAGTATAGATGGAAAAAAGAAGAATACAGAAGGCAGACCCCTGAAGTACACCAGTGGAGAGGTTATGAGAGTTACAATCATGCCCCTGCCAGGATACCTTGAAGGTTCGTCCGGACAAACTAAAACTGAAGCCAGGCTAGAGCTGGTCCAGAGACTGCAGTCAAGAGGATCTGATGGTTCACAGTGTCAAAGGCTGCAGATAGGTCTAGCAGATTAAGACAGACGAAATACCTGCAGCTTTTGCAACCCATAGGGATTCCACAACAGTCAGATGTGCCATCTCTGTGGAGTGAACACTCTTGAAGCCAGACAGTTTGACATCGAGGAGGTTCTTCTGGGAAAGAAGGTCTCAGAGTCTGAGAGTTGATTGAAGACTGCTTGTTCCAGGGTCTTGGCCAGAAATGGAAACAGAGAGACTGGTCTGTAGGTCTGTAGAAGGCTTCTTCAGCAGTGAAGTAATCTGGGCCAGTTTGAACGAGGTAGAAAAGGTGCCTGCTGTGAGTGTTGATGATCTGTGTAATGGCTGGAATTAGTGTAGGATTTAACAGCTTGAAGAAAAGTAGCGGGGATCGGATCCAGAGAGCAGGTGGTCGGGCTATTTGACTCTGACAGGGTTGAAAATATGAAGTGTGATGTGTTGTTAGATGTAGTTAGCAGGATGTCATTATCTGGAGGAAAGAACTGGGAGATGATGACTGCCACCTTGTTTCTGAAGACGGAGGCGAAGTCGTCGGCTGTGAAAGAGGTGGGTGGCAATGGTGCAGCTGGGTAGAGCAGTGACTTGAAAGTGGAGAACAGCTATCTGGTGCCCGTGGTGTTGCTGAGCTTATCTTATTTGTACTCAGTCTTTGCCCTAGTGACACTGTGAGAGAGAGATGCAAGCAAATGCTTATAATCAGCATTAGCAGATTGAGTCTGGGATTTGCGCCACTTTCTCTCAGCACAGTGCGTTGTTCACGGATCTGGTCGATGAGCCACGAGTTGGAAGCTGAATGACAAGCAGGTCTAGAGGACGTCAGGCAGAGACTGTCCAGGCAGGATGAAAGTGTATTGCAGAGCCTGTCCATGTCTGTGTCTCTGTCGAGGGTGGAGAAATCGTGCGGTGAGGGCAGCGTTTCAGAAACCAGTGAAGAGAACTACTCCGGGTTGAGAGATCAGAGGTTAAGGCGGAATGTTAGGAAAATGTGAAGGCCTAGGAATGAAGACTATGATCTGAATGAAGTAGTAATCCGAGAAATGCAGAGGAGTGACAGAGAACTGAACTTTAACTCAATTTATGCAATTGAGTTAAAGTTCCTTATTGTCATGATGAATTAATCTAGTTGTTTAGTTTGATCCATTATCTAGTCCTAAAAGTCATTGAAATTATGAAATTTCAAGGGAAAGCAGGAGATACATTAAGTGCTTCAAATTTGTACGAGTGCACATTTGTACATGTGGTAGATTTTCACACATAAATACATGAAAAATGTTTGACCTAAAAATGACTATTACATTTGTTGGGAGAACTGACTCTATAATCTTTGCTTGGATGGTGTCAAGAGAAGGGAGCATTTTGCTAAATTAGCACAAATATAATTATTTTCTTGCAGAGCACAACATGGGTAAAGATGTGGTTAGAGACTCCTGAGCCAGCAGGGCCGCCTGTGCAGCTGTGTGAGGGTAATTAAATCCTGCACAGGAAGAAGGACAGCTCCTGTAATGTGTCACAGACGGTCTGTCTCCGATTGGTGATTGTGATGCATGTGTGGGAGTCTCAGTGCACAAGTGCTTAGTTCCATAGGGCTGCTATGCTGGGTCACACTAAACCACGTGACTCACACTGAAGCCTATAGAGTCAATAGGCTTCAGTGTATTTGTCTTCACGGTTTGAGTCCTGACTAAGGTCTTAGCCGTCGGGCCTGACAGCAGGACACAGGGAAAGCCCGAGGAGACGGGCTGCAGACGCAGAGTACTCACAGTGCATGGCTGTCACTGTCACACAGACGAGGAGGAGAGCATATGCCGAGCAGAAAGGTTCCGGTAACATGGTGCACCTGCTCCTGGCGACTCCGCGGAACATCTGTAGGGAAAAGCACGTGTGAATTCCAGACAAAGTGATTACTAAGAGATGATCCACTCTCAGACCCGAGCCCACCACTAGCGGTGAAAAACTCGTCAATAGACACTTTCTCCCGACAGTCTAATGCAGGATGAGCACCACATTCGAAATATTTTACCAGCATCGCGTTTTTCTTTGTGCACAAACTGGCGAGGAGCGCGCGCGACGTGTCGGACACAAAGCGCTGGGTTGGAGCCAGTTACCGTAAGTCACAGAACATGCGAGCACGCAGAGAAAACTTCAGCTCTCACCTGGTTTCTCACCGTGGTCACTGTGTCGCCGCGTTATGTCCGCTGGTTACAACCACAATCCACAATCCGCTGAGTGGCGGTAAAGAACCTCAGACTCCACTGATCTGGATCCGCACGTCCATTTTCCATTTCCTAACAAGAGGCGCTTCTGTGGGGACTGAGAGGAGATTAGAGTCTGTGGGCGTTGCGTGTGTGTGTGTGTGTGAGAGAGAGAAAGAGATTTCACACCATGATTATGATAGATTAAATAATACCGTCGAGCTTTTATCTTTAGTTATTTTCCAGATCCGTTTTGCTTTTACAATATGATATGATGGTCAGATGATGAAAGACAACTCAGATCTGACGTTGAAGAGCCGCTTTCTCCCCATTTACGGACTGGTACAGGTAACAGTTTACACCTGAGCAGACATAATCTTATCCACCTTTTAGTCCCCAGTTTATCTGTTGTTCTGACCATGGCTGAATTAATGTCAGTTAAGGGTCACAGAGTCATTGACCACATGACAAATACACAACAACAATAATTATTGTTAAGAATTACTAATAAAATAGTCAAATCTTCCCTGCAGCTGTAGTTGTGCATGTTCTCTGATCTGTGACCACATTAGGGAAGCAGCAAGTGCAGTGTCATCTTGTGACTGCCTGTTTGAACTATGTGAGACTTCTGCCTTAGCTCACTGGAAGTGCTGCTTGAACCTCTCTGGACCATGGTGCCAGTGGGTACTGTCTGAATTACCGTGCATCTCCCTTCTGTTCTGATCTCAAACTACTTGGACATGTTCATGAAGGGAACATGACATCATCATCCGTCTGTGTTTGGCCTGTCACCATCATGTCACTGTCAGTGTAACTATCTCCAACCACTTTCTTGTTTGAATGTAGCTATTCATTATGTTTTCAAACCTCCCATTTGTTTGCTCAGTTGACCAGTTCGAAAACCTGGTCTGTTTTCTTCTTGGTTCAGCTTCCTTTCCACACATTGGTGAGACACTTTTTACCCAGTCATACAGTCTGTGTCGGCCCTGAGATGGACTGGCAACTACGGTAGTCCAGAGTGGAACCTGCCTCTCCAACCCCGTGTGACAGAATAAGCGGTCAAGATAATGTATGGATAGTTTCTTTGGTGTGTGGCCTGGTTTTTGAACCTTTTCCTGAAGCCAGAAAGTGGCATTATCTCACTGCATTGCCTCTTTTGACCCACTATAATGTAAAAAATACCAGACCACTAAACACTTTGTTCTTAAAAAAATGACTGAATCTGACAATTTAACTTTTGCCTCAGTGTGTTGCGTCATATTGTAGCCGAGGTAATCAACTGACTATATAAGATAAGATAAAATTGTTTTCATCCCACAGTGGGGAAATTCTTTTGATTCAGCAGCAATAGGAACATAGAACAAAGAACCTACACAGAACAATGTACACTTCTGTTTAACTTTAAACAAGATAAAAAGAAAATGAAAAATCAGCATTAACTGTGCAGTCAAGGTAATAAAAAACTGAGGATAAAGAATCTTGTGATCTGCATATGTATATATTTAACAGTGGAAAAAAGATAACAGGTGAATATTGCACATCTTGAGGTTAATTACACATTATGTATGACTGCAGTGGTGCATTGTATAGTCTTGTGTGGAGGAATGATCGACAGTAGCCTCCTTCCTGCACTGGGGGTGTAACAGTCTAGTGCTGATGGAGCTGCTCAGAGCCTCCACAGTGTGGTGCAGGGGGTGGGAGGGGTTATCCATGATGGATGTTAGTTTGGCCAACATCCTTCTGTCTGCCACCTCCTCGATGGAGTCCAATGTGCAGCCCAGGACTGACCCGGCTCTCTTAACCAGCTTGTTAAGTCTCTTCCTGTCTCTGTCTGTGCTGCCCCCCCCCCCCGCCCAGCACACAACACCATAGTGGACTGCTGAGGCCACCCCAGTGAACTTATTCCTTGCAGCCACAGGAAGCCAATGCAGAGATCTGAAGAGCGCTGTGACGTGAGTCCTTTTTGGCTGCTTAAAATTGAGTCATGCTGCCGCATTTTGGGTCACCTGCAGGGGTTTGGCCGGTAACCCCATAAACAGTAATGTAGACGAGATATGATCAACACATGATTGTGTATTCCGAGAGGTTGGGTCTGATCTTTCTGATGTTGTGGAGGGCAAATCTAGATGACCTAGAGTGTACCATGAAACTCAGTTGGTCGTCGATGATGACCCCCAATCTTAGCGGGGACAATCACTGCAGATCGATTGTTGATGCAGATGGTGTGCTGTGTCGAAGGTCTGGATGGGAAGACTAGAACTTCGGTCTTGGAGATATTGAGCTGAAGATGTCTTTCTCTCACCCAGGCAGAGATGTCAGAGAGAAAGGGATCTTTGCTGCATGTTGTACTCTCTCCTTTCTCCTGTATTTTCTCTCAAGTTCGCCACTGTTAAAGAAATGAAAAAGACACCCTAACAGATTGCTGTGGTAAAGCCTGTCATGGCAAGAAGCACTTAACTACAATTTTAAATTCCCAAACATTTCTTAAAGTGCTTCAAGGTAAAACTTCACAATGACTATATTTTAGTATTAAGTACTATTAAGTTAAGTGATATTATACTATTAAGTTTATTAGTTTGCTGATGTTCCACTGCTGGTCCTGAATTTTTTTCCTGATCGGGTTTTCACACATGCACAGCTCTCAGTCTGATCACTCACTCACACCGTCTGTCAGTCATTACCTGCCAGCCACATTCAGCTGTTTCTACCCAGGTGGTCTGTTGGTTTTCCAGACCACCCCTTAATTTGACACTTTAATTGACTGCATTAATCAGGAGCTTCTCAGCAAGTGTGGGTTCTTAAAGTTTGGCTGTCAGGCAGGTCCAATCTTCTGATTAGCCATCCATCACCTCCTTACACAACTGTTACGACAAGACATTTTACTTTGCTCCTATCTTAATTCCCACAGCTGCTGGGCGGCTTTAAGGACGGTCACTGAAATGACTCTTATTGTTTGACTTGGGAGGATAGTTGCTTATTACAAGTGGTGAGAGAAATCATGAATAAGAGCATCTTAAAGCTGACACAAAGACTAAGAGGGAGGAGCTATTGTCTCTGTTCCCAGACCCATCTGTCATAGATCGCTGCCTCTTCATTTCTCCTCTGCTGCTTTCATGGACAGTACGTAGCTCACATCTATTAGACAAAATCCATTCCTGAAAGGCTGAGATGACTCTGAAAAAGGCTTAAATGGAGTTTTTCATTAATAGCAGCACTACTGGCTGCAATTTCTGACAGCCATTAACCTCCACTGCACATCGACATAATCAAATGAGTTTAACTTACAGTCATGTGCCATTGTTCTTTTGAAGGGATGTATATTTTAACTGTTCCCTGTTGCTATCGGTGGTTTACTGTACGTTTGCTGAAGACATGAAGTTAGGGATTAGGGTTTTAAGCAAAAGAACATTCACTACTAAACCTGTAGTCGCCAAAAACACGTCCAGGAAACATCCAGTGCCTGCTTTTAGTTTCTAAACTTAAACTAGAAAAAGTTTGTTTTTGGTGGAGTCACTACAGGTGGATGTAGAGCTGCAAGATCAGATCCATTGTAAGGGAATGTCGTGCTGATAGGTTCACAGGCAAGTCTTTTCCATTTAGTTAAAACTGTACAATATGTTATTTAGTCAATGAAAACACTTGCTTCATATAATTTCTGGCAGAGAATGTGTCACCATGTACAAGGAGCTGCTTCTGTCAAATAGGAAAACTGCTGTTCAAACACACATTTACTGTAAGGATAATTAGAGCAAAAGAGTGGGGAGGAAATGCCGTGAAGGTCCTCTTCACACTTGCATATCAAGTGAAACATGCTTTCTAGAGACACTTAGACTGTAAGAAATAATTGCACAAAAACTGTTATAAATGTATTTTATTGATTCTGTGTTTTTTTTTTGGTTTGTATGTTAAAATCTCTCAGGTGCCTGTCCATGTTTGGCTCATTTCTATCCACGACTTGTACTTTAAGAGACTATCCCTGACATCCTCTTTTTGTGCACTTTGACAGTAAAGTGGGAACGTCAAATATACTGCTGACATTTCAACATGATAATTACACTTTCAAAAATAAATCAAAAGAGTTGTATTTTTTCTTTTTTGTCACCCACTTTTTACTCACACAATGGTAAATACAACACTTATTACATTACATATTGTGCAGACACTTCCTTTGTCTGTTTTTTTACAACAAAAGCTTCACCATTCTGCAGGTCACTTTTGACAGATGTAAAGACAACAGAGAAAGAGATGTATGTGGATGGCTCACATCCTAATATTATGCGACAGATATAAATAGGTGTATTTTTCATTGGAAAAAGTGGCACAGTTGGAGTGACTGTGGTATTTACTTTTTAACAGAAGCCATGCCGTTACTATACATTCTCCAAAGTGGCTCACAAGTAGGGTCAACTTAGTTTTCAGTGTCTTTCCTAGGCTCATTTCGACCACAACTGCCTCTATTATAAATGCATTAAAGAGATTTAAATACAGGATTACAACATCTTGCCAAAGTTGCATAATGGCACATTCACATACTCGCATTATCTAGTTTTCCAGCCATAAAAACGGTGCATACGTTCATTTATAATATGCGAAATGCACTGTGGCAATTGTGCATGTAAATGTCATGAAGACATGCATGGATGTGTTTAAGTGCGTAAGGTTTATTAAACAGGATCCACATGATTGGATGGGATCTGACATTAGATGTAAATGAGAACAAATTGAGAGCCGCTGCAAACTGGAGCCAAATTGCTTGTGAGCACAAACATATTAATCAATGAACCGATTCTGATTCTCAAAACTGGTTTTAAGAGAAGATGATGAAATGAAAAAGGTGCATGTAAAGGTACCGTCCAAACGTGTGCTCCAGCTTATTGCTCAGTATCACCTATGGGACCCGAAATGGCCACACAATAATTATCCGTAGTTCCAAAAAACAGATAAGGAGCCGTGACAAATTCCTCACACACGTACCAAACCTTGCTATTGAAGGCAGGTTTGCACACTTGCATATCAAATAAACAGTGACAGGATATTAGATCTGAATTAGACTTAGGTATTTGTTTTATCAAACAACAGCAGCATGAGACTTACTGAAGAGGAGTGTGTTGAAACACTCATGTTGTTAAGTTGGAGTTTGGAAGACAAAATGAGAACATGCAGTGATGTTTTGAGACAGTCACACTCACATCACATTCGTTATTCTGACTCATCAGTGGACATGGGGAGTCAGGAGTACTGCTCATTCAACTCTAGCATTCATGTGACGGGGGCACTGCTGGACTAGGGAACAGGATGAGCAGGAAAAACTAAGATAAAACAAGATAATGCCCGGGTTGGGCTGAAAAGTGAGACTTTAGACCCATGTAACTCTGCCTGGTTTTACGAATCTATGAGCGTAAGTACTAACATTCCACATGAAGGTAACGCTTTAGAACATGCAGCATCTCGTTCCAGACTTGCTTGTAGTTTCTGTGAAAGAGCAGAACTGGAGGCTGCAGCTGAGCTTTGTTGAAGCTCTCCCTCCTCGTGGATGATCCTGGCATCAACAGTAGAAACTCATGTTCTCACAACTGCTACGTTTGTGAGAAAACTGAGATTATACTGAATATTTTTATACAGCTTCTCTAACTCAGTCTCTCTCTTTGCAGGTTGGCAGCTCCCCCACCCTGCCGAAGCCACACCTGGAACCAGTGGCGATGGAGGGGTGCACTGCTGCCTGCACTTGAGACTGATTAGAGCGCACCTTTAACACCTGCCTGAACAGATGCTCAGTGCTGGTGCGTCTCTTATGCTTTCCAGTCTGCTGGTTGGACTAGCCTGTTCCCGTCAGTTCTATTCGCCTGCTATTTTGAAAGTATTTTTGACTGTGTACATTCTGGCCTTCCTGCCCTATTTTTGCTGCACTACAGTTATTAGGTTGGGTTCTCCGTGTCCCTGCCTTAGTTAGTTTGTTCACTGCTCTTCCTGAGGAGTTGTTTTTTGTAATGTTCTGTTTTGTATTACCAGTGTGTTTCTGGGGACTCCCCACACAGTAAACTTTATTTACCTTCTCCACCGCCTCTGTCTGTAGGTGTGTTGTTTTTGCTCCTGGGTCACTATTTGGCAAACCGTAACAGTCTGAGCTCTTTTGTGAATTTTATGTTGCTTGTTTACTTGATTCCACTGTTGTTAAGATATCCTCCTGGGGCCAAGGCAATGTACTTACAATTGGAATTGGATCCACTGAAATAAGGGAAGACAGACACTGATAATTGAAAAAACAACAGATTTTATCGAACAAAAAACTGGTTTGGTTTCTGTGACACTCATTGTTCACAACTGGAACATATGAGTTCAACTAATGGTAAAAGACAGACAATACACGTGTTTACAACTTTCAGATACGTTTGGGCTGTTTCTTAATGGTTTGCTTGGAGCTTAGTTCAGACTGGTCTGTACCATTTTGTGGACATGGTCAGTTTCCATGGACGCACAGAACACTGAACACCTCAACTCCATCCTGCACCTTTGGGATTGTGATGAATATAGCAGCACACTAAAACATTGATGCAATGATGTAAAGGTGTTGTGCCAAAACCAAGGAGAATTTCCTGGACGAGCATGTGACTTCTGCCCAGCGAAACACTCGTGTTGTGTTTTCCATTTCATTACAACACAAATTGATTATTTATTGATTGTCTTTCTATGTTTGATATTTATAGTTTATTTTGATGTATTTTAATTTATGGTATTAAATACTGATTAATGCAACGTTCCAGAAACACACAGCAGAAATGTACCTTTGCGTTGAAACACACTAGAAGAAAACCACTGCAAGTTGATAACGGGATGACAACATTTTGCTGTGCGTGACGTGTGCAGCCTCCTCACTTTACACATGGTAGGAAGCATTATTTCTGTGGAAACGGAACTGGAGACATCCAGCATGTTGTGTGTGTGAAGACTAAGCAAAGATCCGAGATACATCCATACAGCACATCCTTACACTCTGAACGGCATGTATCTGAATACTTAGGAGCAAATGAAAAAGCCTAAACTGAGGCCTTTAAGTTATCCTCCAAAACAGAACTTTACGGTTTGGTTTTGTAGCTTTGTTCAGTGTCTGAACTGGGAAATTACATGATCTAACTTCAAAAAAGAGCAACAAATGCGCTTTTATTGTGGCACTCACATGTGGTCATGAAGATATAACAAATACAAATACCACCTGGACATTGACTTAATTATCAAACGCAACCACATGAAGCTGCTGGTATGGCTGTTGGATGAAAAAACTGACAGGAAAATGCCATGGTCTGCTTCAGGTACTATTAAGACATAGTCTAGGGATGATAGAGTTTTCCTGTCATGATATTCATCATTTACATTTATTATAACTACACCTTATCATGACCTTTAACTCCTTACATCTAACCTCTGACCATCATGGCCATGATTTATGTCTTGAGTAAGACACTGAACCCCTCTTAGTTGTTTCCGGTGAGTGTTGGCCAGCAGCATAGCAGCTCCCCATCGGAGTGTGTATGTGTAAAAACGAAGCAGTGTAAAGCGCTTTAGTACCAACAGGTAGAAAAGAGCAAAGCATTTACTGTCTAAAGCGCTTGTTAGTTATCCTTAGTTTTTCTTTGTTCTTAAAAGCATTTTGTTAGTGTGTGGTTTTTCGGCATGTGGTTCTTTCTTTTGCAGCAGAAAGTAGCTATAAAAAGGCAAAGCAATTTCTCTCCAGGATTAACTCTTTTAAATCATAAATCTTGTACATAGTAGTGTAAAATAAATGGACCAAAATATAAAGAAATCCTGATGACAACTGACGACTGCTAAAGAGGGAAAGACCGCTGTTAAAGAGCTCTCCATTCACTCGTGAATTTTGAGAATTTCTTGTTCACTTACAAGAATGATGCTTTAGCATTTGTTTGTTTATAACGTTTTCCTACAAAACCTTTTTTTTTATTAAATGGTCAGGTTAATGGTTAATGTTGTGGCTAATTGATGTATATACTTACTTAGGGGTAGCAAGGTGGTGGAGGGGTTAGAGCCCCCGGCTGTCTTTAGTAAAACTTCAGTTTTTCACCTACTGTGTTTGTGCTGCACTCCAGACAGTGCCTGTGCCTGTGGAGACAAACAGACTGCCACTGTTGCTTACTCAGTCTTTGTAGATCTGGAATCAGTTCTTACATAATTTTAGCTGAACAGAAATTAAAATGTGTTAGTAATTTGTCAAGTCTTTGTTAGCTTCCTACATGTACTTAGAAATGTTTTTGCAAAGAGGGGGAATGATACAGCTACGAACAGGGTTTCAGTCTAAATATGGTATTTATTGCTTTGATCCTGTTAGTTTAACTGTTACTGCACAACTTACATTTCTGATTTCCCTCTCCTCAGCATTACACTAACATGAACATTTCAAATGGATCTCTGCCTACAGTTTCTTCAGATTTAGAGCTCCCAAGTATTGTGTATCAAACATAACATACAAAATGAACTTTTGAAAAAATTAGAAAAACTGGACTGAGCAACTTTATTAAAACATCGAGTCACTCAATGCGCAAAACCCAACATTGATATCGTCAAAAAATAAAAACACCTCAATGTAACTCTTAAAGAGTTCAAAAACCAACAATTTGTGGGAGGTTAGAAGTAGTCTGCTGCCGATGGTCTTCTTTTATGCGAGCTCTTTAGAGTATTCAAGCTCATCTTCGCTTTGGGGAATGGTGTGGGGGGCGACTTTAAAACCCCAAACTTAGGTTTCTGCCTTGGGTCGAAAGGCACTCGTGATGACCCATCTGGACTCACCAGCAGGCTGCGATCAGTCTTCCTAAACTCTGCACAACACGGGAGGAAATAAAAACAAGTTGATACATTTTCCTTTTGTGTAATTACACATTAGTGCTGTCAACTGTCAGATTCTCAGAAGCTCACTGGAAATGAGATTAGAATACACAAGGTCGCAATACTCAGCACAGGGTTTGTGAGGCATTTGAAACAATGAAAACTGAGCCAAGTCTTATGACTTGTCATTTTTTTCTGAAGACTTCCAGCACATGTTGGCTTAAAGCTTCTTGATTAGGTTAGAACTTAAATGGAACCTGAAAACAGTGCCAACTGACCGCTGCTAAAGAGCTCTCCATCTGCTAACGAACATTCGATACAACAATCAGCTCTACAACAGCTACAGTTTGTTTACATGGGGTGGCTGTGGCGCAGTTGGTAGCACGGTCGTCCTACAGTTTTTGGTTCGATCCCTGGCTCCTCTGGTCACATGTCAAAGTGTCCTTGAGCAAGACACTAAACCTAGCATAGTTGCACCCGGTGAGCATTGGCCAGCTGCATAGCAGCTCCCCCATCGGTGTATGAATGTGTGTGTGAATGGGTAGATAAGAAGCAGTGTAAAGCGCTTGGAGTACCAACAGGTAGAAAAGCGCTATGTAAGTGCAGACCATTTACCATTTATTTAAAACATAAAAAATCAGAACAGAAGATCACTGTGTTTGCATTTGGGAGGTTTGACAACTGCTGTGACAACTGTAGTGTTAAAGCTGTCATCTGATCACCACCTGGTGGTGAATTGGATCAGACAGAGCTGGAGACCGCAGGACATGGCCACCTTAGTAGTATGTTAAATCACTTTCCGCAGCTTGAATGGGGAAAGTCATATTTCCCCCTACTTCATCATGTCAAAATGCCCTGAACACTTCTGTAACATCTACAGTAATAAGTGCTCCTGTTCTAACTAAATAACTTCCTGGATTGCATGTTCAAGGTTATTCTTGTAATATCCAGTTTCTTACCAGCTGTTTTATTATTCTTGAGGCCAAAGGTCACCTTCTTGGATTCGGAAATGGGAGTGTGGCTCTTCTGAGAAACAAACAAAATAACAAAAAGGAAAATCGAGGTTACATATCGCAGAGCATTAACATTAACTGATTTTTTTTCCAGGAGAAGCAAACATTTCAAAAGGGCTTCTGAGAGAATAAGTTAGATGGGATAACTACAGGCTGTGTAGTTATCCCCATTCATCAGCTGCTACACTTGCCTGGTTCATAACCAAGGAAAACAGCTTGGACTTTTGATGATCAAAAACAGTATAAAGACATCACAAAAACACACTGGCGCACTTTCTATAAAATAGAACTGTTGTTCATGTGCAGCTGTGTCCAATGACACTACTATTACAAACACATTGTACACTAGCTATGCAGCTTCAGACAACATGAGCAAGCTGGCTGGTGAACATGGAGCTAATGTCATTAGTTGCAACTCTAAATCGATGCTTATGATGTTCTCTGCACATAACTTCAAAAAAAGTGTCAAAATGTTAAGTTGTGCCCACAAAACACAGATCGATGCCAACTGAAAAAGCACTGGTCAAAATTATCATCACCATGAAAAGTTTTAACATGTTTCTACCATGTGGTGATGTGGATGCTCACACATTTCTAGTACGGGCTAATGACAGGACTGCGATTAATGCTGGCTATATGATTTTCATTCCAGTGTTTCCCCTAGAATATTTTATTAAGGCATAGCAGCAAGAGGATGACAGAGGTTTTGTATGGATCTGTCAAAACTCTATTTATTTCTTGTACAACACATGCTGTTTGTTGGCAATTTCCATTTAAAAACATCTAAAATCAAAAAGCAAATAATGAACAAAATAACATTAAATTGGCTCAACCTGCAATTTGAAACAAAGGGCTCACTTTTCTCATCATGAACACAGTTATGTTTGACTAACTGCTGCACTTAATTTTCATACAGCATCACTGTATGAAAATTCCCTCATTTTTTGGTATTCTCCTACATCCCCCACATTCTCTCCTTGCATGCTGTTCCAGAGGTCTGTTTTCACCAACATGATGACCCATCTTTGTTTGGTAAATCCAAAAATATAGATAGATAGATTAGATTTGAAAAAATTTATTTGGATAGTTTAAACCCTAACACACCGGAACTTAGGCTACAATCTGATACTATATTTGTTTTTTTTAACATACTTTAGCTTTTACCTAAATGTTCTATGTTTGCATCTAATTACTAGTTCACCTGCACCAGAGCCCTGTGCCCTCCTTAATTTTGTTGTAAAACTATTGTAACAACACTGATTACAAACACAATGTAATGTGTGACATACACAAAGTAAAAAACAAGAGAAGAATTGGAATCCTCAGCTTATCTAGATATTTTTAGGAGTAGGCAAACGTCTAAGTCAGTTAAACTGAACAGTATGCGAATGTTACCCAGCCAGCTCCCCAGTACAAAGTCTGGATAACATCCAATTAAGTACGTCTCAAATAGAGCAGTTAATTATCCAGAGAATTCAGATGAGTGGGGGGGTGTGTTGAGGATGTCTACATCACGTACTTGCAGCAAAAGCAAACAAACACCAAAAGCAAAGACCTGATGGAGGAGAACACTAATTTATACAAAGACAATAACCATAGCTGACTGGGGAAAAGTGTCGTCACTTTGAACATAAAAAAAAAGAAAGTTTCTTTATGTAATGCTGCTGTCTCTGTCCATGTAACTGTTTACCTCTGCTTTTAATAGAAAAAAGAACAGAGTGTTAGGTTTTAGACCTCCGACTGGGATCTCCAGCCCAGCTCTTGTATAAGTCCCTAGATTGAACATAAAAAGATTATTATACAGTCAGAGGGCCACCCACACATGAGGGCTGTGTTTTCTTGGAACCACACTCAACCAATGTAATATTCAGGAAAATTTGCTGCTGTGTGATTTTGATAAAATCCTACATGTACATTTCAACTCAGCTCTAAGCCAGCCATCACTGGGTACACTACACTCTATCACAAGACAACCACTGACACTCAATACATATCATGTATTCAGTGTATTTTCAGGATCCATCGAATGCTCATAGATGAACATAGATGTGTCATACTCTTTACAATAAGACAATTACCCACACCTCTCACACGACACACTTTGACCACTGTAACAAACAAGTGATTTAACACATGTACATTTCTGTACATAAAAAAGATTAACAGTAGGAGCTTTATATGGGTGGATTTGATGTCAGAGATGTTGTGTAAAATTTCAGTAAATTGTACAGGTGGCCATGACACAGTGTAATATGCTAGCTGCAAACACTGGATTAATATTTTTGTAGGAAAAGATAGGAGGGAAAAATGTATTTTTTCAAATTTAAGTTAAATAATACGATCGACAGTTTTGGTTTTATGTGTTCAGGTACAGACATATAGGGTAAGGGGTAGGTGTAGCTGGCAAACTGACCCTCTGATGCTTAGTTCTGGTCTTTACCTTCTCGCTGGTCAGGGGGCTCCTGGGGCTTCCCTTGGTCTTGCAGAAAAGTGGGGCGGGAACTGCTTTATTGGCCTGAAAGGTGATGAAGTCAGATGCTGAGCCTAAGGACGTTTTTGCCTTCTTTCTGGACTTTGTAACGTTTAGAGGTGTCGGTGGCTTTGTAACATCCTGGGAACCAGATTTAAAAGTCAGTGTTAATGGCTGGTCTGGCTTAGTCTCACTGGCATCATCTAACCTAACATACTCACATTTTCCACTGTTGTCTTCCTGGCACTGGCCTCTTTTTCTGCAACTGTCTCTAGCTCATTAGCTTCAAACTCAAACACCACCGGGATCTTCTTCTTCTTCTTCTTCTTGGTTGGTTTCTCAGAGGAAGGGGCCACATCTGTTTCATCCAATGGGAGCTCAGCATCCACACTGCTAACCATCTGCAGCTGGGTCTGGATTGGTGAGAGCTCTAGACTCTTTTTCTTCATTTTTGCTGGTGTTGTCATGGTGATTTCAAACAGCAGTTTCTCAGCATCCAGCACCCGAGGGATTTCTGTGACAGCTTGTTTCTCCCTTGCTGTAATGTCTTTCTGATTTTTTTTCATTTTCTTCTTTAGTGGTGTAAAGATGCTGTCATCTGCAGCAGCTACAAGTGTTGTGTCCTCAGATGTCCCATGTGTTCCCTCCTTCTCCTTTTGTTTGCCCTTTCTCTCGCTCAAATCACTGGCCCGTGATTTGCCCTCAGTCTCTGCAGGTTTCTTCTCAGCCCTCAGGCTCTTTTTCTTCTTGGCAGGAGCTGTAGTTGTGCTTTTTTCCTGTGATTCCTCACAACTAACTGGTGCGATCTCTGCTCCAGCATCTGTTTGTGACTCTGCTCTCAGACTCTTCCTTTTTTTCTTCTTCACTGAGACTGGAGCAGTTGCTTCAAGAGGCATCTCTGGCTCTGTTGTGGTAGTTGTCTGTTGCTTCACAATCGTGACCAAGGTTTTGGGCTCAAAAGTGTCCCTCTTTTTCTTCTTGTTGGAAAAGGTTTCAGACTGGTCGTGGTTCTCATTGTTGCAAGACTTATCTTTTATGACTGTAACTGCCGGCTGTTTCTTTAGTTCAGAGGTGAGCACGGATTTTGACTGACTCAGGCGTCTAACTGCCTCTGTGACTTTTACAGATGAGATGGAGCTTTGACTTTTTTTATGTGAACACTCCAAACCTCCTTTGGTATTATTAACTATATTCTGAGGCACAGTTTGTCCCTGCTCAGACTTCTCTGTGCCTTCTTCATCATCTACACTCTGACCCTGCCCTGCCTTCTTCTTTCTCCTCTTCTTCATTTTCTTATCATTAGTGCTTATGTCTCCTTGATTGTCTTCTTTCCCAAAGACCTTCTTTTGCTTGTTTGGGATAGATGTGTCCCTTTTCTTCCCTAAAATGGATAAGACATAAAGATAGCATATTTTTTTCATATTTTATCAAAAATTAATATCCAGATCAAGATTCAAACAAGTGTCTTATTCAGCAACAACTTCCACCATGTTCAGAGTCAAAGAAATCATTACTGGTAGTCCCCCTTCACTGTAACCAAAGTTCCCCCAAAAGAGTTAAAGAGACTTAGATTAAATGCAATACAAAAAACTGCTGCTATAAAATCAGGGTAGTGTCTTACTGAATATCAAGATCTGTCACTGAATCCAGTTACACAGTCACTTCTTAAAGGCCCCACATTATACCCCCTTTTCAGCAAGTACAATAAATTCCCTGGGGTCTTGTGTGACTCATACACCACAGGGTCCTCCTAACCTTGGGTGTAGCAACACCTCCTCAGAATGAGCAGCTTTGGTGCCTGCGGCTTTACATGTTAATGAACTGTTGTTCTGTTGAACGCAACAGAGTACGATGTCTTGAACATCCAAATGCAATTTATAACAGATGTTATAGTCCTCAAATTCTATTCTGTTTCATTCAGTTTTAGAAGGCTGAATGATGTTTCATAAAAATGATTATTGTTTACATTTACATTTTACACTATCCTGCACACAAAGTTAGTTGCTGTAAAAACCCTGAAAATCCCAAACAACAACATGTAAACAATCTTTAAGGTTCTAGCCGACTAACCCCATTGTTAAGGCAACAGTAACATTCTCCAGAACTCACACAGTAAATTCTGTGGAATTTACTGGAACATGGAAATTACAGTTTCAACTGTCTGCAGGGACAGTTGAGACAGTCTTAACAAAGCTACGTTGCCTTGTACATAACATATAATAAAAAGGTTTCATTTCCAAGTAACAACCAAAAGTGTATTTTTTTTAATCGCATGATACACGTTAATGAACAACTGAACAATACGTTTGCAAATGAACTTACTGAACTGTGTGTGGACAGGCTATGCAAGTAAGTCATTATTTGACATGTTTAATAATTTGACATGTGTTACCTTTACTTTTCTTGGCTCCAGGAGCACCCTCCTCATCCTCCTCCATGTGAGGTTTAGATCTCTTCATCCGCTTCCGGCTGCCGAACATGTCATCATCTTCATCTGTGGACACCTCCTCTGGATACTCATCCTGAGGAAAGATGCCTGGAACAAAAATGTGCCACAGTAAAAACAATGATTCTGTTTTTATACATAATACAGTCACCACTGTGGCACACTTCTTGTTATACTGGGATCAAGAAAGTTCTTTTTAGCAACGTGCTGTTTGACAACAGCTCTCACATCCCACGTGCTACAAATATATAAACATTACTGGCAGTAATTTATAGGTTGGGTTATATATTTGTGTACAGTGGCTTTGTGAGTATGTCACAGAAGCAAACTGGTAGACGGCAGAGGCAAGAGCCAGGGCCTGAAGAGATCGGAATGTGAACTCCGTAATGAGTTGTGTTGGCATCTACATAAAAAAACTAAACTAAGCATAAAGAAAGGTGTGATCATCAGTTCCTACCTTCATTCAGGTCCCGTAGTCTGAGAGTCAACACAAGGTGAGAAAGAAGAAGAACTGCATTAGTTTGGATCATTTAATGGTGCTATGCAGACATATTTAGCTGAGGGGATTTGCAAGTGGCCTAATTCATTGAAACCACTGATAGTCATGCGTTGGTGTGTCCATGTCAAAAAGCAATTACACTGCTACACTGGTCGTTGGCAGTGGGGTTTTTGTACCAACATGTTAAGTTTGTTGCCAATGCAGTGTTTCTGTTATTGCACAAATAGTCACTGAAACTAAAATTACTGTTAGTCACTAAAAAGAGCAGACTGTTTCTGTGTCCAACTATTTGGGAACATTCTTTCACACTCAAACAGAGCCAGAGCAGGTTCCCTCCACATGCCCATTTTTAATGCAGATTTTGAGAAAAATTATGAATGGTAGTTAGTTAGTTAGTAACAATTAAGAGAAAGACGAAGCAAGCATATTTTTTTGTGTGTGTCACTAAAAAAAGGCTGTGCAGTGTGTCTTGCATGCGGTGACCTAAAAATGTCTGAGCCTTAGGACACTGCAAAGACTACAGCCACGTATATTCTGTGCCTGCATGACTTAGACATGATGGTCTAAATTAAGCCTAAACAAAGCAGCAGCGGTAACTACTTTTAATAATTGTGAATATGTCTGATGAGACATTCTCAGTTGACCGACAGGTTATCTAATAGATGGTTCAATTTATCAACTTTTACGGGGCAGCCCTTACAGCCCAGTACCAAAATTGCACTCTTAGGTTTCCTGATGACTTATTAACACATATGTAACAGTCCTCAGGGTTGTTACAATGCTGAAAATAAATAAACTGTAAATGAAGGGAAAGTTCACTGATCATCATGAATATAAACAACAGAGAAACATATGAAATTTTAACTGGGTTTTCCTTCAGTGAGCACTGCTTAAACAGGGAGCAGCAAAAAAACTGATCAGGATCCCTTTTTTTTTTATTAACCCAGTAGTTTTTTATTTGCTCAGTGACAGTGGTATTCCCTCTTTGGTTCAGCCTGTGGTTCAGCATATACACCATACAGTGCTGTAGGAGTGTGTACTCACACTTTGATGATTCTGTAGAGTTTCTGTGTGTTGTGGCTGGGTGTGCTGCTCCGACTGGCTAACTCAAACAGCTTGTCTGCCAGGGCTGCATAGTCAAACTGCAAAACACACATACCTCATGAAGAACAGAACTAATTAATTACCTTCACATTTATCACAGTCAGAGGGATAGTAAAACAAAAAAATTTCAAAGATGCCTGATTAATAGAAGACAGAAAAATAAAGCCTGGGGTTAACAGTAATCAACAGTCCTTCAGTCATACATCTAGACATCAAATGGAATGATGCAAACACATAATGCAAGCTGTTTTAAAAAACACGGCATCAGTTTTTACAAGCACTTTTTCTTAGGCAGAAATTTTATTAATTTTGAAATAGGTACTTCTCCAGCTTTTTGTTTTCATAAATATTTTAATAACATTGAGTCACTGAGCTGAGAGGAGCAATGGTTTTGTAACATTATCTGTGATTTAGATTCAATTAACAAAAGGTTCTCTATCCTCACGGGAGGCTGCATCGGAAGCAGCAACTTTGACATGTCACATAAAAAACTAAACAAGCAGCCTGCAATAAAATAAAACATGGAGCTGTTTTTCTTAAAAAGATGAAATCAGCAGATACACAAAAGCAAGAAGTTTAACCTGTAGGACTGGTCCAACATCATCGTCATGTGTTAGCTCTGTGTCAGAGTCTTCCAAGGGACCTAAATCACTGCCGTCCTCATCCTCGTCATCTTCATCCTCTTCCTCCTCCTCTTTTTCATTTAATTTACCACCTCAAAAAAAAAGATGGCAAGAAAATGTACTTTTTAGTAAAACAGGGAAACAGGTTTTATTACATTTAATCCTACATGCAATACAGACACACGGACACACAAATCCTGCCTCAGCCAAACTGTCACCATCTGTATCCGTGAACAATAATGAAGTTTCTTATGAGCAAATAATGAAAAGGGATTAATTGTAGTTATACAAATGAGGGTGGATTAAATATCTTGGAAAATAGGAAGTGTTGCACAAATGAGGAGGGGAAAGCATAGATTATGATTGAAATGAACATCTAAATCCAGAGAAACACACGCAAACCAATTTTAAACAGAAAGACTTTGTTTAATTGCTAAATCGTGGCCACTCACCATCTGTAATGTGTGATACAAGGGGAGACAACACTGGCCAACACTTACGAGGAGCAACTAAGTGGGGGTTTAATGTCTTGCTCAAAGACACTTGTGAAAGAAACATGTGATAACATCACCTTGCAATACTAAAACTAAAACTAAAACAAGAGCTTCTTTGACTGTGTGCAGTGCACAGAAGTAGGGATTTAGTGCAGATTTCCTAATTGTACATGTCAAAATGGTGACTAGGTGGTCAAATGCTTTGTATTGTTCACTAACAAGACAAATGTAAGACTCTTAAAGACCTTTTTTAGACCACTTAGAATGGATTTTATGACCTACTGTATTTTAGATCCCAGTGAGATAATTAGGGAAGACAGGATTTTAAGTTAATTTTCCACATTAGATAAATTCATGACAGGTGCTGAAGCTTGTAACTCCTTCAGATAAGTCACAGATGTCTTGGTGCCTTAATCACTGCTCACATTCTTACACAGTCACTCAGTTTTGCTGCTGTAGGCAGATTCACGCCTGTGGTTTGTTCCTTCCATTGTATAATGATGGACTGAACTGTACTCTGAGTTTTTGGGAATGTTCTTGTATACTTCCCCTGACTTCTGCTTTTCAGTAATCTTTTCATTGAGTTGATTTTTTGTTGTTGTCGTGAATATTGATTCACCAGTAACTGCACTACAGACACAGCTGTATTTCTAGCACGATCCTTTAAACACATTCACTACCCTCAGGTGATTACCATTTAACTAATCGCAGGACTTTGAAATTAGGCTTAAAAAGATTTACACAGGTTACACTAAGGGAGCTGAATCTCCATGCAATCACTTATTTTTAGTTCTATATTTTTTTAATCAAGGTTATCTTGTACAGATCCATTTTAACCTTGAAATTAGAAAAAAGGAAAATAAAGACTTTTTTTAGACACTGTTACGGTCTCATTTTTGGTGTAGAGGTTTCCTAAAGAGTTTCCCCTGAAAAACATTACTAGAAATGATATAATTATGAAAGTGTAAACTTTCCCCTCAAAAACAAAATATGTAAAAGTGCAACTAAATTGACATTAATACCAACCAACTTTTGTAGGATCGAATGAACCCTGTACTAGTGATATTAGCAATTCATAACTTCATGGTATGTTATGCTGACAGCCAGAATTGGTGACTTGTTTCCATCTTTTTTTCATTTCAGATCAGGCTTTAACAAAAAAAAAATCCATACCCAATTTTTTTCCCCAGTGAGACCCACTAACCTCACAAGTTTCTATAAACATTCAACACATTCTTGGGGGTTGGGGAAACTACCCTTTAGAATCCATTGGAACACAAATAAGGTCCAGTTTATAAGAACGCTTGAAACATACCATTGACCAGCTTCGCTCTTCCTTTCTTGATGGATGATTTGCTCATGTTCTCTTTCAGTTGGTGTTCACCCTCTTCAGAAGCTTCACATGAGTCAGAGTCCTCAGCTGCTTTCACCTCTCTCATCAAGTCCTCAATAGCAAAGGGAGCCTGGTCGATAATAGTGCTAAAGATGCTACTGCAGATAGCACTGAAGAGATTCCGACTGGTGGGACAGACAAAGAAATAAGCAACAGATGAGAGAATAAGTGGATGGGAACTAGCCAAGGTTGCTGTTAGCCCCAATCACAATAACAAGTTGCATTAGCATCATTTGTCCTGGTTTTGACGTAGAAAGTACTACATTTTGTGTAGCCTTCATAAAAAGAATTAATAAAATAAAAAAAAAAAACAAAGTAAGACTGCCACAATATTACATTATGATTACACAATTAATGTGGCCAAAAGAAGTCTTGATAGATCCATGATAAGCTGTTGGAAGATGTTTTTTTTCCAAATTCATCTTTGAACTTTGTTCACTGTTTTGACTCTTTGAATAATTAATTCCATCAAAATACATAAAAGCACAGAATACAAAAAACGTTGTTTACTGTACTGATATACAGTTAAAGCCAATCAATTGAGCTGATAAAAGATCCTCAAGGCCTAACATCTGCATACTCTCATTTATATGAGAGTTTCCAATGATCAGAGTCATTTGAATGAAGCACCTGTTTCTGATACCACAACATGACCACCCAGAACTAGCAAACCTGCACTCACTATTACCATACCTTTTTCTACTGGTGAATGGCACCTTCTCCAGAGGATCTTTGAATAGAATCAACTCTCACACTAGTGAGCTACTTCTTTTCCGAAGTCCACAGGATGTCTGAGTCTCTCATATCTCTCTTTCAGCTCGCTAACCACAGCAGGAGTACATTTACATTTAGTCATTTGGCAGACGCTTTCTATCCAAAGCAACTTCATTCATGTGTTGTTACTTTAGTTGCTTTGGATTTGGAGAGTAATTTAGTACACATACATGGTGGCAAATGGCTGCCACAGAGTGCCCACCAACTGAGCTACAGCCGCCCCTAGGAGTAGCCTCACGTTGTGGCATTAACCAGCTAGCCTATCAATGAAGCTTCATCTTTCAGCTTTCAGCTGTGTTGTTATGTCAAAACAGTAGGTGGTCCAGGCTCTGTATTATTTAGATTATCATCATGTCACATTTCATCATGTTATCATGTGCATTTTTAACAAAGACTCCATTTTAATATCACTTGAAACAACATTAAATACTGACAACCATGTCAAAGAAGATTTGCCATCTAAACAAATAAAAACACAAATAACTTCATTTAAAGATAAAGTTCCTCAGTAACCTGTTTTGTGTAACTCTGTGATAACAGTGAATGAAGCCATGAGACTCGGATATGGACTTACTCTTTGGTTTTTGCTGCTGTTTTGCAGAATGGCTCGATGAAGATCAAGTTCTGATCAGCAGTCAGCTGAAAAAAGAAGAAGACTACATCAGGACTCAACTTTTTTTTGGAGATTTCTAAGACTGGACTTGGGTCTTCTATAGTCAGCAGTGGTGTCTCTCTTCTTAAATGCACTTAAATGTACACTACACTAACATGTTAAGTAGTAAGAGCCCCTTACACACTGCATATTCAAGGCCGGTCAAAGTAAAGCGCTTTGAGTACCAACAGGTAGAAAAGCTCTACATAAGTGCAGATCATTTACCATTTAGTCCAGGGGTGTCCAAACTACGGCCCGCGGGTCAGTTTTTATTGGCCCGCAGCAAATTCTGAAAATATAATTGAGTATGGCCCGCACATGGCGCTTGAGCTCAACTCTGTTGCACTTCTCAGTTTCAACACTAGATGGAGCCAGTCACAGAAAAGGTGCTTCTCCACTACACAAAATTAAGAAAAGTAGAAAAATATCTACCACGAGTCACCAGAAATGGCAGCCCCGAAAAAACGCAAGATAGCAAGTGAGTGTAGAAGATTTGTTTGATTTGAAATGAAAATGTTGCCGTGATGAAAGCGTATAATGTCCGTCATAATGTTGTGTGTGGCCCGGACCTTTGCTTATTTTTCTGTATTTGGCCCTCACCAAAAAAACTTTGGACACCCCTGATTTAGTCATAGACACTTTTATCCAAAGCCACTTACAGAGTAATTTGGTACACACACGAGGGCGATGGCTGCCATGAAGGGTGCTCATCTGGCCCACTGGGGGCAACCTGAACCCCAAGTTCTCCCCGATGGGGTTCAGTGTCTTGCCCAAGGACACTTTGACGCAGCAAGGAGGGACTGGGGATCGAACCACTGAGCTGTGGTCTGTGGACAACTGCTTATATACGTGTTGTTATGCTTAACCTGAACTCAGTCTTATTACCTGTACAAAGTTACTTTAAAAAGGATTTAAAAATCTATTTGTCAAGATTGCATTTTTTCTCTGTGCATGCATGGGGTTCCTTTGCATGTTAGATAAATTGGTTACTCTAAATTGCCTATGGGTGTGAATGTGTGTGAATGTGTTTTCTGTATGTGTATGTCTGTCTGTGTTGGTCCTAAGATAGCCTGCCCCCCAAATTCTAAGACAATCAAGACAATAATGGTGGTGCTGTACCTCTTCTGAACCCACAGCTGCCAGTTCAGTCATGTAAAGGTCCAAAATGTGAAATTGCAGCCCAATGGGTGCTCTGCTACTGCTCTGCAGGAGCTGAACTGTCACCAGCTCCAGAAATCTCTCAACCACACTGAGGAGACAACAGCAAACTTGATTACTTCAAAATAATGTGCCAAAAAATGTGCTAAGAAAACATTTTAATATTTTACCTGCTCTGCCAGTTATTCCTCTTCAGCATCTCAAATGTTTGCCTGAACATGAAGCGGATCAGCTATTAAGGAAAGAAGTAAAAAACTATGATTTAGGTTTGTAAAGACTGAGATCATCAAACCATACCGGACTGCAACATAGAAGCATAACCACAGCTGCTGGTAAACAGTGCTTTCTACACAGTGTTTTGTTTAAGTAAACCTTTGTATAAATGCAGTTTTTTTCTGTGGCCTAAACCAAAGCACAGACTTGTCCTTTCTCACATTCTTCTTAATTTAGGTTTTAATTCCTTTATATTCAATGTTCAGTCACCAGATCAAGTGGCTTGTTTGCCAGGCAGTGTGGGTAACTTTGTTTTACTGTCAGGCTGAGGATGTTTGAGTATCAGAGAGAGTCCAGAATGTCTAACTGGGGTTCAGAACAGTGGGGCTTATTTGTGTTATTTGCTGCCAGAATATGAGATATGAGACATGTTATTCAAGCTTAAAAGAGAAACTCAGTCAGAAAATTTCAGTTGGGTACTAACAATTCCAAACTAAAGTTAATACAGTTTGGTGCTCATCAAAGTTTATTAATGCAAATTACTTATTACAAAACAGGCATGTGGAAATCTGACGGCAAGTAAAGTCACTGAGGGAGCATGTAATTTGCTGAGCACTGAAAGTGAAGCACCCACAAATTTTGGAATTCAGAGGTCATTTCTTATCGAAAAAATGTTCTGAATAGTGTCCTTATTGCATATGGTGTACACAAATGCAATAAAACCTTTTGTCTTCCCTTTGGAGGTAATAACACTAAACCACAACTCTTTTCAGCCAAAAATGTTAGTTATTGTAGTAATAAAGCATCTGACACCAGCACCAACTGTAAAAAGGCTAAATCCATTCAAGATTCTCTTCAAACTGACCTGGAAGAACTTGTCCATTCGCAGCCGGTCAATACCAGTCCACTCTCTTTTAAAAGTCTGCAGAAAGCCCTCCAGATATAACAACTCTGCAGGAAAGTGCATTACCATTATGCAAGGCATTATTCCATGACATAATTTAACTTGATCTTATTATCAGGTTTAAAACATGTTTAATACATGTGAAAGTAAGAAACAAACATGGTACACGTACGTCCGTTGAGATCATGGAAGCTGTGGATCAGGGAGGAGATCTGGTTCGACAGCTCCTCCTAAAAATGAAAAGTAAAGAGTTTATAAACGTGAATATCAAACCAGTAAGGGTAGAATTACTAACACATACAAAGATTAGAGTTCAGCACAGTGACACATTTGGGCTCTGAACAGGTTTTCAGGCCAATGGTACATTAATATTTATGCAACAACAACTTTTATACAAAAATGTTGTTTTCTATAAATACTCTGCACCATCACTTATGACAATGCATCTTCTGGTCAATTAATAAAAGAGCCAATTAATGTTACACGTTCATTGCAACTCCAAAAATCTCTATTCATTATGTTTTACAGTTTAATAATAAACTGTCACTCTTAAAAATGACAACAAATTAATTGGGGTTAACAACTCAAAAACACAAATAAATCTACAAAAAAACTAAAAACTATGCAGATTTTTAGATCATTTTTTGTGACGTTTCAATTACACACAACTGAAACTGCCGTTCTGCTTCCTTTTCATTAAAACTGTAAAATTGTGTAATTGGATTAAGCCTTTACCCACATTATCATCTGTGGGAAAATAGAAATCTCATAGTTAAGAGCTGCATGTGGATATCTACAGGTGGCTTGTGTAGCTTCATATGGCTGTTTTTTATGTGTGTAAGCCAAACGACAATAAAGGAGCCCCTACCTGCAGTAGTGGTTTATCTTGCATCCAGAGGCAGTAAAAAAGACCCTTCCATAGCTTGAGAAGCTCATCACCTGTGAATCCACCTGTACAGAGAAGAAAATAGTCTATGACACACTGCCCGAGTCCAGGGTGCAAGCAAGCTGACATCAGTGCGTGGACAGCGGTTTTAACTCTTATTTAGTGGCCAAGTTACCATAGTGTTTTAAAGCATCGTGTTACAACTAGTTAAATAACACGCTATCGTGGCTACTTTTAACTTAACGATCCCTTTAAACCATCTTCTTACTTAGCTAAGAAGCTAATTCACCATCACACGTTTGCACTAGCAGGTATCTATTTTTGAACACCCAAATATGTGCCAGGCTGTGGCCGTTTACTTTTCTAACTGTCATTTTTACTATACGGACGGTCTAGTTGTCATCAGGAAACTACATGCCAGTTCAGAAGTCTACCTTGTAATTAGCCCCATTCACTAGGTGAACAACACGAACACGCTAACTTACCTGTCGCTTTCTGAGACCTGACATTTATATATTTCCTCAGTTTCTTGATGGCCCTGGTCCGGACGGGTTTCTCGTTGGAGGCTAACCTCTGTGCGAACTGAACCTCTGGCTCTTGAATCGAAGCCATGCTCGCACGTATTCACGTGGAAACGCTTCTCTCCTCCGTTGCTCTCCTCTGTCGTCTCCTTTCCACGTTTTCCCCCTCACGGCGCCGACTGATGACGTAATGGGTTTCTGTTTGATTTCGACTCCGCAGCGCCACGAAGCGGCAGCTCCGTGTTCACGTTTCATTGCGCTGTCGACGGTGAATCTACAGTTTATTTTAAATGACAGACGTCAAAGTCGTGCGGACATTTTTATGTCGTTGTTAATACTGTGAACGTGTTTAAAGTTACAAGTACATGCATCTATGTGCTGAAACAAATCCAAATTACACTTATAGCTAAAAGGTATGCAATTATTAAAAACAATATTAACGTCTTCTCACTGTTAATATAATATGTTATAACTGTTATGGATATTGTTGTGATTTCACATGAATATTTGAAGAATCCAGCTCTGCCCTTGGACTCTGCTTGTGACAGTAAAACATTAACTTCAGTAAGTGTCAGTGAGACGTTTGTCCATGTTTCTCTCAGAAACATGTCCTGTAGTTAATCTCTGAGCTGTGACACAACTGCTTTCACATCCTCAAAATATCTTAGAGGACGGATGTTGAGGCTGGATGAGTCTGTAGGTTCCCTGAGTGCTGACAGTGAGGGGTAGGTGTGGACAAACTGGATGTGATCTTCTGTGAGTAAGAGCTGCTCCAGTGAAGCGTCTTTCCTCTTCAGCTCAATGATCTCCTGCCCCAGCTTCTCCTGAAGCTCTTCGACTCGACCCACTTCAGTTTCCTGCTGGGATCTGATCTGCTGCTTCACATCAGACCTTCTTTTCTCCATGAGATGGATCAGCTCAGCATCATCTCACTGTCCTCCACTGCTTTATCAGCAGAGACAATGATGGCCTCCACCTCCTGTTTAAACCGCTTCACATCTTTCTCCCTGCCTTGGATTCTCTGCTGGAGTTTTTTTCAACTCCCCTCAAGCTCTCTCTGACTCTCAGTCCTCTCTGCTGTAGCTGTGACTGTGTCATGGCCTTTATGTTCATTCACGGAGCACCGATAACAGATACACTGCTGATCAGTACGGCAGAAAATCTCCCTCATTTTTTGTGACAAGAGCAGATTTTCTTCTGCAGCTTCTTGGAGGGCTCCATCAGCTTGTTTTTCTTTAACTGAGCTACATAATAATGAGGCTGGATATGTTTCTCACAGAAGGACACCAGACACACCAGACAGGACTTGAGAGCTTTTAGTTTTCTCCCAGTGCAAAAATCACAGGCCACATCTTCCGGTTCAGCATAGCAGTGATAATCAGGAGCAGTTCGGAGTCCAGTCTTCTTCAGCTCCTCCACTAAAACTGCTAACATGGTGCTTCTCATCAGGACAGGTCTCAGTGTGAATGTCAGTCTACACTGAGAGCAGCTATGGCTTCTCATCCTCTTCATCCCAGAAACTTTTAATACACTTCATGCAGTCGATGTGTCCACAGGGAATAGTCACTGGATCCTTCAGTATATCCAGACAGATAACACAAGAGAAGGCTTCTCTGTCCAGCTGAACTCCTTTTCTGAGCTATTTGTCTCTAAGCAGCAATGACTGTCTGAGTTTCACTTACTCTGAAACAAATTTAGGCTCTGATCTAAACAACATGTACTCCTGCAGTGCACAGGGCCTGTCAGCACTTCACAACATCTTGGTTACACCCATCTTCAAACTGTAGATCTAAAGGGGAGGGAACAAGGACATATACTGATCTTGTGTTTGAGACCAGGAAGAAGAGGGAATGTTATCGTTGTGGGTTTATTTCAAGGAGAGGAGCAGTTTGAGCAGTTCCAAATAGAGCTAATTTTCTATTTAAAAACTGGTCAACTCCAGAATCCAAAGTTGCAATGTTAAATGACACGCACTGGAAACCTGAACCTATCTAGAAATTACTGAAAGGCTGTGGATGTGACATTGAAAATGTTTAAAGAAGATGACACAGTCAATGACCAGATGTAACCCTTTACCCTTTGTACAGAGTCTGTGTAATGGCAGATTTAGTCATAGTGTAAATAGAGCAGGCTGCTCAGAAAAAACACAGCAAGTGTGTTGATGATCTTTATATCATGTGACTGGCTTCAGTATAAACTGGGTAGTAAACTTTATCATCATATGATACTTCCTGTACTCTAAGAACACATCTGGCACAGACAAATTTCTGGTGTGCACTATATCAGTGAGAAGACAACTCCAAACTATATGTGGACCTTATTCATATTAAAAAATAGCTAATGACTATCTACTCAGATCCCGTAAAAGATCAGCGTGTAAGGTTATAAGGGCTCCATTTTTAGAATCACACTAGGTAATTATGTTCTAATGAGTGTGTAATGACTTTAAAAGTAGAATTACTGCATTTTTTTCCGTTTAGAGCCTTTTGTCAGGCGTTCATCCCCTTTTTATATTATTGAGAGCTCACTGGTATAATGTTATTGGACCACCATGTTTTCACAGCAGCCCAGAATGGACAAACAAGTACAATATGTGGATGAATTACTGATGATATATTGTTGTGTAGGATCATCTCTCAATCAAAGCCTGGTATGCATTGAATAATACTTTGATTCTACTTGATTTGATTGATTCTAAAGGAGACATGGAAGCTACAGCTATCCCATCTCCTTGCTCTGCTGACACTGTCGTTTGTGACTTTGACAAAAAACTCTCTCTCTCCATACTCTCTCTTGATACTCAGGACCTGAGTAAACATTATAAATCTTTCCTGATGACTACAATAAGGTTGTCTTTCCCTTGTGAATGTTACCTTTCTGTTCCCCTCTTTGGATCTAGTGTAATCCTTGTTAACTGAACTTCCGTTGACTATTTAGTTCAATGTCATTTTCTACATTTTGAAATGTAAAACCATAACTGAAATTAATAAGGTCACGTTTTATATTTCCATTTAAATTCCTCAGTTGCTTCAGATGTTCATTCAACATTACAATACTGAAGCTGTTCAAGTGATTTTGTCACATAGTTAGTCTACACCTGAGGCTATTTCCATAAATCATCCATAAATTTTGTTAAATTCTGTGTCTGCACTTTGGTAATGAATTAAACTCTAACCTCTGTTTCATTGCTGTGAAAAGAAATAATTTGGTATATTATTAAAGATGCACATAACTTATTGTGTTTTTAAATTAAACACAAAAGATAAGTCTTTGAAGCTTTATAAATCTCAAATAATGAATGCGGGGAAATCTAATACTGTATCAAGAGCTAAGTAAACTCAGCTGTTGCTTCATTTGATTTATTGTCATTTCATCATCTCAAGCTGAAGGAACTCAAATCAGCTCATGTTGATAAGTTGTGGTCTGTAGAAGTAAAACTAAACATTCTAAGTTAAATTAAATTCTATATCTATACTTAGATGATGTTTTACAGTACAGGGATCCATAAATTAAGTTTACAGACCCATAAACTGATAACAACCAGTTTAATTGACAGACAGCACAACATTTAAAAAGTTCAAAAATCTTAAGTCAAAAGAGAATATACCCCTCTGTCATGTTTATCTGTACCACTCTTTAACAAAATATCATTTGTATTAGAATTGAAAAATGTTACTAGACATATTGGCAATGCAGCCTCTATAGGACGTAACACTATATCAAATATAACAATCTTATCCTAAATTAACTGTAGTCTCAAAAAAACATGTTGGCTAGCAGTAATACTGTATGTTCACAATTTAACAACATCCTAGTAGCTTAAAGCAGGAAACGCTCGTGGTTGTCAGTGAGCACCCCTGGTGGCACCTCTCACACACCAGGTCACACTCAGCTCAGCCACTGTCAAACAAGAAAAGGTGAATGATACACGTCGTTTTAACGTCACAGCAGCAGAGGAGATCGTGCGGCGCTCCTCACGAAGCGTGTGCAAGAGCGAGCGAGAGAGAGAGCGAGCGAGAGCGAGAGAGAGAGAGAAAGAGCGAGCGAGCGAGCGAGAGAGAGAGAGAGCGAGAGAGAGAGAGAGAGAGAGAGAGAGAGAGAGAGAGAGAGAGAGAGAGAGAGAGCGAGAGCGAGCGAGAGAGAGAGAAGCTTTGAGGTGACAGTCGCTGGCTTCCACACAAGGAAGTGGAGGAAATGTACCGGTGAAGACAGACATTCTCACGAACCGTCGACTTTTCCGCCCAGGGTAAGACAACGTTAAGCCCCTCAGAAGGAACAATGTCTGTGGTGAAGTGTGACAAAGGCGAACGGCGGCCGGTAGTTGAACGTGTCTTTTAGCCGCGAAGTGCTCTGACGTTAGCTAGCTGTTGTTAACTAATGTGATAGGACAGCTTGGTGGAAATGGGAAATGATAAAGGACACATTTAACAATATGAAACATTCTGTGCGGATCGATGATCCGCCTTATCGGTGCGATAAGCTGAGGTCGTTTTAGTGATGGTTATGTTACTCGACATGTGACATATAAAGGGCGAAAAATGACAATATGTCGTAACATAACGTGGAATCCTAACAGGTTATCCTGGACATTCTCTCCTCAGCCTCAGCAAACGCTGTTGTCGAGTTAGTTAAAAACACTCGTTTTGAGCCCAAATTGGGGTCAGGCGTGTGTTCTCCGGGTCGTATCGGATTTGTTACGGTCAGTATTTCTTGAAACTAGAAGCTCTGGTCAAGCTGCCGGAAGAGTTACTGATTGGTGAGATTACAGCTGCTGTAATTGTTTGTGAAACCTGAATTACATCATCAGGTTTTTTGATCTAAATGTTCGGATGGGCAAAGGGCCTGTATGAATTAAGTGGACAAATGAGCCTGTAATACAAGCTGAGAAAACTGACACCTTCTAATCATTTTGAGCTTTTAATGGCCCTGTCTCAGTGGCAGCTGTACCCTGTCTGTCCTTTTATTTTCTTCTCTAACACTACCCATTTCTCCTCTCTCATCTTTTCTGAAGGCTGCAGACTTTTTCATCCTGCTCCAGTGCTTCATGCATGTGTCAACAATGCACTGTCTTGCCGACCATGTTCCAGCAGCTTCCTTTGGAGTTGAGATGATCGTAGGCAGCACCGCCATGTTTACATCAGCCTCTTTGGTGTGATCTCATCAGCTCAGTGATTATCAATATCTGCACCTGAACATGGCTCCTATTCCCCCCGGGATACGCTTCCTGGTTTCTTTCGACAGGGACCAGTGGTGAGTCACAAATATGTGTAAGCGTGTGTCAAGTGGGAGTTGTCTCCTTACATGTTTACCTTTTCTTGACATTTCAACTGACTGTTTAATAATCAATTTTCTATAATATTGTGTGTGTGATTTGACAGTTATTTCGCCATCAGTGTGAAATGGTGATTTGTCTTTGAGCTGTTTCGGTCTTTGATAAAAGACTGAAAAGGAATGTTTGCATTAGTTTCTTTATGAAAAGATTATTTCATGTGGATAATCAGTTATTAATGAGTACAGAAAAACCACAAGGGCTTTTGGTTGACAAAACATTTCACCCAGGCATATTGAAGTTGTTTGTGATTACAATGGACCTTAAAGTGCAGATGAGGGCAAGTGCCACACCATTGCTATGTAACTTTTCAAAAGGCAGCAAATTAAAATGAACTAAATACAAAACCCAATTTTCTAAAAACTGATAAATGGTTTTGAAAAATGGTTTAAAAAAGGTTTTGAGAAACCTGAATGAACTGTATTTGTAACCTTGTTTGGCAATTTTCTTATCTGATATTTTGTAAGTTAATAATTAACATATAAAAAACAAAACACTTCCACTCACCCCAACCAGTCAAGGCAGATGGCCGCCCACCCTGAGCCTGGTTTTGCTGGAAATTTCTTCCATTAAGAGAGTTTTTCCTCTCCACTGTTGCCTATAGCTGTTCAAGAGGGATTTATTGGGTTTTATCTAAATGTCTCTATTATCTTGAGTTTATTATGTGAAGTGCCTTGAGATGAAATTGTTGTGAATTGGCGCTATATAAATAAAGTAGATCCTTTTTGCTCCATTTTAGCCTTTACTGGCTCTTGGGAAAAACATATGTCTTCTGAGCTGCATGCTTCACTGTGTTCATCACCCCATCTTTATCGGTCTCTATGTGCTGTGTGCTGCTGGGCATGGACTGTATGTATGAAAGCAGCTGGTAGCTATTGCTAATATAAAGGCTAATAACCAAAACAGGCACTCTTGTTTTGTGTTAAATAATAATGGCCCTCTGAGTTATTGAAAGTACACTAATTGTTAAGTTGTTAGGTTCTGGGGAGTGTGGGTTGCACCTTGGAAGCTTTCTTCTGTCTTTATTATTGTGAGTTGTGTTTTGCCTGCTGTCACAATTGCGAAAAGCTTCGTAACACTAGGTCAGTGTTGCTGCCTTAGTAGATGTGTGTTTGTGATTAGTTTTTCCAATTGCCCTTACTTCTTAGGGTTGGTCGGTAGGGTACCTAAAAATGTAACCTTTTAAGTTTGGCCACATTAACACACTGAACTTTTAGTCAAGTCTAGGTCCAAATAACATATAATAATAAGAAAAACCCATATTCATCTATTCTGCACATTCTATTTTTCTCTATTCTACAGTGCAAGTATTTAAAATATTAAAAGTATGAGTCTAGCCTATTCTACTGTCTTTTTCTTTGATGGTGCAAGGAAATCTAGACAAATTATTATGTAATCAAAGAGATTGTTTGCCACCTGTTTGTTTGTTTTACACATTGCTAGTCAGGCTCTACCTGTGCATCAGTATTTAACTAGTCTGCCTTGTTCCTTTTTTACTTTGCCTTAGTTCCTGCATCTGTGAGGTAGCTTTATATACCTTGTCTTCTGTATAAACCTGCTTTTCAGGTTCTTTGCGATGGGTAGAGTGGTGTGCTGAGTGTCTGCACTGAATTCAGTTCCAAAAAGGCCTTAGAAGGTTTCACTCACAAAGGTCTATATTTTTCTCTTGCCTATTGTAGAGAGTAATAGCTTTGCTAGGAAGCTGATCAATTTATAATGGATTCTTCGTTGAAAGCTCTAGCAGATGTTGTGCATGTACAACTTAGTTATTATAAGTTTTATCAAATTTGGCTGTATATTGCTTATCTTACTACTTAAATACAAAGTTGGCCTGCACCTCACACACTAGTATACATTATAATTGAGAAATTATCAGAATATGCCAGCCTGATGCTCATTACTATGTCACACACAGACACCCATTTGGATGGCAAAAAATAAGTTAAAATAAGTTAATTCCATAGCCACAAATCAAATCAGCTATTGTCTGAAAAACGAAACAACTGATGACAACACACTGAAATCCCAGGATATCCTGTACGTGTTGTGGAACTAGAGAAAGGTGGAGCAGTGTGAACTAAGGAATAAAAAAATGATCTGTTTGCTTTAGCTGGGAAAGCACAGTGTCACTTTTTTTGTTGGTGTCTGTGGTGGAGCCGGATCACTGCCTTTGAGAGTTTCTTTGAGCTATCTGTCTTTTACAAGCAATATGCCTGCAGGAGAATTGTTACATATTTAATGTTATGAAACCACAGCCGTATGTTAAATACATCTCTGTGTATGCTTAAATATTTCACAATATGTTTTATGGTTGTGTGTTGTAATCTTGGGATGGGTTGTAGAGTGCATCACACTTTTTAGCTTGATGATTATATGCAGTTTCTATATTTACTTGTTTCACAAAAGGAACAGAAAAGGCAAAAGTTCATACATCTTTTATTTCTTACCTCTGACTGCTGTGCATTGTTGCTTGTGGCATGAACTGATTGTGAACCAATCTCTGCAGAAGTATTTTCTGTGCTTTACCAGGGCTGACTGGTCATGAGGACAATAAGCCGACTTATACTGTAGAAGTCTGTAAGTGTCCCTAAGTTTCCCCAGTTTTCATTGTTGCCCTCTTGTGTTTCCTCTCTGCAGGTACAGAGCTCTAACCTTCATTCTCACCTTCCTGCTCTATACCAGCTTCCACCTCTCCAGGAAACCCATTAGCATTGTCAAGGTAACACAAGCTCATTGTTCTTGATCATTTTCATGTATATATAAATATAGAACATACACTTCAGCCAAGGACTTCACCCAGTGGTCCTGAAATAAAAACAAAAAATAAATCAATCTAAAGGTTACAGCTGGGTGATATTGAAATAATTGTAAAAAAGAACACTAAAAATTCAACAGAATCCAATGCTGAAAATGCCTAAAATCGACAAATCAAGATCACTGCCTCCTCCTGTTGGTGCAGCACCAGCGGTTCTCTGGATTAATGGCAGCTGTCACCAGGGGCGACTGTGGCTCAGTTGGTAGCATGGTCGTCCACCAATCCCACAGTTGTTGGTTCGATCCCTGGTTCCTCTGGTCGCATGTCAAAGTGTCCTTGAGCAAGACACTGAACCCTGCTTAGTTTCTATATTGGTAATCATGTGTGCGTGTTTGAGAATGTGAATGGGTAGATAAGAAGCAGTGTAAAGCGCTTTGAGTACCAACAGGTAGAAAAGCGCTATATAAGTGCAGACCATTTACCATTTTGCTGGAGACTCCTATATAGACATAGCGTTAGTCACCTGTTAACAACAGCTACCGTGTGGCATGCGCAGATGTGTTCAGGAACATTACATTAGTCTAGATAACCAGTATTTTGGAAGAATTTAGAGCCCAGCATGAAATTACTATGGGTACAGTAGATATTACTTTGTTATTTTTCCACAGCTGCTTTTATTGGTACAGTGTTGACATGGGAGTCTAACATCTTGATTAGTGATGTTTTGGTGTTTGTGACTACATTTAAAACACTGCTGAAAACAGAAATCTTCCTTCTCTTTCTAAAAAAAAAAACCAAAAACTTCCTGCTTTTTCACTTTACTTTGATGTTTCTCTCCTAAACGTAGATTTTATTGCTTGTTTGTTCTTTACATCGTACGTCGCTTTAGATAAAGGCGTCTGCCAAATGCCTAAATGTAAAATGTAAATGTAAATGTTTAAAAAATAGCAAATATGGCCCTAGGGGAACAATAAATCTGTTGTTTAATCATATTTGGTCTGGAGATAGGAAAAACAATGTAAAATAATTTATTAGCATATTTACTAGCATACAAAAATTGAGATTACATTTTTTGGCCATTTACTTATTTATCCAAATCAGCCATAACATTATGACTACCTGTCCAATTTAATGCAATTCAATGTGGTTAAAGGTTAAAGTGGGTGGTAGAGTTGTGCCACCCACTAAAAACTGAGAAATTATAAACTTAAATAGTAAAAATCAATGCAGAGCTACTGTATTGAGTTGTATTAAGTCACACAGGTAGTCATAATGCTATGCCTGATGGATGTATATGTACTATTACCAGTGTGGTTTTATCATTTGCCTCATGTAATTTATCATTAACCATTCATTATTCTTTATAAAAAACTAAAACCTGTCAAATTAAAAAAGCAGTCAGACTTGTACAGATAAAGACCACAGTCAGCCAGAATATTAACATCTCCACCAAACATTATCCTGCTTGTTGTCTGTGCCTGCCATACCGTGTTTTTTCTGCCTAACTAATTGAGTTTATTTTGCATTGACAGAGCGAGCTCCATAAGAACTGCTCATCTATTAGTGAATTAGCCACCATTGCCTCTGGCAGCGGCAGCCAGCAGCCCTCCCTGCCACCTCTCCACACAGACATGGACTGCAGCTGGAAGCCTTTTGGTTTGTATTAGTAGTTAGAACAATTATATTCTGCTGCTGTAATGCCCAGAGCAGAGAAAATACTTCAGCACTGTCCTGAACTGTACAATTTTACTTGATACTCTCAGATAAAAGCAACTACAAGCAGCTGCTTGGGACCATGGACTACTCCTTCCTCTGTGCCTATGCTATCGGCATGTACCTCAGGTGAGATGACTAAAAGAGGACGATAGTCTGATTTCAGGCAATGGTAAAGGGAGTCTTCAGGGTCTGAGTCAAAGAATAAAAAACAACAAAGTAAACAACAAACAGCAAATCTTTTCAGTATGCCAACAGTGTCGGTGAGGTTTGTATATCAGGGCATTACATTTCACCCACTTCCTGAACCATTTGGATCTTTCAGACACATTTTTTTCATATTAAAAACTTAGATCTGTTTTACATTACAAGCTAATTGTCATGTTTGACTTTAATTTTTATCAAATGGGCTTATGATTGTAACATTTATTTTCCACATTAAATTTACTGTGTAATGAGAGTAGACCTTAGATAAATTAAGACATTAAAAGAGCGTGAGCCTAAAAAGACTACCACCATCTCCTAAAAAAAGAAAGGAACATTATATAGATAAACAGCTTATAATAACAGTGGTTTTGATGAGAGAGAGAGCGAGAGAGAGAGAGGGAGATTTCAAGGAGACACCATGCTCACAATCACCGCTTGGCTCAAGAGAGGGCCAACAAACAGTGGGTGACTGTGGTGCAGGCGGTAGAGTGGTTGGCCACCAACCCTTCAGTTGTTAGTTTGGATCCACAGCTCCTCCAATTGTGTGTTGAAGTGTCCTTGCCATGGACATCAAATAGTTATCAGAAATGACTTAGTAATGTGATACTAGTGTCAGGAGTGATTCAGGGAAATATTAGGATAAGACATCACAAACGGCTGTAACTTGTTCATTTTGCCATTTTGTTTTAATCAGAGTGGTATCTAATGACAGTGGTTTAGCTTTGAGCAAGCTTTAATCTAAATTCCTCAACAAAAAATTACAGAACTCAAATATGATCCAGAAGCTTTTCATTTGTTAAATTCCTTTAAACCTTATTGAGAGTAAGTTTTTATAATAAATCTGATTTAACAACTTTGATTGTATGCAGTGGTATTATCGGGGAGCGATTGCCCATTCGACTGTACCTGACTGTGGGAATGCTGACCAGTGGCCTGTTCACCTGCCTGTTTGGACTGGGTTATGTCTACAACATTCACAGCCTGGGCTTCTATATATTTGTCCAGGTCAGATACACCACGAGGAGTATTAAAGCCTCTGGACCCACACAGTGGGAAAGGGCTGAACAAGTCCAGGCTTTTTGCCATTTTTCATTGATGAAGCTGGTAGAATAAATCTATTACTACCTAAATAAACTTCCGTTCTGCCACTCTCAACACAGTTGGTATTACAGGTAGAGAAAGACATGTACAATTAATAACCAATGCATACATAATCAGATTTATGTTCTGTGCCTTTATATGTGCACATAATATGACAAATAATACATTTACAGTGGACTATAAGAGTGATTCAATACGTTTCCCGTATCTCAGTACATAATGAATACTTTCCAGATTTATTCTCTTATGGTTTTAGGTGGCCAATGGCTTGGTCCAAACCACTGGTTGGCCCAGCGTGGTGACCTGCATTGGTAACTGGTTTGGAAAGGGGAGGTAAGCTCTAAGCTCTTATATTGACTGAAATATGTTTTTTGTGAACATTTTGTGATTTTTTTTTTTTTTCCATCTTTCTTGCCATAATGTAGTAGCAGTAGGAGTAGCTTGCAACAGACAAACCTTAACCTTAACTGCCCATCTTAACTGCAAACATGTTAATGATTTGTGTCACTGCTTGGCTTAATAAATGAGGAAACAAACAAAACATTCTATGAAACACTGTCTTTGGCTTGTAACCCCCATTTTACATTGTGTGGGTATAGTCTGGCCCAGCCACAGCCTTTGAGACTAAAGGATGATTTATGATGTAACATCTGAATGTAGATTACTTATTGTGACTTCAACAGAACAGTTGAAAAGGTGATGGTTTGCACAAAGGAAAGTCTCACAGTGATCAGATTAGAAACACAGTGTCTGGCTTTAGTTCCTAAAAATCATGTGACCCATTAGACATTTACCACCTGTTAAAAGCAGAGCGGTCTATTTTGCGGCTGCAGTGTTGGGATATTCTCTCAGTGAATTAGTTCACTGTAAGAGAAGAAACACTTTTTTGATTGGATTTGATTGTCTTTTCAGTGAACAGTTAGTTTTGTACACTAAAGCATGAAAAGATAAATTGGAACCTAGGCAAGCAGAGGACTTTCATATGTAACGAATACACTGATGTGTGTGTTTCCTGCTGTCCTGGCTTCCCATCAGGCGTGGTCTTATCATGGGGCTTTGGAACTCTCACACCTCAGTTGGTAACATCCTGGGTTCTTTGATTGCTGGCTACTGGGTGTCATCTAATTGGGGCCTGTCCTTCATCGTACCAGGGCTCATCATCGCAGCCATGGGCATTGTCTGCTTCCTGTTTCTCATTGAGCGTGAGTGCAACCTCCTTATTGGCTGGCTGCCTACATTAGGGTTCCTCAATAAGGATTTCAGTTTTCAGATACACTTGCTTCACTTCCTTGAAGTGCACACGTGAATGAGCTTAACGTTTTTCTTTTCAGTAAGAGTGGATTCTAATTAAAATGTTACAGTGTTATGTGCTCTCTAATAGTTTGTACAACGGTCTTTGACTGCTGAAAGAACACTAACTAATTTATAAGGGAAGAACTTTAATTAGGTATGAGAGTAGCCAGCGATGAGGCCCTGCCTCCTGTGGCTGTTTGTTCAGTATGCTGGGTCACTGAAAATCAGCGGTAGTTCATACAGGATGTAACAGCTGTAAATGCAGGACTATCCTTTTAACAGTTTCGATATTTTTTTCCATCTTCAGATCCAAATGACCTAAAATGTGTATATGCTCAAAAGTCTTCTCCAGGCAAGAGTGTGAGTAGAAAGTTTTTTCTGTTCATGGAAACACATTCTGCTTGTTTCTGTCTGTGTAGATTAGTTATGTGTTGCTATGCATTACTTGTTAGCATCCATTTAGTAATTTAGTTTGTATTTTAGCACACCCTGAGTAATCTCTGGACACACCTTAATTGATTAATTGCAAGTGCAAAACTTGGCATCCCCTTACTTACTACTGACAAGTAGAATACAGAATAAATCAAACAGTTTACTACCCCTTAACATATCTAATGCACATTCAGCCATAATAAATGTTCCACCATCATCAAAAGTAACAAAATACTCAAAAAGTGTATAAAAACAAAGTAAAGCAAATTATATAGTACACATTTGCAGTCCCCTTTATGAAAGCTTCTCTACTGTATATTTTCCCTTTGCCTTTATAAACTCCTCGAGCAGGAGTTCTGTCTTCTACATCTAACAGCTTGCTTGGTTGCCTGCATTGTACAGGCTTGTTCAAATCTACAGTATCAACAGATTTTCAATGATTTTTAACTTTGGAGACTGGCTAAGCCATGGTAAAACATTGTTGTTTTTAACCCATTCCTGAGTTGACTTTGCCTTGTGTTTTGTATCATTCTCTTGTTGAAGAATCCACTGCTTCTTCATATTTACTTTTTTTGACTTAAGGAGACTTTACTTAGAAATCTACTTAGCTACTGTGTCCTTCTACTTACACTGATCAGCAACATTCACACGACTCGACAGTTTTACTATAATTTTTTTATCAAATTGTAATGAACTAATAAAAGCTGATGTGCTATGGATCACCAGCTGTCCACACATAAAGTGCTTACACTCAGCACATATTTTTAAAAATATTTACTTATTTGTAGATGTTTTGCATAATTACCATAATCAATATTCTTAAAGTCAATTTTGAATCACTGAATGTCTGTGAGTTTACTAGTCTTTGTAACAATCACCACCACCAATTAAGCCATTTTTAAGTTGATCACCTCCAGTAGGAACCAGTGGACTTGAGCTGAGAGCCACACACAAAGAAAAGAAGTTGATCTGTTAATGGAACACATTGAACAGATTCATTTTAATCTTTTGAAATTTGTTGATATCAAGAAACAAAAATCATACCCACTTTAACCTTTACTGACTGAAGAAATCAGTGGGAGAGGTGTGAACAGAAATGTGATTTTCTGTCTTTTTAAGCAGGTTCTAACTAAGAGTTGGAATGGAGTAAACAGACACACTGAAGTGTATCTGCAATATAAGGACAACAAAAGCCAGGTGTGTGTCAATGTTTGAGTATGTTAAAATGTGGCTTCACTGATTTTCAGCTTCTCACTTTGATATCATCAGGATTTGTATTTGTAAGACCACATTCATAAGATGTCAGAGCACATCCGCTGTTGGACTAACAACCAACCAATATTATTTGTACTGTTAGGGCTTTATCACAATAAGTCACCTGTTAGCTACTGTGCTCAATATTCAGATGTGATCATATACAAATTAACTACAATAAACTTGGGAAGCAAGTTTAAATTTGGTGAAGTATCCTTTCATGCATTATGTAGTATTATTTTTTCCCTGTAACATTTTTACTACAGATGCTAATGCGACACTTGCTTATGTACAGTGCCCTGCAAACATATTTATAACTTTTCCACATTTTGTGACATTACAACCAAAAACGTAAATGTATTTTATTGGGAGTTTATATGATAGACCAACACAAATTGTGAAGTGAAAGGAAAATTATAAATGGCTTTCAAAATTCCTTATAAATAAATAGGTGAAAAGTGTGGTGTGCGATTTTCTTTTCCAGCTCCCTTTACTCTTAATACCCCTAACTATCAGAAACTGATTCCTTTCATAAGTCACCTAATCAGTAAATAGAGTCCACCAGTGTGTAATTTAATCTCTATTTTATGACAAAACGTGAACAAAAAACATCATGAAGGAACACACCAGACAGGTTAGGGATAAAGTTGTGGAAATGTTTAAAGTTGGGTTAGGTTAAAAACAATATCCCAACTGTTGACCATCTCATGGAGCACTGTATAATCTATTTTCTTAAAATAGAAAGAGTTTGGCACAACTGTAGACCTAGCAAGAGATAGTCCTTTACCTAAACTGACAGACCGGCAATGAAAAGATTAATCCGAGAAGCAGCCAAGAGAGGCATGATAACTCTGGAGGAGCTGCAGAGATCCACAGCTCAAATGGGACAATCTGTCAACAGGACGACTATTAGTCATGCACTCCACAAAATTTGGCTAACAGCAAACGTAGATGAAGGGGCTCTGGTCAGAGGAGACAAAAATTGATCATTTTGGCCTAAATGCAAAATGCTTTGTGTGGTGGAAACCTAACACTGCACATCACACTGAACACACCATCCCACTATGAAACAGGTATTGTTGACAATAAAATTCATTTTTATTTGTGTTTGTAACATGACAAAATGTGGAAAATGTCAAGGGGTATGACTCCTTTGGCCAGGCACTGTAGTAATCTCATTACCTAGTTCATTACTACATTAGCAATAATCAAAGGCTTGTTGGTTTAAATCTGAGAAATGAGTTCATCTTTCACCAGGACTGTGTGCTTTGATCATATTTGATTGTCAGGGGCCATTCCACCCAACAGCTTTCCTCATATTCAGAGGATAATGTTATATCTTGATACAAATAAAAAATGTTTATGTAGGAGTAGGGGCTTTGACAGGAAAATCAATTATGTTATTAAAGTGTGTGTCATATTAAAGTTTTGTTTGTTGTTTTGTAGTGTAACAATCTTTGTCCTTTTTACCAGACAATAAGTAGAGTTAAAATTAGCACGTATTGAAAACACCAAAGGATTTACAACTGGACTGCTAAATACCACACTTCATATTTAGTCAGATTATCGTGTTGTACTGCCACTGAATTGTGTGCAGAAACCACCTAGTAATTCATATGTGAGCTGCTTTAGATTTTAAATGTCTAACTAATGAGGGATGGAGGGTTATTAAATAATCTGACTGTGTCAGAGGATAGATTTTTTTTTGTGTGTGTGTTAATAAGTATCACTTTAACACATTCTAATCCATTCAGGCATACTACTATTTTGAGGACAGTGTTCAGAACAGGAAGGTCAGTTCCTTCACTGCTTCTAGGTCTTCTGTGGCTTCAGCATCACTCATCAGTATCAGATTTTATGGGATTCCGGGTGAATTTCTTAGGCTGAATTCAAATCTCTACCCTCCACAGACATCTGACAGATTTGTGATTGAACTTCACACAACAAACACTTCTGTCCGTTTATAGATCAGACTAGCTGTGGATCTGGCAGGTTCTAGGAGCTGTGGATAGTTGGATTCAGCCTCAGGGTTTGTGGAACCCTTTTGGAATGATAGTAGCATTGGGTTTACCATACAGAGTTCTTTCCAAACATAACAAACTGTATAGTTTTATCTTTGTGTACAGTATTGGTCTATATGGGAAACCCTGCTTATCTATTAGACCAAACGGGTTAGAATAATCATAGATACATGTTGAAGTTAGTAGTTCTATTTGGGAAAAATGCATGTTTGCAAAGGGGGAGATCTTGTAAATGAATGATTGATTTAGAAATAGTCCATTCCTTTTCAGATCAGTTTACTTTTTGTGTGTCTTATTTTCATCAGTAGTTGTCCTTTAACAGTGATGTAAATTTAACATCACTGAAACACAAATACATTCAGCAGTACTTGTGAATGGCTCCTGACTTCTATTCATTGTTCAGTTCTTAGATGACCCAGGTACACGAGACAGAAGTTAGCAACTCTTGCAATCCCTAATCACGGTTATGCTTTTTTTTTTTTATCTCTTCGTCTCTTTTTCAGAGTTATGACACAGAGCTGTTGTTGCCACGGGAAAGTGTATGTGTCCCCGTTCAACCAGTTGTGGTGGTAAAGAGCGAATCTGAGCCGTCTGCAATAAGCTTTATGGGAGCCCTACGAATACCAGTGAGTTCCACATACAGTAAACATACAAGGACACAAATCTGTTATCTAAGCAACTTGCCTTCCTGTTTAGGGTACAGCTTTTGATCAATACAGTCATTGAATCCAATTTAATAAGTGGACATCACCGATGTATTCCTTTAAATCCTGATAAGGCACAACAGTATTGTGGACTTTAGTTCTGCTTTCAATACTGTGAAATCATCTTCAAAAAATTAGGGCACCTATATGCCGTGTGAATGATCTCTGGGTGAGCTGGGAAAAAAATAGAAAAAAATCTGAATGTGCAGCAGATGAAGAAAACCGTTCAAAGAAGCCCCACTTTTTGAAAATAGAAAAAAACATGTTTTCAGTGCAAAACAGACGGTTGCAATGGTTTCTTTAGATCAAGAAGTAATTATTGTAAGAGCGTTGGGGTCCATGCAGATATATAATCCAGTTACTGTTAAGAATTCTGTTTTAATAATATAACGTATATGTTTGTCTTGCAGGGAGTGATTGAGTTCTCTTTGTGCCTACTGTTTGCAAAGCTAGTCAGCTACACCTTCCTCTTCTGGTTGCCACTCTACATCACTAAAGCAGGTGACAGCCAAATATAAATGCAACCGTTATTGCCATTTTTATTTTTCATCTAGATCCATTTCTCCACAGATTTCTTAGCAATAAACCTAAACAAAATCATGTTAAATGATTAGTGCATTGACAAAATATTGTCATTTTCTGTATATCCCTGTGTTAGTACTATAGTGACACTACATCATGTTTGATAAAGACGTCCATGTAAAAGTTATGAGTTTGTCATGCAACAGGAAATTTTCATCCATAACAGTCTAACTCTACAGTGTAATACTGTCTAGGTCACAGAATATTCACATTATTCAAAATCATGTTCTTTGTTTGTAGAGACAAATAACCGATTTGGGGTTACACAGACTTTAAAGACTTATTAACACACAGGATCAAATATTTCTACAGGTACACTATTAAATCCAAATATTCCAGATGTCATATGCATTGTGTTGTACATATTTCCCAAAATCCACTGTGATTTGTGGCACGGTATCTCTGGAATCTTTTAAATATCCTTTTAAGAAAAACATTTTGGTGGATTTCTGTACCAAAGACCCATTTACTCAGGGGCAGTCATGGAGCCTGTTGACGCCATCTGAGTATTTGTTATATTATGCTGTGGTATAGTTAAAAAGCAGTGCAGCTGCTTTAATTACTACCGCTTATCAGACAAAAGACTGAGAAAAGATGATTGATTAATCTGATTAAATAAAAATAATGTGTGTTCTTGTGTATTTGTACCTTAGCTCACCTAGATGCAAAGAAGGCTGGAGATCTATCAACCCTGTTTGATGTGGGAGGAATTGTGGGTAGGTACACATTTGGTCTTGTCCTGAGATAAAGAGATGTGAGTACATGTCTTTCTAATACTACATATCCATTAAAAAGGGCGAGAGCTTTACAACCCGAATTCCAAAAAAGTTAGGCGGATGTATAAAATTAAATGATTTGCAAATCTCATCAACCCATGTTTTATTCACAATAGAACATAAACAACTAATCAGATGCTGATGTGATACTTTCTATTTTATAATTTCATGGAAAATATTAGCTTATTTTGAAGTTGATGATGAAGTTGATTGTCTTTCTGAAATATGCAAGGCCTTCCCTGAAAGAGACAGAGACACAGGGAAAACTGTGGTGCAGTAGGTAGCACGGACGTCCACCAATCCTACAGTTGTTGGTTTGATCCCCAGCTCCCTTGGTCACATGTCAAATAGTCCTTGAGCAATTTTTCAATTCAGATTTATTTATATAGCGCCAATTTAGAACAAAGTCATCTCAAGGCACTTTACATAATAAAGTCAAGACTATACAAACATTTAGAGAAACCCAACAAATCCCCCTTGAGCAGCTATAGACAACAGTGGAGAGGAAAAACTCCCACCTCCAGCAGAACCAGGCTCAGGGTGGGTGGCCCTCTGTCAGTGCAGAGTCCCCCAGCAGTCTAAGCCTATAGCAGCATGACTATAACTAACTATAAGCTTTATCGAAGAGGAACGTTTTGAGCCTAGTCTTAAAGGTAGAGAGGGTGTCTGCTTCCCGAATCTAGACTGGGAGTTGGTTCCACAGTAGAGGAGCTTGATAGCTAAAGGCTCTGCCTCAAATTCTACTTTTGAAAATTCTGGGAACCCCAAGTAGGCCTGCATTCTGAGCAAGACACTGAACTCCAACTTAGTTGCTCCCAGTAAGTGTCCTTGGGAAAGACCCTGAACCTCAAGTTGCTCCCGGTGGGTCAGATGAGCACCTTGCATGGCAGCCATCGCCATTGTGTGTATGTGTGTGTCTGTGTGCACCTAAGCACTCTTAAGTAAGTAAGTCGCTTTAGATAAAAGCGTCTGCTAAATGTAAATGTATATAAGATCATTTCTGCCACAGCTCCCCATCCACACTACAACGTTGAGCCGGCAGGTTTAGATTTATATGCTTTGGAGGCTGGTTTGAAAAGGTTCTCATTGCTGTCTAAGGCTGGAAAGACAACCACAATGGGGTTACAGATCCATCTGGTTTAATATACACAGGGTTTATGACACTTTTACAATGTGAGGAAACTTTGTCTGGTCCATCAACGTTCTCTTTGAAGGGTCTGATGGGGTTTTATGGTTCTTCTTGGAATGGGGTTAAGGACTGGTTTGTTGTGATGGTTAATGTTAAGGTAGGGAGATGATTATGAGAGATCCTTCTTCTGCATTTTCCTAGCTTACTGCTTTCTTCCATGTTGATTTATGTGTGTTCATGTGAATTTGTGTGTTGCTGATCAGGAGGGATCTTGGCAGGAGTGATCTCAGATAAACTGGGAAAGAGAGCCACCACCTGTGGGGTCATGTTGTTGCTGGCTGCTCCTACAGTAAGTTCCTATGACACTGTTACAACCACCCAGAAAACATCACCATATCAACCTGTAGTGTAGTTACCTGTATCCAGGGATATTTCACAAAGTCAGATTAATTCTTTTGATTTTTATGCTTTGTCTTTGTCTTGCAGCTGTACGGCTTCTCCATGATCAGTCAGTTTGGTCTGGGGCCAACCATCGGTGAGAGCCAAATATCACTCCTTACCTGAGTTCTGTTAACTATTCATGATTAAAACCATTTTCTGATAGTTGACCATCCTGAAAAGCTGTTTTCTTCACTTTCTACAACAAAGTACCATGCAGACATGTTGTCAACTCCAAACTAAAACACAGGTCCTCAGTCAAACCAGCAGATGGCTGTGTAATGGCACAGAAACAGACAGGCAAACCATTGTCAGTGAACACAATTTGTCACTGCATTTACTAATGTAAGTTTAAGCTCAAAGAGAATAAACATAGTCTGTGGTGAAGTGGAAAACTGTCTGATAATTCAAAATGTGAACGTGTGGAGTGGTATTTGTGCACTTAGCAGTGTTAATCTGCACTTATGTGAAGAAACCGTTAATGTTAAACACTATATTCAGGTATTGAACTAACTTACAGTATGTTTATTGTCAGCAAGCATTGCTGTAAACTTTATAAGGAAATGTTCTCTGTTTAACAAAACTAGAAACTGTTTAGCATGTATTTGATCCACATTATGAAAAAGTGCAGGGCATCTACAGATGATTATCTAAGAAAGTGTCTAGTACAGTGCACAGCAGTCATTTAATTTTAATAATTCTAATAATTTATATATAATATAACTACAAATGATTTCACTTGCTCGTTTCCAGCTTCTTAAGATATGAGGATGTACCATGTTTTATATTATTTTCCTGACTTAACTTGGGTAAACAATTATTTGAACAATTTAGACACTTTATTTAACCTAATATAATGAATGAATTTCTAGTTTAGAATGTAAACTAGAGCTAGACGATATAACCTTTAAATAATATTTTTAGGCTATATTACAATACATAAGATATATCTCTATATTATGAAATCACCCTTTGTAAATACTCTTTGATGTACAGTCTCACCAGTATGAGGATTCTAGTAATCCCTGCAACACAGGTCTGCACTAAAACATTCTCGCTTATATTCATTTTTTAACATCCATTGAAAAAGGGGGGAATCACAACCAAGTCAAATTTAACAAAGCTATTTTTAAATTTGGCAAATATTAGAAGATGTGGATTGAAATAAATAATGTTGTTGTGTTGTGTTGTTCCTACATAAATTATCCTTATTATAATATATTATTACGACTAAGAAGCAACCTAAGAACCACTGTTGTAGGGGAACACATTACCAAGGATATACTGGATGGGCACTATTTTAATCCTGTCGCTCGCTATTTTAATCCTGTCACTATTTTGTCACTTTTCAAAATATTTTATATTTGCATATGTTTAATTGTTCACAAACAAAAATCATAACATTGAAATATGCTTAACATTGACCTGTTAGGGAACATAATTAAACACATTAAAAAATAGCTTCTCCCAAAGTGCATTATTGAATATTAGGCCAGCGACCACCTGCAATGCGTTAGCGTGTGTGTGACAGTGTGTCACAGGTTAGGAGCTGTGGAGTCAACCAACTTGAACTATAAAGCAACAACAGTGTGAAAATTAACAACTCAATAGTGATACGTAAAATAACTCCGTGTAGAAATTTATGGTTACTGTATGTTTTGCTATGAATATTAAATAACCATGTGGAATTTCAGTAGCCGTACACGCAGCATTGCAGCTGTGTTTTTACCTCTTGCATAGTACAGTTTCAAAAGTGAAACTCCAAAGCAAGTCTCCGGTCAGTGGCCTAAAAAACTATTTGGTTACAACTTAAACTTGATGTTTGCAATATAGTCATTTAATATATCTTAGAAGAGAGCAAGTCATAAAATAAAATATGAGACATCACTTACCCCAATTTAAACTCATCAGTCTAATAAATAAAGCACCAAATTAAATCTTAAATTGTCAACATAATTCTTAATGCAATATATATTATGTGTTTTTTTGTAATATGCGTTATAGTAAGATTAGCCACAACATTAATACTGGTGGTGTTACTAATATCATGGAGGACAAGGGTCAGCAAAGATACTGAGCGGTCTAAGGCAACACAGCCCCATATGCAACAAAATGTGACACCTTGTGCGCAGGGGCAGTAGAAGTAAACAAACTTAAACTTTCAACTTTAAAACTTTTCAACTTTCTATGGCTTTAGTGTAGGGTGTATATTTATGTCAATGCTTTTAAAATTCCCTCTGATGTCTGTATATTAAAATATTTCTCTTAGCTTAAACACTCATCCAGATGATTTCACCTGGAGCAGTTTTTTTTTTCATTATGAGTTTAGATTATGTCATCTGGAGGAGCTCTGAAAAAGCACGTTGACCATGATAACAATATTATGAGCGAGAAGATGACATAATGTGAACTGAAGGTTCCATTATATTCATGTACTACCCAAACTAGAACCGGAGGAAGGAAGTTCAAAATCACTAAAGACATCCTTTAAAACCATGTTGGTGTTGCTGATTGGTGTGTTTATGGTGTTTGTGTAAAGCAGCTGACACATCAGACAGCTGCTTCAGTCACGCAGGTAAAGAATGAGTTATTGTGACTGTTGTCATGCACCACAGTAATGCTGCATTTATCCTTCTTTGTTTCTTTATCCTGTGTGATTTTAAAAATTGCATCCCCTTATGTTGAAATAGCAGAAAGTTAAAAAAGTGAATGACTATGGTGTGCATTAAATGTGGGTTATGATTGTCAGTTTCCAGAATATACAGTTTATTTCAGCTTGCTGAAAAATTGCCACAACAAATGACTAACTAATTAAAAATGAGGTGTTGACGTTTGGTTGATAGGTGCTCAATGTGTGTTTGATGTGCTGAGCTGTTACTGATGTAATGCAGATCTGACCTGTTTCTTCTGGAGATCTGCTTTTAGGATAAACGCTTGAGAATGAGTACTGTTGGCAAATGCAGTTGTAGTTATTTTTCTAGATTCTGAAGTGTATTAATCAGTCCATTTTGAAGTGCCGCAGAGCAGTTTTGGAGTGATACGACATAAGTAAAGAGTGATATACCAATACTTTAGCAGGTAGCCATTCTATGTGTTCAACTGCATATTATCTGTGCATAAGATCTAAATTATTCAGAGAAGCTTATCAGCAATAATTGGTTAGTTAAACCTCCATAATAATCTATGGTTTACTGAATGAAGACACTCTGGCTTGACTGTTGACCCTTGTTCATTCATTTTCCTTTCACTCATTGACTGAGCCCTGAAGCTGAGAAGCTGGGCAGCTGGACAGCAATGACAGCAGCTCTGGTTTATAATCATCATGCTGTTAGTAGGGAAGCACACCTGCTTCATGTTACACTGCCAATAGAAAAGCTGTGTCCATATCTTTCCAGCTTTTGACAAACACTGTAGTTGAAGTGTGTAGCTGTACAGTAGAAACTTCATTACTTAAACCTGTGTGTATTTCACAGGCATGCTGCTAGTATGTGGAGGCCTGGTCAATGGACCATATTCCCTTATCACAACTGCAGTGTCTGCGGATTTGGTAAGCATGTTATCTCACATCTAATTCAATTGCACTTGTTTTTATATAGAACAACCTTTATCTGTTCTTGGTTTTCTTTTACCTTTGATCCTAGGGCACCCACAAGAGTCTGAAAGGCAACGCCAAAGCATTGTCTACTGTCACTGCTATCATTGATGGCACAGGATCTGTAGGTCAGTACGACTGGTCATCACATTTGTAGGAGACTGTACTGTAATGAATTTGCGACCAAAAACTATAAGTCCCACGGCACAATATTGCAGTTATAAAAACACCAAATGACCTTATACTGAATTAATTGAATAATCGAATAAAATTACTGTATAAATGAAAGGTACTGTAAGGGTAAGGATGTTTTAGAATTATTATTGCTATCAACAAAGGCCACTAAAAGACCTGTCAAATAATTTTAAATCCTCCTGATTTCTTTGTAATTGATTGTCACTGATGTGCAATCTGAGGAGCCGTGTCATGTCTCGAGATTGATAAACAGTTTGCCTGTTGGACAGAAATTTCCATTAGCTGTCTGCTGTTGAACAGCACAGTCAATGTTTGTGTAGTGACCGTGTTTTAATACTGTTGGAGGAACATTTTACATGTGGTGGCTAAATCTGTAGTGTTGACACTGCTATAATAAAAAAACTGAGCATCATTACAGTATAAACAAATCACTTTGTCTTCTAGGCCACTGTGGTTTTATAGATTTAATACGAAATTGACAAAATTTCCCATTTTGTTCAACAGTCTATACTCAACAACTCATATTGACACTGACTTGGGGGACCTTTTACAGGCAAAAACCATAGGCTATTGGTCTAAATTATTTATCAACAATACTAACAGAAAATATAATGGTATATAGGAAATTATATTTGGACTTCTATGGGGGAAAAAAAAAAATCTGCAGATTTAATGAACTCCCCCTGAACACAGCCACTGTACCACTGAGCACACTCTGAATCTGTTTGCAAAAGCCAATCTGTCAGGAAAACATAAAAGCCAGTAAGAGGTTATTAAGCCCTGTCAACCTTTAATAGTGACATTTAACTAACACATTTGCCAGTGCTTTGTGTGTAAATGCATGTTGCCCCTGTCAATGTCGCGGGTACGTGGTGACACACTGGTCCTGTGGCTGTTTGATGGTTACAAGAGCCAAAGACAATGAGCTGCATTTGACCCTACCAAACTGAAAATTTGTGATATTTTAAACATTACAGTGATAGTTGCCGTTATTCATACATGCCAAGAGTTCTTTTTCTTACATTTGCGCTGTGTTTCACTTTTGGATTTGCCTCGGTTTGACCCAGCTACAGAAGCTCCAGTGACACCACTCTTGTCAGTGACAGGTGTAGCTGTACTTTGGGCTTCGCCCTCCCCTTATTACCACAGCCAACTGCTCCACCTAACTCCTTCTCGATTTATTTTCGTGCGCCACCATCCACTCCCTCAGCCTGTTCCAGGCAGCTGTGACCCCGCTTAACAGTTCTTAGACAACTGAATGCAGTTTTCTTGGCTTCAGCCTGGAGTGCACTGGGTAAATCATTCGCAAGAAGTAAATGGTAAATGGTTTGCACTTACATAGCGCTTTTTTCTACCTGTTGGTACTCAAAGTGCTTAACACTGCTTCTTATTTACCCATTCACACTCACAATCACACACACTGGTTTCAGTGGTGGGCGGGGACTCAGCCCAAGTAGCAAAAGATGAGGTTACATCCTTATTAAACAATGGGTCATCCTAACTGTTCAGTGAGAGGAGGTTTGCCAGGTTTTTACCCCCCCGTACATTTCATTTCAAAGAAAGACACCTCTGGTCTTTGCCCCATTCTAGATCTAGATTAACAAACACCCAAGGAAATACTGTACACTTTTAGAATGTTGACACACAACGCGATCTGTCCCTTGATTTGCCTGGCCAGTTGGTTTGTAGCAATCAATTTCTCAGACACATATTTTCACATCGCCATTTACCTCAAGCTAATGTCCAGACTGTGCCTCTGCCTCCTTGGTCTCATGGCTTCAGTCACATCTGTAGTGCATTTGAATCTTCTTTGTGTCTTCTAGTGCGAAGCTATTGGTCCCACCAACCAGCCCAATGTTTTCTTTTCTCTCTCCACTTTACACTCACCCTAACCGGTCAAGGCAGATGGCCGCCCACCCTGAGCCTGGTTCTGCTGGAGGTTTCTTCCGTTAAAGGGAGTTTTTCCTCTCCACTGTTTCCTATAGCTGCTCAAGGGGGATTTGTTGGGTTTTCTCTACATGTTTGTATAGACTTGACTTTATTATGTAAAGTGCCTTGAGATGACCTTCTTGTAAACTGGCACTATATAAATAAAGTTGAATCAAAATTGAACTCTAATGATGAGGAATTTCAGTGCTAGATTGTGTCATTGTAACTCTGCCCTCATCATCACCTCAACTGCACAGTGACACTTGATAACCACAATGACCCTTTAGTTCCCAGAGGTGGCTCCTGCTCATAAAAATGTGTTGAAACTGTATTTTTGGCTCTAAGGCATTAAATGAGTTTTCTCGAGGAGCAACATGTATTGGGGCAACATGGTGGTGGAGTAGTTAGCGCTGCTGAGTTTGTGCACCAGCTGGCCTTGGTGAGTGCGGTTGAAATTTCTTTCTATTATAACTACACTGACCACATCTAAGCAAAAGTGATTTACAAGCTTTGTCCACCCCCCCTTCATGTCTACAATTGGCCACAGGACAGGCTAAGGTGCGTTTGCAACCCAATCCAATCTTTGTGCCTAAAGGAATGGAGTTATCCAACAGGTGGCCGTGTGTGGAACTGTTAGCTTCTAAGGTGCAAGCCAGTATCCAATAAGACTGTCTCACTGGGTTGGAGAGGCCATATCTATGGCATATAGGTGCAAGGGAGTTCAGCCTCCACACGAGCTACTGGGCAGCTTGTCAGGCTATTCCCCATACATCTGTTTGTTATTACAGGTTGGACATTGCAGGACTCGCACTCACTCGCTCGGTGCTGGAACTATAGACGTCCTGCCCAGCTCAAAGTTTGACTCCAGTCAACGTCTGCTTGCACAGTTGAGGAGATCTTAAGCCAAATGGGAATGGGCTATATCTCCCACAGTAAAACAATGAACTACTGTTAGAAAAAGAACATAGATTCTTTGATAACAGAGTAAGGTGTGTCACTAACTCTTCCCTCTTTGCATAGGCACAGAAAGAAATCAGTTAGGAGGGGCGATAAGCAGTGGTAATAAGGGGAGGGCATAGCCTAAAGCATGGCTCAACCTGTCTGTCACTGAGGGACATGGTGGCATTGGAGCTTCCGTAGTTGTTCAAGGCAATCCAAATCCCTAGAGATACCAAAGTCTGTTATAGAGCAGCTCTGTCCATCTCAGGATTTTTTTGCTTAGTACATTTTAGCGTTTTTCATACACTGTAAGGATAATGCATATACCCAAATACTGGTTTTGTTTCTGCTGTCAGGTGCAGCACTGGGCCCCCTGCTGGCTGGCCTGTTGTCTGCAGGTGGCTGGGATCAAGTCTTCTACATGCTGATGACTGCTGACTTCCTTGCTTTGCTGGTGAGTATTTAAAAGTAGGAGTGGAGCTGCGTATTCGCGTATACACATTTTCTATGCAAAATAGCATTTAATGTTTCCAAAAACTTCCAGTGTTATATTTACACTTCCAGTGTTATATTTACATTTATACTGTTTAAATGCCTTTACATGTTCATTTAGCTTAAGGTAAAGGTAAAAAACCTATAAGAAAATTTAAAAATTATAAGAAATTATGAACACATGTTGCAGAGCCCTGGCATTACTATTGAGACATTGGACCTACAAAGAAATTGATGTTCTTGACAGTTGACTGTGCTCTTTCTACACCTCCAGAGAATTATCACTGCACTTCTCTTTGTAGATCCACAACTTTTTATCTCCTTTTAAATCATTTGTTAGGTTATAATAGCTGATTGCATGATCAAATTTATGCTTTGGATTGTGACAAAAAACAGCTGCAGGTATATGAACTACTGTAACTGTTCTGTCATCAATACAAGTGCTGTGCATGTCTTGACAGGCAGCTAAACATCTTTCCCCCCATCAAGAACTCCAGAGACTGCAGCTTAGCAGTTAACAGGTTTATTGACATGAAGAAAGGGTGAAACTAAAGAAAGGGAAAATAAAGCAAACAATCAATAACATCGATCCTACAGGCCCACAACCTACAAAATGTTGCAGAAATTCCCTTTCATGTGAAAACAGCAATGTACATGAAGGTATACAAACACCGCTTTTCTTTTAAAAAAATAAGTAATATAAGAAATAATAATAAGGCTTTTGTTTAATTGACGAGTGAATTAGTTACAGACGGCTATTTGAAACACATAAAAAATACAAACACGTATTTTTACAAACATATTTTTCCTTAAGTACATGCATAGTAAATATAGAATTATACATACTGACAATGCAGCCAAAGGCATAGGATGTATGCAGATATTTCCGCTGCTGCTACGTCGTAGCACCACTATGCTTTTACTACTCCACTTACTACTCTCGTGTCCCGCTGCCAAAAAGCTTCACTTCCAGGATAAACCTTTATACAAACACAACAAACCATGTCCAGCTGAACTTCAGATGGCCAGTAGGTGACACTATTGCTGCATGTTACACACCTATAAAACAAATGTCTAAAAACAAGCCATCCTTAATAAATCAAGATATTTAACAACTTTAACGGAACAGTAACAATGAGTGTGTATTCTATGTGCAGCTTTTGCTACGACTTGTGACAAAGGAACTGGCCTCAACTAAATCCCGTCCCACCTCAGCCGTAGAGTAAGTCTTTGTTTTCCTCTTTCTCTTCTTTGAGACCCTACTCCTCACATATCTGTTTTGTTAAGCACCAAACTAAATAGATGATTGACAACCTGCTTTGAAGCCAGGAGACAGAATGTGTAGCTTATTTATCTTATATACGTACCTATTAAAAATATTTGACAAATGTACAAATGGACAGTGAGTGCTGTTTTCATAGAGCTTATTGCTCTTGATTATAAAGGTTAATGAGATTCAGCTTATAGGCATGGTGTTAATGTTTGTCTCTGCCTCACAGGTTGAAGGAGCATTGAGCACTTTGATGTCTCATGTACACAGACACACAGAACTGAAACCACTTTAAGCCAGATATGGACTGTGTCTCTGACAACAACTGAGTTGTCCTGAACATTTAGCACATGTGAACACTCAGCTACATTGTAACCACATGCAGCTCTGCCAGGTACAGCTGTTCCCTGTAAACACGAATGGACTGAACATCCCTGAAAAAAAGTGAAAGATGATGTCTTTATTAAGCATACAGAACAGCAGCAGGATGCTTGTGTAAATATTCACTTCACTTAGTCAAGTTTATACTGTATTCGGCCTAAAGGACCACAATTTAATTATTGTCATATATTAAACCCTATATTTAACTGTGTACTCAAACCCAGCCTTCCAGAGGGACCATGGTGACATCTGCTAATATCCATATCTTTGAATTTGTAGAAACTCTAACAGGTCTCCTCGCTGATGTTCTGAAAAGTTGTGTTGAAAAATGTTATCATAGCTTGCAGAGATTGAACTAAAAATTGTTGTTTTTTTAAAATCTGTGTAGTTAAAGGAGTAATGAGGCCGAAAGAGATTTGGGGAGTTAGCTTACCCCATTTCCTATTTTCTATTTCTATCCTATTTTCCAAAAAAGGATGTGCATTAATCCTGCGTTAGAGAGTCGAAGAACCAGAAAGCTTGGATTAGTTTACAGGTCTGTTTAAGGTGTGTGATAGTTGGATGTAAACTTGTGAATCCAACCATAAATCCTTGTGGATTCGTGATCCATTAGAGACATTATTCAGTGGTGTATCTGAAAAAATTGGAAGCGCTTGCCAGATTTGGTCAGTCAGAGTCATGTACATCCTAAATAGTCCAGCTGAGAATGGTTGGGTTTGGCCAACATGAAAATACATTTTGTGGACCTTTTTACATATAACACCCAAATGATCAAAGGTCCTTCGTAGACATTCAGAAACTCAACAGCAGCATTTTTCCACTTTCTGTAAATATGTTATGTGCGATAATTTAAATCTTTGTCCATCAGAAAGAGATTTCTGGTTCTTCTGGTTGGAGGTAGGAGTCTGTCTACATGGATAGATACCACTGGATGAATGAGGGACTGTACTCTGTATGTTTGTGTGCTAATGAACTCACCATTTATTGTTTATGGAAATGCTAGCAGCTTCCTGTGTCCACCCTGCTAATCCAGTGGTTTTAAAATGTAATTATGCAACAAATAAGTCAGTGAATGTCCGCTCAAACACTGCTCTGTAGTCAAATTAGGTTATCTGAAGGGTTCAAGACCAACTTATATACTGTGCGTTTGCGTCAAGAGGGCACATATGAAGACCACTACAGCTCTACTGAGTAAAGGTTGCTCTTTCATCGTCACCTTTGCCTTACTGAACCAAAGAGATTGTGAGATAATTTAGTATCTTATATAATTTAAAACTAATTATTTTGAGTAAATTAACTTATTCTATCAGTTTCATGGTGACATCTACATTTTCTGAATTAGGTTTAAAAAGAATGCACCAAAGTCATATTTTTTATAAAATGTTCAGTTGATAATATGTGTGGGGGGGTGTATTTGGGTCAGATTGAGAAGGTCTGGCATATGTCATATAATGAATGTAAAGTTCTTTTTAATTTAAATGATTAATGTGTCATGGGGATACATTTTCTAGTGCAATGTTGATGCTGGTAGCATTGAGACAAGATTCAGCCTTCCTTAGACTATGTGTGTATATTTACAGTGTCAGTGGTAGGCCTAGTACTGTACTTGAAACTTTGTGTGCCTTGATGTTTGTCCACTCCTGTTGATTTTGTAGAAAAAGGGGAAATAACATCCAAATGTTTTCTTCCCCACAAATGATTTTGCATTTGTGGGCATTGTGGGACACAAATAAAACATTTTCTTTTCTTCACTGAACTGTTTTGGGTCTTTTACGTCTTGACAGCTCTTTTTGCAACTAATTATTAAAGGCTTTGTCTTATTATCAAAGGCTCATGTTGTGGAGTGGCTTTCACTTTCAGCTGGAGGTGGCAAGTTTCAGACAAAACCCTACTCAGTGACAGCTTGTTCAGCACAACATGTGGAAATAACATTTTGTGACTATGTTTGAGGATCACCAGATGGTGATTGTGTGTGTATGAATATAGTGAAATAGTACCAACAGTTAAAAAGTGCTATATAAGTGCAGACCATTTGCCATTTAAATTATCTAGTAGGTAGTGGGATGAATATGATATAATAACAAACGCACAATAAAGTACCATGATACTACAACAAAAATAAGGAACCTTTATTTTAAGTGGCACCAAGACATTATATCAAGTACTAAAAATGAGAAATGGGATAATCTTCAAAAACATTTGCCCGTTGGTCAGAAACATGTCAGTCACCTGTTGAATCACCTTTTAACAAGTGTTTTGGTTTTGTCTGACCCCCCTGTAATGAATGTAGCACTGTAAGTATTACCTGGAATCATTTACTACTGCAGCACGCTGTTGTACAACGTGTAGAATGTGGTTTTGCATTGTTTGCTGAAATATACAAGACCTTCCACCGTCACAGATACTAGCTTTTATACTGTGCATTCATAAAAAGTCAGATTGAGGAGAAAGCGTCCATGATTTCCAAACAGAAAAATCTTCCACTTGATGTCACCTCAATTTTAAAGCAGGATTTAAAACCAGACATGGGTTTGCAAGTTCTCCCAATGCTTGTGTGGGTTTTCTCTGGTTTCGTCCCACAGTCCAAAGACATGTATGTTAGGTTAATTGCCGACTCTAAATTCTCCATAGATCTGAGTGCTCACAACCCTAGATAGCTGGCTGAAGAGATACACCACAGAATTTTAAGCCAGGAGAATAAATGGTAAATGCCCACTTATATAGCACTTTTATCCAAACACTTGAATGTGTGTGTGAATGCTTCTCATTTACATACACTCGCACACTAACAGCATCACCATGCACCATGCAAGGTGCTCACCTGACCCAGCAGGAGCAACTTAAGGTTCAGTGTCTTACCCAAGGATGCCCACCAGGGATGGAGATTAAACAATGTTGGAAAAACATATGGGGCAGAGAAAGACATTACATAGCAATAGTGCCCAGTTGCTAGAGAACCTGAGAAAAGACCCCAGAAACCATCCTGAAGAGGATCCAGTGACCAGGCCCTGACATGATCCATGCCAACTGGTTAAAGAAACCCACCCTGAATGGTAAACTGAACAGTTACATACAACTACCACACAATAACCTGCCTCTGCCCAACACGGAAGCTCTTGTCAGGTATGATAGCAGCTAAGATGAGCAGGCACACAGCTCAATACATGAGCAAGACCCAGAAAGTAATTGTTAGCAACACCAGAGGAGCAAAGCACCAGCAACTGGTAGATAAAGTAGTTGAACCTGTGCACTGCCTGGGTTGACTACACTCAGTGCCACATAAATGGATGCTGGAGTGCTTGGGATACACATTTGAAATGACCTAAGTAAGATCCTGTGGGACTTGGAAACAAACTGACAGTTTTGTAATGGCCAACCAGCCGGACAGAGTAGTGGTTGACAAACAGAAGAACAAGGTTGTAGTGATAGATGGAAGACATCAGGAAGAATGGACACAAGAAGCTTGAGAAATACCAAGAGCTGAAAGACGAGTTTGAAAAGATGAAGGTGAATGCACCATGGTAACTAGAAGCTATGTACTCAGTCACTGCTCAGGAGGAGTTTTGGGCAATTGTTTCACTCAAACACTCGTCATCTTGAAGCCTCTTCTATGAACTCTGACCTTTAGTTCTTTTCATAGATTTTCTATTAGATTCAAGTCAGGTGATAGGCTGCGCTCTGAAACCAACTGAGAGTTTCCTTGGATGTGTGTTTGGGATTATTCTCTTGCTGAAATGTCCACTCATTTCATCTTCATCATCCTAGAAGATGGCAGCAGATTTTTATCAAGAATCTCTGTACATTTTTCAAATTGTCCTTCCTTTAATTGTATGACTTTTGCCAGCAGCGTATGCTGAAACAGCATACGCATATCTATATCTATCTATCTAAATACATATATATATATACATACACACGTATATTAGTTACTGTTACTTTTCAGAAACATACAGGAGCCTGTTAGGATTTAGGATTAGCCCACTTTGCAAATATACATCAAATAGGGGAGACTGGGGACAGCTGTGACACAGTTTATCCTAGAAAGACGAAATTTGAACACATTAAACTCACATCTCAATAAATAAATGCCCACTTCTATAGCATTTTAATCCAAAAACTTAAAATAAAAGAGAGGTCACACAGGGCTGCTCTCTCTTCGGAGGGAGGGGAAGCTAACTGAGCATCTGCAGCATGAATCTCATTCCTGACTCTAATGCAGCCGCCCCCAGTCTCACCGCGCCTGTGAGCAACCAAGCCACGGAAAACTGGGTGACATCACTCAAACGTATCAGTGATTGGTGGAAAACATTCGTCCCCCAACATCACATACAGAACTAACACGAAGTAGTTGTGGGGCTCTGAGGTGCGGCTCCGTGCGGGGCTGTGCGGGGCTGTGCGTGCTGGAGCGGGGAGCGCGAGTGCGCGTGGACCTCGGAAGTCGGAGGTGAGTGATATGCCATAGTGTGAAGGGGAGGGGACGCGCGTGGCCAGGCTCGCGCTCGGAGCGCAGGACGGCGGGTCGTGCGTGACGCACCACACAGAGGTGGCTGTCGGACCTCTGACTCACCTTTCAGCCTCTCTGAGTCGCAGTGAAGCGGCAGCTCGGAGCCACAAGAAACCTCACAGCGACACACCGACCCCGGAGAGAGGAGACCCGAACATGGGATCTGCGTCGTCCTCATACCGGGTCATTTACCTGGACGTGGACGGTAGAATTCAGAAGGTACGGCACGGGGTTTGGAAACTGAATGTCAGTCCTAACACGGAGAACGGAGGGATAAAAGACAAACTGTCCAAAAAGTTGCGAATGTTGTTACTGCTGTGAGAGGTGAGGGTCACTTAAAACGACGAAGTAAAATCACTTTATGAAAATCAAAATGAGCTCTGGTTAAATAACACCTCGTTAAGAAGCAGTTTTTAATTTAGTATGTAGCTTACTAAAATAATCAAGATAATAATATCACTATTGGTATTGCATCATTTCTGTACACATTGAGTAAGTGCATAATTTTTGTTAATCATTCTTTATGTTAGCAGTAGCTAGGCGATTAATTGACATCCTAATTAACACATTAACCCATTCAATCATGAGGTTTCATAACGTCAAAAAACACATTAAGTATGCTCTTACTCTACTATAAAGTCGCTTCTCAGTACAATCCTGTATTGTAACGGGAGTAAAACTCTAATAGACACGTTGTAAATATTCATTAAAATAGCTATAGAGATAAGGGTAGCCTATAAAAAGCAAAAGGCCTCTTAAATTTTAATACAAGTCTATAGAAAGTCACAGATAATATAGTGTTATGGATTAAACAAATGCCTCATAAATTTACTATTATGATATGTAATATTGACAAAAACAATTACAGAGAGATTTGAATCTGATTATGACAAGCAGCATCAGGTCACTTTTACTGTTATGTACCCATTATAATTTTCAGTAAAAGTAGTTAAGTGCACAAACATGTTTGTTTGGGCTTTAAGGTAAATGTCACGTGTACAGTGAATGCAGTGTTATTAAGTAGAGAGAAGTTATAATGATGTGTTATGATGATCATTCACTGTAACCAAACCATTAGGCACTGTTTTCATAGTGTACGTGTGCAAGTGTGGGTGTGTGTACAGAGTGTGACTGTGTGTGAATTAGTGACAGGCAAGGACAATTTAACAGGTTTGTTTGGGCGTTAGTACTTTTTGCTCCACTGGTTATTTGAAGGCTGCAAAGCTGTGAGGTCGAAGAGTAAACAAGCACTGACCTATGAATACACTCCATACTTTCTGCAGGAGATACAAATCACTATTACCTATTTTTATATACAGTGGCAATTCATGTAAATTACTCCTTTATGATGACAAAGTTTTCTCTATTATTTGATCATAAAATGTGATCTCGTCCTTCTCTAAGGCACTGGTATGGGCAGACACAATGTCATAATAATGCACAAACAATTGTGAACTTTTGCTTGCACACTTTTGCACATTTGCTGTGCTAGTGGACAAAGTAACTGAGCCACTAGGCTATTGATATCAAAAGGACTGATGAAATAAAGATTTTATTTGGGAAGAACATGGAAACCACATAACGACATTACTCCATCATTCTTATAAGAAAGTATAGTGAAGTTAATACCAAGATCTGGGTATTTTCCTCCCCTGTGCCTAGACAGCCATGCAAATAAAAACATAAAAAAACACTGAAACATGCATTACATTTTATTTTTAGAAAGGCTATTGCAGAATCTGGTATTTTCAGTTAAAACAGTCACAAAAAGGTCAGTGAAATCCTCGAGGAGCCTTTCAAACAGCCATTCAAACTCACATTCCCCTTACTCTGACATACCGTATCAAAAAGAACATAAACAACATAATATTTATGCACATTCAGCTAGTACAAATGTTCCTCCTCCTCATCATCACTGACTTAGGGAAACCTGACTTTCCCAGGTAGAATTTCTCACAGAAGGCTGGTGATTTTGCTGCCATGTATAAACATAACCAGATTTTTAATCAGCTTTCTCCAACAGTACTTATGCATAACAAAAGGTTCCAAGCAGCTGAGCCAAAGGCTGAATGAGTAAGAGATCATTATGGAGTGATACTGCTTTCTTTTGAAATTGCACTCTGCCAACTGAAAGTGAAACTAGCACAAAGGGCCTCAAAGAACTCTAAATAAGTCCTTCTCAACGGACAATGTTTTTTCAGACAGTTTGTGGGTTGTCTCTCTTCCCTCTTTTTTTCTACAAACTGCCTGCAGCTGTCACTCCACAATGACACAAAACGGGGGAAAAATGAAGAATGCCAGAAAGCAGTGTTTTACTGCCACTCTAGAGTAAAATTTGTGAGTCATGTTTTCAAAATGTGTCTGTGGTGAGAGGAGAAATCAGATTACTGCTATACTGCATGCATATGCAGATTTCCAGTAACCAGGTTTCGAAGTACCTGTAAACTCTCTTCCCTTATTACATGTGATAGCTGGTAGCCAAAGTAGCTGGATTAAAGCCTACGCAGGCACAGAGAAAACGCGCAAAGTTCACAGTTAGGAAACCCTCTGCCACAATGCTGCTGCTGTACATAAACCTTTTGCCAGCAAATTTACAAAACTGACTGGCAAGAAGATTCATGATACAGCAAGACAATAATCCAAAACACACTGCAAAGGACTTCATCAGAGATGGAAAACAGATTTAAAAAAATAATTATTTAAATTGGCCAAATAGATACTGTCCTCTTGTAAAATAAGTCCCTCTAGGTTGTTTTTGAACCAGCAACAGGAACTATTATTTAAAATTATAACATTTTAGCTAGATTTAGCACCTGTATTAAACATGACATGATCATCTGGAATTCCCCTATTGTTGGGTAAATAAATAAAGTCTTATTATCTTGTATATAAAATCAAGGCTTGTCTTCTAGGGAGAAGGAGTTAGTGAAGGGTTAGAGATACAAAGCAAAGCAACAGACTTTTCCATGCAAAAACTAGAAATTGAGTCTAGAGTGAAACCAGCTTTAATGTTCCTAAAATATGTAGCTGGCTCAATTTGACTCATTACTTTTGACTCTATTTTTTAGGATCTAGTTGATTTAAATGCTTAAATACCGGATATATTATTTATATACAATTTATTTAACATTATATTAATAGGTTAAATAGATTAATATAAAGGATTAAATATAGTTTTTACAATTTTCAATAATTAATGCGGGGCGGCTGGAGCTCAGTTAGTAAGGTGGTCGTCCACGGTCAGTCGTTCGACAGCCGGTCTGCTCACTGTGTTTTGAAGTGATCTTGAGCTCCCGGTGGGTCAGGTGAGCACCCTGCATGGCAGCCATCAGTGTGTCTGAGTGAACAAGAAAGTTACATTGTAAAGCACTACATATTAAGCCGGCATTTACTATTTATTAATATGAATATAAAATGAGTGCTGGAGAATGTGACTTTTGAAGCTAAAACTCAGCCCTCATGTGGTTATACAATCAATTCCTGGCTCCTCTTGTCACATGTCAGTTGTTCCCGGTGGTTGCATGCCAGCTACTCAGCATGCTCACCCCCCATCAGTGTGTAAGTAATACTGTGAGTGTGGGGGGGTGAATGAGAAGCCGTGTAAAGCACTTTGGGTCCGGATCCGAGCATCTTTCCTCACAAACAATGTTTGAGCACTACGACAATGCTACAGAGACAATTTGTCTCTCTACAGAGACAATTTAACTAACAAATCATCTTGCATTTTAACAAGAAAATACAGTATCCATACTGTCCTTTGGTAACGATAACAGGTTCTTCATCATATATCTTATATTGTTCCATCTAACCTGTACGTCTTGCAGAAAGTGCTGTAGTGTCAGTCTGGATGTTCAATACACCAGCAAAAGCCTATGAGGAATACTTGAAATGTCCACATTAGTTAGTAACTGCGTCTGCTACTCAATGAATGGCCATAAGTCTTCCTACTGCAAATCAACAGACTCACATTGTAGATGGCATTTTCCTGAGTAAAATTTCAATTTTTTTCTGTGCATCCACCCACCTCTCGATCCATTATCTGTAACTACTTATCATGTTAGGGTAACGGGGGCCCTGGAGAGTATCCCAGCTGGCATAGGGCGAGAGGTGGGGTCTGACCTGGACACGTCGCCAGTGTACCACAGGGCCAGAACAGAGAGACATACACAGACAGACAACCACTCACATTCACATTCACATTCACAATTTAGACTCACCAATCACTTGCAAGTTACTTTGAATAAAACTAAAATATATTTGTGAACAGCTACCACCATCAGAGTGAGGGAATTGTGATTATTCCTTAATTGTAAGAGGTTATTCCTTAATTTTAGGGACTTTTTTGTTAGACAAAACAAAATTAGTTTATCAAGAAATTAACCAACCAAATAGATAATGAAAGTAATTGTTTGTGACTGTACTGTATGGCTACATGATATGCATGGTACATTCCATGTGTCATAAAATTTATTGAAACTGAAATCATATTTAGTCTAACTTTGATGATTGTATAAATATCAAGACATTCTTTTTTCCAGATTTTTTTGACTAAAAGTACTGATTCCGTTATGTTTGTTGATTGCACAGTAGTCTTTTCTGTCGTGTTTCATATCGAAAATAAAAATCGGTGTAGGTGGGATGGTTGTAAATTACTTCTCTCTTCCTGTTCACCTACATCAGACGCATCACAGGCTGCTTCTGCCAAATGGTTGAAGTGCTCTTTGACCTCTCTCCTCCTCCACATTAGTCTCTTATTTCACCCCCCGACCACTGTCGTTAAACTTGCCCCCAGCCCTGCTCACACTGCCAGACCTTCTCATATTATCTCTCACTGGGATTTGGTTGATTTGGTTGATTTGGCCATCACATACAAATGCCTCTGTTATCGATGTTGGTCATCTGTCTTTGTGTGATCTGCCCTGAAACAAGTCATTGGTTGTGTTCTGTGACAGTGCTTGGCCTTATTTATGAAGCAGTGGAAGGAGATGGTTTGACAAACATAAAATCTGAATGATCCTCGAGCGATTTACTACATATGAAATTTGTGTTCACTAAAAGTATTCCTTAATGCCATCTTTTTTATGCAGTGGTAAAGAAGACAAATACAGTATTTAGATATAACATTGATAATTGTCATATTTTGAGTAGAACAACTAAAGCTTGTTGTAAAAAACAAAACAATGTTTAATAAATTTAAATCTGATAAATGATTTTGCTAGTCTTACATCATTACCCTTGGAGAGGCAAAAAAGGGCTTACTTGGCTTATTTACTTTAATCAACAGAAAAATAATTGTTCATGTTGAAGTGAAAAGAGATCTCTACAAAACAAGCTGCTAACTCTTTTTGCAGAAAAGTTGGCTAGCCTCACAGCCACTTACCTGCCAGTAGATGTGAATGTGAGTGTGAATGGTTGTCTGTCTGTCTATACTTCTTTGTTGGCACTAAGTTAGACTGGACCCTGCCTCTCTTCCAATGACAACTGGAATAGGCTTCAACCCACTGCAACCATGAACAGGATAATTGTTACAGATTAAAAATGGATGTTATTTTTATGCTATGCTATGCTACAAAGTGCTATCAATTCAATTCAAAGAAGACAAAGAGTTAATGTCATACAGTGGTGACACTACTAGGAGATCTTTTTGATATGATGGAGCTTGACCGTTCACAGCTTTATAAGTAAGAAGAAGGTTTTAAATTCTATTCTACATTTAATGTGAAGCTAATGAAGGTGAAATATGATCTCTCTTACCAATCCCAGTCAGTAATCTTGCTGCAGCATTTTGGATTAATTGGAGGCTTTTTAGAGAGTTACTGGGGCAGCGTGAAAGTAGAGAATTACAGCAGTCCAATCTAGAAGTAACAAATGCATGGACCAGTTTTTCAGCATCGCTTTGAGACAGGATACTCCTAATTTTGGCAATGTTCCGTAGATGGAAGAAGGCTGTTCTAGAGATTTGTTTTATGTGTGAGGTAAATGACAAATTCTGGTCAAAAATGACTCCAAGATTCCTTGCAGTACTACTGGGGGCAAGAGTTATATCATCTAAAGTAACGATATAGTTGGAAAACTTGTTTCTTTGACTTTTAGGCCCAAACACAATAACTTCAGTTTTATCTGAGTTTAGAACAAGGAAATTATACGTCATCCAGTCCCTTATGTCTTTTACACATGCTTGGATTTTGATTAATTGATTTGTTTCATCAGGTTTCATAGATAGATACAACTGCGTGTCATCAGAAGTGTTTTCTAATAATGTTGCCAAGGGGAGACATATATAGAGTAAAGAGTATTGGTCCTAACACAGAGCCTTGTGGAACTCCATAACTAACTTTTGTGTATGTCGAAGATTCATCATTAACATGAGCAAATTGGAATCTATCTGATAGATACGATTTAAACCAATTTAGTGCAGTTCCTTGAATCCCAATTACATGTTCTAGTCTCTGTAATAATATTCTGATCAATGGTGTCATATGCAGCACTAAGATCTAGCAGAACTAGTATAGAGACAAGTCCATTATCTGAAGCCAGAAGAAGATCGTTGGTGACTTTAATCAGTGCGGTTTCTGTGCTATGATGAACTCTAGATCCTGACTGAAATTCTTCAAACAAGTCGTTTCTGCGTAGGTGGTCACATAATTGCTTTACAACTACTTTTTCAAGTATTTTAGAAATAAAGGGGAGATTGGATATTGGTCTGTAATTGGCTAAGACACCTGGATCCAGACAAGGTTTTTTAAGTAGAGGTTTGATTACAGCTACCTTATAGGCCTTTGGTACATATCCTGTTTGTAAAGATAGATTAATGACATCTAATACGAACATATCTAATAAGGGTAGAGCATCCTTGAGCATTCTAACTGGAATAGGGTCTAGCAGACATGTTGTTGGTTTAGATGCCATAATAGTTGAAGTTAGTGCAGCAGGGTCTATGGGCACAAAGCAGTCTAAAAGGGACTGAGGACTTACTGATGATTCTAATTCTGTTGTATTTGTGGGGAGGGTTTGGTGAATTTTATTTCTAATAGCTACGATTTTGTTTGTGAAGAAGGTCGTGAATTAATTGCTACATAGCGTTAAGGGAATACTAGTCTCAACTGAACTATGGCTCTTAGTCAGCCTGGCTACATTGCTGAAAAGAAACCGGGGGTTGTCCTTGTTTTCCTCTATTAGTGATGAATAATAAGCTGTTCTGGCTTTACGGAGGCTAATTTGTATAAGTATAAACTCTTTTTCCAGGCTAAGCGTGATTCTTGTGAATGAGTGGGACGCCACTTCCTTTCTAGTCTTCGTGACGCCTGCTTTAAATTGCGGGTTTGTGAGCTATACCATGGAGATCTCCTGTTCAGAATTACTGCCTTCTTTTTTAGAGGGGCAACAGTATAGAGTATGGAACGTAATAATGCTGCATAGTTATCAGTCAGGTAATCAACTTGTACAGGAGTACAGTTAATGAGGCTACTCTCAGTTATATCAGTACATGTTGAAGGAAATGATGAAGGGATCATTTCCTTAAATTTGTTCACAGTGTTTTCAGATAAACACCTACTGAAGCAAAACGTCTTTCTAGCTGCTGTGTAATCCATTAAATTAAATTCAAATGTTATTAGGAAATGGTCACAGAGAACAGAATTATGGGGGAATACTGTTAGTTTATCAATTTCAATGCCGTATGCAAGGACAAGGTCTAGGGTGTGACTAAAACAGTGAGTGGGTTCATTTACATTTTGAGAGAAACCAATTGAATCTAATAATGAAGTAAATGCCATGTTGAGGGAGTTACTGTCAGCATCTACATGAATGTTAAAATGACGACTTTATCTGCACTAAGCACTAAATCAGCTAGAAAATCTGAGAATTCAGTCAAAAATTCAGAATAAGGGACTGGAGGACGGTACACAATAATAAATAGAAGTGGATTTTGGTGACCGGAGGAGGCGGGGATCAAAACAACATCCCTGGGATTGGTGGATGACTACTCTACCTCCTGCAGCAGAGTCACCCTTATTTATGGGAGACTGAAATGAAAAAGTGGCCTTGAATAATGTACAGTAGCATATCTAGAATACTTTTTTGAATCTGTTGCAAAAGACAGCGAGGTGCTGAACAATCTGAAAGCTCTAAGGCAAGCGCTTTCAGAGAAATAGCTTTAAGGCTGAGATTGAAAAAGATAACTAAAGTCAACTGAAGTGTTATTAGCTTACATTTGTTTAGAACTGTGCTGAAAATGGAAAAACTAACAAGCTTGTGTTTGTAATCTTCCTACAAATCAGTATTGTAAATCAGTGTGGTTATCAGTAAATCAGTGTCCTGACATCTTTTCTCTGGTCTTGTTTATGCACAACCAAAAGTTTTTATCATGAATGTTTTGTAATCTGTCTATTTTATCTATCTATTTTGCTGCTTCTGCCCTCGGTTTACACACATATACTGTACATAGCCCACAGTCTACTCACACTCAAACACTCAAACACACACACAACTTGGTTTTTCCTACTTTAACTTAGCACTTCCTGTTCTCACCTGAAGTGCATTTTGTTCTATTAGTTCCTTTAAGATGCTTTCAACCTTCATACTGTGTGAATTTCAACTGTGAATTTTCCGCATTAAAAGTAGTGATACAGAAAACAACAATGCACAGTGTATTTTGGTAAGTCATTAGTTGGAATCCTGGTTTCACTCTGTCTCTTCACTCTTTATGCTCAGGACAGACTTATGTTGTTATCAAATTTAAATGCTAAAATTACTAAACCTATTATTCTCACATTTCCATGATGACTACACAATAATGTGCCAGAGCCAGAGAGCAACCTTTATTTGTCACTTTAGTCACATACATGTTACAGTGAAATTTACTCAGGGGGCTGCCATAGCTGGGGCCCGGGGAGCTGGCACTGGTTGTCTTGGTCAGGGACACACCTGGTGGGTGGGCTAGGGATTACGGGTAGGCTGGGATTTGATCCTGCATCATCTGTTTTACTCTCCTCCAGCATCTCTACCCATTGAGCTACCAGGCTGCAGGCTCGTTCTGGATCACTGTAATTTTTTGGAAAAGGACAGCTGAAAAAGCTTAGATTTAATAATTACTCAGATTTGCTCGTATTTGACTTAGGTTTAGCATTTACATTTACATTTTGGCAGATGCTTTTATCCAAATTGACTAAACATTTTGATTGATTTAATGTTTTTTAAAAACATTTATATTCTAAGAATTTTATTTTTAAATATTCTGAAAATAACTTGAAAAAGCTATTAGTAGAGCTACTTCCCCAATACATGTCCCCATATTGATTGCAATTTTTACACATAAGAAAGTTACGCAGGTCCTTGGTTTTTAGGCACCCCATAGCAGTCAGACTTAGTTTTTTCCTGAAAACAAGCTAAAAAAAGGGACTTGTCTGATGTTTCCACTCTCGTTCAGTGTGGGGCTGAGATGGAAGGAACTGACTGTACATACAAAAACTCCCTTTAGCTCTGCAAAGAGAAAGACGCCAAATTAAATGTCAGAAACAGTTTGTCAGAAGGTATGTGGGGGACTAGGCCTTATGCTTGGTGGAAACCAAACAACGCAAATGTTAAAAAATATATCATCAGCACTATGAAGCATCATGCTGCATGTTGGGAGCTTGTAAAGGTAGAGAGTAAAATGAATGAAGCATAAAAAAGAGAAATCCTGACACAGACCTGCCACTGACCCCAAGTCAGTATGATCACTCAACACATGCCAGGACTGTGTAACAGTAGTCAGCTTATAGTTGAGTCTGTTGCTGCATGAAGGCCTTGCTAAAGCATGTGAGGTACTTCAGATGTAACACTGATGTGGCTTCTTTAAACGGCCTATTTGAAACGTTGTAGTATTATTAATTGGACTTTTTTACTTTCTCTGCATTTCACAATCAGTTTTCTCCACTGCAGGTCAATGGTTATAGACTACACCCTTCTCATTATCTGTCTGTCTGTTCTTTCTCAGGTGGTGTTCAGTAGATTATGTACCCCATGTGACATCAAGGAGTTGTTCTGTACAGCCTTAGGTGTACCAAGGTAACACACACACAGATACACCCAAACACAAACACCCTTATTTCATACCTCATCTGCCTGGTAATTCTCTGTCAGCTTTAGTAGTTTGCAAACAGCATAGCAGTAATTCGCTCCCATGAAAGTACTTGTTTCCTTGAGTTTACAGATTAAGACTGGTGAATCTCAGTTTTTTCTATTGTTAATAAATCCAAGAGACTGAAACCTGGCATTTACTGTTGGTTTAAATATTTGCCACAGAGCTCTTTTGTTCTCACTTACACTGTCTCAGGCTTCTGAACATTGTTCGTAATTATTTACACTGTATTTTTTATCTTTCTTAGTAGCTGAAGTAATCATTATAAACTATTGTTCTCAGTGCAAGGATCTGAGAATGTCCGCATGCCATGATTCAGCTGCTGGGGATTGTCCCAGCCATTGTAGCATATAATTTAATACATTGTATCAGCTTTGCTGAGCACCAACTGCACCGAACCATCGCTCTGCTTTAGCTTTCTTTGTGTAACTGGGTTTGGAATATTACCGCTGCTGTGTATTTGTGTTACATATTTATGTTTTTACACAGTAGTCAATAATGCAGTCATAGCTTCATTGTACTGTAGGCCACAGACTGCCATAAATGCTATGGTGATTTAAACAGTTGGGAGAACATTTGTTAAAAATGTTCAAACCACTTTTGAATAAAGGAATTAGTGGGGTGGTTTGTCTGTCGGACGTGTGTTTAATTGGTTTTAGATGACAACAAATAGTGTCTGTATAGGGAATGTTAAAAAGACTGATTGTTAGCGTTTAAAATTACTTCATGACAGAAATTTAAATAATCTTTCTGTCATGGGGCTAGCCCATGCCCTGTAGAGAGTAGGTGCATATGTGTTATCACACTGTCTTAACTGGTTGTATTTGATTGTGGTAATCAGTATTGGTTTGTCTTTACAGGAGGGGCTTCAGGTATATAAGGCCTGAAGTAGAAGCTCCTGGGGGGATTTTTTTAAATGCAGTTTAATTGGGGAGCTGCTGCTAGTTGCTCATAAGCAATGGGCGTAGCATAGTTTTCTTTTGCTTATTTTTCATTTTTATTTATTTATTTTGTCCAATTTGATGTTTGTTTTGTTTCATTTCTGTATATATTTTTCCCACTTATTCACAAAACCAGTTTGAACTGCTGTTTGCGGGTTGTCACTGTAAATAAATTCCACACTGAGTGAACTAAACTCCTGCCTTTCTGCGTGTGTGTCTTCCACCACTTTGCTATACCATTACACTTACAATGAATAACAGCAGATTGGTTTAGTGCTCTTGCTCTTTGTTATTTCGGCTTTCTCAAGAAAACCACTCACAACAACACTTTAAATGATGTGTTGCTGTCCAATTAAAGTTACTAGTATAAGTGCCAAGTCTACTAAGTTTGACAGTGATAATACCACAACATGCCAAAACTAGATCGCACTCAAATATCAGGTTAAGTGACCGTTTAGCAAATCTCTGCACACATATTTGTGCAAGATGGCACTGCACGACTAGCTGCCTGTTACAGTAGCTCCTGTTCTTCTTTTTCTTTTCTTTTCTATTTATTACTGGCCTGCAGGTTTTCTTTAAAGTGGTTCGGGCGGACAGGGGACGAAAGGAGAGTTGTAAGAGAAAAGGTGAAGGACTGGAGAGATGGTGCAAGTACACACACGTCTGTGGTAAAGAACAACTGTGCACTAAGGACATTGAGTTTCTTTCTGTCGCGTTCGGCCTTATTACATCCTGAGGGAGTTCTCACATGTTATTGTGTTTTAACATGTACGTCCCTCTGTCGGCCGATGCAGCCGCAGCGTGTGAGCTGCTGCACGGTGCAGTAACTCGTCTGCAAACACGACACCCGCAGGCTTTAATCACGCCTCACTCTCTTCCACTCCACCGACATTTACCCAGAACGTGAAGTGCCGCACCAAGATGCTGGACTTACTGTATGCTAATGTAAAGGTCGCATACACCTCCAACCCCCTCCCCCCACTTGGCCACTCGGATCACAAACTGGTATACCCAGGGTGAGAAGACAGCCTTCACCAAAGAAGAATGTGAAACTGTGGACTTATGCGGCCTTTGAGAGACTGACAGTATGTTTCAAGACCACAGACTGGGACACACTCTGCAGCACTCACGGAGACGTCATCAACAGGTTGACCAACTGCATCACAGACTACATCAACTTCTGTGTAGACAACACTGTGCTGACCAGGAGGGTGCGGTGTTTTGCCAACAGAAAACCCTGGGTGACCCCTGAACTTAAAGCCCTACTAATTAAGAAGAGGAGGGCTTTTATTACAGGGGACATAGAGGAGCAGAAAAGAGTTCAGCGTGAGGTCGAGGCAGATGGCCGCCCATCCTGAGCCTGGTTCTGCAGGAGGTTTCTTCCATTAAAGGGAGTTTTTCCTCTCCACTGTTGCCTATGGCTATTTGTTGAGTTTTCTTCAAATGTTTGTATAGTCTTGACTTTATTATGTAAAGTACCTTGAGATGACCTTGCTGTAAATTGGCGCTATATAAATACAGTTAAATTTAATTGAATTTAATTGAATACTAAGTACCTCCAAGAGTAAGGCAAGTCCTGAGAAGGCAGCTGAATGGGAAGAACAAAGTTTGGGCCATCAACCTACACCCTCCCAGTCACCAGGTGCAGGCTGTGCAAAGATGCCCCTGAGACAATCCAGCATATAACAATGGGGTGCAAGATGTGAGCAGGCAGGGCATAAATGGAATGCCATAACCAAGTGGCAGGCATAGTGTACAGGAATATCTGTGTTGAGTACCGGCTGGATATCCCAAAGTCAAAATGGGACACACTTCCAAAGGTGGTTGAGATTGGCAGAGCTAAGATCCTGTGGGACTTCCAGATGCAGACTGACAAAATGGTAATGGCCAACCAACCCGACATAGTAATTGTGGACAAAACAGGCAGGAGAACAAGCGGTGACTGTGGCGCAGTTGGTAGTGTGGTTGTCCACCAATCTTATAGTTTTAGCTGGTCACATGTCAAAGTGTCCTTGAGCAAGACACTGAACCCCGCTTAGTTTCTCCCGGTGAGTGTTGGCCAGTGTATGAATGTGTGTGTGTTTGAGAGTGTGAATGGGTAGATAAGAAGCAGTGTAAAGTGCTTTGAGTACCAACAGGTAGAAAAGCGCTATATAAGTGCAGACCATTTACCATTTACAAGGCTATAGTGATAGATGTGGCAATCCCAAGTGATAGAAACATCAGGAAAGAATTTTGTTAGGTTAATTGGTGACTCTAAATTGTCCGTGGGTGTGAATGTGGGTGTGAATAATTTGTATCTCACTGTTGGCCGTGAGATAGACTGGATAGCTGTCAGAAACAGGTTAAGCAGTTAAGATATATATGTACATACATGAATGTATGTATGTGTGAAATCATAATCATTTAAAAATGCAGCTTTAGTTGAAAGCCTGCTACAGGTGTTTTGTGTTTCTCTTGTTCCCATTGTTGCATAAAAAGGGAATGGATCCTAAATAGTTTTGTCTGGAAACATGGTTATAAAAAGACAGGAACCAGAAGTAAGAGGGAAAGGGAGAATGTGTGGAGTACAAAGGAAGATATTACATGTTGGTAAGAATTTGTAGTGGAATGCAGAACAAAGGGAGGAGTCAACTGTTTTCAGCCAGCAGATGGAGACACACTTTGACATTGACAGTGAAATTGTTTTTTAACGTTTTAGGTGAACAAAAGAGAGGGCAAGCCCTTGGCCTCCCAAGTTGATGACAAGGCAGTAAGAATTTTACTTTCAATTAGTACGTAAGAACACTTCTGTATTGTTGCTTTTTATTGACTTTTCCTCTGCTTTCAGTATAAAGGGTTTTGAAAAAGTGGCTCCAGTATTGAATTAAAAAATCTAGAATGATTTTGTTTGGAAACATGGATAAAGAGTGATAGGTAGAAGAAAATGTGACGTTGATGAGAACTTTCACAGTACTGGAAATACAAAATGAATGGTTGTACGATGCACCTTTTTTTTTAACTTTAGTTTTATTTGTTTTGTTCTAAACACAATCTTTCAGATATCACAAATAATATGCTGTGTACATTCCTTGTTGTGAGCACAACATCTGTAAATTCAAATGATATCCTGAAATTGTCAGCTCGGGAGCTGAAACAGAAAAAAGTCAGGGGGAGAAGATGAGATAAAAGGGGGGGACCTGAACCTGAACTGAAGGGCCACTGATAATACTGTTCCTGACTCATTTCAATCAATCCAAGAGGGGGTGTTTGGCCTTCATGTTTGTTTTGTATGATACCCATTTCTTCCATCTTTTTTCGAAGATGTCACCTTTAACCCCCAAAGAGTAAATTTGTTTTTCCATGAGATCAATTTCCATTACTACGTCGAGCCACTGTTTTAATTTTGGTGATTCACTCTCCAACAAATTTCTTGTAATGGCTTTTTTACTTGCAATTATTAAGATCTGAAATAGGTACATATCTTTAATTTGAATTACTTCATCTGTTATAAGTCTCAGATACACAGTCTGGAAGTCTCTGGAGATATTGCATCTTAATATTTCCTCCATTGTTTGAATAGTTTTGTCCCAAAATGTTTCTATTTTCTTTCATGATCAAAAAAATGTGAGAGTGATTGGCGTTTTTGTGTCCACAGAGCCTCCAACATTGCTGTTGTTCCCAATTGTTTATTTTTTTTTTGTGGTGTTATAAAAAAGAAATAAAATTCTTCCAGCGGAACCCTCTCCACCTTCTGGAGCTAGTAGAGGTTTGCTGCATTCTACACACTGTATGCCAGAGAGTTCGATACTCAGTTTTGATTCGTATTTCTGTTTTACATATAGTGTGTTACTCCCTTCGTTTTCTTGTGGGCTTGCATAAAGTTTAAAGACTGCCCTTGAAGGGGTTTGTTTATTTGCCCGTTAGTACTTTATTCACCTCATTTCCTCAAATGGCTAAATCTATTTTGATTTATTTGTCGTAAAAGTGTTTTAGTTGAAAGTATCTTTACAGATCTGTATTGTCTAACTCATTTGACGTGTCCAAAGGTTTTTAAAATATTCTCTTTTAACAAGTGTACATATGGCTGTTATTCCTTTTTCTGCTAAACGTATTGTCTAGTTGACCGGGGCCAAACTTTGTGGTATAGGATGGCCTAATTACCATCTTTCTCCAGTTTATATCTTCTGACTATCTCATACCATATTTTCAATGTATCTTCTACAATGTCACTCTCTCCTTCATAGGTTTCAGATTCTTTCTTGCCTAACATGGCTTGAGGCTGGTGCTGGTCCAAATTCAACTCAATATGCTAGCTTGGTAGTATGGTGAACACCAGCATATGATACTTCTCTTTGAGCAGCGTAGTAGTATTCCTGAAAGTTTGGGAGTTCAAGGCCTCCTTTTTCCATGCTTAATTGGAGCGTTCTGAATTTTACCCTCCCCCTTCTGCCTGACCATATAAATTTGGATTATCTGTTTATCCCAAGTGTTACAAACTTGGTCGTAATGTGTTTTTACACCTGTTACCTGTGTACCTTGTCTCTCCCCGTGTGTGGATGTGTGATGTATGTGGTGTTAATCAAGTGGTTAAGTGTGTGATTGGCTGGCAGGTTTAGTGGATGCCGTTCCGGGAGCGGATTGGTTGAAGTGTCCACCCGAGGGGTTTTAAATCCAGTGTCTCCCAGTCTGACCCGGGACTCTCCTCTCACACACCACCAGACCATCATAACTTGGTGCACCTCATGTCATGCTGTTGGTAGCACAGATAATGAGGGAAATCTGTTCTAAGGGTGTGGTTAGCCTTTTTCTTTGAATTCCAGTTTTCTCCTGTTTTTGGGGTAGGAGAATAGGTCAGTTCATTGTATGATTGTATTTTATTTTACGTTTGATTAGGTAAGAATAGGCTAGCTGGTTTAGTTATTTGTGTTTGTTATTTTTGGCTGGACCCACCCTGAACCTGTGTCTAACGAGACGAACAATAACCCGGAAGTTTATCTGTTCTGGTGGTTTCTGGGCGCTGGGAAGAGGGGAGTCTCAATTTGTGTTGTGTTCTGGTTTTCCCCTAGTCCGGGGCGTAACACAAGTTATAAATTTACATTTTGGAATTTGTATCGTTAATGATAAAAAGAGGTATAGCAGCATTGGTACGATATTCATCTTCACTACTTAGATGCTTGAACTAAAGTCAAAAACTAGAGTTGTCCATTTTGTAATATCCTTCTGAATTTTATAATTTATTGCGTTATAATTCAATTCACATGTTTGATTTAAGTCCCGGAAAATTAATGCTCCTAGATATTTTATAAATACTATGTCCCAATTTAATTATCTTTGTCTTATTTCTTGGGCCAAAGGCTCAATAAACAAGGCAAAAAGAGAGGGACTGAGACAACATCCTTGGTGTTGCCTCTTTGTAATATAAAAATTTCTGTCAAATGACAGTTGATTTTTATTCTAGCATGTGCGGTCTTGTATAGGGCTTGTATGCATATTTGAATGAATTGGCTGTTAAAGCCCAGTCTCTAACACGCCATAAAGAAAAGACCATCTGACTCTATCAAATACCTTTTCTGTGTCTAGGCTGATCTAAGCTAATCTTATTTTTTGTTTTTTTGCTTGTTCTATGATACGCAAGGTTGTTTGCCGCCCATTTATGAAGCCAATCTGGTTTTTGTGTATTAAATGAGGCATAAGATTTTCCATTATTTTTGATAATATTGATGTAAACAGTTTATAGTCTACATTAAGTATTGAGATTGGCCGGTATGATTCACACTGATCTTGATGATCTCACACTGATATTTTTGCCTTCTTTTGGAATGGCTGTTATCACCGCCTCATTCCATGATTGATGAACTGCCACATTTTTTTCATTTTTTTTTTTCAAGTGTACGGTTGAAGGATTCTGATAGTGCTGGAGCGAGATCTTCTTTGAATGTTTTATACCATTCATTCGGAAAACCGTCACTGCCTGGGCTTTTTTTGTTTTTAATTTACATATTGGTGTATCTAATTCTATTTTAGTGATGAGTGGGTTTAATTTATCATTTTGTATTTCTCCAATTGAGGGAAGGTCTAATATTGCCAAGTATTTTAGGATATGGTTACGAGTATAGAGTTTTGTAATGTTCTATAAAGATTTTTAAAATTTCCTTTGGTTTATAGACTATTTTGTTAGTTAGTGGGTCCCTTTATGTATCTCAAGTTACTTTTCCAGCTTTTCCGACAAATACTTGTATATCTGTTGTTGTATTTAATTTATTAGTGTGATTGCAATATTATTATTATTCCGGATTCTTCTGGATTCTTATACTTTTTCCACTTCTGCGTTTTATGATCCGCATCTAGTCCTAAACACTTACTGCTAGAAACATTCAGCGTCGGAATTCAGTGTGACTGATACATTTTCAGATCTAGGTCTTGCAGTAATTCAATTCAATTGAACTTTATTTATATAGCACCAATTTACAACAAAGTCTTCCCAAGGCACTTTACATAATAAAGTCAAGACTATACAAACATTTAGAGAAAACCCAGCAAATCCCCCTCGAGCAAGCCATAGGCAACAGTCTAGAGGAAAAACTCAGTTTAATGGAAGAAACCTCCAGCAGAACCAGGCTCAGGGTAGGAGGCCATCTGGAGATCTTTCAGGTATGATGGAGCTTGACTGTTTAGAGCTTTATAGGTAAGAAGAAGAGTTTTTGAGACAGGATGCACCTAATTTTGGCAATTTTCCTTGGCTGTTCTAGAGATTTGTTTTATGTGTGAGGTAAATGACAAATCCTGGTAAATAATGATTCAGAGATTCCTTGCAGTACTACTGGGGGCCGGAGTTATGTCATCTAAAGTAACGATATGGTTGGAAAACTTGTTTCTTTGACTTTTAGGCCCAAACACAATAACTTCAGTTTTTATCTGAGTTTAGAAGAAGGAAATTATACGTCATCCAGTCCCTTATGTCTTTTAGACATGCTTGTAGTTTGATTAATTTATTTGTTTCATCAGGTTTCATAGATAGATATAACTGCGTGTCAAACTGAGTGCCAAGGGGAGACATATATAGAGTAAAGCGTATTGGTCCTAACATAGAGCCTTGTGGAACTCCATAACTAACTTTTGTGTATGTGGAAGATTCATCATTAACATGAACAAATTGGAATCTATCTGATAGATAAGATTTAAACCAATTTAGTGCAGTTCCTTGAATCCCAATTACATGTTCTAGTCTCTGTAATAATATTTTGTGATCAGTAATGTGAAATGCAGCACTAAGATCTAGCAGAACTAGTATAGAGACAAGTCCATTAATTGCAGTTCTCATTTGAGGAGCTTCACCACGAAGTCTTGGACAAGGTTACTCTCCTTGCCCTAAACAAACAAACAAACAAAAAAAACTGTAAACCTAAAGGGTTCTTAAGAAATGCCTTCACAAACCATGTTCTTATGTGGTTTTGTTTGGGAGAGTTCTAAGTGCCAATACATAGAAGAGGAATTAAAGCTATTTGTGGCCAAACAGCATCCATTAAGTGGTCTGCTCACATATCATTTTAATGAATGAATGTTTTGCTACGATGGAAGATTGTACCTTGAGGTCTCACTTTGTAATTTTTTTTCCCAGTCACATTGTGTTCAAACAGTCAAAATAAGCACTTTATTATGTGAAAATGGTGAAATATAATAAAAAGGAATAAAGTAACCCATAGATTTACTGAAATAAAGCTTACAGAGTTTACAAATGCATTTACACATGTGTTTGTATTTGTATGAATGTTTATTACATAATTTGTTTTCATTAAATAACACGGACAGTAATCATTCTTCCATTTATCATGTAGTTTTACATTACCTTTTTAAATTTTAACAATTTTGTTGACAAATCCAGTGGATATTAGTAACCAGTAATAAATGGACCTTGTGATCTTCTTATTCTTTTCCCCACTCTTTTACTTATAAGCAGTTCCATCTCTAAGGTCTTTTAGTTTTTGGATTTTATGAGATATGATCACACCACATAAAAATCTTTAATTATTTTCAGTACTTTTTGATTACCATGTCAGCGATACTATTCTAGAGAAATGTGTGCGAAAGCTATCACATTCATGAGGCGTTACAGCTAGCTTTCATCAAAGCTTGTGTCTTGCAGGAACACTCTTCTATCCCTGCTGGATTCCTCTGGAGCCATGGTATCCATCGACCCCACCATGCCACAAAACACTGAGAGGTACTGGAAACCCTGTATCTTGCTTATGCCGTTAAACATTTATTCAGTCCTGTTTGCCTGAAAGACATATTTGCTTATTTACCAGTTTCTCTTCCTTGGGTTACAATGATTTGTGACCTCAGGTTTCCATAGAAGCTACACAAATGCATCTGCATTTACCTGAAGCCTTTTAATTAACCAGTAACAAGAAGTTTCGAGTAAACTGCTAATAATGCCAGCACTTGGATGGACTGAAATCTTCATCTTCCCGCAGTCTTCCATTAGTGGAGATCTGGATTCTGTGTTTTGTGTCTTTATATTTATAAAATATTTATTTTTGATTACTTACATTATTTTATAGGATGTAATGAGACAGGGGCATCATTGTGGTAGAGTATTTAGCAAGGCTTCCTCACAGCGAGAAGGTTTCTGATTAAAACCCAGCCAGCTGTTGCCTTTTTGGATGGAGTTTGCATGTTCCTCCTGTGCTTGCCTGTAGGTGTGAATGTGAGTGTGAATAGTTGTCTGTCTATGTGTGTCTCTCAGTGTTGGTCCTGACATAGACTGGGGACCTCTCCAGGGTCTACCCTCCTCTCAGTCTGACCATTTAACTCGGGGTGGAATCCTGAAGATAGACTTTTGGTAATGCCAGCTTAACTGCTTGACCTATTCCTGAACCTAGCCATGAACTGGGAAGCACAGTTGAGGACACTGTCATAGAGGAGGATATACGTTATTTCCAGATCCAGAAAGAACAGGCAGAGGATGTAATGCAATCTAAATCCAAATCTAAAAAAAGCGTCAAAATTGTCAAAAAAAAAAACTTGGCCAAAGAACCACAAACACTCTGATCCTTTAGGTTAGGCAGTGGTAATTTGTTTGATTACTGATTGAACACTAAGTAACATCATATGTATACAGCCCCAAAAATCGTAATTCTGTTTGGACAAAAATGTAATGCAGAAGTGTATTGTTAGAATAAAGTTTCTGTAAACACACTCATAATTTGGCATACAACATCATACTATTATGGAAATCGCAGTCATTTGACCTATTAAGTTGCAGTTACATTGCTGTTTGATTTGGCTTCTGTTGCTTTGTTTTTAAATAATATATTGAATCAAAAATCAAAGGCAAAAGTCCAATTTTAATTTCTCTTTAATTTTCTTTAATCTATTTTCTTTAATTTTTTAAAGTCTCCTTTTATAAATTTTTGAGTTTCTTCTTCTTTTTAGAGAAGGACACTAACAATTTTGTGAATGCAAAATTAACCAACAACAATAAATGATGAGACATTTATTGATAAATTGATAAATATTCTGACCAGATTTCGCTGCTAGTATGCTTTTTGTCTCACATGTTTTTTCCATTAAATTTTTCTCAAGATCAGTTTTAAGGGAGTAACAACATCTTACAAAAGTGTGGACACACCTGCACTTCCTACCTTTGTTAAAATATGCATTCTGAAACCTCATGTCACATATATGGAACAACCCTGAACCTAAATGATAATTATCACCATCTTAAAACACTTGAACAGACTTAACTTTCATGGCTAATATCAGATTCTTCAACCAGAAACACACACTGATTACGGATGACTCTTCAATTGGCTTGTGTGTGTCTGTGTGTGTGTTCTTCCTATCTTATCTCGGATTATAGGTTTTCTTTGACAAACATTATGTTTTTGGTGGGCTAATGTTCCCTTTTAAAATGCTTGCCTTAAAAAGGCACATTTTATGTGTTTATTCATGAGCTTATGTGTGTGTCCCATCCTCCATGACTAAATAGGTAAAAGAAAGAATACAACTTGTCTTTACACTACTTCTGCTCTCAGAGCTAACCTGTGCGAATTTGTGTGTGTCCTGATGTGTTGAAGGTCACCATACAGATTAGTGCCCATGGCCAGAGGACAGCTTGATGGTGAGTTCTGGACCACACATGGATAGGTCCAGTAAATGACATAGGATCTTGAAGGTATTCTTGCATGTATAGTGGAATTGTAATCCTCTTAAATCTACATTTTGCTAATGGTCCCTATGTATGAATATTCTGGACTAATAAGTCAAAAGTCTGTCCTAAATCCCAAGACGTCTAAGGGGTAATGGAATATCAAGTGATATTATATCAATATCAAGGTATCACTTTATATTCCAGCCCCTTTAAAGTGATTTACTAGCGCATGTTCACTCAAGTTATTGGGGAACAATAATTTGAGTGAACAGTCTGGGGTTAGTTATAATGAGTGACAAACTTGTTTCCAAAAGCTGGAATTTTACCCACCTAAATTCTGGGGAAATATATTTGCAATGTTAAATGTTGTTTAGAACAGAAGTACCATTGACATAAATTACATTAAAAAAGGTTCCTATTTAATATGATTAGGAGCTCAGGAGCTCAAGAGAACAGACTAGCCAATATGTTACGTACCCAAATGAGATGAATGAAATGTTTAGGTATGTGAAGTATCTTCATCCCATTTATTGCAATATTTGACCACATTGCCCAGCTCTAGTCCTGAACATGTTTTCTCATGAGAGAAGCCTGTTTCTTTTTTCCACTTCCCTTGTTCTCAGTGTTTTTCCTTCTTCAGCACATTTGCATTGTAAACATTTGAAGAAGGTGTTAATCATTAATACTAAAAACAGCAATAATCAAAATTCCACTTTTGTGGTATACTAGTGATGTGTGATGTCTGTGAAATGTGTTTTTAACGGAAAATAAGCCAGAAGTCAGAGTATTATGCTGTTACATGAAAACTGTATGTAACATTTAATATAATAATTTGTTCATACTTGTTGATTAGAAGAATGTGCGTTATTTGTGTTACTGTATGTGTTTGGAGTCAGCATGGTACAGGAGGAACTGCTACAACAACATTTAATTAGATGTATGTTATATGTTGATATACAGGTCAGATTTTCAGTTAGAAATTTAGTTTCACTGATTCTTATGAAGAGGATCCAACCATGACTAGATGGCTCCTATTCTTTTAGCACTGGGTTTAGATGGCAGAAGCACAAAAAGCAAGCTGAAATGGCCTTGATAAAACAAGCACAGTGTCCTTGCCGGTGTGAGATCAGTTAACTTTCTCTTGTGGTTGAAGTAATTGTTCTTGTTCAACAAAAGATCTCTTTCCTTTGAAAATCACAGGTCATGTTAGCCATCTGTTGATGAATGGTAAATGACCACTTATATAACGCTTTACAATGTTGCTTCCCATTCACATCCAAGGCAGTGGCTGCCATGCAATGTACTCACCTGACCCACCAGGTGCAACATAGGGTTCAGTGTCATGCCCAAGGAAACTTGACCATTGGATTCAAAACAACAACAGATACCTCCATTAAGTGAGCTGCAGGTATTCAAAATGAAAATAGTTAAAAATAGTAAGTAATGGTTTTAAACTACTGTTGGTAGGACATAAAAACCTGCATGAACATACCTCAAATTTGCATCCTAATATTATAAAATGGCATCAAAGGGGGTGCAAACTTAACCCTTAACCTAACACAACCACAATATAGATTCAGATATTTTTATTTCGTTTTCAAGCCATAAAAGAACAATAGAAGGAGAATAGTGAAATAATAAACTTTACATTGTGTAAAAGTTTGCATTCTCGTTGATGAATTTGAATTTAAATTGATAAAAGAACAAATGTACTGACAGTACAATAGCTGTGCCATGAATCCTATTGTCTAACAACAGTATCCATCTCTATGTCTCTTTCTCATTTTATATATTTATTTATGTTTTACAATTTCTCATACCAGTTAGTTTATTGGGCCATAGTGCTGAACTTTGCCCACAACACCGGAGCTTGTGATTCCTCTTCCCAGTGTGTGGGAAGTGAGATCAGAGGTAGTTTGTTAATACATTAAGTTGTCAGCTGGTTCCTGCTCAAGTCTAGAGAGAGAGTCGGTCACCAGTGGTGAGAACAGAGTGAGGGGGCTTTTGTTGTTTATCTTGTCTCCTCATTTTTCTGGCTCAGCCATCTGTTGATTTGGCCATGTGACGCTCTGGGATTAGCTTTCATAAACTTTGTGTATTCATTTTTGTGTATGTGTGGTGTGCATTCATGTCTGTGTGAGTATGTGTACGTAAGTATTTAACACACCTCTAACTTGCTTTTCCTCAGATAAAGAGGAACTCTTTCAGAATGTACTGACGCAAGTAGCAGAGCAGTTTTCAAGGTAAGCAGATGGCTGCTTTACAGAGCTTCACTTAACTCACTCTTTTACTGTAGCTGAAACAGGGCGCCTACATGTGCATATTTTTTTTCTGTTTACAATGGAGTTAATGTAAATCATTTCTTTAGTATATCATATACAATGTACTTTAAACCTGGCTGCATATTCCTGCATGCTTGTGTTTTGTTGATTTCAGGAGAAAATCTGCAACCTTTAATGGTTACAAGAGTGTTATTGTCAGCAAGATTACCAGCATCTGCATTGTGAATGTTTACTTTTGGGTGGTGTTTCCCCCCCCAATGAATTCATTCATATTTGCCCCCTGGCTTTGTCTACATGCTTTCCAAAGATGTGTCCATGTTTTGTCTGTGATCACACATACAGACCAGCTTGGTCCGAGGACAGTTATACAAAGGAGCAGTTGTACACAAGACAGCGGGATATAAGATACTGTGTTTTTGCTTATTGTGGCACATGCATTGCAGCCAAAGATCTGACTTCAGTGTTAACGTATGAATAGACACATAAGTGTCTGATGACCTGCTGTTATTTACTATTATTAGCGGGTTGTTTGTGATGCCAAGTAAATTTCATCACTAAAGAGCAGTAAAAGTCTTCCAACTATCATTAAAAATAAGGAAATTTGTATAGTCGTGACTTTATTACGTAAGTGACTTGAAAGGACTTGGCGGTTGGTTGTGAATTGGCACTCTATATATATATACAGTTGAACTGAATTGAATTTAAATCCAGGAAATTATAAAGGACTTTTTCTATAAATTGCGTAAAACCTGTACTTCATTTTTAATGTTTTTGTTTTTTTTCACTAACTTTGGGGTCTAAGTATATGGAGTGCAGGGATGCATAAATGGGTTTAGTAGTGCAACTTTTACAACCACATGGCTCCCACAAAGCATTTAATATATAAATTAAATGTCCCCAGTAGCTGTGCGGAAAATATCCACATGAAACTGTAACATGTACTAAACAAGGTAATTTGTTTCTCAGATGCTGATCAGTTTCTTTACTTATTTCTCCCTATACTTCCTCCCTTACCTGTGTTCTCTGTCTACAGGGCCTTCAAGATCAGTGAGCTAAAGTCTGAGGTCACCAACCGTATTGCCATGTTGGAGAAGAGAGTAGAACGTAAGTGTTTTCCTTGAAATATGTTTTCCCAATTAGCTGGCTTCTCAGGACTTGCCTTACTTTTTAGAGGTACTTGGTAGTTGCTGGTTTCCTTGCGACCTCTTTGTGGTTACATTTGCCTGCGGAATCTCAAGGTATTTGTAGTTATCCTGAACATCTGCTGTCTTGCCTTCTGGTAGTACAACCCCTCAATTCAGACTACCTTTCCTCTCCTTGCTACCATTCAACCACACTCATCCAGTCCAAATGGCATCCCGATGTCTTGGCTGTATATCTTGGTGGTATGGATCGCGTATGAGTCAATGTCTCATACGCGTCATGCATACATCTTGATGTCATCCAAGTAGAGTAAATGGCTGATGGTTGCCCCATTCCATAGTCAGTATCCGTAACCACTCTTGGTGATGATCTGGCTGAGGGGGTTCAGGCCTATGCAGAATAGCAGCGGGGACAGTGCATCTCCTTGGTATATGCTACACTTGATATTGACTTGTATATTGTATATTGAAGCCTCTAGGGTTGTATTCCACTTCCCCAATGCGTTCTCTTTAAGGCTCTTAGTGTCCTGTTGATCTTGTATAGTTCCAAGCATTCCATGATCCATGAGGCATTGAGTCACAGGATTTCTTGTAGTCAATCCAGGTCCTGCACAGGTTGGTGTGTCTGGTCTTGCAGTCTCAGGTGACTGCTTTGTCTACCAGTAGCTGGTGCTTTGCTCTTCTGGTGTTACTACTACTCTCTTTTGGGGCTCTGCTAAATAAACTTAATTTATAATGTCAATAAATGGGTGAAACATCCAAGGGGTGAATACTTTTTATAGGCACTGTAAATGGAGTTCACTACTGAGGAGATGTCCTGTCTGGGATTTGGCTGTTCCTCCAAAGATGACACTAATTAAAATGTATCTACATTTAACACTGCATGGTAAAAAGTAAATGATCTAGTATGTTCTTAAGCTCAGAGTGATTGCCCTCCCCGATCTATGACTCTGTACAAGCCTGCAGTCTGTCCACCATAGTGGAGGTGCTACTGTTGAAGTATTCATTCTAACCTTTGTTAGGAAAAGGACATCTAAAATTGATGTTAGTCAAGGGTTTACTGGTAGTGGTCATCCTTTTGAAACTGTGAATGTCGCTATGAGATGTCATAGGGATCCACCCAAGTAATGCTGTGATATTTAAATTTGGACTGAACAAATTAACCACATTCATGATCTGTGAGGTTGGCATGGCTAAATTCAGGCTTGGAGAAGATAAACAGATCAAATTATCAGATTACTTGAACTTGAGCTCACCAAGTTCTGCAAATTGGTTATAAGAAAGAAAATGTCTACTGTAAGTACTTAAGAATATCCTTTTTTATTAATTTAATAATTTAATTATTTAAGTGCTGCATGACTGATTTGTGTATGCATGCCTTAGGTGAATTCAACTTTATCTCTATAGCACCCATTCATAATAAAGTTAACTTTAGGCTCAACTTTACCACAAGTGTCTTTGAGCATGACAATGAACCCCAACTTAGTTGCTTCTGGTAAGTGTTGGCCAGCTGCAAAATTCCTACAGTGTATGATTGCGAGTGAAAACTGGAATGAGAAGCCGTGTAAAGTGTGTGGGTACCAATAAGGTAAAAAATGCACTATACAAGTGCAGACCATTTACTATAGAGATATTAAAACAAAACACAAAAAATCCCCCTTGAGCACGCCCTGGGCAACAGTGTTGACTGAAGACTCCCTACTTCCGTAGAACCAGGCTCAGATTGGGCAACCATTTGCTCGGTTGGGGTGACTGGAAAGTGGGAAGAGATGATAATGTCTGTTAGTATGATATGGTACTATTTTGCCTTATGGTAAGCCCATGGAGAAAGCAAAATATGATATGAGGCTGTGAGTATAATGTAGTATAAATGCACATAAGTGCAGTTAAGTGGTCTGCTAACCCACCTCTAGAGGTGACTGAGTTAGTTGTACTTAAAGTCAGTGTGTTTTCATTCTTTTCCTGTTTTTTTGAAATTACTGAACAATGACCACATTTTAGCCATCTTCCCATTTCAGGGGCACACACTGATAACCTTTCCATCTCAGTTGACAGTTATCTGTGTCCAGGCTTTGCTAATGCAGTTTACATAATTTTCACTTGCGAGTCTTGGCACTTGGAATAGATGTGTCAAGTTCCCTTAGATAAAATAAGATATAAAATGCTGATGAATAAATGTGTTGTGATAAGCAGGTTTGCTGTGCTCTCGTACACCATCTGGGTTGTTTTCTAATGTCTGCTCTGTTACTGTATAGTAATTACCTACAGGAACATTTAATCAGTAAATCGTTTTGCAATCATCACATCTTCAGAGTAAGCATAGTGTGGTTAAAGATAAAGGTCAACCTGAAGATTTGAGTTGTACTTGAGGTCAGTATTACTTTATAGGACCAGAAATCAAAAAACAGCAGTTAGCCCCAGTCAGAGAGGGTGTGCTTTATTAGTGGCTTTCTGTAAATGTTTTTATTGTGAGAGAGGTTCTTTTTATGCTGTTTTTGCATTTCTCTGAGGTCTGAAAATGTGTCTAGTGACATTTACAACTTCTTATCAGACATATTCTCAGATAAATGTTATTGAGACTCTGTGTGCTGAGCGAGTGAGGTGTGAAGCCTATGCTTCTTTGATTACAGTCAAGCACAGATATAAAACCACAGATCAAGATGTTGTGCTTCCTCTTTTGCAGAATTTACAGTACATGCTAGTTGGATGTAGTCTTTGCAGTGGGTTCCAATGCCCTAATTCGAGAGGATTTTCAGGTTTCAACATGCAATTCAACTGCATTGTCTTTTTTGTTAAAATGAAATCACCATTTAAAAAAGTATTTTAACAAATTTCATTAGGTATAAAATTGATTAACGGTGATGGTGGCTTTGATCCTTCTTCACTTCATTCTACCAAGTGAGAGTGACTGTCAGAACCTCCTGAATTCTCTGATTTTTAATGATAGTCGGAAGTTGTCATTGATCTTTATTCTCCACTTGGTAATAATAATGGTTTATGTCATGAATGCAGCATTAGCTTAATTGCTAAAATATAAACGCATAAACAGTTGCATTAAAATAAAACACCTTTTTTAAGAACTGTAAATACAAAAATGTAAAGTTAAAATATAGTCCTTGCTTTGTTCAAAATCTTTTCTATATTAAGTTAAGTCAAATTAAGTTAATATCTTTCTTATATGCACTTTGGGTTGTCTCTTTAAGAGACTTAAGACATTAAATTTTTGCGGTTTGCCCTCAGATGGTTTTGTACCTCCACTATAGATGCTCACATGCTTCTTTTCATACTGGGGTTTTGGATGCACACATAGACACATAACACACAAAGATGAAGATAAGTGTCACAGACGTCCAAGTTACTGTTTTCATACCTTGTAAGGACAGACTGCAGACAGTCTGTGCAATCATCCATAGAGAGGACATCCAGACCCTCACAGAAATTAGGTGGGGACAAAAGTGGGCATGAAGAAACTCATGACATTTTCCTAACATGTAATCCACAGCTCAACAAACAGCAATTTACTTAAATTGTCTGAAATGGGCTCACTTCTGGTTGAAGATACCATGTGGAACATTACAGATGACTTCTAAATGCTCCAGCCTAAGGAACAATGACCATTGATGTAAAAATTCAGCGTGATGAGGGATGTGATGTGAAGTAACATTCCTTTAATGCATCGTGCATCCCCTCGAGCCTCATTAACACCAGCTTGCCATCACACACACACTGACATGTTTCAGTTGGAACATACAGTAACTTAAAGATTTTTTTCTTTACCATCTTTCTCTAACTCTCTGGTCTCCAACTACATGATTTTTCTCACTGGATGCAGCTGCAGTAATAGAACCCTAAGCACTTATTCATTCAGTCACCATGACAACATGGCCTGAGCTTGTTTGTTTTCAGCAGCCTCACTGCAGGCTGCTTTCTTTGGAAGCAAAGAGAGAGTGAGGGTTGGCACACAACAGATTTGTAAATGTTAGATAAAATGCTGTACCACCTCTACAGTTCTTATTAAATACTAAATCGGCAGTGGAACTGAAGTTTTAATTGAAAAGAATTTTAAAAAATTAAAAACATGTGAGAGAGGTAAAGTCAAAACCTGAAGTAATTAGTGATTAAGCAGGTTTAGTTTCGGGATATTAGCAGTATAGTAATGGAGGAGCAAGTATCAGAGGCACTACTTAGGTCAAAACACAAGAAGAAGGCCAAACTCCTGCATTGGCTCATGCACTGGCACACTTTGTGCTTATGTGAGATGAAGAGAAAGCTTACCATTTACCAAACTAATCTCACTCATCACAGATGGTTCTGCTGACTCCTCCTGCGGTAAGCGTATTGTGTCACTTCCTGTTTCGTCAAACTGTTTCGGGTCTCTGCTGAAGGATTGTTCAGTGGTTAATCGTAGCTCTTGATTTCTAAATTAGTGATTTCTCTGTACATAAACTATCACTTGGGACGTAAGATTTGTTTACACAAACACCTTCTCTCCTGAAATAATTAAACAAACTAGCTAACGCTAACTAAACTTAATCGATCTAGCTTCGTTAGCCTAGCACCTAGTAATGGCTTCTCCGTCTCCGTCTCTCTCTCCTCTGACTTGCTCTGTCTGCCACATGTTTAGCTTCTCCCCGGCCTCCTTTAGTGATAACGGTACTTGTAATAAATGTGACGTTATTGCAGCTGTGGAGGCGAGGCTCTCTGAATTGGAAGCATGGCTCCGCAACATGACAAACAATCCAGCTAGTCAGGCCCCAGTAGCTGGTGCGGACCAACCTAGCATAGCTACTGTTAGCTTAGCCACTGTTAGCTGTATAGCATGTATAGCACCATGTCGTCACTCAACCGCTGGCTGTCTAGGTGGTGTCCAGCAAACGATGTGGGCAACATAGACAATTTGTAAAGTTTTTGGGAAAAACCTAGGGTGATTAGGAGAGATGGCATCTATCCTATTTTTGATGGTGCCATCTAAAAATATGGCTGATTTTATTAGACAACCAAAAGATAGACAGTCCAGAGTTGAGCCTAGGACGCAGAGATCCAGTCCTACACGCCCCTCTGCAGTATCCTTATCCTATCCCACAAAACTCCCACATTCCTATAAAAACTGTGTCTGTTCCCCGATTAACTAAATTTTACAAACTAAAAATGATCACAAGAGGAGTTAATTATAATAACTTAATAAAAATCAGGACTGCTCCTCTTACTAAACAAAAAACTAAAACAATTAAATGTGGATTATTAAATATCAGATCTCTCTCATCTACATCTCCGTTAATAAATGACTTGATAAGCGATCATCAATTCGATTAATTTTGTCTCACTGAAACCTGGTTGCAGAAGGAAGAATATGTTAGTTTAAACGAGTCGACCCCCCCAAGTCATATTAACTATCATGTTCCTAGAAGCTCAGGCCGAGGTGGAGGAGTAGCGGCAATCTGTCACTCAAGATTACCAATAAACCCTGGACCTAAACATAGTTATAACTCATTTGAGAGTCTTACTCTGAGTCATTTGGAAAACTCAAAAATCCACTTCTATGTATTATTGTGTACCGTGCTCCAGTCCTTTATTCTGAATTTTTGACTGAATTCTCTGAATTTCTAGCTGATTTAGTGCTTAGTGCAGATAAAGTCGTCAACAGGTGACATGTTTTCTAACCATATTTAGATTTAGATGACATAACTCTGGCCCTGAGTAGTACTGCAAGGAATCTCGGAGTCATTTTTGACCAGAATTTGTCATTTACCTCACACATAAAACAAATCTCTAGAACAGCCTTCTTCCACCTACGGAACATTGCCAAAATTAGGAGTATCCTGTCTCAAAGCGATGCTGAAAAACTGGTCCATGCATTTGTTACTTCTAGATTGGACTGCTGTAATTCTCTACTTTCACGCTGCCCCAGTAACTCTCTAAAAAGCCTTCAATTAATCCAAAAACCTGCAGCAAGATTACTGACAGGGATTGGTAAGAGAGATCATATTTCACCTTCATTAGCTTCTCTCCACTGGCTTCCCATTAAATGTAGAATAGAATTTAAAACCCTTCTTCTTACCTATAAAGCTCTAAACGGTCAAGCTCCATCATATCTAAAAGATCTCATAGTAACATATCATCCTAATAGACCACTTCGGTCCCAAACTGCAGGCCTACTTGTGGTTCCCAGGATTTCCAAAAGTAGAATGGGAGGCAGAGCCTTTAGCTATCAAGCTTCTCTCTGTGGAACCAGCTCCCAGTCCAGATTCGGGAAGCAGAAACCCTCTCTACTTTTAAGACTAGGCTCAAAACCTTCCTCTTTGATAAAGCTTATAGTTGGTTATAGTCATGCTGCTATAGGCTTAGACTGCTGGGGGACTCTGCACTGTGCCACTTCCTCTTCTCTTCACTCTCTCCTCTCACCCCACATTTATATGTCATCACTGTATGACATTAACTCTGTGTCTGCTTTGTCCTGTAGTCGTCTTTCTCCCTCTCTGTCTCCCTCTCTCTGTCCCTGTCTTCAGGTGTCCCCGGATTTGGCGCTGTGTGCTACTACTAACCTGCCCAATGTTTTGTTGTTGCTTTCGTTGGTCTGTTCTTTTCTCTCTCCACTTTCCATTTACCCCAACCGGTCAATGCAGATGGCCGCCCACCCTGAGCCTGGTTCTGCTGGAGATTTCTTCCGGTAAAGGGAGTTTTTCCTCTCCACTGTTGCCTATAGCTGCTCAAGGGGGATTTGTTGGGTTTTTGTTAAATGTTTGTGTAGTCTTGACTTTATTATGTAAAGTGCCTTGAGATGACGTTGTTGTAAATTGGCGCTATATAAATAAAGTTGAATTGAAATTGAATTGAATTAAATTAAATGGGCAATGAATTTAAAATGTTTTATTATAAGAAATATTTCCAGATCTTAAATTTAGATCTAGGATATGTTCAGAAAGTCTCACTTAGGAACCACTTTGCAGGATAGGATATTAAGCTGACAGCATAAACTGCATTCTCCGTCTGGTTTTATGTAGGTCAGAGTGCATGATTTAAACATTATTTCCAGTCTAAACACCATCTTTAGATTTGTTTTCTCTAATGCTGAAAGAAATTTCTTTAAGTACCCACTCCCCTGACAAGCATTACTGCAGTAGTAGTTTCAGATCTGACGCACAACCACTTGACATAAGCATGCCAGCTGCCTGGATACCTGGTCGCTATAACAACAGTGTGGTGCCCACACAGCTCTTAATCCTCTCATCACTTCGGTCACCATGGTCACCTATTATGGTGGCAGCAGAAGTGCTGTTGGAGGTTATCTTTTTAATGTCTCAGAGGTGGAATGATGAAAGAGGCAGACATAGGGGGACAGTCAGATAAAGACATGTGAAAGTCGAGAGTTTTGCTAGCAGCCACAGTAAGGCGGAATAATACAGATACAGTCAGATGACAGACGGCATCCAAATTTCACTATGAGCCCAGCAAAGAGCTGCAGAATCTACACAACAATCATCCCATTCATCTCTCTCCAACTCAAACATTCTCTAGCCTTTCTCTCAGTCTCCCTAGTCTTTTGGGCAGGAAGAGAGACTCAAGGCACCATCTTCATCATTGCACACGGAAATTGCAATTGCATTGTTAGAGAGGGATGTTAGTGGCAGAGCATTGGGTTGGGATACAATAGCCTGTAGGTTCAAATCCTGCCCCACCAAGGGTGATCCCTGTAGGGACAAGCTGAAAGCTGTTGATTCTTTTTTTTGATCTTCCCCCCTATTAAGGTAAGAGGACAGCTGTAGCTCAGTTGGTAGAGCAGTCATCCACCAACCACAGGGTCAGTGGTTTGTCTCCTAGTCCACCAGGTTAATAGTTAAAGTGTCCGTAGGCAAAACAGGTTGTCCCTAGTGTCTGCAAACTAGCTGTAAGTCGTTCTAACTTTTTATTTGTATGTATTTCATATCTCAAAATGATTTGCAGGTGAACTGTAAATGAACACTTAATGTAGAACTCACTCAATCATACAATCTACATCATGACCATGTTGCTCCAATCCCCATTAACCAAAAATAAACACATACCTAGAAAATCATTGTATTTGTAGCAAAAAATCTTATCAAGATGTGATGTCAAACATTAACCTGTTACTGTTAGTCCAGTGAATTTTCAATAAATGACTCTGTGTTTGCCTGCAGTGGAGGGCATAAAGGTGGTGGAAATTGAGAAATGTTGCAACGACATTAAGAAGCTTCGTGAGGAGGTGGCATTCAGAAAAAACAGGTGACAGCAGCTACAGCAATTTTCTTCTATGTAGTAACTAAACTTTCCTGCTCTTTTTTGGGGGTTTTGACTGATGTGACTTTGGGAACTTGTGATGAACATACAGAAGTTTACTAGAGTATTTTATCAGTTTTCAAATTTTGGCCCAAAAATTTCTAATTATTGAACAGCATGAATAACCAGTAAAGCCTTAATTAGTTTCATAGTATTACACATGCAGCAAATAGCAGAGCATATGTTTTTCCTTCTCAGTGTCAATGTTTTTTTTTAGTAACTTCCTGGAGGATAATAAGAAGCTGACTCCCCGAAGAGACGTGCCCTCCTACCCCAAGGTAAGTCTTTCCCAGAAAGTCTCCCTGCCAAAACAGTCCAGTGATGTCAGAAATACCACACCTCCACTGTAGTTCCAGGAAACAGATAAAACAAAAGGTTTGTTCTCAATTGTTTGGCTCCACATATTTGTTTAGTCTAAAATCAAAGTATTTATGATCTACTGTCTGATTTTCTGCAAACAGTGGAGATGTGACTGCTGTGAAAATGCAACAGGAATGTTTTATAGATGTTAGGCTGTGCCTTTTCCCAGAAATCAGTCAGTTGAGTACAGTAGGTCACTGTGAGATAATGAACGTGTAATCTCTACTCAGAAACACAAAAGACAGACCTGTGTGTCTGCACTCAGGGACACACAGTCACCTGACAGCTTGGGTTTCCTTCAAAGTGAATCTTTGTTCTATACACTTTCAATAATAAAGTTCGAAGCGTTTAAATAGTTGATGTGGACACAACAGTTCAGAAAGAATTTAAAACAGTTCAGTAACAGGGATTACATCTATTTTATGCCTGAGCAGTAGTTGTAATTGGAAAAAAAACTCCTCCAATTCCTTTCTCACTATGTCCCCTTTCTCCTGTTTATATGCGTAGTATCATCTATCTGAGGAGACAATAGAAGCTCTTAGATTGCCTACGTTTGATGCTTGGCAGTGGGAACCCAATGAGGTGAGACTTACGCCCTAATTAAAACCTACCCTCTATGACTGTAGAAGTATGAAGTATTACAGCTTATTATCAAGGTGTAAATTGTCTATAAGTGTGCTAATAGTAAATTCTGCATTTCAGTCAAAAACCTTAATCATGGCAGAAAAAACATGTTTTATTTGTCAGTGGCCTGACATGAACCGCTCTAAACTGACTGAGAGAGACAGTACCTGAACTTTAAAAGGCAATAATGGTGAATCAGAACAAATAAAGTCTAAAACGTGAGTGCAATATTACAGCCAGTATAAAACTAATGTGATAGTTTGATGGAGTTTCAAGGCAGCCAGATAAACTGCAGCACCCAGGCACAGAGTTCTGTGAAAGGCATTCTTTTTTATCCTCTTTCAGTGCCTCAGTGGTCAACAATATCCTTAATGATAGTGGAGCAAAATGATTTTCAGATCACGTGAGGAGAAGGAGTAATGTCTGCTCTGAAAAGGTCAATTCCAAGACTTTGGAGCTGACCACCAGAAATTCAGGATAGATTTCACATATGTGTTAATTTGTTTATGGAATTTAAGCGTCTGAGCTGCAGGAAGATGAGCTTTGTCCATAAATGGACACGTGGTAACTTAATTTGTCATGTTGAATGTTCATCCTGTGCTTACTTGGACTTCCTGTAGGTGCTCTGGTTTCCTACCACATTCCAAAGACATGCACTTAGGTTAAATTGACAACTTTAAATTGCCCGTAGGCGCAAACAGGGCTTGATATTAATACATTCCACACTTAAGCAGTGACACATGACAAACAAATTCTCAATTGCTACTTTGGCAGTTGAATTGTATATATATTTTTAAACTGTAGTCTCAAAAGCAACGTGAACTAATTGTAATGTGACACTATGACACTACTTATGACTCTTATGAGCACTACCTCCTCATTTGTGAATCTTGCAGGTGATGTGTGGTACTGTCTATTTTGATCAAGGAGGTGAGTAACAAAGTGAGGGCCCGCAAAAGAGGAAAGCGCTCCGGTGTATTTGTGCGCCTCCACCGACGTAGATTACGCTCTGCGCTCGCTGGCATATTCCTGTCTAACGTAAGCTCACTTTGCAACAAAATGGACGAGTTGGCTCTCCTGCTGAGCAAAAACAAAAACAGAGAGAGACCTTTCTACATCATGTGTTTTGTCTTCAAAACAACGATGCAACGATGTTTCAGTTTTGTCTCAGCACTGTTCCCTAGACCCGGAGGCCTTCATCATTAAGTGTAAGCCTTTCTACTCGCCACATGAGTTCTAATCAGTCATTTTCGTCTGTGTTTACATTCCCGCGTGAGGCAACGTGTGTGAGGTGCACTGCGCACTGGCCGACAAGATACTGTGTGTGGAACAGACAAACCCGGACGCCTTGGCTATTGTTCTTGGTGACTTTAACAAAGCTAATCTCTCCCACCAACTCCCCAAATACTAACAGTTTATCAAATGTCCATCAAGAGAGGGAAATTTGCTACACCACTGCACACCATCATCAGTGGTGCTTATCATGGTGTTCCTCGTGCTGCATTGGGGTAGTCTGATCACGTCATGGTGCATCTGGTCCGTCATGCAGGCAGAAATTAAGACTGTGCAAACCTGCTGTGAGGACATCAAAGAAGTGGACCAGTGAGGCTGTGGAGGAACTTCAGGAGTTTTTGGACTGTACAAATTTGATTGTTTTTAGTACATGGACATTGTGGCATCCTACATCAGCTTCTGTGAGGACAACATCATTCTGTCACACACCAGGGTGAGTTATAACAACGATAAACCTGGGTTCACAGCCAAACTCAAACAGCTGAGATTAGAGAAAGAGGTTGCCTCCAGAAGTGGTGACAAAGAAAAATACAAAGAAGCTGAGTACAGATTTAGCAAGGAGGTGACAAGAAGCAAATATGTGCATGGCGGGAGAATGGAACAGCAGTTCTCGGTCAACAACTCCTCCTCTTCAGGTAGTCACCAATTACAGGCCTAGATCCCCCAACTCTGTTAATGACTGACGCCTGGTCAACAACCAGAATAATTTGTACTGTCGCTTTGACAAGCAATGGGACAGACCTTAGACCCCCTGCCAGCCATTGATCAGCAGCAGTTCCCGCTCCTCTATCACACCTGGTCCACTCACACAGTTTCACACGTCAGCGCCCCCCACCACCCTCCTCTGCCCCCACACCTCTCACCATCAAAGAGGGAGATGTGAATAGGCTGATTAAATGGCTGAACCCTCACAAAGCTGCAGGCCCAGACTTTGTCTCCCCCTCCACCCTTAAGCACTGTGCCAATCATTTGGTTCCAGTGTTCACAGATTTTTTCAGTACATCACTGGAGACCTGTCACATGCCTCTCTGCTTTAAGGCCTCGATCATTGTGCCAGCCCAAAAAAGCAAAGGATCACAGGACTCAATGACTACAGACTCATTGCCCTGACTTCTGTGGTCATAAAGTCCTTTGAACGCTATCGTATCTCACCTCAAAGACACCACAGACCCCCTTCTGGACCCCCTGCAGTTCATCTGCAGAGCCAACAGATCTGTAAACGATGGCCCTCCACTTCATCCACCACCTCCTGGACTCCCCAAGGTCCTATGTCAGGATGTTTGTGGACTTCAGCTCTGCCTTCAACACAATCGTCCCAACTCTGCTCAGAGACAAGCTATCCCAGCTGAACGTCCCTGAGTCTATGTGCAAGTGGATTGCGGACTTCCTGACGAAAAGACGTGGCGGGGGAAGCATGTCTCGAACTCACTGACCATCAGCAGTGGATCCCCCCAAGGCTGTGTCCTCTCTCCTCTGTTATTCTACCTTTACAGCGACAGCTGCACATCTGGACATCATTCTATCAGAACTCCTGTTCGCAGATGACACCACCCTCATCGGCCTCATCTCTGATGAAGATGAGATGGTCTTAGGGAGAGAGATGGACCATCTGGTGTCATGCTGCAGCACAAACAACCTGGAGCTCAATGCTCTGAAGACAGTGGAGATGATAGTGGATTTCAGAAAGGACGCACTCCGGTGACCTGTGTGGAGTCTTCTCCCTTCCTGGGCATCACCATCACCCAGGACCTCAAGTGGGAGCAGAACATCAGCTCCCTCACCAAGAAGGCTCAGCAGAGGCTGTACTTCTTGCGGCAGCTAAAAAAGTTCCACCACCAGCCTCGGCCAAGGACAAGGCCAAGCTGCAGCGCGTCATCCACTCTGCTGAGAAGGTGATTGGCTGCAACCTCCCATCTCTTCAGGAGCTGTACATCTCTAGGACCTGGAGACGAGCAGCCAGGATCGCAGCCCACCCTTCTCATCCCGGACATAAACTCTTCAGGGGAGGGGCTTCATTAAGACTATGACCTCACGCCACAAGAACAGTTTATTCCCCACTGCAGTCAGCCTGTTGAACAGTGGCCAAATCCCACCCAGATAACAATCCATCAACATACAGTCACTTTAACTTTCCAAGGTGTTCTACTTCACATTGTACATTCACTTACCTTATTACATTATTCCTGTACATATTTCAGGTTGTGTCTCACCTTTGCACTTCAACTTTTTTCTTTAGATTTTGTGTTTGCACCTGATACCAAGACATATTCCTAGTACTGTTAACTGTTCTTAACTGTGCCTGGCAATAAACAGTTTTCTGATTCTGATTCTGAATAAAGTTAATCAAAAGGCATAACTTAAAGGACAATAAAACATAAAAACAGTTAAAGCACAGAAAGAACAATATATATATTTTTTACAAGGGAGAAGTTGACAACAAGGTACACCAAAAGAAGGCAAAAAGACACACACAAAAGACTAAATATAGAATTAAAGATTATAATAAAGGAAAAAATAACAAATAAAACAAATTACATTTGAGGCTTGGAGTATAAACACTAATGCTGGCTCCCCAAGTTTTTTTCTCCTGCACTTTCGAATATCTAAAAGAGGATCTGAGAGCACAGACTTCATAAAAACATGTCATACAAGTAGGCTGGTGCTTTTAAAGCCAGTAAAAACTATTTTAAATCAATATGAAACCTGAGCATTTAACAGGCAGCCTATTAAAGGAATTGAATGGCCTGTAATATGTTCCCTCCGTTCTGAAGCAATTGTAGCTGATTTATGGGGTATTTAGGTAGACAAGAGAGGAGAGCACTGTCATAGTCCAGTGTGTGTGTGTGCGCGTGTTAATCTCTCAGAAAAAGAATTGGCCATACTTTAGCAATATTTTGAGGTGATGAACACCAGATTTGGTTAACAAATTCTCTAGCTTAAAATTCAATTCTGAATCAGAGATTTTTGGCAAGGATTCATGCCTGTTGGCTTAAGTCCAAGATAAATTTAACTTTGTGGCCAATTTCTTTCTATGAACATTTGAATCATTGACTAAAATCTCAGTTTTGTCATGTTTGAGCTGCAAGAAGTTCTGTGCCATCCAGGCACTAATGTCTGCATTTTAATGACATTAAAGGGCCGAATGTTTTTAGGAGGCACTGCCACATAAAGCTGGGAGTCATCAGCATAGCGGTGGTAAGCGATGCCTTTTGATGGGGATCTCCTGATGACAACACTTAGAGGAGACATACAAATGAAAAAGACATTAAAAAGTAGTGGTACTAGATATTTCATTTTTAATATGTTTCACTAGTTTCAACAAAAACTGTCCCTAGATAGATAAGATGAAAACGGTAAAAAACTATTCCAGAGTCTGATGTGATCCTTCATTCTATTTAAAAGAGTTAAGTTGAGTCTAGTACTGCCAACAGTTTGTTATCTCGATTTGTCCTGATATCATTAAGTACTTTGACTAGGGCTATCTCTGTACTAAGGTGTGTGGAATCCCGACTGAAACGTTCAAACTTGCTGGTTGGAGTAAAAAAATCTATAACTAGTGGGTGTGGATGGATCTGAGGCTGTGGGGAAAAACTCATTTAAGAAAACCTGGCCAACATTAAATTAAACCTGTTTTTAAGAAAGGAGGTTTGAATGGGGTCAAGAGCGCAGGTGGACAGGAGGACTAGTTTTAACACTATCCTCCTGAATAAAGCAAGACAAAATTGTCAAGTGTGGCTTCACATTGTCCACTCTATGTCTCTGTAATCATTTGATGCCAGACCTGATGCTGGCTGTTTTCTCTTGGACGTATTCTGCAAAGTCTTCTGGTTTGAGACCAACAGTGTTCTCACTTTTGGGGTTGTCTATTTTGTTAAAAATGAAATGCTTATACTGAGACTATGCGATATTATCAGGTCCAGGATGTGCCATAGGTTTACAGTTGGCTGTAAAATTTTAAAAGTTTTGGTTTCTGCCAGTCTCAGTATGAGCATGTAATATAATAAAATCACCCGGTAAAATACAACAATCATATTTTGCAGAAAATGCATTAAAGAAGTTCAGAAAATCCAGTTTGAAAAATAGACACACAGAATTTTAGGGGTTTTTAATTCGTCGCAGCTAGAAACTGAGTTTGACAAGTCATTACTGTGGCATTGTGGCAGAGAGGGTTCCATGGTCAACATTTCTGCCATTTATGCTGAGAAGCCAATAATTTTGGAAAATCACTAGCCACAGTGTCTGGTGGGCAAAAAAGGTAATGTCAAGCCCTATGCGTGAATGTAAGTGTGTAGGTCTCCATTTGTTGACCCTGAGATAGACTGGAGACCTGTCCAGGATGTACCCTGCCATTTGCCTCCAGCAGCCCTGCATACTACAATCAGTAGTTGGATGTAATCTTAACTAGTAGCAAAATACAACAATTGAAACTAAAAACTGATTGTTGGTGTAAGTAACAAAAGGCCATTATGAGAGGCGGTGTCCAACCTGGACTGTGGAACTGCATCCATCCTGTGCAGCAACATGTTTAGAGTTTTTTAAGTTCAGTTAGTACACAGTAGCGGTAATAGCACACGATCAAAAGCAAAAGCTACTTTTTAAAAAAGCTACCGTCGTAAGTTGTATGTCGTCATATATTCACTACCCTCCAAAAAGAAGCCACAACATGTTTTATTATTCTTCCAGATGCTGAGCTGTCTGGAACACATGTACCATAATCTTGGCTTGGTCAAAGACTTCAGCATCAGCCCCATCACACTCAAGCGATGGCTGGTGAGAATTAGACCCACTACAGCAGTGGTCCCCAACCTTTTTTGTGCCACGGACCGGTTTGATTCAATTTTCACGGACTTGCCTTTAAGGTGTGGCGAAATAAATACAACAAAATAAAATGATACAATCGGCATAACAACTTGTATTTTCTGGCTCCATGTTCTTATGGAAATGGGCCCTTGTTGTTGCCTCTACAGTTGTGGAGAGCTTAGAGAGAAAAAAAGTGGCGGCTTGCAGGCTAAACGAAACCTCAGTCTCTGCTCCTATGTGTGTGTGTTTGTGTGGTTTTAGCGGACCCGTACCATGGTTAGGGAACAGAGGCTGACAAAAGTTAACATGTGACCGTGGCAAGCATCTCGACATACGTCGAGAGTGAGTCACAGACAGATGTGACTGAGAGAATCGTCCAGAATCAGATAATAAATACAACGAAAATAATGTTATGTATTGTTTCTGTGCGGCCTGGCACCAATTGACCCACGGACCGGTACTAGCCCAGGGGTTGGGGACCCCTGCACTCCAGTGCTGTCTGAAAATGAAAAAGGTCTTACCGATCCCAACTAACAACTTTCCCATATAAAAAGGCTCTTCAGATCTGACTGTCCAAATACTGGCAATACTCAATTTAGTCTTCATTTGTTACATTTGTTTTTAGGGATTGTGACACATACAACATAACCTCTTGTTCTTGTTGGCTTCTTTCTCTGTGTAGATGTGTATACATCATAACTACAGGAATAACCCGTTCCACAACTTCCGTCACTGTTTCTGTGTCACCCAGATGATGTACAGCATGATCTGCCTCTGCAGATTACAGGTAATCAGCTTCTCACAGATCTGTGTCAGTTGGTATATTCATGCTATGCCCATAAAAACACTTTGCTTACTTTGGCTCAAGTCTTCAGAGTCTAAGGAATGCTGTGTAATCATAACATCTGTGTAATCTTTGGTCAAATTAGGAGACAAACTTGAAACAGGAAGTCTGAATCAAAAACTTGGACTTTGAAAGAAATGCACTAAAGCTCTAATGACAGACAACAGGGACTTACAATATGTGAAATGTGAGATCCAGCAGCCTCAGCTGCCCCTAAATTTTTTTTTTTTTGATCTGTCCCCAATAAGTTCCCCAACTTTATGGTAACGTGAAACAAAATCACTGGAGGATGTTCTGAAAGAAAGGATAGTGTGAAAAGATTGACTCTCTGGCTGAGTTAAATAATAAATGTCTAAGCTGCATATTTTGTGTACAGATTTGAGAATAGTCTAATAGCCTCTCTTCTAAGGCTCCACAAGAATAAGGAGCGGACCATTCCTTAAGCACCTCAACAAAAAAGTAACAGAAAATTCTTAAAAATCTAACATGAATTCTGTAGGAGTCACACAATACAGCGTGCACACACAATGGATTAGGTCAGGGGTGGGCAACCCGTGCTCCTCGAGAGCCGCAGCCCTGCAGGTTTTCCAACTATCCCCTACCTACCCACTGCTGATTACCTGGATCAGGTGTGTTCAGTCAATCAGAAGCTGGAGCAGCAGTGGGTAGGGCGGGGACAGTCGGAAAACCTGCAGGGCTGCGGCTCTCGAGGAGCAGGGTTGCCCACCCCTGGATTAGGTTAAATCTTCATCAGACTGGTATACTCTGCTGTGTGAAGGAGCATCTCTCTCTGATCTCAACTCTCTTGCTCCCAGATAAACTGAATAGGAATCATCTGCACCACTGATGTGCTAACAAAGCTTCATACACTTATCAAATTCACACACAAACAACTTATATGGCAATTTGAGGGTGGAACATGGAATCACACACATTAGCTCAAATAAGGACATAATGTTAAAAGGCTTAATTGATATTTAAATACACTCCCCTTGAAAAGTATTGAAACACTGAGGCCAATTCCGTCATTTTTGCTGTAGCCTGAGCACATTTGGGTTTGAAATCAAAAGATGAACATGAGACAAGAGATCAACATTTGAGCTTTCCAGGTATTTACACCTGGATCTGATAAAACAACTTAGAAAATGGCACCTTTTGTTTTAAAATTTTATGTGAGCCAGAGTATTGCAACAAATAATTAAAATAGAATAGATTAAAATAGATTAAAGTTTATAAAACGTAATATTTAGTTGCAAATCCTTTGTAATAACTTGTAGCAATTCACAATGCATTAATAACACATAACTAACACAAATAACACAGTAATTTGATATTAATGCAAAAGCATTAATTTCCTCAAAAGGGCACCAGGTTCTTTAAGCCGAACTAAGCTACGTTTTAAATATTATAACTGGCCCGCCAATGAAACAGAAACAATCAAGTTAAGTTAAACAATATAACATGATCACGTCTACCTAGTTTAGCGGCTGTATACAAGGTGTGCATTAATATCTAACAGGGAAATGTAATGTACAGAATTGACAGAAGAATATGACATCATATTTTAACTTTTATACGGTAAAACTAAGACAAATACCCTCCATGACTTAATGAGGACCGCCTAGGTTGTACTTATAACCTCTGCAAAGGATCGCAATGTTGTGTAGTGTTACTCTGTCTCGTCACTTCTGAATTTGCTCCTTTATTTTGTAACTACATAATTTCTCGTGGTAAAAAAGTTTTGGGGTTTGAAATCCAAACAAAGTCTTTATTGTCTAAAGGGAGTTTGCACCTTGCACAAAGTTTTCCGGCTTTCCCAGGGAAGCTGGTACCATCTTGATAAAAATGTCATTTGCAAGTGAGTTAAGACACAGTTTTGGGTCTGGTAGATGAAAACTCACAGCAAAGATTATGCTAATTGCATGAGTGTCAATCTGTGGCCTGGAACTAGATGTGGTTTGTTTGCTTTACTCAAAGTTCTCATGAGTAAAGTCTCCCATTGTTGAGATGGAGGTTAAACTACAAACTCTGTCTCTGGATGCTACAAACTGCATCAAACTTTTGCATTCTTCTGTTCTGATGCTTTTACAGGTTTTACCGCAACCTCTTTCTGTTTTCGTTTGTTTTGGGGGATTAATCCCTTCAGGCTCCTCTTTAGCAGGTCAAATACATGCTCTATAAGGTTTAAGTCTGGAGACTGACTTGGCCTAACAATGAAGCCTTCCACTTCTGTCGCTCAGTTGGTAGCACGGTCGTCCACAGTTGTTGGTTCGATCCCTGGTTCCTCTGGTCACATGTCGAAGTTTCCTTGAGCAAGACACTGAACCCTGCTTAGTTGCTCCCGGTGAGTGTAGGCCTCCCCCATCTGTGTATGAATGTGTGTGCATGTTTGTGAGTGTGAATGGGTAGATAAGAAGCAGTGCTTTGAGTACCAACAGGTAGAAAAGCGCTATATAAGTGCAGACCATTTACTTCTTGCCCCTGGTTAAATGCTTTGTTGTTTTGGGTCATCGTTTTGCTGCATGATGAAGGTATCAGTTTGGTTGCATATTTCTTTAAACTGGCAGACAAAATGTTTCTCTAGACTTGAGTTCATTTTGCTGCTGCCACCATGTGTTACATCATCAATAAAGATTCATGAGTTTGTCCCAGAAGAAGCTATGCTAAGCTAATAACACTCTTTCACAGATGAGCTTATATGTTTGGGATCAAAAACAGATTCCTTCTTTCTCCAAACTTTAGCTTTTCCATCACTCTGGACAAGGTTAATCTTTGTTTCATCAGTCTATAAACCTTTTTTTAAGCTCATGCACTTTTTACTTTGTACTTTTTTTCAATGTCATAGGAAACACATGGGCAACAAAACACACGTCAGTCACATGTTTCAATACTCTTGCTCACATGAAAAATAGATGGGTTCAATCACAAGGTTCTATCTTATAAGTTGTAGATGTAAATACCTGGAAATAAAAGCTGAAATGATGATCTTGTCTTATATTTGTCATTTGATGTGAAACCCAAATGTTTTCAGTCTACAGCAAAAATAAAAGAATTGGCCTCAGTGTTTCAATACTTGTAGAATTGAGTGTAAATGTGTTTCTTTGTCCATTGTCCAGGAGAAATTGTCTCAGTTGGACATTTTGATTCTCATGACGGCTGCTGTGTGTCATGATCTCGATCACCCCGGATTCAACAACACGTAAGATAAAGCAACACACACACAAAACCCAGTTTCTTTTTCTGTTTTTTTCCTGTTACTTATTGTCCATTTTTTCCAATTTTTACTCCATTACCTTCTCTCTAACATTCCATTACCTATCCTGGGGTTTGTCATGATACGTCCAGTTATGTCCAGACTCCCTCTCACTGCTATCTCCTTCTTTCTCTTCCCGTGTTTTTGATCATTTATTCCTCCTATCCCCCCTCCTTGTTGTTTCTGCCATCCATAACTGTTCTCTGACCCAAATTTTTTGTCTATTCTCATTCTTACCATTCTCTTTCTCTTCCAGGTATCAGATCAATGCCAGAACAGACTTGGCCGTTCGCTACAATGACATCTCCCCTCTGGAGAATCACCACTGTGCTGTGGCCTTCCAGATTTTCTCTCAGCCTGAATGCAACATCTTCTCCAACTTTGACCAAGAGGCCTTCAAACAGATACGACAGGTACTGAGGCATCTGTATGTAAACTCTTTTTATAAGCAAAATTTCGCAATTGGTTTCACAATAACAGCAATAAAATAAAAAGTCTTAAAAAAATCTGAAAAACAAAAGATAACAGACATAACGCATGTAAAACACTGTACCATTTTATTATCACTGTCAGTGAGACCTGTATGATAATTATTAGTGTAATATGAAATATATGTCATTGGTTTGTACTGATGAGCTGTTGCACCTCATGCTGTGCTTCTTAGGGAACCATAACTCTGATCCTGGCCACAGACATGGCACGGCACAGTGAGATTCTGGACTCCTTCAAGCAGAAAGTTAACAACTTTGACTACACAGATGAGGAGCATGTCACCTGTGTAAGTACAGTTCACTTCACAAACAGGCCCCAACGTGCAGTCAGCTGTAGTTCTGTTGAACTACAAAAACATAAAAACTACATAACACGGCTGTAGGTGAGTCAGTAATATGTCATGTTAAATAAAATATCACCAGATTATTATTAAAGATTATGTATATACTCTTCATAATCGGTTTGCTCTTGTATCGGACACAGACACTCAAAACTGCTACATAAACGATCTGTGTTTGTGGTTTAACCTCCCACACGATTTGTATTTTCCTTGAATAGAATGTCCAAATACTTTAATCACCAGGCCATTTACAGAAATGAAACCAGTTCATTCTATAGCTGTGCATGAACAGTTTTGTTTCATTTGAGTTTACCAGAAAAAATTGTAGCAGGAAGATTTATTTAAGGTAATGATGGATCCAAGCTCTCGCATTTAATCTCAAATACAGCCTACTGTATCTCATTATACCAGGTTGTCAGCTTTGAACTAAGCTTTGCAGTTGTTGGGTCTAAAATTGCCACAACACTTTTCATACGCTGAGAGACGAAGACAATAAAGCACAACAAGGACACTGTACTTTTTTACTTGCAAGGGGAGCCAGCCTGAGGTCTTAGCGTTGTAAGCACTTCACTCAGGAACTGCCAACACTGACTCCGTCTGTCTCCCCTTAATGCAAGCTTTTTATTGAAACACGCCCCAATGTGGGCGTATGCTATGGTTACAATGAATACAAGACCTTTTAATGCAAGCAAAAGAACTCCATATAAGGATAAGACACTTGGTTAGTTTGTATGAGCAAAGGTATATAGCAACAGGAGCTGTTCAACACTGCTGACCTTTCTCTGGCCTTCCTGTTTACCCAGTCAGCAGCCCCAAACCACTTCCTGTTCGTTGTCTGGCTCAGAGTGCACCTTCAGCAGGGGGCAACATGATCTTGTTACTGACAGGATCAAAACATTTAACACATATATCCTTCATAATGACAATAAGTAATAAACAATAAATGAGCCCCAATGAGTGACGTAACATCATTATAAGAAAATCATAAATCAGTCAGTAAATCATATTTACTCTAACAGCAGTGTTTTATAAACCGCCTCTCCATTCATAGTGACATTTGCCCTTTGACCCTGTGCAGCTGAAGATGGTGCTCATCAAGTGCTGTGACATCTCCAATGAGGTGCGGCCCATGGAGGTCGCTGAGCCCTGGGTCGACTGTCTACTGGAGGAGTATTTCATGCAGGTGCCAACAGATTACTTCTAGGCTGAAATGGCATGCAAAGCAACTGATTCAGGAGACATGTCAGAGAAACTCAGAGCAAGGTTTTTTTGGTTTTTTGCTGTGAACAACATTACAGTTATGTGGAATTTGGACTTAACATCACATAACAAAGAACCTGCAGCAATTAATAACCACCAGCCAGAGTTGATTCTGTCAACACTGGCTGGTGATTAATATTAATTAATATTATTATTAGTGTAATATTAGGGTAAATATCAATAGGCCAGCCTTTGTAAAACTACACACACCAAAATCTCTGTCTCCTGACTTTTTTACATCTGTTCATGTGAGGTGTGTGTGTGTGTGTGTGCAAGCTGATGCTTTTCCAAGCTTTTAAGATCTGTTGAATGTTTGGCTAGTTTAAAACCTCCTGTGTTTCTCCTCTGGTGAAGTAATTTTATGAGCATTTTGGAGAATTAGGGTATAATTGGGGTCATCTGATAAAAAAGGTCCCATGTTTTAAACTGTTTTATGAAGTTTTATTATTCATCATTAAATCTTCAGTGTACAGCCAAAAATTATTTAATTCGCCTTCCTATCCCGATGACTTTATAACCCCAAAAGGGGAAAGCTACATCAGAACTACTGAAGGCACGTCTCCACAATTTTTCCAAACACAGATCATTTAGATTAGATTAAATTAGATCATATAAATGCAGAAGTGGAGTAAGTTCAAATTTGCTCACAAATTTCAAGCATCATTGTACATTTCTGTGTCTTAAAGAAAATCTTCCTTCTGTTCTTGATGACCTGAAAAGTGATCACCTCTATGTGTTGCTTAGAGCGACAGGGAGAAAGCTGAAGGGCTTCCTGTGGCTCCATTCATGGACAGGGAAAAGGTCACTAAGCCAACAGCTCAGATTGGTTTCATCAAGTTCGTCCTCATCCCCATGTTTGAGAGTGTGATGAAGGTGAATATTCATGGATTAGTTCAGTAGCCTCATAGGAAGAATTCTCTAGAATGTGAAGTAGCATATCATTAAATTCTGTTCATATCATCTGCAACAGTGAACATCTGTGCAGAGCTCATGAGAATCGGCCAGTGTCTTAATCACAATAACATGTTAAATATACACCAAATATACATCAGCCACAACATTAATCCCACCTGGTGGTTTTAATATAGAAATATGTTTTTATTTAAAAAAAAATTGAACTAATATATACTGATGTATCATTATTTAAGCACCTGTGAGCACATTAAGGGTTAATATATGCTCCATCTTTAACAGTAGTGACCTATGACCTGTAGGTTTTAGATATTACTGTACACATTTTGCCATAATTACCATTACCAGTATTGTTTACCTACATTATTTTCTCAGTGGAGTACTTTTACTTTTGTACTTTTAAGTAAAATTAAGACAATCTTCTTACTACATGGTATTTCTTTGTGGTCACGGCTGTTACCCGAGTATTATGTTTGTGCACTTCTACCACCTCTGTACACAGTGTATCACATGTTGCTGTGTAGCTGCAGAGGTCTCACAGTGGCCATGCTGAACCTTTTATTAAACTTGTAAGTGAGGATCAGACACTTAGATGTTGTTTGTGTGTACTAGTTATTCCCACAGATTGAAGAGGCGATGGTGCAGCCACTCAGACAGTCAAGAGAACGATATGAAGAACTCAAACAGATCGATGATGCTATGAATGAGGTTAAGTAATAAGGATAAGTGCATGTGGTAATGCAGATGATTTGTCCTTGTGTAAATCGTGACTGATAACAAGTAATTTTATAATCTCCAGATGCAGAAAAAGAAAAGTGAGACCTTGACCATGAGTGGGAAGAAGTAAAAGATGTGGACGAGGTAGGGAGGAAGAGAACTGTTTAAGTGTTTGCTGTGAGTGTGTCTAGACCTCGTGTCTAGGCATGCTGCATGTACTGCTAAATGGAGAAACTGTTTGCTTTATAAATCTAATTCCATCTGTTTCAGTGCCAGTGTAGAGTACAAGGCTGGCTGTTCTCTACCTATCTGCACCTGCTGAAGGGCAGAGAAGCAGCAGGCCGTATGATCTGGGAAAATGATGGCATGTTCCATTGTGTCTTAGAAAAGTGACGCAACGGCTGAGGCAGTGTTACAAACTACTGATGGACATCAGACCAATCCAAAGCTTTTTTCAGGGAATTTCACCCCTCACATTTGTAAAGCAGACATTACTATAGTGAACAATTTAGATATGTTGCATTGTTTTTTATGCAAACCTTGTTTTTTTTTACAGATTTTTTGTGACTTTTGTTCTTACATATAAAAAAAATAATAAAAGCATTACTTTAATTAGAAAACCCTGTCCAGATTGATGTCTGGTTCTTGTTCAGCAAAGATTTAAAATAATTAAACTTCTGTACTTGACCTAAAGAACAATTAGTATCATGGGTCACATTCTGTGTGACAGGGTCTGTCAAAAGATTTAAAAAGATCTTAAAAAAATTTAAATAAGCCATTCCACTGTCTGGAAAATACTGTACAAAACAATCGCCAACATGCCCACGTCTGGCCATACCAACCCTTTTCACTCTGAGAGCAGATCGCAAGATGCTTAATCTGTAGCAGCCTCTTGCTACTCTTGATGTGAAAGTGCAAACCTCTACAATCATAAAGAGACCACACAAGTTTAACTTTCATGGAAGCTGTGCAAGGAGGAAACCGTTGCTCTTCAAGAAAACGGTGTAGGCCAGATTGAAGTCTGCCAGAGAGAACGTAGGAAAAGACCAGGACTTCCGGAATAATGTTATTCTGACGGAGGAGTCTAAAAGGTCATAATTTGGACACCAGAAAAGAGGACATGTTTAGTGTAAACCAAATACAGCACTCCAAGAAAAGAACCTCATAACATCTGTAAAGAATGGAGGTGTCATGGTTTGCTGCAGCAGGACCAAGCCAGCTCAACATCATAGAATCGATCTATAAAATAACTAAATCTGAAGCGAATGTGGACCCCACAGCACAACAATGAACCTAAACATACCAGTAAATCCACTGAGAAAACTGAGAAATGAAGAGTCCTGGAATGGTCAAGTCAAAGCCCAGATCTTAATTCCATTGAGCTGCGGTGGGGAGATCCAAAACGGGCTGTACACACAAGAAAGTCCGAGTGTATGCCCTGCGACTGGTGATGTCTGTCTCTTGCCCAAGGTTAGCTGGTATTAACTCCACAACCCACAATGCCGGGTAGTAAAAATTATGCATAGGTGATGTCATTGGGTGGCAGCTGGTAGCATGGTCATCCACCAATCCTACAGTTTTTTGTTCGATTCCCTCTCCTCTGGTCACATGTCAAAATGTCCTTGAGCAAGACACTGAACCCCGCCTAGTTGCTCCCGGTGAGTGTTGGCCAGCTGCATAGCAGCTCCCCCATCAGTGTATGAATGTGTGTGTGATTGTGAGTGTGAATGGGTAGATAAGAAGCTGTGTAAAGCGCTTTGAGTACCAACACGAAGAAAAAGCGCTATACAAGTGCAGACCATTTCTGATGAATTTACCAATAAGCTACATGTCACTTTTATTCTTGAAAATATTGCATGATAAAAAAAAATAAATTAAATGTAAAAAAGACAGAAACTGCATTTAGCATTTTCAAACCTATGCATAACCTCCTACAAACCCAGGTCTGGTTTGTTGTGTTGCTAAATAACGAATACTCGTTACCTCCACTTCTTTGAAAAACAGCTGCATATGTCATGTCTATAAACAGTCACCATTTCAAAGTGCTGCCTCTCACAAGCAAGACGCCGCTCACTGTGTGCCTCTTATACTCCTCTAATTCTTCGCACAAGACAATACATGTCCAAAATGTGACACAGTGCAAAGGAAGTCTAAAAAGAATAAAGGGTAGCAACAAACAAACTTTAGCTGCAATGTTTACTTTTAAAAATTCTGCAGGACATTAGAACTAAACTTAAAAAAACATCTTCACAGTCCACGTGACAAAGCAAAGCTCCATGTGTTTCATCATGCGCGTTTAATTTAGTTCAATGGTTCAAAGCATCCAACCTAAAGGAAAAAAAACTCTTTTTCTAACTGATCAGTCAGACGACTGAGTTTCTTTCTTGGCCTTCTTGGTGCTGTTGGCTTTTTGTGCCATGGTTCTCTTCAGCTGCTGCTCCTCCAGCCTCTGCTGCTTCTTCTGCAGGTAAGACGTCACATTGTCAAAGCTCACCTTGTGAAGGTGCTCGAAGCTGTGGCTGGTCCTTTCGGAGGCTGCAGTGTGAGAAGAAGAACAAGAGAAAAAGGCTGAAAACACTTTGCCTAGGAGAAAAAACCACATGCTCAAGCAATAGGAGAGGTGGGGGCAAACTTTTAACTCTCACACACATATTGATTAATCATGTGATTTAAAGAAATGCGTTACTATTTTCCTCAATTCATACATATTCTATTTTATTAGTGTAGATCTGTTTCTTGTTAATATATCTTCTTAAATATAAAGCCCTCCTGTTTTTGCCAGTTTTATTGATTAGTGCTTCTCTCTTTTTAGTTTAAATGTACACAAAGCTGTTGGATTTATGTTAAGAAATATCATTCTAAATCTTTAAAAGGCGAGTGGGCAGGTTTTTTAATCTGTACAGCATCCGTAATCAACTAACTGGACGACTATTTTTCCTTGCTTTGCCTGTAGATTACAGTTGCTCAGTTGCTTACCTCTTATGGTAATTTCACAGTTTAACAAGCAGAATGGAACGAGTGCCTCTAAAGTCCCTAAAAACTCTCAAAACAGAATTGAGAGCACTTCTTTACAAAAGCCAGCAGCTGATGTTGCATCAGTTACAATAAATCAAATTATAGCTCTTAGTCAGGACCTTTACACACAGCAGTCTTGGCAGAAAAACTCGATAAACGCAAACTTGAGCAGATTTACGGTAGCGTCGTGTCCTGCACTGTCCCGTTCACGCTGCCCCCTACACGCTCTACCTGGGCATGACTTGTTGCCCTGATTAAACAGAGCTTTTGCCTCACATGTACCATCCCCTGATGTGTGCTACATTTGCTTAAGAGCAGACCTCAGACCTCTTTCTCCAGATATTCTCCGAAGGGGCAAGAAAAACTACAAGCACAAAAGTGTCTCACTAGGTCACAGTAGTCAAATCTTTTAATGTTTACACTGCTGAAACAGATCGTCATGGGCAAAAACCTGCTCTCCAGTGAAGTGCACGGAATGTGTGTTTGTGTGTGCTCACCTTCGACTGTGTCCCAGTGTGGCTTAAAGGCTTCAGTCACTTTGTTGAGTTCAGGGCTCTGAGCATGACACTAAATGGAGCAGGAGGGCACATAGGTCAGACACAGTTGAAGCAAAGTGGGAAATTAGATGAGAAACGTTGAAAGAGTGACTGACGCGGCAACAAGCCAGTCGGTGAACCTACTAGATCTTTTAAAAATACAATGTAATAATAAGAAATTCTCAAATTCTCTTTGGAACATTCTTTTTTACAGAACTGCTTAAACTCAGCCACATTCTTAGGATGTCTGGTATAAACGGGTCTCTTGAGGTCATTCTAAAAACACCTGTCTCTGACTGGGCCACTCCAAGACTTGTGCCTCTGAAGCTGTTCTTTAAAAGATAATTCTCCTGCTACATTTACCCAGCTTCTTCTGAGATTCACCAGGACAGCCACCCTGACTTTATCCTGTATACCTTGATAAACTTGAGAATAATTCTGGTTCCATTGTATATCATTGCTAGGATAATGTTTTTATGTTGACCAGTGGTTCTCTTTTTATTCCATACTTAGTGCTGTGTGCTCTTCCAAACACAATATGCTTTGCAAATTGTGGACAGATGAAAATGAAGTCTTTGAAATTACTCTGTAAACTTTTCCAGCTACAAACAAATCAACATTTCTGGTGAATAACAAAGGGACACTGTGTTTTTATAAGTAATATTAGCAATAACCCACTCCTCCACTCTTGATTTACCTGAAGGATTATGACTGTTTATGTTTGATCTGTTTAGAAATACTGTAATTATTGAAATCTGTGACTTTAGTGAAGATCAGATCACATTTCAAGACCATTTTCTGCAGTGACAACATGACAACTGCAAACAGTGCAATTACTTTTCTTACCACCGTACATTTATTAACAGCTTACACTTTAATACATCTAAGTATTTATTCTTTTTAATTTTCCATTTAAAACACAGCATAACAGACCATGTTTGACTCACAGCAGGAAAAACTAAAAGTGGAATCAAAAAGGGCAGCTGCAGTTCTTTTATATGAGCCAATTCCAGGTCTTATACCTGGTACATGCTTGCTCACTTTCTGGGACACTTAATGCCATAGAGCCGTCTTTATTGCTATCATGTAAAGCTGAGTTATTGCGAAAAAATTACATGTCTGAAAAGAAACTTGTCACATAGTTTCTGAACAAAAGCTGGCTACAGTTACTAAGTGTATAAAATATTCAGAAGAATGTCTTATAGGAGAAGACAAACTAAGATTACGCTCCTAATACAGAAAATCTGAATGCATCACAGTCTACCTGCCAAGAGCCCTCTGTGTGTGTGTAGAGTTGAAGTGGCATATCACTGGAGTCCATCAGTACCCAGAACTGGCCTTTAGGGTCAAAGGTCACATCCAGGGGACAGTGGGGCAGGGTGATCCTACTGTGTGGTACAAGCCTTTCTTCACCCTTCTCCTGGTCCAGAGTAAAAAACTGAACTGTGGACAGTCTACAGGACACAAGGAATAAGAGACAACTCATCACTGAGTGGAGCTACTGTGTCTGAGACTAGTTCAGACAGAAAAAAAGTGATCACTCTGTGCTTCTCTTATCCTCTGAATTACTTCATGAGTAAAATCCACAGTGACCTTTCACCTCTGTGCATTCAAAAATACACCTAACAATCAGAATCTAAAACAGCCAATTGTGTGTTTTGTACAGTTATGGTGGCTGACTTTCAGAGCAGGTTGGAGCTTCCAGACAGACACACAAAGATTTGAGTACTTACTTATGATTCCAGTGTCCAGTGAGTGCAGGCGTAACGGCCAGTTTGAAAGTTTATTAGGTCAGTTTAAAGGGTTTTGTAGGTACATGCTAGAGAATAGTGAACCTGTCATAGGGTCTGTCAAAGCATCATTTACCATGAATACTGGGATTCCACAGAAACAGAAAAAGTGTACTAAAATAAAATCTTCCTTTTAGCTGTTCCATTTCATGGGTCAGAATCATCTGCCTCCATTTAACTCTATCCTCTGCTTCCTCTTCTCTCAAACCAACTACCTTCATGTCCTCTCTCACTACACCCTTAAACCTCCTCTTTGTTTTCCTCTGCCTCCTCCAGCTCCATCCTCAGCATCCTTCTACCAATATATTCAGACTCTCTCCCCTGAACATGTCCAAACCACCTCTGTGTGGCCTCTCTGCCTTTGTCTCCATAGCGTCTAACATGAGCAGTCCCTCCTGACCTCATTCCTGACCCTATCCATCCTCATCACTGCTAAAGAAAACCTCATCATCTTAAGTTCTGCTACCTCCATCTCGGCCTCCTGTCTTTCCATCAGTGCCACTCTCTCTAAGCTGTACAACATTGCTGGTCTCACCACCGTCTTGAACATCTTTCCTTTCATCCTCGCTGATACTCTCTTATCACAAAACACGCCTGATACTTTTCTCCACCCATTTCAACCTGCTTGCACACGCCTCTTCACCTCTTGTCCACACTCTATATTGCTCTGAACCGCTGACCCTAAGTCCTTAAAGTCCTGAATCTTCTGTCCCTCTGCTCCCTGTAACCTCACTGTTCCCCTTGGTTCCCTCTCCTTCTCACACACCTTCCTTTTCCAGAGCAAACCTCCACCTCTCTGTATTTTCTCCCACCTGCTCCCTGCTCATCTGTCAGTTTCATCTGAAACATGGAGAGTCCTACACAAATCTAACATACTACTCTGCCACTCCAGGCGTCCTCATACAAAACCACAGCTACTCTCTCTGCAGCTCCCTATGACCTTCTCTGTACTTCATCGTTGTTCTCTTTCTAGGAATGAAACTCTATTGCTGCTTGGAACTGTTCACTTTTGCCCTTAGCCTAGCTTCCACAACTTCATTGTTTGGCTCATTATTGCTTGTAGTGGCCACAGCTCTGCATATCTCGCTTGTTCTTAAAAAGCGGGCACCAGTCCACTTCTCCTCCCTTCCTTGGGTATCATCTCACTCTCCAAGACCTTGTTAAACAAAGAGTCAAAAACTCTACTGCCACCTCTACTAGACACTTGTCTATATCCACCATCATGTGTTGTCTGGCCACGCTCTCCCCTACTTTGCACATATTAAAATAAAATACTATAAATTGTCACAAATTCTAAAGTGTAAGTTTAAATTTCCATTACAAATTCAAATTTGCATTCAGTTGTTTAAAATGTAAAAAAAAACAAAAAAACCCAAAAACAACACGTTTTGTATCATACGACCCAGGTTGTATTTCATATTTGTTTGACTTATCAGTCTGACAGAGCACACACGTTCCAGTGCAACCTAAATTGTGAGTAAACTGATACAAAAGGTGCCATTTTCTAGGCCGTTTAATTTTGTTAAATTCTGAATCTTTCTTCAGTGTTCAGCAAAAAATAAATAAATTAGCTGTTTATTCACCTTTGGAGGGAATTTTATTTTTAGTGCTGGTTATTTATTCAACATTTTGTGAATGGTTGTCCACTGAGAGTTTGTTTTGTATGACTGTAACTAACAGCTCTGGGTCATCTAGGCTTTGAATATATATGGTGACAGGTATTTCTTTGGCTAATATTTGCTTTTCAATGACTAAATAAAGTCATGAAACAACTGGTAAAAATCAGAGATACTGAAAATATTAAGTAGCTGCATAAATTAGACCCATGAAATACATTTCTCTCAAACACTTTTGGGTTGTGTGTTTTGATAAACACATCCTGCATTACACGTACAACGAGAGAGTCACACTCACCTTTCGCACTGCACAGCAATATGATTTCCATTGTGGGAGCTTGCAATACGGCACACAGTACGCTTCTGTGGACAAAGACCAACAGAGAGGTGGGGTCATCACAGGCATCTTTATTAAACTTTATTAATATAGCACCAATTAATAAGAAAGTTATCTCAAGGCACTCTACATAATAAAGTCAAGTCTATACAGACATACAACAAACTGTTGTTTAGTTTATTATAGTGTTGAAAAAAAATATAAACTGCATTTACTTATATTAGTGTATGTATTATTTGAGCACAAATGTATTACTCTAAGCATAAAATATTATTTACTTTCCAAAACCTAAGGATTGCTATGTTGAAGTCATCAGTGCACCAGCACACACAGCAATCTACTTTTTTTTGTCAAGGCCAAAGGGAGCCGTTACACGGAGGCTGAAGAGCCGGATGCGGCTCCAGAGCCACAGGTTGCCGGTCCCTGGACTAGGGTTTATTGGTAAGCTTGAGTGATAGATTGCTGCTACTCCTCCACCTCAGCCTGAGCTTCTAGGAACATTATAATTAATATGACTTGCTGGGGTCGACCCATTTAAACTCACATATTCTTCCCGCTGCAACCAAGTTTCAGTAAGACAAATTAAATTGAATTGATGATCGCTTATCAAGTCATTTACTAACAGAGATTTAGATGAGAGAGATCTGATATTTAATAATCCACATTTAACTATGGCCGCTGGAGTCTCCAACTTCACGTTTCTGACTAGAGAGTTGCCAATTAGCAGGGTTTGTTTCTCAGCGGGTGTGTTGCCGAGTGGGGAAAATCGATTAGAAATGTGATCCTTGGGCGTCTGTTTAGCATTAGATCTGTCACAAACAGTCACCCAGCCGGCCTGGCTTCCTGGCTGCTCGGTCCACACCAGCTACCAGGGCCTAACTTGCTGGATTATTGCCTATGGTACGGAGTGCTTGCAAATGTGTGAGCCTACCTCCAAAGCTGCAAAAACCTTACACTTATTACAAATACCCTTTATCACTAAAGGAGGCAGAGGAAAAACTCTGTGAGCAAGTGACAGGAGAGACAGAAGGTCTCCAAGTGCTAAGCTAGTGGAGCTAAAATAATTTAAGTTTGGATTTAGCTAGCTTTATATTTCAGAAGAGCAAGTGTGTATCACAAATCTCACGGCTCAAGTGGTAGTCCTTATGCAAGGAAATCACTTACTGAGGTAAAATAAGAACTACAATCAGCAGCAGTGTGAAGAAACAGGAAGTGGCACAATATGCTCATCGCAGGAGAATTTTAAATTTTAAGAGTTAAGTTATTTCTAATCGTTCTCTTCAGAAAAGTTTTAAAAAAGTTGTGGTGGAAGCATACTGATTTTCAGCTTTAAATTTGTCAACCATTAATAAAAACCTCAACCTTTGAAATCGTTTTGGTCAGAGCCCAGTGTAAACAAAAAAGAACATGTATGACCTGTTCTAACATGTCCTGCATTTCTTATAAGTTATGGTTCTTCCTCCTTATACTGAACTACCCCTGCTCCAAATTCAGTGTCAGTGCATTACAGCATGATTTTAGAATAGATTTAGATCACATGATATGAATGCTACACCAATCAGCCACAACAATAATACCACCTGGTGGTTTAAAATACAAATATATGGCTTTTATAGTCTCACAGAGCTCATATGGCATGGCTATAGACTCAAGAACTGTGTCCCAGCTATTTATGTTTATCTAGGAACCATAACACAAACTTTCATTTCCTTTTTCTAGTTAACATTCACCAGCAACAAGGATATTGAGAGGAAATCAGCAACTTTTTCAGGTGAGAGGGATTATTTCATGCTACTCAGTGCATTCACATTAGTGAACCCACTTAAATTTTAACAGCAACTTAGCACAATATACATGAATGTTTTGCAACTATTGCACAATTTACACTTTACTGATGACTTGATCTCCAAGTGCTTTTAAAGATGTACATAAATTACAACTGTGTAATTAAATATCTCTCCTCACTGTGGAAACAAAAATAAAATAAACAGTGGTGAAGCCTGCGGCTTGTGCTCCAGCCGCATACATGTGTCCATATCAGACTATGCAGCAATCACGCCAAACACTACAGAGAACGATGACAGCCACAAAAATATGCTCTACATTTTGTGACACATGTAATTAAGAATTTTCACCTAGATTCTAAGCAGAAAAAAAATCAAAGGCGAGGAAGTAAACTTTGGTCAAATATTTATGTTAAACTGCAATTTAAAAAAAAAAATCAGCCTTCCAAAGTGCTATTTATTTAATATGCAGAAAAATATCCAGTATTGTGATATATACTATTACTGGGACATGAAGTGAGGTGTATGGGATATGGATTTGTAACTTCAGTCATATCGCACAGCCTAATGTCAACCACACTGCTGCTTTAAAAAGCTACTGCCAGCTAAATTTCACATTAAAGTGTTTGCCTAAGGTTTACCACTCATTTACTGAAGCTGAAGCAAAAACATCTGCCATGTTGTATTTTCAAGTTTCTACTAGTGAACAGCTCCTCCTTACCCTATGTGCTTTGCACTGCGGGAAAACAAAACACCACCAACAAATTCTTCAGTATTTATATACACTCATCATACTCCAGACCTACTCTGAATCAGAGCGTAGGATGAAATCAGGACACAGCATTAGCCTTGTTTCTGCTAAGGTATTGTTTTTCCAGTGTTGTAGAGGCAAATGTGCTGTGGTACCTTCTCTTTATCAGCCTCAGTGCCTTGTTTCTCTTCAAGCTCTTTGATATTCCAGCTTTGCAGCCTACAGCCCGACTCGTACTCCCACAGTTTCACCGTCCCATCCTAACAAATACAAAAAGACTTCACAATACAGTGAACGTACACCACACTTATTTGTGTTGCATTTAGGGACAAACCTTTACATCAGTAAATTATTTAGGACTTTCTATGTGATTTAAAAAATTTTGTAGATAGCATGTTTTCACATGCACGTACCCCTGATCCGGAGAGTAGACAGTGTGAACGACCTGAAGGGATCAGCAAGGCAGTGACAAACCTGAGGGGGAAAGAAATCACGAAAACTAATGTTACAAACACTGTAATGAATTGTTTTCTTTTAGCTGGGGGGGGGTAACAGAAAATAATTGTGAAGCACTGGTGTAACACCTTATTGTCTATACACTGAAGATTTGGGAATCTTTCTTCCATCTTTCGACGGAGTTACTCACTCTTCATGTCCTAGGCAGAAGGACTGGATTTTGTATGGACATCGGAGATGGCTCACTCTGATCTTTTCATCACGGTCGGCTGTGATGATGTACCTGTCATCTGGCGACATTGTCTGTAAGACAGCAAAAAAGGGCAACAAAAAAACTAAACAAAAAACTGTTGAGTCTCTGAAAGGTGTGCTAATAAACTGACAAGTACATAGCTGGGCTGAAAAAAATCACAAGTAAACACCAAACCACAGAGCTTAAGTACAGACTACAAAGATTCAAAGAAATGAACACACAGACTAAACTTGTGGTTGCTGACTAGACCATTTACTCTGAACAGACGCATGACCAGCAGGTTTTCCACACGATACATCACCCTGACAAAACGACTTAAGTGAGTGGTTGAGTGATTTTTTACATGTAACTTGGCAAAGCCCACAGAACTATAGAAAGGTAGAGGAATGAAGAGGCTGAAAAATTAAATATAAACTTAAAAAAATTATAACAATATATAAGCTGTAAAAGATCTACATATACTTCAGAGGAACTAGACGCACCAGGGAATGGGTAAATGTGATATTCTCCTATTAATGTAATTAATAGGCATCAGATTAGTTAAATAACTTTGTCTCTAAAGAAAAAAGCCTCCTATTTGCTTTAAACACAAAGGGCATACAAAAGGAGAACAGGGGGAGCCAGCAGGTGCAGACTTGATGCTACATTATCACAGGACATTCATGAGCCCTTTGTATTTCTCTCAAACAGGAATGCTTTTTCTTGAGGTGAGCATTTAATAAACCTGCTGCCAATGACATGGGAAGTTTTTATGTCACAGAACAATGGCTGTTTGGAGTGTTATTGTGGCTTGGCATGTCTTACTACAGCTAGCAGCATGGACAGGTGGCCCATTTTCAGCTCACTCTCCTTCTGTGGCTCCACCACGGAGAAGGAGTACACATCTCCAGATTTGTCAGCAGCCAGGAGCTGATCCTCAGCCTGGCTGAACACCAGGGATTTGCACCTCCTGGCCACCCACCTTTGTAGCACAAACACACACAGCTATATTAATTAATCTGGCAGTGCTCCCCTTGCATCGTTATCTATTCAGTAGATTATGTGCTGTGTAGAAGACAGAGTTTGAAGTTGCACCTTATGCTGATACACTGCCATGAAGGCTCACACTGAAGCAAAACCAGCCTCTTCATGTCATCAGTCAGCGCCACCAGCTTTCCAGATGGAGACACCGTGAAGGCAAGGATTTTGTCAGTTCCCTTTTGCTCCTCACAGCAATCACTGATGACAGAAGAGAAAAACAACAGTTGTTAAAATGACAATGCTTATGGCAATTATACTGTGCTTTTACCTGATCTCTTTTTTTCTGTGTATGTCAAACTAAGCTGTTTCACATATTCAAACAAAATCTAACAAAGGTAACCTGAGCAAACACAAAATGCATGTTTGAAGAGAATTTTGTATGTATTGAAGCAAAAAGGTTATGTAATACCAACAATGTCTTAAAAGCATTACTCCCTTAGTTACTACATACAAGAAACTAAAACCGAAATCCATTAGATTGGAAATGGTTACAAATCTATTTATGAAGGTCTGAAACTCCACAGATGCATAAGACACTATTAAGAAGACTTGGAAAAATAGTGAAACTTTCCAGAAATGCTTTCACAAATATTCCAAGACCACTGATGTGATGCAGACATGTAAAGAAACAATATCAAAATTTATATAAAATAAAAAGAAAAACTTTACTTGCAGCACCTCCTACTTCAATAAATATCAGTTTTCAAGACTACACTATCCAAAAGACAAGGGACAGAAATAGTATCCATGGAAGTGCCTCGAGATAAAAGAAACACTACTATCCCAGAAGAACTCCAAGGCTTCTGTCAAAACAGACTTAGATGATTTCAAACCTTTTAGGAGAATCTTCTGGACTGAAAAGTGATTGCAAAGGTTTAAAGTGATTCACTGGTGCAACCAATTGGTTAAAAAATTCAACTGGTTACAAGTTCATGGAGTGCAGTGAATGTTTTTAATGGAGTGTGGTATTAATGCACCTGTATCTAGAAGCTCCAGTTACAGGTGAATTAGTATCTTGGCCACAACTACACCATGAAAACAAAAAAAACTCCCAAGAAATTCCTCTCTTTAAAAGCAGAAAAAGCTCAATCGAGGATGGATAGTAAATATATCCAATTCACTGAATACCTTGTTGGAGTACATGAATGTCCTTTAATGACTCTGGTTCTTCACCAATTGAAGTTTTATGGGAAAGAGTCAAAAAGTAAGCTGCCACTGGGCTCATAATAAAATAAGTACAGATAGCCATAAAGTCACATTCGTTTGCTTCTCTGCAGCAAGCCCGGGATGGCTTTTAAAGGTGTAAGGTAAAATAAATGTACCTAAATTTAAAAAAATCCTGGAGGAAAGCCTGATGCAGTCAGTCAAGACAACTGTTAATTGGGAGAAGATTTGTTTTTCAGAAAGACAGTGACCCCAAGCAATAGTTGCGCAGTCAATTATTTTCGTGTTATAATTTTAATTAGTTGACGTTACCTTGTAGAAATATATTTTCATTTTGATATGAGAATCTTTTTTGTGATTTTTTTATATAAAAAAGCCAATTATCACTGACCAAATCTCAATGTATAAAGGGAATCAAAGGAAAAAACTTCCATGGGTGTGAACGCTTTTTATATGAACTGTATTCTGTCTAACCTTACACCTCTGTCCCAAAGAATGTGCGCTTTCCTTTCATATTTTCCTGATGAATTCTTCCCTTTCTATTTAGTTGACAAACAGGAATGCGTGGCTGTTTTTACCTGTTGTTGTCATCTTTGGGGTTTGTATTCTTTGGCTTCTTCTCGGCACTACTGCAGTCAAACACAAACTGTTTTCTGCAATAAAGTACAAAAAATTAAGACGTCACTGCATGCTGCCAATTTGATTTTAAACATTAGTTTGATATGAATTAAAGCTTAATTTGTGAAAAAAAGTCTCTTGTTCTCATTAACAACCCAGCTGATATTCATGATTTATATTACTTGGAATAGTCCATCTTGTCTAAACTAATCCAAAGCCAATAGCACCCATCTTGGTACCTTTTACATTTCTTTTAATTAAACATAATAAAATAAACAATAATACAGGTTTGAACTTTGTCAGTGAAAACTGAGAAAGATATTGGCGACTAAAAGCTGTAACATATTTTAATACAAAAGCGTGCACACGTAACGATTGGAGCTAGAAAGTTATTGAGAAGTTGGTGGAAAATATTAAAAAAAAACACCACAACCATCGTCACCGTGGCCTGACGCCGGGATTTTGAAATAACCAGACTTCAAAAACTGATAATTGGATAAGGACAGGACACTATCATAACCGTTTTTGTCTGTAATTCAAAAAAACAACGTGGAGATAAGTTTTATCTCTCAAAAGATATTAATGTTTAACTTCGGGAAATGTTCCGACGCCCAACGTAACAGCACGATTATTCACACTGTGAATTTCACAGTGCTCGAGGATATGCAACTTCTTTGCAATTAACGTTAGCGTTAACTATTATCGACATTTGAAGATAATTACAAGGGACACAATGATGCAGCTAACTAGTTAGTAATCAACGCACCGTTTAATCCATCAAAAATTAGGTCAGTATTAATATGAAATATTTTAACATGCTTTTTAAACCTGTGGGAAAGTGAACTCATCCACTGCCAGCTAGCTAGTACCGCAAAGCTAGCTGGCAAAGATAACACGACCTATACGCAAGGAACTCGTAAATTATTAAGAAGCCTTTTCAAATTAATCAAACCTGGTCTGTTTCGTGTCAATTGCTATGAGTTTTGTGCCGCAGGTGACAATAAACCACTGTCCGCTGAATCCGACGGCAGACATGATTCCTTTGTATATCATGCGACAGCAGCGTGTTTTGTCGCGGGCAACTTTCGTCACCGACGCCAAAAGACACGCCCCCAGAGAAAGTACAGCATGTACACGCGGGAGGGCGATGGAAGGAAGGTTTCTGGATGAGAGACACACATTCAGCCATCATATTTATAATTATTTGACAGTAAGTAAGTAAGTAAGCAAGTAAGTAAGTAAGTAAAATCACACCAATCAGCTGGAATGGCAATGATTGCGCAGGAGCCAGAGATGATCAGAAAATTATTATGCAAACACATTAATAAAACGTTATTAGATAATAACTGACTATAAGAAATTGACAAAATAATCAACAGCCCTTCCAGGGCTTTCGTCGGGAAGGGGGCGTTCACATTCACGTTCATGTGTTACATAAAGCTGGTGAAGTCTGACTGAGCCATGTTCCTGATGCTGTGAGCTGCTGTTGCTGCTGGCCGGGAAGGAACGGAGCGCACGCTTTTCTGAATTATAAAAAGGTAAGTGCAAGTTACAGGTTTTAATTTGAATTTTGCATTAGGCGCATTTTATCTCACCCATGCGAGAGTGAAGACCATCGCAGTTGTTTTTGGAGGCTCTGTTTTGTATTTGCATGATGCTAATGCTGTTTATTGCAGATTCAAGACGTTTCGAAAACATTATTGTTATAGTTTTGAATAATCGTTGTGTATTTGCTGACCGCCAGCACAGGCTGTACAGAAAGATGGCGGCTTCCCTGCTGAGGATAGGACGACTTGGCTGTATCAAGGTAATGGTTTCCAAAAGCAAGACAACAATCAGTTTTTGTCACACACTGATGGTATCAGCTGTTTGTCTTTGGTGGCTTCACGTTTACCCCACTTTAAAGCTGCTAGTTTCAGATATTAGCACTAAACTACCCTTCGTCCTATGGTTGTATTTTTACCTGAAAATTGTGAACTGCTGAATGTACTCAGTGAGGGAATTTAAAGCAATAGCAGAAGGCAGTTAACTTATCACATACTATTATTGCTGGGAATAGTATGTAATTGCATACTATTCACGCCACTTCAGATCAAGCTTAAACAGGACCAGATGAAGCCCCAACACTGAATTGTAAAAGGGATAGGACTTTCTACTGAGATTGTTGACAAGGGGGATTGTGCTTATTATTTATATGAAGCCGGTTCTATGAGTAGGGCGTGTATGTGCAAGGTTGGTGAACCGTGGCAGAATACTCTTGAAACTGTCCATGCATTAAATGTTTGTAGACATGTTTACTTGGAAGAGCCTGTGTGAAGATTGGATTAAAGTCCGTTAGAATTAACCCTGTTGACATACCAGTGAGGCAGTCAAAACAAATGAATGCTGTGACATCTGACGTTGTTCAAACCGGCCTACTACCCTGCAGATGTGTTTTACAAGTTTTTAAATAATAGGAAATCAATTATTATGGCAATAAAATGATGCACAAGGCATTTATATAAAAACCTTAAAACTGATGACTTTTGTATTTGTCATTCTGCAAACCTAGAAAATGGAACAAGCAGACACATGCATGATGACTGTCAAAGAACTTCAAAATGTTTTTTTTTAAATACATTGAAGCTGGTTAAAGGGACAGGATAATGGTAAACTGAATGCTTTGGGTCAAACATCTTATTATCTATCTTCAATATGGACAATATGGACTTTCAAAGGGAGGAGGTTTGTTGTAGAAAAAAGAAGTGGATATTTGAGGAAGACCAGCAGCTAGAAACTTTTAAATGCTCCATTGTTAAAGTACATTTTTCTTATTTTATAGATTTTCATCAGCAGCCATGTGGTTTCTTAGCATGTTCTGTCATTCCTTGTGTGTTTAGCAAAAGGTCTGGAAAGTTGAATTTGATTAGATGAAGATATGGACCTATGGTAATACTCAGCACTATTTGGAAAAGCAACACATCATGCCTACGCAATATTTTGAATCAGTGGTAAAATGTATTTTGAAATAAAGTTCAGTCCACTTCAAGATATAAAGATGTTTGACAGGTCATTGTCAGAAGTGAGTAATTCACTAGTCACTTTTTCTTTATTGAAATAGGCAGAAGTGTGTATTAGAACAGGCACCCGTGTTCTAATACACTGTTGCTCTCTCTAATGAATGTAATGTCAGTGTAAGGGTAACAGGCTTAAATCTGTGCTATATGGGAACTAATCACATGGGATCTTAAACCCCACTGTAAAAATCACAAACAGCACTAGGGGTCACCAGAAGCTGTCTAATAAAATTAATTGATTAATTAATTAAGTGTCTCTTTGTACAGTTTAAAGTATTGTATTAATTTCTGCATGTTCACATTTATCACCATGTAAGATCTCATGAAATTACTGTGTTAGACTAGTGGAGTATTGTATTATCACATTTATTTGAAGTCAGTGGGCCAGAAACACATTTTTATTCGCCACAGTCTTTTTTTCTTTTTTTTTTAAGTAGGAGAACTTGTCTCATGCATCAGTTTGAAATTCAGTGCTCACCTGACTTGGATTTAATGAATCATTAGACTACCTTGCCCTGAAAATACATTTTACAATAAGTTTATGCATTTAAACTTAGTGTTGCTCAGCTGGTAAATCAGATGTGCAGCACTCATATTAGCAAGACTCAATGAGAAAAATAGGTGAAATTAAAGATAAGCATACCAAGAAGTTCTCACATGAGACTCATAGATATCACAAAAAGAAGGTTACCACTTGACTGACACTCTGTGTGTGTGCATGTGTGTGCCTGGGTGTGCTATGTGTCAGTGTTTGCAGGCTGGGAGCTGGAGTACTCCTAACAGAGCACCTGCTGCTAGAGCATTTAGCACAAAATCTGGGGGTTCCAAGAAGTCCTCTAAAAAAAACAGCTTTGGTAGGTTTCAAACTGTCTGCTGCTCTCGTAAAACTATTTTTTAAACCTGTTTTACCCATTTTAGCATTAGTTTGTGTATCTGATTAATGTAGCATATGGAAGGCATTGTATTAAAAAACGGAATTATTTCATAGGGGAACTTTTTGTTTATGGGAAACCTGTTTGCCCCTCCTGACAGTTCATTGTCTACAGACATTTCTAATTAGAACTTTGACTTTTGAACCGATGTGACTGTGGTGTAGTTGAACTGCAGGTCCTCTCCTCCTGCTGGGGGCCAGAATAACATAGAATAACGAATATATAGAAATCTTGTCTTACATAGTATGTATTGACAAGTACTTCCCCTTTCTAAAGGGACATTTCAATGTGCATACAAGTTCTGTCAGAATGAGTCAGTAATCTGGTCTAATGTTTTGCTGGAATAAGTCTCATCTTTCCAATGAAGACAACATAAAGTTACATGTTACTGTATAACATTAAAATAACATTATTGATTATGTGACCCAAAACGGTGTGGCATGTGGCAATACTGAAGGTGTGCTCCTCAAAAATGGAGATGAGCAAAAATAGGTTTTTGTTTTTGGATAGCCTAACTTATAATAATTAAACAATATTGCAACATGTAGTGACTCTGAAACAAGGGACTTTGCAATATGAGAGATCATGTAATGATAGAGCCTAATGTGAAATTATATATTTTTTTTCTAATGTTGTCGCTAATGTTGTTTTGGAAATCTCTTTATGATTACCTTGTGCACTTTTTTCCAAGTGGTGCGGATGCAGGCCATGTGCCAACATGAACACATGCGGAGGAGATTGAATTCACACAAAACTGACAAATTCAGAACAGAATGAGGTGTATGCAACAGTAAGCATAACAAGAAATACCATCTACTTGATTTGCTCAATAGAACTAGCATTAAAAACAATTTTGAACAAAAGTTACTGAGGTTATCCTCATTATTTGAAAACGTAGTGCAAACATTGAATTGTTTCTGACAAATGTATCCCAGGAAGTCGGTGGCTATTTCAACAGGACACAACCAGTCCTCATTCTGCTCATGCTATAACAGTGTGGAAATAATGATGCATCATGAAGAGCAAAATTGGACAACAATGACCATAGGCTATTGAGCAACTGAAGGCTTGCATCCATCAATGAATCAGTAAACATTCCACTTAAACTGCACAGTCAGTGTCATTGAAAGCAATGTATACGTAACATTGTTTTGTTTTGTTTTTGTTGTTTTTTTGAAGTTGCAGGAATCAATCCAATTTGCTTCCTTTAACAAAATACAATGAAGATAATTATTCATAAACACTGATGGTTTTTCTTTGTAGTTTTTTAAATTATTATTAGGGTAGCAAACAACAATTTGATTTAGTGCAAAGCTGAGGTTTAAGTTTTGTTTTTGTCCTTACAGATTGTGGAGCCTTGCTGTAGACAAAGTGATGCGATGAAGTGCAGCAACATTTGAGGGATAAGATTGCACCCCATATGTTTCACACAAAGTCTTAAACTGACAATATGCAGCAGCACCTCTGTTGATGGTGCAGTATAAGCAAGCAGTTACTGCAGTAGCCCGTTACTGTTAGACCGTGTTTCTTTCATAGAGGTTAGCATTAGAAGGACTGGATTATACAATTACCTAAAAATTAATAATATATGACAAGGCCTGTTCCAGAGTTTATTTTCACTCTTGACTTTCCTTCCACAGGTTTCTGAAAATTGTTTAACTAGCCCGACCAACCGTGCAGTAAAATGCTGAATCTAAATAAGAACACACTAAACTTTTAAGATTTTTTTTTATTCCTTGAGCCAACTCATACACCTGTGACTTTTAAAAAAATATATTTTGTTATTAATGCTATACTTATTAGATGCAACCTTCCATGATAGCTTCTGTTAAAAATGTTGGGATTTCACTTGATGTTTTTTTTCCTGCAGCCATATATATGTGTTTAAAAATAATAACAATGCATCTTCTCTGCTTACCCACCTTCATTCTAGACAAACAACAGGCTAAGACATACTTTGATATAGAGAAACTTGTTCAGCACAAGCCTTGTGAAGCGGCAGCAGCTGCTGCTAAACCAGCTGTGGGGGCCCTTTCATCTGCTGCTTCACCTGAGGTTGTGGGAACCGCTGCTGCAGCAGTGGCCAGTATTCCAGTAACTGAGGCCACAGCTGTACCTGTTGTTGAAGTGCCTCCCACTACTGAAGCTGTCCCTGAGTCTGCTTCAGCAGTAGGAGCTATACCAATTGAAGCTGCACCTATTGTTGCTGCTGAAGCTGTTCCTGTTCCTTCACCAGATGAAAAGTTTGCTAAATCTGCTCCCCCTGCCACTGAATGGCCTGCTCACAGTACTAAAACTCCTGTTAAAGCTGTATCTGAGACACCTGCTGCCAAAGCAGCACTTGGCCCTGAAGCTTCTTCAGCAGAAACCCCTGTCAAAGTGGCCTCTGAAGCCACAATTGCAAAGCCTGCACCAGCTGTTGAATCAACCCCTGTAGAAGTGACCCCTAAACCTGTGCCTGAAGCAGCCCCTGAAATGGAAGCTGCCCCTGAATTTGTCCTTGATGAACTTGCCCCTGAGCCTGTAGCCGAGGCAGCACCTGTAATGGAGGCTGCCCCTGAAATGGAGGCAGCCCCTGAATTTGTCCTTGATGAACTTTCCCCTGAGCCTGTAGCCGAAGCAGCACCTGTAATGAAGGCTGCCCCTGAAATGGAGGCAGCCCCTGAATTTGTCCTTGATGAACTTTCCCCTGAGCCTGTAGCCGAAGCAGCACCTGTAATGAAGGCTGCCCCTGAAATGGAGGCAGCCCCGGAATTTGTCCTTGATGAACCTGCTCCTGAGCCTGTGGCCGAAGCAGCACCTGTAATTAAGGCTGCCCCTGAATTTGTGCTTGATGAACCTGCCGTTGAGCATTTGGCCGAAGTAGCACCTGTAATGGAGGCTGCCGCTGAATTTGTCCTTGTTATACCTGCCCCTAAGCCTGTGCCTGAAGCAGCCCCTGTAGTGGAAGCTGCCCCTGAGCCTATGCTTGAAGCAGCCCCTGTAGTGGAAGTTGCCCCTGAATTTCTCCTTGTTAAGCCTGCCCGTGAGCCTGTGGCTGAAGTTGAAGTGTCCGCCCCTGTGGAGAGCACTGAGGAACAAGTGGCCCATGTTGGGGTCATAGCTAGTGCTACGGGAGAAGAACTGCAGGGAGAGTGCCCAGCTGAGTCAGTTGAAGCATCTGAGGGTACACACTACAACCTCCCCCTTCCTCACAAACCTTCACTTTTTCTTTATGGACCCTGCAGTCTAACAGCAGTTATTTTCAGCACCATGTGCCCAACTACTAAAGAGGAATTGTTTGTGATGAGTGTTAAGGGTAAACTGTAAAGATAATGAGCATCACAAACCCCTTTTGCTTCTAGCCTTCCACATGTTTTAATAGTTAAGTTAATAATTAAGTTGATGTATTTTTGCCATATTCCTCAAACAGTACCTTCCCTTCTCATACTATGTTCACCAAGGACATACACCCCACCCTATTTGTCATTTCTATATGTACAGGCCCATCCAAAAGTATAGGAATAGAAAGCTTTATTTGTTTTTGCTTTACACAGATGACCTTTTGGTTTTACACAAAAGAAATAAAATGAAAGTTCAAAATTTTAGGAAAAAGTAAAAAACCTCAGTTACAGTTCAGCAAATGAAAAGGATGACAGGAAGTTGTGAGAGCTGTGAAGAAAAACGCAAAAACGATGTCAGTAACATCAGCAAAAACCTTCATAAGCAGGGTTGAAAGTATTACAATCCACCATTTGAAGAAGACACAAGCAGAAATACAGAGGATATTATATGATGTAAATAAGATGTATACCCCTCATCAGCAGTAAAAATGACAAAGGTTCTAGAAAAATGTTTTATAGACTTTTGAGACCTAGATAATGCTCTACTAAAGTGATGGAAAGGATCTGCAAGGTCATGTGTAACGCAGGTTGGAGGTAGTGTTATGGCTTGGCTGCATAGCTGCTACTGAAATCTTCTATTGATTATATAATAATAATGGTAGTACTAAATTGAATATAGAGGGGTACAGAAACATTTTTCTGCAGATTTACAAAGAAGTGCATCAAAACTATGGTTGGTAGGAGCTTCATCATGCAGCAAGAAAGTGATCAAAATACACAATGCAATGAATTCAATTCAGCTTTATTTATATAGTGCCAATTCACAACAAAGTCATCTCAAGGCTTTTTTCATGATAAAGTCAAGACTGTACAGATATGTAGAGAAAACCCCAAAAATCCCCCTTGAGCAGCTATAGGCAACAGTGGAGAGGAAAAACTCCCTTTAACAGAAGAAACCCCCAGCAGAACAAGGTTCAGGGTGGGCAGCCATCTGCCTTGACCCGTTGGGGTGAGTGGAAAGTGGAGAGAGAAAGAATGCTCCTAATGCTGGCAATGTTCTGTAGGTGGAAGAAGGCTGTTCTAGGGCTTTATTTATTTGTGAGGTAAATGACAAGGAGGTTCCTTGCAGTAGCACTCTCTCATACGTGATCTAGAGTAACGATATGATTGGATAGTATATTTTTGAGATTTGTACTTATTAATACTATAACTTTGGTTTTGTTTTGGCATTTGTGTTTTTAACATCCAGGCCTTAATGTTATGCCTGACATTTGATTAAGTTATTAATTCATGTATTTTTATTAGCCTGGTCTATATAGCTAGATATAGCTGCATGTCATCATCATAGAAATGGAAATTTATGTCTGTTTTCTAATAATATTGCCTAGAGGAGACATAAAATAAATAGTACTGGTCCTAACACGGAGCCTTTTTGAACTCCATAACTATTTGATAGATAAGATTTAAACCAACCCAGTGTAGTTCCTTTAATCCCATTTACTATTTCTCAAATTTTCTCTAGTAGTCTCCAATAAAAATGTTGTGATCAATTGTGTCAAATGTAGCAATAAGATATAACAGAACAAGTATAAGAGAGGAGTCCCTTATCTAAAGCCAAAACTCTGAATCCTGAATGAAAGACTTTGAAAAGATTATTCTTTTACTGTTTGTCAAATAATTGCTTTACAACTACTAATTATTGTAAACAAAGAATAGTTAAACATTAAGTTTTATTTTTGTTGTTTACAGAGATAAAATTTGGGTCATCTGGTAAAAAGGTGATATCTCATATCTCATGTTGTTTAACCTACTGAGATGTAAAAGCATATCTTTTACACAATCACACTAAATCTCATAACCATTTTTGATCCTAAACCTAAATATCTTTAGTGTACAGAAAAAAAGTATTGTCCTCATCCTTACTTTTGGGTGGGTCTATAGTTGTTGTTTAACTGGTCAAATGTGTTGTAAGGTGTGTTTCAGCCACCTTACTTGTGCATGTGCATGTTATACAGTGGCTGCATAAGGGTCTGCTTTGAGATGTTTGGCTAGCTATATAACACTTTCTGTATCTATCTTGCTATCTCTGCCCAGTGCTTTTGTTTTCTAGAATGTCTTCACAACTTCCTGCATAAATCACAGTGATGCATTCCTCCCACCTTTTTTTTAAATTTTTTTTTATTTTTTATTCTAGTTTAGAGTTATACATTTATTCCCAGCTGTCTTTCCTTAGATGTTCAAACCTAAGAGAAAATAACTTATGGCACTGCAAATTTCCCAGTTATGTATTGTAATTTTAGGTGTTCTTGATTTTGTATTTGTGATTGTTTAACACTAAATCTTTTTTTCCCAACATATTCCCAACTGATATCACTGTGGTACTGTTCCACTTAAACCCTGTCCATCCTCCCCCACAAACTTATTTGGCAGTAAAATGGCAAATGTAATGTGGAACCTATCCCTGTGTGTTTGACATGACCTTGTTTGGTGTATTTTGTCAATGGATGAATTCTCTCTGTCTCTCTCTTTTTTTCTCCATGGTAAAAGCACTTGGTGAGGTTGCACCCTAGTTTTAGTGTTTGGAGTCTAACTAGATTTAAAATAGAATTTACAGTTAGAGGTTTTGTATGCCTTTTGGTGATCTGTGTATGTGGTGATTATGTACAGCCTAACATGACCTATCACAACAATTTTTTATCCTATCAGCTGACTTTGCCTTTCACTTGTTCCTTTCCATCTGACTCCTGTAGCTGTTATTTGTCTACTGTGTCATGTATGAGGGTTACAGATAAAATGGGTTTGGTTGTTATTTATGTGTTCTAGCCACATGGACAGATGATATCCAAAAGCAGTATAATTTTTGTGTTGAGAAAAATTAATTTAGTTTTTCCTCCTTTGGTTCCAGCTCATTTGGACCCAGTTAAGAAACTCTTCCTGGACTCCATACGCGAGTACTCTACAAAAAGCCAGTAAGCCTCCTTAGCTCTCCCGGTTCAGCACTGTCCTTAGCTTTGCTGAGGTTTAGAGCAGGTTCAGGTACACTGGAACTTCAGGATGATTAAACTGCTGAAGTATGTGTATTAGAATTTGTCAGCTGCTGGTTCTTTGGTGAAGAGAGAGGTTTACTCCCCACACAGGTGAATCAAAAGAAGTTAAAAACCCAGAGGGAAACCCATGCTAGCAGGGGGAGAACATGCAAAATTGTAAAAAGCCAAGAGACGTGAGACCACAACCTTCTAGCTGTGAAGCTAAACACTCCACTTTACGAAACAGTGAGGAGAAAACTGAGATCCTGTATTGTATACTCATGGATCATCATCTGTTTGCATCATCTCTGATAGCTGCTGTGTGTACTGTGGCTTTCATGGTACCACTGTACAAGCATGTAATACTGTACTGTCCGACTGACAACCATACAAGTCAACACCGTGACAGAACCAGGACCATATTTGACATATGAGGTGATGCTTATATATGGTGAAAGGTGCATTTTTTTGTTTGGTCAGGTTACCATGTTTTCATGTTAATTTTAGTTTGAAACTCTCAAACATGAGATACCCACAAAGAGATGGAATCAAGAGAGGAACATTTTTCACAGCGTAGTTGATGATTCATTAAGTTCATGCCCGTAACATTCACAGAGTTAAGAAGAAAATAAGCTGATACTTTGCTGCTATCTCTGTTCTCTTGTAGGGCTGCTGGGGGGTTAGTTGATGCAGGTTCAGAGTATGAGAAGGCTTTGGCAGAGGAGATTGCAAAACTTCAGAGACTGTATGGTGGTGGAGACCTCACAACCTTTCCTGAATTCAAATTCACAGGTGAGTCAAGCCAATAAACTGTTAACACTTCTAATGTGAACAGTTGTGCTTTACTATCTAAATGTTTTTCTTTACCGGAAGCTTGGAGGTCATCTTTTGTTCAACTAATTGGCAAGACCAAAAAATATTTTCATTTACAGTACTTTGGAAGATCTTGTTTTAATTTTGCCAAGTAGCAGTGCCTAAAGGGGGGAGGGAGGTAGCTAATGCTAGGTAGCTACATATATAGCTCATAGATGTAGAAATGTGGCAAAATCCTTGGCTGTCAACAGAAAACCATGGACTACACAGTAACGATGTTTACGAACTTAAAATCTAATGCTTTAAAAAGGAAGACAGCCTAAACAAAGTGGCCGCTGCTTCTAATCTAACTTCTCCAAACACACCGCTACATGAAATAAAGCAAAACACTTTGCTTCCAGTTTCTGTAGTTAGCCCAATTCCACCCCCTCCTCCTCCCCCACCTTTGGTCTGCAACACATGCTTTTAGTTGCAATACACAAACATAAGCTCAGTGCAGTGGGACTGAGCAAACTGACAAGACTATAGCTTGTTCTTTATGTTAATTTATTTTGGTAATTTTGTCTAGTGCAGCTCAGATGGATAAGATCAAAACAAGTAGTACTGTGTATTCACATGTGTAAATGCCACTAAATAATCAAATATGCTAAGTTAACAGCTGTGCTCTGTGTTTGTAGAGCCCAAGTTGGATGAAGTTTCCCAGAAGTGAACTGCAAGCCATTTTCCTATACATCTGTACTCTATAGAGAAACATTAACAAACCCTTGCACATCTAGCTTTGTATCTGAGAATAGTGATTTTAGTAGTTCCACATTGTTGTAGGAAGAACTGTTGATGGAAGATGAAGCATTCGATTTTTAGCAAAGTGAGCTTAACTCTGTGACATAAGCTTTTGAGTAGAGAGTGAGTGTTACAACAATAAAGCTGACTTCATATTGGTTGTGTGTACATTTCTTTCTGTCTGTAATGAAATGAAAACATTGCTAAATATCACTTAGTTTATTTGAAGATTGAATCATGTCAAGTGGACTTCTTTCTCCTTGGTCTTCAGAAAACTAAACCTGGATGATTTACCAACAGATCACTAAAGATTTTTCAGTTTAGATTTTAGTTAAACACTGAAACCATATTTTATAAAGGGATTGCCAATATTTTAGAAAAGAAATTGGGGGCAATACTAAGTCCTCTCATTATTCAGTAGCTTGTATATCCACCTTCAGCAATAATTACTTGGAGTAATCATTTTCTGTATGACTATCAGTCTCTCACATTGTTGTGAAGGAAATTTGGCCCATTCTTTATTACATTGCTTCAGTTCATTAAGGAAATCTAGCCACAGGGGTTGCAAGCCAGTAACTTCTGTGCCGGTCCCAAGCCCGGATAAATAGAGAGGGTTGCGTCAGGAAGGGCATCCGGCGTAAAATTTTGCCAAGTACAATCATGCGAGTCATCCATACCACTTTCATACCGGATCGGTCGAGGCCCGGGTTAACAACGACCGCCACCGGTGCTGTTAACCTACAGGGTGCCGGTGGAAATTGGACTACTGTTGGTCGAAGAAGGAGAGGAGGCAGAAGGGTGCGTGGTCAGAGAGAGAAGGGGAAAGGCAGGAGCTTAGATTTGAGAGTAGGGACTCTTAACGTTGGCACAATGACAGGGAAAGGTAGAGAGCTGGCAGACATGATGGAGAGAAAAAAGGAAGATGTACTGTGTGTGCAAGAGACGAGGTGGAAAGGCAGCAAAGCACGTAGTATTGGAGGAGGATACAAACTGTTCTACCATGGTGTGGATAGGAAGAGAAACGGAGTAGGAGTGATCCTGAAGGGGGAGTTTGTGAACAATGTTCTAGAGGTGAAAAGAGTCTCAGACAGGGTGATGAGCCTAAAGCTAGAAATCGAAGGTGTGATGGTGAACATAGTCAGTGGGTATGCTCCACAAGTTGGCTGTGAGTTAGAAGAGAAAGAGAGATTCTGGAGTGAGTTTGATGAGGTTGTAGAGAGTATCCCTAGAGGAGAGAGAGTAGTTGTTGGAGCAGACTTCAATGGGCATGTTGGTGAGGGAAACAGAGGTGATGAGGAGGTAATGGGCAGGTTTGGTGTAAAGGACAGGAATCCAGAAGGACAGATGGTAGTGGACTTTGCTAAGAGGATGCAAATGGCTGTAGTTAACACTTACTTCCAGAAGAGAGAGGAACATAGAGTGACATACAAGAGTGGAGGTAGGAGTACACAGGTGGACTACATCCTATGTAGACGAGGTCATTTGAGAGAGGTTAGTGACTGTAAAGTGGTGGTAGGAGAGAGTGTAGCCAGACAGCACCGCATGGTGGTGTGTAAGATGACTCTGGTGGTCAGGAAGAAGAAGAGAGGAAAGTCAGAAAAGAAGACCAAGTGGTGGAAGCTAAAGAATGAAGAAACTTGTGAGGAATTCAGGCAGAAGTTGAGACAGGCTTTGTGTGGTCAGGAAGAGCTTCCAGATGATTGGGAAACTACAGCAGAGGTAATCAGGGAAACAGGTAGGAAGGTGCTTGGTGTGTCATCTGGTAAGAGGAAAGATGATAAAGACACTTGGTGGTGGAATGAGGAAGTACAGGACTGCATCCAGAGGAAGAGGTTAGCTAAAAGGAAGTGGGATGTAGAAAGGACTGAGGAAAGTAGACAGGAGTACAAGGAAGTGCAGCGCAGAGTGAAGAGGGAGGTGGCAAAGGCCAAACAGAAAGCTTACGATGAGCTGTATGACAGGTTAGACACGAAGGAAGGACAGAAGGACTTGTACAGGATAGCCAGACAGAGAGATAGGGATGGGAAAGATGTGCAACAGATAAGGGTGATTAAAGACAGAGATGGAAAGGTGCTAACAAGCCAGGAGAGTGTGCAGAGAAGATGGAAGGAGTATTTTGAGGAGTTGATGAATGAGGAAAATGACAGGGAAAGAAGGGAGGAAGATGTGGATGTTGTGGAGCAGGAAATAGGAGAGATTAGAAAGGATGAGGTGAGGAAGGCTCTGAAAAGGATGAAGAGCGGAAAGGCTGTTGGCCCTGATGACATACCTGTGGAGGTGTGGAAGTGTCTAGGAGAGACAGCAGTGAAGTTTCTGACAGGTCTGTTTAACAGGATTTTAGAGAGTGAGAAGATGCCTGAGGAATGGAGGAGAAGCGTTCTGGTGCCAATCTTTAAGAACAAGGGTGACACGCAGAACTGTAGCAACTACAGAGGGATAAAGCTGATGAGCCACACAATGAAGCTGTGGGAAAGAGTAGTGGAAGCCAGGCTTAGGAAGGAGGTGGAGATCTGTGAGCAGCAGTATGGTTTCATGCCCCGTAAGAGCACCACTGATGCCATTTTCGCTTTGAGGTTGTTGATGGAAAAGTACAGAGATGGTCAGAAGGAGCTGCATTGTGTGTTTGTGGATTTAGAGAAGGCGTATGACAGGGTGCCGAGGGAGGAGCTGTGGTACTGTATGAGGATGTCGGGAGTGGCAGAGAAGTACGTCAGAGTAGTTCAGGACATGTATGAGAGGAGCATGACGGTGGTGAGATGTGCCGTAGGTCAGACAGAGGAGTTCAAGGTGGAGGTGGGACTACACCAAGGATCGGCTTTGAGTCCCTTCTTGTTTGGTAGGCTGATGGACAGGTTGACAGACGAGGTCAGACAGAAATCTCCCTGGACAATGATGTTTGCAGATGACATTGTGATTTGCAGTGAGAGTAGAGAGCAGGTGGAGGAACAGCTGGAGAGGTGGAGGTTTGCTCTGGAAAGAAGAGGTATGAAAGTCAGTCGTAGTAAGACAGAATACATGTGTGTAAACGAGAGGGATCCTGGTAGAAGTGTGAGGTTACAGGGGGCTGAGGTGAAGAAGGTGCAGGAGTTTAAGTACTTGGGGTCATCAGTTCAGTGTGATGGGGAGTGTGGAAAAGAGGTGAAGAGGCGAGTGCAGGCAGGATGGAATGGGTGGAGGAAAGTGTCAGGAGTGTTGTGTGACAGAAGAGTGTCAGCAAGACTCAAAGGAAAGGTGTACAGGACAGTGGTGAGACCAGCTCTGCTCTATGGGTTAGAGACAGTAGCAGTGAGAAAGAGACAAGAGGCAGAGATGGAAGCAGCAGAGATGAAGATGTTAAGGTTCTCCTTAGGAGTGACAAGGTTGGACAGAATTAGGAACGAGTTCATCAGAGGGACAGCACACGTTGCCTGTGTTAGCAACAAAGTCAGAGAGGCCAGATTGAGATGGTTTGGACATGTGCAGAGGAGGGATAGTGATTATATTGGTAGAAGGATGTTGGAGATGGAGCTGCCAGGCAAGAGGGCGAGAGGACGACCAAGGAGGAGATATATGGACGTCCTAACAAAGGACATGAGGTTAGCTGGTGTCAGAGTGGAAGATGCTCAGGATAGAGTAAAGTGGAAAAGGATGATTCGCTGTGGCGACCCCTAATGGGAAAAGCCGAAAGAGGAGTAGTAGTAGTTCATTAAGGTTATTTGGCATTTGCCGCACAGTTCGGTTCGCCCACAGCATTTTATCTGGGTTGATGACTGGACTTTGACAATGTCTTTCTAAAACTTAGCATTCAGATTTCCTTTCACTGGAACTAAAGGGCCAACCCCACACCATAATCCCCCCTCCACCAAACTTTACACTTGGCACAATGCAGTCAATCAAGTACCTGGGAGCCGCCAAACCCAGTCCATAAGCTCGTCCATAAGATTGCCAGATGGAGAAGCGTGATTCGTCCCCTCCAGAGAACGCGTCTCCACTGCCCTAGAGTCCAGTGGCGGCGTGCTTTACACCACTGCATCAGACTCCTTGCATTGCACTTGGTGATGTATGGCTTGGCTGCAGCTGCTCGGCCATGGAAGCCCATTCCATGAAGCTCTCTTCGCACTGTTCTTGGGCTATTCTGAAGGCCACATGAAGTTTGGAGGTCTGTAGCGATTGACTCTGCAAAAAGTTGGCGACTTCTTTGCACTATGCACTTCAAAATCCCCTGACCCTGCTCCGTCAGCTTACGTGGCCTACCACTTCGTGGCTGAGTTGCTGTCGTTCCCAAATGCTTCCATGTTCTTATAACACACCTGACAGATGACTGGGGAACATTTAGGAGCGAGGAAATTTCATGACTGGACTTGTTGCACAGGTTGGCATCCTATCACTGAGCTCCTGAGAGCTATTTATATAGATATTTATAGGTGTGCTTTGGATCATTGTCCCGTTGCAATTTTGACCAATATTTAGCTGTCAAACAAATGGCCTCGTTTAGGACTAAATATTAAAATATTTTATTATCATCGTTAAGCACATTTACATGTTACTATGAAATTTTATAAGGTTTATCAGCTGTAACAGGCACAGTCTGGGAGCGAGCTTTTATAGTTGGTTATAGTCATGCTGCTATAGGCTTAGACTGCTGGGGGACTCTGCACTGTGCCCCTTGCTCTTCTCTTCATTCTCTCCTCTCACCCCACATTTATATATTTATGTCACCACTGTATGACATTAACTCTGTATCTTCTTTGTCCCGTAGTCGTCTTTCTCCCTCTCTACCACCCTCTTTTTGTCCCTGTCCTCAGGTGTCCCCGGATTTGGCGCTGTGTGTCCTCCAGCGCGCGGCTACTGGTCCTACTAACATGCTCAATGTTTTGTTGCTGCTTTTGTTGCTCTGTTCTTTTCTCTCTCCACTTTCCACTCAGCCCAACCGGTCAAGGCAGATGTCCGTCCACCCTGAGCCTGGTTCTGCTGGAGGTTTCTTCCATTAAAGGGAGTTTTTCCTCTCCACTGTTGCCTATGGCTTGCTCAAGGGGGATTTGTTGGGTTTTCTCTACATGTTTGTATAGTCTTGAGTTTATTATGTAAAATGCCTTGAGATGACCTTGTTGTGAATTGGCACTATATAAATAAAGTTGAATTGAATTGAATTGAATAGTGTCATGCTGTTGGTTCTATGAGTGTTCTGCATCCCAGTCTTATGTTGAACCAATTAAGTGGCTTCTAGAATACTCTTTTTTTAGAAAGGAGTACATGGTTGACTACACGTGTCCAGGTCTCGTGGCTTTAACCTCAAACTTTTGACATATTATTCCATTGTTTTCTCTCTTAATCAACCTTTTTAAAATAGATGCTCAGACCGAGTCTATCTAAAGGCAAACACGTAAACCCCTGATCCACAGATTGATGGGGCGGGAGCTAATCCTCCACCAGCGAGACGATATCTCAAGATAACGGTCATGGACGTATAAAGGAGAATATTTTTTCCCAGGAGACGCTGTCACACCTGGACACTTGTGTTAATTTTATCATCTATATATTTAACCTTAACTCTGGATGGGTTCATATATCTGGACGCTGGGGACACAATTTCCCATTGTCCAACCAGCACATAAAGGGAAGTTGGTCAATTAGCATGATGTTCCTGTTGAAGGTTTGTAATGACTTGTGTCAACATGAACATGCTGAAAGTGTAAAGTTGTGTCCAAATATTACATTTAGCAGATGCTTTTATCCAAAGTGACTTACATTCACACACACATATATACACAATGGCAATGGTTCATCTGACCCACCGGGAACAACTGGGGGTTCAATGTCACAGCAAGGAGGGACCAGGGATCAAACCCCTGGTCCTATGGCCCATGGATGACCGCATTACTGTCTGAGCTAAGAAGCAAATATAAGGGGAGGCAGTGTGGGGGAGCTTATACTAATATCCATGTCAATAACATGAGGGCAATACTACGTACCCCCAGTAATTCAATAGCTTGTATGCAAACCTTAAACAGCAAAAATCATTTCCTGCAGACTTTACTCAACTTTGGTCTCATTTGTTCACTGTCAGTATTTGGTAGTTTTTTTAAGGAATAACGTATGTACTGTAGGAAATATGAGCAATACAACAGTGCACAGTTGTTGACTTCACATAGAGGGACTGTGCATTATGTTTTATTGTTTTAATATATCAGTAAAATTCATGTTAGCATCGGAAGAGCAATAAATCTTTAATAATAATAATTACTAATTATAATTCCTCCATTGTTCAGCATAATGTCCACTGTCTTTTCTTGATATGGGCTGCTATCAAAAACTTGGACACATCCTAAAGCAAGAGACAGTATCGTAACCGGATGAGGCATTGTATCCATCCATTGACTGTATATAGTACATGTGAACAATATTGTAACGATGTTTAGATACAATTTATATCCAGGGCTTTACAGCTGCACCACTACACCACATCTTTAAGGATTTGACACAGTTTCGGGATAAATTGATAACGTAGTCAAAGTGTGGACATTTCTGCAGACATAGTAACTGAAATACTGTAAATTGTATAGCTGCATGATTGCACTGTGAATAACTAACAGATACTGTAGAACAAATTTATGTTCATCGAGTTTTGACGCAACTCGTGACAACAAACATTTTATTGAACTGCTTGTACAAACCCTAGAGTCGAACAGGTGGAGGAGGTTTACTAACATTTTCCAGGTGGACTGACGTGGGCAGGTAGGAGTATTACACACGTTGCTCCCAGTGCCTAGAGATGTATATTTATTTTGTCAGGGAACATTACTTAAAAGTAACTAAATATGTTACAAAGTTACTGTCATTAATCAAAGTAATCAGTTACATTAAAGCGTGTCCTTTCGACAAAAGTAACTGAAGTACTAGTTAAAGTACTTTTCCATTTCCAAAAATGAAAACTCCTTTGTCATTCCTCATGCATGTTGTTTTAGTTGAGACCTTATAATGACTAACACAGCCAAGTGTGGCCCTGACATGTTGCCCCATTTACACTCCTTTATTGTACCGACTGTAGTACATATTCCCACAGGCAAATCCTGTAGGTTTAAATTACATACCTGAACACAAACACAGACATCGCTTTCAAATTAAAGTTATAGGAATTTTAAACACGTACATGGATGGAACACTTCAATTAAAGAGCATATGCAGAATGTATTACTCTGGCATGCATCCAGTGCTGCCAAAAACAGGAAATTCATGGCACATTTCTGTTTTTGAGATAAAAAAACAAATTACTTGGTAGTTTAAAAGTAACTAAACAAGATTAGCCGTTACATCTAAACAGTAACTTGTTACACCCAACACTGATGATATTTGAACCCAAGCACAGTGAAAGCTAAATGTAGAAATTATGATAGTAATAAACTGAGGACATGAGGTTAGCTGGTATCAGTGAGGAAGATGCCCAGGATAGAGTGAGGTGGAAAAGGATGATTCGCTGTGGCGACCCCTGATGGGAAAACCCGAAAGAGAAGTAGTAGTACTAGTAGTAGATGATAGTAAAAAACTGTCTGAGTGCATTCATCAAAACCTTTTCTCTCTTCATTTATGTATTTGAGAGGTTTTTAAATAAGGAGGAAGCAATGCTAAGTCATTTCCTTGCGCGCGGGCAACTTTAACCCTAACGTTGCGGAACTATTGTGAAGGGACTAGTTTCTGACCGGTACATAGAATTGGAAACACGCAATGTCGACCTTCTTGCTTCGGTTAGGGCGAAAATGTCCTGTCAAGGTAATAACCCAAACCGTTTATCGTGGTCTGTATGAACACTTTATTTCATGTATGTTCAAGACGTTGTAGTTATGGAAAATATTTGACAACTAAACGTCTTCTGCGTGATAAAGGTGTAGACGGCAGTTCCGTAACAACACCTGGCGTGTGACCTGACCTGGCGCTTAGTCATCACTGCGAAAGCCTAAGCTTGCGCTCATCATACACGACCAGGCTACGTTTTATGGGAGAGTGAAAAGAGGGAGAGAGAAAAAATGGGCAAGCTAAATGTCAGCTAGAGATTGTTAGAGAGCGTGTGGGAGACTCTGAAATTAAAGGGAAAAATGGTCTCTGATCTGATGAGACTATAATGCAGCTTTTTAGAACATCAGTCTGAGCCAGGTGTGTCCAACTCCGGGCCTGTGTATTGGTGCTATGTAAATAAAGTTGAAATTTAAAATTGAAATCCCAGTAATCAGCAGTGGGTTGTCCAGTGGTAGTTGGAAAACAAGTACAACTGTGACCATTGAAGACAGACACCAGCTGAATCCTGTACGCATTCTCCTCCTTGCTCATTCACCGTTTTCAAAGACTACCTGCTCAGGACATTGCACCATTCCTTATATGTCTAAATTTTTTATTTATTTTGAAAATAATATCTCCTTACTTAAACACATTTACTGCACTCAAATGATCTCCATTCAACTTTGCTGCACCAGTGATGGTTTAGTTGAGTTATTATACAAGATTCATTTTAATTACTTTGTAGGGATTGTTTTTACTTTAACACAATGTTTTCCTGTTGGAAAAGCAAATTAAAACCATAATAATTCAGTGTTTAGAAAAAAGTAAAAAATGCACAAAGGTGGTGAATACTTGTTAGATGCATTGTTGACGTCATTTTAGAGGTATTTTTTTTTATTATTTTTTGTCATGACAAATCAATAAGATACACAAAAATGATCACTTACACTGGAAAAGTGATGAGCATGCAGATTACTCTGGTGGCTGCCTCTCCTTTTCTAGTTATTCTGACTTGTCTTTCCACTGTGAGAATCAATGAGTTCGACCTTGTAGCATTCGGACACAAGAGCTGAAGAGGTGGTTCTCTAAGGCTATCAAATTAAAACAAAAATTCTGAATGTTCATTTCATACCCTTTTTTTATCTTAATCCTAACTGTCTTCATTGTATAGTAGAAACAAATTAGTTGACCTTTCCATTCCATAAAATGTGTTACAGTAATGACAAACACTGGAATCCATGGCACATGACCCTTTCTTTGCACTCACAGTGCACATACCACGTGTCATTTATACTGAATAAATATCCCAGTAAGATAAGATTAGCATAAACATGGAATGATCTCATGGAAATATATATGACAATAGAGAATCACAGGTATAGTGTATTAGTGTTGCAGACCTTTCAGCAGAACTTTTGTGATTGCTTCTGGATGCATCCTCATTGATCTAACTAGCTATTCTACTTTGCTCTTGTGAGCTATAATCATCTCAAGACTCTCTCTGATGCCTCAGTGATATTGCAGATGGTTCTCATATTCCTCTCTCTCACAATTCCCAGACAACAGAACAATTTAAGCCCCTGCACATGACCTCCACACATTGCTCTTCAGCCCCCTTGTTGACAGTCTGCAACTTATTCTGTATACTCCGCAAGCTTTCTGTCAAAGATGTCTTTGAAGCAGTCTACTCAGGGTACTTTTAACTTCATCAACACAACCTGCTTAGTTGACATAGACACAAGAACAATGTGTGGCGTGGCTTGAAGCTAAATATTAAGACTACATGCATTACCCAAATTACAACACAATAGATGTTTTATTTTATCAAACTCACCCTGTAATCCAGTATTGCCAAAGCTTAGAACCACCAAGACATAGCCTGGGGGTCTAACACAAAGGCTCCAAAAATCCTAGCCTGGTTGCATTTTGAATCACTGGTCTTATCAATTTTTTATTCAATTCAGCTGGGGGAGCTGATTAGTAATATTCCTTTTTGGAAAACCTCTAGTGAAAACTGGCTGGTTCTGACTGGCTTAATGAGTTTAGTGCAGCTTCAGGTTGCTGTAAATCAACAGCATTATTTCTCCGGGCAGCTTGAAATTTTTAACTCTTCCTAACAACTGTTACTGGTTTCTGTGTCGACAACAAATTTATCTCTGATTGCTGTTGTCTTACATTGTGTTTGTACTCTTCTGCAGTGTCTCCAGTTGGAGAGCTGGGGCATCCTGAGGAGTCAGTCAGTTGCTTTGTTTTGCACCCAGGTGGGGGAGCCTGCAAAGTCAGGCAAAAAAATAAAGGCAACAAGCAAGAGTAAGGCTTATTTGTAAGATTTGTATGTAATGTTTTGATTTTTGTCAAAAATACATGAGTGTTTAGAGTTCGTCTTTAAGGTCCTGTTTTTAATGCCAAACATACCCATTTTTTACAGTGCATAAAATCGGCCATGAGTTCTAACATTATTTCTTTCTTCCAGTCATCCATTCTATCCAAAATAATTTAGATTGTAATCATAATGAAGTGTGTCTAATTATGGATTAAATACTATTACAGGGCTACCAGTAAGTTGCCATATTTTATTGTATTCCATGAAAACATATTCATGCTTGTTCCTATTAACCATACTTGTCTCATTTACCGTTTCCCTCAGCAGCACAGGCTTCAGATGAGAGAACAAACCTTCTAGCCCACAAGACTACAGTTGCCTTTCCAGTTAAATTTTCACAGCCTGGAATTTTCCCAAAACAATCTTTAGGTGTAGCTGAACAAGCAGCCAGCTCCACTGCCACAGCAGAAACAGTAGTAGCTACAGCAGCTACAGTGCATGTTATTGCTGCCAAAGAATTAGTCAAAGCCATGTCAGGGGAGCCAGAGGCTCCAGCTGTCTCCTCATCAGATGCAAGCCATAAAACTCCAGCAACAGATGAATATCCGGTTGAGGCCTCCACCACAGATGATACAGTTTCAGCTGTCACAACCTCTTCTGAACCTGGCTATCCAGCAGCTAGAAGATCTTCGTCTTCATCATCCAGTGACTCAGATTCTGATTCTGACTCTGACTCTGACTCAGACTCTGAGGAGGAGAAGTCACAAGTTAAGACTGAAACCCAGACCTCTACAACAGAGCTGTCAGGATCCACAAGGAACAAAGAAGCGAAAGTTAACAAGGTCACTAACAAGGTAGTTCCACAAGAAGCTGAGTTTACTCCCGCTCCTGCTACTGAGGGCTTACAGAAGGCTACTCCAGCACAAACTGTAGAAAAGACAGCATCAGTTCAATCATCTGTGGGAGCACCTGGCATTAGCTCTGAGGAGTTAGTGAACTCTGCTCCAGAGATCTATGCTGCCATAGAAGATACTCCTGGGGTCACAACCTCTAAAGTCTCAGCTGAAGATGCAGTGAAACTTGCCGAAGATGTTACTCTCCCTGATGCCCAAACACAATCAAAAATGAAAGTTATGCCTGAGCCTGTTGGTTCTGAAAACGCTTCAACTGATGTACCCACTGAAACCCCACAGCTGGCCTCTGCTGAAGCTCCCAGTAAAACTGCCCCTGAAGAAAGTGAAGCTGTTGCTGAGGTTGCAGCCGATGTGTCCAGCCCTGGAGAGAGTGCAGAGGAGCTGGTGGACTGTGCGCCAGTCACTGTAGCTGTAGGAGAGAAGCTCCAGGCGGAAGCTGGAATTAACCCATCTGAGGGTACAAACTACACCACCCTACCCCCAAATCTTTACTCCAGTTCAGCTGTTAACTAGACACAACCGCCTCACATGCAGTAGTTTCTGTTGATTACACAGGTTTTTAAATATTATCTTTGGATTATTTTAAATAATCCTTTATTGCTGTGCTCCATGATTGTGATGCCTAATCTCTCATTGCACTGGTTTCCGGCATGGCTGCTTATGCATGACATAGATGAAGGCTACTGGACTACATTCTTGAAGGTTTTTTGATGCACTCTTCTTCCCAATGCAGTTTGCTTCTAATTGGAGGGTGCCTTTGTTTGCATTATGCAAATTGTAATTTAGAATTTAAACTTCTTGCACAACTCTGTTGCTGTCTGTGTATTATAAAGATGATAATTCCTTTTGTCAAACTAATCCTGCTCTAATTCTTGTTTATTTCTCTCTTTTTGAATAAGCTACCTATAACCTGTTTTATTTCTAATCTCCTGCACTGAGCTACTCTTCACAACTGCCAAATCCATCTTCGTTTCATCTCCTTGCTCTATTGTTCATTTGGGTATATTGCTCACTGTTTGTTTTTCTGTTTTTATGACGTCGTTTGCTGTTTTGCAAATGTTAAAGTTACATTTGATGTCATTGTTTTACTTTATCATGCAGAGTAATAGTATTGCTCAGTAATGTTCAGTAATGCACATGCCTATACTGTTGTTGGTGTGAAGACATTCTCAAAGGTTCCCTGACAGCAGCTTGATGAGCAGAGCTGGCAGTTTATGACATGAGCTGAAGTATATCAGGAAGCATAATCACAGTTATCAAAATTTATGAGATCATATAATGTATGTTGACCTGATAGGAGCTTCCAGGGAGTGTTCACCTGAGTCAAATCTGAAACATTCGAATACAGCCCATTGTTTGTGTTTATGCCCGACACTTCTCGGGCCAGTTGGATATTTCTTATTTCTGGATCAACCCCCTTCCCACTTCGGGCATTAAGTTTTCCAGTTGTTCATTTTTCTTTAATTTTATTTAACCTTTTTAATTTTTCTTGTACTTGAAGCATTTTTGATAAGTAATTTACTGAATCGTGAAAGTATGTAAAGATGTCTGGTAGTGGATTTGTACAATATTTCCCCTGGTCCTATTCATATATATGTAGATGTTATATTATGCAGCACTGCCCAATTCAAAAGCTTCAAAGTCTTGTTCCTAAAACAATTATTTGGACTTATTTCCTATTTTTAAAAGGCATTTTATGCAGCATCTGGCAGTTTTATTTATTCTGTCTTTACTGTCTGCAATCACAGTTATCTCCACATGCTGGCTCTCACAAACATGTTTCTTGGAACATTTCACACTGCTGTGTCTCCACACTCTGTTGGGGGTTATGTAGGCTGCCACCAAGGGAAATGCCCCATTATAAAACTACCTTTAACATGTGTGAATATGTAAATGCTTTCTTCTTCCTACAGCATTCTTTTATACAAGAAAGCCCCATTTATGGTGGCAGTCATAGCTTAATCAGAAATACCCATAAGGTATTAGTTATAGCCATTTTTACATGAACATTGTTACATTGAATTTGGCAGTGTTAGTTCTGTTCCTGTTTTAACAAGAGGAGGACAAGAGGAGGATTTAAAATTATTTATCTACCAGACTCAACTTTCAAACCTGGCCTTTTGTGTTTTTTTTTCTCTCTTCTACAGAGGCTGCAGCAGTGGCACCTCCAGAGCCTGAGGAGACTTTTGACAACAGTTCTTACAAAAACTACCAGCACCACAGCTACACCCCGTACACATTTGTTGACTTGGAAGTTGAGATGGCTAAGTTTCGTCTCCCTCAGCCCTCCTCCGGCAGATCATCACCCAGACACTAGAGAAACTGTCCTAGCTACAATTCTCTAATAATGCTTGTAGATTATGGTGTTTATTCCCCCACCTGTCAGAGCCATGAAAATGTTATAATATTAAAGTACACAAATAAGAATTGAAGTCTGGTGTTGCCTAGTGTCATTCTGTATTGTCTTGTTTAAAGGAATGAGCATATAAAGGGATAGGCAAAGATCAAACGCTCCTTTAATGCTGCTTTTCTGCCTTTGGGGGGTCATTTGAATAAAGCTGAATGTGCAAGTGGTTTATCTCTGTTTCTGTTTTAATGATTATAATTTTGACTCCCTTAGCCTGGCTGCTTGCACATGATGTCCTAATTATCCTGGCTGCATGCTTTCTTCTAGGAGTAAACGGTCTGCATCTGTTGTTACGTTAGAGCATTAATGTGGGGATGAGGACACAATGTGCATAATGGAATGTAAAGCTGGAAGTATACATAGATGTTTAAATCAGGGCAGTGAAAAGCGTTTACAAAGCACAAAAAAAAGCAGGGTGCAGAGGGACTTGAAGGCAGTAGGACGTCATATCTCCGCCCATCTAGTGAATATTCATGAGCTGAGCGCCCCTGCGTGCCCTTACGTGATGACGTAACGCGACAACTGCGGGTCCCGATTGCTGCAGCCGCTTGTCAGTGTGACGAAGATTGGCACTCAGGTAAGCTGTCACTCAAAATCCCTCTTTTTCCGTTCCCTATCAATCAAACAATCTGGGCCGCACGCAAAAATGCCCGGGGGCGAGGAGCGCAGACCTAGTTAGGGCAGCAGAGGGTGTTTTGGAAGGGAAGCAGAAGCATCAGAGCTCCGGGAAGAATAAAAAAATCTGTATACAAGGGAGGGGGGTAAAAAATATGTCGGCGTTTTGGGGGCAGAGGAGGATTGTGGAAAAGCAAAGGGCGAGAGAGCTAGTAACTAGGCCCGACAGTTGTATAGTTAGCGCGGAGGGGAGGGGAAGTGAGGGCAGCTGTCCCCGCTTGATTGATTGACTGATGTGGGAAGGATTTGAGTATCAACCGGGCTAACCTGGTGTGCAGTCACTGCTTCCTAATACCATTGTAACCGAATTACTGTACGCAGCTGACAAGAAGTGCATATTGATTAATGATGTTTGTTTAGAAATGCTAAAGCGGTCCCGGTATTTTGGCAAACGTGTCGCTTCGGATCAATCCGCAGCAGGGCTTTTTTGTGCCTTGCTAGCTAGGTTAGCTTGTCTTTTGGCAATGATTCCACATGCTAAATACGGCGCATTGCGCTTTGGTTGCACTGTATCAGTTTGATAAAGAATCAAGTTTACAGTTCGTTTCCTTGTTAATGTCAGCTGCAGCCCGGTCAGATGGTTGTTCATTTAGGTGAACCTCCGACTGGGCTGTGGAGCTAACGCGAACGTGGGGTTAACGCTACAAGCTAACGGTAGTTAGCTAAATACTATCACCAAACAAGGCATAGCGTTTGCACTACTCAAATCCAGCTGCTTTGTCAGCGAATAACACCAACGTTATCACAGGTAGAGAATGGCTGGCGAACGTTAACACGAAATTTAACCTGGATTTTAATATGTTTGCCGCCACAACTGTTGTCTCATTAGCTAACAGTGCTAAGTACATAGTGGTGGGTGTGTTAATAGCAGTTATAGGATATTGTTAACATGAGCTCACAGTTATAGCACGCCTCAGGTCTCTGTATGAACGCAATGGACAAACTTGCGTCAAATAATTCATTAAACACGTCCCATTGTTCTTTTTTTGCGTGCAAGCATATTCCCTTGTTTTGCCCAGATGTGTTAAGGTACCACTGAACAGTTAAGGTTAGTTTTCCACAATAGTTTTCCACCATTTGGCCCGTGGTTCTACACAACACTGATTCGTGTTTTTCTTTTGAGCATTGGAGTAGTGTTTATGTGTTATTTGTAGGAAGTTATAAAAATGAGCTTGTTCATTCTTTTATAAGCTTATTAGATTATTTTACAAGGCTAATAGCAAACTCTTAGACATCAGGAGAGCTACATGATTGTAACCTTTTGTTCAAACACTGTAGGTATTACAGATGGTCTAACTGAAACTATGTGCTTTGTGTAGGTTGGTCACCTATCCCAGGTCTCTATAATGCCCCAGTGTTTGTAGCATCTGCAGTGAAAGTGATGGCGGCCCAGTCGGTTTCCATAGACAAATACCAAAAGGCAGAGCATCAGGTGGGTGAGAGGCAGACGTGGTTTGGGACCTTGCAGCCTATACAGTCTGCTTCTACTGGCTGGATACATACATACATAAAAGTATATTAATAAATAAAAGTATATGTTTTTATATATATATATGTTTCATCCAGCTACTTTACTCTTCTCCACTCTTTGCCAATGGATCCTCCAGTTATTTTTATTTGTGATAAGTCCACCTGCATAGCCAAACAATGGGGAAACAGTTCATGCATGTAACACTGCAACACAAGCAATTTTATTGCTGTAGCATCAGTTTAGAGATCGGCTGCCAATGTTCCTTATTTATGGCACGCCACAAAAATAAAGCGCTGTATAAGAGACTCTGATGCAGTGTGCAGAAAGCCATATTTCTGTCTACTGTTTATGTGTCTGTGCTTATGTAAATTGCTTACAAAATACTTTATTTTTATGCCAAAGTTGGGGGTGGAGGTGGAGCTGAGAACTAATGAGAAATGTTACACCTTTACTAATTGATTATTTTAGCCTCTGCATACATAGTCTAAATTTTTGTTGGTCTCAGTCACATGGTTGGAGATAGGATTTATGCTCCTGGAAGGGACCCTGGGTTTCTGTTAGGCAAGCACAGTGGGAAATTGTGTGTTGGAAGAAACAAGGAGAATCTTATCAATAAACATACTGAAATGGAACTTTGTAGAGTTTATGGTCACACTTTAATTTGCCCTTGTATCTGCATCAGGTGACAGGTATGTGCAGGTACAAGATTATATCCAAAAGTGTAACCAACTCGTAACCCAAGATATGGAAGTGTTATCTCAGAACTGTCTGGAAGACATGTAGCCATCTTGTGCTTACAAAACAATATTAAGATGCCAGAGGGCATGACAGAAAGCAGCAGCACACTGCAGATTTAAAACAGTAATTTTCAGATGCACTGAAATGTCTTCTAATGACACCACAAGAATAATTCTCAAAACAGGTTACATTACACAAATTGTAAGTGATGGATACAGGACTAACAACTTTTGACACTATTAATGCATCTTTCAGATTTGCTGGTGATAAAGTAAGCGATCTTCATGCTTTTGTGTTTTTACACTTTGTCCTCATGACTTCCCAAAGGGATCATTTTGAAGCAGAGTTCTGTTAAGCTTTGTCCTCCAGTTACTCTTGATTTTCACATGATGTTTTTTTTTATTCTCTGCCTGTCTGTTCTGTTCACCTTTTCTGTTTCTGTATCACACTTTTTCATCATTTCCCCCTGCTTTTTTTTTTTTTTTTTTGCTTTTTCTGCAGATGCAAAGTGTGGTGAAAGTAGACAGCGATTCAGAGCAAAAGTTTATCGAGGGTACATTGGCAGAGGTGCCCAGCCCAGCACCAACAGAGCCGCAGACACCCATGGACGCAGACAAAGCCTCTATATATCGGTAGAGTTAATTCTGAATGTGTTTATTTAGTGAATTTAGTCTGAGCAAGACCTCACTATTGCTATATTTGTCATTTTCCCTTCCTATGATATTGTTCTAATCAGATTGCCCAAAAACTGCACTGAATAACCTCACATGATGCCAAACTCCCTTTATTCACATGACTCTTAGTTTGTTCTCTGGCATTTAATATTTTTTTGCATGTGCAAAATATGTTGTTTACTGTTAGTACTGAGTACACAAAAGTTCCATTTTGATATGCTATGGTATGTTGTATATTATCCTTTGTTTTTAATACCCGAAAACCTTTAGCTTAATGGTTTCTGTGTTTTGCAGGCTATTACTACTAAGCTCCTGTTAAATTTGTTTTTTGTTCATTATTGTGTGTGTGTATGTGTGTGTGTGTGTGTGTGTATACACCTTTCACAGGCATCCCCTGTTCCCTCTACTGGCCCTGCTATTTGAGAAGTGCGAACAGTCCACTCTGAGTTCTGACTGCATTACTTCAGCCAGCTTTGATGTGGACATAGAGAACTTTGTCCGCAGTCAGGAGAAAGAAGGAAAGCCCTTCTTTAGCGAGGACCCTGAACTAGACAACTTGGTGAGATACCCCTCATAAATGAAGGGTAGAAATTCTCAGTTCTACTTATCTTTTCTGTAGGTTTTGTTTCTCTCTTCTTGCATTTTTATAAACTACATTTTATTGCCCGTGATACACTGCTTATCTGGGAGCTACATGTTTAAAGTACATATGGTATGTGTCTGGCAGTTAAAACAGACAGAAAAGACAAAAGCTTTTTCAGGTGTTTAACTGCTGGATAAATTCCCTGTATATAATATAAAGAGAGATCATCTTTGTTTTATTCTTTTTTTTTTAATCAAACCTTGTTGACAGAATTACATTTAACTAGTGGTCATTTATCACCCAGAGTTTACTATTTGCTGGACCCTCTATTCCAGAATATATCTTGATTGCAGCTCTTTTTTTAACACTTTTAACACAAGCAGGTGTGGTTCCCATTCCCAGGTGTCGGACAAGAAACCGGGTCATTATATTAATCTGAACAATTAACAGTTGAAATGTCGACTCACTCAGTAATCATTGAACTTTTACTTTTGACCTATAGCTTTTTCCATTTTTGTTACAACATTCAGTCATTGAGCTGATGTGATTTGAGTTAACTCAGGTAGCTTAGATATTTCAAGTAAAATTTGAAGCCATGCTGTAGCTTAACTCACACAGGGGTAAGTAGAAATTCACTGTTCATCCAGCCAACAGTGACACAGATACAGAGTTCTGCTTATATGTGCACTAGTATATAACTCTGTTTTTAGTCTTTTACCCTTTTGTCTTAGTCAATCTGATGCCTCCCTATAAAACAAGTAATTAGCTTGGAGGATAATGCGTAATAAAAAGTAACACAATAATGTTAACAATGTCCATGTTAAGACATGGAAATCATGTGGATTCAAATGGATTAGGATTAGGACAAACATGCATAAGATTGTTTCCATTTTCTAGACTTTATTAAACCTTATTTAGTCTTTTTTCCAATTCTGTCCTTCAGATGGTGAAAGCCATCCAGGTGCTCCGAATCCACCTGCTGGAGCTGGAGAAGGTGAGTGACCTGTGTAAGGACTTCTGTAGCCGTTACATTGCCTGTCTCAAGACTAAGATGAACAGTGAGACACTGTTGAGTGGGGAGCCAGGAAGCCCATACTCCCCTGTGCAAGGCCAGGCACAGAGCTTCTCACCTACCAAGACTCAGGTATGTGTACACTACTAAACACGTTTTGGGTGTAACCATCATGCACAACTAACAGGTGAATCTTTGAAGTCTTTTACTAGACAGTTTTGTAATTAGGGCAGTTTTGTTCCTCTAACCCACTAAAAGATATAACAACATCACATTACTCATGCTTTAAAAATCAGAAAAAGTGAGCCATCAACATAGAAAATGTACATGATTTTGCTCAGGACCATTTTGTGTATTCGTCTTTTATTATGCAGACCCCCAGCTCTCTCTCAGGGACCATCAGTCCCCAGGGTCAAATTGTAGTGCCAGCATCAGCCCTGCAGCAAGGGAATGTTACCGTGACGGCCGTCAACCCAACACAGGTGGTCGCAGGTATGTCACCATGGCATACAACCCCTTCCTCAGGTACTGTGCTGTTGTGTCTGTAGCTGACATATTGTCGTGTACCAGTACAACAATTTGGTCAGAACTCTCTGCAGCTTGCACTTCAAAGCTCAGCAGATGTGTTATTCATATATATGTGTGTTTATTTCAGGTGGCACAGTGTATCAGCCTGTTACAGTCGTCACTCCTCAGGGCCAGGTGGTTACTCAGGCTCTTTCTCCTGGGACAATACGTGTTCAAAGCAATCAGGTAGCACATCTCAGTCAATATGATGTTGCTGAAAAGAGAAAAAAGAGTGACAAATAAAATGGGAAGCATAGATTGCTTTAAAATGGGACTTGATGGAGAGAAATCTGATTAGAATTTGTGATTCAAAATGGACAACAAGACAATTCAATCTCATAGGTGTTTTTCTTACCGGTTCCTAGGAGATTCTAAATGTAACAAAAATTGATCAGAGAAATCCTCCAATCCTCCAATTACAGACCGAACCTAGGAAAACACATTATTCATGGTATACCTAGAAATAGTTATTCAGTTGGAATAAATCTTCAGTTCAACCTATTGTTGCATAATACTGTACAAATGTTTTCAAATTTGCTAACTGTATTAGCAAGTAATTGAAGTTTAAAACCTTTGCAGAGAGAGAAACAGGACTGGAATTTGAATAGAACCATAGTTTGTTGTTTACATAAGAAAGCAGGCTAAAGACATTTTTTCGTAGCTTCAGTTGCAGTTTCACCAGGACTTGAATCTCTTTAATCATGAAGACAACTCAACCAAGAACAAGCGTGGTGTTTTACCGAAACACGCCACCAACGTCATGCGCTCCTGGCTCTTTCAGCATATTGGGGTGAGTCTTCTTGCATCAAGTCTTTGCATGTGGAATGTGTAAATACAACACAGATAATTACAGTGTCTTCTGTGCTTTCCTCTGTAGCACCCATATCCAACAGAGGATGAAAAGAAACAGATTGCCACTCAGACAAACCTGACTCTTCTGCAAGTGAACAACTGGTGAGTTTGGGGTCTCTGGTGGCCTAGTATGACAAAAGCCAGTACAATGTAACTGCCCATCTGCCCAATTGTTCCCAACCAGGAATGTTTGTCCTGTCATTCTGTGTAACTTTAACTTTTTGTTTTTAAAATATTTAAATTGTGGAGTACAAATGTAAGTGAATAAATGAATAAATAAAACATTTTTTGTCCCAAACACAGTGGACGACACACTTCTGTCAGACTAGAATACAGTATTGTCACAAGAAGCATTAAGTGGTTGAGCTCTTCAGCTTCAAATTTTCAGCTCAGTGGTCTCACATTGCAAACCAGCTGCCTAAATCTGCATGGTCAGCAGCCTAACTCCAAATATTAAAAAAAATGTATATTATGGGACAGAACTTTTAAAAGTTGTGTCGCTTGTAAGCTAGCTACATTTATTTGTCCACCTTAGACTAATTTTACTGCTTGTTTTGGGGGACTTTGTGGGGGGAGACAAGAACAGACAATGACTTGATGACAGCCTGACAGAGCCCCGGGTTCCAACGTAAGTGTAAAGCTAGTAAAGCACACATCCCAGCCAGAGCAGTAACAGAGTTGTCTGGTTTATTCAGGTTTATAAATGCACGAAGACGGATCCTCCAACCCATGTTGGACGCCAGCTCCTCTGAGACACCCAAAGCCAAAAAGAAAACCCCTCAAAACCGGCCCCTGCAGCGCTTCTGGCCAGACTCTATTGCCACTGGGGGAGGCACACAGCAGCAGGTTACCATGCCAGATGGTATGTAGGATAGGATTTTTTTTAATGCACAGTTTGGGTTGAAGTTGAAAGAAGTGCATTCAATGAAAAACAAGGCTTTTATGCTCGTCCACCTCAGTGTTTTACCACAGGTTTTAATTTTAAATCAATTAATGGATACTAAATCAATGTAATTTTTTAACACTGCAATGTATTAAGTAACAAATAAGTAGTAGTAGTAAAAATGTTTGTTTTTTTTCTTCTCAGCATAGTCAAATCCTTGTTATGTTTGTCTAAAACTTAATTTAACTGACAAACCTGATGGTGAATGATAGGAAAAAGGAACTGCAAACCTAAACCATGGACATTCTCCTGTACTATCGGGTTGTGGGGATTTTTCTTTATTACAGCTCTGAGGTTTATTAACTTGTCCCCACAAATGTTTTTTCTTTAGCTGCATTCAGTTTCAAGCTGTCCTACAGCAAGATTGAACATTTTTCACTGTGATGATTTGCACTGTGTACTGTTGACTGATGGACTGCTAGGTCACAGGATATGATGTAACACAGGCGGCAGGCTGAGAACAAGCACTCTTCCCTCTGAAGCTATTTACTAAGTTGGAACCAGATCCAAAATAAAGTTGCCTCATTGAGTTACAAATTTGTAAATTGAATGTACACACACTGAATCAAACAAAACCATTTAATGCTTTGTGGAAGCAAAATAGTTTTTTGTGGGTCATGTCAATTAAGGATTTCAAATATTCTTCTTTCCTATCATTTCCACTCATTCTCAGGTACGATGGTGACAATGAACGTAGAGGGTCTGCAGAGCCTGACATCAGACGGCGCTACGCTGGCGGTTCAGCAGGTGATGCTGGGGCGCCACAGTGAAGACGAGTCAGGGGACAGTAGAGATGAGGATGATGATACAGACATGGCTGGGCTGGGCCTGGACAACAGTGATTCACTGCAGTAGAGGACACACCCCCTTACACACTGATCTACATGTACACACAAGACATGCATAAATAGGTCTACAGAATACATGTGTTTTTAAACACTCAATAAATCATAGTACAAACCGACACGCGTTAGGTTTACATAGAGCACAAAACTTTCAGGACGTAACAGAAACAGTCCTGCACTCTTCCAACCCTCCACCCTGCTGAACTGCGGTTTATGCTGTGTGTGTGTACAGCAGAAGTTTCATTTCAGAAACTGTTTTTTAATTATTTAGTTGACGTAGGCGAGTGCACTTTTTGTATATTTAAGCTCAAAAAGAGAGAATCAAACAAACAAAAGAAAAACAGAAGTGTTAAAAACACCCGAAGCAAGTTTTTATGCTCCGTTAGTAAATGTTGACTGATTAATGATTTTTATTTTTTCCTGGCCCCTGTCCCCTAATTCTCATTTTGGATGCCAACACTTTAAAGTTGTATCTGTAAGGGTTTGTCGTCACTTTTTGCATGCTTGTGTTTTGAGTAGATGTGCGGAACTCTTAACTTAGCTCTCACACGGGGCCCCTGCAGGGTGAGCAGAGTCCAAGTGCTGAGTATGGGGATAAAAGGAAAAAAGAGAGATGCTTATTTTTATATACAAACATATGAAATTCGTGTTTTTCGTTCCATTTATGTGTTCTTCTGTTTTGTAAGGAATATTTATGTACAGATTCATAACTAAAGCTAGCAACCCTGTTTTCTGGGGTTCTTTGAATTTTTCTAAGAAACAAAATAAATTGAATGCTAATAAAATAGCTATTTAAATTGGTTTTAAAGTTACTAACAAGGCCTTACCTATGTTCTTTTCTAAAGAATTCTTGCCAAGAAGCACAAAAAGAAAGAATGAAAGTTGGACTCTTGTTGAAATTGGTCAAAAAGACACTAACCTGCAGAACACCTGTTTCTGTAAAGCATTGTTAATATTTGTCTTTTATGTACTGCAGCATCTGTTTTCTGAGGAGTTAACTTACAGTTATTTGTCTGCAGTGCTCTGATTTGTTTTTTAAATCCAGCTCCAATTTTACCCACATTGTGTATACCATACATTGACTTTTAATCATTTTACAGTAGTAGCGTAGGTGTCACTTTCTCAAATGCACAATCCAGAACACTATGCTAATTACACAATCACAAGGGTCTGCGGTGGAAACCCACGGGAGGGCACTATCACACAGTGAGATATGAACCTCGTCATCAACAAGAAGCAGTGGACTGTTTGCACGCATTAAACTTTTATTTATGAACACATACTACTGCATTGAAAACAGAGAGCAGTTGGAAAGTTAGACTGCTCGTTTCCAGCCTGAAGGATGCCTGTCTCCTGCCACTACAGACACATGCAGTGAAAGATTTGAAATGACTTTATCAATTTGTTAATATTACTGCACAAATTGGGGTGCCTCTTGTTTGAATAACTGTAATGTTGTATTGTACAACAGTTGTGTCTTAATATTTGCAGTAATCTGGTTTATATCCCTCTTGTAAAATTAAAATGGTTACTTTGTTGCAGCCTGAGGGGGTAGAGACTGTGGGTGTGCCCTTGATGAGCTCTCAGTTCCTCACTAGCATCTGTCTTGCTTTCTATGACATGTTGTTCACTATTCTCTTGTCTGTTTTGCCTTAGAGCTTTCTATTTTGGAATAAATGATGCCTAACTCTCTGCTGTGCACCAGTTCTTCGTTCTCCTTCATCGTAAATGTGACTGATTGGAAGGCTCTGCCATTCTGATGTGGTACAGTTTATAGGGTTTTTTTTTTTTGGTCAAATGTAGCATTCCAACAGAATCCACTGAGAAGGAATTGTAGGTGATTCAGTTGTCTGTGCTCACTGTGGGAGAATTTTGAGCCTCGTCTCTCTGTAAGACAGGATGGAAACAGAAGAGTAATGACACATTTGGCCAATATACATTCACACAGTCATAAAAATGTTTTAAGATGTAACATTTTTAAGTGGAATGAAACCAAATATTTATAAAAAATAATATTAGAACAGTGCAAAGTCACCAACAACCCTTTCCTTATAATGTAGAATATATTTTACCGGAACTTGCCTTGTCTAGAATAGTTCTGTTAAGAGAATAAAATCTGAAGGTTCAGGGAGGAATACAGAGATTGGACCAGGAGTTAAATGTGTGAGGGGAATAATGTGCCAAACGCAGTATTCAATCCCTGTGATGACCATTTACTTACAAACCCCTGACAACATCTCAGTATATGGTAACAAAGACCAGCTCATAACAAAATCTAAGTACAAGGAGCTTGGTATCAGGTGTTCAGTGGTTTTCAAAGCTTTAACCACATAACAGCTGAAATAAGAACACATTGTGGGGTGCTCAATGAGTGCACAGTCCATGAAGAAGGAGGAGCAGCTGTTAGGCCCAACTACATGATGAGATCAACAGCTGTTACCACACAATGGTGAATTAGTCAAGGTTTAACAGCGGAAACTGCACTTTCTGTGAAATTCCTCTATAGAAGTTGAAATGCCAGTCCTCACAAGAAACTCATTGGCTGATGTCCAATGTAGTTCTTCAGGTTCTGAAATAAGACTAATTTCCTAGTAATTCAAAGTAAATTTTAAAAAATATATTTTAATCAAAAGAAACTAAACAGTTTTACTGTGAACATCCAGAAAAGAATATAACAATACAAGACTTCAGTAGCATCAAATCTCAGCTTAGTGCAAGCCTGCTGCGGAACTAAGCTGTTTTGTAACACAAGACTGGAAAGTTAAGGGCCATGACACGCCAAGCTGGCGCTAGGCAAACAGCACTGACTAATGTCTGGCTCACAGCTGTATAGAGTCTCCCAGATTTTAAGTGAGTAAACATATTGTAATATATATCTGATGGGTGTTTTTTGTAGTAGATGTCTCTATCAGACAGATTAAAAACTGTCTAAATGACCTTGGGTTTAGCCTATGGAACTGAATTTTTTTTTAAGTGATTTTGATCTTAAATAACATCTCAACAACCAAATCAAATGAATAAGTATTGCTTTTCCATTTGGAGGAGACTGTTTTATAATTATCAAGTTTTCATTGGGACTCGTTCAATTTAATCCAACTGTATTTATATAACGCCAATTCACAACCAAGTCATCTTAATGTTGCACAGTACAGTCATGACTAGATATGACTAGATATGTAGAAGAATCCCAACAAATCCCCCTTGAGCAAGCAAACAAGGAAAGAGGAAAAACTCCCTTTAACGGAAGAAACCTCCAGCAGAACCAGGCTCAGGTTGGGCGGCCATCTGCCTTGACTGATTGAGGTGAGTGGAAAGTGGAGAGAGAAAAGGAGGAGGGAGGGAAGAGAGGAGGAAAGTGTCTCAGTGCATCAGGGGTTGGTTACCTAGCAGTCTAAGTCTATGGCAGCATGGCTACAGCTAACTATAAGCTGTAACTAAATATAAGCAAAGAGGAAGGTTTTGAGCCTAGTCTTAAAAGTAGAGAGGGTGTCTGCTTCCCGAATTTGGACTGGGAGCTGGTTCCACAGAAGAGGAGCTTGATAGCTGAAGGCTCTGCCTCCCATCAAGTAGGCCTGCATTCTGAGGCCACTGGGATCATTGCTGCTCAGAGCTGAGGGAAAATTAGCCTCAACTGAACTATGGCTCTTAGTCAGCCTGGCTACAGTGCTGAAAAGAAACCGGGGGTTGTTCTTATTTTCCTCTATTAGTGATGAATAATATGCTGTTCTAACTTTACAGAGGGTAATTTGTATAAGAATAAACTCTTTCTCTTGAACGTAGTGATGCTGCATAATTATCAGTCAGGTAATCAACTTGTACAGGAGTGTAGTTAATGAGGCTACTCTCACATGGAAGAAGTAAATGATGAAAGAATCCTTTCCTTAAATTTGTTCAGTGTTATCAGATAAGCACCTACTGAAGTGGAACTTTTTTCTAACTGCTGTATAGTCTATTAAAGTAAATTGAAATATAGTTAGAAAATGTTTGGACAATACCCAGTCATGTTACTGACCTGTTGCCTATACCACAGCTTGTGGTTTACTGACCTCCATCTGTTGGCGGATCCAGCTGAGTGACTCAGTGATGCAGGTGTAAACGCCCGGCTTGTTCGGCTCAGCACAACCATTTCCCCAGCTGGTTGCTCCAACCAGCTTCCACACAGATGAGACCTCACAGGCCAGAGGACCCCCACTGTCCCCCTGATAGAATGTAGGTCAAACACACATGTGAACACAAGAAAGCACTCATAAAACTCACAAACCATATCAAAAATCCCTCACATACAAGAATATTAGCAGTTATAGTCTCTTTTAGAGTTCCCATGCTTCCCTGGAACAGCACAGACCAATCAATGTGTCTTTTAATTCAGGGGTTTCATTCTGCACATGCTATTAATCAGGAAAAATGTCTGAATGAGTGAAATCCAGACATACCAGGCTTGAAGTCAGCATTTTTTTTCTGTCAGATTGTTACAGGAGCCCCAAGGCCACAATTATTTCCTTTGTTTTTTTGAACCGATAAAAGAAGTTAAATGGTCTGCACTTATATAGCACTTTTCTACCTGTTGGTACTCAAAGCACTTTCACACTTTCAAACACACACACATTCATACACTGATGAGGGAGCTGCTATGCAGCTGGCCGATGCTCACCGGGAGCAACTAAGTGGGGTTCAGTGTCTTGCTCAAGGACATTTCGACATGTGACCAGAGGAGCCAGGGATCAAACCAACAACTGTGGGATTGGTGGACGACTGCGTTATCAACTGAGCCACAGTTGCCCCAAGTTGTGACATTACTTAGCTTTCTACTGACTCCTGCTGCAGGTGCCACTACACCCCAGTGAATCTTGAAGGTGAATGCTGAAAGATTCCAGTTGTACCTGGCAGGAATCGGTTCCTCCCTCCAAGTTCCCAGCACAGATCATCCATGAGGAGATGAGACCTTGGTAAACCTCTGGCTTGTTGCAGGTCTTGGTGGAGATGAGTGGTACTATGGCAGAGCGCAGAACTTCACTGGGCTGTCCTAGAAGCACCGTTTCAGCATGTAATTGTCACTTAGAGCAGAACTACACATATGCAAGTGAAGAAATGCTGATATTAGAGCCAAGTCATGTGGAGTTGTGGATGGTAACACAACAGACAAGAGATTAGCTTTTTTTTCCATGTTCAGGCTCACCATCATCCTCCGTTGCCCCCCATCCAGAGATCCAACACATGGTGCCCTCCTGAAACTCCTCCCCATGATTAGGCAGACAGATGGGCTGCACAAGGCCTACACAGGAGACATGTAATAGACTACATCTCCCAGAGTGTCAGACACACTTGGTAACAATCTGTGTGTAACTGTTTTTAGGAGGTGGCTACTGCTCTTTTGCACTAGACTGACAGAACAGCTAAAGAGAAGAGGCAGGTGAAGACATATGGTTGAGAGTTGAGAAACCTGATGCAGACAAGAAGCTACGAGAGCAAGACACCTGAAAGGAGATAAACCTGACATTTAAACTCTTCTGTAGTTTAATCTTATTTGGTTGATCTGTGTGTACCAACATGTTAACCCAGGAAAAGCCTGAACCTAGTACTCTTCTTCTGGTTAGCGGTTTCCAGAGACCCCAGGCTATCTTTATGACATGAATGTATAGAAATCTAAAAATGTAAATCATTAGCAGGGAAGTTATGGACTGTTTAACAAACTCTGTTATTTTACCTCCAGGCAGCCTAATGACTGAGCAAGGGAACTTCTGCTCATTTCTACTGAATCTGATCCTAAAAGTGCTAAGCTGCATGAGAACAGGTCTTCAGCTCTGCATTAGTAATGAATGTGTATAATGTTTGCATAAAGCAATATGAGAGTCCTTAAAAAACACACCCGTACCATTAAAAACAAGTGACGTGGCCAGTTTCATCACTGCGATGTCATAGCCTAGTCCTTTGGGTCGGTAGCGAGAATGGTATATTATTTGCTGCACAGCCAGATACTGGCCCCCATGGACCGGCTGATCTGTCAGCCCCACAAGGACCATCCACATGGAAGGGTCTGCAAACCTGATGACAGACAGACATTCAACCAGAATAATAATGTAATTTTACTGTAGTGTGAAGGGCACGGTGACATATACTCCTACTACAGTACAGGGGAGTAGAGAGATCTGACTCTAGCCCCTGCAACTTTAACTAAACAGGAAGGGATGTTTGTGCTCTTAGCTGTGTTCGTGTCCGTGTAGCAGCTGTAGGCAGCAAGGAAACAAGAGATAGTTTGATTTCAGATTAGTGTAGTTTCACTGAGATCCTGTCTCTTTTGCAGAGACATCCTGATTACATTCACACCAAGCTGTCCAGTACAACTACAGTGTGACCAACTAATCACCCTTATGCAAGCGCACCACAGGGGTAAATCCTGCTTTTTCCCTTGACCCCCTCACTGCCCCTTTAAAAACACTTTTCACAAGGGTGCTGATCTTTTATCAGTATAATGTTTTTTATTTACATCATCCTATTGTCAGTCTTAGTTCACTCAATGCACTGCATCCCATAGCTGGTTATTGTAAGGTTCTCTTTGTTCTTATTGACAGACTCTTTTTATGTTTGTGTTGATGTTGTGCCTTCTCTGGGTGTGGTTCTTTTCTTTGACTGGAGTGAAGAGCAGCGGTAACTAGGCAAAGCTATCCTTCTCTGTGATTATTGAAGCTGTTTGAATCTTTGAATGTAAGCAAAATAAGCAAAACGAGCATGAAAATTTATTCTAAGAATAGACAGAATAACTATCAATCTGTATTTTGCTACAAACTTCATACTGATTGTGGTTCAATGTGTGGTTCAAAAAAATCTTATAGGTGCGACAAAATTATCAGGCTAGAAATTTTTAAAATGGACTGAACACAAACAAATATTATAAATACATGTGACACACAAAACAGAATGAATCGCCAATTGTCAGGACAAATTGCAACACGTCCAGTATGGACATCAAGGTGACTGATGAGGTCACCTGAACAACTTGTTAGCAGCATTATTACTGTAACTCACTGACACATGTTGTAATGCTTGCATGTATAAAACCACATGGCTTATGTACACTGACTTACTCATATACACAGTGTGCTGCAGTGAGGATCCAGCGTGATGTTATGATGGAGCCTCCACACACATGTTCATTGTTGAAGTGGAGACTGACCTGCCAGGGGAATTGACCTGGTTTGGAAATGTTTCCTCCAACAATGCGTGTGCTGTACAGAGGCCTGGAGCCACACTCTGGGGACAGACACAAGACAAGGGTCAAAAAGCAGGACGTACATAATGTCTATTGCAAGTCACATAAACTAGGCTGATACTTTATTAAATGGGAACAGTGGAAGTCATTCATTGTCTGAGAAGATTCTAGCCTGAAAAGGGTAGGAGTAAGAGTAGGGGAAAAGAGGTCCATCTACAGAAAATGGGTGTTTCAGTCTGTCTGTCTTTCTGTTTAATCCACTGAGATTTCTTACATCACTAGACTGCAAATGAGATTTTTCTGTGATGAACAATTATTATTATTCCTTCTATTACTCTGATAAAGAGTTCTTTTTAAGTATTTACGTGTACGTCCAAGTTACTCAAATATTGAATCCTACTACATGCAGACACAAGTACACACAGGCCACATAAGCAGATGCATGCACACACTCAGGCTCCTTATCAGAGCTGACACACACAGAAGAAATACACACATTTTTATGTCATGCAGGTGCCATGCAGGAGTGTATAGTCAGGCATGAGCGCATGAGCTCTCCAGGACTCCAGGTAAAATCTTATAGAATAAACAGTGATGACAAGAACAAACATCGCTGGATCTTTTCTCACCCAGACATTTCAGAGTTGTCACTTTCCCTGAGCTGCACTGAGTCTTACTGTGGCAACAGGAGGTGGAGGTTACAGAGATACCCATTAAACATGGAGAAGTACTACAACGTATGATGTTAATGTGCAGTTTTTCACAGATCAGGAAATACATCGCACAATACAGAGTTACTGTGGAATGTAGAACAAGATAATGAGATGCAGTTACACTCAAGGAAGAGACTTGACATAAAGGTGGGAAGTGCAGTAACTAGATCATTGACTCATTTACTTTATCTAGATACAATTTGAAGGTTATCTATGTCAAATATGGGACATTTATTTTTTAGCTCACCACATTTTAGTGAAAACCACTGCACTTGTTTCACTTGTTGGCCACCATTTGTGTTCTTCTGTGGAACACCATCTGGTGGAAAAAGAACCAACTGCCCTCATTTCAAGGCCAAGATGCTGATGCACACAGAGGTGATGGAAAGTGAGCATCATGTTTTATGTGTTTCACCCCACACCTTGTTTACCGGTCCCAGGGTGGGCCAGCACTCCATAGAGCTATAGTTTAGTAAAGCTTGAGTAACATGGGTTAACACTGATGTTATCATCTTGCTAAAACTATTTTTAAGCAGAGATGGCTGCAGTGGATGATGTGGCATTCACTAATTATGAGCGTACTGGGGTTTCAACACACAACAGTTATCTAATCTGGCCCCTTCTGTACTGTACCTGCACTCACACATCCATCATGTAAATCCAGTTAAAGCACAACATGGTTTGCTCATAAGTGCAGAGAACTAAGACATGCATGGTGCTGGGACTGAGAGTTCTGAACAATAAAACTACCAGGTGATGTAAATGTGTATATCATGAATGTCAACAGAACTAAACCTTTGACTATTGATAGTGATGTTCACCTTAGATCTTAAAGGGTATTTTCTCATGTTAATGAGAAAAGATCATAAAGAGTTGTTGTTAAACTAACAAATACTTGTAAATTGCTATTTGTGGTTTCCACTTTATTATGTTAGTATCACTTCTTTTGAGATTTGTATTATACGAATTACACTAGGTTCATAAATATTGGAACGGTAAACACTCAAGGTGTGAACAAAGCCAAGAGTTTTAGCTTTAATTTAAAATAATTTAAATTAATTTAAAGCCATTTTCATACACACTTTCCAATTTTTGGTGACTCATCAGTGATAGAACATTGACTGATAAGCAGCTGCATGGCTGTGTGTAGTCTGTTTTCTTACTACTTTACGATTAATCAAACATATAAACAACCTGAAGCTGGTTGTGAGTGTTACATTTGCATTTTTCTCAGGAATTGAGGTCCAAAGAGGCAAAGTGAAGGAGGCTAAGAAAAAATAAAAAAATCAATCCACAAAGACAGACATTAGGAGTGTCCAGTACAACAGTTTGGAACATTCTGAAAGAATGAATTAACTGACAGCTCAGCAACAGCAAAAGGCCTGAAAGACCATGAAAGACAACAAAAGTGGGTAACCACCAGCCATGACCATCTCTGTTCTTTAAACCTTCACACTCACACTGTAACAGTAACCAAGTTAGACATATATATCTTTAGATTAGGGTTCATTGTGCACTGAAAGCTAGCAGTAGATGAAGAGACGCAACACACATTCTGTTACATTAGAGCTGATCATTAGCAGCATTAGTTTGCATAATTTTTCATTTATGGTGGTGTGCTTTGTACCTGAAGACTGTGGCATTCTGGAGCTTAATGAGCTGTGAGTGGCTCGGGTTGATGGACACCAGGTTGTACTGAAGGTCCTGCTCAATGGAGGCCAGAGAGATGAAGAATGACTCCACATACCTAGCAGACAAAGAACAACACATTGTTAAAGCTAATGATGGAGAAGCTCAGGGCTTAATATTAATATGATTTTTGAAAGGTTTTACAAGTTGAGGTCATCCAATGTAGAAACTGACCGCCAACCAATGTAATGACTGAAACACATGCAGTGTTTCTCTTATTCTCCTCCTGGTCAGCACTTTGGCACAAAAGTTTTAAAATCACATTTAAGTCAACCTTTCCAATAAATCCAATTAAAGTTTATAGTGACTTCTTAATCTGTCAAAAAAAACAAACAAACTGGGGATCAACTGTAAAAAAACAAACGTGACGTGACCAATTTGGGCTGTCTCTGTATCATAAAATATCTCCCATGTTCTTTGTGTTAGGAAAACTATTTTAAGCTATACGTTTTAAGGAGCTTGTCTTACATACTGTAAAAATGATTTCAAAGAACAATAGAAAAAGGTCTTTAGTTCCTGGCACTAGGGGCCAGACACTAGAGAGAATTTCAGTATCAAACTCGTCAATGCATGGTGGATGTTTCTGCAACAGTAGTTGACTGATTATAGACCTAATGTTGGCTGCAGTCATTAAAAGCCTCACTTAGAAGTAAGGACGTGTATTAGCAGTGCAGATGGTTGAGTCTAAACTGTATGGGTTTGCTGCATTGAGCTCCACAAACCCGTAAACACTTTCAAGTAAATCAGCAGTTTACAAGCTCGTGTGAAGTCTTGAAAACCTGATACCTGAAAAGAGGAGATTTAATGCATTGCCTGAACATGTGGGGAGCATGTTAGCATATAAATGAACAGATCAACTGACAGCATGAAAATGGCAAAAGCATAGACACAAATCTAACATAAAATGCTACTGCCACAAATAAAAACAAGATGGTAAAACATGAGATTTGATTCACAGCCAAGACCTTGAGTATCCCAGCTGCTTGCAGGCAGAGACCCCCAGCCAGTTGTTCCAGTCTTCTGAGCAGACTGTCCTCCATACTCCCCCTTTCTGGACCTGTAGCACTGAGCTCCTCCCACTCAGACGCACTGACACGACGACAGACAGATAGAGACAGAGACATACAGACAAAAAGGCACAGAGAAAGATATTTGCTTTGTTTTAGAACAACTGTAATGGTCACAGATAATTCCTCATTTTCATTTTAATCATTGTAGAATTGCATCATCATCAACATACAGCCAATAAAATAGTAACATGTTTTTTATGTAAACAAGAAATAAAGCTTTAGTAACTGTAATTTTAAAGCATTTCTTTCGTGTGAAGTCAAGGAGGTGTTTCCTGTTAGGCAGACTCACTAAACTCCCCTCTTTTCAATCAGTTCTTTAGGAATAAGTTCACAATTTTAAAAGTCTCAATTATAAAGACTGAAACATGTCTTACTTTGACAGATTCCTCCATCAGTAAAACAAGCATTCTGATGTTCATCTGAAGACAATACAAGACTTCAGCTTCTATCTTAAATTCTAAACTATCTTTAGTTAGTGTAAATTCTTTTATTTTGTTACTACCTTTCTATCACAACTCAAACAGGGAAACACAAACTAGCAAACAAAGAAACTATAAGACATAAAAGGGCTTTTAAAAAATTATATATTAATAGGCTGGTTGTACAGGTTATGAATGTATACATCAGATCATCAAGGATCATTTTTATTAGCTAGCTTTATCAATACTCTTTGCAGGGACTGTAATTGGCATTTAGGTAATCAAGTCATCGATCAGGCAGCTCTCATCCTGTGCCTTCGTGTGCATGTGTTTGTCTCACCACAGCCAAGCTCATCCTCTCCATTGTGACATTGCACCCGTCCATCACATCGAGTAGAGAAGCTGATACATTGTGATGATGATCCACAACGAAACTTCCCCACACATCCAAGTCCCACTGTAGATACACACACAAAAAGAGGCAAGAGAAATTACTGAGGGAGTTACTAATGGTGGCCTGGTAGCTCAATGGGTAAAGCAGCTGGATTTGTTTTATCAAAAAAGGCCAAAATAAAATCGTCATGATTGAATAGTACGGTGAAAACGCTATATGTGAAACATGAAACTATGCAGACCTCAGCTTCTATGTTATACTGACTCTACACACCTGTTGTTCTAATGGTGCTCGGATATCGATTTATTGCATTTGGGTGTACTCTGATGCACTCTACTACTCCACAGGGTATTATTTAGTGAGTTTCTCCACAGTTATATCAGCATATGTACTCTGTCTGCTATTAACAATGAGCCTGCACCATCTTACACCCATTACTTTTTAACACTGTTTATGTAACCACCTCCACAAACAGAGATAGTGAGTGATCACAGCACTGAGAAGTTTGTCAGTGGTTTTACTTTATACAAGCACTAGATTTAGAATTAAATCGTGACTATAGCTTAAAAGCGAACCATGTAAATGTTTAAAGTAAGACAATAATCTGAATTTGAACTTCACAGTATTAAGTATAAAACATGTATGAAAATATGGAAATATTAGGAAGTACCAATATCATATCAAGTAATATTTGGGTCATTATTTAATAGCCAATTCAACTTCCATCTTTCTTTTTTCAGTATTAACACAGTTTCAGTAGAGAGAAGATGAAACTAGTTGTAACTGGCTCTGTTATTGAACTGTATGCAATAATTAACTAGTCCCTTTGAAACGATGAAGTTATTTCAAAATCCATCCCCCCATTCAGTATGTTTAGGGGGCGCTAAAGTTTATTGTAGCTGTCACTGGGCAAGAGCTAATGTCCACACTGGACAGGTCTTCAGTCTATCTCAGGGCCAACACAGAAAGCCAATTTAGAATCACAAATTAACCTAACATGCAGGTCTTGGGACTGTAGAAAGAAACCGGAGTACCCAGAAGAAACCCTCAAAAGCCCAGGAAAAAAATACAAACTTCACACAGAGGAGCTGCAGCTGGCCGGGGACGCAGACATAAATAAACACTTTTATTCACAATAGGTTTCTTCATTAAAATCACATGTGGCTGTGTAAGACAGAAAAATTGGGAACCGACCCCTTAAACATGATGGCTTTTTTCTTGTTAACTTGTCTAATTATTTTCTGTCCCCTTTTGGGATTTATTTCATCTGGCATTAGTGATCATCAACCACAAGCTGCAAAGGAAAGAAAATGTGTATTGATGTCATACCTTCTAACAACAGGTAAGGACAACATCAAATATTGATGGACATAGGGAGGTCATGTTTCAGTGATTCTGTTAATTCAAAATGGGCAATGTTCACACAACACTGAGCTCCTCACCTCCGAGGCCGATACCAAGAGCAAGAATGACCATCAAGAGGAGGCATGAAGCAATTAGCAGCTCAAAAAGATGAGCTAGTAATCTGGTCTTCCAGCCTTTCTTCATGTCGTCCTCTGTTGAGACAAATAGCTAATTAACATCCAAAGGGTTTAGAAAAAACACAATTTTACCTGCCAACAATTGATATCAGATTGTCAATTTTCTATCATTTAAAAGAAATACTTTGCTGCTCCCAAAGGAATCCTAAAGAAACCATAAACTTCTTCATACAGCTCTAACAGAAAGCACAGACGTTAAGCTTTTTGTGTTTGTTCCTGTCATAGTTCTCCAAGACCAAACACATGGCCATTTGTTTTATCCAACACACCCAAACGGGAGGAAATAAAGCACATCAGGTGGACTATCTTCAGATGTGGATTAATACACATGATGTGTTTCAGTAAATTTTGGTGCTCTTTGGCAGAGAGGTGTAAGATATATCAGCTTCAGATAAGCACAGACTCCTGGTAAGTGGAAAACGGTAGTGTCATTTTTGGTTTGCTTTGTCCCTTACAACCTAAAACTCACACTAATAAAAAGAGGAGCAAATCTACATTCAGGTAGCCTACTTACATAAACAATTCATTTTTAAGTTTTAGTGAACATTAGATTTCTGTTTGCTATGCTGATGGCATAGTCTTCTGCTTAGTTTCAGTCATAGTTTTTATGACCCTCTTCTCTATTCATTAAATGTTCTATCGCCTTTTTTGTTTTCTATTAAAACAGCTGGACTCTAAATTACCTAAAAGGGACATTCACACAGTTTCTAATATCTAACCAAAATAAATACACCACAAAACTTTCTGTGGAGGTACAGAATTTTTTTTGCCATATGAAAATATGTGACTACAACACAAAACGAAAAGTGCTACATTTTGGACATCGTAATACAATCACTGAGTGTGCAAAATCCTACAATTCTGCCTTCAAACACTATATCCGCTAGATGTTTCACGCTCTACCACTACTTCAAGTTCTTAGGGTCTCACCGTTGATAAAGGGCTGCACCTTGGTGATTGGCATAGTTGGGCTGGGTGCAGCTGGAGTACTGGGCTCTTCAGGTTTGGCAGAATCCTTCCCTGTCTGGAGGTCCGCAGCAAAGCTTCCCAGAGAGCTGACGTTTAGTGTGTTAGGAGTCTCAACAGTGGGGAGATCTTCCTCTGTCACTGAAACCACCTCTATACGGGAGGGGTCCAGTTGCTCAGGTGACTCTGCCTAAATTTTACAATGTGGACAACATAAATTCTAGAAAACTATAAAATTGTTTCACTTCTGTAAAACTTGGCATCTGCTGAAGGGTTATTGTCAATTTTACTATGGGCCCTTTTAACAAACTAAACAAATAAGAAACTTGAGTAATTTAATCAAAGCTGCCCCTGAAGTCAGCAGTGAATAGGTCTGTCTCTGCTTAACAACATCAACACATTTTACTTACATTTTACTTCAAGGCCTTTCGAAAGGCTAAACAATTTAGCTACAGCAGCATTGTAAAGGTGAATAGACAGTTTGAAAAAGTAGTTTAGATTATTCATTTAAGGTGAAACAGTCAAGACGGAAATGGTGAGTTTTAAGAAAGAATTTAAACACAAGTAGAGAGTGTATGGATGGCAGATCTGGTGGAAGGGAGTTCCACAGATGGGGCAAAGCGACTGATTGCTCTATCTCCCCTAGAAGACAGGCAAGCGTGTGGAGTGGACAGGAGGTGGGCAGAGGATGAACATACGGAGCGTGAGGTTCAGTGTTCTCTCCTTCATGTAAAGGATTTTACTTTTCACATTATCATTAATTGCCGCCATATTTACACGATGTGTCATTATATTTCAGTATATAAACTTTCTGAAAATAATGGAAATTACTCATTAGTATTTCAATACTATTTTCTCAAGGTGATGTCCACAATTAGATACAACAAAGAATGTTCTATTGGCTGTCAGATATTCTGTTAACATCTCATTTTGTCCACTTACTGGTAGGCAGGTCGATCTGTCAGCAACAGTGTTAGTGGCAGGATCTGCAAAAAGAGAGCAGTTAAACAGAGAATCAGGGAAGATGACTGTAAAAGACAAAGGGAAAGCAGAAGAAAAGGGGAAAGAGTCTGGGATCCTCTAGAAAAAGGCTGGATGAGCAACAAATTATGTCTAACGTACTGATGTCCAGAAAACTTTTCATTATTGCGCCATTGTCCACACTCAGCAGGGACTCATCTAGAACTTTATGCTTAAAGTTCCTTCGTCTCTTTTCTTCTTCTCTCCCTCTCTAGTCCTGTCCCAATGGCTGCCCTCCTGCTGTATCTGCTCTTTGGTACAAAGGGACACCTGAGCAGGTGTGTTGCTACTGGGACTGGGGATCGGGTAACCTCTCACTTTGTGGGTAGGGTTACATGCTCGTATGCCCCAAAGTGTCCAGGGAGTTGTGTGGAAAGTCAGGTTCAGCAAAAAGCTGCTGGACACAGCCTTTGCTGCAAGCCTCAGTTTATAGCCTACCTAGAAAGCTACTCCAAATTAGCTATGTTAGCTAATTAGTTGTGATTTGGCTTAAACTTTTGGGAGCATTGAAAACTGTCTCTGAGTTTCTCTGATACTGAAGACATCTTAAATGCCTGACTATTCTAATGCAGGTTCTGGATTGTTCTCCTAATTAGAGATCCATAACAGATCAAAGACACTAAGTCGTGATTAAGAGTTTTTTTCTGTGGTGTGCTTCATTACATAATCCCTGCAACCCACTGACATCACTAAACTGGAGGTTTCTTCATTTAATGCTTTTCCTGCCTTTATCTGCAGCCTCCTTCATCTTGTGTTTGCTTTGAGGGTCTTTCAACCTGATCTCCAGCAGCAGAAATGTGTGTTCAGTCATTTTCTAAATTAGTTGAATTATTCTTACACTAACACACTAAATGAATACTCAATCCCTTCTCATCTTTTATTGATTGTCAGTCTGCAGACTGGATTAGATTGTTCACCTGTCCCGTAGGCCTACAGTGTTCTTCAAAAAATATTAAAAAACATCAACCAGACACCACCCCACTGAGAGACATGTGTCTTTGTTCTAGAATTTGGTTAGAATATTTTCAACAAATGTTGATGACAACCATCTGCAGGCTCCAAAGCTTTGCTGGAGTTGTGGTGATTCACGTCAGCATGGACAATATTTATGACATCCAAATGCTTTGGAATGAAAAACCATGTCATCCAGTCGGCAGGGGGTCTTTGGCGTGGATATGTGTTTTTACAAGGTTGTGGACAACAGCAGAGGTCTGTGACAAACAAGTGGATCCAGTCTGCTGAAGAGATAAGAAATCAAACTGGAGCTGAGGTGTTTCAGATTTAGATAATGTCCTTCTTCCTTCACACTTCAGCATTTCCATCACTTTATTACATGTTCATCTTGCTTTCATCAATCCATAAACCTTTGTTCAAGAATGGTTCTGTACTTTTCACCCTTAGCCATGAACAGTGTTTGTATATGTTTCATTGTTTCTTTGCTCTTTTCAGACTACAAATAGCTGCTTTTCTCCCATAGACGGCTCTCTGGGCTTCATTTATATGTATCCTTTCTTAACAACAAATACAGTCTTCGCAGGAAAAAGGCTAAACTTAACCTTTAAATACTTCAAGTTAATAATTTAGGCTTATCTCCTGGTAGCTACCTGGCCTGGTAGCTCAATGGGTAGAGGTGCTGGAGGGCAAAATGAACAATGTGGGATCAAATCCTGATGTGGGAAATCCCAGCCTATCTGTAATCCCCAGCCTCCCCACAAGGTGTGTACCAAACCGTGGAGGCCCCCTCTCCACCAAGAGGGATGAGTTAAATATCCAGGAGTGCAAATGTATATGTGAGCCAAGTGACAAATAGTACTGTGTAACATTTTAATTTTAAACAGGTAAATACCAAAGAACAGCACCAGACCAGTTCTGTCTGAGAGCAGGCAACTGCAAAAAAATGCCCTGACACATTGAGTGAGGTATCCTTCGCACTGCCTAGAAGTTAGTAGGGTGAACTTCAATATCACATTATCATTGATAGAATTAATAATGAGTGAATGTTTCTTTATTTCACTTTGCTTAAATCCTAAAATTATAGGTAATAATAAAAAAATATATATTTTATCCAATCCAGGCTAACCGAAGTAAACAAAACAATAAATGATATAAGTAAAACTCAATTACATAATATAAGTAAAACTAAATTAAGTTTTTTCTCTATGTCCAGAAACCCATCATTTTACAGTTGTTAACTTTTTATGACTCTCTACCGATCACTGGAAACCACTTCATAAGTTAAATATATGAACAGATGATCAACATGATCATTCAGTCATATTACTGCCTAATAAGTCCAATGCCACACCCACTTCTGAGAGAAATAAATTCAACTGTGTCAGCCTCCTGTTTGTTGATGAACAGGTATTAAGAATTGGCTTTATCATACACACATAGAAGCAAATCTGCCTGACAAAAACAACACACACACAAAAAAAGGAGAAGAGGCAGCACCTTTGATCCTGGGTGTAAGTTCAAACAGAGTCCAGTGCAAACCGTGTCACAATTCTTCCTATAAAGCTGACTGGAAGTGAATCCAGATCACTGTGTTCTCCGAGGTAGGAAGTGGGTGCCGGGCTGGTGGCGGCCCACACTGCTGCCCTTTCTAAGATGACCCTTGTTGGAGAGAGCCAGGTAGATGCCGGGGTGAAACAGAGAGGAGTATGTAGTATAGTGATTCTCCTCAAGGTTCTCCTTCAACAGGCAGTCATCAGAAAACTGCTTCTGGAAAAGACAAGCAGGAAAACTATTGTTACCAGATGTCACCATTTCACAAAATGACCCAGGTCTTATGTAATACACCATAACTGCTGTGAAATGTGCAGTTTCCTACATACTGTTCCATATGCCAATCCTTCTCCATTCATACACAGATATAAGCCACTCTTGACTCCTCTGATTCCCACAACTCCATGCTGCATAGCAAAGACCTTCAGCCAAGCTGCCAGACATGGACGTAGTAAATATTTCAGGTGACTGTATATAAGTGTATCTACAGAATGTAAATGGGTGATATGTGTGTGGAGTGAACTTACAGTACTCAGTGGGTTTGTGGACTCCTCCGACAGAGCCACTGGGCAGAATCTGGAGATGGAAACCAATCCCCACACGGCAGTAGAGCAGCTGCTGTTTGAGCTCTCCTTTGAATGGATAAGATCTAGCACCTGCATGTTAAAGAGATGATTTATTGTGAACATCGGTGACATTCCCACTACTAATGGTCCTTATGGATCATGTCATTCAAGAAAAAGCAGAAGGTTGATTAGGGTGGGTATAATAGTTGGAGTAAAGCACTGTAAAGCGCTTTGAGTACTAAAGGGTAGAAAAATTATATATAAGTGCAGACAATTTACCATTTATAGCTTCAGGACAGATGCCAGCAAATGAGCTGTACAGGACAGTGGAGCTAAGCTCACAGCCTCACTTACCCAGTCTGACAGCAACAGTGACCGTGTGTCTAGTCCTGAGGCTGACAATAGGTACAGCATCACGTATACCTTTTTGAGTAACAAGTGTGTTTAAATAAAATAGTGTAGTGGTGATGGGAGAGATTAGGTTTAGTTAAACTTTAGAATTCATCATTGTAACTGACTGAATTCAATTCAACTTTATTTATATAGCGCCAATTTACAACTAGGTCATCTCAAGGAACTTACATAATAAAGTCAGTTGTTGTAACAGTTGTTTCATGTAATAACTCTACAGTTTGTACAAAGAGCTCTTTAGGTCAGTGATGTTTCTGTATATCAGTCTATATGTGATAAACAAAATACTAGAAACAATAGTCTTGTAAAAACCAAAAAATCTAATCAAATGTTCTTCACAAAGCCCAGTTTCCAACACTGCCTCAGTGGGCTTTAGAGTAGGTACAACCACATCATCTGTTTTTTGACAGTCATCAATGTCATGATCCATCTGTCTTCTACTCGTCTCATTAAAAATACTTGTTCATTCGTAAAGCGTAAAACCCTATTCATCATAATCTCCAGCTTTAGACTGCAGGGGAATTGGTGACTATGCTTTGCTAAAAGATATATTTATGAAAAGTAGCTGTGTAAATAATTGCTGTGTCTAACTATTACAGCTTTTCTTATGCAGCCTCCAAAATGTAATCATTTATATCATGTTAAGCCTCAGAAATTTGCCAAGTGATGTAAGGACTGAGGGTTACCAATTGGAGTAAAGTCAAACTGAAATGTTTGCCTTTCTCACCATTTTCTTTCAGCAGGGAGTCCCTCATTTGCAGCTTCCAGAGGCTGTGGAGGAGGTCCCCAGGGGAAATCAATGGTTCTTCTCTCTCTGCTCCTACTGAGCGATCGCACACAGAGAATACCAGGAGCAGCAGGCAGCCAGGCAGCAGTAAAGCAAAATTCATAGTGAAGCACATCAGACGCTTGCCAGCTGAGTACATAGTGAGGTAGAACACACAGGCATATCCACAGTCAGTGTCTGTCCAGGTTAGACCTCCTCTTTCTCTTCTTCTGCTGAACTTGAGCTCCAGTGTCTGCTCCTCAGGTCCTCTACACCGATTTCCTCTTTTTATCTCATAAGAGCTACTCTAAAGCACTGACGAACAGGGACACGGGGAGATACTCAACTTTACACAATTGTTATCAGAAACATATCAGTAATCCCAGCAAGAGCAGCCTTAACACACAATATGTTCTCCAAGGTTATATTTCCTCTAACACAGCTCCACCACTAGTAACCTGCTGAAAAAGATCTAGTTAATGGTTTTTCTCCAACCCCTGAAGGCTGGGGAAGACACGTTGACACTTTGATGTTTGGATACAGACTCCGCACAAGAATGTTTTGATGTCACCCAATCAGCGCTGTGACGAGCTATACACATGCAAACTGTCTGTTCAGTATCACAATCACTGAGATTGGAGAGGCGCTGAGTTGATAGTGAGGGCAGAAGCACACAAATGCAACACAAAGACATATTCTGGGACCTTGTGGAAAGAAGCTTCCAATTAGTCAATTAACTTTTTTGGAAAGTTGTCCTGTACATTACAGGGCACCTCAACATTAAACCATACTTTTTGTTTCAGCTGAGGATGTAATTCACTGATCTTATGATCCATTGCTCTTTCAGTATTCTTCAAACTTTTGGATTCACTTTTTTGTCTCAGATCTGGAGGCTGTGCACAGGGTCTTTGTCACATTAAATCCGGTGTTATCTGTTGTAAATGTTTAGGCTAAAGAGCAAACGAAATAGTAACCCTGATGTACAGTATTGTAGGTGACATGATTATAGTTTAAAGGATTTAAAAAAGAAAACTGCAATAGCTGCCTGAATCTACTATCTATTGTATTAAAACTACAATGTGCAAATTATGGTCTGACTGAGAATCACTCCTCTCTGCTTCACTGTTTACGCTCCACCGCACTCGCATAAAAAAAATCATTGAACTTCTCTGATTGATTAGAAGCATAAGCTTCAATCAAGAACTTTACGAAGACACTTGCACTTTGATATCAATCCCCTCATTGATATCAAACTCTGATTTGAAACCAACCAATTATAATACAAATGTTATAAAATGTTATAAAATGTTCTCTCTCCACTTTCCACTTCTCTCTCCACTTTCCACTCTGCCCAACCAGTCAAGGCAGATGGCCGTCCACCCTGAGTCTGGTTCTGCTGGAGGTTTCTTCCGTTAAAGGGAGTTTTTCCTCTCCACTGTTGCCTATGGCTCAAGGGGGATTTGTTGGGTTTTCTCTACATGTTTGTATAGTCTTGACTTTATTATGTAAAGTGCCCTGAGATGACCTTGTTGTAAATTGGCGCTATATAAATAAAGTTGAATTGAATTGAATTGAATTATAAAATCTGTTAACAAAAAGAAATCTAGTTATTTTTTATCACCTTGGCATTTTAACAATTATATTTTGCAGCTTTACAAAATACATTTACAATAAACATATTTTACAGAACTTTGATTGTAAATAGTACAAAAACAATGTATCAAATGTAAAACTTCTCATTTTGAATTTCTAGCCAGTAACACATTTCAAAAAAGCCATAACAGGGGCAACAAAGACTGGAAAAAGTTGTAAAATGCAAACAAACGAAACATCATCTGGTGAAACAATTCACATCTGTGCGATCCCAACATGAAGAACAATAAACTGGATTTCCTACTTTGTTTCACTTTATCCAAATCTGTTTTAACTACTGAGGTGTGATCCACAGGTCCCAAAGAATCTTACAACAGGAATAACCCTTTGTTAAACATTGACTGCAGGACATTTATGCATTAATTACTGCATCATATCAGTTACACAGAAATATCAAATACATCATAAGCTAGTAGTAACAAACCAAATAGCCTGTAGCAGAACTAAACTAGGGAGCAGTTTATTGCTCAGCAATGTAGTCAAAACTTTAATTATTTGTGTGAAAAGTTTGAAGAGTAGAAAAGAGTAGAAATTTAAATCTACACTTTCATGACAATGTAAAAGGTGTTTAATCAGAACCCCACACGTTTTACAAGGTAAAGCATTATTCCATGTGTTTGGAGTACTACTGTAATGAATGTGATTAAACAACTGAATACACTCTTTTTTTAGTGTCTGCAGGGGGAGGTGTGTAAGTTGTAATACATATGCTCAGAGTCAGTTCTGTCTTAAGAGTGTTCTAAGTTAGACAAGGTAAAATATTTGTGTGTGGAATTAGACAAATGTCAGTAGTGCCCCCCCTATCTCTGCCGCAGGCTCCATTCGGATCACTCAGCATAACATCACACTCAAAAATTGGAATTTACCAGCTTTTGTATCTGCACCAGGAGACCATAAGTGCTTTGGTTTGGAAACACAGGATGTTTCCTCTACAGATTCATCATGTGACTTCTGACAACACTCTGAAGACACTGCACAGTGTCTGTCCTATCTGACATGAGTAACACTACAGGCTTTTCCACTGTTCAGATATGATTTTATTCACTAAGTATTGGACTGGATTGTGAAGGTGGTACAGAGTACAGAGTCACAGGAAAATAGCATCATGGGAAAATGACTCCAAACAAAAAGCAATTTTGAAATCTTTAACAAACTTCACACATCAGCATATTATGAAGACATTTGAGGACTTAGTTCAGAAAAACCCTAACACGGGCACTTTGATTTAGTTGCATCATGTTTTTTATGGGCATGGGAAAGTGCTACATTATTATTAATAAAAGCAAATGGGTGTTAGCTTTGCCTTAAATCTGGTGCAGTTGGCCAGAAGAACTTTTAGGGTGCTATTAATTACTAAATCTGACTATTTCCAGTCAGAGGCTGTCATGGATTACTGAAGAAATTCCCCAGACAGAGGACTGTCACAGACTCCTGCATATTATTTATTGCTGAGGGGAACAAGCTGACTTGATGTCCAGTAGTTGTTAATAATTTGTGATCTTTCAGGCTATAATCACAGCTTGACTGGTGACTTTACTTTGAGTCTTTCCTTAGTTCTTAGTTCTAGCAAAAGTTAACTACTGTAGTTTCACACACTGTAATCAACAGCAGGAAACTATTCTTTTATTTGATCAAATAAAGATTTTTTTTCAGTCTGCTGGATTTGGCACACGTGTTGAAGCCAAAGTGTAAATTTAATATACAGAAGTCTTTTTGGTACCAGTTTACAATCCCAGCCACGAAAAAGAATGATGAAACAGTTTGGAATATTTAAATAAAATCTATACATGTATGTCTGTGTTCGGTTTAGCCCATATATTTCTTTTACATAAGAAAAAAAAAAAACAGTTGTCAGGCTAAGAGGCTCCTTTGGCTCTTAGCTTGGAAAGCAGCATTTCGTTCTTCCGACACTCCTGTTGGTAATCAAGCAAAGCAGAGACCAACTAAGTTCACTTCAGGTATTTTGGTTTTTTCAACTTTTTTTTCCAACAGAAACTTTCATAATCATTCACTACAGCTATTTCTGTAGCATGGTCCTGGTTTTCATGGTAAATAAAGAGTACTTTCAGTATAATTTTTTCCCTTAACACAAAGTACCCAATTTATGAAGTGCAGTATGAAGACTAGAATGTTTTTCCTAAAACTGTTTAGAGGAGTTGATTCAGCTTCATTGTCATTTTGAAAGCTGTGATTGTGTTGCTGTGTTATTAGGTATTATATTTGTGCTATTATATTTATGCTGTTAGACATTATTCTATTAACACAATCCACACCAACAAAGATACCTTGTACCAGCAGTAATTTAAAAAATACATATTGTCTACCTAAAAAAAGTTTATTTATCCATTGGTCAGGAATCACATGCTCATTCTTCATATTTCTCACCTCTTTAAAGTCCTTTACTGTTTTGAAGTAGAGCCTCTGCTTGTCAAGCAGCTCCAGGTATTCGTCATTCAGCTGATCTCTCCGCATTTTGTTCTCTTGCTTCTTTTTTTCCATCTGGATGAAATGATGTACATAAGGGTTGGCCTCAAGGTAACTGTGTTAACACCATTTTCACAATTGGACCAACTTACATGAGTACAGTTTTATCATAGCCATAAAAACAATAATAGCTAAAGGCAGGAAAAAAACTAAGCAAAATATTTTCTTAAGTTATACCTTGATACGACTCTGTTTGATTCCCTCCACAATTTGCTCCATCTGTCTGAGAAATTGCTCCTTAGCTGCTGAAGATGACATGGCCCTAGACAAGGAAACAGCAGCGAGTCAAACCTGTAGCCTCTACTATGCAAGAACATCAAATCTGTTGGTACTTTCCATTCTAGCATTTAGGAGGTGAGTACATTTACACTTACTGTTGGAAGTTGTCATGAATGGAATTAAGTAGATTCACCTACAGAAATGAAAGCAATTTTTTCATCAATAACATTCAGAACTGATCTGCTGGTGACTCAGGTTTATCATCACTTACTAACTTTACAGTGTTGGTCAAATTACAGCCCCTTATATTTTAGAGAACGTTCTAACTTTGGATTGTTATGTCCTAACAAGCAGTTGCTTTGGCAACATACCTCCTTCTCCAGATAAACCTTCTTGTCATCTAAAGTGTTATACAGAGTGAAGAACTGCTTGGTCTCTTTGTGCGTTGCAGAAACTGAGAAACACATGAAGAGCAGAGTTTAACTGTCATTCTCACTGAGAACATTCAGTGTCGTTCAGCGCAAAAGCTGGTTAGACCAGATACAGCAAAAGAACCCACCTTGGCTGTACAATTCAATAAATCTCTTCTGATACTGGGTCAGCTCGGCCCGATTTGGCACCTCGTCGATCTTTCTCTGCAGGATGGCAATCTCACGGTTCCTCCGAGCCTGAACAGAGAAAAGCAAAGTCCTGAGTTATGCCGCATGGAGACAGAAGTGTGTCAAATGCTCAACCATCCGTAAGATTTTTCAACTACTGCCCACTATCAGTTGCAGGTCTGAGGTTTGATTCGTTATTTTTTATATTCTAATGGAGAGGTGAAATATGAATGACCACAAGCTGCTGGTCATCCTGGAATCCAGCACATATCTTCTTGTCATCTATATTATATGAGTTGTACTGAAACACTATAAATACAAACTTATAATTAATTATAGATTAATAAGTTTTCTAAGCAAAAAATTGGCATTTTTTGGTTTTGGACAACTCATAGTCCTAGAATATTTGTGAAAAAAAAATTAAACTACAAAGTTAAAATTCAGCCTTTAAAACTATATTAGTTTTATTATTTTGTATATTTGAAGCAACACAATTGTAAACACTAATTTGACATAATAATACTGAAAGTGTTTTGGATTTCCACAAACAGAGTAAATGTGTTGCTGTCCACCCGATGAATACAAGATCGATATTACTGTAGCTGGCTTGTCCAACAACCCCTGACGATAGTATATGGCAGTTATTTTGCTGTAGCTGCTCATTCTTATCAGTAGTATGTTATCTGATGCTGTATCTTAACTGCCATGCAATGATGACTGCACTTCCACCTAATCTTGTGTTATGTTGTATGCACTAGTTACCATGAGCAGGCGAATCTTTTGTAGTTTCTCTTTGTCTGTGTCGTACTGTTTGTCTATCAGCTGGTTCCTCTCCTGACAAAAGAAAAAGAGGAGGAGAAAGAGTATGGTTATAACAAACTGACTGTCTTACATCACAGTAACTTCCTCAAGGGAAATAGTGCCTGATAACCAGGTTTATTAAAAATGACTCTAGCATAGCACTTCACTTTTAGAGCACCCACAAAACTAGAGGGGACAATTTAGTAAAATATGGGCAGCACTTGCTGTCTAACTTAGAATACAAGAACATGAGAAAATAAGAAGTAACATTAAAAAAAGCTCTTATTTAAAACTTCTTCTAAATAAATATTGAGCATTATTTAACATAGTAAATATAGACTATAATTATGGATATACCTTCTCCTCCTCTGTACCACACCCTGATTCCATCTTCAGCTCCTCAATATTCTGCTGCAGACGCGTCATCTCTTCCTGGTCACAAAATTTTACTGACACTCATGAATTTAAAAAACACCCACCATCATTGCAAGAATTTAGAACAACAATGAAGTGTGGGTTGATGTACTCACTCTGCAGTGTGTGCGGAACTCCTGCTCCTGTTGCTTCAAGTTCTCATTCATTGTCACCAGAGCTCTCAGCTTCTCCAGCAGGCTGTTTAGTACAACAAAACATGGTCTGCTCATCTGCTTTGTTGATTAACATTTACATATGAGGAATCTCGGAGTCATTTTTGACCAGGATTTGTCATTTACCTCACACATAAAACAAATCTCTAGAACAGCCTTCTTCCACCTAAGAAACATTGCCAAAATTAGGAGCATCCTGTCCCAAAGCGATGCTGAAAAACTGGTTCATGCATTCGTTACTTCTAGATTGGACTACTGTAATTCTCTACTTTCAGGCTGCCCCAGTAACTCTCTAAAAAGCCTCCAATTAATCCAAAATGCTGCAGCAAGATTAGTGACTGGGATTGGTAAGAGAGATCATATTTCACCTTCATTAGCTTCTCTCCATTGGCTTCTCCTTAAATGTAGAATAGAATTTAAAACCCTTCTTCTTACCTATAAAGCTCTAAACGGTCAAGCTCCATCATATCTAATAGATCTCCTAGTAACATATCATCCTACTAGACCACTTCGGTCCCAAAATGCAGGCCTACTTGTGGTTCCCAGAATTTCCAAAAATAGAATGGGAGGCAGAGCCTTTAGCTATCAAGCTCCTCTCCTGTGGAACCAGCTCCCAGTCCAGATTCGGGAAGCAGACACCCTCTCTACTTATAAGACTAGGCTCAAAACCTTCCTCTTCGATAAAGCTTATAGTTGGTTATAGTCATGCTGCTATAGGCTTAGACTGCTGGGGGACTCTGCACTGTGCCACTTCCTCTTCTCTTCATTCTCTACTCTCACCTCACATCTATAATGTCACCACTGTATGACATTAACTCTGTGTCTTCTTTGTCCCGTAGTCGTCTTTCTCTCTCTCTGTCTCCCTCTCTCTGTCCCTGTCTTCAGGTGTCCCCGGATTTGGCGCTGTGTGTCTTCCAGTGCACAGATACTGGTCCTACTAACCTGCTCAATATTTTTTTGTTGCTTTTGTTGCTCTGTTCTTTTCTCTCTCCACTTTCCACTCAGCCCAACAGGTCAAGGCAGATGGCCGTCCACCCTGAGCCTGGTTCTGCTGGAGGTTTTTTCCGTTAAAGGGAGTTTTTCCTCTTTACTGTTGCCAATGGCTTGCTGAAGGGGGATTTGTTGGGTTTTCTTTAAATATTTGTATAGTCTTGACTTTATTATGTAAAGTGCCCTGAGATGACCTTGTTGTAAATTGGCGCTATATAAATAAAGTTGAATTGAATTGAATAAGTATATTGTGTGTTACAATACGATGGAAGAAAAAGAAGGCAAAAACTCAGGAGTAAGACAATTAATAAAGCAATTAAACTGAGTTCTGCAGAATTCAGTAATAGAGATTTTCACCTCTAAAGAGACATCATAATAAAAAGGTTTAAAAAAAAGTTTTAAAAACTGGTCCATGCATTTGTTATTTCTAGATTGGACTACTGTAATTCTCTACTTTCAGGCTGCCCCAGTAACTCTCTAAAAAGCCTTCAATTAACCCAAAATACTGCAGCAAGATTACTGACTGGGATTGGTAAGAGAGATCATATTTCACCTTCATTAGCTTCTCTCCATTGGCTTCCCATTAAATGTAGAATAGAATTTAAGACCCGTTTTTCTTTCCTATAAAGCTCTAAAAGGTCAAGCCCCATCATATCTAAAAGATCTCCTAGTACCATATCATCCTACTAGACCACTTGGGTCTCAGAATGCAGGCCTACCGGTGATTCCCAGAATTTCCAAAAGTAGAATGGGAGGCAGAGCCTTTAGCTATCAAGCACCTCTCCTGTGGAACCAGCTCCCAGTCCAGATTCGGGAAGTAGACACCCTCTCTACTTTTAAGACTAGGCTCAAAACCTCTTTGATAAAGCTTATTATTATTTAGATTTTTAAGAAAAAACATAGAATGATGTTTCAAAGTCTTTGCTTTAGAATTGTCTCTATTTCTGCAAAGATCTATGTTTAAATGTCTTCACAAATTGAAGAAACCCTATTAAAATAAGAAGATAAATATAGTATTCATCTATATATGCTGGACTCTAGTCTTTAATATTTGTGTGGCAAGACTGCAGAACACCTCTGCCCTTGCAAAAGGTGGTTACAACAGTAATTGTTGTAACCACCTTTTGCAACAATAATAGTAAGTAATAACTAGTAAGTAATCAACTTTGCGGTATTTTATCCCATTCCTTTTTACAAAACAGCTTTAAATCAGGGAGGATAGTTGGCCTTTTGCATGATGCCTCGACTTTCGGTCCTTTACCTAGGTTTAAGACCAGAATTCTGCCATTCCAGAAGTTTTTATTTCTTTTACTTTTTAGTAGAATGAGTTCTGTGCTTAGGGTCATTGTCTTGCTGAATGATCCCCTTTGTGTTGAGCGTATTAACCAAAAACAGAATAATACGGCACTGTGCCAAGTTGTCATTGGAGTGCACCCAATGTTTACTATTTTGTCGGCAGTTCTGTACTGACCTCTCACAAAACCCTTATCCGTGTCTAATTTACACGTTACAGCATTTAGCTAGAGTGCGCATTCCACTGCTTGCCATTTGTGCACCAAACCCCATGGCTCAAACAGCTGCTGTAACTACAGTATTAGACAAAATGTGCATCAAGTTTGGATTTAGTGAACAGGGTACAGTAGGATGCTACCTGGCATGAGAGGAAACACAAAGTCCAAACTTGATGCACATTTTGTCTAATACTGTAGTTACAGCAGCTGTTTGAGCCATGGGGTTTGGTCCAACCTCAATCAAACCGCAGAGAAAGTGCAGCATGTTTTGCTGTGAAAATGTTTTTAGAACTCAGTATAACTGCAAAATGCTATATGACCTTTGGTGCAGGTTTCATGTAGAACTAAGGGCTTGGGTGTTTATTTAAAATGTTGCAACTGCTCCCAACCACTCACCTGCCATCAGCCTGCTCTTCCAACTCCTCTAAAGACTTCAGCTCTTTCTCCAGTTTCTCTGACTGTTTTGTGGCCTTGAAAAAAACAAATGCCTTCAGTTAGAAATCTTTATCTGGACATAATTTCCTTTAAACTAACTGATTATGATGACAAGTGCAAGTCTGCTCTGAAAACCAACTGTCAAGCTTATTTTAAAATGCAAAACCAAGGGCAATAATTATTATAAGGTACCAAAATGTCCAACAAATAATTTATATTTGACAAATATAAATATTTGTAATAAGAAATGTTATATATAATATAATTGATACATTTGTCAGCAGGTATTTCACCATGTCTTACCACTAACAATTTTCTCTTGGCCTCATCCCAGCCTCTCTTCCCTTCTGCATGCTTGGCTTGTAGCTGTCAACAACATAAATAAATAAATTAATAGCAAAAACACCACCCCTAAAAAAGTTTAAATTACACTAAAAGGTTTCCTGGTAAAATAAAGGCTTAAACTGAATGTAGTGATAGCATACATTAATCCCTTATGCGAGTGGAGCACCATTTAACCATGTTAAAAACAAAAAACAGCAAGTGTTAAGGTTCACACATCTGTTAACTATTAGGCCAGTTAATGACCACCTATACACTGCATACAATTTTGTTATGTTGCAGCCTGATACTACAGTTGTTTAAATTCTTTTTTCTTCATTAATCTATATTCAGTAACACGTCATCTCTCTTGATCGTTGCTGAGATGTTTCTACACCTTGACTGAAGTCCTCCTGTGACAAATTACATTGATTGGACATGATTTGGAAAGGCACACACACCACTTTATAGAAGGGCTCACAGCTGACAAGGCATATTACATATCAGAGCAAATACAATGTGGTGACAGGAACTGCCTGCAGAACTCAGAAACAGGATTATTGAATGGAACAATTTTGGGTAAAGCTAAAATAAATTTAGCTGTACAGTGACCTCCAGAATTCTCAAACAGAAGAAGTTTGGTCAAATCTCTCAAACTAGTGGTGGTTGACTGGCAAAACCTTCAGCTGTTGTTGACATTGTGATAACTTCAAGAAACATGATTGTGCTCCTTGTTACAAAAAGCCAGACATGAGTAACGTCTTTTCCTAAAACATCATGTTGAAAACCTTTTTTAAAAAATTCAAGCTCAGGTTTTACTCTAGACACAAATCTTGTTTTTCTATAAAAGCCAAGACTTGTTGCTGCATATCTTGTTAATTCATGATTACAGAAACTTGTTTGACATCAATGCAACAACAAAATGCCTCGTATGTGGGACTAGGTTGTTTAGCATAATGCATTCATTCATACTTAGCTTGCAGACTGCCATCTTTACATAATGCATTCATTCATACTTAGCTTGCAGACTGCCATCTTTACAAAGTCAAACTATCTCCACATTAGTGAGAATTCATATAATATACCTGATAATGTCAGCTCACATTAAACAAGAATTAAGATGTTATCTTAGACAACATGTATTGCACACTCCAGGTGTACAAGCCTACCCTGTCATAAAAAAACAAATACATTTTTTGGTTTCCGCTATATGCTGTAACAAAGTGACTCCGGTTGTAATAAAGTAATTAACAAAGTGCAAAGTATGTGTGTGTGAACTGACAGTAAGCCACAGATGTGCTAACCTCCTCCAGTTGTTTAGTTTTTTGCTGGATCTGTTTATTGAGTGATGTGACCATTCTGCGATGTTGCTGTAGTGAACCGAATCGCTCTGAACGCTCCTCTGAGGTCAACTCTGACTGCTACAGTGACATATGGGACAGTATATTAAAACAAAGAAATGCTAATAGAAAACAAACAGCAAGATAAAGGTTTTAACAAATCCCACCCCATTGAAAATGCCTCCACATATATATCACAAGCAGTAATCAATATGAATATATACAGTTTAATACAAAAAGTTTAAATACATACATACATACAATACATACACCTCTAAATTGTTCACCCTTAAACCTGTTACAACAAAAACGTATCAAATAAAAAAAGGATGCTAATTTTAGATGTGGTGTGGAGATTTTTGTGTTGCTTAAAACCGCTCACATCCCTTTTTGCTGCTGAGTAGTTCAATTACTTTTCAATGAGCAGCATCTAATGATTATGCAGTTTTCAAGGAAATTGTCCAACACTACGGGAGTCTTGTTGATTTTAGAGCAGGACAGTACAGAAGTCCTGCTTCTTTTAACAAGCTTACCTTCTCAGCATACTCCGAGGCAATCTGTTTGATTTCATCAGACTGCAGTCCCACTATCTGACCTACAGCACTTGCAGTCAACTTCCCCTGTGGAAGGATAAACCTTTGTCAAAACCACAAATGATATAATCATATTTGTATTTGGGTAATTTAGGCACTGATACAAAGAACTGCAATTTCCCAGGTCTGCATTTCCAAGCACCTCAGACTAAGAAATATTTTTTTTTGACAGTACAAGACATTCTACACGTGCTAATAAAATGCTAGGGTTGCAGAGTTCTTACTTCTACAATGAGAGACATGATAAATGTGGTACAGATGCAACAGAAAAAAAATGAAAATAAAACATTTAATAACTAAATAAAAATCGGAGACTGGAAAAGCTCTGAGTGGTTGTAAATAAGAAGAAACATATAAGCAAAGCTGTGAATTATTAATATAATAACCCCATAGCAGAAGTACTACATAAAGTTTTAGACTGGACAAGCAGTGAAGTAATGTTTTGATTCAATTTTATATAGTTTACAGATAAGAAGAAAGACAACAGAACAGAAAACAGGTTTTTGTTCACCCCTTCATTTGCCATGGCAGCCATATTGGTCATCAGGGTTTTGATTCGCATCTAAAAAGGGGAAAAAAAGGTTTCACAGAGGGATTAAAGAAAATAATTTACAACACAGATAAAACATTTTTTATTTTGCGTGCATTCACAACTAATTAAATCTATTTTTAATAATTAACACACTATACATAATTTAGGAAAACACTGCTCTATATATGTACAGGTGTTTGACCTACTTCTTCTACTATTCATTATCTTTTATGTTTTGATGGCAGGAAGGAGAAGAATTTGTAATTAAAATAATTTTTATTCATTCATTACATACATTTATAGTCAATTACATTTATAGCCAACAGAGATGGCCCTGGTTCTACTAGAGATTTTTTCCGTTAAAGGAAGTTTTTTTTCTCTCCACTGTTACCTATGGCTGCTCAAAGAGGATTTGTTGGGTCTTCTCAACATATCATTATTGTCTTGACTTTATTATGTAAAGTGCCATAAGGTAACTTTGTTGTAAATTGGTGCTATGAAAGTAAGGTTGAATTGAATTATTGCACTACATTTTTACTACTTTTTATTATTTCTGCTACTTAATACATGTATATTTCCTCCATATGTATAAAACACTTGTGCAGACCTCTTCTGCTGCCTGTAGATCGTCTTCCTCTGACACCTCTGCCATTCCAGGGGGTGCAGTCTGAGAGCCAGAGGAAATTGAAGCCTTCCCCCCATCCACCTACAGTAGAGGAGGGAGGACAGGATGAGGAAGTCAAGTAGCAGTAAAGAACAGAGAATATAACTTGTCCTCTGTTAATGGTGTCAGTGTGTTGGTGTGAATGGGCTAAAGGAGAAGAATGGAAGCACTGTATCCCGCAATAAAAGGCCTAATAACTTACTCTGCAAAGCTATTCTCCGAACAGAAGAAACGCTAGATCAACGCCTACCTCGTGTTGTTTGCTCTGCCTGCTGAATCCATATCGCCTGGAAAAACAAACCAAAATTTTTTGAATAAAATTAGCATTTTCTTTGCCCCCATATAGCAATAATTTCACATATGCCATGCCACATTAAAACAGCAGCAAATCAAATTGCAGAAATTCTGAATCAGGATAAACAGCTCCCTCTGGGCATAACTGTGTTATTAAATAAATAAATCCATATGAAAGTGCATCAAGGCAGCAACACAGTTTGCATCCATCATGCCTAAAATCAGTGACGGACATGTTTAACCACAAAACAAAGCATTGTGAAGAGAAGCTTGCAGAACAACAAGGCTTCAGACGTTCATTCAGTACTTACAGGAAGAAATCTGACATTCTAATACAGTAATGGAGATAGATGAAAAAATTCTGTCAGACAGATAAGAGATGTGTGGATTTAAGACATGTCAGAATTTCAGGTAAAAGGTTAATAAGACAAGAACAGAGAGAATGTATGCCATTTCTCAGAGGACTTCAGCTTAGAAATGATTAATCTAAATAGTCATATTATTACATGCTAGTTGGATTTAAAGGTCCAGAATATTTATTTTAAAATCTTTATATTTTATGGTTTTCTTTACATGAGCTGTATTAGTCAGTCCCTGCAGGGGGGATTTTTGGAAGCACGATTATTAAACTCTGAGATTAAATCTTTTTCAGAAAAGCGAATCAGTCAGATCAGTCAACTCAGAGTTTGTTCATGTTGATTTTAAACATGCATTATTAATAGAGCTCAGAAACTACGATCTACCCATGGCAAATATGAGCAGAGATGCCATTTTACTTCAGTTGCACTACAAATATTAACATGTAAAATTTATGCAAATTTAACATGAAAACTAAAGAAAACTGTCAAATTAATACTATTACATATTATTAAGAGTAATGTATTCATTATTAAACTGCTAATCTAATCTTTCAACTATACTCTGAGGGGAACAGAGTGCCTGTGGCAGCATGAAATTTTCATTTAACATAAGGTTATACATAGACCTGTGATTGTAAGGTCAGTCCGACTTTCTAATAATGTAAAGGTGACAGTAGAAGTGAAAATGCATGAAGGTTAAAAATAAAATGTTATACTTAATAATCTTGCCAAACATAATTTAATAAAATGTTTCAATGTGTACTGCAGGCCCAGTCAATTTAAAATGAAATGCTGTTTTAACAGGTCCATATAATCTTGTTAACAAAATTAAGTCACATTTAGTCTAAGTATTTAGACCTACAATACAACCAGCCACACATGATAATGTCATGTTGTAATTGCAATTAATTACAATAGGATTAATATCTATATTCAGAGACACATTGCATGTTTCTTAGCCTTAATACATTTTTGTTCAAAAATTCTTTTGCCACTGCCCAGCATGAAAATGATGGACTTTTATTAATATTTAAATAGCAAATTCTGACAGAATTCACAGGGAATGGTTGAATTAATTGCTGCAATTACAACATCGCAAACTCCTGAAGGGACTGATTAATACCAAAAACCTGATACTGACTCGACATTCCAGGATCTGTCTGGGTTTTACTGGCAAATATTTACTTAAAAGGACAGCTGTTTCAAATTACAACAGATTTTCTACAGCTACTAAAAAATAAGCTAGCGATAAAAACATAACTAAAAATAACAAAACAAAATATCATTAGATAAGGGTTGGGAGGAAAATGCCAAGGCATTGTAAAATAAAATGTATGATTTGTAGAATAATGTTATTTTATTTTTGTTTAAATTAATTTTTATAAAACTTTGTATCACAAAATATTGTTTAGGAACCAGTAACAAAGTAAGCCAAGGTATCCGTATTGACAATGTTTTAACAATACCCAGTCCTAGCTGCTTCCAGTGAATATTTTCATTTATTAATTATATTGGTACATAAACTGTATGTATAACAGTACTGCACACTACTCATTCAGTATCTTCGCCAAGTCTAGATCTAGTCTTGGCCATTGTTTTGAGGGGCATCGGCATTTGCCTTTAAACTTGGCTGTAACAACAGTAATTTCCTGTCGTTCTGATTTGTAAAAAAAAATTAAACCATTTATTTTCATTCCACTTCACAATTATATACTATAAAATCCCAATAAAATACATTTATGTTTGTGGTTGTAACGTGACGAAATGTGGATATTTTCAAGGGGTACGAATAATCTTGCAAGACACTGTAACTACTCCTCCAGCTGCTTCCATTCCACTTGGAACCTTCGGAAAGTGGAGCTCGTATGATGCACAACAAAACATTATTGGGTTGTCAATGTCAGCTTCTCAGCAAATGTGTGGTGCGGGTAGATTTTTATGTGCATCTTTGGAGAAACATGACTTCAGATTTACAACAGAAGTGAAGGAGCACACAAAAATATTACCTGCCATATTCCAGCAGAGTGGAGTGTACTCTGGACTCCTCATCCAGCAGATCTCCTTCATCCCTCTGTCTTCTGTACTTTCTCTGTGGTTTATACACTTCCTACAAAACAAGTTTGTAGGAAGACAATAGTAACTGATTGTCAGTAAAAGTCCGTTAAGCTGGAGAATTTCTCAAACTATTGTTACTGTCATTATTATTATTATGTATAGTATGAGATGATTTTGTTTATATTTGGTGCTATATAAATAAAACTGAACTGACTAAGAGTCTATAGTCCAAAACCCTAGTGAGTTTCTCAGAGTGAGACCTAGTAACCTAACAGCTAATCTTTCACCTAATCTTGCAGCCTGTTTTTATCGTAAGAGTTTTATTTACAATGTTGGACAATCATTATATCCCAGGTGGAAACAAAAAATCTGATTAAGTAGAAAACATTAAAAGCAAACATAGCCATGATAGTCTCATTCATAACTAGAAAAAGCATTTCCAAGAAGTAAATGCACTGTGAATGCTTCAAAGCTGAAAAATTGTCCCAGCAATGCTGAAAAAAGCTGTTTTTGCTGAAATAGCTGGAAATTACAAATAAAATGTAAAACAAGCGGAACATGAGCTGAAAAGAAGCTGAACTGATTAAAAATAGCTGAAAGCTGAAAATTATAATTCAAATGTAAAACAAGCCGATCAAAAGCTGAATTGAAGCTGAATTGCTTAAAAATAATTGAAAGTTGAAACTAATTTTAATTGTTTACAAATATGAACATAATTCTAACAACAGTCAAATTAGCAACCTGGACTTGTGTGTGTGTGTCTGTGTGTGGCCCCCCCTTATTCATACTTTACCATAAAAACTCATTTTAGCATGTAGATGCTTAAAATAATGAAAAAAAAGCATCAAAAAGCTTTTCAAATGAAAGTGAATGTGTGGTCTGGGTGTATGTGTGTGAGTCTCAATTGTAGGTAGAGTTCAACACAAACTCATTTTAGCATATAGATGCTACAAAATATGAAAGAAACATCAGAAAGGCTTTTATTTTGAAAGTTTGTTTCCTGTGTCTGTGTGTGAGTGTGTGTGTAAGTGTGTGTGCTTTCGTGCATCTCCTCTGTGTATTAGCAAGAAGTGTCAGTTAACGTGATAGGCACAGCTGTGAGGCTGATCACATGACCAGAAGCAGCTGTGTCTTATAACGTGATAATGAAAGTTTCAAATCTGCTTAGTCATTCTCGTGCTAACAGGAAAAGCTAAGAGTTAGCCTCGCAAAATTTACAATAAGTGAAAAAGTATTAGCCCGCGTTATAATGGGCTCTAATGGGAGTTTGAGAGGGCACACTCTCCGCTTCTGGCCACGTGGAGAAAGAACTGTAAGACCTGTCGCCGTGAGAGTTACATTTCCTGAAAGAAGACAAAAATACCTAAAGTTTGATGTATAATTTGTTGAAGAAGGCTGAAAGGTGACTGAAGGAAAGCAGGAAAAGGGGCGGAAAAGCTGAAAAAAAAAAAAAAAAAATCGCAGTGCGTGTGACGTCACCCACTCTAGCAGACGCAATACACACTAATAGGGAAGAGGAAATATCTCCAAAAATTGCCTAAAGCTAAAACTGCGATAGCTCAAAAACTGTAAGAGATATTAATAAGAGCTGAATGGAAGAAATATAGCTGAAGGTCTTGTGACTTGTTTAAAGGTTGAAAGGTTTCTCTAGGCTGAAGTATGCCTGAATAGTGAAGGCTGAAAGAAGACAAAGTTGAGGAGGAGCTGAAAGATTTCTCTATTCATTTTAATGGGAAAAAATTGCTGAAAAAAGCTGAATATCATAAAATGTCTGAAAGATATCAAAAATCTGAATGGAAGCACACTTCTCCTGAAGAAGCTGAACATTTTAAAAGTTGAACGGTGTTTCTAGCACGAAGTATGTGGGACTAGTTAGCGGACAAAAAACGTACGGAAGAAAAATAATAAAGATTACAACAACATTACTGTGAATGCTTGAAAGCATTTATGCAAACTTACAATCATTACTGTAATGTGTAATTGTGTAGTGACTCACCTGTACATCTAGAACTGCCCTCACAGCCTTGTCTTTTCTCTGAAGAAACTCTTCATCCTACATCAAAAAGTTTCAAAGCACATTTTATCATCAGCTCTTATTTAGGATACTGACACACACTTGCAAAATCCTGCTAGATGAAGGTTCATAAATCTTAGTCTCTTAGTTAGGGGTGGGACAGTTTAAAGAAAAACTCTGATTTGTTCAGTTTGCTAGTCACAGTTCAGAGCATGGCCAAACAACCTGTCTGCAGATGCACTCAGTCTCACTGATTGATACTGAAATTCCGGTTTGAAGTAATAGCCTCTTGAGGCTGTGCTACAACATATTAGGTTAGCTATCATCATTTTTTCCAGGCTATTTCTTATATTTAAAATATTCTGTACAATTAAAAATCATAAGTGACGTATGATATTTGTATACTTTTGTTAGATTTAAGTTAATTCAGAGAAATTGTACGAGATGTTCTTTTTTTAATGGAAAGGTACTAACAATTTAGTTTTTATGTTTCTTAAAATCCAGTTTGTGACTGACAAGTAGTGTTACCTCTGGAAGGCTGTGGGTCTTCTGGAACTCAGAAATAGAGTAGGCTCTCACATAGTCACCCATCTCTTCCCTTGTCTCTATAGCTCGCTTCACCAGCCACTGGAGGAGACAACACACCAGTAATTGATCGAACCAGAAACTGCTGTAATTAGTATTATACACGGTAAGTATTATACAGAAAGGGTCTTGATGTCAGTTTGTAATAAATACTTACTTGTATCACTGGAAAAATGTGAATAAAGTCCAGGCCTTGGATTTGATGGGGTTCCAGGCGATGAGGACACTTCATCTTTGGAAGAACAGAAACTATTTTCTCTGTCAGGGCTCTGCAACAAGGAAAAAAAAGTCTTAGAATTGAATTGTTCTTTGAAATGAAATTAAATATAATATTCTTTATAAGGCTTATTGCTGAGTAACAATTGTTAACTATTTGTTTGTAAACTGATATTAGTTATATTGTCTCTTGGTGGAGATTATTTTGGATCATAGACTTTACCACAGTACTACATCTGGGAAAGCAAGTGTGTCGCAAGGTATACACTGTAGGAGCCTTAAAGAATGACCAGCAAGCTAACAATACACTTACATTTTCTGGCCGATGGTAGAGTTTTCTTGGAAAAGAAGATCCACATCGATTTCAATGTTACAAGTAGTGATGCACCAGGTCATACCCCCCACCACCTGATGTGAAGATCAGAAGGAATCAAGCTGATTTAGGGTGGAGGTTATAACAGTCCACAGTATGAAGCTATGTAGATTAATGGGCACTTAAGCACACAGATTAGCAAAGCTTCTGTCAGTATCAACTGAGTAAGCAGGCGATATACACACACATATTTAGCGTGAAACAGAGATTTCCTAGGAAGGTGGTGGAACCAAAATTGGCAGAGCTTAAATAATTTAATTGTGTACCTTATCAAAAGGTGACAGTCCCTTGATCCGTGCCCTGAAGTACCCAGCTGCCAGCAGAAGCTCCAGGATCTCTGCCAGCTTAACGCTCTGCTCTTCATCCTCTCTGGTTTCCACCTGCGAACCAGACACACATTATCGCTTTTTTGAACAACCTCTGCATTAAACCAGTCACCACCTGGTTACTGAAGGAAATTAATTACACACAGCTACAGGGGACGCACTTTTACATTTTAACTAGCTAATTACCGGAGAAAAACATTACATCCGCGGTGGGTTTTGTTCAACTGCCACACTTTGAGATATTCCTCCACTACTTCATGCTATTCTTTACATCAACATTTAGTTTCAGTCACATGATACTTTACAACATTTAACTCAACTAGAATCACCCGTTTTAAGCCCCAAGCTAAGCCTGGCTCTCACTCACATTTACATTATGTGGCGACTTTACAGTAAACCCCTTGCTGCAGTACTATTGTTGCATTAAATTTGAAAGTCATTACCTGAATAAGGTTGCCTTCTTGGTCGTACTGGAGCCCTATTTTAGAACCAGTTCTGAATCTGTGGAAAACAGACGTCGAAGCCGCCATGTTGAACGAGCAATTGTGGATAACAAGTCACGTGTTGCGTCATGTGACTTGTTGGCGTGACACCAACAAAGAAAATGCAACGTAGGTGTTTTTGACAGCAGGGTGTCCCCGCTTTTTCCCTTCTTTTCTCGAAAAAAGAGTTCACAAAAAGTTTTGTATTTTATGGGAAACAAAGACATAAGGATTACCTTAAAACGCGGAGCGTATAGCTTAGGTTGGTATTGATTCCAATTTGAATTTGGCTTTACGCTTAATATGAAAAGGGCAGTGGTACATTTATACTATGGTACTAGGAAACGATACTCTGCTATTTAAAGGACAACCCCCCAAGCATGCGTGCACATTTAGCCAGCAGAGGGAGCGCTGATCTACCGACATGCTCATTCGACAGTGATGAAGGAAACGTTGGCACGAGCTTCCCCTATAATTTTTTCCACCGTTTCTCCCTAAATACCGTTTCATGTGTATACACATTCAATTGTTAATCTTAAATTTCAGTCTCTTTGCAGCTATGGGAAAGAAAGTGGTCATTTGCTCACTAATATGATAATAAGATCAAAGTCTTCTCTAAACCGATAATTTGTATAATTTGTATTTCTTCTTCCATTTCAATGGAATGTAATACTGTAAAATCTTTACTTTTTACCACAGCAGGAAAACACTCTTATGATACATATTTTAACATAAAATGATATGCTTTTATTTTTAATTTATAGTTTTGCCCCTTCCTGGTTTCTCTGATTTAATTAAAGTATACAAGTAATTTATTCATGAATCCACATTGAATTTCTAGTTATTTGTTCATGATATTTGCTATTTTCCATTGTCAAGTATCCACACACATTTACATTGTTTATACAGTGCCTACAGTATCCTCCTTAAAAAGAAAAAAAAACAGAAAAGTACTTCAGTTCATTGAAAAGTGTCCAATTGGATTGATGGCAGAAATAAGTCAACTCAATTCAAGTAAAAGTAAAAGTACTTGCCTAAAATCGAGGCCTACCCCAGTACAAGCATCAATTCACATTCTTCAAGTAAAAATTTATTGTGAGTACTCATCTAACTTTGTGCTGTTCATATCAGAATTAATTAAGTAATTCATAAAATCATAAAAATCTCCATCTGTAAGCTATTTAAAACTAGCAGATACACGTAAAGAGTAAACGTTAAAGAGTACAGCATTTCTCTTGAATGCTTGACGAGTATTACCTAAGACTGCTCCCAAAATTCGTTTAACCACACCTCCTTGAAATAGAGGGAAAACCTTTGCGACACTGTATCTAACATTGCGGCGACTACTTTGCGGCAACGGCTCTGTTTACGGCACACGTGTCAAGCAGGGTGGTGTGTACTCCAGCATGGGTAAACTTTCTAAGAAGAAACCGATTAAAAAGAGTTTTAAAAAGAGTTCGAAGGCACTAGATGAGGTGGCGGCTGTGAAAGCTGATGTCTATGACGATGATGACGAGGAGGATTTAAATGAAGCAGATGAAAACATCACTAGTGAGGAGGAAGATGAGAAGGATGGCGGCGAAAATGAACGAAAACGCCACAAGCTGCTTGAGGCCATCAGCGCTCTCGGAGGTAGGAGAAAGACAAATCTGGGAGAAAGATCCGAGGCGGCTGTCCAGATGTCTGAGTTTACGGTCAACGCGGAGGGAGAAGGCGACAAAATCGACCTGGCTGAGCTCATCGGGACCATGGAGGAAACCCTCGCTGTTCCAGCAAAGACGAAGAAGCAGCTTAAGAACCTACAGAAGAGCAAAAGGACAATTGAGTGTCCTCTCAGCAAGCAGGAGAGTGAGAGGATCCAGAGAGACGTAGCTTTTCAGAAGGCATCAGTAGAGGTGTCCCGCTGGAAGGGGATCATCAGACAGAACCAGAGAGCTGAGCAGCTGATCTTCCCCCTCAACCAGGAGCCCTCTGGTCCCAAACCTATGGAGACTGTAGTGACTGGCTGGAAGGCACAAACGCCACTTGAGCTGGAAGTCTTTGCTCTCCTGTCTGCCAACAAGCAGCCCATTAATGACCCCATTCTGACCCCTGCCGAGGAGGCTTCTCTGAAGGCCATGAGCCTGGAGGAGGCCAAAATCCGGCGTGCTGAGCTGCAGAAAGCCCGTGCACTTCAGTCCTACTATGAGTCTAAAGCCCGGAGAGAGAGAAAAATCAAAAGTAAGAAATTCCATAAAGTACAAAACAAGGGCAAGTCTAAAGAGTTCCTGAAGCAGTTTGAGGAGATGGTGAAGACAGACCCGGCTGCTGCCTTAGAGGAGCTGAATAAGATGGAGCTGGCCAGGATGCAGGAGAGGATGTCACTGAAGCACCAGAATAGTGGCAAGTGGGCAAAGTCAAAGGCAATCATGGCCAAATATGATGAAGGGGCTCGCAAGGCCATGCAGCAGCAGCTTGAGGTAAACAAAGAGCTGACGCAGAAGCTAGTGACATCCCTTAATAATAACAAAGAGGAGGAGGAAGAAGAAAGAGATGAAGAAGAGGTAATGCCTGATTTTGTGAATGACGCTGAGCAGGGTCTGGCTTCTTTAAATCCATGGATGAGAGGCAAGGTCTCTGAAGATCTCACAGAGAAAGAGGTAATTGTGGATTGTACAACGGAGAAGGATGAAACAACAGCAAATATAGCTGAGGAAGAAGAGTATGAGGAGAAGGCTGAAGTAACAGAAGAGGAAACACTCCTCAGAGAGTTTGACAGCAGGAGGAAACTGCGTAAGGCTCAGGAAGCTGAAACAGGACCTGAAATATGTGTAGATGATGAAGAGGAGAGTAAAGATGCAGCTGAGGTTCTAGATGCTTCAGACAAAGAGGAGGAGGAGCTTTCAGAGTTCAGGAGCCTTTTCCAAGGATTAACATACAGCCATCAGGATGCAGAAATAGAGCAGGCTGGGGCAGCAGCAGGTGGCAGCCACATGGACACTCAACTAGAGGAAGGGCTGATAAGGATCAGGACTCTGGAGGATGTGGAGCTCCTCAGTCATGAGAAGTCAGTGACTGATGAAGCACCTGCTCAGCCCCAGTTACTGCCCACTACAGAAACCTTGCCGCCTGCTACGCTAGAGAAAGGCAAAAACAGAAAAAGGAAGAGGGGGATCGAGCTTGAGGAAGTTCTCACCAAAGATGCAAAAGTCATTAAAGTTTCACTCGCTCCAACAGTCGAGGACACAGAGGATGCTGATGAAAAGCTGGACCAGAGGGGGCTTATTACGGAGGCCTTTGCCGGAGACGATGTCATCTCAGACTTTCTTCAGGATAAGGGGAAGCAGGAGGAAGCTGGGAAACCTAAAGTGGAGAACCTTACGCTGCCTGGGTGGGGGGAGTGGGGAGGGACAGGTCTCAAGCCATCCCGCAACAAACGCCGCAGGTTCAGGATTAACATGCCACCACCCCCGCCCAGAAAAGACCAGTACCTGCCCAATGTCATTATCTCAGAGAAGAGAAACAACTCCATCAGCCTCCACCAGGTAAACTCGCTTCCCTTTCCCTTTGAGAACCACACACAGTTTGAGAGCACCATCCGCTCTCCACTGGGCCGCAGCTGGAACACAGAGCGGACTGTGAAAAAAGCCACCAAGCCTAAAGTGGTCACCCAGCTGGGCGCCATCATCGAGCCCATGGCTCGGGAGGAACTGATGAAGGACATGAAACAAGTGTCTGTGGGGAATAAAAGTGTCACCGACATGGGGAAAAGAAATTAGGAAATAACACTGAAATAAACCGTAAGCTTGTTTGAGTATTTATCCACTCAGCAGATGTTGGTGAACTCTATGGAACTCTGTATGCCATAATGACCATTGTACTTTCCTGTCCTTGTGAGGTTGTATCATCATATATGGAACTGAATAATTTGTTTGACTGAGTCTATCTGTCATATCTTTCTGGAATTCTTCCTGTGATATATGGTATTAAGTCATTATCATAATTTGATATTAAGTGTGTAAATTGAAAAAAATAAACTCAACTAAGTAGATTAGAAAACTTTAAATAAATTCCACTTTAGGTAAAGGTATTGTAATCTCTCAGATTGAATTATTAACAGCTGGATATGTAACACTGTGTAAAGCTGCATCCTGCCTGATGCTAATTATCTGGAATGTTAAGATCCAGTCTGAAAGCAGTCCCATATTTCTAACTATAACAGTACCAGTATCTTGGGAGGAAGAAAAAAAATCAAATGAAAAGTATGTTTTTCACTGTCTCTTGTGCCTGTAATGAATACCTAGAAGGTGTACATACAGAGCAGAATGTTACATGAAGGCGTGAACAGCAAAATGTCACCAATAAAACTGCTAATTCTGCCATTATGCACAGAATTAATGTCTTTGGCACTAAATTAGCAATATACTTTGAAAATGATCCAAAAGCAGCTAAAGTTTCAAAACAGCTGATGGCCACCTAGATAGCAGCTCCCCCATCAGTGTAGGAATGTGTGTGTAATTGGCTGCAAATCAAAACTTTAGTGTGTGAAATTTCAAGTTTGGTGTGATTTGTACAGTCTTTATTTAGACAAAGGTTTTTACACTTCTTGTGTTGATTAAAACAATTGGTCCAGCAAATTCCAATGTATTGTTTAAACCAGCAATGGAAGTATTTACTGAATTTCTTTTCACTCTAATAACTAGAATACAGTATGAATTACTTTCACAAGGAGGATAATTGAAATATTGTTATTATACTGTTATTTGTATCTATAATCTGATTCCAAAAAGTATCTGTAACAATAGTTGTTACCTGTCTCTGGAAATTGAGAGTACATGTTGAGTACATAACTTAAGTAAATGTGCTTAGCTAGCTTTTATCACTGGCTAGGACTGCTAAAAACATGTCAAGTGATACCCAAGCCAACTTAATAATGTGAATGGTGGAACTTATAGTTGTTAAACACTGTTTTGCCTAGCTACTAGTTAGAGTATTTTCTGAGTTATATATGTTTTAATAACATGTATCAATCAATCTATCATTTAAAAGCTCATTTATTTAGTATATTTCATACAGATTAATGCGAAGTTTAATTCAAAGTTATATATATATGATTGAAATTTTAAAGATCAAATAATAAACAAAATACAATTTTTGTACATATAATGAACAAAATATAAAAACTGTCAAAAAGTTCAAATCATAAGCACTAAATGGGACTACTTAGATTAATATAATAATTGAAAAGTTGACAAAAGTGCACAAAATGAGGACAGTAAGAAGAGCATAAAACTATAGGGTAGAGAGGCCAGTGCATACAAATAAAATATATATATAATTTAACATATTTATGTAATTAAATATATATTAAATATAAATATTGTAATCATTGAAGAAATCTATAAAACCATAAATAAATTTAGATGAAAAATATTACTAAAACAAAGAGCAATAAATAAGATATAAAAATGATCACAATAAAAGAAAGTAAAGGGTTACTGGCCTGATGGCTTGAGGTTGATCCAGAACAATTTGATTTTGTTGTCAGTTTCTCTCTCTGACCCTTTAAGCCATTAACTAAAACCTCAGTGTCGTTCTGATTAAACTGCAAGAGTGTTATAAATCATCAAACATCAGCATTTCACAAGTGTGTGTTTAACTTTCTCCCAGTGTTCTGTGTTGATTCACACTACATGTGTAAGTCTATGCAGGAAGGTCTGAAAGAAAAGCCATTACAGTTGGGTTAAACCTTCACACATGGGTGAAGGTGCATGCTTTGGCACCTGACGTCTCTGTATTTCACATGATAGACACTCTATTAGAGTGGGGGATGCTGTAATGGACTATGCATCAGTTCAGGTAATGGTTGTCAGCTTGAGTGCCCGAGAGGCAGTGGAGAATTCCATTAGAAACCTTATAGTTACTAAATCAGTCATTCTCCACCTTCCTCTCTATTGAGCAACCTCTTTGGGGCAATTACTACAGCTTCATACAGCTTTCAACAATGAAAAGAGACCTAGTCCTTGGACTTATTGCTGCCTGCTGGACCGCAGGTCGATCAGACAGTGATTCTCACTCAAACAAATATAGGCTGCTATAGCTGTAAATCACATAGTTGAGGGTATGAATGGCCTACAATCCCCATGAGGGATCATGTTTTTCTCCATAATGCCTATTTGTGAGATCCACTTAAATATTTGTTCTAGGATGAAGGAGCGCTTATGCGTACATTACTGGTTGGCTGCTGAGCACTGAAGACGAAGCACTGGTTAATTTTCAGTTTCCTAAAAGAACTGACAAAGGACAAGAATAATTTTAAATAACTTTCTATTATAATAAAAACCAAATCAAAACAGACTGAATAACAGTAAAGTGGAGTTAAACACTCATAACTGTGGCTTTTCTCTACATACAGCAGTGGCTGCTCACTGCTACAGTTTTTTTGACTACAGTCCAACTGCCCTGGAGGTGTGTGCATGAAACACTGTGTTAGAGGACTCTTTCTCATTTCCTCCTGTAATCCAAGGCCCAACTCCATTCCCACCCTGACAGGTGTAAGATTAACTTAGTTAGGTGCAGAGCTGCTCATGCACATCAAATTAAATTAATGGAACAAATTTCCCACCTAATTAAGATGAAAATATGTGTCAGTTGTAACCTTGCTGAGCACTAATTATGTACAAATGATTTATCATCTGTTTCGTCCTGAATAGCAATGGGCTCACCTCTCCAATAGCCTGGCTTGCTGTTAAGAGATGGCTTCTGATTAACAGTGACAGGTTGTGCTGCAGAGAAGCTGCACGTTGCCATTCGGCCAATCGGAGCCAACCTGAGCTCAGACTCCCCTCCCTTCCATTAACCTATATTGAGTGTGCAGCTGAGCATCACTATGCCTCAGCTCTCCTTCTTGTTTCTCTCCATGGAATGAAAATAAAGTACATTCAAAGGGGAGAGGTGGGGGAGATGGGGAGTGTGTACCGGGGACCAATCCCCCTGCATATGATATGTGTATTGAGACTGGATTAGCTTAGGCCTATATGATCCAGCTAAAAGAAGGAGGTGAGGTGTATATTGACTCCCAACCTCCAATAATAATTGAATAATGTAAAACAGAGACAAGCTCATAAATCAATATTTTATGCCCAATAGCAGATAATTGCTTCAAAGTGCACAAGAATAGAAACCAGCTTGTATCATACTTATAGCAGCCTGAGGCCAGCAGGTGGTGCAATAGGTTAGTCTTGTCAGAAGCCACTGTAGAAATTCCTGTGGGCTAAAATATCAAAATAAACAGACCTTCATGATACAATTATGGCCTAACTAGGATATTCCATCTTATGTCCTCCTGCCTTGCAAGCACAGATATATTTCAATGGGCATCAGCTCTGATTAGCATTAGAATCAGAATCCCTTGTGTTGCTAAGAACACACTGACCAATCTGTAATCATTGTTCCGCAGGCTTGGTCACAGGGGATATAGCCTGCTTTGTCATTATCATTCAATATGCCACACACATGCTGGCATAGCTTCTTTGGTGCTGCCAGTGGCAGAGCATTTGCATTTCCTCCTCACAGTCCCAAGAATTTGCACAGACAGTGATGCACCACAAATAACTCCTCTCTGTTTTCCTTGCCTAAAGATGAGGAATGGTTTTTCTCCCTGAATGCTGCTAAAGATGTAGAGAAGCTCTCTCATTCTCTCTTACTTCCTGTTGTGTGATTATTCTCCTTTGATTGTCTGTGTGTGAATCCTCAAAATGTCATTATGTACAGATGTCAGCTTTTGCCATTAGGGATCCTGTGACTTTCCATTGTGTTTTTTTGTTGTTTAGTTGACACCTAATGTTGCCACAATTTGTTCGTGGGGTGTTTCATTGTTGTAGTAAATGTCAGTAGTAATGTGTGGGTACACGTGGAAGGTTTCTGTGTTGTCCAGCTCATTTCTCTTTTCTGTTTTCAGCCAAGCTTGTCTGTCTAAACCTAGTTATTCCCTTGCTGCAGGAGACATGTTAGAGCTGTGGTAATGCGGATCAAGAGCCTCTCAAACACACACACAGACAGAGGGAATGCCAAACAGCCATCGTAAGAGGGATACCCACACTTCTGCCATATGCCATTTGGTGTAGGTTGTTGTAACATGTAGTCAGTCAAAATCACATTCTGTATGTGCTACAAAGATTTATGAAGTAATTACAAATAAGAATTTATTCTGATGTTGAGAAATTTCCTGAAATAAAAAAGGATATAATTTTTTTCTATAAGACACTTATTTTAATCCTTATTATGGGTTAATGATCATTTTATATGGCCAAAGATTTATTCAAAATTGCTGAATTATTTTATGACAATGCAAAGTTGTGAGGTCATATGTGGAGCAGCCATTTTCCTTTGTTGGTCTCACACCCTTTTCCCATTTTCTGCCTCTGCCTGTCGTGAGAGAAACAGCGGCTGAGGTTTAAGAAGGTTTAAGAATCTTCCACATCATGCCTGGTTTGGGATTGGTGGATAAGGCAGGGAGGGAGGGGGTTAGAGGTTAATTATAGACAACAAGGAGGTCACAGGGCCTATTATTTGGAGTCAGGATCTGCAACGGTCCAATGGGGATGACATTTACAATGAGTGCTGGGCCCCACCCCTCCATCGCCGTCCATACCACAGCCCACCCTGTATATGCCATCACTCACATGTATACTGAAAGAGCTAACAGTGGGACTCTGTGGTCTGATAATGAAAAGGTCCTTAGCGTTTGGCAAAGGCAGGATGATGAATTGTATCCCTGGCTGTTCTCTGGCTGTGTCTGGGGGCCTCCAAGTAGCCCTTGACAACTAATTGAAAGCCCCCTTACCCTCCTCTTACTTACCAGACATCTTTTATCACTCCACTTATTAGGTTTAAGGGTCCAAATATCCCATGAGACCGTACAAACATGTTGAAAGTGTCAAGTTATTTTTTAGATCAGAAATAAAAACAACAACCACACTAAAAACAAACAAAAAAACATATTAATCAATGTGGCTGTCCTAAACTGAGTGAGGTGTGGTTGTGTTTAGATTGTTATTTCTGGCCCTGTAGTACAGCTTTTGTGCCAAAACAAACCTTTTCTTTTAATACAATATGTTTATTAAATAATTTGTGCTCAATCACTTTTATTGTTGTGGTAAAATTTGATGAAAGGAGGAAAGTTGTCTCCAGAGTCTTCAATGTCTTCTTTCTCTGCAACATAGAGTCCCATTGCTGTTCAAGTATTAGTAAAATGACACTGTTACACTTGCTGTTTTTTCATTACCATTCATATACATTGTAATTAATTTTGAATCATTTTCACAAATTGCCACTAACAAAGAATGTGGATTATTCCACAGCAAAAAGTAGTGCCCAGTTGCAATTTTTCTCTCACTGTGACATAAGTTATATAGATATTTTGTTTCTTTTTTACCTTGTGACTGAAAAAAATAATCCTGAGTTGTGGCTGTCACACAGGATTCTGTCATTGGACCTGTGAACGTCATACACACCTGAGGCAGTAAAGGGTATTAGTTTAGAACTGTACAACACAAACACAATGCAGGATCATGTTATGTTTTATAATTTATTATAATTTCTACAACAACTTTTACTAACCATTTTAATAATAAAGCAACAGCTATCATACCCTTTACGGTTTAGCAACCTTGTACTGCCTATTTCCTTTCCTTTCATCTGTTTATCTTTCTTTCAGTTTTTTATGCATCATTATAGGCAGCGAGAGCAGCCTTTTCTGAACTTTCCCTGCTCGTATTTTTTAAATCTCTAGTATGAAAACCACAGTTAACAGTGTTAAGGTTCACTCTGAGCTTTGATAGCATGAGAGAGCATGGGTAGTCTGTTTTTGCAAACTATTGTGAAGACAGATATAATCCCTAAAATCCCATCATGTGCAGCAGGCATCAGTATGCTGAATACAAAATGTGTATAAATGGGACTGAGGATTATAAGTGATCCATTCCTCATTGTGACTTTCTCACCTCGGCATCTCTGTAAGCCAATTGATCACAAGATCAAATGAAATATGTTGTGAAAAAATGTAGCTGTATATATTTTCAGCGACTGAAACAACAACAAAAAAAAATTTGTCATGTTTTCTAAAGCTTAGCTTTGGGAGCACGTAAAGTCTGCTTGACTTAGGCTCGCTTTCTGAAAAAAATAAATTAAAATTAAAAAGGACTAGGCAAAAGTAAATCCTTTACACATAATGTTCTGACAGTTGCTAATTTAAAAGTTAATTAAATGCCATTGACGTGCAATTAAAAAAAATGCATTTAAATACACGCAGTTCATATGTAATGCATCACTCTGTTCATTTTTTCAGACTGATAGGAAATCTTTTTTGGGTTAATTCACTGTAAACTCCAATCATCTGACACGTCAGCTTTGCGTAACGCGATTACGTCATGGTCGTTGATTGGCTGTTCATTCAGTTCAGACAGCCGGAAGTAGTCTTAGAAGGGAGAGTAGGCTAATATATTTATTCGTGTGTTGATGTATTAAGTATGTACTAAGTATTACTTAGTGAGGTGTTTTAAATATCATATTAAATGTATAATTGTATTCGTGGGGCGTCTCTAGCAACATAAGGTAATAGTATTTTTAAGCTCACCCAGTGTACTCCGATGCATAGTTGTTAATACAAAAGCACTTTAGCTAGCTATTTTGTTAGCATCGTAACGTTATAGCTTGGAGTGCGTTTTGGCTAAAGTAATGCCTCTTTCCCCGCGGAAGAACAAGATGATCAATAGTAATGTTAATGATAGATTGTATAGAGTCCGGGTGTAAAGCTACTGCAAAGAATAGTGAATCTCGTAAAAAAGCAGCGGTTTGGGCTGTTTAATTAGGTGTACAGGGTAACGTTATACTTGCAAAGGCAATCAGCTGGTTTCCGATTAACAAAAACGAATAATCAAAATGTAAGCAGTTGATTTACTGGATGAAATTCTGAGAGACTCTAAAGTTAAGCATTAACCAAATCAAGAGAAGTTATTCTACGTCTTGCAGGTTGGGTAGCTGCATCTTGACAACATCTTCAAGACCATTCAAAACTTTGTAGCATATATCAGTTTAAAACGTGTAACAAAACTTTGATGTCTGTCATTTAGGTCATGTTACTCCCAAAGGTGCTACTCCGTGGCAAATAACTAAATAGCCAACACAGTCTCTAGATATGTTTCTAATGAAAAACGTTTAATGCTTTTTAAAAAAGTTTTTTAAATACCATTTTGTTAGTTTTTTAGTTTTTATTCCATTGATAACATTGAAAAGCCAGCAGGAAACATGGGATGACAGAAGAGGGAATAACAGACAACACAGTTTGTCTATTAGACTCATATGGGGAATGATCTGGCATGTGCATATTACATATATGTTGTAATGCATTATATGGTTGTATATGGACGCATTAAACGATATACATTTAATTAAAATTGTGAAAACATTGCTGTTACAAACTGACTAGTACTGTATGATACTGGTACTTATTTTGTCCAGCTCTAAAACAAGTGGCAACAGATTGTGTACATGCCATATAGACAGCAAAATCCTTAATGTCCTTAGGAAATAATTTATCATATTAAGTCAGTGCTTCTATGCAACAACACTAATACTGCTTGAAATTACTTTTTATTTATAATAAATACATAAAGTAGCTTTGAAACACAGACAGGCAGGGGGTAAACCTGCCTATCCTTGTTTTTCAGCTGGGTCTGGAATGGCAGTGGAAGACACTGAAGTCACAGGCTGATAAAGACATCAAACACTGTTACCTTTCTTCCTGGCCTAGGATTATGAATGTCCCTAACATTAACAGCCATGAGTGACAGCACAGTGACCAGCGGCCAGCAGCAGTGGTTAGGCTCTGGGCAGATGCCACAGTCTCGCCAGGGCCCCTATATCTCAGTAGTTACCAACAGGTTAGCTTTGTGTGTTTTTTTCAGTTCCCATACTGCATGTTTTTTGTCATGTTTTCTAATTATTACTTAGCTTTGGGAACACGTGTAGTCTGCTTGACGTAGGCTCACTGTCATAATGTCTTTGCATTCATCTTGCTTTTGTGTCAATAAACACAACAAAACAAAACCAAAACCAAATTGTGGAAGACCTTTATAAGCCTCCTGACTCCTTTTGCAGAACCACCAATCTGGTGATCCGAGGGGCTATGCTGTTCTCTGTGGGTGTATTCCTGGCCCTGGTCCTGAACTTACTCCAGGTGCAGAGAAATGTCACTCTCTTTCCCCCTGATGTCATCAGCAGTGTCTTCTCTTCAGCATGGTGGGTGCCACCCTGCTGTGGCACGGCCTCAGGTATGTGCACACATCCACAGTGATGAGTGAAAAGATTCTTGCCTCGTGTATTTTGTCTGTTCGGGGTTGAGTCATTAGCACTACCACCTCACAGCTGGAAGGTCCCCATTTTAAATCTGTCTGCCAGATGCTGTCTTTCTGTGTGCAGTTTGCATGTTCTTCACATGTTTGAGTGGATTTAATCTGAGTAGGTTGGTTTCTTCCCACAGTCCAAAAACATGTATGTAATTTGTGACACTAAATTACCATAGGTGTGAATGGTTGTCTCTCTGTGTATGTTACTCTGTGTTGGCCTTGAGGTAGACTGGTAACCTGTTCAGGGTCTACCCTGCCTTTCGTTTCACTCTTAGGCAAGACATAATTTGGTAATATCTCACCTTTATGTACTCAGTAATTGCCAGATTATCCTGTCCCCACACTGACATTGTTACACAGCATGCAAACTGTGTCATTTTGCCACTTCTGGGGTGGCTGTAGCTTATTTGGTAAAGCAGTTGTCCTTGGACCACAGGGTCAGTGGTTTGACTCCTGGTCCATTCAAGCTATGCGTTGAATTGTTACTGGGCAAGACACTAAACCCCAAGTTGCTCCTAGTGAGTCAGGTGAGCACCTTGCATGCCAGCCACCATCATCAGTGTGTATGTTTTTCTGTGTATGGGTGAATGAGAAGCAGCGTTGTAATGCTGCTTCTCCCTATCACTCCTATAGAAGTAAGCTGAGTTCTCTTAAGATTGTATATCCACTAATAAAACTGGATTTTAAATAAATTTTCTTCAACTAAATTGAAATAAATCTGAAATTCTCATAATTGGACATCAAAATATCTCCAGTAATATTCTGCCATCTGTAGGGCCTTTATTAAAATTTGTGAAGCCAGTTGTTAGAAACACGGGTGTTTTTATCTAACTGTGACCTGAGTTTTGTGAATCTCATCACTAAACTAGTATAGTGGCGCATCATGCTGACACTATTATCCTTGCTTTTATCTCCTCAGATGTTGATTATAGCAATAGCATTTTCCTAAGTTCATCAAAAGGTTCAAAATTCAATAAATGCCTGCTTATAAATGCCTGCTTACATAGCATTTTTATCCAAAGCTCTTTACAGTGTAGCTGCTAAGTCACCCATTCTCACACACGTTTGTCTTTTTATACTTGAGGACGTGAGGACACACAACGTAATACAGTCCCTAGCCCCTTACCCTAACCCTAAGGATCCCAAATGAATGCCTAACCCAAACCTAATTCTAACCCTGACCCTAAAACCCAGTCTTGACCCTCAAAAAACCTTTTAAAGTTGTGTGAACCAGCTAAAATGTCCTCACAACACAAAAATGTCCTCACAACTACGGTACTGAAACAAAACCTTTACCCTAACCAAAACCTAATTCTAATCCTAACCCAAAAACCCAGTTTTGACCCTCCAAAATCTCTTTTTTTAGGGTCAAAATTAGTGAGGACAGGCCAAAAGGTCCTCATTTCACAAAAATGTCCTCACTCTGTTGTTAAAAAACGAAATTTGGTCCTGACACACCAGTGGCAATGACTGCCATGCAAGGTGCTCACCTGACGCACCGGGAGTAATTTGGGGTTCAGTGACTTTCCCAAGGACATTTCTTAGTAAATTAAGCCACCTGACCCCTTGCCTTTCTTCCCCAAACTGGCTCCCTGTTCATTTTATTGATTACTTTTAAAGATCTGCACGATTATGCACCATCCTTTATTTCTGATCCTTATGTGCCTGCACAAAACTTAAGACCATCAGACAGTGGATTGTTGTCTTTTTCAACTTCCCTGTTAAAAACCAAGGGGGTAGAGCATTTTCCATCATGGCTGAAAAACTCTGGAATGATCTACCTGAGGAAATAAGGCTGTCTGAGGAAGTGTCATGCTTTAAGTCTCATCTTAAAATGCATTTTTTTCAAATTGCCTTTCGTGATTTGTAAGACTCTTATTTTAGTTTAAGTTGTATATTCTCTGTCATTTTGTGTATTTTAAACTAGTACTTTTCTTTGATTTTAGTTCACCCTGTTTTTCTTATTTCACCCTTCTTCTTACTTATGTTTTTTTACTTTTATTTATTTTCATTTACTAGACAGCTCTTTGTACCTAATTTTAGTGTTAGAAGTGCTTTAGATAAAAGCGCTATATAAACACACGATTTATTGTTGCCAAGTTAAGTTGGTAGAGGCCATAGTATGAGCCCTTCAGTCACAGGGAAGATTTGATAATGTTAAAAATTTATTTAAAGGACAGACTGGAAAGGATGTAAGTTCAAATAACCCTGTTCTGGGGAACCACACAAGGATTTGTAATAGAGAAGGAAAGAGCCAGTTGTCTTAGAGTGGGGGGCAATATGGTAACAATCCTACAGTTGTTGGTTCAATCCCCGAAGTGTCACATGTCGAAGTGTCCTTGAGGAAGAAACTGAACCTCCACTTAGTTGCTCCCGGTGAGCATCAGCCAGCTGCATAGCAACTCCCCGATCGGTGTATGAATGTGTGTGATTGTGAGTGTGAATGGGTAGATAAGAAGCAGTGTAAAGAGCTTTGAGTACCAACAGGTAGAGCAGCGCTAAATAAGTGGAGACCATTTACCATTTGCTCAACAAGTGGCACACACCACAAAGTCTAAAGCTGGTTGGCATGTAGGAGGCATGTTCTTTGCGTGCCTGGGAGTATGAGAAAGAAGAAGACCTGGCACAGATGTAAAACTGTCAACAAAGCAGCATCTGCTTGCAGTTTTACTACTCTATTTCACAGACTATTTTATAACTATTTCTAATAGTTAAATGTTTCTGATAAGAAGTTAAAGATTGCACTGGTTCTAACATCTCTTCTCATGCACTGATTGTTAAGTTAACCAGTCAATAAGAATTGACTCTTTGACTGGACTGCCATAGATTCAATATGCTGAATTATATGAATAGCTATTGACAGTGGTCCTAATAATTCCAACAGTGTTAAACACATTCCAAAAATTAGGTCACATGCTGAATAACATCCTGATAGCAGCAGACAGCTAAATTGTATTATGCTTTTGTGATGATGTCATTATATGTATATGCATAATAGTGCCACCAAGGTATTTAAAAAACCATCTGTATAGATTATAGCTGTTCACACGTCTTACATACAGTATGAATACGCAGCATGCCCACCAGGCTTGACTAGCTAGCATTATTGAAATGTTTTCCCCCGGGTGTGAAGCTGTGGATGAAAATGCAGCGCAACACTGCCTGCTCCCAAGTGGCACTGCTTAAAGCACGACAGCCTGAGGCTGTCTTCCTCCCCAGACACACCACTTATCCTGAAGGAGCCTGTTGCTTCCTTATTGCTAAAAAAAATCCTATACTTAGTTTCCCCAAGGAGAGTTACCACACTGTGACACAGTGCACAAAAATTAATTTCTTTTGAAGCCAAATTGGTTATGTCAGAGATTATCAGGATATGAGAGCTGTCGTGCTAGCTACAGTTTATTTGTATAATTTCAAAATACCAATAGATAACGTGAAGTTATGTCATGCAATGCTAATGGTTGGGACATTTTCAATTTCAAGTGCATACACTATAAAATAATTTAACATTTTTAAATCCGTGAAGTTCAATAACATTAGTTTTGCAGTGGTTGCATTATCTTCAGATTCACAAGATGGCAAACTGAAACTTAGGTCATCCTTGCAAAAGTAAGTTGGCAAGATGCAGAAAGGGTGTTGTTTTCCTTGTATTGACAGAAAGTAATACAGATTACTGATTGTAATAGTAGAAGTTCTAAGAATTTATTCACTCTTTCACTCTTTTATTCACTTTTTGTATTATGGTCTTATCTATTAAATTTTTCTTTTCTCTACTTAATGTTTACCCTCTTTTTTTGTTCCTCTCCCCTCCCTTTCGTATTTCTTTATACCTCAATATAGACATACTGTACAGAGTTGAATAAATGTACACATAACAGGCACACAGACATGTGCTATTTTATTTTCATGTTACTTTGTCTGTCATGTCTTCCGTTTTGAGTTAAGTTATTTTATTTACGTCATTCATTACATAGTTGATTAAAACTAAACATGTTTTTTCTAAATCTCTTTCCATACTCCACCTTGATTTTGATAATTTGTGGCAAATCTAAGTTATAAATAAACAGCATCATTAACTATGTGACATAAACCTTGAGCTAATATCCTATTGAACCAAACAGTAAGCTAATATTAGCACTAAGTTAATTAAGGCTAATTGTATCTTTAAATTGCCATTTTGATACAGTTTTTGTGACGGGTGTAGTACAAGGCTGTCAGGTTGGTTGTGTTGCGTCTCGTTTTTTCTGATCAGTTTTTTTTCCTTTCGGGCCCCCAGCAATAATTGGACTGTTGTATCCCTGGATCGACCGCCGCCTGGGTGAGCCACACAAGTTTAAACGGGAATGGTCCAGCGTGATGCGGTGCGTGGCTGTGTTTGTGGGCATCAACCATGCTAGTGCTGTATCCTTTGAGCTTGGGGCTTTATGTACCTTGTGGTGTTCTACTTACTGGACTGGACAATATGCTGAAAAATGTGTCACAATAATTTATTTAATATTGATAATGTTGGTAATTATTTAAGAGTTCTATACACATGTGGATCTCTGAAAAGTTATTAATTGACGATATATTCCTCTACTTAAGCCTTGTTCTGACATGTACTGGAATCCTAAAATTTTATCTGGAGGTGGTTTATGTGAGACCTTAAATCTCAGGGTGATCCACTTCAGAGATTTTTCTAACTAGAAAGTTAGAAAACTTTTTAGCACATCTGCCATGATCTCATTCTCATATTCAGAAGTTTGTATTTGAGCTGGAAAACAATTAAAATTCATGTTTCGACCCTTTGTTGATTTGGGGTTTAAATTACATTTAGGGTATATAACAAATTTTTATTGTAGAAAGGAATTACCATGATCTAAAATATATGACATGACTTACCTGCTTACATGTTAATGTGGTACTAAATCAGTCTGCCTAAGACTTTGATTGGCTGATATTAGATTTTACTCAACACTGGTTAAAGTGCAGTGTCAGAGAAAGGCTTGCATCCTTATGATTTCATGTTCAGCTAGATCAAATGTAGAGTTGTACAGGGGTCCTCACCTGGACCTTGACTCTGGCTCTGTCAGAAAGTGGACTTTGCCAACAACATCCAGCTGTCTCTAACTCTTGCAGCGCTCTCTATCGGTCTGTGGTGGACATTTGACCGCTCACGCAGTGGTTTTGGGCTGGGAGTTAGCATCGCCCTGCTGGCAACGCTGGCCACCCAACTCCTGGTTTACAACGAAGTCTTTCAGTAAGTTCCCTCAGAAGTTTTCATATTGAAACATAATCAACAGCAGTGGATGAAAAGACTAGAAATACACCCCAGGAGGAAAGAAAAAGGGAGTGCAGGTCATTTAAGAAAAAACATATTTCTACTTAGGAATATAAAAAAGTATATTGTATACTAAAGATTGCATTAAGCTGAATTATGCAAATTCTAGCTGTGTGGAAGCACAATTTTCCGCAGGCTCCAGTATTAAAATTATTACCTCATTCCAAAATGGATTAAATGTTTAATTTTCTTGACAATTCTAGAAAAAATTGCTCATAATAAAAAAGATAGTTGGTTTTAAATCTTAGCAAATTTATAACAAAACAAAAAACACATCTACATAAGTATTCCTGACCTTTGCCATAAGACTCAAAACATCTGGTGTATCCTGTTTCCTCTTATCATACTTAAGATGTGAGTCCACCTGTGGTAAATTTTGTTCACTGGGCATGATTTTAAAAGGCATATACCTGTCTATAAAAGGTCCTACAGTTAACAGTGCATGTCAGAGCATGAACCAAGCCATGTAGTCAAAGGATTTGTCTGTAGACCTCAGGACAGGATTGCATCGTGGCACAGATCTTGGGAAAGGAACAGAAGATTTTCTGCGGCATTGAAGGTCCCAGTGAGTGCAGTGGCCTCCATCATTTGTAAATGGAAGAATTTAGAAACACCAGGACTTCCTAGGGTGGGCCACCTGGCCAAACTGAGTGATTGAGAGAGACGGGGGTGACCAAGAAACCAATTGTCGGTCTGAAAGAGCTCCAGCATATCAGGAGAAGAGAGGAGAAGCTTCTAGACAAACAGCCAACTGTGCAGCACTCACAGGATCTGGCCTGTGTAGTAGAATGGCCGGATGGAAACACCTCCTCAGTAAAAGACACATAACAGCCTGCCTGGAGTTTGCCTGAAAGCACCTGAAATACTCTTAGACCATGAGAAAAAATGTTCTCTGGTCTGATTAAACAATGATTGAACTCCAGGAGGAAACCAGGCAATGCTCACTAACTGGCCAATGCCATCCCTAGAGTAAAGCATGGTGTCAGCAGCATCATGCTGTGGGGATGTTTTTCAGTGGCAGGAATGGGAGAAACTGCCCAAAAATAGGTGTGCCAAGCTTGGGTTATTGCACTCAGACTGGAGGCTGTAATTGGTGCGAAAGCTGCTTTAACAAAGTATTGAGCAAAGGCTATGAATACCCATGTGCATGTGATGTTCTTACATTTTTAATGAATTTGCACAGATGGGGGGGGTTGGGGCTGGGTCCTTTCTGAAATCCACTATCATCTCCACTGTCTTGAGAGCATTGAGCTCCAGGTTGTTTGTGCTGCACCATGACACCAGATGGTTCATCTCACTCCTGTAAACCGATTCATCTCCATCAGAGATGAGGCCAATGAGGGTGGTGTCATTTGCGAACTTTAGGAGTTTAAGCGACTGATGTCTAGATGTGCAGCTGTTGGTGTATGGGCTTGTAGTCATTGAGTCCTGTGATCCTCAGCTTTTTAGGGGCTGGCAGACTGGCACATGACAGGTTTACAGTGATGTATTAAAAATATACAATCATACAGCTACAACCAGAAATACTTGGTTAAGATTCTTGAATAGAGCACTATGTTTTGCAGCTTAATACAAATTTTAATCCTAAATGACTAAAAGTTACTGTAGTTTACTTCTTCTCTGCACAGGTATACTTCTCCGGATTTTCTGTACATTCGTTCCTGGTTACCTTGCATCTTCTTTGCAGGGGTGATAACTATGGGAAACATAGGACGGCAGTTAGCCTTGGTAAGAAATTTCAATCCTTTTTAGTAAATCTGCCTTGCTAAAACTCATGCTGTTTTGCTTAGGTAGATTGTAATGCAAAAATGTTAGTGCCAGGCTTGTTTCAGTGTCCTCCCAACTTATACACTCAAAGGTGATCATGAAAGTGGATTTACACGATTCCTCTTTTCTGTTTTTAACGGTTCTCTTTTTAAAATTGTCCTTATTTATTTTTTTATAGTATGAATATAAATTCATCCAGGAAAAGATGCATCTCGACTGAGGACTCTTGGATCCATTAGGCCTTTGTTAAAAAGGATTGTTGCCCCAACCTAAAGAGAGAGGCAGATTATCAGAAAATATCTGCAAAATGCTAAGACCAGGACTGGCTGGACCTGTCCCTGGCCAGTCAGGCATCTTCAACAAGCTGAGCTTTTTGTTGGCTCCCTGATACCATTCATTGGATGAGAGAGTATTTTTTTTTTTTTTTGGCTCCTAGGTCTTTCAGGCTGGCAGCAGTTACTGGCTTCATTCTAACCTGAGCTGGGGAGAACAATGAGCATGAAGTTAGCTGTGTTTTGTTGAGTGCAGTTTATATCTACTTATCTGGAAAGGCATTGGCAGCGAAGCATCCATCGTTCTTCAGATGAGCTCAGATGTTTGAAACCTTTGGCTCCATTGTGCCAAACATAGTCACACAGGATCAGTTTTGAACTCTGCTCTTATCTGCTGATTATTTCATCCAACCCTTGTCAGTGGTGAACATAGCCTAGTGATACATTCACAATAAATGCAGACCTTCTATTGTATGTAATTAATTCACCTTTAAATTTTCCTGACAAAGGAATCTTGATGTGTACTGTGCACGTGTCTTTCCTGGCTGTAAGGGCAAGGGGCATTCAGTGTTCACCAGCAGTGTGTGTATTTCTACCAGGTACATCAACATATTCAAATCATGAGATTCAATAAAATGATACAGGGCTTTACATATTATACATATTATTTATTATCTCTGTAATGTACTAAATCCATGAACACTGGCTCTGGCTATAATATTGCCTTATAGTTACACCAGTAATTAATTTTAGGAATCCACGCCGACAGAACTCATCTGTACCCTTTTCAGGTGATTATTTGCTTTATCCCAAACTCCCAAAATGCCAAATTTCCCAGCTTATTGTGCGATTAAGCTTCTGGAAAGAAAATCTTTGTCACTAATGTCGTATGAACTACATTAGTGACAAAGATTGTTTTCCAGAAGCTTGATAGTGAGTTTAAACTGACAGTGACAGTGGATAATGGGGAGAAGTAGTTGGAGTAGTTGGAGCCTTATATATATATATATATATATATATAGCTAGCTGAGCTGTGTCATCATCTGTGAAAGAACTAACACAATATAAGCATAACATTTGCATTATTTTTGTAGGGTCTTGACATACCTGTGGTGTTATGAGTTGAATCTCTGGTTCTACAGGAAATCATTTCCTTCACATATTTCTTTGTTGTTTGGATAACTTTCTAAAATGACTAATTACGTACATTATTGTTAACTTGCCCACAGAGAAAGAAATGGACAACAAATACAGGGTGAAACAGTGTTGTAGGTTGTATTTTGTTTCTGTTTGTTTTGTTTCGATGGATAGGTTGAACCTCCTAGTAGAAAGTAATAATTAAGAACATGCATCAAATGAGCTGCTGGACTGAGTCGTGTAAGGGACATTTTTTATATAAAAATATGTCTGTAAAAATTGTGAGGGTATAATCACTTCAAAACCAACAGTGTTTTTGTATTTTTTTTCATGATATAATTTATAGGCTGTTGTAACCATGACAGGGTTGTTATGCCAGCACCGTAGCAACCCTTGTCGCAATACGAGAAAATACAGAAATTAGGAATTACAGAGATGAATAATTCCCCTCACTCGACAGCCTCTTAAACCTGAACATGTGCATTTTTTTTTTTTTTTAGACGTAATAAAGACCAAGGCCTTTTGGTAAATTTAAGATGAAATTTATTGTCTTCTTTATTGCTTTAGCAGCTGTATTTTAACATTCTTATATATTATCACTGGCATTTTTGTTAGGTCTCTAGTATTTGGAAGCACACTATAAGTGTTTCAGCCTAACATTTTACAAGTTTTACTAAAGCCCCAGTAGAGTAATAATATGGCACTTGATACAGAGATGGCTTCATATAAGATACCAATTTAAATCTTGAAGTAAATACGCATGCTCGGAAAAGCAAGTTAACTAATATAACCTTACAAAACTTGGGTTACCTGCGCAAAAACTAGGAAGCTAAATACATTTTCATAATTATGCCAGCAACCAGCACAAGTTGATGTATTTCCACTTCCAATGTTGTGTTTGTGTTTTGTCTAGAATGCTACATTTGACTTTCACCATATGTAGATAATAACAAAATAAAACTTCACACAACTACACATTAACTTTTCCGCACGAGGAGAAGTGACCAAACGTGAGGCTGATATAAATCATCAGATACCGCATTCGTACCAAAGGGTACCAATAATATACATGTAATAATAATATGTATACAATTCCAGACCGTTTACCATTTAGTTATGTGTAAATTTGAGGTGTTTATATATTTTGTCACGTTAGAATTTTGTAACACTTGCAACCAGGCATATTATTTTTGTAAGGGATGGATTTCTGCCACTCCCCAACTGTTTACTATACTACACGTATAGTACTATTTTGAGTTAAAAAATGTAGACTCCATAACCATGACCTGGATGATTGACAATGTTCATCAATAGACTGCATAAATTTGAATTTACAGTTTAAGTTTGTATCTTAAAAAGTGAAAAATAAGCAAGAGATAAATTAAATGGTTATAATTGTTGCTTATATATAAACATACCTTATAATTCAAATATGCCACAATATTTTGGGGGGGTGCCCCAATCTGGACACAACAATAAACACACTGCCATATCTAAAATTGTCAGGATCTCTAAACAAACCCAGCTGTTCACAATACTTTTTGTATCACGTTGTGTCACTTCTACACTCTGGGCAGGGACCACCCCTCGCTGAAATTGAGCACTTTCTCCTTTAAAAATGCCTCTGACAGTGTCCCCATTTTGGGTTACAGCTGGGAAATGACTACTCTAACTGTTGTCTGGAGTACGTGTGTGAAAGGGGCCTATGTCTGTCTGTGTCAACTTTAAGATAGACTGCGACCTGTCCAGGGTGAACCATAGTGTCAAGGTCACATCCCCAAACTTAAATGTCCCTCTTTCTTTACTTTCTGGTGACCCAAATAGGTTTAAAAATAATATTTTTTAACATTACAGTTCTTTTCTTTTCCTATCTAAAACCATATGAGAACACACAAAATACCATAACTTAACAATTAAAACTAAAGAGTGAACACCATGGTGAGAATGAATGGGCAGAGTCTTTAGGGTCCTTGTTTGCAAACGCTAAGTTGGGTTTCATGTGTTTAAGGTGAGGATTCTCTCTAGCCACTCTGCCATAAAGCCCAGATTGGTGGAGTTAGATCTGTACCCTGCAGTTTCTGACCTCTGCAGGCAGTTCCTTTGATCTCATGGCCATAGTCAAAAAACTTTATTAAAAACACATTTTCCTTAATCAAGCAAAGACAAATACTCTAACAAATTGAAATTACATGCAAATATTGGTAAATTAGAAACACTGTTTGAGATATTGTATAAGATAACTCTACCTCCACTTAATTAGGCAGAGATACTATGTGTCTTGCACAAATGCTGCACAATAACTGTAGTCCCATCGCAAAATTGCACCTATCAACTGGTGCAGTTTTCACTGCTAATGTGGATTAATGTGTCCTGTCTTGTACCAGCTCCCAGCGACATAGGCTCTTATAGACACAAGTAATTAAGATGAATAATCACGATTTAAATAGTCTTTGTTTGTATTATTGCTGAATTCCAGGATAAGGACATGGTTTCTCTGAGGTTTCATATAAGCGTATGAGGCAATTTGCTGTGTGAATGTTATTGTTCAAGGCTAACTAGCTAGTAAAACAATAGGCGTGATGTGTCACAGCAGTAAGTGCTGCTCCGAAGAGCTAAACTCCCCACCACTAATGAATTCATTAATCTCTCTATTTATTCCTGACAAGCAATTATCTCCTCCCACAGAATGAGGGTCAGGAGACAAGGTTGAGAGCTCTCATATATTTACTGAAGAGGAGACAAAACACGAGCCAATCGTTGTCCTTATACGGCTGGACAGCAACTATTGGCTTTGATCATAATGCTGTGTTTCATGTTCCAGTAATTGTTTTTCAATTTTAATCCAAACTTACACTGCAGTTGTTGCCACATTGAGATGGGCAGATCTGTGAGTTGGCAGGATGAGGTCGGTGCCCAAGCCCACATTGACCTCACTATGTCGGTTCTCACTCCATCTCTTCCAAACATGACACCCAGGTTTTGTTCAGCAATATATGCACACTGTACCTTTGGCTAGTTTCAGGCATTTGATCTTTGTTTGCATTAAAAGTGTATGTGTACCCCATTTAGACTCTGTCTAAAAAAACTTTCAAGGACAATGAAAAAAGAAGAGAAAAGTTTATGGTGAGTTATGATGCCCAAACACTGTGTAGCTACTGCCAACTGCTAAAGTGTGTGCAGTGGCTTTTCAAGGGAAAACACACTAGTGGTCAAATCCCTGTGAATATCATGAGGCAAAGTGCACACCTAGGCTGTCTTAATACACTTTCACTTTGTGTGAAAAACACACCCATTCTTATTCATTTGAATAGTGTTTTTTCTTGCATTGCACAAAAAAGTTGGATTGCAAAATGCTGAATTGGCCAATTATGTTGATGCAAACGTCTCTCAGTATTATGGACCACTGAATTTCATGGGTTGCATTTTATTGTCTCTTTCTGTACATAAAATAAGCTGCCCCCACCAACACAGTTTTCTGAGTGAGAATGCCACCAGAGGTCATTATCAGGGAGACAGTAATGTGTAATAACAGAGGCCACTGTTCATTTCTGTCGAGGTGCTGACTCTGTCACCACAGCACAGCACTGTGGAGACTGGAAGAGAGACCAGAACATATGGTGAATACTGCCATGAAAAACATGAAGCAGAGTTCTGAAATATCTGAAATATATATCTCATATTTTTAAGGATATTTTTTTTGCATCAAAAAATCAATTAGCCAGGCAGACCAACCTGTATCATATGTCAATGTTACAGTGGTACATGAAACAGCATGCCCCTATCAACACACACCCTTACATTTTTAACCTAGCACAGTACTGTACATTGCTTAGGTCTGATATAGACAAAATAGCACTGTGTCGGTAAACATGAGGCTGAAATGACACAAAGTGGCTGGTCCATGTTGCGGAGATCCCCACAACTCTGTGACCCCTGAGTAGGACTTGGGTTAAATGCTGACCTGCATTTTCAGGTGAGCATGGAAGTCATCATCCTCTCAGTATACAATTCTGTTTAGTGATGTTAATATGGATGTACTGGGCTGTTCCACAAAACAACACAAAAAAAGACTGCATTTTTTAAAACTATCACCAGCAGCAGCGGCAGTAGCAGAAGTCTGTGCTACCAAAACCTCCTGCCACCCTTTTGACATCCCATGTAAAACTTGCTAGGGTTGACCTAGCACATACAGAGCACAAAACCTATAAAAGCCACACAGTAATTGCTGAGGACAGGCCAAATGCAATGAAATAAGTCCTAGTGGGGAACCACAGTGCTCCATCTGAAGCTTGTCTCTGAGGGATGACCATCTAAACTGAAATAAAACCCTGTTAAACTGTGTCACAACATGAATCAATGCCCCAGGAGACATCCATCACTGCTTAAAAGGTGACCACAAATGATCTGTGAACCACTAGATATTGATTACTCATGTGCTGTAGGTGTCAGGTTTAATGTTGCAGTAGCTTGATAGTGTCGCCTCTGACAGCCCCTGCCCTAACTCCCCTCTGATAGATTTTAATGGTGAAATATTGATTTCTTCCTGGCCAAGGTCTGCAAGCGAGGGCCAGATCATTTGTTGGGGTAATGCAGGACACTCTGTACCCTGGTTCCAATCAATCATTTTGACAGGGAACACCAAAAAGAAAAAGAAGAAGGAGGAGAAGAAAATCAGTCCTGGCGGATACATTTACTGTGAGGACTTACAGCAGACAAAGACACACTGGTTTCAGTTAATATGAATACTAATTATGTGTTTATTGAGGGGGAATTCTCAGCAAATCACAGCTGATAGGATAACAGTCACAGCGCCCAGAGCAGGGAATGAGGATCTCGATGAGAGGGTCTATATTTTATTTAAGTAGCTCTCGGCCGGGGCTGGGGAAAGACACTCAGGTAATGTGTTGTGTTACAACTCAGTGGTTGTTCCCCCCAGCCGGAGCAATAACAGACTTGCTAATGGGAAGCCATCAATCACAATCAGTCTCCTATTCTGCCAGTGTCGGCACTCTCCTCAGCTCTGTAATAGGGACCTGGAATAGAAGCAATAATGGAGTTTTGTGGCTTAGCAGTACCAGCAGCAGCTTCAGCAGTAGCAGCAGTCGCACAGCCATATTTCCAACCAGCGCAATAGATACTTTGCACTGTCAGCATGTCTTTTAATAAGAGAGCCTCAGAACGACCATGAGAAGCAGTCTGGACAATGCCATGGGTTGCTGAGAGACAGGAGAATGAATATTAAACTGGTCTCAGGTGGGATGCGTGTATTGTGTGCTGATGCCAACAGCAGCTAATTGATTTTACATTACTCTCTGTTCCCTTTACTGTTCCATCCACAAAGCAACAACTGCAGACATGAATGAATACATGAACAATGAATGTACATTACACCACTTTTCATATCTCTGCACTGGCTTCGTGTGGCTGCAAGGATTAAGTTCAAAGCTCTGTCTCTTGCCTACAGAGTGGTCAACTCTACAGCTCCGGCTTACTTAAATTCAATCATTCATGTCTACAATCCCTCCCGTCCGCTGCGTTTGGCCAGTGAATGACGTCTGGTGGTCCCAGCGCCACACAGAAGACAACAAGGCAAACTCAGTGATCAGTGGTGGAATGAGCTACCTAACCCTGCACGCTAAGCGCCCACACTCACTACATTTGAAACACTGCTGAAAACAGAACTCTTCCGCATCTTCCTTTGCACTTCTTGTACTTGCATCTCATGAAACAAAAACACTTCTTTGATAGCACTTTTCTTTGATGTTTTTCTCCTTAACTTAAATTTTTTTTGCCTTGTACCTTACTTGTAAGTCGCTTTGGATAAAAGCGTCTGCCAAATGTAAATGTAAAATGTAAACATTAGTGCAATTCCTACATTTCTGGTTGTTTATCACTTGAGTTGCATCACATTTAAGGTAGGCAATCTGATTGTTTTACACCTGTCCTACATCTGTTTGCAAACTTTACGTGGTATCTTCAGAGAGCCTTAATAGAAATTTCCATGTGTCCGGTTAGAGACAGAGACAGAAACAGAGATCATTTAAACTGAGTTTTTGTTCTGAACAAAAATTTATTTTGGTTTATATAAGAATGCTAAAACAAAGTTTTAGCAGTTTGATTTTACACAATTAAGTGAATATCTTCCAAATATATATAGCATATAGTTATGTACAATTCCCTCTCTGTGTTCCCTGTTAAGTTCAGAAAGAACAAGAATTTTATACTCAAAGCTCCAGCTTTGGAAGATATTTTTTATTGTGACCAGTCTTGTAAAACAAGCATATTCATTTACACGTAGTTTCTCTGCATAAGTTTTATATACTTTACTTTAATATTTAAATTTTTTGTGTCATCCTGCTCATACTTTCGCTACTACTACTATTTTTATTTTAACAAAGAATAGGAAAAGAATGAATCAACAATTATAATCCCATAATATCACATTGTTGATGTGAAATTACCATCAATTACCATTTTGGTAATTACCAATTACCATCAATTACCAAAATGGTATTTGATGGTAATTGGTAATTGATAATACTTGCACATTTACTTACACTTATTAACATGCAAAATGCAAACCATGTATACTTGTAATTTGTACTTGTACTTGAGTATCACATCTGCACTGAATGACCTTAAAAACCTTTTCACTATATGACACCTGTAGAAAATAAAACATGTCAACATTGTCCACAGCTAAATTGCCATTGTTACTGCTTCCAGCACCAAAGTTCACAAATATTTCATTAAAGAGAGCTCAGGCATTTCCTAAACCACTTTTATATAACATTACTCAGACAGGAGAAAATAAAGTTTGTGGAGTTTTTCATCTGTAAATTAATCCACATGATGTGGTCATGTTCAGTAGTGGATGAAGTACTCAAAATCTTCTGCTGAAGTATTATTACTACAATGTGGAAAAAGTGTTGAGTTCTTGATTCAAACCTTACATAAAATAATTTATTCACTTATAGTTATAAAACTGCTCACCTTAGAATGGCATACAGTATATATATATTTTATATTATTCATGCACTATTGTGTAAGCTAACCACTAAGACACTATACACTCTAACCTATAATAACATATTCTCTGTAATTTTTTTGTGTATTTGTTGAACATGTTGAGTTTTCATTTAACATACTGTATGTATCGATTGCAGTTTGTGCTGAATCTTGCTCCTGTCTGTGTAGTACTGTTGATGCCCAATAAGGGGCACACCACTACACATTACACTTTCAACAGTCCGATTGTGCTGACCACTGAGAATAAATACATGACAGTCATATTATGGATTACGCTGTTTATCTTGTTTAAATTTTTGGCATTTATAGCAGATAGAATAACAGTAAAGAAGGATCTCTCTTGTAAAAAACAATGATTTAATATTAACCTGTTTTCAAAAACTTTCTGTCTCTTATGAGCCTCTACATCTCATGAAAAAAACAATATTATAACTTGTTGGATATGATTAGTGATTATAAGCAAATTCTTACTGAATTAATGACTTGCCCATACTTTAACCATCATCATCCCAACCTTTACCCTAACACTACATTAACCCTGATTCATATCTCAATGTTAAAACCTGAATTTTAACACAACACATACAAAAAGACCTTTAAAGGTATGACTGAATGTTATAAAACCAGCTGTCACACACAAACATGCAGAAAGCCTCCATGAGGGATCAAGTGGAGGTTAAAGACTTGTAATCAGACTAATGGATGACTTCCGCCTATATTGTTTAGTCGTCTTTAGGCTCTCTATATTGAACATGTGTCAATCAAAGAGGTGTCTGCATGTGGCCTCCTGTTCCCATGGCAACCTGGTAGCTTCAGAGCAAACATGATGGTGGCCCCAATACTGACACACCTCTCCAAGCCTGGGGGCCAGCAGAAGGTGAATTCCTTCCACCTAGGAGGGTGTCATTTCCACTGCTTCATTGGTCATTTTTATCACTGTCGTATATTCTATTTCAATTAAGGAAGAGGGATGTAGTTGTGTGGTTTATCTTGAATGAAAAGCTAAAGATCTGTTCTGGCAAAATGCAGCTTCTAGTGAGTATAGCCATATCCACAGACGCAGGATTCACACACATCAAAGCGAGGACTTTTGGTGAGCGGGAACAATGATGTGGTCACACATGGACAGCCATGCTTTGTGACAAACGTTCAAGTCACTGAATCTCCACAGACGTCCAGCTGGTGAGGATCCAGCAGGCTGGGGCACCACTGCAAAGACAAGTCCAGGCCAGTTTCAGTAGAGTGGGACAAAACATGGCCTCTCAGATCTAGACTCAGTTAGTACCGAACCTCATAGTCACCTGTGAAGACAGACAAAGATAATACTGTCCCAACAATAATAATCAAGGGAAGAATTGTGCTAACTTTTGGAAGTTTTTTGACATCCATAAAGCTGTAGCATGCACTCATAACAAACAACCAAGGCTACCACTACCACTTTCAGAGCTAAACCATTTCTTAACTGCTCCGAAAATGTGTCTAGGGAGCAGTGAAGGCACTTTCATCCAGACACTTGTCACCACATCCATGAGATCCCTCCTCAGTGTTGGTCGCCTTAGCACAAAGGCCAACTGTGGTTCAGCTCATGCACAAACTAAGTTTGTGTCTAATCACATATGGCATTGTCATCATACAGTGATTTCCTGCCCTGACACAAACTCCACAGCCATTCGGTCATGGAGGTCAAACCGAATTTTCTCAGAGAGGCTCTGAAGATTCAAAAGCATTGTTACGGTTCCCTCTGTGATTTCGACTTGTGCCCCCCCCCCCTCTGCTGGGAAGGTACAAAAGAAAATTGAAGACGCTCTTCGTCATTCTTGGGATCGGTGCGGAGAAGCAGTCTGAGAAGTGGTTTGCAGGACAAAAGGTCAACATTTTTGAGGATTGCACACTGAGGATGTGGCTCACAAACATCATGATATGTGGTTGTCTTTGGATCTTTATATGAGACATTTACTTGCTGCTTAAGCTCCCTTCTTTTAAGATATCTTTTTGGGAACACTGATAACGGATACAGTATTTGACATTGAGACATATTTCATTAAGAGACATTCTATCAATAATTTGTATTGCCTGCATTGTGTTATGCTGTTATTTTTTTAGGAAATACATTGTGACTTAATTCTAGTTACAGTTTTGTGTTTAAAGCGTTTACAAGTTTCAAGTGGAATACAAGTCTTTTCGACATGTCAAAAATATTTATTTTGTGTAAAATAATAGTTAAAACTGTAAAAAAATAGTGAAACACCGTGGAAAATATAATTGAAATACTCTTATATTAACCTGAAGCAAACATTTCACTAGATGAGTTTCATTTTCCAGTAATATGTTGTATATTTTAGGGTAGGCTAAGTTTCTGATAATCATGCCTTTTGCATTTAGATGTTTTAAAAGCCCTTGTGGAGAAACAATCAACATGAAAATTCTGAATATTTTATTTAAAGAAGATCTTTTAAAATCTATTTTGTTTACAATGGACTAGTAAAAATTAGAAAACAGTTATATTACTGGCATTACTAGTCAGATCACACTAGGGGATAGGATGTAAAGACAAAATAACTAATTGAATTCAATCAATACAAACACATAAATGGGAACACAAAAAGATAAACTTTCTTTTATGGTTTCTGGTCAGATCTTGTGGGACTTTGGAACCTCTGACTTATGTCCTTAGTGTATCCTCACTGTTTGCTTTGACAGCTTCAGCGTAAGCACTTATCCTTGTTTCTTTATATCCACCAAGAGTAATGGCGTGAATAGCTCCATATTTTAATATTTGTGTCTTTAATTGCTTTACACAAATTGGGGTAAAAAATTGCAACCTTGAAATGGCAAAAAAGTAAAACAACAAAACAAAAAATGTTTTCACCAACATAATGTTTAAATTACATTAAGCTCGTACAAATGTTCCGTCATCATTTCCAACTTTTGCACCCAACTGTACACAAAAGCAAAACTCCTGCTATATGCTGTTTTTGCTCCCCCTGAGTTGAAAATCTCCTGAAACAGAGAAACTAAATTCAACCACAAATGTAGGCAAGATGGCCCACATTAAACAGTGCCAGAGGTTATTACAATGTGTGGCTTAAAGTAAACACATATTAAAAATGCTGAAGTTATAAATACATCACGTCATGTGTCCAGTCATTATTAATGTGGTTTTGAGCAACCTCTGTGATAACAGTAAAGTCTGACAGAAGTAAATCCTCCAGCAACATTGTTTTTCTTCTTTTGGAGTCAATGGGAAGCCAAGACTTCTCTCTACCCCACCTCTGTTTGCTGCCGGTTATCCAGTTACTTCCTCCTGTACAGCCTGCGCACGGCCTCCATCCCATCCTGTTAGCTTGGATACTGACAGACACATATGACATGCTAAACCACTGACGCCATTAGACATGCTTGCTGACCAAACGGATGACATGCTAGTGTCCTAATCCTTGGTTTGAATCACTGTGCTCTCCATGACTAAATACTTTTGCTCAAACACAAATCATCACAGGGTAATCTACTTAGCTGTGTGTACGTGTGAGAGAGAGAATAATAGAGAGAGAGAAAGACTGTGTGGGTCTCAGTGTGTGTGTGTGTGTGGTCTGGAGTAGCATAACCAACTGTAGCTGTTAAGATGCACATGGCCTGAGCTCATGGAGGGATTGGCCTGTTCAGAATTGTCTAATGCTACACCTACTTCTTGTTGTTTGCTGTTCTCTCAACTCGACATCGAACACAAAACATTGGGCATTGTGCAGTTAAAATGGTAAAATGATGGTGTGGCCAAATAAATACTTGTGCTGCATTGTTAAAGCGAAAAATGCGAAGAATGAGAGCAACGTGTTGATGCCAAAGAATCATCACATAGGACACAGAACACCTATGTGTATAGGTGTTCTGTTGACCTTTGAACACATCAGATTATTGTTCATAATGTAATCTTACTGCAGAGCCTTTGACTTACAAGTTTTCATTGTTTCTTCACATGCACTTTTTAACACATTACATAACATTTCTGTGATTAAAGCTGTAATTTTTGTTGTCCACTTTGTGTTGGAATGGTTAAATAGAGGATTGTTTTCATTCCACAGAATGGGACAAGAATATGTAAAGAGAATGTGAATAAATTACTTAAACCGCTGTAATAACTGGTCATATTGGACATAACTTTTTATTTAACAATCACAAAGATAATGCTTGTTAAAATCTTGTTACAGTTAAAACTGTTGAGTAAATAACACACAACACATGAGGAAATGTGAATTTATGAGACTGAAATTTTAGTCATTTCTATTCTCATGCAAAATATCTGTGTGGTTTTGACCTACATACTCCCGGAGTAAAATGGAAGAGTTGATTTTACTTGTTTCCACACAATGGTTTGCATAAAATGAATTACTGCACAATTTTCTTTTCAACAAATTTAAAAAAATATATATTATAATTTATAGTTGCATTACCAGATGTTACCACTGAAAGTAAATTTACAGCAACATCCTTAACATTTTAGTAAGAACATTAAAATCATGTTTCCCTCTGTTATTTTATTGCCCAAACAATAAAACCTTTCATCATTTCACAGTGTGAGCATATGTGTGCAAGTTAACGTCCTTGGCGCGAGAGCCTGTGCTGTGTGACCTGCTTTCATGAATATCAAGGTATTCAGGGCCACTTAAAGGGTTTAACACTGTGCTTAATCCCTGCTACAAGTCCCCAGAAAAAACAATTTAACTGCCATGGAAGAGGTGCCTTCTCTCTCCCTTGCCTTCCCTGGTTCTTTTGCCTCTTTCTCTATCCCTGTGATGGAGATTAGGCTTATTAAGAGGGCTTATTGTCTGTGGTGTCATGGATACCCAGTGATTACACACTTTGTGGGTGCTCCTCCTCTGTTCGCCCTCAACCCTCGCAGGGATTTGCTGCCGCCAAAGTCAAATCAATTATCCCCCCCTCCACATTCACCTCTGATATCGTGCCAGACAGGCTGCGCACTTCATTGTCAACAAGCATGGATAGCAAAGGCAGGGGAATATTTGAAGAGAAGCTGTAGCTGTGATTGCAGAGAGTGAATTTCACAAGGAAGCTCATCCTTGTAAGGAAATATTTCTCATTTCTTATTGCTGCTGGTTTATTATACATCCACAGTAATTTATCAAAACATATGGAGACATTTTAAAAAAGAAACCTTTAAGATATAAAAATGTATGAATCTCAACTTAACTTTAATAATATCTAGAGGGAAAGTTGCAGTGAGGCACTAGACACCAAACAAACGTCAAAGAACTTCAAAGAAGTTCAGTAGATACAAAGAAAAGAAACTGAAAACCAATTTTTTGTTCCTTTCACATCAATTAAAAAGATACTGTAAATTGAAAGATAGTTTGTATCTAATAGTTGCCACACTGTTTATAGTTCCTGATTGGTGTTATTAAAACACCCCAAGCTCCTACATTATGTTAATTAAGCCCTGGGGGAGACTGTGGACCAATGTAAGAAAAGCACCTGTTTGTTGGGTCTTAAGAACCTTAGCTGTTCTGACATCCAGCACTAACTGTATCTGTCAGATTCTTAATCCATCCAGAGCCAAGTCGAATCCCAGTAAACCAGGATGGCACCATTACGCTGGCTGTAAGTGTTGTGAGCTTGTTGACCTTGAACTTTGAATTGAGAAAATAAAAAAGGAAATGAGACCAAGAGGGTGAACAATTGTAATAAACAGAAAGGGAAGCAGCTGAGGAAGACTGAGACAGAGTGTTTGATAGATAGACTGAAAAAACAGAATGTATAATTGATCTTGTGTATGGACGGGTTATCTGTTCTCAATAAACCCTGAACACAAAGGTTCAGCTTTGTATGTTAGGAAACAGAGGGAGGCTTGGCCCATGTGGGACCAAAAGGATTGTGTCCGTATCTGTGTGTATGACCAGGCAGCAGAAAGGTCTGGAACACAGGAGACCCTGGCCCCTGATAGGCACTCGTGAAGCCTCTTCGGCAGGTTAGTGGCGACATAATTAAAAAGATAAACCTTATGAGCAGGGCACTGAGATAAGGGGTTTAATGAGAGCAAAAAGGGAGATCATCCAATAAGAAAAGAATGAGGATGGGTGTGGGTGGGGAGGGTTTTTGAAGGAGGTCTCAGGGGAAATAAACCCTGACCTGTCAATCATCTGCCAGAGAGATAAGTGTGGATATGGAGCCCTGGAGCAGATCTAAGAGTGCATGATCTGTAGCTTAATGTAGTCAGGACCCTCCACAAATGAGGGTTTTCAAAGGACATCTTGGTGACTGTATAGACAATGCTAATTTTGCCAAAACTGCCTTAGTTGTACAGATTTGTGGAAACGAGAAATCACGTTGACCAGCAAAGAACAGTGCAGTTGAGTGGCATCCAAAAGTGCTCAGAATAAACTGGATATATCCAATCCATTTAGTGGAAGGTCATGATTATAGCACAGTATGTTTTTATTGTAAATTTTGGTTAGACGCCTAACATAGTAACATATCTTGCTCTACAGGAGCTAAATGCCTGACAATGTTCACAAGCTGGTTGCCAAGTGTAGTTTTCTTCTCCTTGGTTCTAAGCAGGAAATGTGCTATGTGCTTATTAGCAGCTTTCTAAGTGCTGAGAATGAACCAAAACAGTGATATTGTGGGCAGAAAAATAAAACAATGAGCAAAAAGATTTCATATATCACCATGAGAGCACCATGCAGAGTAACAAGTTTTATTGTTACACACATCAACCAGCCTGTGGCTCTGACCAATATTGTGTAGAGAGGTTTAAATGAAGCCTCCAAAATGCAGGATTAATTGTTACATAGTTACAAGTTACTTCTTGCAAAAAACAATCACCAACCTGTAATTAATTAATAAATTGCACTGAAGATGCCTTTTCATAATTCTTCAAATATTCCATGGCTGCCCTGCTGGTCTGAAACCAATGTACTGTAACCTGCATTGTATGGTAAAAAAGTTTATCACTGAAATGTTGAATCTTTAAACAATCAATAAATGGATTCATTCAGGAACGTAGGCCACCTAACCCACAGTTCCACATTAATGCAGATAAAAAAGACAACCTCTTCTGCATTTCTAAATGCTCATAAACTGCTAATTTCAGTTAACAGGTCATTACATAAATGTAATCTTAAATGTTCCAATCAGTAGATTATTTTTCACACTATACTGATCCTTGATGACATTATACTCAACTAAATTAACAAAATTGTGTATACATGTATTTATACTGTATGCAGCTTTATAAAAACATTATTATAACAATTAAAATATTAAAAAAATCATTTTGGAAAAATATGTTTTGGATGGTTCCTGTGCTTAACCAGAAGGATACTTCTGTTTGCATTTGATCTGTTGTTGTCACAAAATTTAACACAGCTGCTTTAAGGTAAAGGAAAACTTTACGTTACCAGTGTCTTCCAGTCTTATGTACAAACCTTCACATCTTCACCACTTCACCACTTTGCTATTTACTCACTATTTCCTGCACTTCCTGTTTTCAATGTTATCATACCATTTGGTATGTTGGCACGTACCTCTAATACAAGCAGGCTAAGTAGGTCATGTGCCACACTGTAATGTAGCTTAGATACAAAAACAAGACGATGAGCTTTAGAAAAAGATTAGGGAAGGGTTAAAATAAACACACATAATAATTGAAGGAACAACACTAGGTCAAGACTGGGACACAAACTGAAGTGTTTCTTTTCAGTTCCGCGTATCTATGCCCTCCTTCCTTTAAATAACACTCTGGTCCTAATATTTTCTATAATTGCTAAATGTTGTCAATTTCCCACAAGTGTCAGTCATAACATATTTGCCAGTGGGTAGTAAGTAGCTATAACTATGGACTGACAATGGCCAAGAGCATGGCATTCAAAGGCAGGATATGGTTCTAATTAGCCGACAATACTGCACTTAAATATTACCACTCGATGTAAATGTTGGTGTGGAAACCTCCAATGTGGATGGAGTTTCTAAAATCTTGTTGATGTATGTGTGTATGTTTGTGTAAATGACAAGGAATTTCTAAGACTACTTTGTTTGGTATTAGTAAAATTCATAGTGCCTCATATTTTGCACATTTAACACAGAAACTAACATAACAAAAAATGCAGGCCTCAGCTTTTTTGTCCCTCACTACTCTATTTTCCTCTAACACTGTATTATTATGACTGTCCGCCACCATCCAAGCAAAACTGTAGTTATCCTGTACTCCTTGCAGAAGGATGGATGTGAGTTATGGTCCAGAATGTTGCTGTGCCTTTATGGCCTAAAGCTCTGCTGCTCCTTACGTGAAGCAGAAGAGTCCTCACAGCTGTGCAAATAACAGATATGTTTTCGTATAGCAAATAATTCCCACCCTTCAAAACACACATATAACAATCTGTTCCAGCTGCAGATGTACCACTCTCTCCCACTCGAGTGTGTAAATGATCTGGGAGCACATTGTCTTTTCCTGCGCCAGCCTACCATGTGAGGCCTCCACAGGCGGATGCTTTGTGATTGACAGTTAGCTCGTCTTTGCGACACTCTGCTTCTCATATGTAGAGTTTAGAGCTGTGAACGCAGGCGTCTCCTGTGAAATGCTCCCACTCTTCCCCTCCTCCTCCCTGTTTCTCTCCCTGTTCTGTCTTTGACACCCCCGATTAGAAGAGAAACCTGCGTGGAGAGAATGCTTCTCTAACACGAACAACATGGGGTGCTGTGAGGTGGAAAGTGAGCTCTCTTGTTACAGGGCCCGCGGTAGAGGTTGTTTACATGAGCACCTTAGGAGGAACAGGGTGTAGAGCCTGACAGCTGATGCTGCTTCATCTTCAAGGCCCCCTATGAATAAATTGCCAGGCTATGATGCCTCCATGCAACTCTCTGCTCTACCTGCAAGCACCAGAGCACAAGTCGGAGGAATTGCCCCACATATGTTTATATAATAAGTATTCAATATATTGGTGACATTAGAGGAAATGTGAATTCTAATTTTTACATTGATGGTATCCTGTGTTGTAAAAAACTAAAAGGGCTGCCTTTCAATAGTTTTAAGATTAGTCTATGAAAACACTTATTTAACCCAGTGAAGTAGGAGTTAGAGCCTGTGTGACATAGGCGCAGTACACAACTCTTATATCTACATAGTTGAAAGGCTGGACAGGTTTAAATCTAAGAATACACAACAATCATGTTTCAAATATAGTTTATCAAAATGTATTCCTTATTTCCCTGGCTCTTTAAAGCTGCATAAACAGATTATTGTGCACTCATTACAGGCTGTAACATGCAAGACAAGGAGAAAACATCTACATATAGTCTATTTTTAAACTAAACAACCGTGTTACACTACATGACACAGATTAATTTACTCATCCCTTATCAAACACAACTCCAAACCAAAACAATAAATTGAAGGAGTCTAAAGGGCTCCGTGGTCCTGAGGGGAGCTGTTGAGTTTAGGACAAATTACCATGAATTTATTTCTAGTCATAAAAGTACTGTTACTAGTTCAGCTTTAATTTTTCAGCTGGAGACCTCATAATTACTTCATGATTGTACAAGGCAAGCATTTAAGAATACAAAAAACATTTAAATATTATTTTAATTATTTTACAACAATATTTATGTAATGGAGGCAGTATTTAGCCCACATGCTTGAAACACTGACAGATAATTAACATTTTTTATCAACCAAAACAAGCCACGTAAATGGTCAGAATCTCTCATCCTGACAAAGATGGGTCCTGTCCTAATCTGGTGTCTATTTAAATGAGCAACACCAAAACATGTTGAATGCTGTAAGTATTTGTTTTTCCTCCTTAAGTGACAACTGTTTACCTCAGCTACAGACAAATTTAAGAATATCTAAAATATCACTTGGACTTTATACATGGTATTCAATTTTCTCTTACAACCCCCACAAACAAAAAATCTGTTCATCACTTATGCTAGAAATTGACAAGCTGACTGATACTACTATTGATCTGCACTGATTGATTTGTTACTGCAGTATAAGCCTGTCTGACACAGTCATGTTAATGAGCTAAAGTAGCATGCAGATTCAACACATGTCTACTGTTTTGCAGTATTGACTTAGTGTCACAGCAGCTAAATGCTTGTCTATCACAAGAGATGTTGAGCCAAAAGTTTTGACTCATTCAGCTGAACTCACAGTCCTCTGAAAGCAAATTGCATCTGTATAGTGTTATTCCAGTAGTGCTTTCCGAGAGAAAGCTGTTAATCCTAATACAAAATTTACGGCAGGCAGAGCTTAGTTAGTCATTTCTGGGAACATTGGGACATTACGCTGTTTAATGTGGTTTGCAATAACGTCTTTACCGGGGACCAACAGTTCAACTTTTAGCCACAGGAAAATGGGGAAAGCCTTTAAGAAATTATGCGTATTCCCACAAAAATAAGGAAAAAACAGCAAAATTATTTATTATTGCATGTATTCATGAGCTTAGTGGTCCCACGTGTCACACACTGCAGAAATTATGAGGCAAATCTTCTAATTAAAACAAGTTTATATTGACAGTTGACCCATAAACGTATTATATGTCATATTTTAGTCCTATCAATAATGTACATCATAAAGATATGAAAGACACTTTAGAAGTGTTATTTCTTCGAATTGTTGGCAAGTGTATTTGATCTTATTTAATTTCATTAAGCAGTCAGAGAAGCGCTTACTGACTCTTAATGACTTACAGGCTTTGATGTAAAATGCCTTTTTTGTTACACTGATAAAGAGTAATCGCACCAGTCCCTACAAACATAACCCCACATAAGAAACCTCCTGTCCTTAAAATATGTCACTGCTAAATACTGTGGCTTTATTGGTGCAATAGACTGAGCTGCTTATCACCTGGACATCAGTTACATACATATTATATGTACACTGGTGCCCAAAATAGAGAATTTCATAGCCACAGCCAGTGAGAATGACATAGCTTAGAGTAGCAGGGCACAGTTGCTCATCCATTAACCGAGGCATAATGGGTCAGGATTGATGTTACACATAATGTTTTGAATCTACAGCAGCATTTAGCTTTGTGTGAAATAGAAAAAGGAAATGTTGTCTTAATCTCCCTGAACTCTAATGTAAGGGTGGTTCCTCAATAACTTGGCACAAAAATGTAAATGTTAGAATAAGAGCAGAAATTGCACTGGCTTTTTAAAAACTGTAGACGTGTACAGTGAAATGTAAACAGACAATAGAGTCTCTTGTGTAATAATATTTAAGATTTATTCTAAGGTTAACTTCTATAAAAAACCTCTATACGGTAATAATAAACTTCAGTTCCCCCAAACTGTTCTATTTTGTGGGGACATCTGCTTCTATTGAAATCCACCAGAAGTGTATAGAGTTCAGCCTGATCCGATGTGCTGGTCCACTTTTGCACCACTAGAAAGTGCTCTTCAGCAGGTTATCATTCATCTTACACAATCCCTCTGCCTCTGCACCCCATCCATCCTTTCATAGCCCCATATGTCTTTCTTTTGACTCCTGCTCCAGCCTCTGCTTCTCAGTCAAAGTTCTGCTTCTAATTTTGTGGAGAAGGCAAAGAGAATTTGATTTAAAAGTGTGAAGAAGATGACTGTAGAGGCTATACCACCACCAAAGCACACAGCCCCTAGAGTCTGCCTCTCCTCTGTGTGGTCAGTGAACCCACAGGAAGAGAGGTGATGTGGCCTTTGGGAGCCTGTACTCACAGCATAGACATTTTCCCCCATGTATGCTGATGATCTGCTTTGGGAGCTTCACTGAGGCTCAGAGGTCAGTGTATGTCAGTAGTCTGAGATATAGTTTAAGCATGTAGACGCCAGGAGAGTTGGGATGTTTAAGAAGTGTATGATTTATCTGATGCAAAAAACAGCACTCTGCAAAAAAAAAGAAGTTTAGTTGAACTGTGAACAGTATTTCCTTCCAAGCATATGCTTTTAGTAGCAGTTATCAAAGAGGCTCCCAGAGAACACTGAGCCTAACCCAATGACAAATACCACTTCTACGGTCGAAACACTCTGAACTCTCTACTTTGGGCCAGTCAAAGCCTGGGTGCCATAGTGATGTATGGAATACAAGACTCCTTACTGTAATGTATTAAAACTTAAGGTCCTTCCTTTTAGCTCTATTATTTGAATGTTGCTGGATTTATTTTATTTTGTAAAATGTTTAACTTTGAGTTCATTCCCTGGGCTTTGTTGTTTTTAATTTCCCGCTTACTGCTTTATTATAATTTAGTGTAGCCTTTCTTAATGTAACATTTAATACTCAACCAGATCCTAGCAGGTTTAGTGAGTTTTTGGGTTGTCATGTGTTGTTAGTAGACTTTTATCCTCAAAATCTTGATTTATATTCTTTGCGCAACTTTAAAAATCCAAATTCTAACTTAGGTTGTACCAACTTTATTTTACAGCTCAATTTTATTTGATATTAAATATTTTTTGACAAAAGCAAAATGAGTAAAACTAAATAAAAATGAGCCCAAGACAATGATAAGTGTATTTTAGTACATGTGCAATAATTAAAAAACCTTCATTATAATGTAAAAACCATTAAAATGCATACAAAGAATGACACACTGCATCTAAACTGTAGGTGAGAACATTCTGTGACCCCCTGTCATTGATTACAATTAGATATGCATGCAGGATCAAGCACTGAAACCCTCCTACTGGGTAGGAACATTACTCACCAGTTCCAAGGTTGAAGGGCATTTATTAAACAAAAGTTGACATGAGTGTTGTTATGTGCATTATGGTCTGATGTTGGTTAGGTTTCTTTATTTGTCTCCTCTGGGAGAAAATTTTCTTGGATAGTTGTAAAATGGTAAAAGGTATTTTCCACTAACTTTGCAGAAGCACACAATATAACAATGGGAACAATATACAACAAATGTGTTCTACTTGTTCGTCACTACAACTGAACAATAATGCTGAAACTAAAATGAAACATTTCAAATATATCAAAATAACAATGTAATCAGCTTATATATAATAAAAAATATGTTTTTATGTCTCCAAAAGAGAAAAGTCAGCAACAATGCCAGTGCACAATGTTGATGATGTCGACATAAGTTCAGAAGTCCTGCACCTATATTGATACATGCCTGCTGTAATGCTCTAATATCTTCTCTAGAGTAATAAATGTTAATGGCACATCAAGGGGACATTATGGAGTCATGGTACAGCGAGTCTTCATTTAGAGCCACATGTGAGATGAACTAAAGGCCAACTGTTTTAGGTGCCCTGTCTGCTGACCTGTAATGGCCAATCCATTCTGATTAATTGGATTTTTTAACGAGCGTCCAGTGACAATTATATGCGTGATCCAGAGGGAGAGGTGCAGGATGTTAGCTTGTCCCTGGTGGAGTGCTGCTTCACTGGCCCCCAGATCCCTTTCAGGGATCCCCTGAGAGCATTGGGGCTACCCATTTTTAAGAATAAGCAGCAGTTTGGGTCGAGATAACCACACACACACACACACAAAAGAAAAAAAAGAAAAAAGGGAGAAGAGGTCTGGAACCACTCTCTTGGGAGGGGATTGCAATGTTCATCGCTCATTCAGATGATAAATTGTTTATCAGGCGGCTGTTGGCGTTGAGGCATTTTATCATGCAATTTTTCTGAATGTGTGAAGGCACCATAAGCAGAATTCTGAACTGACAAATGACTACGCTGACTGTACATTTACTGCTACAGTTACTAAGCCTGCAATATTGATGTTAATCTTTATTTGAAATAATAGTTGCACAAAGTTGATCAATATTGAACCTTACAAAAGAGGGTAAGGATAAGCTGAGCCAGTTTAGAGATTATTGCTCAAACTGGAAATTTCACTTTGTACTTTGTCAATCAGGAATTTATGAACATCATTAAATATATTAGTAAATTGCATTGTGTTTTCTAAGTTTTGGAAGATATCAAAGAGCAGCAACTTGGAGGACAGACAAGAACTATTAGACTATGCAGGTTAAGGAGAGTCGCCATGAGAGAAAGAAGAGAGCAGTGAAGGATTCAATTACTCTGCCTTTGTCTGTTTAACAAAGAACATATTTAGCACTAATTGTTATAGTAGCTGCCACAAACTTAGTGCCTCCCCTTTCTCTCTTTCTCACAGTCACTCATAATCACACATTCACACAACACCTGAGACATTGCAAAGCTGCTAAAACACACACACAAAAATTTTCAACAGCTGCTAAAGGCCTGTACTGCATTTCAACATACAGCAACCAGAAGGAACAACAGGGTCATTTCAACAGTGATCAGACAGATATGTGGGTAAATTAGCTTTCATCAATTCAATTTGCAAACATTGCCCATCTTCTCAGCCCTTAAATGAATCTGTGTGATTAGAATCAGCAACCTAACTGATGCAACTCAGTCACGCTCTTTCATTCAGCTAGTGAATGATCCTAGAAATGCTTCTGTGTCTGGGCAATGATAGCAAACTCTTTTCATTGACTGGCATAATAGTCGTCCTGAAACTCGTTAATTACTGTGATGTAAGATATGGATAGGGCACTATACAAACCGTAATGGAAGAGATGTGTGTAACCACCCCCACTATTATTAATCCATATAATTTCCTCTTTCGTTTCAAATTAGTTGGAAGAAAATGCTTGCTACATTAGCCTCATAATGAAAGGCAATAATCTCCAAAAAATGTATAAGAGCAAGACCTTCTCTGCAGGTTCAAATTAATTAAATTTCTTTTTAGCCATATTTCATTAGAACGCTCTCATTTTAGTCTAGCCAGTATCTGGCCCTTCGTCATTCAAGAGGCACTGATGAGTGAAAAAAAGGCGAATTGTTGAGAGAACCCAACTGTCAGCGAATTTAGTTCCAAATTAATTATTTCAGCCTGATAACCCTTTTCATCTCTTTTGACTCACTTTATAGAAAGAGCCAATTAATTATGTCAAACATGCTCTCTCCTTTTGCTCCCCAGAGTGGGCAGGCAGGCTGATGGGGATGTTTACTGTAAGAGAATGGGATGATGTGGGGTGGTGGGTGATGTATGTGCGTATGTGTGTGGGGGTGTTACGGAACAGTCTTTCCCTAATCTCGACACACCTGTCAAGCATACAGCTCGTTATCTAGGCACTAAGGGCCCTGCCTGGTTTTGTCAGAAGCCGGATTCTAACAACAATCCAGGGGAATGTGTTGGAGCTACATAGCCTAGCACACATACACACGAACATGTGCATGTGCACCCAACCTTTGAAACGCACACTGTCCACTGTTAAACATTTCACTCAATTAGCCCATCCCACTCAGCCACAGCCTTAATGAGGAATGGAGAAGAAATCAAGGGTCATGTCATGCATGTAACATCTCCCAGATACTTAATTTCATATTTTTATTGACGCGTTTGCATTGCTGTGTTCTCATGATTGCGGTCTTGTTTTGGAAAATCTCAAGGTGGGTACAGTAGAAAGCAATTTATGCAAATCAGCCTGGTGAGGTAATACAGCTTGGCTCATAGTGTTTAAATGCTGGTTCATGAGTGATCCAGGACCACTGGGATATGCTAGAGGTACTTTATACAGTGTTGTCTATACATTTGTTCTGAATTGGTGTGGACTTGTGGGAATTGTGATGGAGGTAGATGTGTAGAACATGACAGGTTTCTCACCTCTGACACCTGGCTGATCACCCCCTAAGGAAGGTGAGTCTTATTGCTAGAACTAGCCTTATAGAAAAAACTTCCTACAACAGCCATGCTTGTCTTTATGCAAATTTACATGAAATGACCTCTAATTATTTTTATTTTAAGGGGAAGTCGAAGTAATTTATAAGCTTAAAGTGTGTCATTACTTTTATAAAGCTTTCAGGGTCTCCAGAGGGAGCTGTGTGAAGTCTGATGTACGTTGTCAAGTGATGTCAGTTGCGTTAGTGTTGGTTGGAAATGAAAAGTCAACAAGACCCCATGAAAATGAAAGTAAATTAACCGTAACCATAAACTGGCCATTGTGCGCTATTAGCTACATAAATAAACTCTGAAAAGACAATTTGAATTTTGGGTTACTGATCTTATATACGTGCTGGCAATAAACTGGTAATATGGTAAATATGAGCACATTACTTGTTGAAGTTTTAACAAAAATTAAAAATATTAGTGAAATTTGTGGACTTCTTATCTGTTCTTCTGGCTGGTAGATATTTCAACATATTTAGAGTTGGGAAAAGCATGATGTCACGTTCCCCTTCATGCCCAAACACAGCCTTGGTTAATTGTGTTATGTTTTTGATCACTGTGGTCATATGTGGTGCTGTACTGGCATGTACTTAGCAGAAGCAGACAGCACCATGACTTTACCTGAGTGTGAATGTCCTACGCTGTGCCTCATCACTTCTTGTGATTACAGATACTGTATGGGAACATTATCTTTGTCCATAACCCTCTAAAAGGGCATGTCCTGCCTGAACTTGTGGCAGTGGATGTGACACGTGGAGCCAGATGGGACCTGAAGAATTCACAAAAAGCTGAATTATCTGTTCGGAGGAGAAAAGAAGCCTGCAATGCTGTCAGTAAAGCTCCACGAGTTCTAAAAGCCTTGACTTTAAACACAAGGTGTGTGCATGAACAACGGATTACCTCACCAACAGGCCACAGTACCTGAGGCTGCGGAACTGTGTGTCTACCATTCACACCGGTGAACATCCAGGGCTCGAACATTGAGAGGGTGGATAGCTTCAAGTACCTTGGTGTTCACCTCAACCGTAAACTGGACTAGACTTACAACACCGATGCTTTGTAGAAGAAGGGTCAAAGTCGCCTCCATCTTCTTAGGTCCTTCAGTGTGTGCAGGCCCATGTTAAGGACATTCTATGACTCTGTGGTAGGCTTCAGCTCGGCACTACGCTGTGGTCTGCTGGGGTTCAGGCAGCACTGAGGAGAGCCAGCTCTGTCCTGGGCTGCCCACTCAACTCTGTGGAGGAGGGGGTTGAGAGGAGGATGTTGGCCAAGCCGATATGCATCATGGACAATACGTTTCACTCGCTGCACCAGACAGTGGAGGCTCTGTGCGGTTCCTTCAGAGGCCGACTGATACACCCTCAGTGCAGGACAGAGAGCTTCCGCAGGTCTTTCATTCCCACCACAGTTCGACTCTATAACTCCACAGTCTAACTTATTTGAACTTGAATTATTGTACATATTCTGTAATACTTTAAATATTGTACCTTTGTAAATTGATTTTGATTTACTTTTAAGTTTTTGCACATTACTTGCACTTTGTTCATTACATTAGTTAGTGCACTACTCTTGTTGCTTTGTATATCTGGGAGCTGTGTATCATGTAAATTTTCCTGTCGTGGGATCAATAAAAGATTACTGTATCTTACCTAATTCCTGTCTAGGGAAAAATGGGAATTCACGAATTCACCTCATCCTAGAGGCCGTCCTGCATAGCTGCTATGGCTGACTACACTTAGTCAGTCACCGGGAAAGAAATACGGCAGCACCAGGACAATACATTGAGTACCAACAGGTAGAAAAGCGCTATATACAGTGGTGTGAAAAAGTGTTTGCCCCCTTATTGGTTTCTTATTTTTTTGCATGTTTGTCACACTTTAATGTGTCTGATCATCAAACTAATTTAATTATTAGTCAAAGATAACACATCATGCAGTTTTTAAATTAAGGTTTTTATTATAAGTGTAAAAATAAATCAAAAACCCTATTGCCCTGTGTGAAAAAGTGTTTGCCCCCTAAACCTAATAACTGGTTGGGCCACCCTTAGCAGCAACAACTGCAATCAAGCATTTTCGATAACTTGCAATGAGTCTGTTACAGCACTGTGGAGGAAGTTTGGCCCACTCATCTTTGCAGAGTTGTTGTAATTCAGCCACATTGGAGGGTTTTCGAGCATGAACCGCCTTCTTAAGGTCATGCCACAGCATCTCAATTGGATTCAGGTCAGGACTTTGACTAGGCCACTCCAAAGTCTTTTTGACTTTGGAGTGGCCTTTCAAGTCATTTTGTTTTTCCTCATCCATTCAGAACTGGATTTGCTGGTGTGCTTTGGATCATTGTCCTGCTGCAGAATCCAAGTTCGCTTCAGCTTGAGGTCACAAACAGATGGCCGTACATTCTCCTTCAAGATATTTTGAAACACAGTAGAATTCATGGTTCCATTTCATCACAGCAAGTCTTCCAGGTCCTGTCGCAGCAAAACAGCCCCAGACCATCACACTACCACCTCCATATTTTACTGTTGGCATGATGTTCTTTTTCTGAAATGCGGGGTTACTTTTACGCCACACATAATGGGACACGCACCTTCTAAAAAGTTCAACTTTTGTCTCGTCAGTCCACAGAGTATTTTCCCAAAAGTCTTGAGGATCATCAAGATGTTTTCGGGCAAAACTGAGACGAGCCTTTATGTTCTATTTCCTCAACAGTGGTTTTCGTCTTGGAACTCTGCCATGCAAACCATTTTTGCCCAGGCTCTTTCTTATGGTGAAGTCATGAACACTCACCTTAATTAAGGCGAGTAAGGCCTGCAGTTCTTTGGATGTTGTTGTGGGGTCTTTTGTGACCTCTTGGATGAGTTGTCGCTGCGCTCTTGGGGTAATTCTGGTCGGCCGGCCACTCCTGGGAAGGTTCTCCACTGTTCCATGTTTTTGCCATTTGTAGATAATGGCTCTCACTGTGGTTCACTGAAGTTACAAAGCTTTAGAAATGGCTTTATAACCTTTTCCAGACTTATAAATCTCAATTATTCTCGTTCTCATTTGTTTTTGAATGTCTTTGGATCTCGGCATGATGTCTAGCTTTTGAGGATCTTTTGGTCTACTTCACTTTGTCAGGCAGGTCCTATTTAAGTGATTTCTTGATTGCAAACAGCTATGACAGCAATTGGGCCTGGGTGCAGCTGGAGAAATTGAGCTCAGGTATGATGAACCAGAGTTAAGTTATATTTTAATTGGGGGGGCAAACATTTTTCCACACAGGGCAATGTGGTTTTTGATTTATTTTTACACTTATAATAAAAACCTTCATTTAAAAACTGTATGATGTGTTTACTTGTGTTATCTTTGACTAATAATTAAATTAGTTTGATGATCAGACACATTAAAGTGTGACAAAACAATAAAAAAAGAAAAAAAAGAAACCAGTAAGGGGGCAAACACTTTTTCACACCACTGTAAGTGCAGACCATTTACTGTCACTCATCCTTCGAGACCACTATCAGACAGGTGTACTTTTGTTGATTGTTGTCTTTTATTAGCAAATTCTGTACCTGTAATGAGATTATTTTTTATCTTTCAGATGAAACTGTCAGTCAATATGGGGGTGTGCTCACTTTTGTTCTGTCTAACTGATCCAGTGTCTGTGTTTGCATGCATTAGCCTTTGCTAGGATTAATTAAGGCAACCCCTTCAAGCCATGGAATGATCCTGTAAATGTTAGCGATTCACAATAGGCAATGATTTTCGCACTTTACTTTTAAATGTTAACCAATAACTAAAAGCCCATAGTTATAGCCCAAGTTCAATAAGCTGTTTAAGCTCTTAAGGTTAGACATGAAGCTTTCTCCAAAAGTGGTCAAGCAGACCAGCGGATTGGTCACACAAATAAATAAATAAATTTTGTGTAAAATGCTATTAAAACATAAGCCAACAATTCATGAACCACTTTAATCTTGCAGGACATTTGATCAAAACAAATGCATAAACAGCATATGTTCAAGCTGAGACTTTTTACAGTTTTTCTGAAAAATATTTGGGCATTACTTGGTTTGTATTAGCTCCTTGCCCTCTGAAGAATCTGTATCCACACCTTAGATGCACATGAGCTTCCATTCATTCTACAGTTGGGGATGCACTGTTGGCCTGTACAGCTGTTCATATGGTTGAAAGTAATTTTTTTGCTAGATAGGTAATAAACAATAAGCTGCTTAACAGTTAAAGATCTCCTTTTTTATGTTTTTTACTTTTATACTTGAGAAGTGGTGACAATTTTGCACCTCGACTGAATCACATTGCTTTATGTTTTTGTTGCTGCTAACTTCGAGAAGAGCCGGAAACTTGGGAATCATAATTGAACAATGGCAACTGAGGATCGGCTGGTATCTGCAGTGAGCGCCAAAAGATAGGAATAAACCAGCTATATTCCTTATACTAAGCAGGGTGCACTTGGAGCTGGATTGCGGTTAGCAATGTTTGTTGATATACTTCTAATCTTGGCAGTTAATGTAGAAACAAACCCTGCAGCTCAGAAACAATGTACTTGTCGAATAAAACAACCCAGCAGACTACATTGTTTAGTAGCAGTAGGCACAGGTCCAAATGACTCACAAGCACTCATGTATACTGAGTCCTTGCAAAAAGAAGCTATGGGTCTGAGCGAACTTGTTGAACAGTGCATGGAAACATTTGACAGAATTGTGCATGACAATACTGAGCTTTGTAAATGGTTTGCACTTATATAGCACTTTTCTACCCGTTGTTCCTCAAAGCACTTTACACTGCTTCATATTTACCTGATCGCTCTCACAGTCACACAAATATATGAAAATTCTCTTTCCACTCAGCCCAACCTATCAAGGCAGATGGCCACCCACAATGAGCCTGGTTCCGCTGGAGGTTTCTTTCGTTAAAGAGAGTTTTTCCTCTCCACTGTTGCCTATGGCTGGGGATTTTATGTATGGGTTTTTCTCTAAATATCTGTTAAAGTGTCTTAACATGACTTTGATGTGAATTGGCACTATATAAATAAAGTTGAATTGAATTAAAAAAAATGGAGAATGGCAAGAAATTTCAAATCTGCCAAATCTGACCAGTGAAGACATGTATAGCCGCATGTCGTCATTCAACCGCTGGCTGTCTATGATGTGTCCAGCAAATGATGTGGGGAAGGGATGTTTTTGGGAAAACTTGGGCTGATTAGGAGATATGGAACCTATTTTGGATGGTGCCATTTTATTATCCAAAAATATGTCTGGTTTTATCAGACAAACAATAGAATAGCAAACCAGAGTTGAGCTTAGGACGCAGAGATTTATCTAAATCTCTGTTAGTAAGTGACTTGATAAGCGATCATCAATTCAATTTATTTTACTTACTGAAACTTGGTTGCAACAGTAAGAATATGTCAGTTTAAATTAGTTAGGAGTAGCAGCAACATATCGCTAAATCTTATCTATAAACCTTAGACCTAAACATAGTTTTAACTCAGTAACTCCCTCAACACGGTATTTACTTCATTATTTGATTCAGTTGGTTTCTCTCAAAATGTAAAGGAACCCACTCACTGTTTTAGTCACACCCTAGACCTTGTCCTTACATACGGCATTGAAACTGATAATTTAACAGTATTTCCTCATAATTCTGTTTTGTTCGACCATTTTGTAATTACATTTTAACTTAGTCTAATGGACTATACAGCAGTTAGAAAAAAAATCCACCACAGTAGGTACTTATCTGAAAACGCTGTGAAGAAATTTAAGGAAATGATTCCTTCATCACTGACCTCACCATGTACCAATATAACTTCTTTATGAATACAATTGTAGCTATTAGAGAGAAAATTAGAATCATTAGTAAGGCTCCAATCCTTTTTAGACTGTGTTTTACCTATAGATCTTGCTGAGCTAATTTTAACTATTACCTCACCAAAACCAACATGTCTGCTAGACTCTATTCCAGTTACACTGCTCATAGATGCTCTACCCTTATTAGACACATTTGTATCATAATCTGTCTTTAGAAACAGGCTATGTACCAAAGGCCTATAATCAAACCTCTACTTGAAAAACCTTGTCTTGATCCAGGTGTTTTAGCCAGTTACAGACCACTATCCAATCTCCCCTTTATTTCTAAAATACTTGAAAAAGTAGTTGCAAAGCAAGTATGTGATCACCTGTGCAGGAACAAACTGTTTGTAGACTTTCAGTCAAGATTTAGAATTCATCCTAGAAAAGAAACCGAGCTGATTAAAGTCACAAATGATCTTCTTCTGGCTTAGTGCTGTATTTGACACAATTGGTCAAAATTTTTTATTTTGTAGTCCAGTCTAGACGTAACAAATGCATGGTCTAGTTTTTCAGCATCGCTTTGAGACAGGATGCTCCTAATTGTGGTAATGTTACATAGGTGGAAGAAGGCTGATCTAGAGATTTGTTTCATGTGTGAGGTAAATGACAAATCCTGGTTAAAAAAAAAATCCTTGCAGTTGTAATTTTCAGTAACCCAGTATTCCCATTAAGTCTCTAAAAATCCTTCCATTAATCCAAAATACTGCAGCATGAGACTGATCATATTTAAGATCATATTTCACCTTCTGTAGCATCTCTCCATTGGTTTCTCATTAAATGTAGAATAGATTTTAAAACCCTTCTTATTACCTCTAAATGGTCAAGCTCCATCCTACCTAAAAGAACTCCTAGTAGTACCATATCATCCTAATAGATCACTTCGATCTAAAAATGTAGGAATACTTGTGGTTTTCAGAATGGGAGGCAGAACCAGGGGCGACTGTAGCACAGTTGGTAGCGCGGTCGTCCACCAATCATACAGTTGTTCGTTTATCTATGGCTCCACTGGTCACATATCGAAGTGTCCTTGAGCAAGACAATGAACACCGCTTAGTTGCTCCCAGTGAGCACTGGCCAGCTGTATAACTCCCCCATCAGTGTGTGAATGGGTAGATAAGAAGCAGTGTGAAGTACTTAAAGTACCAACAGGTACAAAAGCACTATATAAGTGCAGACTGTTTACCTTTAGCTATCAAGATCCTCTCCTGTGGAACCAGCTCCCAGTCCAGATTCGGGAAGCAGACACCCTCTCTACTTTTAAGACTAGGCTCAAAACCTCCCTCTTTGATAAAGGTTATAGTCAGTTATTCTCCTGCTGCTATAGGCTTAGACTGTTGGGGGACCAACCCCTGTGCTTCTCCCTATCTCCCTCTCTCATTCCCTGTCTTTAGATGTCCCTGGCTTTGGAGCTGTGTGTCTTCCAGTCCACAGCTACTGGTCCTACCAACCTGCCCAATGTTTTCTTTTCTCTCTCCACTTTCCAGTCACCCCAACCGGTCAAGGCAGATGGCCGTCCACCTTGAGCCTGGTTTTGCTGGAAGATTCTTTCGTTACAGGGAGTTTTTCCTCTACCATGTTGCCTATAGCTGGTCAAGGGGGATTTGTTGGCTTTTCTCTAAATGTCTGTATAGTCTTGACTTTATTATGTAAAGTATCTTATGATGACTTGGATGTGAAATCAATTCAACTATATAAATAAAGTTGAATTGAATTGAATTTATTTCAGTTAACTTCAAAAAGCTCAAGTGAACTTGTTGGTCAGCACAGGTTTTTTGAAAGGAGAGCATATTTTTTTGTGCCTACTTTTTTGTGAAGGAGTCTGCTCACTTCCTCATTGCATATCCTAAGGAAATCCAAGGTGTCTGGAGGGGAAGCTTGTAAGTTGTATTCACACTTGAGCTATTTTACATGTAAACTTTGTACAATATCCAAAGAAATTGTGTTTCAGACATTTAACACACAGAGTTAGTGTCAGAGTCAGTGTTTTCACGGGAGAAACTCCACTTGAGATTAGTGAGAGGTAGACTATTTTGTTTACACATTGGAAGTGTGCAACCAAAAAACTCAACATATCCATTCTTTCACTTTAAATTCTGTCAGAAAAGGTGGCAGTGCTTGTTCATGTATATTTTTTCTTTCCATGGGAGAGCAAGAAACTGTGTTCACCAACAATAGTTTTCAGAGGTTTCCCTGAGATCACACAGATATCTTCAGCTTCTTAAAACGTTCTTCAAAAGGCTTTTCTTTGGTGTTTTATTCTTTATTTGCTAGTGAGCTTCCAAAATGCAGAGAGGAAATGTTGTAGAACAGAAAAGGTTTGACATGTTCTAAAGGTTGTCTTCCAGAGTGCTCCAAAACTCCATCCATCTATCCATCTGTCTTTTCATTAATACATCTGTCATACTTGTCCTGTTAAGTGTTGCCCGTAAGCTGTCATTGGGTAAGAGATGGGGTACACTCTGGACAGGTTGCCACTTTATTTTAGGTCCAATGCAGAAAGACATACACAAATAGACCTATGGACAGTTTACGTAACATGCATGTCTTTAGACTGTAGAAAGAAACTGGAGTACCTGGAGAAAAAGAATATTTTATAACTCAGCTTCTCTGTGATGCTCTTTTTTTACCCATTGATGATACTTATGCTGTTGCTAATTAACCTTTTAGTTGTAAGTTGTTCATCAGGTGTTTTTTTTGGGATTACACAACTCTTCCAATTAGTTGTTGTTGTCTTTGAAACATCTTGTTGGATAATTTGCATACAAATTGAAATTTCCTGAAAATTTGATATATTTTCTTTGTACTATTTACAATCAAATTATTGCATTATTTTTAATATACATATTATTTCATGTTAAATTTTTTGAAGAGGAAACAGGGTTGCAGTTCAGTCTAAACCAACAGTTTCCATAAATTATTTGCATCCTCTCATCTAAAATTGCAAACCATTTCTCTAGAAATAATTGTTTTGATACTCATGGGCAAGATGAAGGATAATAATACCCCGAGGACATGGTTTGGGGAATATTATTTTAAAAACTTCAACAGTCCAGTAGGTGCTTTTACATTATCCTGCAAATATCAAAAAGTGAACTAAGAGTCCATAACTTGCAATGCTTTTTAAACTGAAAGAAAATACTAAAAACCATGAAAGTCAATGCTTAAAAAAACATCACTTGTGCAACATGGAGTATGCTTATGTATGTGGACATGTGTGTACCGTCTGTGCACGTTTTTCTGCGTGCATGTGAGATAGCTTTTCAGCTGAGTAGAAGTAATTCTTCTTGATTCGTTCCCAGTCACACATCCAAATGAGTTTGGATGAGAAACACAGCAGGGGAGTGTGATGGCCTCTTGAAATCCAAGGCCCCATTTGTCTGCATGGAATCGCAACCCCCTCTGTTGCATGCAAAAGTAAATTTATTCTTTGTAGATGTGGAAGTTCATATTTAAAAAAACACAAAACTATAAATTTGAGTCTACAGTAGAAGAGGACCTGCAGTGTAAATTTTAGATTTGTTATGCTGCAGTGTCTTCACTTTGGTGTCTCATCACATCTAAATGAATTTGCATCTGGGTTTAAACTATTTCTTAAAACAGCTTCTCAAATACATAGATAGTATTTGGCTGTGACCTTGAATTTTCTTTTGTTTCGGTACATACAATAAAGCAAAAATATCAATGGGGCTCTGCCAGGTCTTGTATAAATTTTCGGACCCAAGCACAGAGATGGGGAGTGTGATGAATAATAGGCAACTATCAAACAGGACAGGGTGCAAGAACTAACTAAAACTAAAACTCCCTTCAGAAGTAAGGGCAAAAACCATACCATCTAAACAAAGGAACTAAATACGAACAGGAAAGGAAAAAACGTAGGAAACTAAACATGAGCGAGGCTGAGTGAATTCTAGAATCTAAAGCCTACTTACTACAGTGCAGAGCAGGGAAAGAGGCTGTGATAAAACCATGAGGACCATGAGATGAAGATAGTTGAAATTGTGACAAGCAACTGGCAGTGAGTGTGGGGTAACTGAAGGCTACTAAACTCCTTGAGGAGCTGATGGGGAACAGATGAGTAAGGGACAGAGGAGGGAAGATGAAACAAAACAATTGGGAGGGGAGAGCCTACTAGAAAGAGGGAACCAATAATAGGACTGTGATAGAGTAGCACTTCCAATTAGTAAGAACCTCTATCTATTAAATACAATTAAAATATAATACCAAATTAAAGCTGCACCATATTCTATATTTTAGAGCTTAGAGAATTATAAGCCCACAAAGCTTATTAACACTATTCAGCTTGTTGCTATTGGGTAGCCAACAATAGACAGACACAGCTAGAGACTATAATAATATCATAATGATTCGACATGAATGCTAATGTTGTTATGTCATGTTGTTATGTTTGCTTTAATACAAACACACAGTACAGGTAACCTACAAGAAATCTCTTGGAAGACATGAAATTCTTAAGTAAACAGTTGCTGGAAAAGTAAGTTAGACCATGAAAGGCAGAAATGGCTCAGTGCATCTGGGACTGTTGCAAATTCTTAAGCATTTTAATCCATCTTCTGTTATAGTTCCTTCACTCCTGAATACAAATGCTTTGCCTCTGCAGTATTAAAACCGTCAGTGTTGCTGTGGCAGCAAAGAAATGACAAGAAGTAAGCAGCAGAGTGCAGGTGGAGTCTTTAAAAGCAGTAAGTGTTGTGGCTCTGTGACCTGCCCTTTGATTATTACCTGCTTTTTAGAGAAAGGTCTCCTACATTCTGAGACTGTAGTGGTCTATTAGGATGATATGGTACTAGGAGATATTTTAGGTATGATGGAGCTTGACCGTTTAGATAAGAAGAAGGGTTTTAAATTCTATTCTACATTTAATGGGAAGCCAATGGAGAGAAGCTAATGAAGGTGAAATATGATCTCTCTTACCAATAACAGTTAGTAATCATGCTGCAGCCTTTGGATTAATTTAATACTTTTTAGAGAGTCACTGGGGCAGCCTGAAAGTAGATAATTACAGTAGTCCAGTCTAGAAGTAACAAATGCATGGACCAGTTTTTCAACATCACCAGATGTTCTTAATTTTGGAAGAAGACAAATCTTAGTTAAAAATTCCATGCAGTAGTACTGGGGGCCAGAGTTATTCAATTTTTCAATTCAATTCAACTTTATTTATATAGCGCCAAATTACAACAAGGTCATCTCAAGGCACTTTACATAATAGAGTCAAGACTATACAAACATTTAGAGAAAACCCAGCAAATCCCCCTTGAGCAAGCCATAGGCAACAGTGGAGAGGAAAAACTAAGTTGAACGGAAGAAACATCCAGCAGAACCAGGCTCAGGGTAGGAGGCCATTCGGAGATCTTTCAGGTATGATGGAGCTTGACGGTTTAGAGCTTTATAGGTAAGAAGAAGAGTTTTTGAGACAGGATGCACCTAATTTTGGCAATGTTCCATAGATGGAAGAAGGCTGTTCTAGAGATTTGTTTTATGTGTAAGGTAAATGACAAATCCTGGTCAATAATGACTCAGAGATTCCTTGCAGTACTAATGGGGGCCGGAGTTATGTCATCTAAAGTAACGATATAGTTGGAAAACTTGTTTCTTTGACTTTTAGGCCTAAACACAATAACTTCAGTTTCATCTGAGTTTAGAAGAAGGAAATTATACGTCATCCAGTCCCTTATGTCTTTTAGACGTTCTTGTAGTTTGATTAATTGATTTGTTTCATCAGGTTTCATAGATAGATATAACTGCGTGTCAAACTGAGTGCTTTCTAATAATGTTGCCAAGGGGAGACACATATAGAGTAAAGAGTGTTGGTCCTAACACAGAGCCTTGTGGAACTCCATTACTAACTTTTGTGTATGTGGATCATTCATCATTAACATGAACAAATTGGAATCAATCTGATAGATAAGATTTAAACCAATTTAGTGCAGTTCCTTTAATTCCAATTACATGTTCTAGTCTCTATAATAATATTCTGTGATCAATGGTGTCAAATGCAGCACTAAGATCTAGCAGAACTAGTATAGAGACAAGTCCATTATCTGAAGCCAGAAGAAGATCGTTGGTGACTTTAATCAGTGCGGTTTCTGTGCTATGATAAACTCTAAATCCTGACTGAAATTCTTCAAACAAGTTGTTTCTGCGCAGGTGGTCACATAATTGCTTTGCAACTACTTTTTCAAGTATTTTATAAATAAAGGGGAGATTGGATATTGGTCTGGCTTTTTAAATAGAGGTTTGATTACAGCTACCCTATAGGCCTTTGGTACATATCCTGATAGATAGGTTAATGATAAAGTGGGTTCATTTACATTTTGAGAGAAACCAATTTAATCTAATATTGAAGTAAATGCCGTTTTGAGGGAGTTACCGTCAGCATCTACACGAATGTGAAAGTCGCCCACTATGATGACTATATCTGCACTAAGCACTAAATCGGCTAGAAAATCTGACAAATTCAGTCAAAAATTCAGAATAAGGGACTGGAGGATGGTAGACAATAACAAATAGAAGTGGATTTTGAGTTTTCCAAATTGGGTGTGAAAGGCTCAAAGTAAGACTCTCAAATGAGTTATAACTATGTTTAGGTCTAGGGTTTATTGGTAAGCTTGAGTGATAGATTGCCGCTACTCCTCCACCTCGGCCTGAGCTTCTAGGAACATGATAGTTAATGTGACTTAGGGGGGTCACAACATATTCTCCCTTCTGCAACCAGATTTCAGTGACACAAAATAAATCAAATTGATGATCGCTTATCAAGTCATTTACTAACAGAGATTTAGATGAGAGAGATCTGATATTTAATAATCCACATTTAATTGTTTTAGTTTTTTGTTCAGTAAGAGGAGCAGTCCTGATTTTTATTAAGTTATTATATGATTAACTCCTCTTGTGATCATTTTTAGTTTGTAAAATTTAGTTAATTGGGGAACAGACACAGTTTCCATAGGAATGTGGGAGTTGTGGGGGGGGGGTGGCGGCGGTAAGGATACTGCAGAGCCATTGACGCAGCACAACATCAGCATCAATATTGGATCCGAAGTAATTGTTCCCGCTAAGTCGGCCAGAAATCTGGGGGTCATCATTGACGACCAACTGAGCTTCATGGAACACATCGCCTCAGTCTCTAGGTCGTGTAGATTTGCCCTCTACAACATCAACAAGATAAGACCCTACCTCTCTGAGTACACGACTCAGCTCATCGTGCAGGCATTGATCATATCTCGTCTAGATTATTGCAACGCACTGTTGATGGGGTTACCGGCATGCACGACCAAACCCCTGCAGATGATCCAAAATGCAGCAGCACACCTTATCTTCAACCAGCCAAAAAGGACTCACGTCACTCCGCTCTTCAGATCTCTGGACTGGCTTCCTGTAGCTGCTAGGATTAAGTTCAAAGCTCTGTCTCTTGCCCACAGAGTGGTCAACTCAACAGCTCCGGCTTACTTAAACTCTTTCATTCAGGTCTACAACCCCTCCCGTCCGCTGCGCTCGGCCAGCGAACGACGTCTGGCAGTCCCAGCGCCACACAGAAGACACCAAGGAAAACTCTTCAGCTCAGTGATCCCACGATGGTGGAATGAGCTGCCAAACTCTGTGCGCTCAGCGACCTCACTCACTACATTTAAAACACTACAATTGAAAACAGAACTCTTGTGGATAGATTGGATAGATCTTCCTTTAAAAAAAAAAAAAAAAAGGACTTGCTTTTGCTTTTTTTTTGTTAGTTTTTTTCTCTACTTGCATCTCATGAAACCTTAACACTTGTTTGATAGCACTTGTTTGATAGCACTTTACTTTGCATCTCATGAAACCTTACCACTTGTTTGATAGCACTTCACTTTGATGTTTTCTCTCCTAAACTTAGATTTTATTGCTTGTTTGTTCCTCACTTGTAAGTCGCTTTGGATAAAAGCGTCTACCAAATGCCTAAATGTAAATGTAAATGTAAATGCAGAGAAGCATGTAGGACTGGATCTCTGCAAGGCAGAAATGGTAAGATGTGATTCAAACTGAACCATAAATTCAGGAGTCCTGGTTGTGTTATTTTTAGCACTGGATTTAGCTAGCAAGCCTTTATTAGAATCAGTCAATCCTATTTCTTAATCCTATTTCCAATAAATAAGCAGACTTTGTGATCAGTTGTTACTATGAATTTTTAGTGTTAGTCCAGGGGCACTGTGTTTAGTTTGCTGCTGAAGGTGAAAAAACAAATAAAAAAATTTAATTGCTAAGCCGATAAGAAGACTTGGAGACAGGCTGCTTGACAGTGATTTATGTTTGTACTCCTTCATAGCAGGTTGTACAACTCCAGGAATGTAAAACAGCAGCATTAGACTTTTCCTCTGTGTTCACTCATTGTAGATACACAGCATAATTCTACTACTAAACCCAGTACCATACTTGCATTCTCGTCTGTGTTCTAAACAAAAACATCACTGAAGTATGCTCTCAAATTGAAAAATATGCATTTGAATTGAGATAGGGAAATCATTCCATATTCATTCTGTAACCATGCACTGTGCTTACCTTGAACCGATTGGGGTCAACTAACACTGTTAAAGTAGAACCATTGAAGCTCATTGTCATGTTGTTTCTGTCTTTTTTCAATACTTTGTTCAGTGGTTTATATTCTTGAAATCCTTTGCACTGCAAATACAGCTGATTTACATTCAGCGAGATGATGTTACAGCATGAGATACAATTTCAAAGCAATAACTAAACAAAATGATTAATAAAATACAGTTTCTATAACAATGACATTAAAGACTCATTGGCATGATACATTTTCAGTTCCACTGAACAAAACCCATACTGGTAACGTTTTAGTGTTGTTAATCTCAGTCGTTTATAGCTTATATTATAAGGTAATCTGCTAACAGTGTAATCATGTATGATGCATTTATGTGGAGATACATGTAATAGCTTAACATATATGTGGTCATCCATCCAGGTACTGTGTTTATTTAGATGATGGAAAGACGGTGTTATTAACACAGTCACTAAGACTGCTGCTGTCTATAAGGGTTTGTTTGTACAATCTTTACTTTAATGTCATCCTGGCATTAGGCTTGGTGGTGCATGGAAACAGGTTGTCCACATATTGTAGACCAGCTTGCGCAGGTGCCTCAGAAGTAGAGAGGGTCAATATCTTAAACAGAAAGGGCAGAGAGGTCACATAGTCTGTTTTAAATGGCCTGCTTTTCCCTCCACTCCCCTCAGCTCCTTCCACTTCCACCTGTCCTGCCTGTGGGAGGTTTAAACGGTGCCCTGGTTGGGGTCAGGAGTAATGGTCAGCAGCTCTCTGGAAAATTTTTAGGAGGGTGGGATGGTATGTGTGGAATGCCCAGAATGTGTGTGTGTGCATGTTGTGTATATTATAAAAATAATGGCCAGAGCCAGCCTTGCCATCCTGCCCCGCTAAATCTGTGCTTATGCTTATGGAATCATGGATGGATTTATGAAATGAAAGCTAAAGAGGCCTTCTGACCTCTTGGCCCCCTGGTCCAAAGCCTCTGATTCACTTCACAGTTATTTCTTGTTAGAATATCACCCATACAACTACAAAGAGACTCAAATCACAGAGAGACGTGCAATCAACACACACACATAGAGTATATATGACCCATGCATGTCAATGACAGGTTGCTGCCAGACCACACCATCGCAGCACCAGCTGAACACCTGGCCTCTGGCTTGCCTTAAATTAGGCACCCTAGTCTCTAAGTCTTTTTTTATGGTTTCTCCCATCACTCATCCAGATTCCCCTCCTTTTTTCTGATCTTCACTCTTTGATAACCCTGTCTATTTCCCTCTCAGTTATTTATATGAAAGAGAATTGAATCTATTTATTTAAGGGTTACAGGGTGATAGAGTAACACTGTTGCCGTGTAGCAAGAAGACATTATGTGCATGGAAACTCATGCTATGCAGAAACAGAGTGAAACTGTAAAGTCTGCAATGTTAAGAGGAGAGCATCAAATTTAGAAGTAGTCCACACAAGCAAATGATCTACCCTGGAGCTCTCAGTAACCTGGCCTTTTTAATGGTTGTATATTAACAATACAGACAAACAAACACACAATAAACCAACTCAAAATATCACCTATGTTTTGGAAAGTCCTCTTTCCTTGCCTGTTTTTTACATACAGTATTTAACTACAGATTGGTCATTACATAGTAAAGTAATATTGGTATTTAATTCTTTTAAATAGTCAAACACCATTTTCCACAAGCTCCTGAGCTTTGCAGATCAAACACCATGCCACTGGAACCTGTTAGCAGAGTCCAACTTGTATAGAACAGTAACTAGACATGTATACACAGAGGTTACAGCCAAGAAGGTAGAAAGGTGACATTAAAAAACTAAGTTTCATGAATAAGAGAGAAGCTATACAGTAATTCCTCTGTATGCGGGCAAATAAATTATTTACCTTAACAACAAGCCAATAATAAACCAATTTCTCCTCCCACCTTATTGCTTATATAGGGTGCTTGTCTCTTGTCTCTTTGAGGAACGTGCTTGTTAATATTACACCGCTTTTGATGCCAGGCAACAAAAAGTTGGATACTATTATTTACAATGATACCAAAATTGTGGGTAATGTTGACATTTTTTTCTCAAAAACACAGGATTAAAACTATGCAAACACAACACTTTGGTTAGGGACATGAAAATCGAGGTTAGATTACGTTATGGTTGGGCACTAAATAAGTTGGGGTTAGTGAATAAGTAAAAAACATTTCCATAAAAAGCTTTTTTTCCTTTACATAACATCATGTGTCAAATGACATGTATTATGTGATGGGTTGCAACAACAGTAGGACCACATTGGACCTGAAATTTCTGTCTCTTGTGGGAAGATCCTATGTTTCATGACCTATTTAATAATGCCAACTTTTTCATTTGACAGTATACTAACTGACAGTTCACTACAACTTTGCTGTTAGAAGTTGCCTAACATTCAAAAGGGATGGCACATCCATGGTAACTGTTTCTATAGTTGACATGAGCAGCTTGAATTGCAAGAACCTGGAAGGAAACTGCCTCACACTAGAGCTAAAAGTTGCTGATCCTGCTGATAAGCTACCTGTACTAAAAACACATAAAAACTGTTATAGAATTATTTCCAGATAACATAGGGCCAAGCCTACAACCTACACAAATTGGGGCTTCAACTGCTCATCTTCCAAATCATGAGGATTACAGGCAAACGCCACATTTCTCATCCCACCAAACTTCTGGCTGATTTTTCTCACTGTCATGATTATGCAATGAATGCCATGCAAAACCTCGAATGCCCAATCATAGATAGTAATGGAATTACATGACCAACCCAAAGCTTCCACCATTAAAAGGAGCAACCTTGTCCTTCTGCTGGGTAGCATGACCACTAGCAACAGGACATCCACTCATCATACTCAAGCTCCTCTACATGGGGTGACATGTATGAAATCCTTGAATTTGAAATAGCAGTGCCATTATTATTGTTGTCGGTATTGTATTATTACTTTTGATTGCTTTTATAAGTTCGTATTAATTAAATCTCCAATTTAACTTTAGTTATACAGCACCAACTTACAAAGTCACCTCAAGGCACTTATATAATAAAGTAGAGAAAAAACCCTGAAATGGAAGCAAACATTTTCTAATAGATATCCTAAGTACACCAGTTAATACTGGGGTTGACCACCCTTTTGACTCCATATTGATGCCTCACAACAAGGTCTTGGGGTTCTCTTTCCGAATTTCTTCCTTGAAGTGGGCTGTACGTAAAATATTTAGGGATTATGTTCCTCATTTCATTGTCTATATTTACAACAACCCCTTGACATATGTAATGAGCTCCACCAAGCTTAATGCCTTGGGTCATTGCTGGATGGGTCAGCTGGCTTAGGCTCAAACCTTTCCTCTTTGATAAAACTTATAGTTAGTTATATTCTTGGACTGCTAAGTGACCAACCCTTGAAGCACTGGGACACTTTCCTCATCTCAGCCCACATTTATATGTCACCCCTGTATGACATTAACTCTGTGTCTTATGTCTACAGTAGTTGTGCGTCTTTCTCTCTGTCTCACTCTCTCTGTCTCTGTCAGGTGTCTCTGACTTTGGAGCTGTGTGTCTTCCAGTGTGCAGCTACTGGTCCTACGAACCGACCTAATGACCACAATGGGTGATTTGTTGGATTTGTAACCAGGTAAACTGAACATTGACTCGGACACTCTATCATGTTGTCCCTTTAATATTGGCACTTACATGAACTAGTGCACAGAGAGGCTCTCTGAGTTGTCCATGGACCACAGGGTCATAACGTCGGTCTCTGGTCCCTCCTTGCTATGTGCTGAAGTGTCATTGGGCAAGACACTGAACCCCAAGTTGCTCCCAGTGTCAGGTCAGTCAGGTGAGGACCTTGCATGGCAGCCAACGGCATCGGTGTGTGTCTGTGTAAATGGGTGCTTTTACAGCTACACTGTAAAGGCGCTTTGGATAAAAGCGCTATATAAGTGGTCATTTAGGAGGCAGTGAACGCAACACTGAAAAAGAAGTACAGCTGCCCTGAAAGGTGTGCGGTATGGATAGCAGCTCTTAACATTACTTGGCAGCCACAGGCTTAAACAGCAACTTTCCTAGTTATGAACCATAAGGAACCAATACAGAGTCAACTAAGGAAGGACACAGGACATTGGACAGCCTCACCAGGAAACTGTCAAGGGAATGTAGTAATTTGCATGTAGAAAATGGCCTCCTGTTCATGAAAACTCTTCCTCAGAAACAGTTAGTTCTTACAGCCACCTACAAGCATACCGCCCTCACCCACCTGCATGACAGCATGGGATATGTTGGGGTTGAAATAGTAGACCCTGTAAAGTCAACGATTCTATTGGCCTTTTATGAAAAGGGATATAGAAGAATATGTCACCTGGAAGTGTTGCTGTATAAAACAAAAAAAAAAGCAGCATCACATATTAAGTTAAGTTAACCTGCCCAGCCACTAGTCACTAACAGTCCTATCAAAACACAAAAGAAAAACACCAAATTTTGAAGCAGGAACTGCTACAACCAGATGAGTCACCATAGGATGTTCAAAAACCTCAGCCTGAGACTCAGCCTTCACGTCTTCTTACCTATAAAGCTCTAAATGGTCAAGCTCCATCATACCTAAAAGATCTCCTAGTACCATATCATCCTACTAGACCACTTCGGTCCCAAAATGCAGGCCTACTTGTGGTTCCCAGAATTTCTAAAAATAGAATGGGAGGCAGAGGCTTTAGCTATCAAGCTCCTCTCCTGTGGAACCAGCTCCCAGTCCAAATTCGGGAAGCAGACACCCTCTCTACTTTTAAGACTAGGCTCAAAACTTTCCTCTTCGATAAAGCTTATAGTTGGTTATGGTCATCCTGCTATAGGCTTAGACTGCTGGGGGACTCTGCACTGTGCCACTTTCCTCTTCTCTTCATTCTCACCTCTCATCCCACATCTATCATGTCACCACTGTATGACATTAACTGTGTATCTACTTTGTCCCGTAGTCGTCTCCCTCTCTCTGTCCCTGTCTTCAGGTGTCCCTAAATTTGGTCCTGTGTGTCCTCCAGTGCACAGCTACTGGTCCCACTAACCTGCCCAATGTTTTGTTGTTGCTTTTGTTGCTCTGTTCTTTTCTCTCTCCACTTTCAACTCAGCCCAACCGGTCAAGGCAGATGGCCGCTCACCCTGAGCCTGGTTCTGCTGGAGGTTTCTTCCGGTAAAGGGAGTTTTTCCTCTCCACTGTTGTCTATAGCTTGCTCAAGGGGGATTTTTTGGGTTTTCTCTAAATGTTTGTATAGTCTTGACTTTATTATGTAAAGTGCCTTGAGATGACCTTGTTGTAAATTGGCGCTATATAAATAAAGTTGAATTGAATTGAATTGAAATGAGGAGATCAGGCAGAGAGAGACGACCGGGTCAAATGCTCACCCATACCTCCCATGGTCAGCCTACATATCAAACACGCCTCATAGCCAGTGCAATAGGTACTCAGACCACATTCCTCACTTGCCAGCATCCATTGTCTCTTACCCACTCACTCCAGCCTATGCCTCATCACATCATACCTTCCACATATTTACCAGGCACTTATTCACTATTTTGCCTACCCTTAGATGGAGCCTGGAGGCTTAACAGATTGTGTCTCTAATATTGTTGCTTTGGTACCATCCCTGGGACCCGTAACACAAACATTATGGAAACTGTTGCTAACAACTACTAGCGCTAACTAGTATTGTGTCAATTCCAATAACAACAAGAAGATGCATTACCTATTAGTTCTGATCAGGTAGGCCAAATAAGCATTGAAACAAAAAAAAGAAAGAACATGGAAACAGGAAAACCCATAGTAGTGCAGTACTAGGGAAGGACCCCACCATGTATAAAAAAACATAAATAATAAAATAGTTTAGTATAGTAGTCGTTGAAATGTAGATGACGCTAAGTGAGTACATTTTCTCATCTAGTAAATACTATGCAACACTGTACATTGTACTAGACATTTTGAGAAGATCTCAGCCAAACTGTTTCACTTGGGATTGTGTTTTAATCTGTATAGAGTGTATGATTGTGCAGGAGGACTTTACGGTTCTGTATACCCAATTACTTTGTATTTCCGTGGATAGAAGTTGCAGCTCGACTAAAGTTTACTACATATGCCTGTTATTGTTAGTCGTTTGTTTCAGTGACTGGACCTAAATAAAATACAGACATGGATGAAAAAGATAACTGATTAACACTCCTCATAAATAACTTATTAATTTGCTTTCAGGCAAATTTCTTTCAATACAATTTATAAGAGATGCCTCTCAAATATTTATAAGCCAGTGTAAGTGGGCAATTTGTGCCTGACTAATGACAAGAGCATTCTCTCTAATTACACGAGTTGAAATGGGATTAGACAGTTTTTATTTCTTAAAGGCCACTGACTGGCAGAACCACCAGCATCATTCGCTGACAGGAATGGAAGCTCCTATTACATGCTGCACTAATAAAAGTGTGTCGTTTAATTAAGGCTAACGTTTTCTCTCATAATAAAGCAGAGCGGTTGAAGACTGTGGCTGACGTATCAAGAGATTTGTACTTACACCCCCACATGTAATTAATAAGACAACAATATCGCACAGTGCCTGTGGTTCTAAATTCGAATGGCAGTGCTGGCAAGCATGCAAAGCTGCTAATAAACAATATGGAAATGGGCCTCCCTAATGACGTTTAGGGAGGCTTAAAGAATTCACACACACTTGTGAAGGACTGGGGCATTGGTTTGATTATAGAGCTTCAACCTTGTGAAAGCAGAAGGCCTCCAAATCGTTGTTGGTGATTCAACACCTACTTCATTCCATCAGCAGTGAGATATGCTCAGAATCAGAGATAGACTACAGTAAAGACTACCCCCAAAACACACACATACACACACAAAGACACAACTGCGACAGAAGGTTATTGCTGATATAGTGAGGCTTTTAGCCATTATCAGACTGCTCAAACAATTAAGAGTGTCAATAATGAGAGAATAAGAGAGGTCTTTTGTGTACAGCCTATTGTGGGAGAGGCCCCTCTGGCATGAAAAGACCTAGACACACTGTTGGACCTCCCCCTCACTGCTGTGCCGATGTAGTCATTAGCTGGTGATAAGCACAGGGAGGAGTTGCTCAGGGACAGAGCCAATCCCAGTTCCTATTTCATACCCTTACCCTCTGTTTTTGAGTTCTTCCTTATGTTTTAGTTTCCCCTCAAAATAGAGTCATAAGGGGTAGTGTTTGAAAAATGCCCTTGCCTACTCGGACAAACCAAACAAGTCCCCTAAATGTCCTCAGAGCTAAATTAGCAGTCTAATTTGCTGAGAAATCCAAAGTAAAACAAGGGCACACCTCTGTAACCCTGTTGATTTTACCACTACACATGGGTTAACTTTACTGCCTGCAATCACAGTACACTAATTTTAGCAGCAGTATACAATAGCAATTCTCTTACCCTGCATGCCTACACTCCTATTAGATTAGCAATATGACAATATTAAATATGAAAAACACAGGATACAGAATAAATATGAAAATGAGTAAATATGAAAATGAAAATGCAGGACTGTCTTGTATTAAAGTTCAGAATGTTGGTTAATATCAGTCCACTAACCTGCTTTCTGACATTACCTGAAATAATTCTAGCAATTTTTGGGGGTTACATTTTTGATCAAGAAATGGATCACATGAAACAATTTTAAACTAAGGTAATCTTGTGGTCAACATAGTTACTAAAGTAACAGTTCACAAGAATGTACATAACAATGGGTTAGGGCCAAGTGGTTGGTCTAAAGGAGAGAACTAGTATTAGGCCACAGAGAGAAGGAACCAGTTTAAGCGGAAGAAGGCATGATGATGTGAGGCATAAACTCATGTTGCGCTTACATTAGGACAGTTTGAATCCTACTCTAGATCAAAGTATATGATTTATTTTCATAACAGTGGTAGAAATTCAGCAACTGTTATCATCATTGTCATTTTCCCAACTGTCCTCCTCTCCTGCTATGATTGACACCTGCATCCGCCAGGCCTTGGAGAGCAGCCCGTCGTTCTCTTGTGTTGTGGCTCTGCATGATCAATCATGGGGGTCCCGCCCTCGCACCGTGGCTGCCAGAGCCAACAGGGAATCAGTTGGCCCTCGATGACACTTTTAGGAAGTAGTGTTGGCTGGTAATTGTCCTGTGCCAGCGGGGAAGATGGAGGGACACAGGGACAAGACAAAAGGAGGAGAGGATACGGGTGAAGGATGAGGCCTCTGAGGCATTGGAGAAGAGCCGTCTAGACATTAATGCTTCACAGGAGAGCCTGAGCCACTTTTATTTGGCTTTGAAAACCTCTTGTTCAACCCTTTAGGATGGGAAAGAAAGGCTGGCTTGTGTTTCAGGGGAGGTGGGGAAGTCATATTCAGTTATCCAAAGCAGAACTAGAGCTTGAACTTGTTTGAGATCTGATGGCAATAGTATATTTATGTAATATTTATGTTCACAACATTAACAGCAAAATAAATGTACTGTAACACTGAAAGTACATCGTGACAAGTATCAACAAAGTAGATGTGTACGTGTGTTTTCACTTAGCAGTAGGCAAAGGATAATGCATCAGGGCTTTATTTTGAAGTACCTACCGGTACTTTGATAAACCTTTGACCTCTCATGGGGTCATATCTGCCTAAACAGCTAAGCTGCCCTGGCACCAACTATTACAAGCTGCTGAGCATTCACTAAACACACTACACTATACACTTTTTAAACATACCTCATATATATTGTATTATATTTTTTCAAAGGAATCAAATTTCTCTTCTGCTGCAAGTATTTACAACATGGTGCACCAGTTAAAAAAACATTTTGTTTGACTGTTTTACAGTTGCAGGACTTGTTTAAGCTGTATAGTTTATAGCTTATAGTTAATGCTTATAATTGCTGTGTTTAATATCTGAATACATCTGTATTAATTAGAATCACTGTTTTTATTTTGTATGAGTTTGTATTACACATTGTTAGATGCTACAGATGCTTTACATAATATAATCTAAATATAATATTGAATGCTATGATGTTAGTGTGGCTGTAGCTTAGTTGTTATCAGTTATCTGTGCACCAAAGGGTCTGTGGGTTAACTCCCAGTCATGTCCTTGGGACCTCCACTGCCATCAGTGTGTGTGTGAATGGGGTCACTGTGGTGCAGTTGGTAGCGTAGTTGTCCACCAATCCTACACTTGTTGGTTTAATCCCTGGCTCCTCCGGTCACATGTCAAAGTGTCCTTGAGCAAGACACTGAGCTTAGTTGCTCCTGGTGAGTGTCAGCCAGCTGCATAGCAGCTCCCCCATCAATGTGTGAATGGGTAGATAAGAAGCAGTGTAAAGCGCTTTGAGTACCAACAGGTAGAAAAGCAATATATAATTGCAGACCATTTACCATTTTTTTTTACACCAAACATTTACCTTTGAATAAAGTGCTATATAAGCAGATCATTTACCATTTGAATATATACCATTTATACAAATCGTGTAGTATTACTACACATCTTTTTTCGAGGGTTAATTTGAGAATGCCACCATGTCCAGTAACTTATGAGCACTCAAGTTAGGATCAACTGCTCTCGGCTTGCCCCTTAGGTGTTGCCACAGCATAATGATCCACATTGATTTGGCATGTGATTTTACACGAGATACCCCTCCTGCTGCAACCCTTCTATTATTATAAGACCACCAATTGTCATCAGAGTGGTCTCCTTTGATCCATATTTTTTGGTTATTTCCCCAGGTGCATTGCCTCTTATGGTAACAGTTATGAGAATTTGTTATCATTGTTTTTAATTTTCAATTCAATTCAACTTTATTTATATAGCGCCAGTATACAACAAGATCATCTCAAGGCACTTTACATAATAATGTCAAGATTATACAAACATTTAGAGAAAACCCAACACCCAAAAAATCCCCCTTGAGCAAGCCATAGGCAACAGTGGAGAGGAAAAACTCCCTTTAACGGAAGAAACCTCCAGCAGAACCAGGCTCAGGGTGGACGGCTATCTGCTTTGACCAGTTGGGCTGAGTGGAAAGTGGAGAGAGAAAAGAACAGAGCAAGAAAAGCAACAACAAAACATTGGGCAGGTTAGTGGGACCAGTAGCTGCGCACTGGAGGACACACAGCGCCAAGTCCGGGGACACCTGAAGACAGGGACAGAGAGACGGGGACAGAGAGGGAGAAAGACGACTACGGGACAAAGAAGATACAGAGTTAATGTCATACAGTGGTGACATTATAAATGAGGGGTGAGAGGAGAGAATGAAGAGAAGAGGAAAGTGGCACAGTGCAGAGTCCCCCAGCAGTCTAAGCCTATAGCAGCATGACTATAACCAACTATAAGCTTTATCAAAGAGGAAGGTTTTGAGCCTAGTCTTAAAAGTAGAGAGGGTGTCTGCTTCCCGACTCTGGACTGGGAGCTGGTTCCACAGGAGAGGAGTTTGATAGCTAAAGCCTCTGCCTCCCATTCTATTTTTGGAAATTCTGGGAACCATATGTAGGCCTACATTTTGGGACCGAAGTGGTCTAGAAGGATGATATGTTACTAGGAGATCTTTTAGATATGATGGAGCTTGACCATTTACATAAGAAGAAGAGTTTTAAATTCTATTCTACATTTAATGGGAAGCCAATGGAGAGAAGCTAATGAAGGTGAAATATGATCTCTCTTACCAATCCCAGTCAGCAATCTTGCTGCAGCATTTTGGATTAATTGGAGGCTTTTTAGAGAGTTACTGGGGCAGCCTGAAAGTAGAGAATTACAGTAGTCCAATCTAGAAGTAACAAATGCATGAACCAGTTTTTCAGCATCGCTTTGAGACAGGATGCTCCTAATTTTGGCAATGTTTCTTAGGTGGAAGAAGGCTGTTCTAGAGATTTGCTTTATGTGTGAGCTAAATGACAAATCCTGGTCAAAAATGACTCCAAGATTCCTTGCAGTACTAGTGGGGGCAAGAGTTATATTATCTAAAGTAGTGATATGGTTAGAAAACATGTTTCTTAGACTTTTAGGCCCAAATACAATAACTTCAGTTTTATCTGAGTTTAGAAGAAGGAACTTATACGTCATCCAGTCCCTTATGTCTTTTGAAACATGCTTGTAGTTTGATTAATTGATTTGTTTCATCAGGTTTCATAGATAGATATAACTTCATGTCATCAGAATAGCAGTGAAAATTTACAGTGTTTTCTAGTAATGTTGCCAAGGGGAGACATATATAGAGTAAAGAGTATTGGTCCTAATACAGAGCCTTGTGGAATTCCATAACTAACTTTTGTGTATGTGGAAGATTCATCATTAACATGAACAAATTGGAATCTATCTGATAGATAAGATTTAAACCAGTTTAGTGCAGTTCTTTTAATTCCAATTGAATGTTCTAGTCTCTGTAATAATATTCCGTGATCAATGGTGTCATATGCAGCACTAAGATCTAGCAGAACTAGTATAGAGACAAGTCCGTTATCTGAAGCCAGAAGAAGATCGTTGGTGACTTTAATCAGTGCGGTTTCTGTGCTATGATGAACTCTAAATCCTGACTGAAATTCTTCAAACAAGTTGTTTCTGCGCAGGTGGTCACATAATTGCTTTACAACTACTTTTTCAAGTATTTTAGAAATAAAGGGGAGATAGGATATTGGTCTGTAATTGGCTAAGACACCTGGATCCAGACTAGGTTTTTTAAGTAGAGGTTTGATTACAGCTACCTTATAAGCCTTTGGTACATATCCTGTTTGCAAAAATAGATTAATGATATCTAATACGAACATGTCTAATAAGGGTAGAGCATCTTTGAGCAGTCTAACTGGAATAGGGTCTAGCAGACATGTTGTTGGTTTAGATGCCATAATAGTTGAAGTTAACTCAGCAAGGTCTATGGGCACAAAGCAGTCTAAAAGGGACTGAGGACTTACTGATGATTCTAGTGTTGTATTTGTGGGGAGGGTTTGGTGAATTTTATTTTTAATAGCTACGATTTTGTTTGTAAAGAAGGTCATGAAGTCATTGCTTTGTCATAGCGTTGAGGGAATACTAGTCTCAACTGAACTATGGCTCTTAGTCAGCCTGGCTACAGTGCTGAAAAGAAACCGGGGGTTGTTCTTGTTTTCCTCTATTAGTGATGAATAATAAGCTGTTCTGGTTTCACGGAGTGCTAATTTGTATAAGTATAAACTCTTTTTCCAGGCTAAGCGTGATTCTTGTGAATCAGTGGGACGCCACTTCCTTTCTAGTCTTCGTGACGCCTGCTTTAAATTGCGGGTTTGCGAGCTATACCATGGAGATCTCCTGTTCAGAATTACTGCCTTCTTTTTCAGAGGGGCAACACTATCAAGTATAGAACGTAAAGATGCTGCATAATTATCAGTAAGATAATCAACTTGTACAGGAGTACAGTTAATGAGGCTACTCTCAGTTATATGGTACATGTTGAAGTAAAAGATGAAGGGATCATTTCCTTAAATTTGTTCACAGTGTTTTCAGATAAACACCTACTGAAGCAAAACTTTTTTCTAGCTGCTGTGTAGTCCATTAAATTAAATTCAAATGTTATTAGAAAATGGTCAGAGAGAACAGAATTATGAGGAAACACTGTTAATTCATCAATTTCAATGCCGTATGTAAGGACAAGGTCTAGGGTGTGACTAAAACAATGAGTGGGTTCTTTTTTGAGAGAAACCAATTGAATCAAATAATGAAGTAAATGCTGTGTTGAGGGAGTTACTGTCAGCATCTACATGAATGTTAAAATCGCCCACTGTAACGACTTTATCTGCACTAAGCACTAAGTCGGCCAGAAAATCTGAGAATGCAGTCAAAAATTCAGAATAAAGGACTGGAGGACTATACACAATAACAAATAGAAGTGGATTTTGAGTTTTCGAAGTTGGGTGTGAAAGGCTCAGAGTGAGACTCTCAAGTGAGTTATAACTATGTTTAGGTCTACGGTTTATTAATAAGCTTGAGTGATAGATTGCTCCTACTCCTCCACCTCGGCCTGAGTTTCTAGGAACATGATAGTTAATGTGACTTGGGGAGGTCGACTCATTTAAAGTAACATATTCTTCCTTCTGCTACCAGGTTTCAGGTTTTACATTAGTTTATTATTTGCTAAAGCACAGTAGTAAGATTCCATGTGAACATAGTTGCAGAGTTTGGTGTGGGGGAAGAGGTCTGTTGTACTATAGGACCATTCACACACGAGTGCTCATTTAAATGTGAAAGCGATCTTTAGGTACCCTATCTCCCCTGGTGCAGCATGTTTTCAATCTGTCCTGCTTGGCTCTATGACCCTTCTGATGCGGGCTGGGGTCAGGGGTTCAGCCCAAGACAACGCCCCCTATCACTTCTGGTGTCACTCAGATGCTGTGACATTGCATTCTCAGCCATGAGGGTAACAGCACCCTTAACAATAATCTAATTACGTATCAATGAGCTACATAGCCCTGGATGTAATTGGCTTTTTATGGGCTTTTATTGTGAGTTGGGGAGTAGGAGGAATTGGGCGGGTGGTGGATGTACAGCTGGTGGCAATAAATGACACAGGACACATAATCATAAATGTTTAGCATGTGCCATAGACACACATTACATGTTTAAAGACATGATGGCTTTTTTATGCACTTTTAGGCATTTACATACATTTCTCTACTACTCTAGTGTCCCAACATGCTCCAACCCAGTCTCAATGTAGAGACGTACAGTGGAAGCCCCACTTGTGTCACAGACTCGTTCATCAGCACTTGCAGCTCTGCCGTTATTCACTTCCAAAACATTTTGAGCAAGGCTTGGCCTACTGAACAATCAGATATGAGCCATGATTTCTGGTTGATTCTGTTCTGTAACAACCTTATATATTGTAATTTGATAACTATGCTAAACAGAATGTGGTAGAGGGGAGTAAGGACTCGACACAGCAGAGGGGTCTCGTTCTGAGTCTCATGTTTTGGCTCATTTTAATTGCACACCATAGTTTTAATCTTGTTTCAGAATATCAAACTAGTTCCTGGTAGAACAAGTTCCTGGTAGTGTTACTGGCTTTATAATAATAACAATATATATACATGGACACATCTAATATATCAATTGATGTGGACACAGCTATGTAAGACACTTGCTGTTCTAACTCAAGAGTTGTGGTTGAGGAGGTGCTGAGGATGGCCCAGGTGTGTATGAATAAACTATCCTCGGTTAGCTTCCACAACCACAAATATCAACTCCCCCTGTTTCTCTCTCTTGTCCACCTTCTTCTTGCTATCACCTCCAGCTTGGCCGCTCCTCAGAGACTTCACTGCTCTTCCCCTGAGCTGGCCACGCCAGCCACAGCACCGACGCGCTACATTAGCTAAACGCCAAAAAGCAGGGTGCGCTAATGAGACACGGGCGTGGACTTCAGAGCTCGTTCATCATCCTGCTCCCTCCAATCTCAATGCCCTTTTATCAGGCCCGGCCGGGCTCCATGTCATCTCCTCCGACATTAATCAGCTGTCTGGTGAGGCAGAGGCCCTGATAATGCCCTATTAGCCTCTGAGCTCTGGAATCACTACAAGCCAAAGTAAAAGGCCAAGGATTAAACTCCTACAACTGCCTCCCCGCGCCAAAAAGACCAAAAGGCATAAATTAATAAGATGGTGCAAGGGCTTCATCTCAGGAAGGGATTGTTCGGCTTATTTACCCCTTCTCCTTCTAGCTTTCTAGATTAATGCATTTTAAGTGATCTGATGGCTACGGTTTTTAAACTGAATTCTTTTAATCTTCAAAGGACATCAGAGCAGCTTCAATATATCAGAGTTTAGGCCATCAAAGGTAACAAATCTACCGTGTTTACCTCAGCCATGTTCCTCTCAAAACCTGTGAGTATGAAGATATGTGAGTTGTATGTGTCTGTTGGCTCACGGCAGGTTGTAGATGATCTATTATAAAGGAAAACTTATGCACCTACAACAGCCTCAGTTTCACTCATATCTCCTCCCATTCCCCTGTCCATTTGGAAGCCTCCTATCCATCTCCCTCCCTTTACCATAACTCATTTATATTACCACCAGGGATCTCCACAGTGATCAATGATTATGAATGTCTTCAGAGAGCGAGTTACAAAGCGTCAAAATCTTTCAGTAGTAATTTGCAGGTATGGATCATAATCATAATTATGAGATATGCTTTCACTTCCCTTTCTGATTATCTGTCTGCATGCACGAGCGAGCTGGCATTAGAGGTAGCAAAACATCCATCATGTGCAGACACAAGCAGATGAGTAGGGCTAGCCAGGTGATAGATAGCCACTGAAAGGGTAATGATTAGCTCCTTTAGTGTCCATCGAGCCAGACCTGCTAGTGTCACACAATGCCTTCAACCAGCTATGCAAAGTGGAGAAGATGATGGCCCATTTGTATTCATTAGAGCATGGACTTAGCTCGTAAAACTGTGCTCCCTTTCTATCCTCTATGTCTCCTCCTAACTCTCTCTCTCTCTGTCTCTGTCTGTCTTACACACAAAATGTGCACAACCTCTGCAAGAAAGAAATCAATTTCAAATCAAAACATTTGTACAGGGTAACACAGAACACAGAGTGACAAAACATGCATAACCAAGGTACAGGAACTGTCTTTATGCAGACTTGCCTTCTGTGTTGTAATGCAGCATGTAAGTCAAGACCTGCAGAGACCAAGTCTTGCCTGACTATGAATCCTGTGGAGCTGACAAGTCTGCTTGTCCTGCCAGTTGATAGTATCTTTTTGGCTGCTCATACCCCGAAGGAAAGTCGAAGGCTGTACATCACAGGCATGACAGAGATTCTATCAGCGACACACTGATGTGAACTCTTCTTTGACCTAAAGCAGAAGAAATTAAGATTCAGGCCTCTTGTTTTCAGTGATGAAAATGGATGATAATATTACACATTACGCCAGCCACCATTATAAGAGATAGCAAAGTCCCACTCTAAGCAGTTACTTAGCCTACATGGGTGTGTCAGTTTTAACTAATAAAATACATGTTATTGTAGGAGGAAAGCGGGAATAAAATGCAATTATGTATCTCAGTTATATGTAACTAATAATTGTAATAATTCTATTTGAATTAATTATAATTCTGTAATGTATGTAAAGAATTTTAGGAAATAGGAGTAAACTTGCACTACTAGTTGAAAGACATCAGGCTTTGCAATTAATTTGTGTAATGCACTTAAATTATTAGTGAAGTCTCGCTGTTTAATAATGTTTTGCATCCTCTCTTCAGTGTGTATTATAAAAATAATTTAATGGTTTTATTTAAATTTTTGAAATTTAAAGAGTGAATGATTAGCGGTGACGCATTGTATTTTTTCTTTGGTTTGTGTCATCAGTCTACACACATAAGTGTAATGGGTTTCCTTGTTGTTATTTTTCAGAGTAATGTATGTGTTGCTGTTGAGGTGAGACCAGACAGTCTGTCAGCCAATTAAAATAGTGCATAGGTTAGATGACACATTTGATGTACTAATTAGTCCAACTGGATATGTTACAAGATGTTGGTTCCATACAGTTACCTCTGATGGCAGAAAACCAACACAAACAAATTCCTAATTTAAAGGAGCAGTTGAACATTTTAATCAGAGGTTATGCCATTGCTATTGTACTGATAATCACTGCTCATGCCATTGGCAGTATGTTGTTTTCTAAACAAAAACATATGTATACATGTATAAAGATGCAGAATGTTGTAGGCAGAGCAGCATTGACTGAATTTTGACAAGTTGTAAACAAACAACAACAACAAACTATGTATCATCTAATATTTTTTAACATTAACTTTTGTTTGCGTTTGCCTTTTTAAAATTATTTTATTACCATTTGTTTTTGTAAGATATTTGTAAATATAGATTAACATTTACATTTAGTCATTTGGCAGACGCTTCTAAAGCAACTTACAGAGTAATTTGGTACACATACATAGTGGCGATGGCTGCCACGCAGGGTGCTCATCTGGCCCACCGGGAGCAACTAGGGGTCCAGTGTCTTGCCTAAGATACTTCGACATGTAGTTGTAGGGACCGGGGATCGAACTACTGAGATATAGTTTTTAAAGAATTGCAGTATAAATACACATAAATCTGGAAGGTCCAGATACTGATGCATCAGTAACTAGGCCAAAATCTAGACCAATCAAATACGCAGATGCTTGAATATGACTACAGCAGGTCATCTTCAATTTCCAATTAAGATGTTTCACATAAAGGACTTATATGATTATTATTAATATAAATTTAATGAGTGCAACTAAGAACGCAAAATTGTTGATTTAATTTTACCCAGTTCTGCACAGTAAGGTAATATTTATTTAAAGTAGCATGTTAACAGTATTAATAATAGATCATAGAGGACATTAATCAGAAGAATTGTTTCATGAGTGTATCCTGGTTTGGAAAAGGATGAAAATTAAGTTTCGATTTGGGTTAGTGGAAGTGGTAGTGGATTGCACTTTCCTTTAGAATCTACACTTAAACATTGGTTCTAATGCTAAGCAATTCATATTGGTTAGCATTGTGACTCAGAACTGACTATGCTACAGTTGGTAGCTTGGTAGTCCACCAATCTTACAGTTGTTGGTTCAATCCCTGGCCCCTCTGGTCACATGTCAAAGTTTCCTTGAGCAAGACACTGAACCCCGTTTAGTTGCTCCCGGTGAGCGTTTCCCAGCTGCATAGCAGCTCCCCCATCGGTGTATGAATGTGTGTGTGTTTGAGAGTGTGAATGAGTAGATAAGATGCAGTGTAAAGCACTTTGAGTACCAACAGGCAGAAAAGCGCTATATAAGTGCAGATCATTTACCATTCAAATACATCAATTCTGCTTTTATCCTGAGTGGCCTATAAAATGTAAGATTTTGATTTTGGTTTGACTATTTCCTACGGCCATTTGGATACTGGCAGCCGAATTTGTGGAGGATGCTTTAAATACGTTTTTGTTCACAAGGCTGAAAACATGTAACTGTGTGTCTCTATAGCCTCACCAAGGAGAAAATAGAAGTAGCCTGAGGGTATTGTCACAGTCTGCCTGCCACTGTTGGGCCAAGTATTGACATACTGATGATAGTGTTATTGTAAATCAGCATGGCCGCAGAGTGTCAGATAAGTGGAGCACAGCTACATGAAGACGGAAGGCTGTAATGAATCCACAACACACAGTTCACGGTGGACATAAACGAAGATGGAGGGAACATGATTGTGATTCAGCTGACTGAACAGCAATCAGTTGCATACATATATTATGTTGGCAGTGGTATTATAATGCAGTAAATTAGGCGACAGTCACAGCCCTTATTCTATCACTCCCCGTCCCAGTGTTGAATGGGTGTGTCCAATTGTGGACTTGTGTTATCATGCATACTTAGCGTCATGTTATCCCCTTTACAGAAGTCGGCACACTGATAGATTCAGTCTCCTGACATGGCTGATCTTTACACAGTGATTTATGGCAAACAGAGGATGTGACGTTGGCTGCCTGCAGACAGCAACAGGCGTCTTTGACTGTCTGTATGGAAAAAGGAGGACACAGAGACCCACTGTTACTGTCCGGTGTGTCAACTAATAGCCCCCCATTTGTCTGATAATACGGGTTATCCCTCAAAGCTGCATGGGCCAAAACTAAACCGTTTCAAGATGCTTGACCTTGTGCTTGTGTTTGAGGCCATGGAATACGACTGAGTGTTTTCTGGCAGTGTCGCCTTAATCAAAAAGTGATGATTGTTTTCCGGTTTTGTAAAATACAGTCCGACTATGCTACAGTTATCAGTTATTATTATAAAAAGAGTAAAACTGTACAGCCAAGCTAATTAACTTGCATGTTACCATGCTGAAAATCCAGTACAATAATACTAATATGCCCATATTAAGCAGTTAACTTGTGCCATCCTGATTTATGTGTTAGTGTGTAAAGAATTTGAATTTAGTTTATAAATACTTTTAATAAAAGCATTTAACAAACAAGGACAGACAAGTACAGACAGATACAAAGAAGGCTGCCACTTATTTTTCTTATTATCAACTAATCAACAAAGACCAACACAAACACCACTCCATCTTAGTGGTTCTTATTAAAGACACATATCAGTTAACACATATGTAGTTTAATTCTTTAAAAAAATAGTTTTCTTAAATAGAATTCTTAAAAAGACTTGCTCTTGTTTTAAGTGACAGATTGATATGCAGACATCTGCCAGTTGGCATGCAAAATCTATGTGTGTCTGTCTATCCAAGACTCCACCTCTGATGCACTGAGCTTTTCTGGAAGTAGCTGTTAGGTGAGTCCAGTCTAGTCGTAGTTAGCAATTACTTTTGGCTGCTGCCTTCCAAAACTCCATTCAATACCAGCATGCACCCCTCAGGCTATATTCATAAGGGTTTGAAGCTTCATATTTCTACTGCTTTATGGCCTTCCTCAGTCTGCATAGTGTCAAAGGGGCTGATGGAAGGAATTAATCATGACCTTTAAGGAAGAGGAGTAGAAGGCCTGTCATTAGCAAGGTACCAGGAAGACGCCCCCCCCCTCCCCCAGTGACCTATGCAGGCACCAGTGTGATAAGGTATGAAGAATCACCGTTCTGTCCCAGGAAGACCCAGACAAAAAAAGTCTTCTTTGACCTGCTGCAGGTCTCCTCTCACAGCTCTCAGAGACTTGTATTTTCTCATGATAATGTACAGCCTTTTTTTTGTGGGTTATGTATTTACATTATCAGAGAACTGTGAAAGCTTCCATAATCAAATATTTCTGATGTTATTGTTTCTGTTTTGGTACGGTGCTTCATAGCACCTCTTACATGTGAAGTGCCTAAAGGGTCCATTCTTGGGCCTCTTCTCTTCTCTGTTTGTTTACTTTCTTTGTTCAATTGTCCAAAAACATGTACATCATGTACCCTGTACATTTCATTCCACTTTTATGCAGACGATAGTCAAATTTATGTCCCAATAAAAAACAAAAAAACTTAATCTACAACACAACTGGCCAAAGCGAAACCTTTTCTTTCTTTGCTTCACTTCTATTGTTTTATGACAACATGCTTAGACTACTGCAATGGACTTTAATGTTGTCTGTGCCAGATGTCACTTGCTCGGCCACAGCTCGCCCAAATGCTGCTGCCTGGCTTTTAACTGGTAAAAAAACAAGAGCGTTTTACTCCAATCTTGGCTCATCATTGGCTCCTGGTTTACTTTTGTTTTGATTTTGAAATTCTTTTATTTGTTTTTAAATGATTACATGGCTTTGCCCTACAGGGCAGGTCTAATGTCAGGAGTCACCCCTTCACACTGAATCCTCCACAGGGTGTCATTATGATCACTCAGGACAGGGTTAAGTCCACAAAAGTTCCAAAAAAAAAAAACAACATATCACTGATCAGTATGTAGATCAGTGATATGTGGTGGTAGAGAGCTATTAAAGTTAAGGTCAGTTAATATCAACATTTACGTCAGCTCTTGTTTCCTGTGTTGTAGCAACTGACTTATTATTCGTGTGGATCTCATGCCCAGAAGAGCAGCCAGCTAGACAGGATTCTCCAACTGATGACTAATCAGATTCACCACCTGTCACAGAGGTGAAATCTTGGCAATGTGGAACAATTTGGACAGAGTTGGTCCAACAGAGCTTGGACTGCCCAAATATCCTTCAAGCATTACAGGTTCCTTTAAGACTTGTCTCAAAGAGTCACTGGGTTCATCTTTTTTGGGTCCATTAGAATAAGCAACAGGTCTAGTTCCAGTCTTTTGAGCTGCTGCATGACACAGTCTCAGCATAAGGTCCTCTGGCCCAGTCAACAGTTGCTGACCAGCTCTGTGAGGTGGTCACGTACATCTTCAACCTGAGGAAGACCTCGTGTTTGGTTGTGCTTCCCAAGATCACTCACACTAAGGAGCCAAACCACTACAGACCTGTAGCCTTGACCTCCCACCTGATAAAACCATGGAGATGCACCTTCTCTGTGGTCTCTCTCTGGTGGGCACAATGCTAGACCCTCCGCAGTTTGCCTACAGGCCAAACATCGGGGTGGATGTTTGGCCGGTAGATGAAAGTGGAGCTGTCAATACTGTGTGGGAAGCTAGAAGGGGCAGGAGTGAAGGGACAACTTGCTGCATTGACAACTGATTACCTCACCAACAGGCCGCAATATGTGGGGCTGCGGAACTGTGTGTCTGAGGTGGTGGTCTGCAGCATGGGGGCTGCTCAGGGTACTTCTGACTTCTGGAGGAAGACACTACCATTCACACCGGTGGACATCCAGGCCTCACAGACACAGAGCGTGGAGAGCTTTAGGTACCTGGGTGTTCAACTCAACCATAAACTGGACTGGAGTTACAACACTGATGCCTTGTACAAAATGGTCAAAGTTGCCTCCATCTTCGGAGGAGACTGAGGTCCTTCAGCGTGTGCAGGCCCATGTTAAGGACATTCTATGACTGTGGTGGCCTCAGCTCTGCACTAAGCTGTGGTCTGCTGGGGTTCAGGCAGCCCTGACCGGGACAGGAACAGACTAAAAAAGCTGGTCAGAGGGCCAGATCTGTCCCGGGCTGCCCACTGGACTCTGTGGAGGAGGTGGGTGAATTGGATGTATTATTAAATTGTTTTTTTATTTAGATTTTTTCCACATTACATTAACTTATCTTTTTCTACATTAAAAGATTGGTGTCTGTCTGTTTATTTACTAGGGCAATGAAATCATCTGTGTATGCAGACAATTTAAAAGAAACATAACATTCAGGGAAAGGTATAGCACACAGAAGTAGGCTCAGTGGCCAAAGAATGCAACAACATAGACCGAGCGCATCCCTGTCTGACGCCCGTCTGTACACCGAAAGCAGCACTCAGCCCCGCACTTATTTAGCAACACTCATAATGTCAATATACAAAGAAGTCTCTCTTCTGGAGTCATAACTGCTGTTTTACAGCTCAGAGATATGGAATCTCTCTTTGATTCTGACAACCTCCAAAAGGTCCTCACCCAGGACAGACCAGAAGGACCTATTAAATAATAATTAAATTCAACAGGAAGACCACTGATCCCAGAAGCTCTGCCATTTTGCTGGTTTGTAACGCTGTACAGTTCAGCCAGGGACAGATGAGCTTCTAGTTTTGCAGTAGCTTCAGCTCTGACATGAGTAAAGAAAGAGCAGAATCAGTCACACACATCTGGATTGTTTTTGAATTCACTCCTGTAAAGACCTTTGTAAAAATGGACTGTAAGCTTTCAAATGTCTGAAAAATCAGAAATTGAAAATCTACTGTTGGACAGCAAAGTGAAGATGATCTATTTGTGTCCATTCTGCTTTTCCACACTAAAAAGAACTGAGAAGGAGCATCCATCTGTATGGATGAAAAACCAGAGCTCCTTTTACTGTAATAGTAGGTTTGCCACACACATTTTTTAGCTTTAAGAAATCATCTATTAATTTTTCACTTCAGGTCTTTAGAGCGCTCAAAAATTTGGATACAACCCCAACAACATTGAGAAATTATTGAGAAAGTTGTTCAATCTGGAATATTCAAAAGAACCTCTGATAGCCTTATACTGTAGCAGTTGATTGTTGAATAGAACCAATTGGCACTATTTACTTTAACATTATTAATAAAAACACAAGACAATGGTCAGTAAAATGTTGAAACTTTTAAACATTTAATTTAGTGAAAAGAGTCTGAATAATCATCTTCATGGCAGCCTGAGAGGCCTGAGAACAGCAGTGTTCCTTCTGGCCTTAGTGACTCCTTAGAAAAAAGGACCATCAGGAGAACAAATTAAGACCTTGATTTTATAACCGAACTTTGTGAAGGATTCAAACAATAAATAAAGGATGTTAGTTTTAGTTCAACACAGATGTGAAAAAGATGTGACTTTATACATAAAAAACATAAAAAATCCCCCTTGAGCAATCCAATGGCAACAGTGGAGAGGAAAAACTCCCTCCCAACAGGGAATAGACTCAAGCCTTGCTTCAATGCCTCAAACAGCAAGTAATTCACACGCTTAGGCGACAGATGTAGACGACGCCACAGGGAAGTAATGCAAAACAACCAGGCCAACATGGAGAATGGCAAGGAGGGGGTTGGGGGCCATTGTAGTCATACCATTCATAGGCTCCTGATGCCTGACTGGTGTGTATCTTCTCTCTGGCTGGCTAGTGTGCCATGCGTAGCCAGGCAACAGTACCTCAGTCCCGCCCAGGGATGAGACAGACAACCACCGTCTGCCACTTCTCTATGTCTAACTGCTCAGTCGCTCGTCCTCTCCCCCACCCCGATCCTGATTAAGCTTCCTGAGGATAATTAGTCTTTAATCAGGTAAGAGAGAAAAAAAAAACCTAGTGAGCTCAAAAGTCTCTTCTCTCTGTACCTATGGAGGCTTTATCAAAGAGCAATCATCGTGCGGTTCACTGTTCATGTAGTTCAGGAATAGTTATGATGCTGTAAGGTATCATCATGCGAGTTATGTCCCATGTCTGTTAAAATCAACAACAGCAATGTCTTGAGTTAGACAATTTAACTTAATTTATTGAGTTCAGATTGTCAGTTTATCCAGCTAGACATTTTTCCATCTGTTTACTTATTCAGTGTTGACCATTAGTCCTATAGAGACAGTTTCACTAAACCCTTGCTTAAGAAAGTGGTGCAGAAGCTGTTAGTGTCTGTGTCATTGGTGGAGAGGACCTGTGGTGAGGGTTTGGGTGGTAGAGATACAATATTATATCGATTGAATAAAAATTGAAAACATTTATTCAGTGATAATACTGGTGAAAAACACTGTGTGCACTGGCATCACTTTTAAAAGACCTTCAGCTCTTTCCTGGGTTGAGCTCTATATGTGAACCTAAAATCACATATGCACCATGAAAATCATCAATGCCCCAAAGAAGACATCCTGCTTTTATGCAGCTTAGGAAAACACCTGCCATTGTGTTATTGTTTTAATGTTTGTGTGGTCTCATTTCAGTTTATCTTTGCTTTTATTCTTCTGCCTCACTCTCTCTAAACTGAGCTTTATTTAAGTGGGAAATTGGGAAACATGGCTTCGTTGACCCCTGTATGTTGTACCTTACGCACCTTCTTGCCAGGATATCAACCCATCACTGCATGGAAATTCAATCAAAGGCAAAGCCATCGTGATCAAGGGACTAGTTTCACAGTTGATTTTTGGCTTATATTCCGTGCTTTGAACCAAAACCGCTAAAAGACATCAGGAGCTAAACTAAATACACACAGTCCCCAAAAGGCACACTGGCAAACCATTTTTGTTTTTCATGTATTTTCTCTCCACATGAGCCAGGGGGACGGGAATTGTACGGCAGAATGTTTATTGATCCTGAGCAGGGTCCTCCAGAGCCCCTGCCTCTCTCAACATTGAGCGCACATATTAGCACAACTAACACAGGAACTGTAGTTTTTCATTATGTAAAATGTAGATGTGATTGACAAATTCTGCTGCTATGGGCCTGACTCTAGGGATGAGGAAAGGGCCTAAAACCACACTTTGAAAGCATTTGTAAAGAAGTCACAAAGCACAGATTAAATTGCTGAAAGGCTTCCTCCATAAAGGGAACACAACAATATATTTGACATTTGAGAAAACACCTCACCTTCAAAGATCATGGTCACATGGATACATTGCCTTTTTTCAATTAATGTCATGTTTCTTTGTATTTTTAGCTCTAATCTTGTTAAACATTCAGTTTTATTCAGATTGTGTAGCTTGCATCAGATTTACGAAACTCTAAAACACCCAAATACACCCCTACACAAACACCCACAACACATTTGTATATTGGGCTAGAAAAGACTTGAACATTTGTGCCTTGAGCTAATTTTGCTTGACAGTATTGAGGATATTTTGGTGTAATGAACATTCACTTTATTTATGTAATGGTATTGTAGTGTGAGTTTTACCACAGTATGTGAACACCAACCTCTGTCAAAAAAACAACAAAAAACCCAAACCTATTAGTGTTTTGAATATGGTTTTAACAAATAACCAAATGGTAGTGAATTTCTTAGACTGATTTAATACTTATTGAAAAACAGGTCGAATAGGTTTGCAAAGGTTTGCTTTCACATGTTATAAAAACAAAGATTTTGTTACATCACTATGATATTTAATGCAGACTAAGTTAGTACACATGTTCCTTTCAGAAAATAGTGTTAATTTATTAAGGGGGAATGCAAACATTTGCATTTTTCAAGAATTAACTTTTTTATACAATCATTGACCTTGATCTTTTCAGAAGAATGAGCTTTTTGACAGATTTCAGTCTGGGTTACGCACAAGACACAGCACTGAGTTGGCTCTGCTAAAAGTGCATAACGACATCCTGATGAGTCTCGATAAACACAGGCCTGTCATTTTGCTGCTGCTTTCCTTATCTTGGGATTGCTTTTACTTGTGGAGTGCCACAGGGCTCAGTTTTAGGGCCTCTTTTGTTATCATTTTATGTTTCCTTCAAGCAAGATTTTAAACAATTTTTATGTATCTTATCATGCATATGCTGACGATCTGCAGATCTATTGCTGTATTGATTCAGAAGGCACTCCCCTTTCCCCACTAGCTGAATGCATTAGTGACATAAAATCCTGGCATGCTAGCAGCATCCTGCACTTAAACGACAAGAAATGTGAGTTCACTTTTTTTGGCACTGACCAATGTTCTTTTGAGTCTTGGCCATTTTCTTACAACCCTGTTGTAAAAAAATCCCGGTGGGAAGGATTTTACGCTTTACCAAGGCAGCAGCCCTAATTCACAGGGCTTATATAGCAAAAGTTAGTCCTACATTGTCTATGAAGGTGTAATTAGTAAAGACAACTTTTAATAAAGCACCAGTTTTACACCCACACTGTTGCTGTGAATGTATAATTGTTATAAACAAGATAAATTCTCTTTTAGTCATTTTACATTTCCAGACAAACCAGTCATGTAGTACTTCCCAGTAAATATAAAGTAATTTAAAAAGGCAAACATTTTACCATAATGTCCTTAGATACTATTAATTATATTATTAAATATATATTGTTAATGTAAAAACTAATACAAACAAGACCTTATAATGGTCAAATTAAAATAGCTGTGGTTCTACTTTTTTCCAAAATGAATATCACAGGAAGTCTTAAAATGTCTTAGTATAAAAATGCAAGTATGAATCAAATCATCTGTGAGTTTTAGTTTCCGTTTTTCAAAGCACTCTTGTTTTTCTTTTATTTCAATTTCTATTAAATGTTTACTGTATATTCATCTTGTGAATTTTTGATAAGTAGGGGCACACAACAGTGGATACAGGCTGTTTGAGGGGTAGGGGCGAAAAATATCAAGGGTACCTAATACATTGTCTTTATCCTCTCTAGAGGTCACTTTATTGTGTTTGCCCCACTGCAAGGGGACATTACAGTGCAATTTATAATATTTTCTCCATTTTGGATATACCTTATCAATTCAATTCAACTTTATTTATATAGCGCCAATTTACAACAAGGTCATCTCAAGGCACTTTAGATAATAAAGTCAAGACTATACAAACATGTAGAGAAAACCCAAAAAATCCCCCTTGAGCAAGCCATAAGCAACAGTGGAGAGGAAAAACTCCCTTTAATGGCAGAACAAGGCTCAGGGTGGACGGCCATCTGCCTTGACCAGTTGGGCTGAGTGGAAAGTGGAGAGAGAAGAGAACAGAGCAACAAAAGCAACAACAAAACATTGGGCAGGTTAGTAGGACCAGTAGCTGCGCACTGGAGGACACACAGCGCCAAATCCGGGGACACCTGAACACAGGGACAGAGAGACGGGGACAGAGAGGGGGAGAAAGACAACTACGGGACAAAGAAGATACAGAGTTAATGTCATACAGTGGTGACATTATAGATGTGGGGTGGGAGGAGGGAATGAAGAGAAGAGGAAGTGGCACAGTGCTGAGTTCCCCAGCAGTCTAAGCCTATAGCAGCATGACTATAACCAACTATAAGCTTTATCGAAGAGGAAGGTTTTGAGCCTAGTCTTAAAAGTAGAGAGGGTGTCTGCTTCCCGAATCTGGACTGGGAGCTGGTTACACAGGAGAGGAGCTTGATAGCTAAAGGCTCTGCCTCCCATATTATATTTTTGGAAATTCTGGGAACCATATGTAGGCCTGCATTTTGGGACCGAAGTGGTCTAGTAGGATGATATGGTACTAGGAGATCTTTTAGATATGATGGGGCTTGACCATTTACATAAGAAGAAGGGTTTTAAATTCTGTTCTACATTTAATTGGAAGCCAATGGAGAGAAGCTAATGAAGGTGAAATATGATCTCTCTTACCAATCCCAGTCAGTAATCTTGCTGCAGCATTTTGGATTAATTGGAGGCTTTTTAGAGAGTTACTGGGGCAGCCTGAAAGTAGAGAATTACAGTAGTCTAATCTAGAAGTAAGAAATGCATGAACCAGTTTTTCAGCATCGCTTTGAGACAGGATGCTCCTAATTTTGGCAATGTTTCTTAGGTGGAAGAAGGCTGTTCTAGAGATTTGTTTTATGTGTGAGCTAAATGACAAATCCTGTTCAAAAATGACTCCGAGATTCCTTCCAGTACTACTGGGGGAAAGACTTATGTCATCTAAAGTAGCGATATGGTTACAAAACATGTTTCTTAGACTTTTAGGCCCAAATACAATAACTTCAGTTTTATCTGAGTTTAGAAGAAGGAAATTATACGCCATCCAGTCCCTAATGTCTTTTAAACATGCTTGTAGTTTGATTAATTGATTTGTTTTATCAGGTTTCATAGATAGATATAACTGCGTGTCATCAGTGTAGCAGTGAAAATTTACAGAGTGTTTTCTAATAATGTTGCCAAGAGGAGACATATATAAAGTAAAGAGTATTGGTCCTAAGACAGAGCCTTGTGGAATTCCATAACTAACTTTTGTGTATGTGGAAGATTCATCATTAACATGAACAAATTGGAATCTATCTGATAGATATGATTTAAACCAATTTAGTGCAGTTCCTTTAATTCCAATTACATGTTCTAGTCTATGTAATAATATTCTGTTATCAATGGTGTGAAATGCCGCACCAAGATCTAGCAGAACTAGTATTGAGACAAGTCCATTATCTGAAGCCAGAAGAAGATCGTTGGTGACTTTAATCAGTGCGGTTTCTGTGCTATGATGAACTCTAAATCCTGACTGAAATTCTTCAAACAAGTCGTTACTGCGCAGGTGGTCACATAATTGCTTTACAACTACTTTTTCAAGTATTTTAGAAATAAAGGGGAGATTGGATATTGGTCTATAATTGGCAGACACCTGGATCCAGACTAGGTTTTTTAAGTAGAGGTTTGATTACAGCTACCTTATAGGCCTTTGGTACATATCCTGTTAGGTAGATCCTGTAAAGATAGATTAATGATATCTAATACAAACGTGTCTAATAAGGGTAGAGAATCTTTGAGCAGTCTAACTGGAATAGAGTCTAGCAGAGATGTTGTTGGTTTAGATGCCATTATCAAGCCCTTCTGCAGTATTTGTTTGTCTTTGTTGGCATCAGAGGCGCAATCAGTTCTCCTACCTCCTGTTGAGTCCACCTGTGGGCACACAACAAGGGAAGTGCTACTTAGACTCACTTTTAAACAGCTTACTTTGTTCTGAACTGGACTGATGACTTAATGTTGCTTAGGAGTCATAGCAGTCGTTGATAATCCAAGGACTGGCTGGATTCCTATAACTCTCCTGTCACATGAGCAAGGCACTAAACACCTAATTACTTGCCCCTGATAAGTGCAGGCCAGCTGCGTAGCAGTTCCCCCACTGGGGTGTGTAACTAATACACCCCTCATAATATAAGAAAAACTATACATGCCGAACATAGCATACCAGCCCTGTTCTCTAATGTCAAACCCCTTTGTATACCCAGTCAATCAGTTTATAAAGACATTCTTATGGTCTTTTTTTCTCTCCTTCTTCTTCTATGAAGAAGAAGAAAACATCTCCATTTGATTTAGAAGAAAATGGAACACAGCTTCTGAGGTTGAGCTATGAGGTGTGGTAACTTGGGCTGACTGGCAGACCATGGTAACACAGGAACTACAATTTTCAGCTGTGGAATGTAATGTTTAAATATAATCTGGCACTAGAGGTTTGCAAAGGACAAAAATACAAAATGCTTCTTGTATCGACTATTCAATTAAATTCAAATTTATTTACATAGCGCCAATTTACAACAGGGTCATCTTATGGCACTTAACATAGTAAAGTCAAGACTATGAAAACGTTTAGAAAAAAACCCAACAAATCCCCCTTGAGCAAGCCATAGGTGGCTTGGAAAAACTGGAGGAGAGGAAAAACTCAAGCTTCTAGCTTCTGTCTGTGTACCTGCAATAGAGAGGAGCATGCAGCAGCAATTAACTGTAGACAAATGCAAATAATAAACTGTAATGGTAAATAGTCTGCACTGCTCCTCATTCACCCATTCCCACAAACCAACAGGGGAGCTGCTTTGTAGCTGGCCAACACGCAGGAGCAAGTGGGTGTTCATTGTTTTGCTCACACTTCAACATGCGACCAGAGGAGCCGGGGAATTAAATCAGCAATCATAGGATTGGTGGACAACCACTCCATCTCCTGCACCACACTCACAGGCTGTTTTGGTTGCAGTTAACAGTTACTTTAGTAAGTGCATGAAGCCTCATCTTTCATTATCCTTTTGAAAAAAGCAGTGCATGAGACGAGACCATGGAATTAACAATGCCAGTATAACTTCTACTGTAGATGTAACATATCATCAGACACATTAGACAGACACAAACTATTAGAATCAGTTATGAACTGTCTGTGGTGACCAAAAGAGCTACTGTAGGAAAATGGTAAGCTATCACTTGTTTAGAGTTTATACATACATGGTATTCTGCTTTCTTTTCCTCTCACACAAGCACAGAATTTGCAATACATGCTAATGGGCCCTTGTCTTTGCTGTGTGTTCAAGCACAGTTTGTCTGCCTAGATTTAGTTGATGTGAGTCAACACAGCAGTTGGTTTTCATCTGCATTAGTTTCCTGGCATTGCTTTATTGCGTCACAGCCTTTAGATGTGCAGGTAGCACTACCTGAACACAAGTTTAGCATTCAACAGCAGTCCCTTTCATTTTGCTTGTCTAAGTGAGCCTGACCTATTAAACAGACGGACCAAATAGACATACATGCATTGTGCAGCACTGAGGATAAAATCTAGGATAAATAAGCAGTAAATGTTGTAAGGTTTCCTCAGTTCTGATCTCAGGTTGACTGTGGCTCAGAAGTACAGCAGGAGGTACAGCAATAGTCCACCAACCCCAGGGTTGATGGTTTGATTCCTTTCTCTTATCTTGTCACATGTATAGTAGCTCCTCCTTCGTTGTGTGAATGGGTAAATGAGAGGTAGTTAAGTGCACATCATTTAGCATTTGTACCCAGTGCTGCGTCCGATAGGGATCTGTACTGTATTTTTGTAGGGCAGGTTTGTACAGAGACCTGAAAATGCTTCTGGGAGAAGACTCTGGTTTCAACACGCCTCACCACCTTGACTTATGACTCTTGACAGCGGCTAGTGATGCTCTTTTAATAACCTTCACAGTTACTATGTAGTGGGCTTTCTTTGACACCTCTGAGGAGTCTGGTTTTGAAAAAGATCAATACACCCTATCTTGTTCCTCTTGCTTCTCCACTACACTCCACTGTTTCTCCAACAAAGATTTAAACTCAGTTTACTGTACTGCATGTACTGATTCTAAAAGAGAATTTCGTTTTGTCCAATGAATTGGTTGTTCAATTAATCTGTCTTTTTATGGAGGATAGATCTAAACAGGAGGTCTGTAATTTGTCTACACCATCCAGCTCTAGGAGGTGGTTGTCATGGGACAGATTCTTCACCCAACAGAGAAGCACAGTTTTTTGTGTGAGTGGCTAGTAACCTATGTATGTATGTGGTGAGGTGACATAGGCTGCAATGACAGTGGAGATGGAGACAAAATACGGCAGGTAAGAGGTTTAAATCCTCTTCGGCAGTAAAGATAAAAGATGATGAGCAGACAGTTGTCTTTTGCTTTAACATATGCAAAAAGCTTTAGCACTTACCAAAATCTCATTTTTTTTGGATAATAATGTGAACAAAGTGGTATGCCTTTGATGTAGATTCTAGTTGTAATTAAGCACCATTAGTTTTTTATGTATACATCTAGAATTGATGTTCTGTTTTTACCATTATTTACATTACTCGTTAATCAAATTATTTTTGTATTCTACATGCTTTAGAGCTGTGTTTTTTAATTCGTTTCTCTCTATTGACTCCAGAAACCAGGGAATTACTGCAAGACAACTTTTTCACGTATATCGGTGCTGTCTCATTAAAGAAAATCCAGTTTGCTGTATATCTCCCATATAACCCCTGTATTACCTGCCTGATCTGACTCTGCTATTACGAATGGTTTCACTCGTGTGTTGTCTCACTATCAGGTCTCCTACAAACATATGCAAAGTCATTTTCTGCTGGTTCCTGGTGGTTTGTGTGGTTGTCATGCATCTCTTATCAACTAAAAGATTTGCAATGAATTTAAAACCCTTCTGTATTCAATACTTTATTCATTTAATTTAAAACCCTTACATATAAAGCTCTTACCAGTCAAGTACCATGGTACTTCTTCATCAATACCAATACAATACTAATATGTCCTTTAAATGATAATCACATGATTGCACAGTGTTCATTAATTACTTTATTGCATGGCCAATATTAACCTACCTAAATATTGATAAAAGGCTGATAAATTATTAAATAGATCAATAGGTAAATTACGTTAAAATAAAATAAAACAATCTTTTTTAAATTAATATCATCCTCACAAGCACATCATCATCTTTATCTTTATAAATAACAAAATGCAGTCAGAATCTGACTGTGGCTGTGTCAGTGAGCCTTTGGCTCTGAAATTGATAGGCTGCCATAATCATGTGACACTGAAGGCTGGTTTTGACACATACATTTAATGACTTAAACTCTCAGATGTGAAAACAAATTGCACATTTTGTATAAGCACAGTGGTATTGTCATATTTAAATAAGCATCGACTCGACAAAGTATTGGCTGACCAGAGACTCGCTACACCCATCCCCAGGGATGTTCCTAATCTCCCTACCCCTTTCATGGAACTGTTCACTCGTGAATATCCGTTTTTTTCTCTTGGTTCAGCCGGAAGTTTTTTTAGGGCGATACTAGGAAATACAGGGGATGTAGGGAAGACGAAGAAGAACCTTTATTTGTCATATTTGTTACAATGAAATTTTTTCTCTGCATTTAACCCATCCTTCTAGGGAAGCAGTGGGCAGTGGGCAGTATGAAAGCACATCCAAGACCCACACAAAATAAGGTACAAGTTGTAAATACACAAAAGAAGGCGCTCGCTATTAAGGCAGGAGGTGAACAAATAAAGAAACAAATTAGCAAAAACAAATCACTTACTAAAAGTTAGGAGGATAAGAATATGTCAAAAATAAATCGCTCTTCACAAAAGGTAAGAGGTTACACCGTTAAACAAAACAATAGAACAAAAACTCACTAAGTGGAAATAGGATCGGTTAACCAAAATACTCTCTAGGTCGAAAGGGAGAAAACTCACACACAAATAAGAACTCACTAACCAAATATTTTAAACAACTACACTCACGCACAAACAAGAATTCACTAACAAGATATTTCCAAAACTAACAAAAACAGATACTATGAACAAACAAAACCCGAGGCTTACAAACAAGATCTTCCGTAACAAACAAAGGCTGGTGGTCAGGGAATGGTCAAAAGCAGGAGACAGAGTAGGTATGTAAAGAGACACACTAGCAATAATGACAACAAACAAGAGTCTTTTTAAAGTATGTAGATGGCTGATGCAATTCAGGTGTGATGGTTGGAGTCAACAGAGGAGTGGAAAACAAGGAGGGCTGGGGAGCCTGAATGGACTGGAGGAGAACCTCAGCAGGCAAGGAGGGGAACTACAGGGACACGCAGAGCATAGGGTGAAAAAACAAAAATACAAGAAAACAAAAACCATACAAGTAATTAAACAGCTAACTTCTGACAGTACCGTTTTCATGAAGTACCTGTGTGTGTTACTGTGTGTCCACAGGTGTAAACACCTACAAACTTGTAGGTGTTTAAAGTGATTGGAAAATATCCATTTCTTGTAATAGAAATAAAAAAATATCCAGACTTAATATAAACTTCACCTAGATACAACCACACATATAGAAAGAGAGTATTTTCACTGCTCCTCTCCCTGCCAAACCCAGCGTCTGGCCCCAGCAGACAGAATCTCTCTGCCACATTAGAGTGACACATGGAAACGAGGCTCCCTGGGTGCTTGTGGTAGCAGTAGCCCAGTGAACTCTGGCTGAACTTCTGCTTCTGACGGCCTCCAACGGGTCAGGTCCGACATGAGCGTATGGCCCTACACACACACTGTCCATCCATACGATTGTTTTATATTACACAGAGACATTCCATCCTTATAATAAATATAAAACATTTTGAAGATTGAGCACTCAATTTTTTAACATTCCACACATGAACTATAATCACTTCTAACTTGCTGACTTGAAATAAGAACTCAGTTATAAGTTTTATGCTATGCTTTCTTCTCACCAAACACACCCCAAAAATACATAAGCATTTGACATTTTAAACAATGTTTTGTCCGCTTTCAGGCATTTTGAAATAAAAATACTGTATGTCAATACAAAGAGCATAGCAAATGTTTAAACTGGAATTCTTTTCTTGCTTATTTTAAATTTGAAGACCAACGCATCCCAAAAAGGTAGAACAATGGGGCAACTGTGTAGAGGAGTTGTCCACCAATCCCAGCGTTGTTTTTTTAATCCCAGACTCCTCCATTCACATGTTGAAGTGTCCTTGAGCCAGACAATTTAGTTGCTTCTGGCGATTGTATCATCTCACTAGAAGCAAGCTGTGTGTGTATGAGACTGAGTGCAAATGGCTGTAACAAGGTAGAAAAGCCCAGACTGTTTACCATCTCAGACACGTAAAGAAAACCCAACAAATCCCCCCGATCAAGCCCTAGGCAACAGTGGAAAGAAAAAGCTCCCTTTAACCACCAACAGATCAAGCTAATGCTGGATCTGAACTGCAGACAGGTCAGTTTACATGGACTCCTTTACTCCAGAGCCATACTGTTGTATGAGCCCTCTTGCTGTTTACTGGAAAAGGGGCCTATTTTATTAGAGTGTTTTGTTCAGAATTAATTTGGGTTAATGGGCTGTGTTGATTAACCTACCCCACATTATTAGACATACTGCATTGATAAGAGGTTAGATGGTCATTCTCCTCTTTAGAATGGAGGTTGCAGCATCTATTACTGGGTGTTCACATACACCTCAATAACAAGGTTACATTTACATTTAGGAGACAGTAGACTCCTTTAGTAGACTTCTATTAAAAGCAGTGACTTGAAACTGTGAAACTAACCTGCTCACTGGCAGTTTTTTTCATCAAACAGAGTTTCCCTGTCTCCTACCTCCTGTGGAGTCGGGAGTCCGTTCAGTGTAGATCAGAGCACAATCATTTTTAGAAGAAATCCTGTTTCACATACACCTCAATAACAAGGTTACAGTTGGCTTTCATGGGAAAGCAGATTTTTTTAATTATAATGTAAATGGGAAAGCTGGTTTCCAAAGTCCTTTAGATTACAGGGTAAATACAGTGCACTACAGGGTACTTATTAGTAACAAGGGTATACTTGCATAGTACCTATGGATACATATTTACATACATAACAAACTTTGTGGAGTTATGGGGTAAAGAGATGAGGATAAAAAAAAATACCTACAGTCTAAGTATTTTGTAATTAAGGGGAACTTATCAAATATTACACGACAGGTGCAAATAACAACAGTAAATTACAGCCCTCATTTGTTGTACTTACGGTGTAACTACAGTTTAACTACAGGTAAGAAGAGGATACCTAAGAGGCCCCACTTTAAATTAGAGTGGTCAAAGGGTTTTAGATATAGTACTTATTCAGAAAATAAATATCATACTTTAATTTATATTGCTTCATATCATGTAAAACCAATTTAAATCAGTTGAGTATTCTAAACAACCTGTTTTTTAAAATATATATAGTTTTAAGTGTTGGGCTAATCAGGATATATTTCATGGGAAAGGAAGCCCATAGAGTTAGAGTTGAAAAATCAACCTTGTTGTGCATTGCTATGCAGCTTAATAAGAAGAAGTGGAAAAGGATATTTTAAAAAGGACTTGGTAATACTGTGTGTCTGTGTCTTTTATGCTATAAGCAGTTATATACCTATCATTTAATAAGTACCCCTTAACTACAAAGTACTTACACAGGTATTTTTCTTATTCTCATGTTGTTACCCCATAACTCTTGTGTATTCTCAGTTGTGTCTCTCTTCTGTCTTTCTCCCTGCATTCTCACTAAGGCGACACAAACAAACTGATTTCTGTAAGAAACCTGGTTTAATTGCATTTCAATGCAGCCCAAGCATTTGAAACAGAATTTCAAATTTTGACTCATCACATGGTAGTTTTCCACTCTACCGCAGTCCAATTTAAATGAACATGAACTCTGAAATATGACACTTTGTATTGATCATTATAAATGGCTGTAAAGTAAATAAAGTGCTGGCAGTCCAACTGTTTCTGCTGCCAGAGCAGAGGTGAGAGGTTAGGAAGAAGTATTTACTCCTGAAGCTAGTCTAAGTGGTTTCTTCTGTAATAATCATGGGTAATATTCAAGTGTGTGAATTATGTGTTTAATTAAAGACCAAATAGTCATAACATTCTTGTTTGTGCATTGTAGTGATCAAATCAGTGTGAAGTAATCATGCTTGATAAGTTATTTAATAATAAACTATGTCACATTTCTTTATTTTAAAATATGAATTTTTGCTTTAGACTGTTTTTTTTCTCTTGTTTATGAGAAGCACTTACACATACTATTTTATTTCTTGTTATTTTTCATGTTGTTTATTTAAACACGAGAAACAAAGGAGCACTGCTTATTCTTGTTGCTGCTGTCCATGATCACATTTTGATTTGCACTAAGCATGGGTCAAGCATCCATACCTGCAAACATAGTATAAACAAGAGCCCATGTGTGCCCCCTGTCATTTCTGTCTCCAAACAAGGATTCGCAAAAAGCATGACTCAACCTCTACCAAACTGTTGCAATCACTTGTATGATAAATTCATTATTTTAGTGATTTTATTGTTTAGTAGTCAAGGTATTATCAGGTTTTAGAATTGTGCTATTACAGTGTTTGCTGTAATAATACATTACAAAATGTATTTTACACACAAAATTTATTTTACACACAAAAAAACAAACGCAACAGTGTGTTTTATAAATATTTGATTTTAGTACATGAATGTTTTTAAATTTTGATAATAAAAAAAAAAATGTAATGTAAAAAAGAACAACTGTGTAAACTGTAAAACGTGAAACATATTAGGGAATTTCACAACAGTTTCACATTTGTGTGTTATAATTTTTAACATTTACAGCTAATGATTGCTATTACGTTTTTATTTAATAAAATAATTATTCAGTTTTTAAGAAAAACTATTAAAAACTGTCATTTGACAACATAAAATTAGACAATAATTTTATACTCACAATGTCATAAACTGCATGGTGAGCTTTGGAAAAATTGTGTCAAATTTATATTCTAAATAACAAAAATGATCTATTTAAAATGAATGAAATGAGAAATTTGATATGAGAAATATGAGAATTTTTTGTATAAAATTTAATTTTTATTTTATTTTGCCTGTTTTCAGCTCATAAAAAAGTTTAACCTGAGGAACCATGGGCATCTGCACAACTAAAAAAAGTCAATTGCTGCTCAGCCAATCTTGTGTCAGTATTCAGTTTGAAAATTTGGCACTCACTTGTTGGAATTTCTGCTCATTGTAACGAGCTGAGCAGCACAACGAGTTACATGTTGGTGGAAGGAAGCAAAGTCCTTCAGCTTGACACGACAGTAAGTTTTGTTTTTTAATTCCTATTGTGTTAAATCTGTTAACCACAAAAACAAACAAGATAAAAAAGGCAGACTAGTAACCCTACCAATAAGGTTAGCTAAAGATGCGCTTTTGTATGAACAGACACAGTTTATGTCACTAGGTTGGCAGGGTCAATCTTATTGTCTACAATGCTGATGGTAGCTTCTGTGTTTGCATCTAATGCAGCATAATGACTGAAAAGTCACTACAGATATAAACCAGGGAGTAAATCTTTCAAATAGCAAATGAGTCACAAGAGTAGCAAGCAAAGATATATTGCTCAAAAATTCAAAGATGGAAAAAAAATCATATTGGTTAAAAGTGGTTATTTCTCCTGAGGAAATAATGACAGTGGTTTAACATCACAGTTTATGTTCAATGAAAATGTAATTTCATTTTTGCACTGTATTTGTGAAAACAGAAGTAATTAATTTGAAGTAGTAATTATGTAATTGAAGTAGTGATACAATAAAAAATGTTATAGTTTTAATGTATGTTTAAATCTCTCACTGACTTGCGTCTTACTGTACTTTCAGTGGCCTTTGCTGGCAAATATAAGTTAGGCACTACTATCGTCTGAATAACCTCAATTTACCAATTTATTCATTTATCTTTTTTGCATTTTTCACATTTACATTTAGGAGACAGTAGACTCCTTTAGTAGACTTCTATTAAAAGCAGTGACTTGAAACTGTGAAACTAACCTGCTCACTGGCAGTTTTTTTCATCAAACAGAGTTTCCCTGTCTCCTACCTCCTGTGGAGTCGGGAGTCCGTTCAGTGTAGATCAGAACACAATCATTTTTAGAAGAAATCCTGTTTAATTTGTTTCCAAAGACCTGTCTTTATTGTTTTTACTTTTATAAACCTTGTGTTTTGATAATTTGTTAGCAACAAGTTTCTGGTAGGATGCTGGTTAGATATTTGACCAGCCCTCTTGACAAAATTGCCATTACATTTGTTGCCATTACATTCTGTGGCACAGACATGACTTTGAAGCACAGTTCACATATTTTGATGATGATGGAGGATTTTGGGGAAGATCCCCTCCCATCCCAAAAAAAAAAAAACAAACTAATCTTTAATCTTTATCCTTTCTATAATCAGCCTTGAGGGATGTTTGATGTCGTTGTCTTAAAACTATCTAGTCTGAATCTTAAGATTCAGATGAATCTTAAGACAGCTCAACCATTCTGAGGTGATCTTTGTGTTGCATTGTTATGCTTAGGGTACATTTTTGCATCTGTAATTGACTTTCAGTTAAGTATAATTTACCTTAATTTTACCTTAATTTTTAATGCCATAAGCACCAATATGCAATATTTTTTAAAAATTGTCATGGGAAACACAAGACACAGGACTTTCCCACAAGTAATCTTTGCTGCTTACTGCTCAAAACATCACCTCTTCTACTCTTGATTCTCTTTCATTTTCCTCAGCAACTCTTCAACTCTTCACCTTCCCATCACACTCCTGGGACCTGTTAACACATTTCCATCCCTATCTTTAATCACTCTGCCCTGCTGCACATTCTTCCCATCTCTATCTCTCTGCCTCACCAACCTATACAGATCCTCTTCTCCCTCCTTAGTGTCCAACCTAGATACAAGTCTTCATATGCTCTTTGTTTGGCCTTTGCCACCTTCTAGCTTCACCTTACGCTGCATCTCTCTGCTCTTATGTCTACTCCCTTCAGTCTTCTCAGTGTCCCACTTCTTCTTAGCTAACCTCTTTCTCTGTATACACTCCTGAACTTCCTTGCTCCACCATCAAGTGTCATTGCCTTATACAACATGCTTTTATCACTACATGGCTCGACTATTGTAATGGTCTGTATGCAGGAGTTAGTCAGACATCCCTCTCTCTTTTACAGCTGTTACAAGATGCTGCAGCTCAAATGCTTACCAGCATTCATAAGTGAGAGCATATTACACTGATACTGCTGTCTCTTCATTGGCTTACAGTCCATTTTAGAATCAAGTTCAAAATTTTATTGTTTGTTTTTAAATGTCTTAATGGTCAAGCTAATTCTTATATTTTAGAACTTCTACATTCGTACTCTCCTGTTCGGCCCCTCAGTACTGATCAGCTGCTTCCTGAGGTCCCTAAGACCAGGCTCAGGTGCTTTTTCAGTCACAGGGCCCAGCTTATGGAATAAACTCCCTCTCCATGTTAGGCACACCCCAAGTATGACAGATTTTAAGTCACCTCTTAAAATCCATTTTTGTTCACTGACATTTAATCCAGACTAAGAGTCGTTGGCTTTTGGGTTTTTTATTATTCCATAGCTTAAATTATTTTTACACATTTTTATTGATATTATTATTATTTACAGATAGATGATTATCCTTTAACTATTATGTGGTTGTTTCTTATGTGGTTTTTGCTGCCCTTTCTTAACTACATAATGTAAAGCACTTTGGTAAACTTGGTTGTTTTTAAATGTGCTATATAAACAAAGTGGATTGGGATTGATTGAAAGCATCTCCTGAACATATAAAAGCTATTCTCAACTCCTCCCTAAAAACCACACAACATTCTTCCAGTTTCAAATTCCACTACTTTGCCACTTCTTCACTCTTATAAGTAACCCTATTCTTAAAAAAACATCATCTTTTAGGATAACTGCTCCATTTCTCACCCCTTGTATGGTGAAACAACTTGTATCCTGCTCCTATTGCTTTTTAACACTTCCACCTGGACACGAGGACACATAGTAGATCCACCTTCCTTCTTTGCATCATGTCAACCAACTCTCTGCGCTTCCCTGTCATAGTCCTAATATTCAAAGTCCCTACTGTCAGTCCTACAACCTTTGCTTAACACCAGTCTATCCACCTATGAACATGCCTTTCTCCTCTCCTCAACCAATAGTAGCCTAACTTCCCCTGGCCCCTGTAGGTCAACAGCACCAGTGGCTGTCATTGTTAAGCCAGCCTCCAACCAATCTGGTAGGGAAGCTATGATTTAAACATTTAATTTTTTGGGCTTGTGTTTGTTTGAAAGATGATATATTGCTTTAGCAAATTATTAAATGTCTGGTAAGCCTTTGATGTATTCTACAACATTTACATCTTCTACTGTTTTATATGTTTTGGTGGGTTTTAATAGCTTAATGTGTTGGTTTAATAGTGTACTCACTTTCATTATTTTTGATAATAAACATACACTAAACCTAGATTCATTCATGTTTTGTCACTTATAGAGCAGCAAAAAAAGGACATGACACCACTTTTCAGATCACTGCGCTATAGGATCCAGTATCCTCCCTTCAGGGTCTCATCTACAGACTGTCATAGCTCCCTCATCCAGCACTACTATCTCTCTATCTTTCTCTACTGCCTTCCACTGCGCTCCTCTGATGGTTCCTACATGTACACCACACAACAACAAAGATTAAAAAAACTAAAACTTTTTGGCTCAGTGGTTCTACAATGGTAGAACAAGCTACAGTACCTACAATAACCCTCAGCACTTCAAAAATTTTAAAAGCTGTGGAAGGCAAAACTCTTTTGCAACTTTCTATGCACAAAAAAAAAAAACCTAAACTAAACAAAGAATCAAAAAAGAAATACAAATCATTTTTGGTCCTATCTTACACTCATATCCCACAAAACTTAAACATTTCTTCTGTCACTTTGTTTAAATATTTAATTTCTTCCTTTATTTTTTGGAACACTCGTAAGTCACTTTGGCTAAATATATCAGTTAAATGAATAAATGTAAAAACAAAATATCATTTTTGCAGAATCTATGCTGTCAGTGCCCTTATGCACAGTTTCACATACTAAAATGTTTCACCACAGTTTCCCTGTCTTTTCAGCCACAAAAAAATCTCAAATGTTTAATCTACATTTACACTTGATTTAGACATTTTAGTGAAAACGTTTTATTATAATTGTACAGAGCCATATTTCTATGATTTAGTTTGCCTAGATATACTGTTGTGGAAGCAATGTTGTGCTCAGCTAAGAGCTGGTACCTTACCAGACCCAGATGAAGTAGTCTAATAAGCTATAATAAGACATTACATTTCTCATAATGGAAAAATAGCATAATGGATAAATTTGCCTGTTGCTAATTATTTTTTTTGTCATTTAAATCTTTATTGTTTTTTGGGAGTAAGAGATAAGAGGTGGTTCATGGCAGCATCGGGAAGAAAGAAAACGAGACATAGTATTACAAAATTACAGAGTAGATTCTGTTTGCAACAAGATTACACAAGATGGCATGGTCCAGTAGGAAAAGAAAGAAACAAACAAAAAAACAAACAAATAATTAAAAATTTTCATAAAAATTATGATAATATTATTGGAAGGTAAATTTCCAGGGCAAATCAGGAGTGGTGGTAGCTGTATTCCAGTGGCTCAGTGTAATCCTTGAAGCTGTAACCATACCCAAAATAATAACAGAATAGTTACTTTTTGATATCCCTGGTATTGAAGATTTATCTCCCAGTAAGCACAAGGCACGGTTCAAAGGAATCGTTGACCCAAACCAGTGATTCAGGTTTTCTACCACTTTAACCCAGAATGTTCTCACTACGGCGCATTCCCTTATGCAGTGTAAGAAAGTCACCGTTTCTTTTTTACACTTCCAACACAGTTTATCCTGTGACAATTTCATCCTAAAAAGTCTTACAGGAGTGTGGTAATATCTATGTAATATTTTGTATTGTGTGAATTTCCCCTTCGCCTCCTTTACAAACTTTCCACAGTCCCACAATAGTCACTCACTCCTCTTCCCTTTCCTTCCCAAATCTCTGCACCATAGCAATTTCAGACTGGGTAGGTCACTACTTGTCAAGTTATTTGACATCTTGTAAAACTGGGAAGTTTTACATCCATGACTGGGTTTTCCAGTGTGTTACTAATTCTTGAATTAATACAGTTCCTGAGTTGCAAATATGTCTAATATAGCCTTTGCCTTCAGGCCAAATTTTTTAATCAAGTTTTCATAGGACATAATATTGTCATTTTCATATAGGTCTTCAATAGTCTGTATGCCACTGGAATACCACTGTTCCCAATATATAGTTGATTTCCCAATGCAGATCGCTGGATTGTGCCACAGTGAGGAATATTCCTGCACATACGGCGATATCTTGAACATACGGTGTATTTTAGTCCACACATCCCTTGAATGGATGAGGATAGGATTTGTTAAAATTTCTAACTGGGATAATTTCTCATTATGACTAAATGGTAAACAGAGTTTAGTTTCAGTGTCAGCCCTGTCAGGTTTATCTTCGGTTTGTGGCCAATAGGTAGAGAGTTTGGCTATTCCAAATGATTAATAGTATAATCTGGGATCCAGTAAACTCAATCCTCCCCTTTCTCTGGACGTGTATAATTTACTGAGTTTAATCGTAGGTCTTTTCCTTCCCCACAGAAAACATTTGACTACGTTTTCGTATCTTTTGAAAAAAGATAATTGTAATGTAATTGGGAGCATCAATACCACATAGTTGAGTTGAGGGGCTTTTACCATTTTTATAATGCTTACTTTTCCCCAAAGGGTGAGGTTGAGCTTCTCCCATTTGTCTAAATTTGTTTGTATTTTTTGTAATAGTGGGTTCAAATTCAATGAGGGCATTTCAGCCAAGTCCATACACAATCTGACTCCTAGATACATCATACCTTTAGGAGTCCATTTGAATTTAAATTTTTCCACCATATACGGATAGCAGAATTTAGAAATCCAGTTAATACTATAACCAGACAATCTTGAGTATGTTTCAATAGTACTCATCAAATGAGGCAAAGATTTCAAAGGGTCAGTGACTACTGCCAAGATGTCATCCGCGTAAAGTAAAAGTTTATGTTATTTACCACCCTCCTTAATTCCTTTAATACTAATATTTGCCAGATATGAACAGATAATGTTTCAATAAATATTATAAACAATAAGGGGGCTTAAAGAACGACCTTGACGAGTCCCTCTAGAGAGGGAAAAAAAGGGTGATATAATTCCATTAGTTATTACTGCTACCTTGGGTTCTTTTGTATACTATTTGGACCCATTTAGAAAGGTTTGGACCAAACCCAAAATATGACAGTGTGGAGAAAAGAAAACTCCATTCCACCCCGTGAAATGCTTTTTCTGCATCCAAAGAGAGAGCAGTCACCGGGACATTTTTAGTTTGACTCAGTCACATAAGATGGAGTAGTTTCCTTGTATTTTCTGAGGAAGATCTTTTTTGCATGAACCCTATCTGGTTAGGGTGAATGATGCCTGGTAACACTTGCTGGAGGAATAGGGCCAAAATTGTTGTCAACATTTTATAATCAACATTTAGTATACTGAGAGGCCTATAATGCTAAATATTTATAATATTTTGTTTATTTCCATTATCTGTTGCTTGTGGCCATATTTGTGTGTTGTGTGTATGTAAGCCCATATATTGACTGGGCACCATTAGGTTTATGACACTTTTTATTATATAAATAAAAAAATGAAATAATGACTCAGCAACAGTGGAAGCATTAGTATGGAGGAACTTGTGCCTCAACATCTCAGTTTTTTATACATTAGCTCACTCTTGTAAAACGTTTTAGCCAGATTACATTTGATAAGTAAAAGCACAAAGAGAGATATGTTTTCAGATATTATCTTTGCAAACACTTACTTACTCATATCTTACTGCCTGGTCATTGCCTCAAGCAGTCATGTCTGTGTAATAGACACTGAGTTTTGTTATGTGGTATAGTCAGAGCAGCTGGATTGAGATGCTGCTTTACGCTGACTGATGGCACAGGAATGTTCAATCCCTTCAGGTGAAGTCAGAGCTGAACTTGGGCAGGATCCTCTTCATCAACTGTACATCAGTGGCTGCAACACCGTTGGGCAGCATGTCAGTACTTGCTGTGTGCGGGGAGTTTTTTAAAGACTCACTATTTGTGTGCATTGTTTGCAGGCATGTTATGCATGTGCATTAGTAAATATTGTATTTGTTACTATATTTGTATGTGTGTGTTTTTTTATTTAGCATATTTATTTATTTATTATTGCTGTACAGTTGCTTTAGAAGAAGCAACATGAAGTGTTTACTGTTAAAATTCCAGTACAGTTTACTATAGATTAATTCCTCAAGGAAAACGTGAAGGCTCCAAAAATACATTTATTGGCATTTTATCACCGGCAGATAGAAGAAGTGGCTGACATCAAGAAATCCTACCAGTGGCTGGACAAAGCTGGACTGAAAGACAGCACTAATCCTAGCAGCCCAGGAACAGGCTCTGAGTACAAGATCAAGAGTACAAGTATCTTAACTGTTCCCTAGGACTGCACTCTTCTGGACAGAGATCTCAGATGTTGTTCTTGGAATCTGCTGGAGTCACTCTCCCAGTTTGGGGGTCACAGCCCCCAGTGTTCCTAGTGTTATGGGTACCATTAGTGCCTTCAACTTCCACATCTTTTCTAACTCTTCCTTCAGCCCTTGGTATTTCTCGTATTCCTTCTTCCTGGTGTAGCCATCGCTTGGGATTGGTACATCTATCGCTACAGCCTTGTTCCACACCTTTGGAAGTGTGTCCCTTTTCGACTTTGGGGTTTCCTGTCCCTATTCAAGCCCGTACTCCAGCCAGCCTGTATTGATCTTGTACTTAGAGCCTGCTTGTTTCTCTGCCAGGATTAGCTCTTCTTTGCTGTCTTACAGTCCAGCTTTTTCCAGGCACTGGTAGGATTTTTTGATATCAGCCACTTATTCTTATATTCTTATTCTGGATGACTGTGGTGCAGTTGGTAGCGTGGTTGTCCACCAATCCTACAGTTGTTGGTTCAATCCCTGGCTCCTCTGATCACATGTCAAAGTGTCCTTGAGCAAGACACTGAACCCTACTTAGTTGCTCCTGGTGAGTCTCGGCCAGCTGCATGGCAGCTCCCCCATTGGTTTATGAATGTGTGTGTGATTGGGTAGATAAGAAGCAGTGTAAAGCACTTTGAGTACCAACAGATTTACAAGCACTATGTAAGTGCAGACCATTTACCATTTATATACCATGCAGGGTTCCTGTTGTTCTTTCCCTTGCTCCTCTGGTTTCTGATGCCTAAGGTGTTTGCTTTTTAGGACTTGACTTAATATTTTTCATATTTAGAATGTGTGTGTTTGCGTATTTATGGCAAATCTGATGCTGAATGCTTTTCAGCATACATATGTGTGTGTGTGTGTGTGTGTGTGTGTGTGTGTGTAGGTAGGTGTAATGTTGTAGGTGTAAGAGCTTACAGGAACATATTGTACATTGTGTGTGTATTTGTGTGTATGGCTGATAAGTGGTGAGGTTGTTCTGGTTTTCAAGGTGTGCACAGACCTTCTGTCTTTGCACTGCAGTGCCAGCCCAGCAGACAAGTAAAGGCTATTACCCCTGGCTTGAAAGATATTAGACACGGTCAGACGTGCCATGATTCTAAAGCCTAAAGCTCATTCCCTCTTAGCGTGACCTTTGCCACTAGCACAATGCAGAAGAAGGTTATGCAGAAGGTTAAGGTCAATCGTAAAGCTTGAAGTGTGAAGCCTTGTAAAGACTTGCTTTATTTTTTTCTGTGCATCCAGAAATTCAACATTCCTGGCTATGTTCGAAAGGCAAATATTAGCGTGAATTACACTTCAAAAAGGACAACATACAACATGAGAGTCAAAGCACTATAATGATTACAAGAGTCCTGGTCAGAGGAGGCAAAGTCATATTGATTGACCTTTGGATAAAGAGGGCTCTCCGTTCTTTCCTCAAGTTGTAACAGCAGCTCTGTTAACTAACAGCATGAAGGAACACATGGAATATGGTGTTTTTGGCACATGCCATATGGCTAATATAAATGACAGCAAATGTAAAAGTGATAAACATTTGCCTTGAGAGAAGTAAAACAATGCCACTTTTGAAAAGGGAAACTTTTTTGTGTATGTTGGACCCAAAATTTTATCTAATGTACAGTTGAAGAAAGGTAGAGTTGAAGAAAGGTACATTTCTGTGAATTCCCTGTGCTCTGAGCAGGATGACCTACAATATTGTAATGTACCTCACTGCCTCTACTGCTGAACACACTGTGTGAGCAGCTGCTGTATTTGAAGATTAAGTCAGATTCTGTATGAGGTTTTAACTCCACCAGTTTGATTCAGTTTATGTACCATACCCCAGGTATGATTCAATAATGCCGGCATGTGTGGTATGTCAGCCAAAGAAAAACTCACTGATCACATGAAGTGACATTTACTGAGATATAGTTTTATAAGGTATTAAAGTTGAACGGTTAAATAATCACTAATACTTTTTAAAAATCCATATCATCTAGGAGGTGGGAATGTTTTACACTGTTCTTGAGTGAAAGGATAGTGTGCACACGGCAGGTATATACCCTGTACATCATACCTTAGCACACTATGCTAACCATGATAAGATTATATCACTGTGTCTTCAATATTTATAGCCTCAAATTAGATAAATACAAATGTACTTAATGATGACAATAAAGATGTAGATATCACCCCTATGACAAAAAATGTCAGCCACTGGAGTCAGAAGTTGCCACAAAAAATCTGCTTAAGGTTGAGCAATTTTAAACCTTTCAGGTGTATATCAATAAATATAACCATTTACTTATGACTATCAGTCAATAACAAAAATAACCACATCCACGAGACATCTACGATGTGAATCTGTGTTAGAAAAAACATTTAGATCTGTAAAAAAACCCTTTAAATGTTGTTACAAATATTGCTAAAAAAATTATATACTATATATACACATTACTCTGTGAGATGGTCTCACACATGTAAATGTACATAGTTTGGGTAGAGATACAGTAATTGTTTTACATACTGTACATTTGTAAATGTGTTTTATTTAATTAACATTTTTGGAACATTGCACATTACATTGCACAATACTTTGCACATTGTATCTCATTAGTAAGTGCATTACTCTTGTTGTTTTCATTGCTTTTTGTTGTTTTGTATACCTGTGAGCTGTGTAACACGTAAATTTCACAGATGTGGGATCAATAAAGATTACCTTACCTTAAATGCTCCTTTCCTGTGGTGTACATATACAGGTACGCTGCAACACCTGTTATGAGTTACCTCAAACAGGTCTGATAGATAAGATAAGTACAATAAGTTTAGCAAGTTTGGACCTTGTGTGATATAAATCAACATTTTGTTGGCAAACATCGCCACATTGTTGTATGACCATATGTTCTCAGGAGGGTGTGTGCTATTTTGAGTTTGTATATGTGTAATCACTGTTTCATACAATCCAGATGTAGGTGCCTGGAAAGAGACCACACAGAGGCTCATCTTGACCCCTGCAGAGTCAGGGTTTCATCTGCCAACATTATAGACACCATCAGGGTGCCTGGAGAAGCAGGTGTGCTCCTCGTACCTCTTTTGCCACTTGGTTCCACTGTTTACATGCAAACTTGAAAACATAGTTTGACCTCTCTGTTTTCTCTCTCTCTCACCTCCACACCAAAAAAGGAGCTGAAAGCAAATCTGTTTCTTGCAATGGAAATGGCTTCCATATGGAAGTGCTCAGCCAAAAGTCTACCACTAAGAGGGACTATAAACCTTTGAGGTGCATATGCAGCAGTTTTGAAAGTTCAGCCCTGGGAACAAGTGGGGATTGTGGAACAATGATCGAGCTTTTGTGGGCTGGATTGATCCAGCTTCTTGGAAGATTATGATATGGCAGATCAAGGAAAGAACATGTGTGGCTGGATATAGGAAATTCTAGAAACTTCAGCACAGCACAAACACATGCACAGAGAAAATCAGTAGGTGCAGACAAATTAAAGCAGAACTGGGTATCAGCAGAACAACCTAAAATCATGACAGCATGCTAATGATACACTTGTGCAACAAAGACTTTTAACATTCCCACAAATTATTTATTAGTTCAGACATGCTTGTGCATAGATCAAAATTAACTAAATGTTTAACATTCTTAGCCACATTAGTGACGAGAAGCAACTGCTGCTGAATTGGAGCTCATGCAGTCTGGCAAATGCACCTGCAGTAAGTTAATCAGTCAGTGTCACAGGCAGCTTATACAGACCAGCTGTGCAGTTCTGTGCTCTGGAGGGTCCACTGAAAAGCAGCACATTTCCCCTCATGCGAAAATCAAGCAGATGATAAATTGGGATCCAACAAAGGCACATATTCAGTCTCACTAAAAATCATATAAGCAATCACTTGCAGATGAGCAACGAGTGAGAATAATGTCCTACAATTTTATATATTCCTTACTCTCCACCTACAGCAGAATTACCCACATAGAATTCAGATTTTCTACCGCTCAGCTCAGTCTGATCTGAATCTTTACACACCTGAGCTTGAATTTTTTTAGCAATGTCTGTAAATAAAAGGATTTTTAGCAGGTGGCAAGTTCTTAACATCTAAGCTTTCTCATTAACTGCAACATGTCCTGTAGCTAATTGGTGCCTCCACGATGTGTAGCAACCGCAGCTATAGGTAATTAATTAGCCATTTTTATTTCTCAACACTACCCTCAGCTGATTAAACACACTGCCCACTTTAATAAAGCCACTCCTACCTCAATTGTATTTGAGCGAGTGATGGGATCCTATTTCCTACCATGGACAAGGACAATACCTGTGTTTTGGTTTCCTTTGATGAATTCCAAGTGTTGGTCCTGATGTTACAGATGCATGCACACTGGCACACATCTCATAGCAAAATGATCAAGCACAGATGTCTCATCAATATTATAATGTTCTCAATTATCTTAATATCCAACAGCAAACTAATTTTTTTGAACATCCCAAATTGCGAACATTGTATTTTTACTTGTCATTTCTAGTTTTAACAAAAATGCAAATGCCTTGACCCAAAGAAATTCTCCTCCCAACTTTATAATACCAAAATACATGCAACCACATACAGGCACACACACAAAACTCTAATATTGAATTCCAAAAATATTGCCAATGACATCATGACATCCATATTAGCAGCAATGACACCTGTGATTTACACTGTGCCTGACATCATTCAGCATCATTCAGCACTGTCTGTAAGATATTTAATGTGTTTTTTCTATTATCTTTTTATTTTATCTGACTGCACTAACAGGTGATGCCCCTTGAGGTTGTGTTGCTTTAGTAATGTCAGTTACTGCAACTGATGCTGTAATGGCTTTCTAATTCTGGAAAGGAGAAGCAATGCACTTGTTCAGAGTAGAGTACCTGTATCTTTAATACCTGTGTATTTACACAGACATTAACACAAACACAAAAAAACGCGCGCACACACACACACACACACACACACACACACACACACACACACACACACACACAGAATTCCACCGGGATGAGACGTAACGCTTGCTGGTGTTAAGGCTGTTAGCCACGGTCTGTGCTGTTTCCATTCCCAAAACGCCTTCCAGTTGTAACTTGAACTATCTGAGGAACATATGCGATGAGCACACCCACTTCACCTTTCCATCCGTGTCTCACTGCCTTTTACATTAGCAAACACATACACCTTATAATCACCTCATAATAAATACATAAGGAACTAACTGTTGCTAATTTGCTAACTATCCTTCATGTAGTTCCCATCTCCAGTATCCCTGCACATTCATGTTGGATGACTCTGAAACAAACAACCTGTTTATTTCAGTGTTACATTACATATGTTCCTCACTTAGATAAATATAAACTGGAGGTTACGTTCTCAGACCAAGTGTTCATGCAGCCTTTGCTGTTTTTAAATCATAATATTATTATTAACAAATATCAATAATGTTTTTGACAATAAGTGGAAGTTTAAAATGAATGTGCAGAATTTTGCACAGTCAATTTCAATATCAACTCACATATACATTTTAAATGCAAGGTTTTTGTAGTAATGAAAAGGACAACCTTGCTGGAGTAAGTTAAATTAAAAAGAAAAGCTACAAACACTTGTGCTTCCAAAAAGTAGGACTGATCAAACCTGAAAAATAGATAGTGTTTTCCGACAGTCATTTCAGACTAGTTTTGACATTTATACGTTTTCTTATGTAAATGAATTATGAATACACAATTCTTCTGATTCTGAATGTAAATAGCAAAAATTAGAAGACAAGAATAAACACCTTTTATATGATTCAAGCTACTTTACTGCATTGTGATAGCTAATACATTGTAATCATTCGTCATATATTTTTTACTTCATTGTATTACACATTATTACAATGTGTTTGAGTGTTTAAAACCTTCACATTTACACGCTGCTGATTCTATTGTGCCTTCTGTTCCTAAGGAATAATTTGAGCAGTCGTGCTGCTGTCCATTTCTCTTCCACTGTAAACACTGTGTAACCTTTTATCAGGCAACAGTATGATAAGATTCAATATCACAATGCAGTGTGAGTCTATTGCCCAGAGGAGGTTCACACAGGCTCCTACAAAAGTATTTTCATCTCATGTGGATTGTCCCTTGCCACAATTACACCTCTATAAATGTCTACTATGCTGCAGCCATGAAAAATCTCACTCATGCATAATTATGCAGCATATCATATATTACAGCAAAGAACACAAACAAAAAATCATAATAATTAAGCACAGACAAAAGGCAAATCAGAAGACATTTTTAAACAAAATGAAATTAAATTTCCTTCATTTCCCTACAGTAATTTTCTGTGTACATTTAGAAATGTTATTAAATTATTAATATTATTTATCTAATATCAAGAGCTTGTTATTGTAAACTATTTAAATAATTTAGTATTACAGTTTGGGAAAATGCCATTGCTGGCAGTGTTATTACTTCTTTAACCTTTCATACTGGATGCAGAGAGGATGTGGAGGATCTGCATTCTTCATGTCTCGAGTATAGTTGGATGTGTTAAACTGAATTTTAAAACCTTGTGTAGAGACACCAGTGACACTACAGAAAAAACAGTCAGTTTGAAGCTCAGTACAGTGATACATAAAACTGAAATGTGTCTTTATTTTATTTCATTTCATCATTTTAAAAAATGGCTAATGAATCATGGATATTCCTATTGTGACACATATCTGCAGTCTGCCACATGATAAACTAATATAAATAAACTGTTCTGTTAATAACTTGCAATCTGCACCATCACCAACTCTGAAACTCTTTCACATAACCAACCACCACCAACCACGCTGGAACGGACACATTGAGCAGACTGTTGGTTTGAGGTGGCATTTACTTAGCTGCTGACTTGAATCAAAATGGCGGTAGCTCAGCGGAGGATGCCCAGCTCAGTCCTGTGAGTGGCTGTCCTGTTTTAGTGCAAAGGAATCATACCACAAATTGCCAGGCTTCTTCTAATCTTGCAGTCTGAGGATGAGCTAATTCTTTTAGTGTGGTTTATCTGGGAGGAAAGAGGGCTGAGAGAATATGGGCTTGCAAACTTTAATGCCCTAAAACACCAGCTCCAGAATTGTTTAAAAACACTTGAAAAAAGAAACTTGATGGTGAAATACTAAAACCCAGGCTGATTCAAATGTCACTATTGTTATTAGTTCTTAAATGACAGACTGACAGTCAGCAGTGGAGAAATGTGCTAGGGAAATCACCAGCTTATATAAAATAACACAGAGCAATTAAGTGAGTAATGTGAATGCAACAAATGTAACAGCTATAAGAAACAAGATTCATTGTAACCAACACTGTGAAGCAGACTGGCAGCTGGACACATACATTCAAAACCATCTCCTAGTTAATCAATTCATGATTTACACTGTGATACACACACGCGCATGTTTGTACCTCTATGTTTGTGAGGACACTCACTGACATAATACAATCCCTAGCCAATTACCCAAACCCTAACCATAACAACTGAATGCCTAACCCTTACCCTTACCCTAACCCTAAACAAAACCTAACTCTAACCCTAACCCTAAAACCCAGTCTTGACCCTCAAAAATCCCTTTTTTAGGGTCAAAATTAGTGAGGACTGGCCAAAATTTCCTCACTTCACAAAAATGTCCTCACTCTGTAGTTAAAAAATGAAATTTGGTCCTCACTAAGTAGTATCCACACAAACACACACACTGGTTCTATCAGCAGTGTGGGAGGCCTGTACATCTCAATGCCACTTTTGTTACTCACCCATAATAAAAACAACGATGGCCATTTGTGCCACAACTGTTCTGCTGGCCCTCACAGCTCATGTGTTTACTGGCTGGTAAACAGAGAGAGCCATGTGGAGTTTTGGTCTGCCTCCTCCTTCACCACCCACCACCACTGGCCACTGTGTGCATGTGTGTGCTAGGGGAAGCCATATACAAATCTGATAAGACATATACAAAAATGCATGGAAAGTAGTTGGTGTGTTTGTTTCATTCCTGTCTGCCCATGCTTCTGTATGTTACTGAGGATCAAAGAGCAATAAAAGATGAGTTAATAGGTGTAAGGTGTGAACTAAGGGAGTTCTGTTCCTTAGATGCCCTCCTTGGGTGACACTAAACTTCTCAAAAAAGCTAAAGTGAACTGAACCTTCACTGAAGCAGACACTTATGATATGAGTTTGTCTGCAAGCAGTGAGCTATACTAGCACGTTTTACCAAGCTGTGTGTAACTGTTTAGCTGTAATGCTCTCTCTGTTACAGAATCTACATTCTGCTCATTTGCAAGATTTTAAATCTCAAAATACAGATGTTGAAATTTAGGACAAAATCTTGGCCGCTGCTCATTTTACTGCAAAAATCATCACAACAGTCAGCACAACATTCCTCCTGTACTCAATCATTTATCTCTCTATTAATACTAAAAAAGATGAAGAAAGTAATTTCCATAACACTAGGCCATAAATGCCATTTAACAACTAAATACAACTCATTTGCTTTTTTGAACTGTTGAGCATCAGCATTTCCTAATACAGTCAAAACTATAAATATTTCTTTTTTGAGAAATTCTGTGGGTGTGTGTTTGTGTGTGTGCACTTGTAGGATTTAATTCTCTTTCAGCCATATTTGTCGGACTTTCAAAAACCTACAACTTTAAAGTGCTTTTTGGTCAGTTCTAAAATTAATAAAATAATGTCTGCACATATCAGTGTGTGTTTTCATACTGTACATCCACAAAGTTTTTCATCAACAGGGATGACAGCAGCTACCACTTTGTTTATTGCCTTCATTTGCATGTAAATTAAAGCTGCTTTGTAGCCAGAGGGCTGGCTGCGTGGCCACAGACCAGTGCTACACACACGTAGATATGTGCATTTTGCGTAATTGGTAGGGAAATGTTCATTTGTCTAATTGTTCTGAAATTTGCATTACACTCGTCTTTGACACACATGCACACACTTTGCTTCTATCAAGCAATTATGCATCCATTGAAGAAGCAAATCTGAATACATGATATTACCCTATCATCTCTCTATTGAATAATTACAGAGCCTCTGTGTATAAAAGCAACCCTCTCTTTGTCCTCCCAACAGATCTGAGGCCAGCAGCAAAATGGAGCAAACAGGTAGAGGCAAAGATCCAGTCAGCCTGTCACAACATTTACCTTTGAATTTGACAAATTGATCTCAGACTGTTACCCTGTGTTTTCTTTTTTTAAAGGAGGGAATAGTTTCTTTGGAAAGGCTCCCAAGTGCTTATAAAAGAGACAAACTCTTCCTGTAAGGGAAGTAGGAAACTCTGGATGACAGATGACCTGCAGGCTGAAGGAAATAGCTTGGTCATCAGGAAGATGTTCACTCAATAAGTAATTTGGTTCAAAATAATTACACAGTGCACTAGTGTTAGCAGCAACAGCAACATGCTCTCCGTTTACCTCGCAAGACACTCTCTCTGAAGTTTCGAATATATATTTTTTAATTTACACAAGTGATTATATTTTTGTATTTTTGCTGCAGTGTAAATAAACTTTGGTTGTAATAAATTAATAAAAGCGCCTCGCTGTCAAGTTAAAAATGCAAATAACAATCTATCGCTTGACATAAACTTGATGTGTTAAATAGGCAAATGGTTTAATATCACATGCGTGCACTTTCCCTCCCTGTTTTAGAGTAAATAATAATCTAAAAATAAAGACATTTACTAAGATGAAAACATCTGATGAATGCAAAAGCTTTATTTTGGCTGGAGGTTGTTTTACACACAAATATTATTTTTAAATTTTAAGACGCGTTGATAGGATTTTAAACTTGTCAATTACAAATGTAGCTGCATGTTGTTCTTTAATTTTATATTATAAATAACTTTTACAAACACCGAAACTACTTCATTTAAATGATGAACAATAAATTACTGTCCTTTAAGAAGGGCTGAGGTAATGTTGAATTAAACGCTTTTAAATAACTGCTGGAAATTACACGTTATTTAATTGTTAGGTCATTGTTCAAAAGGTTTTTGATTTAATATCTGAGACTTTAGAGAAAAATTAGGAATTAATAATGGTTAAGTTTAATCAACATTTGAGTTGTATTAGTATCCACTCAGGCAGGAAAAATAGCGAAGGAAAAATAGGGTATGTGGGGAAAAAGAACAGAAATGTCGTAATAATCGTAGGTTTTTACCTTAGTATTTCCTTGTCTCAATTTGAATATACATTGACTCTCTGACAAACAGACAAATTTAATGTTGCTTGATTTATATTTGCCCATTGTTTCGCATTGAAAATTCTGGGTGATGTTGGGAATCTAAACCTTAGCACGGGCCTTGGCGCTTCCTGTGTTTCCCCACACAAAGAGAGATCCCTTCCTTAAGCTCCAACACTTTTATAGTTTTGCTACAGGCCCGAACAGGGTTGCTTGATGAAATGAGTGAACACAGAGAGATGGAGAGGCAATTTCATGCTCTGCAACGCTTTGAACAGCGTTGATGGCGCGGCGTCTCGCAGTGTAAATGCAGCTCCTTTCCAAACACCTATGAATATGGATTCAGTTGTCCCACTCACTTGGACCAATGGGCTGCATCCCACATGGGCGCGCGTGCGCGCACGCAAACAGCCTAATTTATTAATTGAATATTCGTTGTCGTCCTCTGGAAAAAAACGGCTCAGTGTTTCCTGAGGATTTTTTTTCTCTTTCCATTATAAAAACGTTTATTTGGAAACATGAGTTTAATGTACAAATGTGCATCATTTTGCGGGGCCTGGCTGCTGTTTGACATGTGTCTGCAGGCATAGAGGCCTCTGCAGCTGTACCTGCCAAAATAAGGCAACACCAAAGACTGTGACTTGCTTTATGTACAATGTCAGTCTTACAATGACCCCTCTGTAAGAAATGTAGTAACTCTATAGTCGGAAAAATGTAAGAATATTTTAGAAGAGTCCCTTAAAGAAACAGTGCGAACTCGTCTAACTGCAAACATTACAGGAAAAACAAAGATGCCACATGGATTAGATACATTATAACTACCAAAACACGAGGTTACAGTACAGGAAATGATAACAATGGAACATATATGTGTTATTCAAATAAAGAAATTAAGCACTGTTTTATGTGTTTTACAGCGTTGGTACATGACTTCATACTAGTGGCCTCAAACTGTCAGAACTGTCTGGAGGATTGTAAGGATACTAATGTTATGATTGAAGTACTTAACCAACCACCCATTTTTTTCCCCACTAAATTCGACTTTTTTTTTTACTCCTTGTTCCTGTATAATCATGCAGGAACAAGAAGTAAGAATACTAAATCATTTATTTTATTGTATTTTATTTTATTCATTTCTTTGCCTATAAATTGTCAATATCAAATATTCTACATCCAACACTGGAATGAGCCAATAAATTTCTTATTATGTTTTTTTAATTATGGACTCTTCTCAGGTTATTACAATTTCCACCAAATCTCCAGACATGACGTCATGGTGAGCAAGGCTTCGACTTAACGACGTTTGTATATCGTTCCTCTAAGGTTACTGATTATATCGGCTGTCTGTATCTCCTGTTAAAATTATTTTAAATGAAAAATTGGTTCTATCCTCTGCATCATCTCTGTAACGCTCCCTTCTTGCACAGATTTGTGGCATCTATTTAAAATTGACTATAGGATTGTCACAGTTCTTAGGAGGCAATTGGTCCACAAACGATAAAACAGGTCTAAATAAGCCATTGGTTGTTCCCGTGGTGTTTGGGTGGTGTTCGTATTTGGCGTGAGCAGCAGCCGCAGCAGCGACGTCCAGAACCAAAACAACAGAGCTGTAGGAAGTGTAAGGTCCCAGGAACCACGAGGGAGGGCTTATGGCTGTGAAGGGAGGGAGGGGTTGTCTTGAATGATTTTCAGACCGTCGAGGCTCTCATTTCCAATAAAATCTTTGGTTTTATGCTGCCAGGTCAATCCGAGAGTCTTAAGTCTGTTTGTCTTTTCTGCTTTAGTCACTTGTGAAAAAAGGAAAACGAGAAGAAGAAGACAATTCCGAACAAAACCTACAGCAGACCCCTCTCAGCTCTGCCTCACCAGTGCCAAATTCTTTAAATTAGATGTTAAATATTTACAAAATACAGGTGTGTAGGGGGCCCAATCAGTCGCTGTCCTCCTTGTCCTCTTGAATGGTGGTGGTGGAATGGTTGTACAGTCCCTGCGCCATCAGCTGCAACGCCAGCCCGTTCTTGAAACCGCTGGCCTTTTTGATCTTGGCCCGCTTGTTCTGAAACCAGATTTTGATCTGGGACTCATTGAGGTTGAGCTCCTGGGCCAGAGACTGCCGCCGCTGCTCCGTGATGTAGCGGTTCACCTGAAACTCCGTCTTCAGTCTCTGCAGCTGCTCGGCCGTGAAGGCTGTGCGCGGTCGCTTGTCCTCCTTGCCGCTTTTCGACTTTTTCAGTTTCCGTGTCCTTGGGCCTGCAGTAAGGGCGAAGAGACAGGAGAGCGGAAATATAAATATCTAGCTTATTACCAACGGCAACAACAACAACAACAATAATAATACTATATATAACCTATATGTGTATTTGTGTGTGCCTAATTATCACTATATCTGCTGTGATGTTTACAAAAACGGTGTATAATATTAATAAGCTTTATAATATACATGCTTACATGCATACATACATACATACATACATACATACATACATACATACATACATACATACATACATACATACATACATACATACATACATGTTATTGTAATTTCACAGTTAATACCAAAGCTGTGAAGCAGCAGTAGGTCAGAGCTGATGCACTGACAGTGACGCTGCAGCTGTGGGCTCCAGCTCCACATCAGCCCATTAACACACTCGTTATTGCTGCCTATACAGCAGCCTGAATCCCACAAACCGCATGGTTATTTACCTCACAATATTCTTTGCACAGTTATTTCATACTTTGTGGGAGAAAGCGATGGTTTGGTCAGTGAATCAGTGTGCATGCTACAATATTCAACACACAGAGAAGCCGCACAATGACAATGACAACTCCTCAAACATTTAGAACATTTTTTACAGATTTATTTACACATTAAAAACAGCATTCGGGGTAAATAATGCCATCGAAAAAACTAAACATCAGCCACACCGAATCTAATTTCATATTCATAAAAAAACCATCACACAGACAGTGTGACATATTGTAACATATATTTTTTGCACATACTCTGTTTTATTTAAATAATACAGAATAATTTATGTACATTACTCATTTGAAAATTAACATTTCACTGTGTTAGCATGAACCCACATGTATATTTCTTCGCATTTTTAAAATGAAAAATATGACCTACTTGTAACTCCAATGTTTTAATGCGTAAAAATTAAATATAAACAGACTGGCCATAATAATAACTTATCAAACATGAGATAACCAGCTACGACAAAGTCATTTCCTTTATTTCCTCTGTATTGTATCTCGGCTGAAAGGAGCCCAAATAAAACAGGCGGTTAATGAATTCAAAATGTCTCCTGTAACGAGGCGTGGGGCTGATGGCTATTTTTATTTATTTTTACCTTTAGCTCCATTGTGTTTTATTTTGCCATGTTTTCCTGACAGTAGCTCCTGTCCCACGTCAGCCGCTCGGACAGGACAACAGGTTAGAGTGTTACACAGCGACCACACAAGGGAATAACTTCATATCGATAGAAAATGTCTGCTGTCGATCCACACATCAAATCCCTGAACCAACACATTTGTCACACTCCGCCAGAAGCTGCAAGCTTGTACCGTCATCACCAAGCATAATCCTACACCGTCAAACCGGCCCGCTGCTCGCACAAGTGTAAGGCTCAATGAATGTAAGTCTGAAAGGTGAAGTACATTTCAGTTAATTAAACGAAGCAATGAGGTTCATGAACACTAGAAAATTTATTATTTTATTTTTTTTGTGGGTGAATAACACGTAAGTAATCGACTAAAATTCAAAAAGAAGTGTTTTTACTTTCATATTTTTTAGGATCACATAAGTTATTTTATTATTAAATATTTTTTTATAATGAAAAGTGTTACACAAGTGTTAATGACGCCTTTGAAAAACTTTATTAGGTCCAATGCGTTCAGATTTGAATTCACTTAATTTTTGTTGGCTGGTATTTTTGCTACTTTTGAACGTTTACACGAAATCCTCATTAACAACAAAACTGGAAATTTACATTTTATATTATTCTAACATTTGCTTCAGAGTAAGTTGCTTTTGGAGAGTAAAAAGTGTAAAAGCAAGACTACTGACTTGATAACAGAAAGAAATTATAAATACATTCTACACATTTTAAAACGCCATAGGCATACTTGTTTGATGGCAGGTTTAAAATTAAATTTATTTTAGGTTTAATTCAATCACATTCAAAAACATTCACAAAGTTTTACAAACATTACTGCTATAATCCACACAAGTGAAAATGTGTGGATTTTGAAATATTGGTTCTAAAACGGTTTCTAATATTTTTGGTCTAATATGAAAGTTATGACGTTCAGAGTTGGTTTTCTTCATAAAACTATTGCCTTACCAGATGAAGGCCTGTCCGAGTACCGGGTGCAGTAGACCCAAGCAGGCCATAGCAACGGTTGGGCTTCCGGCGTCGTGGCCCCAGTACCGTTCAGCACCACCAGCGAGGAGGAGGTGTTCTCCCCGGTCCCGCCACCAGTTCTCTCCACGGCCTTCGCGCCGCTGCTCCCGGAGGAGACGGCGGGGACCGCGGCTCCACCGCCGCTGCTTTTTTTAGGACTCGTTAAGGAATTGGAGGAGCCAGAGGACGAAGTGCTGTCACTACTGCAGTTGGAGTCCTGGCACGGCGTCCTGGGAAGGCTTGGTCTGCTTACCACCGGGTGGACGCGCTCCCGGCTGGAGGTCTGCGCCCTGTCCCGTGGGCCCAGTTCGTGCTCCTTCTTGCAGCCAAAGTCTGGCCGCAAAATATTATCGATGAAAAAGTTTGTTGTTCTGTGGGCCTGCTGGGCAACCTGCAAAGGCAGTATGGGCGGCGAAGGCAGGCTTGGGGACGAGGAGACGCTCTCTCCCTCGCTGCTATCCGTGCTGTTCAGATCCCGCTGCTCCTCCATTGCTGCTACTTTGAAGAACGTGGCTTGTTTTCTCAGTCCACTTCCACTTAGTGGGCCTTAGTGTATCCAAAATATGACTACAGGAAGCACTAAAACATTATTAATTTCTCACACGAATATGGCTGGTTTGTGTAATTAGTTGCAAACTGTGAACATTCTGCTTGCGTAAAAGCGCCACGGCGCGTCATGGTCGGTGACTTACTATTAGACTGGCTATGGTTGTTATTGCGCGCCGCTTTCACACACCCAGAGCTTTTTGCCGCTGCTTGACAGTCAGATCTTCACAAAGTCCTCACATCACATCACTATGCGCCCATACGCACAGTCGTACACACCAACCGGAGGCGCCCAAACAACGTCCAGAGCGCACTGGGCCAATCACCGACTGGGACACTTTTGCAAATGGGGTGACGACGTCCAATAATGTCAGGCGTCTCTGAGTCATGAGGGGAGCTTTGGAACAGTGAGCAGGCTTCATAGAGAAACCAAACAAGAGATTATCACTGCTCCGTGCCTTCAGCCTTGTTACGGTGTATCTGTTACATCTTATACAACTGAGGGAAAGAAAGAGAAGAAAAGCACACACACACATACACAGAGAGAGAGAGAGACTTTTACAACGGTGGTGTGTTACAGGGTGAAATTCAACTTCTCATCTACACACACGGACTATTACAATGGTCGTGTGTTATAGGGTAAAATTAACTGCTCACCTTCTGGTAGTTTGCTTTGAACTGGATTGGCAGTGTGGGGCACACAGACCTTGTGCGAAAAACATAATTTACACTTTGATCTCTAATTATCCACTGAGACTCAAATGTTGTTATTGTAGTCTACAGCGGTGTCCAGGCCATCGTGTTTTTATTCCCACACGTAATCCCATGCACGCAACGTATACACTAAGCAATTTTGGAGATGCCCTCAGCTGCAAACCAATGTAGAAGCCAAATCCATTTCTTACATTTTATCTAAACTCAACTGCACACCGCCTACATCTTCATATTTGTCTATAATAACAAAACACACCTCCGGGGATGTTACAAAGCCCACCGTTCTTCTCCTTTCCTGAGGATGGCCACTATTGTCAGTCGGTATTGTTTTCCATAGCGCGTTACAAAAATGCGCTCTTATCTCTTCATGAGAGTGCACTGCCGATGGATAATTTATAGGTTTTAATTACTCCGTATTCCGCCTGATCTGCGGGACGTTTATCACCTGGCTGCGAGAGAAAAGCGGCTCAAAGCCTCTGTCACCGTCACAGCACCAACACTTCATCAAAGTGCCCGCAAAGTGGGAATAGAATAATATAATGCTGCATAAAAGACAGGCACGCCGCAAAGGAGCCTTTTCAAGATATTCATAGAAAAGCTCCTGCGCAGCCTGGATTACCGAGAGATCATATGAAGCAACTTAATTGCTGCAATTCATACTACTACATACTTGTTTGTTTGTTTTTGTTGTTGTTGTTTTTTTGATGGCCTGATTGCTTCTGTTATGAACAGACAGCTTCCTGTGGGGTTCACACGATATATTGACAAACAAATATTGATAATATTGCCTAATATGATAATCAGTATTTGTCTAGCATAGAATGGTTAAATAATTTTCTATAAATTAAAAGTTTCTTATATGTGTTTTAGTGTCAGTCCAGTTTTCCTTAGATAATTCTATCAGTACTTCATTGGCTCAGTGCGTTTCACGTTGTTACAGCACAATCAGATTATTTTCTCTTATTTTTCTACATTTATTTTTCAGACTTTGTTGTTTGGCTTCTGTGTCTTCAGTAGCGTAGTGACTAAATATTTACTACAATCCTGCAATAATCCCATTAGTTCTATAGTGGCGAACGTATAATACAACAACAAAATCATAAATGGACTTAGATGGGCCCATGCCATCATTGCCTAAGTTTATATTTTTAAATGAGTAAAACCATCTATTTGTCAGCATATTCATCACCATCAGATCATGTGAAGTGTTGGACTGTAGGTGCTCTCACATAACAAACTGTCAGATAATTCAAAAGAACAGCAATTTTGCTCCCGTTGCCATCGCCTATAATAAAGGCATTCCTCGGGAAATTAATTCAGATGGGATTATCCACCTTACAGGCCGCACACACTCACGAGCGGTTATTCTTCTGTCTTTGTGAGGACAGTGACTGCCACAATGCATTTCCTCACTCCCGATGTGTGGCACTTGAACTGGACTTCAAAGATACAAACACATACAAAGACATAGTGGAGAGGCGCCAGTAAAAGCTGTTTGTGGATGAAGATTTGTTCGTGTCAGCTTCTCTTAAGTAAGGGCTGAGGATTAGAGCGTGTTTCTGATTCATTATAAACTCACTGTTTACATAAAGATTAAAATTCAATCTGAGGTCATTTTTATGTCACTGCAGGGCAGACACCCCCAAAGGACACGGAACACCACAAGACCGCAACATAAAAATTCTGAGATAAAATAAGAATAATACGCTACAACATATGGACATGTTCAGGCAGGTTCAGGCATTTTAGTACAATCCCATTAGAGTTATTTGTTGGGACAAATATTGTTCCAAAGAAAAACGAAACCAAATAGATTTATTTTATCCTTATAAAATATATATTTCTTCAGAGAAACGTATTCGGATGGAATAAGCGGTGAGTGATTTCATTGACATTTTGTTTTTGCAAATACAATAATAATACTCACCTCGCAGTGTTGCTGCAATATATACTTTCAATCTTTTCTAAATGACAAATATACATTTTGGTACATGGTGAATGGCCACTTTTATCCAAAGCGCTTTAGAATGTTGTTTGTAATGCCACCACCGCCCCCAGTCTTCGTTGTTTGTGAAAATTGTTTAACCACTGCTTACACCAGCCCTCTGTTGAAGCTCTGAGGTTGCTGTGAAGTCGAGGATTATTGAGTCGAACCCTGCTTGGAAGGACAGGGACAGATCATTTTCATGGAAAGTGTCTTGTCCTGTTGACCAACATGAACGCAAATCTGCCGTTAAGTTGGTCTGTCTATGTTACACTAAACTGACACTAGAACGTTAGATAGGCCTGAAAGGCTAAACTAAGTTTGTCGTTGAGCTACTGAATATGTAAATCTTCCATTTGTAAAAAAATAATGTTCTTATGGAATTATATTAAAATTAATATGTGAAGATGAACAACCCATTTTTCAGATTAGAAATAACAAAATAAAAAGTGCAAATGGTTTCAGTAAAAAAAAGATTTGATATTGATTATTGTTGATTATAGTTGACTCTCTTGAAAAGCTGTTGTAGATACAACTGCCGATGTTAGACTCAACTTTTATTGTTCCAGATGCCTCATAGCGTATATAGACAACCCAAACACTCACACAGCTCAGGACTTCAGTGAGTACAGTCAGTAATGAAAAATTATGTCATAGTGACATCTAGTGGTAAAAAGGTGAATCACTTGCACAAATACACTATTCACCTATACACCGACAATGAGATGATGGGTGGAATACTGAATTGAATCCACTGACTACAGGACTGATTAATCCAAAATGCTGCAGCAAGATTTCTGACTGGGATTGGTAATATTTCACCTTCATTAGCTTCTCTCCATTTAAAGTGGAAAAGGATGATTCGCTGTGGCGACCCCTAAAGGGAAAAGCCGAAAGAGTAGTAGTAGTAGCTTCTCTCCATTGGCTTCCAATTAAATGTAGAATAGAATTTAAAACCCTTCTTTTAACACTAGGCTCAAAACCTTCCTCTTTGATAAAAGCTTATAGTTAGTTATAGTCATGCTGCTATAGGCTTAGACTGCTGGGGGTTTCCTGCACTGAGAAACTTTCTTCTTCTCTTCACTCTCTCCTCTCACCCCGCATTTATATGTCACCACTGTATGACATTAACTCTGTATCTTCTTTGTGACGTAGTCGTCTTTCTCCCTCTCTCTGTCCCTGTCCTCAGGTGTCCCCAGCTTTGGAGCTGTGTGTCTTCCAGTGTGCAGCTACTGGTCCTACCAATCTGCCCAATGTTTTCTTTTCCCTCTCCACTTTCCACTCACCCCAACTGGTCAGGGCAGATAGCCACCCACCCTGAGCCTGGTTCTGCTGGAGGTTTCTTCCGTTAAAGGGAGTTTTTCCTCTCCACTGTTGCCTATGGCTTGCTCAAGGGGGATTTGTTGGGTTTTCTCTAAATGTTTGTATATTCTTGACTTTATTATGTAAAGTGCCTGTGAAGTGAAGTGTCCTTGAACAAGAAAGACACTGACACTGGACAGATAGCAGCAGGAATTAGATGCTACCAGTAAGCGCAGGCAGGCCCATAATGCGAAGCAGTGTTTGCAATAAGCTGACACAATTGCTTTATAAATGCAGGCCATTCACCATATCAGTATAGGGGAAATCAGGAGCTTTAGGCCTACTTAAGTATTACATTTAAATTTATTTTTCTTTATTTTACTTCATCGCAATTCAGAGTAAATAATGCACTTTCTTCTCCACCACACTGCAGATTCTGTATTTACAGTTAGTATACTCTATACTAATAGTATTCATAATACTAAAAATAATTCATAATAAATGATTAATAAATTTTTTTGATTGTAGAACATTTACTTGTTATATTTGTAATCTTTTGAAGTTTGCTGCAAAAATGTAATAATAAACATTTTCTCTTTAAAAAAGTACTGTGATGTCTAGATCTCAATAAGTGTTTTTTATTGACACTATGCTATACTATCAGTTAGTGAATAGGATTAGGATGTACTTTATCTAATGTACATATTAATGCTTTTCACTTCTTGAAAAATGTACGTGAATCTAATAATGGTATGCCATATTATGTCATAGACACAGCCTGACATAATATGGCATGGTGTAATGAATTGAATGAATTATCTAGAGAAAAAAAAAAGAATTGAACAAAATAACATTATGCAGTAAACATTGTTTCCTCTTACTATACATGTAATAGTCATGATAGCAAAATTGGCCATAGTCTTAATGGAACAGAGATTAATAACTGAGACTGAGTTTAACTAGAAAGAGACTGAGACAATTGCAGACTAGAAGGAGACATGGCAAACTATATGTTCGAGTACTGTTCCTGTGCCTCGTTCAGCAACGTCATAGTAAACAGATTTGTTTTTGATATTTTTGTTTTGTTTCGCTGTGAACGGTTTAGTTTTGCAAAACTAGAAGGTCTTAAAATGTCTGCTGACCATTTATTTATTTTTATTTAATTCAGTTCCTAAAATCTTTACATGTTCTACTTTTTCACAAGTTGAGGTTTTTAAATGATGAAATGTGCTAGATTGATGGTATCCCCTGTTTTAATATTAGTTATAATAAATCCACACTGAAATCAGAATTATTAGTTTTTTGTAATTTATTACTTTAACACAAAAAAAGTTTTTTTTTACACTAGCTGAAACTGCATTTCACCGTGTTCCACACATTATTTATAGTATGGGAGATGGTGGTGTAACATTGTTCACTGTGTGTGGATATTTAACTTTTTGACTTTATTTTATCTTCTCAATCAACCCAACCCCATAATTTTTTGGTGCCTAAACCCAACCCAGCTGTGTTTTGTAGTGTGTGGTGTGTGTACAGTCAGCTAAACCATGAGACCTGTTACAGAGAATTTCATGATGGGACATCTGATGTTCAGGCACCATTGTGCTATCAAATAGTGGTACTCCTGGGTCTTAAGCCAAATGGTGTATGTGGCATTCATAGGAGATGGCAACAATACTCTTCTAGCCCTGTTGACACTCTTGCTTTACTTTTAAATGATATGGATGTACTTGTTCCTTCCTTTTTTAACAAGCTGAACCCCATTCTTAAAAAGCCAAACCTGCATATCAATAAACTATAACTATAGATAATAGGCCCATATCTATATTGACTTTTATGTCCAAACCTTTAGAAAAAGATGTAGCCCAAAAGCTTTTTCACTGCATCATCATCAAACCTGGATGTTTCATCATCAAACCTGGAAGTTTTATTCAGGTTTCTGCAAATGCTTTAAACAGAGATAGCCATTCTGTGTCAAGTAACATTTTGATGGCTGTGGACTCAGTGTAGTACACAGTGTTAGTTTTACTGGATCAAACTTTAGCATTTGATACATTTGACCACAACTTAACTGTGCTTGGCAATTCTGATTCTGATTCTGCTTATTTTACCTTTTGCTTAATATCATTAAATTGCTTAATGATCATTTGAGAGCAGCCTCCTGTCTCTTAACTTGCTCTCTCAGTTTTTTGCCACAACAGCAGGTTACCTGGAGGTTTCCTAGTCACCAAGCATCCAAGCAGCTTCATGGTGATTCAGGAAGAAAGGAAGATGCAGGCTTTTTCCTCATATGAGGCACAGGCAGGGGTCTTTTAGGTTTCTAGCAGCTTTGGAGTGGTCTTGCTTGTCAGGGTTTTGTATAAGGACTCAGAAGTACAGGATACATGAGGAAGGTGACCAGGAGGTAGGAGAGTGTGTTTCAGGAGCCAGATAGAGTGGGGAACCAGGAGAGAGGTAAGGTAGTACAGGAACAGGTGGGTAGGGGAGAGCAGGATACTGGTGAATCCGAGACAGGTGTACACAAAGGAATGTAATTCCCGGACAGGCAGACAACACGAGGAGCCATCAGGCAGGCACAACAATAAGCCAGCAACCAGTTAAACAGACAAGTAGCAGATGTGAGACTGAATAGCTATGTCAGAAATAGGTAGGCTAGCAGACAAGCTGTAGCTTTGCAGGCAGGTTAACAAAATACAAGTTAGCAGGGAAACAGGGTACCAAGAGCGCGAATCCTGAATAGCTGGAATCAGATGAGCAGTAGACAGGTGCACAGGCAAGCAGAGTATGAAGGTCCAACACATAATGTGGGAATGGCTGGAAAGTTCAAATAGGCAGGGGGAAAAGGTGAAAACAATCAAGGTAAGTGATTGGTGGTGAAGTTGGTAGAGCTAAATATAGAGCAGGAACAGGACGTGGAGAAAACCGGTAACAAAATAAAAGTCCAGACAAGGAAGTGGAAATAAGTGGCTAAATCATGGCATTGCTGTGTGTAAATATTAACCTATCTATATAGGAGCCAGGTTGCATTTTGGCCAATATTGGCTGGTTTATCTTAACACCAATCTAATCTGAAAAAGACTATTTTACTATTATTATTTATTCTGTTGCTTAGATAAAAATGTTATAAAATGATCAATATTCAACAACAAATAAGCACAGAGAAATGTGGTATAATGTGGATGCCAAAATTACAAAAAATGAAAATGAGACAAAGACAAACGAAGTAAGTTAAGTCCTGTCTGAATTCATTGATTTTGAATGTTTACAATATTTAAGGCTTAAGACAAATTTGACATTGTTGTGAGAAAATACCTACTTTTCTTTGTCTAAGGGAGAAAATGTTTTTCATTTGCACTAGGCAGGATTTCTGATCACCATATACTATAAACAGATGCTGGAATCATCTGACATCGAAGCATCACATCAACAAATATAACTATGTATTTATAATATAAGTATGTATTATATACATATTTAGACATAAGCATTGTGTGTGCAATTATTCTGAAAGTAGAACCATATCTCTGACAACAATATGGCAAGAAGTGGATGGCATTTAGACAAGTGTCAGCCTCTGCTTGCAGAGAGCGTCATTTTTGCCACAGCATGGTGTGTGCACAGAAAAATAAAGATGCTAACTCAAACCAAAAAATAGACATTGAGACTGATGCCATAAAAGAGCCATTTTTGGTTCCACAGGGAACCTTTTAGAAGATTCATATATTTTAAATATATTTTTTAAAATGTACCACATAAAAATAAATGTAAGATCCTATGAGTATAAAATAACACATATTTAATAATGAAACAACTAAAAATTATTTGTTTTACCTTTTAACAATTAATTAAATAATAATGTAATCAATAAAACATTTAATTAATTTAAAATCACCCTGGAAGCCAATGTGGTATCCACAAATATCTTTTCTTCAAACAAAACAGTTTAAGACACATCAAAACGTAAACTTTCATTAAGCCTCAGAACAAATGCTTCCAAAAAAGAAAAAGTCTTTTTTCAGCTGACCTGGATAGGCAACATTGTAGACATGCAAGAGACAATGCAATACTCAGAGCCAAAGAAATGTCTAAATCCCCACTGTCCATTATCATTTTGTGTCCATCCAACTGGACAATGACATCGGTGCAGTCACTCAGGGGCTTGCCGTCACCACTGCTGTCAGGGACAATTGTGGCCACTGGGCTGAGTGAATCCTGAAATATACAAGAGACACACACTCATAGCCACACAGAAAGATAGATAGAAATCCTAAGTTTCATTTTTTTTTATTGACCAATTTAATTAACCAATTTAAATTTATAAACTTCAATATTAAGATTTGAAATATTTCTTTAAACTGTTTATTTTAGCTATGAAGAAAGTTACATAACAAAAGGCTTTAATATTTTGCCATAACCACGCTTTTAGCAGAACTCTGGCTGAATATTTGAATTCAATTCAATTCAATTCAACTTTATTTATATAGCGCCAATTTACAACAAGGTCATCTCAGGGCACTTTACATAATAAAGTCAAGACTATACTAACATGTAGAGAGAACCCAACAAATCCCCCTTTAGCAAGCCATAGGCAACAGTGGAGAGGAAACTCCCTTTAAGGGAAGAAACCTCCAGCAGAACCAGGCTCAGGGTGGACGGCCATCTGCCTTGACCGGTTGGGCAGAGTGGAAAGTGGAGAGAGAAAAGAACAGAGCAACAAAAGCAGCAACAAAACATTGAGCAGGTTAATAGGACCAGTAGCTGCACACTGGAGGACACACAGCGCCAAATCCGGGGACACCTGAGGACAGGGAGAGAGAGAGGGGGAAAGAGAGGGAGAGAGACGACTACGGGACAAAGAAGACACAGAGTTAATGTCATACAGTGGTGACATTTAACACTCTTTAGTGGAAATGAATATAATATTTTGCTGCATGTTGAATGAATATTCCTATCAGTGATGTAAAAAATGGCATTTCAGATAAAGCTTAAAAAAACATTCTAGGACATTATTGACATGTGTACTTATCGTTTCTTTCTGTGTCTTTCTGGTCAATTGATTGTAGGCAGAAATGTTTGAGTTGATTGTTTGGTGCTATGGACACAAGCTTGCTTGCAAGCTTACTGAACCCTCTCATGACTGTTTTGTCCACATCAGTTTTAAGCAATGTTGATGCCTCTTGAAGAAGCTAAAATAAAAATTATATATTAACACTATACTGTAATGCAGTAGCAAAATAGTAGCAATAGTAGCAAAAAATAAATGCATTTATTTATTTAAAAAATAAAATAAATAAATGCATGATTTCACATGTGGTTACACTGTCATGTCTGTAGGTGGTGCTCAGCCAACATTCAGCTATAGGACATGAAAGTCATGATTCCTACTTTGGACTCCTGTGTCTGTAGAAAATAGAAATAAAATCCTGTGGTCAGGGTAAATAAGTGTAAACCTACGGAGAGGGACTGTTTTCAGTTCAGCTATTTTATGTACTGTGTTTGCAGCTGGGTAGAAGATACTACAGGGTGAGTCTCTGTGGTACCCCCAGACTTGTGTCAAATATTTTCAATAATACAAAAAATGTCTTTAAAGCCAACAAATAATACACCAGGTGTTTTTGCAATATTATGCTAAACAAAATAAACAATTCATTATTATTTATTTCTAATAGATGGTTTTCTCAACACTACATGACATATACATGAATGTTACATGAATAATTGTTACATGAATAATTGTAATTGTAACTTCTTAGGAAAACTAACAAAATATTAGTGTTGCAAAACACTGCAATTTTACAATGGACTAAATGCTTTGTGGTGCTATCTACATATTTAGGTAGTGTCTTAGCTAAATATGGAGTTACCAAAAGTAGCCAAAAACAATCGTCACATTGTTTACTTTAACAAGGTTGAATCACCGTGACAAGGTTGAATGTTCAAAATTCATTAGTAGATGATGCGATAAGACATGATGTGAACTGAAATAATTCTCAATGTAATTTTGTGTTCAATATTTGGCCACATTTTTTTAAATAAATAAATGGCATCAACAGGAGCAGTGGCAAAGAAAACAGAGCAAGAAAGAAACAAAACAGATCCAGAAAGAAGGGAAAATGTGTGAGAACTGGAAAATGAAAATAATCAAGGATCTGAGTGTCTGAGAGTCAACACAGGAACAAAAAAAAAGGAAGCTAAGAAAAGACAAGCTAAGAAAAGGGAGCGGAAGCTTTATGCAATATCAACACCCCTCAACAAAGTCCTGATGACAATTAGTACGCAGAGCAACCCAGCCCTAATGTTTTTGGGGTTAACTTAGATCAGGTGAAGTTAAGCAACACATTTTTACAAGCGTATGAATGTTCACATAAAATTTGTATGTTCTATAGAGAAGTTTATGCATGTAAGTCATTTTTGTTGCTTTGCTAATCAGTTTGTCCCTCGTTTTGTTTTAGGCAATTTTTAGAGGGTAAGAAATACCCACAAAGAGATAGCTACAAACTACACAAAGCAATTGTACAACTCAACTCATCGGCGAAAAAAATACAAAAGTACAAAAAGAGGCTTCAGTGATCAGCAAGACATTATGATTCTACAAGATCCGAAGTTTCTGAACTGCTCAAGAATTGTACCGTGACTAAGAAAATGAGAAAAAAAATTCTATACCTCGCAACCCTTATTGCTGAAATGAACAGAGCTAAGTAAATCAAATCAGTTATTGTGGGAAAGATTGTCAAAATGCATAGGCTGCAGGAATAGTAGGTTTTGATGAGACACGTGTTAAAGAAGGGAGAAGATCTTCTCTCACTTCTCCTGAAGACAGGAAAAAGATTATTGTTACCTAATCAGGAATGTATCTCTAAAACACTGTGTTTGCTATATACACTGTTGCCCATGAAGTTGGAATAAAATATGTTTTACTTCATGAAATGATTGTTCTTCTTTATAGATATCTTCACAAATATCAATCTCTTCCAAACACATCACAGTGAAAATTAAAACCCAAATAACCTTAGCAAAAAGAGGAACGTGTCTGAAAACAAAATTGTTTCAACTTCGTAACAGTGTATTTTAAAGAATTCTAGACATCAGAGGAAACTATTGCTTCTGGTGGCTCTGGGCCCTTTCCGTTTTAAATTTTCAAGAGTCATCTAGAAAGAATGTCTCCTCACTAATAGTCTTGTTGGGGTCTTGTGAGAAGTTGCCTTTGTAAAAAAAAAGATTTCAGCCAGAATCTTTTAGCCTACCTTTAAAAACGAAAATAGTTATCGAACTTGACACTATTGCTGAACACATCTTACCCATTTTACGTTCTCTGTCTTTTTCTGTGTTACTCTCAGCTTTTCCTTTCTATGTATTGAGCTGTATCATACTCAGTATGACATGGGTGGGACAGGCAGTAAGTGTACTCAATTTTCTAGTTTGTGTAACTGTTTTGCAATGCCCTTTTTAAAATAGGAGCTTCCTCATTCTGCTAACCAGCTGCTCTTTATGTATTATTCGTTGCTGAATTTTGGCCACCTCAGCTACAATTGGGTACAGTTCCTTCCTCTAATCAAGTACAGGTCTATGTGAGGTCTTTCTTGTTGAGGTACTGTTGCAATCTGGGAAAGATCACATTTTCCTAACATCATGTGTTATTAGGGTTATAAGTAGGAAGTGAGGGTCACTCTGGACTCTAGACAGCATGGAAACATCAGTGGACAGGGAGCTGAATAGAGCCTCGTACACCCAGAGCAACCCACTGTTTGGCATGTCACTCAGCAGAAGTGATCTCTACAGTTTCCAGCCTGATGGTGAGTATGAAGGAAAAAAGCAAACGTAATCTATAACATTTCTCATTCAGATGTAGATGTCTTGAACTTGAGCCATGTCAACTGGAAATTTTTGTTTTTAGGTGGAGGTGTAACTAAGGAGTTGGAGGTCAGACTAAGAATTAAAAGTGCAGTTGACATGACTCAACTCACAGACAAATTTGCTCAAATTTGGTAGAAAGAGAACATCCATTTAATAGCTTATTAGCCTGTCTGACATTTTTGCTGTAATGTGTAGTGCCTGATTGACTGTAAATTTAGTTTAGGAGCCACAGGCTCATTGGCATGAATATAGAATATAATAGTAATTGTCAAGAACAAGCTTTGCACAATATTATTCACTTGGCTGCCAGAAGACCGTAGATATGAATAGTTTGGCTCATCTAGCTTTTTGCATTCCAGCCAGATATTTACAATAGTTTCAATACTGCTGACATATTTACTGTTGAATCTTTCAGTTTAGGGTCGGACTATGATGGAAGATAGAATATTAAAGATAGAAGATCTTAGAAGAATATGCACTGTCCCCTCCATAGGCACTGTCACAGCAAGCCTAATTCATTTGTTGTTGTTGTACATTACGGACATATGGGTTTAAAATCATACACTTGACATGAGAGCTTGCATTTTATTCTATTTACAAATATGTTTAACATCACAGAATATATTAACTTTTGTCTCAGATGACCTAGATTTTTAATGAGCAAAAGTATTGAAGCAAAGTATAAAACTGGATTTTTGTTTGCAAATCCTTTGTTACAATTACTGCATTGAGCCCATCACTCACTGACATCAACAAATTAGCTTTCCATGGTTTCAATTATTTATCTGCAGTATCCTATGGGACTCTATCCCGCCAGTCTCCCCTTCGCCCGATGAAACGTATGTTCAGTTACCTTCAGTTCTGGTGGTTGAATAAGACATTTTAAAATGTTTACCTTTGATGAAGTTGAGTTCACAGTGTGTTTGAGATCATTGCCTTACTGCGTAAAGAAGCTCTGTGCAATTAATTTTCATGCATTTCTCTTTCTTCTCTGACTTTCTAATATCAAATGTTCCAAATTACAATCGAGCAAAAATGTTGGATTAAATTGTTGATTAAATTAGTTTTATCAGATTTATCATATTTTTGATTAGGTAACAGCACAAATCTAACTAAGAACTATACTGCACAGCATACATTAGTGAATAGCTGATGAACGTAATTTACCATTTAGTGTGTACAGAACCAGTATTTTCTGTTTTGTTTTGTTTGAGGAATCCATTGGTTCCAAACCAGAGCTAAAAGAATATACTGATTACAAGTTGAATATCTCTCAAATTGAAAACTATGCACCTGATTTATGAAGCATACCTGGCCTGCTGTACAGCTAATTAACAATGAAGTTCACTGATATTTTAGAAGAAATTTTTTTTACTGTCAAAACACCGTAGAGCAGAGCCTTGTTTTAAATACAAACACAACACATAATGATCTCTTTCTCTTGGTAACACATGTCACTTTGACCAGGCAGCTTCTCCTCTGTTTTTAAGCACACCAGCTGCCTCTGTTGAACATGAGAATAAATGAAACAGCAGCCCTGACCAGGAGGTGGTAGTAAAATTTCATTTTTCTTGTGGGAGAAGCACAGAAGAACAGTACTATTTTAAACTACTAAACAGTTTTAACTAACTAAAACATAAATAATTGTCTCTGATTTATTACCAAAGAAATGTGTTAATACGCAAATTGTGTGTGAGTGGGAAAAATGTATTATTTACACATTGGATCTGCACAATTTTTAGCATTGAAATTTTTAACTGCTGGCCAACTAAAGCTGCAGATACAGCAAATATTGTGTTCGAATGAAGCAGTAGTTCAATGAGACAACACAAAATATGAGCCAGTAAGTGAATTTAGAATTTTTTTTTCTTCAGGTTTCAGAAGCTCAAACCTGAACCAAGTCAACATTTTCTTATAATTTCTTAAAGTGTAAAAATGCTGGCAATAACAGAAAATTTTAATATATATATTTTTTTAGCGAAGGTGGTACAGTGACGTTGTCGTGTTCTTATTTGGAAATGCAATTTTAAATTTTCCAAAGCAGTTTAAATTCTTTTAAATCCATTTTACAATTTAAATTTTCATACTGCAGTCATCTGTGACAGCCTGCTGATCGTTCTCCAGACTGCTCCAGGGCCATAGTCTGACCACTGCAGGAAGTAAATTAGACTGTGTGCTGCCTGGCTAGTCCATTTAAATATGGACAGTGCTGCACAGTTCATTTTGTATTCAAACCTTACTACCTTTATAAGATCTTACCTTGCAGTTGCAGAATGACAGTGGAGATAAATAAAAATGTTGTATTTTCCTGAACAGCAATAAAATACAGCTACTTTAGTTATAATTGTGGTGTTGTTAATTAGTGGCCAGGGATTTTCCTTGCTTAAAATAAGGCAGAGGTGGTGCCATCCTGATAATGTTTACACATATGTATTTGCAGGTTTAAGGAGCCCTAAACGTTTTTTTTACAATATATTTTAAAAGAAAAGCGGAAATACTTTTACAATCATTTTAATTTTTACCATTAGGAAATAAGATCATATTAAATATCAACAGCGTATTCTGAGCATCATTGTCACAAAGATCACACTGTTAAAATCAATACAGGAGGATTGAGCTATCAGATGATGATTAAATATTGATAATCTATTGGCTTACAAACAACGGGGTTGAAGTCTGTTTTCCCACTGAAAGCATAGAGAGCAAACACACATGCACAAATTTTGTTCCACTTGATCATCACCGCTTCTCCTGAATTCTCCTGCCTCCACTGCTCCCCATGCCTCCCCCATGGTTTCCTATTGCACCTGATTATCACCACGTTCCCTACTCATCCATCTCCATCACGTGCCTAGCTCTGGTCTCCGGAACTGTGTTCACCATCTCTGCTCTGCACCATCCCTCTCTCCAACCACAGACTCCATATAATAAATTCTGTTTTCCCACTACCTCTTGCTCCTACTCTGGCTCCCTCTCTCTCAGAACCGACTTCCCCCGCCTCTGTGCCTCAGGCCTTCTGTGTAACGTCCCCTGAACTATATTTACGGGATCCCAAACCTTTTTGGTAAAATGTAGATTGCAACTTAGGATGAGACCCTTCCAGAGGAATCAGGGGTGGCTTATATAGTCTTTTTACTCTCAGGTTGGGCAGGTATTTGGGGCACTGCAGAGTAGAGAGGGGTTAATTGTCCACCGTTTGAGCGGTTTGTGGCGGAGTTACAGCTCTAGAGTGAGAATCTACATCTAACTATATCTATGAGTGCCTCGCATCTGGACTCATTCGTGCCTACAGGTACAGGGTTCTTCTTTGTTCAGAAGAAGGACTCGGGGGTTGAGACTGTGCATCGACTATCAGGGTCTCGATCAAGTCATGTTTCGCACTAGATATACTCTGCCACTCATTTCTTCAGTTTTGGAGATTCTGCAGGGTGCCACCATTTTCAGCAAACTCAATCTTAGGAATACCGACTGGATGGCTTGCTCTGTGCTCCCCACCATATTACTGACTAACATGCTCTCACTTTGCTATAAAATGGACGAGTTCTCTCTACTGCTGAGCAAAAACAACGTAGACCTTTCTACGTCCTGTGTTGGTGCTTCACAGAATCAGGACTGTGTGCTCTTATACCAGATCCTGCTCTACAGCTGAGTGGATTTCAACTCTATAGAGCGGACAGACAAACAGATCTGTCAAGCAAATAAAGGGAGGTGGAATCTGTTTTTATATCAACAGTGGCTGGTGCAACGATGTTTCAGTTTTGTCTCAGCACTGTTCCCTGGACCTGGAGGCCTTCATCATTAACTATAAGCCTTTCCAATCGCCCCCTGAGCTCTAATCATTTATTGTCTAAATCCACAAGGCAATGTGCATGAGGTGCAGTACGAATTGGCCGATAAGATGCTGTGTGTGGAATGGACAAACCTCCCATGTAATCTCTACCATAAACTCCCCAAATAAACAAAGTTTATTAAGAGCCTAACTAAAGAGGGAAATGTGCTAGATCACTGCGACACCACCATTAATGTGGTTATCACGCCCTTGCGCTGCACTGGGGCAGTCTACTCACATCATGGTGCATCATACAGGCAGACATTAAGACTCCCAGCTATGAGGACATCAAAGAAGAAAGAAAGTTGCTGCATTCAGTAGAGCCAAATCTGTGCATGGCGAGAGAATGGAACAGCAATTCTCAGCCAACGACTGTCTGGAAAGGGGTTTATGCAGTCACCAACTACAAGACCCTGTATGGGGCTTGAGTGCAGCTTATTAATCATAGATGGTGCTGCAAGACCAACTGCATCTTACAGTAGCTCTTTCCTCTGTTTTTCTTTTTCTTTTCTTTTCTATTGTTTTCTGGTCTGTTCTGCAGGCTTTCTTTAAAGTGGTCAAATCCTGCTGCAAATGTGTACTCAGGGAGACCACCTTTATTATTTTTGTGTTTTGTTATTTATTGATTTTTGAACTATTCAGGAGTTTGTCTGGCGATACCCCCATCTTCACCTTTCAATTCAATTCAACTTTATTATTATAGCACAAATTTACAACAAGGTCATCTCAAGGCACTTTACATAATAAAATCCAGACTATACAAACATTTAGATAAAACCCAACAAACCCACTTTGAGCAAGCCATAGGCAACAGTGGAGAGGAAAAACTCCCTTTAAGGGAAGAAACCTCCAGCAGAACCAGGCTCAGGGTGGACGGCCATCTGCCTTGACCGGTTGGGCTGAGTGGAAAATGGAGAGAGAAAAGAACAGAGCAACAAAAGCAGCAACAAAACATTGAGCAGGTTAATAGGACCAGTAGCTGCGCACTGGAGGACACACAGCGCCAAATCTGGGGACACCTGAAGACAGGGACAGAGAGATGGGGACAGAGAGGGAGAAAGACAACTACGGGAAAAAGAAGACACAGAGTTAATGTCATGCAGTGGTGACATTATAGATGTGGGGTGAGAGGAGAGAATGAAGAGAAGAGGAAAGTGGCTCAGTGCAGAGTCCCCCAGCAGTCTAAGCCTCTAGCAGCATGACTATAACCAACTATAAGCTTTATCAAAGAGGAAAGTTTTGAGCCTAGTGTTCAAAGTAGAGAGGGTGTCTGCTTCCCGAATCTGGACTGGGAGCTGGATCAACAGGAGAGGTGCTTGATAGCTAAAGGCTCTGACTCCCATTCTATTTTTGGAAATTCTGGGAACCATAAGTAGGCCTGCATTTTGGGACTGAAGTGGTCTAGTAGGATGATATGGTACTAGGAGATCTTTTAGATATGATGGAGCTTGAAGGGTTTTAAATTCTATTCTGCATGTAATGGGAAGCCAATGGAGAGAAGCTAATGAAGGTGAAATATTATCTCTCTTACCAATCCCAGTCAGCAATATTGCTGCAGCATTTTGGATTAATTGGCTTTTTAGATAGTTACTGGGGCAGCCTGAAAGTAGAGAATTACAGTAGTCGAATCTAGAAGTAATGAATGCATGAACCAGTTTTTCAGCATCGCTTTGAGAGAGGATGCGCCTAATTTTGGAAATGTTTCTTAGGTGGAAGAAGGCTGTTCTAGAGATTTGTTTTATATGTGAGGTAAATTACAAATCCTGGTCAAAAATGACTCCCAGATTCCTTGCAGTACTACTGGGGGCCAGAGTCATGTTATCTAAAGTAGCAATATGGTTAGAAAACATGTTTCTTAGACTTTTAGGCCCAAATACAATAACTTCAGTTTCATCTGAGTTTAGAAGAAGGAAATTGTACGTCATCCTGTCCCTTATGTCTTTTAGACATGCTTGTAGTTGATTAATTGATTTGTTTAATCAGATTTCATAGATAGATATAACTGCGTGTCATCAGCGTACCAGTGAAAATTCAGTGAGTCTTTTCTAATAACGTTGCCAAGGGAGACATATATAGAGTAAAGAGTATTGGTCCTAACACAGAGCCTTGTGGAAGTCCAATAACTAACTTTTGTGTATGTGGAAGATTCATCATTAACATGAACAAATTGGAATCTATCTGATAGATAAGATTTAAACCAGTTTAGTGCAGTTCCTTTAATTCCAATTACATGTTCTAGTCTCTGTAATAATATTGTGTCATCAATGGTGTCAAATGCAGCACTAAGATCTAGCAGAACTAGTATAGAGTCCGTTATCTGAAGGCAGAAGAAGATCGTTGGTGACTTTAATCAGTGCTGTTTCTGTGCTATGATGAACTCTAAATCCTGACTGAAATTCTTCAATGAAGTCGTTTCTGCGCAGGTGGTCACATAATTGCTTTACAACTACTTTTTCAAGTATTTTAGAAATAAAGGGGAGATTAGGTATTGGTCTGTAATTGGCTAAGACACCTGGATCTAGACAAGGTTTTTTAAGTGGAGGTTTGATTACAGCTACCTTATAGGCCTTTGGTACATATCCTGTTTGTAAAGATAAATTAATGATATCTATTACGAACGTGTCTAATAAGGGTAGAGCATCTTTGAACAGTCTAACTGGAATAGGGTCTAGCACACATGTTGTTGGTTTAGATGCCATAATAGTTGAAGTTAACTCAGCAAGATCTATGGGCACAAAGCAGTCTAAAAGGGACTGAGGACTTACTGATGATTCTAATTCTGTTGTATTTGTGGGGAGGATCTGGTGAATTTTATTTCTAATAGCTACGATTTTGTTTGTGAAGAAGGTCATGAAGTCATTGCTACATAGCGTTAGGGGAATACTAGTCTCAACTGAACTATGGCTGTTAGTCAGCCTGGCTACAGTGCTGAAAACAAACCAGGGGTTGTTCTTGTTTTCCTCTATTAGTGATGAATAATATGCTGTTCTGGCTTTACGGAGGCTAATTTGTATAAGTATAAACTTTTTTTCCAGGCTATTCTTGTTATTTTTAGAGGGGCAACACTATCAAGTATGGAACGTAAAGATGCTGCATAATTATCAGTAAGGTAATCAACTTGTACAGGAGTACAGTTAATGAGGCTACTCTCAGTTATATCAGAACATGTTGAAGTAAATAATGAAGGGACGATTTCCATAAATTTGTTCACAGTGTTTTCAGATAAACACCTACTGAAGCAAAACTTTTTTCTAGCTGCTGTGTAGTCCATTAAATTAAATTCAAATTTTATTAGAAAATGGTCAGAGAGAACAGAATTATGAGGAAATACTGTTAGTTTATCAATTTCAATGCCGTATGTAAGGACAAGGTCTGGGGTGTGACTAAAACAATGAGTGGGTTCTTTTAAATTTTGCAGTTACACTTTATCTGCACTAAGCACTAAGTCGGCTAGAAAATCTGAGAATTCAGTCAAAAATTCAGAATAAGGGACTGGAGGACGGTACACAACAACAAATAGAAGTGGATTTTGAGTTTTCCAAGTTGGGTGTGAAAGGCTCAGAGTAAGACTCTCAAATGAGTTATAACTATGTTTAGGTCTAGGGTTTATTGGTAAGCTTGAGTTATAGATTGCTGCTACTCCACATCGGCCTGAGCTTCTTGGAACATGATAGTTAATATGACTTGGGGGGGGTTCGACTCATTTCAAACTAACATATTCTTCCTTCTGCAAACAAGTTTCAGTGAGACAGAATAAATCGAATTGATGATTGCTTATCAAGTCATTTACTAACAGAGATTTAGATGAGAGAGATCTGATATTTAATAATCCACATTTAATTGTTTTAGTTTTTTGTTCAGTAAGAGGAGTAGTCTTGATTTTTATTAAGTTATTATGATTAACTCCTCTTGTGATCACTTTTAGTCTGTAAAATTTAGTTGATCGGGGAACAGACACAGTCTCTATAGGAATGTGGGTGTTGTGGGGGGTGACGGCGGTAACGATACTGCAGAGAAGCGTGTAGGACTGGATCTTTGCATTCTTGGCTCAACTCTGGACTGTCAATCTTTTGGTTGATTAATAAAATCAGCCATATTTTTTAAAATCAAAAGTAGGATGGATGCCATCTCTCCTAATCAGCCTAGGTTTTTCCCACAAACTTTTCCAATTGTCTGTGTAGCCCACATCGTTTGCTGGACACCACCTAGACAGCCAGCAGTTGAATGACGACATGCGGCATATACATGTCGTCACTGATCAGATTTGGCAGGGGTCCAGAGAAAACTACGGAATCCGACATTGTCTTTGCAAAGTTACACACCGATTCAATATTCGTTTTAGTGACCTCCGATTTGCGTAATTGGGCGTCATTTGTTCCTGCATAAATAATAATCTTACTATATCTACGTTTATCCTTAGACAGGAGTTTCAAATAGGATTTGATGTCGCCCGCTCTGGCCCAAGGGTAACATTTCACTATGGCCGCTGGCGTCTCTAACTTCATGTTTCTGACTATGGAGTCGCCAATTACCAGGGTTTGTTCCTCAGCGGGTGAGTCGCTGAGTGGGGAAAATCAATTAGAAACGTGAACTGGCTGGTGGTGAACCTCGGGCGTCTGTTTAGCATTAGATCGCTTACGAACTGTCACCCAGCCGGCCTGGCGTCCCGGCTGCTCGGGTACTGCTGGGGAACAGCTAACCGTGGCTATGCTAACTGTAGCTATGCTAGGTTGGTCCGCACCAGCTACCGGGGCCTGACAAGCTGGATTGTTTGTCATGGTGCGGAGCCGTGCTTCCAATTCCGAGAGCCTCGCCTCCAAAGCTGCAATAACCTTACACTTATTACAAGTACCGTTATTACTAAAGGAGGCCGAGGAAAAACTAAACATGTGGCACAGTGAACAAGTCAGAGGAGAGACAGAAGGAGACAGGGAAGACATTGCTAGGTGCTAGGCTAACGAAGCTAGATCGATTAAGTTTAGTTAGCGTTAGGGAGTTTTTTTAATTATTTCAGGAGAGCAGGTGTTTGCGTAAACAAATCTTATGCCCCAAGTGATAGTTTATATACAGAGAAATCACTAATTTAGAAAACAATAGCTACGATTAACCGGTCAACAATCCTTCGGCAGAGACCCGAACAGTGTGAAGAAAGAGGAAGTGACACAATACGGATACACAGCAGCAGCAGTGGCTCTGTTGTTTACTCGTGAGACCAGAGATTAACGAGAGATGGTGCAAGCTGATGCATGTCTGTGTTAAAGAACAACTCTGCACTAGGGACATTGAGTTTCTCGCTGTCGCTGTTCGGCCTTATTACATCCGGAGGGAGTTTTCACACTGTATTGTTTTTAACGTGTACATCCCTCCCTCGGCACAGCGCAGTAACTAATCTGCAGACGCAACACCTGCAGGCTCTGCTTCTCATCAGTGGGGACTGAGACCATGCTTCACTCTCTTCCACTCTCCCAACATTCACCCAGTACGTGAAGTGCCACCAGGGACAACAACACGCTGGACGCATACATCTCCAACCCCCTCCCACCACTTAGTCACTCTGAACACAATCTAGTATACCTGCTCCCTGAGTACACACCCAGGGTGAGAAGACAGCCTAAATAGAAGAAGACTGTGAAACTGTGGACTGATGGCATATGAGAGACTGGTTCGAGACCAGAGACTGGGACACACTCTGCAGCCCTCACGGAAACATCAACAGGTTGACCCACTGCATCACAGACTACATCAACTTCTGTTTAGAGAACTAATTAGGGAGAGGAGGGCCTTTATTACGGGGGACATAGAGGAGCAGAAAAGAGTTCAGTGTGAACTCAAGTACAAGATCAGACAGGCCAAGGACGGATACAAGAAGAAGCGGCTGGAGAATAACAATGCACGTGATGTGTGGAGGGGCCTAAAGACCATCTCAAGTCATAGACAGGTCGCAGTCTGAGGGCAAGCTGATGAAGATCATGTCTAGGCCGACAAGTGAAGCCAGTTTTTTAACCGATTTGACTCCAGCCCCACTCCTTCAGTAAGCCCCCATGCCCCCTCCTCGCATGTGTACAGGCCGGCAGCTTTTACCACCATCCCCCTATCTCCTCCACCTCTCCCCACCCCCCTGTCTTCACAACAGAGGGAGAGCTGAGATACCTGAGAGTCAGGAAGGCTGCAGGACCGGATGAGATCAGCGCCAGACCGCTGAGGAACTGTGCTGGCCAGCTCTGTGAGGTGGTCCCTGTTTTGTGGAAGACTTTGTGTATGGTTACACTTCCCAAGGTAACTCACACGAAGGAACCAAACCACTAAAGACCTGTAGCCTTGACCTTTCACCTGATGAAGACCATGGAGAGGCTTATCCTCAGGCACCTTCGCTCCATGGTGGGCACAGTGCGAGACCCTCTGCAGTTTGCCTACAGGCCAAACATTGGGGTGGAGGATGCTGTCATCTACCTGCTGCACCAGGAATGGACTCACCTAGAAGCTGCCGGAACCGTTGTGAGGCTCATGTTTTTAGACCTCTCCAACACTTTTAATACCATTCAGCCGGCACTACTGTCGGGGAAGCTAGAAGGGGCAGGAGTGGATAGACAACTTACCGCATGGACAACTGATTACCTCACCAACAGGCTACATTATGTGAGGCTGCACAACTGTGTGTCTGAGGTGTTGGTCTACTACACTAGCAGTTGTTATCTCCAGATATTCTCTGATGACTCAGTCATGGTTGGTTGTATATTGGATAGGAATGAGCTGAAGTACAGGTCAGTGATAATGGACTTTGTGGACTGGTGTGAATGCAACCGCTTGTGCTTAAAACACCCGTAAGACAAAGGAGATGGTGATTCACTTCCTTAGAAAGACGTTATAAATCACACCGGTGAACATCCAGGGCTCGGACATTGAGAGGGTGGATAGCTTTAAGTACCTGGGTGTTCACCTCAACGATAAACTGGTGGGTTCTGACGATACTGATGCCTTGTACAAAAAGGGTGAAAGTCGCCTCCATCTTCTAAGAAGACTGAGGTCCTTCTGCATGTGCAGGCCCATGTTAAGGACATTCTATGACTCTGTGGTGGCCTCAGCTCAGCACTACGCTGTGGTCTGCTGGTGTTCAGGCAGCACCGACCGGGACAGGAACAGACTGAAGAAGCTGGTCAGGAGGGCCAGCTCAGTCCTGGGCTGCCCACTGGACTCTGTGGAGGTGGTGGGTGAGAGTAGGATGTTGGCCAAGCTGACATCCATCATGGACAACACCTCTCACCTGCTGCAACAGAAAATGGAGGCTCTGTGCAGCTCCTTCAGTGACTGACTGATACACCCTCAGTGCATGACTACCGCAGCTCTTTAATTCCCACTGCGGTTAGACTGTTTTATTTAACCTTTTCTTTTACACTGCATTAGATTACATTGCACATTGCATTATATTTCATTGCTTTTATTGCCTTGTTAACCTGGGAGCTGTGTAACATGTAAATTTCCATGACGTGGGATCAATCCAGATTACCTTACCCATTCTGTGAACGATAAGCGCCTGGCAAACAGCCTGAATGAGTTCTACTGCGGCTCTGATTAAACAATGGGACATGCCTGAGACAACCCGGCAGCCATTTATCTGCGGAGATGTGAATAGGCAATTTAAACAGCTGAACCCTCAGAAAGCTGCAGGCCCAGACTCTGTTTCCCCCTGCACCCTTAAGCACTGTGCCAATCAGTTGGCTCCAGTGTTCACAGACATTTTCAATACATCACTGGAGACTTGTCATGTGCTAGTCTGCTTTAAGGCCTTGACCATTGTGCCAGCCCCAGAAAAGCAGAGGATCACAGGACACAATGACTACAGACCCATTACCCTGACTTCTGTGGTCATAAAGTCTTTTGAACGCCCTATCTTATCTATTCAGTTCAATTCAATTCAACTTTATTTATGTAGCGCCAATTTACAACAAGTTCATCTCAAGATACTTTACATAATAAAGTCAAGACTATACAAACATTTAAAGAAAACCATACAAATCCCCCATGAGCAAGCCACAGGCAACAATGGAGAAGAAAAACTCTCTTTAACAGAAGAAACCTCCAGCAGAACCAGGCTCAGGGCAGCCATCTGCCTTGACCGGTTGGGGTGAGTGGAAAGTGGAGAGAGAAAAAAACAGAGCAACAAAAGCAACAACAAAACATTGGGCAGGTTGGTAGGACCAGTAGCTGCACACTGGAAGACACAAATCCAGGGACACCTGAGCACAGGGACATAGAGAGGGAGACAGAGAGGGAGAGGCACAACTATGGGAGAAAGAAGACAGAGTTAATGTCCTACAGTGGTGACATATACAGTCAGGTCCATAAATATTGGGACATCGACACAATTCCAACATTTTTGGCTCTATACAACACCACAATGGATTTGAAACGAATAAGATGTGCTTCAACTGCAGACTGTTAATTTGAGGGTATTTACATCCAAATCAGGTGAACGGTGTAGGAATTACAACAGTTTGCATATGTGCCTCCCACTTGTTGAGGGACCAAAAGTAATGGGCCAATTGGCTTCTCAGCTGTTCCATGGCCAGATGTGTGTTATTCCCTCGTTATTCCAATTACAATGAGCAGATAAAAGGTCCAAAGTGTGCTGTATGCTTTTGGAATCTGTTGCTGTCAACTCAACATGTCAACATGAGATCCAAAGAGCTGTCACTATCAGTGAAGCAAGCCATCATTAGGCTGAAAAAACAAAAGAAAACCATTAGAGACATAGCAAAAATATTAGGCGTGGCCAAAACGACTGTTTGGAACATTCTTAAAAAGAAGGAATGCACCGGTGAGCTCAGCAACGCCAAACGACCCGGAAGACCACGGAAAACAACTGTGGTGGATGACTGAAGAATTCTGTACCTCGTGAAGAAAACACCCTTCACAACAGTTGGTCAGATCAAGAACACGCTCCAGGAGGTAGGTGTATGTGTGTCAAAGTCAACAATCAAGAGAAGACTTCACCAGAGTGAATACAGAGGGTTTACCACAAGATATAAACCCTTAGTGAACCTCAAAAACAGGAAGGCCAGATTAGAGTTTGCCAAACGACATCTAAAACAGTCTTCACAGTTCTGGAACAACATCATATGGACAGATGAGACCAAGATCAACTTGTACCAGAGTGACGGAAAGAGAAGAGTATGGAGAAGGAAAGGAACTGCTCATGATCATAAGCATACCACCTCATCAGTGAAGCATGGTGGTGGTAGTGTCATGGCGTGGGCATGTATGGCTGCCAATGGAACTGGTTCTCTTGTATTTATTGATGATGTCACTGCTGACAAAAGCAGCAGGATGATTTCTGAAGTGTTTCGGGCAATATTATCTGCCCATATTCAGCCAAATGCTTCAGCACTCATTGGACGGCGCTTCACAGTGCACATGGACAATAACCCTAAGCATACTGCAAAATCAACCAAAGAGTTTCTTAAGGGAAAGAAGTGAAATGTTATGCAATGGCCAAGTCAATCACCTGACCTGAATCCGATTGAGCATGCGTTTCACTTGCTGAAGACAAAACTGAAGGGAAAATGCCCCAGGAACAAGCAGGAACTTAAGACCGTTGCATTGGAGGCCTGGCAGAGTCATCACCAGGGATGAAACCCAGCCTCTAGTGATGTTTATGCGTTCCAGACTTTAGGCTGTAGTTGACTACAAAGTATTTTCAACCAAGTATTAAAAAGTGAAAGTTTGATTTATTTTTCTGTCCCATTACTTTTGGTCCCTTAACAAGTGGGAGGTACATATGCAAACTGTTGTAATTCCTACACCGTTCACTTGATTTAGATGTAAATACCCTCAAATTAAAGCCGATAGTCTGCAGTTAAAGCTCATCTTGTTCGTTTCATTTCAAATCCATTGTGGTGGTGTATAGAGCCACAAAATGTTGGAATTGTGTCGATGTCCCAATATTTATGGACCTGACTGTAAATGTGGGATGAGAGGAGAGAGTGAAGAGAAGAGGAAAGTGGCTCAGTGCAGAGTCCCCCAGCAGTCTAAGCCTATAGCAGCATGACTATAACCAACTATAAGCTTTATCGAAGAGGAAGGTTTTGAGCCTAGTCTTCAAAGTAGAGAGGGTGTCTGCTTCCCGAATCTGGACTGGGAGCTGGTTCCACAGGAGAGGAGCTTGATAGCTTAAAGGCTCTACCTCCCATTCTATTTTTGGAAATTCTGGGAACCACAAGTAGGCCTGCATTTTGGGACCGAAGTGGTCTAGTAGGACGGTATGGTACTAGGAGATCTTTTAGATATGATGGGGCTTGACCGTTTAAAGCTTTATAGGTAAGAAGAAGGGTTTTAAATTCTATTCTACATTTAATGGGAAGCCAATGGAGAGAAGCTAATGAAGGTGAAATATGATCTCTCTTACCAATCCCAGTCACTAATCTTGCTGCAGCATTTTGGATTAATTGAAGGCTTTTTAGAGAGTTACTGGGGCAGCCTGAAAGTTGAGAATTACAGTAGTCCAATCTAGAAGTAACGAATGTATGAACCAGTTTTTCAGCATCGCTTTGAGACAGGATGCTCCTAATTTTGGCAATGTTCTGTAGGTGGAAGAAGGCTGTTCTAGAGATTTGTTTTATGTGTTAGCTAAATGACAAATCCTGGTCAAAAATGACTCAGAGATTCCTTGCAGTACTACTAGGGGCCAGAGTTACGTCATCTAAAGTAACGATATGGTTAGAAAACATGTTTCTTAGACTTTTAGGCCCAAACACAATAAATTCTGTTTTATCTGAGTTTAGAAGAAGGAAATTGTACGTCATCTCACTTTAGGGACACCACAGACCCCCTTCTGAACCTGCTATAGTTTGCCTACAGAGTCAACAGATCTGTAGGCGTTGCTGTAAACATGGCCCTCTACCCACACTTCCCTGTAAAGGTGCTGGTGAGCTTTTACACTGCCATTACGGAATCCATTCATCCGCCATCACAGTCTGGTTCACTGCCGCCATGGCAAAGGACAAGGCCAAGCTGCAGCCGACCCTTCTCATCCCGGACATAAACTCTTTCAGCTAGTGATGTATCGTTCGTGAGTGATTTGCTCGATGTGAACGAATCTTGCATATGACTTGGGAGTAATGAGTCCTTCAAGTAAGTGATTCGTTCATTTTCGAGCAGGACCTTCTCTCACCACATGGCAGCACTGCATAAGCTCAGTCAGCAGGACAGGAAACATAAATCATTTGTTCACGACTCACTGAGCTGTGCGGCCGTCCTCGGGTTCTTGTTCTTTCGTCATGTGACAGCCAGGCCGCTCTGTGGTGAATAGCAAGTACGGATCATTCTTTCGTTCATTTGTCACATGACAGCCACCAAGTCACTGTCGCGCTGTTAAACAACAATGGCAGGGAGGACGTAGGACACAAATCACTTTATTGTGGTGTGTATTTGCTTTGCTAGATTTTCACATGGTTTGAATTGCTTGTGGCAGTTTGTCTATTATAATTTGTCAGCTGAATCAAACCATGTTGTCTTCAGTATATATTGTTTGAGAACCGCAGCACTTTTTACAATGCCCACAAGAGGGCTACAGTGTCACGTGGTGTAAGATGAACGAAGTGTATGAAATGTCTCAAAATGATTCATTCTATTTACTGTTCGAGAGTTAAAGATCCGAGTCAGTCAAAAGATTCGTATTTCCCATCTCTATTTTCAGCCCCTCCACTCTGGCTAAAGCTACTGCAGTTAGTGTCCAAATTCCATCCACTGTAGCTTTCTAAGTTGTACTACCTCAAATTGTACACTCACTTCTGTTATTATTTGTATTTTATTATACTAGTTTGTACATTTTTCATACTGTCACAACTTTCTTTTGTAGATTTTGTGTTGTGCACCTGACACCAAGACACATTTCTAGTACTGTTAAGTGTGCATGGCAATAAACTTTTCTGATTCCGTTAACCAAGAAATTTCATCCTTCCTCATTTAGCCCGTTTAACTATCACTAAATTAGAAAATGAAGAAGAGGTCTCCCAAGCCCTGGCTAATTCTCAAATTCCCAATGCCTGTCCTCATAGACCTCTGTATGTGCCGGGGTCACCTGCAATCTAAGGTGCTAGACTGCTTGTCCTACCTGTGCCCAATAGCCCGCCCCCCCCATTGGCCTCCTTCAACTTCTATCTATTCTCAGATCCCCAAACACCCACAAACCCACATATCCATAGACTTAATCACCCTCCCTAAGAAAGACAGTAGCTGAAGTCGACAGATTTTCTAAAATGGCCCATTTCATTCCACTTCCAGCTCTTCCCTCAGTCAGGGAGACTGCAGAAACTTTAAAATCCCATGTTTTTAGTATTCCATCCTTCTGTCCACCACCTCCTCGATGGAGTCCAATGTGCAGCCCAGGACATAGCCAGCTCTCTTAACCAGCTTGTTAAGTCTCTTTCTGTCTCTGCTCCCAGCCCAGCCCACAACACCATAGAAGAGGACTGCTGAGGCCACCACAGAGTTGTAAAATGTCCGTAACAGCTCCCTGCACACACCAAAGGACCTCAGTCTCCTCAGCAGGTGGAGGCGACTCTGGCCTTTTCTGTACAGAGAGTCTGTGTTGTTTGTCCAGTCCAGTTTTTTTTTTAGGTGGACACCCAGGTATTTAAAGGTGTCCAAAATTTCAATGTGTGAGCCCTGGATTCTCACCGGTGTGTGTGGTGGAGGGTTTCGTCTGAAGTCAAGCACTAACTCCTTTGTCTTACTGGTGTTCAGGAACAAATAAATTTTCTCACACCAGTCCACAAAGTCCGAAATGACCCCCCTGTATTCCTGCTCATTCTCACCCAGTACACAGCCAACAATGGCTGCCCCCGTGCTGCAGACTACCACATCTGACACACAGTCCCACAGCATCATGAACTGTGGCCTGTCTGTGAGGTATTTGACGGTGCAGGCAGCTAGATGTTGATCCATGCCTGCCAGCTCCAGCTTCCCCCTCAGCAGTGATGGCTGGATGGTGTTGAAAGCACTGGAGAAGTCAAAGAACATGACCCTTACAGTACTCCCAGGGGACTCTAGGTGAGACAAGGCCCGGTGCTGCAGGTAGATGATGTTAAAGAACAGATTTAATTCATTTGCCCAGGTCTGGTCACCCTTGGCCGGTCGTGAAGTTGGGGAGGGTGGCGGAGAGGGGGGAGGCAGGCATGATTAAAGTCCCCAGAGATGAGGATCAAGGCCTGTGGGTGCTGGGTCTGCAGCTGAGACACGGTGCTGTGCACGCGCTCACACGAGGCAGCGTCGTCAGCTGACGGAGGAACGTAAACAGTGACCGCCAACACGTGAGAGAACTCCCACGGGAGGTAGTACGGCCGGACGCTGACTGCCACTAGTTCAATGTCTCTGCTACAGAGTCGTTGTTTTACAGTGATGTGCCCAGGGTTAGACCATCTGTTGTTCACAAACACCGCCAGTCCCCCTCCCTTCTTCTTACCGCTCTCTGCCGCACTCCGGTCCGCCCGCACCAGTGTGAATCCGTTAACGGAGACCACAGAGTCCGGTGTGTCCTGGTTGAGCCACGTCTCGGTGAAACACAGTAAGCTGCTCTCTCCGTACACGCGTTGTAGCCTTATGAGCGCCGCTAGCTCATCCACCTTGTTGAAGAGAGAGCGGACGTTTCCCATAATAATAGATGGTAAAACGGGCTTGTATCTGTGTTTTCTCTCCCGGGGCTTGACGCCAGCTCTACAGCCTCGTCTTTTCCTCCGTATCTCAGCTGGAATATCCAGCTTTCTTGGGTTGAGAAGCTCGACACAGCTAAGAGCTAGCAGCTGGTCCCGCGTGTAAACAATAGAGCCACAGTTCAAAAGGTCTCCCGAGGCCGACTCAAAACGTTGAAAAAGGATGATAAGACATAGTGCATAAATGATAAAGTTTTTACCCCTGGTTGCACAACTCCACAGTGGTTTAAAGAAAAAACACAGCAAACATACAGCATAGAAATAAACATAAGAAGACGGTAGGAAAAATACAGAAAAGGACAGAGCTGCTGAAACTCGCTGCCACTCACGTGGCGCCATGTTCAATTCAATTCAACTTTATTTATATAGCGCCAATTTACAACAAGGTCATCTCAGGGCACTTTACATAATAAAGTCAAGACTATACAAACATGTAGAGAAAACCCAACAAATCCCCCTTGAGCAAGCATTAGGCAACAGTGGAGAGGAAAAACTCCCTTTACCGGAAGAAACCTCCAGCAGAACCAGGCTCAGGGTGGACGGCCATCTGCCTTGACCGGTTGGGCTGAGTGGAAAGTGGAGAGAGAAAAGAACAGAGCAAAAAAAGGAGCAACAAAACATTGAGCAGGTTAGTAGGACCAGTAGCTGCACACTGGAGGACACACAGCGCCAAATCCGGGGACACCTGAAGACAGGGAGAGAGAGACGGGGACAGAGAGGGAGAAAGACGACTACGGGACAAAGAAGATACAGAGTTAATGTCATACAGTGGTGACATTATAAATGTGGGGTGAGAGGAGAGAATGAAGAGAAGAGGAAAGTGGGGGGAAAGAGAGGGAGAGAGACATGTTGAAGAGATGGCCATCTTCAAGAGATAGAGAAAAGCAGAAAAACTAATATATATTTATTGTATTATTTATTGCATAATATTTAGGTGTATGTAAGTCACGATAATGAGCCAAGAATAAGCCTGAAACTAAACCATCTACATGGAATTCAGCCTATGGCATGTAAAAATGTCTTCTTGAAAAGCGCCTAGTGCGCCAGAGGAGAGATAAATGTTTAACAGGTACTTTCAGAGCTTGATTACTTTAACCTAATTTCCTACTTAGGTTCAGTGTAAAGAGTGGACTATGATCATTATTCCACAGGCTTGCATTCATCCACTTTAGCAGTGCTGTGCCAAGGCCATGCTCATGTGTGCTTCTACTACTGTCTAACAGCAGGGGAAGCTGATATAGCAGTCATAGGCTGTTATGACTGGCATACAGATTTACCTTGCTGTTCACACCTAAGAGCATGACATACCTGCTCATGGCTGTACAGGGCTCTGCACTGACACACCCCTCACAATGCAAAACCCTATGTAGCAGCTTTATGGTATATTTACAGAATTTATTTATTTATTTTTCCATAACTAGCTTTTGTGTATGTGGAAGATTCATCATTAACATGAACAAATTGGAATCTATCTGATAGATACGATTTCAACCAATTTAGTGCAGTTCCTTTAATTCCAAACAATTTAACAATGTTAACTCACATAACAGTCTAAACTCAGAGGCAGAGAGACTAAGTCTATAACAAAAACCTGAACTACCAAAACTATCAACAGACTCACGTCTGTATTAAGGGCTGGAGATTGGGAAAAGCCAAACGAGATCAGTGAGCCACCCCAGAAAGAACCAAGACATACTAGCAACCCCTAAACTAAATACAAGCCGTTAAATATAAGGCCTAACCCTGTTAACTTTGCTCCTCCGGGCCATACCCTTTCCAATCCATCAGGTACTGGAGCCCTTTCCAACGGGGTCTGGACCGGAGTATACGGTTAACAATGTAGACTTGACCTCTATCAATGATGGCTCCTTTACTGGCTTAACTCGAGACACATGGAAGACTGGATGGACCCATATACTGCCCGGCAAACTCAACTTGACAGCAACTGGGTAGATCACCTTGCTGATCTGGAACGGGCCAATGAACTGAGGAGCTAGCTTCTTTTTTCCACCTCCGCAGCATTTGATGAAGACACCTACAGAGGTTACTGCTGCCTGGGCCTTCTGGGCAGGCAATAGAGGAGGCTGGTAGCATAGGCTGCCTGGAAAGGAGAGCAACCTAGGGAAGACGAAGGCAGTTACTAATAGATATGCATCTCCTGGTGCAGTCTTTCTGTTTAGCCGTTGGTTTGGGGGTGGAACCCAAACGCCAGACTTATGGAGGCCCCCAATGCCATGCAGAACAAGGTCCAAAAGGCTGCTGTGAAATGAGGTCCCCGGTTTGAAAGTATGTCCTCAGGAAGCCCGTGGAGTCTGAAAACATGCTGCACCAACAACTCTGCAGTTTCCTTGGCAGAAGGTAGCTTAACAAGGGGAACAGCATGGAGCAATTTGAAGAAATGAGTAAGAACCACAAGTATAACTGTCTTACCATTGGATGGGGGAAGTCCAGTGATGTAGTTCAAGCTTATGTGTGACCATGGACGAGATGGGACTGGCAAAGGACAAAGGAAACAAGCAGGTGCCCAATGGGGCATCTTGTTCTTTACACAGACCTTACATGCACCCACGTAACAACGTATATCCCAATTAATGGCTGGCCACCAGTACCTTCAGGTTTGGTGTTCTGGGCCCCCGAGCGACACAATAAAAGAAAGTCAAATCTGAGGCAGAACAGTGACCAACAAGACTCTTGCACATTAAGGCACTTGGCAGAGCAAATATTTATATAATATAAATTCCTGTGGTCAGTCCAGACCAGGAATGGCTGCTCAGCCCCCTCGAACCAATGTCTCCACTGTTCTAGTGCCAGTTTGGAGGGTTAGGAGTTCCCGGTGTCAGGTGGTTGTCAACCTCCAGAATAAAATGTCTCCTGGTGTCAGGTAGGGTCAGAATGGGGGAAGTAGTGAAGAGCGTCTTGAGACAAGTGAAGGTCTCCCTGCCTCCCTTGTCCACAGAAAAAGTCTGTTGGGAGAGGTGACAGCATGCAATGGGGCTGCTACCTTCCTATAATTCCTAATGAATCTACAATAGAAGTTAGCAAACAAATAGTAGGTCAATGGCACAATTATACGGCCTGTGAGGAAGTAATGAAGTAGCCCGTGCCTTCCTGAACACCTCTGCTAAATCATGATAACAACTGGGCACATTAATCAAGGCAATAGGTTCCTTTTCACTAGTGTTAGGAGATACAATATATTAGTATTGTGTATAGTGTACACAAAATAATATATTACAGTATTTGCCAGGAGGTACAACAGTTGTTCACCAATCCTAGGGTTGTTGATTTGATCCCTGGCTCCTCACCTCACATGTTATAGTGTCCTTGAGCAAGATACCAAACCCCAACTTAGTTGCTCCTGGCAAGTGTGGGCTAGCTGCATAGTTCCTCCCCCATCAGTGGGCGTGATTGTGAATGAGAAGCGATGAGAAGTGCTTTGGGTACCAATAGGTAGAAATATACCATGTAAGTGGAGAAACAGTACGCAGTCTGTTTGATTTCATCTTGTTTTTAGATGTTATAATGTAATTGATAATTAGGAATAAACATTTTTTAGTGTCAAATTCAATTTCTATGTAAAGGGGTCCAGATGGTTTACAACCAAGCCTTACTGAGCCCTCTAGAACTTGGTGACACTATTTCATCCCATAGCAAGTCATTATGTTTACAGATGTGTACCCACGTACACTTACATCATATGTATATATGAGAATGTATGTACAAAAATGTTTTTTCTATTGAAAATTAGTTTGACTATAATCTTATCTGTTAACATAGTTTGTCTTGTTGTTAAACATAGGAATTGAAAATGTATTATTTCTTCAAACAGTTTGCCTCCCCATCAAACCCCACATAAGCACCTCTGAAACTAGGATAGTATAGTGATAGACTAGATAGTGATAGACACTAGGACATAACTTTGGTCTAACAAGCCTGTTTCTTGACCCCTGCAAATTAATATAATTAATCACTACTTCCCCCTAGCTTTTATTGGGATAGCTAATACAGTGTGGTTGGACAAATGTGCGGGTTTTATAAAGTTTTAGAAATTTATAAAAACATTTGCATTAACTGATTGAACCAGACTATTTTTTGACTCTTGAAATGTCTTTATCAAGGTTAGGTTTGCAAAACATTGGTCATTTTGTGCCCTTATTAATTCATTTTCCTATTTGTCTTTTAGATTTGAAGCCTGCAAGGAAAAAAAGACAGTGGGGTTTTTATGTAATTGCAATTTACCTCATACTGCAGACTGTCCTTAATGCCTTTCTTCTTTATAAAGGTAACAACTAAAATACGTGCAGTATGCCACTATGCAGCACAGTATACAGATTTTACAGAATATTACGTGCGAGAACATGTGTATAGTGGACATTTCTCTTTTTTTCTCTAATTGAATAAAAACCCCACACATGTCCCAGTGTGCTGTAACCATTTTATTTTCTCCTCCTGGTCCCAGTTTTCAACTTGGAATCTTCCCTGTCTAACCCCATTTTGGAGAAGTTGACATCCAGTCACATTCCTCTGAATGGAGAACAGGCTGGTGACAGACTTCAAACTCTCATTTACAATAACAGTCAAGAAGCCAAGATCCTGAAAGGTCACCTATGGGCCCTACAAAGTCAGGTCCTCCATCCTGTTAATATTTTTGTTTGTTGTTTGTCTTGTCTGAGTAAGACGAAGTCTATTCTATTATTTTGGTTTATTATAGGGAGGGGGTTTGTATGTCATCTTGATCCTGGTTCCTTTTGATGTGGTATCCATCAGAAATGAGATTTTAAGGCCCCAGAAAAAAGGAAAGAATAGTTTATTTTATAATCTGAATTAATGTAGGAACTGAGGGTTCTGCCCTGTAGAGACACTCAGGAATACCCATGCTGAGTCTGTGGTGAGTAAATGTAGAAACACTGAGAGAAATGTAAAAAAAATACAACCAAACATTCAGGTTAGAGCTTACTGTGAAGAGTAGATGTCATGGGACACAAGGAGGAAACCAGTGGACTAAAGCACATGGAGAAGTCAAAGAGAAAGTCAGGGCGGCTGATAACGTCAGGAAGATAAAGAAAACACAAAGTAACAACTCAAGTGAGGAATAGAAAACACACTAAAATTGTCAGGGGCAGTGAGTGAAACCAAGTAACAAATTAAATTAGTCCCAGCTATTGAAGTCCAAGAATATAATATAAATTCAAAGGCAACTAAACAATTGCCGCAAAACTCCTAGAAAGTGCAGAGGTATCGAATAAACACTACTACTACTACTACTCTTTCGGCTTTTCCCATCCGGGGTCGCCACAGCGAATCATCCTTTTCCACTTTACTCTATCCTGAGCATCTTCCTCTCTGACACCAGCTAACCTCATGTCCTCTGTTAGGACATCCATATATCTCCTCCTCGGTCGTCCTCTCGCCCTCTTGCCTGGCAGCTCCATCTCCAACATCCTTCTACCAATATAATCACTATCCCTCCTCTGCACATGTCCAAACCATCTCAATCTAGCCTCTCTGACTTTGTTGCTAACACAGGCAACGTGCGCTGTCCCTCTGATGAACTCGTTCCTAATTCTGTCCAACCTTGTCACTCCTAAGGAGAACCTCAACATCTTCATCTCTGCTGCTTCCATCTCTGCCTCTTGTCTCTTTCTCACTGCTACTGTCTCTAACCCATAGAGCAGAGCTGGTCTCACCACTGTCCTGTACACCTTTCCTTTGAGTCTTGCTGACACTCTTCTGTCACACAATACTCCTGACACTTTCCTCCACCCATTCCAACCTGCCTGCACTCGCCTCTTCACCTCTTTTCCACACTCTCCATCACACTGAACTGATGACCCCAAGTACTTAAACTCCTGCACCTTCTTCACCTCAGCCCCCTGTAACCTCACACTTCTACCTGGATCCCTCTCGTTTACAGACATTTATTCTGTCTTACTACGACTGACTTTCATACCTCTTCTTTCCAGAGCAAACCTCCACCTCTCCAGCTGTTCCTCCACCTGCTCTCTACTCTCACTGCAAATCACAATGTCATCTGCAAACATCATTGTCCAGGAGATTTCTGTCTGACCTCGTCTGACAACCTGTCCATCAGCATAGCAAACAAGAAGGGACTCAAAGCCGATCCTTGGTGTAGTCCCACCTCTACCTTGAACTCCTCTGTCTGACCTCGGCACATCTCACCACCGTCATGCTTCTCTCATACATGTCCTGAACTACTCTGACATACTTCTCTGCCACTCCCGACATCCTCATACAGTACCACAGCTCCTCCCTCGGCACCCTGTCATACGCCTTCTCTAAAACCACAAAGACACAATGCAGCTCCTTCTGACCATCTCTGTACTTTTCCATCAACAACCTCAAAGCGAAAATGGCATCAGTGGTGCTCTTACGGGCATGAAACCATACTGCTGCTCACAAATCTCGACCTCCTTCCTAAGCCTGGCCTCCACTACTCTTTCCCACAGCTTCATTGTGTGGCTCATCAGCTTTATCCCTCTGTAGTTGATACAGTTCTGCGTGTCACCCTTGTTCTTAAAGATCGGCACCAGAACGCTTCTCCTCCATTCCTCAGGCATCTTCTCACTCTCTAAAATCCTGTTAAACAGACCTGTCAGAAACTTCACTGCTTTCTCTCCTAGACACTTCCACACCTCCACAGGTATGTCATCAGGGCCAACAGCCTTTCCGCTCTTCATCCTTTTCAGAGCCTTCCTCACCTCATCCTTTCTAATCTCTCCTATTTCCTGCTCCACAACATCCACATCTTCCTCCCTTCTTTCCCTGTCATTTTCCTCATTCATCAGCTGTACCTGTAGGTTAACAGCACCGGTGGCGGTCGTTGTTAACCCGGGCCTCGACCGATCCGTTATGAAAGTGGTATGGATGACTCGCATGATTGTACTTGGCAAAATTTTACGCCGGATGCCCTTCCTGACGCAACCCTCTCTATTTATCCGGGCTTGGGACCGGCACAGAAGTTACTGGCTTGCAACCCCTGTGGCTAGATTGCAACCCCTGTGGCTAGATTATCGAATAAACACATATCGAATAAACACATCGGTCCAAAAAACAAGCTTAAACAGTTCACATATGGCAGTGAGGAATCCATGAAGGAAAAATATAGCTGTTTCAAAAACAAAACACAAAAAGTGGAAGGTGAGAAACTATTCTTAATTTTCTTGTTTTGGGTAAATATTTTTTGTTGAAGTAGTTATTTTCTATGCAAAAAATTGCTTTAATATTAAAGTCATGTTTTTCTTATTGGCCGTGGTAACAGGTGACCAGCATGTGTGGGGAGGAGGGTCAGATGGGTAGACTGATGGCTGAAATGAGCTTGCTCAACACCAGTACCCACAACTTGCAGAGCAAAATGACAACAATAAGCCTCAAACTAGGTTGGTTACATAGTTGTGCATTTGTGTTTGTGGTAAAATGCTGACATTTTGACAATGGCAGCGTTTTATTGTCATGACATTTTTTAAGGATTTAAGGCTTGGTGAGAAATAGGTTCAGATGCTGGTCTAAGTAACTTATGGTTCAACTGCACATACAGTTTGGACAAAAAACACACAGCTCATCAAGCATAATATTTTTTCCAGGACCTCCTGGTCCTCAAGGAAGAGATGGGCTGCCAGGACATCCAGGCATACCAGGAGAGAAGGGCCCCAAAGGTGAGTCAGCCTTAATCAATAACATTCCATGGTATTGTTTACTGAGGAACTGCAGCAGGATGAGTGTGTCATGAATCAGCCCCTCATCTCCACTTCCTCTCCTGGACCTTTATTTTGTTGCCTGTTTTCTCCACATTGTTAATTCTGCCAACTTCCCCACTAGTCATTTGGTTGACCGGCCTGCTTGTCCACTCATCTGCTATCCTGTCTCCTGGTAACCTGCCTGCTAAGCCACAGCTTGTTCTGCTAACCTGTGTACTGGAACCTGCAGTCCAATCTGCTAGTGCCACCTGCCTGTTTGCCGGGGTTTGAGTCCCTAGCTGACCATGGTCTTTATGTGTGGAGTTTGCATCTTAATCCTGGGTTTCCATGAGTTTCCTCTCACAGTCCAAAGTTATGCATGTTAGGTTAATTGGTGACTCTAAAATTGCCTGTAGGTGTAAAAGGGGAATAGCCATCTGTCTGTGTATGTCACTGTGTGTTGGCCCTGAGACAGACTGGCGACCTGTCCAGGGTGGACCCTGCCTCTTACCATAGTTATTATACCATAGTTACCAAAGTTATTTTAGCTCTGAGAACTGGTAAATTCTGGGACACACACCAGGTCTAACAGACCTGTTCTACTTTCACTGCCACTCATCCATCTTCTGTCTTTTTTTCTTTTACTGACACACACTTTCTCTGTTTCTGATAAACAAGTTGTATGATATGAGTTTTGCTATAACTGATTTAGCAAAGAAATATCAGAAGGCATTAGGTTTCAGCTGCTGGTTTAAAAATGATTCAAGCTGAACTGTCACCTCTTGTCACTGTCTGATAAAATCGATCTGATGGATGTGCTGCATCATATATATCAGATATTTTCATCAATGGAATGAGATTCTCTGTATCTAATCTCTATGAGTCTGTTATTGACTAAAAAACATGTGTGTGTCACACTTAGCTACATACAGCAAACTGCACTGTACTTAAATCATGGTTATAGTATAAGACAATGTGAGAAACGCTGTCAAGTTACAATGAAATCGAATCTGCATTTAAACTTTCTGCAGGCTTCCACATCCTAGCCTGATACTTTATCCCTGATGCTACCAGTGGATCACATATTGATCCACCTGTATGCTACTTTCCAGGTGACAGTGGTGTTGAGGGCCCTCCAGGACCAAGGGGGGACATGGGACCAACTGGAAAACCTGGAGAGCCAGGGGCAGTTGGTCAAAGTGGTGGGTTTCTTTAGGATTATTTGTAGAATTTGTAGCCATTAATAAATCATCATTGAATTGTTTGAAAATTAATTATTTTCAAGATGGTGTCACATGTGTGACAGTGAGGTCCAGCAGCTTTCTCCTTAGATAGTAAATCATAAAATAAAAATACATTAAATAGAATAGAAACATAAAAAGAGTCCCATCTGCACTAATATTGATTCTCACAGGGCTCACCACAGTGTCAAACTGAATAAACAACTGTAGCAATTTTGCAACTTGTGTAATTTGATATTAATGCAAAAGCAATAATTTATCCCAAGGGGCACCAGGTTTTTTAAGCCGAACCAAGCTATGAATAAAATATTACCTGAACCGCCAATGGTCCATACCAGAAACAATCGAATTAAGTAGACAATAGAATTTAACCCAAGATCAGTCTTTCGTCATTTCGTCAGTTCTTTGCCGTTTCAATTCAATTCAATTCAACTTTATTTATATAGCGCCAATTTACAAGAACGTCATCTCAAAGCAATTTACATAATAAAGTCAAGACACACATACAAACATTTAAAGAAAACCCAACAAATCCCCCTTGAGCAAGCCATAGGCAACAGTGGAGAGGAAAAACTCCCTTGCAACCTTTCCATTAGGCAAACTCCTATGGAGTTTAAAATGCTTAAAGCAACATGGCCGGCTGCGGGTAATGGTAATGTCTCATTTCAACATACATTAATACACAGTAAGAACACACAACAACAATTAGGAAATCAGTCATGTATTATCTGGACATAGTTAACAAATCGTAGCACTGAATTAATATAACATGACATGATCGCGTTTACATACCTGACCGGGTGTATACAAGGCGTGCATGAATATGTAACATGTATGTCTAATGTAGAGAATTGACTGAAGAATATGACATCGTGTTTCAACTTTCAGACAACAAATTAATGCAGTTTAACTTATTTCTATAGACGAGTAGCTTCTGGGATGCACTTATAACCTCCACCCAAGGATGGCACTGTTGTGCTGTATTACTCCCTCTCGTCATTTTGAATTAACCCCTTTATTTTACAACTCCGTCATTTCTCTTCTTAGAAAGGACGTTAACATGTCAAATTGTTCCATATTTGCTTCTGAAAACATTGGCGTGAGTTTTATGAAGCTTGACAGCTGTCCCTGTTTTGGGGTTGGAATCCAAACAAAATATTTCTGTCCCAAGTGGCTTCGCACAAGTTTTATGGTTCTTATGTTAGTCCCTTTCCAGAGAGCTGGTACCATCTTGATAAGAACGTCATTTGCAAGTGAGTTAGGAGACAGTTTTTGGTCTGGTAGATGAAAACTCACAGCAAAATGTATGCTAATTGCATGAGTGTCAGTCCAGGGCCAGATGTGTGTTTTTCTTTTTTTGCTTTACTCAGTTCTCTTGGTATAATCTGGTCCTGACGAGAATTTGTGGTGGATTGTTTTATAACGAAAGTTTATGGCGGAGGTTCCAAACTCTTTCTCTGGATGCTACACAACCAACAGTGACATCCAGTCAGGTCAAACTGAACTCATGGATAACTGCAAACTGAGGAAGCTTTGCTTATTTGATTAAAACTCATCAGAAACCTGTCAGATTGTAAATGTAAATGTAAATGTAAATGGACAGAGTGTTACATCCTAAATGTCTGAAGGAGCGACATCGAAGACTGGGAACAATAGCAAACATGTCTGTATTAGACAGTCAGCCAGCTCAAATTTAATACAATTTCTATGTTTCAGGCCCACCTGGACTTGCTGGACCCCCTGGACCGACTGGTACGACTGGTGAAATAAGCTCTATACAGTATTTATAGTCGCAGTGATATTTGTCCTTAAGTTTTTGATTAATGGATTTTTTTAAATCATATTTTTCAACAAAAAAAAATGTTTTAAGGTGCAGAACACATGTCCTGAAGGAGACAAACAATTCTTAAATCATAAACCCCATGAGCCACATGCTGACTCAAAGTAAAAGCCAAATTATATTTATGAAGAGAGAACAATGACCTGCCTTGGTTCCACATTTTGAAGTGAAATTGTACCAGAATTACTTAACTCAGTTCCTGGATGGAAAGTGCATGTGCAGATTGTAGTTATAAATAGTTCACTTACTCTTCCTCATTTTAGTTTAAACTGTTTTTCTGATGCTGCTACTGAATGTGAAAAATAAAACAACCCGTATATGTTGAAATTTGAAAGTGTTTGTGTATGTGATATATACGATGAATACAGGTCAAAGAGGTCTGCCTGGAGCCACAGGAGCCCCGGGAAATCAAGGACCAGGTGCAAAGGGAGAGAAAGGAGAACCAGGTCTCCCAGGTGAGACTTTACATATAATAATAAGTTTTTGACCCCTTAAATAAATTTTTTTTCCCATAGAACAAGTGTAGTAAGAAGAAGACGAACCTTTATTATTCACATATACATATGCGCATACATGTTACAGTGAACTTTACTAATGCATAGTAGGTCCAAAAGAAGAGCAGAGCCTCTGACAGAACACTGACACTGACTTTTTCTAAACACTTCACCTCAATATTTGTTGCAGGCCCTCATGGAAACAAAGGGGACACAGGGGATCCTGGTCAAAAAGGTACCCAAGAATGTTACGTCTCCATGATTGTATGTGGAAAACCTATGGCTGTACCGAGTGTGTTTGTTTGTTTTTACAAAAGTTAAAATATAATCAATTGAGAGTTTATTATCCTCACATTATATAATATCTTTGTAACACCAGATTACAGTTACAATATATTTACAGCCCTATACCCCCTAAAAATGCAGAGGTCCTGAGATCAGGGACCTTAATGATGGGGTCTGTATACGTGTCCTTATGTATGAGATTACATGTGAGACTAATGTATTTTATTTTGTTGTATATTTTCAGGAGCTTCCGGAGTCCCTGGTTCACCTGGACCCCCAGGAATAAAAGGAGACACTGGAAATCCAGGTCGAGCTGGAATTTCAGGTCAGCTTAATGCTGTATCTTGTAAATTTGAGATCTGGAGTTCTGAGGAACACATTTTGTAAATATAAGTTAGTAAATCTGTCTATCAGAAGGTTTAATTTGGTTTTCTTCTTATTAGGCATGAGAGGACCTCCTGGTGTCAGTGGAAATCAAGGTAAGTATGTACTAAAGTCATGAAACTGAGTTAAAATCACATTTCTTCCATATCGAGTTCCTGTGCAAAGCTTTGAAGTTCCAGAAGTGTTAAGGGTTCTTCAGCTTGTTCAGAGTTTAGCTTGTCTATAATTATTTAATAGACAATTATAATTAATGATATATCTAGGTCTGTATTTCACTCTGTACAGAACCTGTATAGCCACATTTACTCAAAGATAAAAATAACTTGTTACCTGTAAGACGTGTAGATAACAAGTTCAGTTTCTCTACATAAATTACTATCTGCTTTGACTTATGACTGTCATAATTATATAATATTGAGTTGGTGGTTTAAGTTAAAATCAGATCATTTAAACTGTTTGATTAGTTGGAAGATGGAATGTGAATGTTTTCCTCCACAGGCCCACCTGGACCACAAGGTCCCAAGGGAGAAAAGGGAGTCTCAGGAAACACAGCAGAGTGTAAGTATATAAAGTACTGACTTGAGAGACCAAAGAAGTAGTAAATAATCTAAAAATCATTTAGTAGCTTAAAAACACCAGGTGAAGTTGTTGATAGAGAACTATGGACGAAAAAATAAGGAAGGGTGACTACAAAATAAAAGTCCAGCACAGGAAGTGAATCAAAATCAGAAAACTGTTAAGCAGGCACAGTTAAGAACACTTAACAGTACTAGTGTCAGGTGCAGAATAGAAAATCTACAGAAAAAAGTTAAGGTATGACAATATGAAATGTGTACAGAAATAGTATAACACAATAAGATAAGTGAGTGTACAATGTGAGTTAGTACAACTTGGAAAGTTAAAGTGACTGCCTTGGGGGGCAGAAAGATTTTATTTCCGGGATGAGAAGGGTCGGTTGCAATCCTGGCTGCTCGTCCCCGGGTCCTAGAGATGAACAGCTCCTGAAGATATGGGAGGTTGCAGCCAATCACCTTGTCAGCAGAGTGGATGACACGCTGCAGCTTGGCCTTGTCCTTGGCCTTGATAGAATCAATGTAAACAAATGCATAACTCAATTACTTTAACTAAAACAAGAACACAAGCAATCGGCGCAATAAGAACCAGGATGAATAAATCAGGGACTAAATATGAACCAGGTACAGTGAATTAGACACAACTAGGGAGAATGAAACTCAGGAAACTAAACACAAACAAGGGCTGTGTGAGTGACCAACAAAACTTTAACCTGAAATGCATGGACAATCATGGATAAGAACCAGGATGAATAAATCAGTGACTAAACATGAACCAGGTACAGTAATTTAGACACAACTAGGGAGAATGAAACTCAGGAAACTAAACATAAACAAGGACTGTGTGAGTGACCAACAAAACTTTAACCTGAAATGCATGGACAAGCATAGATAAGAAACTAAACGCAAGCAGGACTCTGTGTAATGGGAACTAAGCCGATTTAAGCGAACTAGGAGACTTACACATGGTAGACAGCACAAAACTAAACATGAAGGTAGATAGAATGAAATAGGGAATTATTCATACAGATTGTGAATATAGATAGAGTGAGCCTGACCTAGTGAACAGAGGAAAGCAACACAGAGCAGGCTAGGGGAACTAAACAAGAGTCACGTTCCAGCATTTCTGAATCGTGTTCACATATGGCTTCTTCTTTGCATGAGACAGTGATTTCTGAAAGCGGCTACAAAAATTACTCCCATGCAGTAATATCAAGTAGAGAAACACCCCTTTATTTAATTGAGTGCCACCTGATGTTGCAATGTGCAGAGATTCCTCCTGATATGATATATATATATCCTGTAGATTGTAAGATTTTCAATCTAGCCACAGGGGTTGCAAGCCAGTAACTTCTGTGCGGGTCCCAAGCCCGGATAAATAGAGAGGTACAAGAGAAGTACAACCATACCACTTTCATACCGGATCGGTCGAGGCCCGGGTTAACAACGACCGCCACCGGTGCTGTTAACCTACAGGGTGCCGGTGGAAATTGGACTACTGTTGGTCGAAGAAGGAGAGGAGGCAGAAGGGTTCGTGGACAGAGAGAGAAGGGGAAAGGCAGGAGCTTAGATCTGAGAGTAGGGACTCTTAACATTGGAATAATGACAGGGAAAAGGTAGAGAGCTGTCAGACATGATGGAGAGAAGGAAGGTAGATGTACTGTGTGTGCAGGAGACGAGGTGGAAGGGCAGCAAAGCACGTAGTATTGGAGGAGGATACAAACTGTTCTACCATGGTGTGGATAGGAAGAGAAACGGAGTAGGATTTTATGTTTATGCGGATAGGAAGAGAAACGGAGTAGGATTGATCCTGAAGAGGGAGTTTGTGAACAATGTTCTAGAGGTGAAAAGAGTCTCAAACAGGGTGATGAGCCTAAAGCTAGAAATCGAAGGGGTGATGGTGAACGTAGTCAGTGGGTATGCTCCACAAGTTGGCTGTGAGTTAGAAGAGAAGGAGAGATTCTGGAGTGAGTTTGATGAGGTTGTAGAGAGTATCCCCAGAGGAGAGAGAGTAGTTGTTGGAGCAGACTTCAATGGGCATGTTGGCGAGGCGAACAGAGGTGATGAGGAGGTGATGGGCAGGTTTGATGTAAAGGACAGGAATCCAGAAGGACATATAGCAGTGGACTTTGCTAAGAGGATGGAAATGGCTGTAGTCACAATACTTACTTCCAGAAGAGAGAGGAACACAGAGTGACATACAAGACTGGAGGTAGGAGTACACAGGTGGACTACATCCTATGTAGACGGGGTCATTTGAGAGAGGTTAGTGACTGTAAAGTGGTGGTAGGAGAGAGTGTAGCCAGACATCACCGCATGGTGGTGTGTAAGATGACTCTGGTGGTCATGAAGAAGAAGAGAGGAAAGACAGAAAAGAAGACCAAGTGGTGGAAGCTAAAAAATGAAGAAACTTGCGAGGAATTTAGGCAGAAGTTAAGACAGGCTTTGGGTGGTCAGGAAGAGCTTCCAGATGACTGGGAAACTACAGCAGAGGTAATCAGGGAAACGGGTAGGAAGGTACTTGGTGTGTCATCTGGAAAGAGGAAAGAAGATAAAGACACTTGGTGGTGGAATGAGGAAGTACAGGACTGCATCCAGAGGAAGAGGCTAGCTAAAAGGAAGTGGGATGTAGAAAGGACTGAGGAAAGTAGACAGGAGTACAAGGAAGTGCAGCGCAGAGTGAAGAGGGAGGTGGCAAAGGCCAAACAGAAAGCTTACGATGAGCTGTATGACAGGTTAGACACGAAGGAAGGAGAGTACAGGATAGCCAGACAGAGAGATAGGGATGGGAAAGATGTGCAACAGATAAGGGTGATTAAAGACAGAGATGGAAAGGTCCTAACAAGCCAGTAGAGTTTTCAGATGTGGCTATTGTGGAGCAGGAAATTGCAGAGATTAGAAAGGATGAGGTGAGGAAGGCTCTGAAAAGGATGAAGAGCGGAAAGGCTGTACGTCCTGATAATGTACCTCTCTGGAGGTGTGGAAGTGTCTAGGAGAGACAGCAGTGAAGTTTCTGACAGGTCTGTTTAACAGGATTTTAGAGAGTGAGAAGATGCCTGAGCAATGGAGGAGAAGCGTTCTGGTGCCGATCTTTAAGAACAAGGGTGACACGCAGAACTGCAGCAACTACAGAGGGATAAAGCTGATGAGCCACACAATGAAGCTGTGGGGAAGAGGAGTGGAATTCAGGCTTAGGAAGGAGGTGGAGATTTGTGAGCAGCAGTATGGTTTCATGCCTCGTAAGAGCACCACTGACGCCATTTTCGCTTTGAGATTGTTGATGGAAAAGTACAGAGATGGTCAGAAGGAGCTGCATTGTGTCTTTGTGGATTCAGAGAAGGCGTATGACAGGGTGCCGAGGGAGGAGCTGTGGTACTGTATGAGGATGTCGGGAGTGGCAGAGAAGTACATTAGAGTAGTCCAGGACATGTATGAGAGGAGCATGACGTGGTGATGAGATGTGCCATAGGTCAGACAGAGGAGTTCAAGGTGGAGGTGGGACTACACCAAGGATCGGCTTTGTGTCCTTTCTTGTTTGCTATGCTGATGGACAGGTTGACAGAGGAGTCAGACTGAAATCTCCCTGGACAATGATGTTTGCAGATGACATTGTGATTTGCAGTGAGAGTAGAGAGCAGGTGGAGGTTTGCTCTGGAAAGAAGAGGCATGAAAGTCAGTTGTAGCAAGACAGAATACATGTGTGTAAACGAGAGGGAGCCAGGTAGGTCAACAGTTCAGTGTGATGGGGAGTGTGGAAAAGAGGTGAAGAGGCGAGTGCAGGCAGGTTGGAGTGGGTGGAGGAAAGTGTTGTGTGACGGAAGAGTGTCAGCCAGACTCAAAGGAAAGGTGTCCAGGACAGTGGTGAGACCAGCTCTGCTCTATGGGTTAAAGACAGTAGCAGTGAGAAAGAGACAAGAGGCATAGATGGAAGCAGCAGAGATGAAGATGTTGAGGTTCTCCTTAGGAGTGACGAGGTTGGACAGAATAAGGAACGAGCTCATCAGAGGGACAGCGCACGTTGTCTGCATTAGCAACAAAGTCAGAGAGGCCAGATTGAGATGGTTTGGACATGTGCAGAGGAAGGATAGTGAATATATTGGTAGAAGGATGTTGGAGATGGAGCTGCCAGGCAAGAGAGCGAGAGGACGACCAAGGAGGAGATATATGGATGTTCTAACAGAGGACATGAGGTTAGCTGGTGTCAGAGTAGAAGATGTCCAGGACAGAGTCAGGTGGAAACAGATGATTCGCTGTGGCGACCCCTGATGGGAAAAGCCGAAAGAGTAGTAATAGATTGTAGGATTTTCAAAGTCTTCACAGTTTTACGTTGAGAAGTTTGAGATGCACTTTGTCACAGCATGTGGAACCTCTGCCCAACTTTACATTCAGGATGCCTCTCTGAAATGCTCCTTTTATATGCGGTCATGTTGCTGACCTGTTGCCAGTTAACCTAATTAGTTCTCAAATGTTCCTCCATTTAGTTTTGATATGCGGCAATTACTTTTCCATTCTGTTGTTGCCCCTTTTTCAAATTTTTGGAATACAGATATGTTGTTGCCATAAAATTCAAAATGACTAGTTAGACAGATTTATGATTTGTCGGTTTTTGAGACAAGCAAACACAGTGTGTGGACACACAAGGCAGTTACTTGCACAACTGAAGATAAAATGCACTTATTGTGCCAATTAGCTATGATTAACCCCAACCTGACAAAGTTCATTCTCACCATTTACATTACAGAGTTGCCTCAAGCTTTCTTTGAAGTACAATTTGTATGTTATAAAGGAACATGGAAACATTTTTGGAGGAAATGATAAAATGTTTCAGATTAAAAATCATGAGCTATGCTTTGAAGTAAACCCACTACTAAAACACTTTTCCTCAATCTTTATTACTACAGTGAAAGTGCGTCTTGTGCCAGGGAGAAACCGAGGAAGAGTAGAAGTGATGTACAATGGGGTCTGGGGCACTGTATGTGATGACCACTTTGACACTGTAGATGCCAAAGTCATCTGTAGGATGCTGGGCTTCGAGTCTGTTGGTAACACCTTCACTGCACCCCCTGGTAAGAAGATACTATTTTCTCTGATAATAAATAGATAAGTAAGAAAAACCTACATGATCACTGAAAAAACTGGAAACTGACAAAAGTAATAACAGATAAAAACTTACTTACTAAATTTACTAATGAAAATCAGACATTGCTTTTGAATTGTGGGTCAACAGAATATTTTTGATGGTGCTGTTTGGTATCATGGTGTGTACCACACTGAACTTGGACCAAAGGAAGCTAAGGAGAGAGTTGTCTGAGGAGATTAGAAACTCTAATTCTAGACAAACATGTTAAACGTAGAGGCCATAAGACCATCTCCAAGTAGCTTGATGGTCCTGTGACTACAGTTGCACAGATTATTTAGAAGTTTAATGTCCATGGAACCTTAGCAACCTCCTTGGATGTGACCGCAAGAAGAAAACTGATGACAAATTAAACAGACAGATAATACAAATGGTAACCAAAGAGTCCAGAACTACTTCCAAAGAGATTTGAGATGAACTCAAGGTACATTGGTGTCAGTTTTATGGAAAACCACTGAAGACTTCACTATTTAAAGCTAATGATAAAATATATTAATCTGTCCAAAGAAAGAATGCCTTTTGGACAGATTGCCCTTCATCTAAATCCTAATAAACATCCCTGAAAAGAACTGAAACATCCAGCAAAGGTACCCTTCAAACCTGAGACAGGTGGAGCAGGTTGCTTAAGAGGAGTGGACCAAAATACCTGTGGACAGGTGCAGAAGTCTCACAGAAATTGCTTTATTGCAGTAATTGCCTCAAAGGGTTGGGCAACAAAATATTCCTATGTATCATTATCTATATATCATTCCTATGTATCATTTTTCCAGCCACTTTCGTTAGTTTTCTTTTTAAAAATTCTATGTAACCACAATTCAAAAGTATTGTTTGATTTTCATTAGTTAATTTTTGTAAATTTTTATTTAGTATTACTTTTGTCATTTCTTCTTCTTTAACGAAAGGGTAGAAACAATTTTATCCATGCCTGTAAATTATGATTAAATAACCACAAATTTAGGAGGAGGAATTTAGGAGCAGGGCCACAGACAATCTTCTGAATGTTTTACTGCCCTGCACATCCTTTTGTTCTCAGAGCATTTGAATCATTCTAGGCTCAATTAACACAAGCGATACGTTTTTTAAATAAATTGCATTTTTCAACAATCTTCATACAAATACTTAAATCAGCAGTGACTTCCCTCTACTCAGGTAGTGTTTGTGAGCAACTAAGTGACAACATTTAGAAAAAGTCAGTCCTGCTTACAACCCTCCAAGGGGATTTTTTACGACTCGGTTTTAGGCTTAGGGTTGTAATTGGGTTTAGGTTAGGACAGTGCTTCCCAATTATTTTCTGTTACGCCCCCCCCCCGAGCTAAAAGAAAACAATTCCCCCCCCCCAACCCGCGGCGAGGGGGGGGGTTGGAAGCGCTACATATGGACATACATATATTCCTCGTCTTAGCTTTCGGGTGACTTTATTTTGTCTCATTATCTTTCTTTTCACCCCTGTTAAAATGTCTTCATGTTCACTCACTTCATGTCGCCTGCTCGGTGCGAAATAAACCCGACACCATAGAGCTAATCCTCCCTGCGCACACTCTGACAATGAGAGCGCCAAGTACTGTACTGGATCTGCAATTACACTTTATTCTAGTACGGCAAAAAAAGCATGTTCCCCAGGGTCACACACGCCCCCCAAGACAGCGCACCGCGCCCCCCCCAGGGGCGGGCCCCACTAATTGAGAAGCACTGGGTTAGGGTTAGGCATTCAGTTGGGATGGTTAGGGTAAGGGCAATGGGCTAAGGAATGCGTTATGTTAATTAATGTCCTCATTTTGATGGCTATACGAAGTTGTTTTTGTGTGTGTCCTTCCTGCTCACCATTTTTCCTAACTAGTTGATGACCTTTGAAGCTGTTGTTATATCGGTATATGGTCATGCTGGCCTATGCTGTAATGTGCATTGTTTATAATCTATATAGCACAAATAAAGCATTATTTATTAATTATGCTGTAGGGACTGGTAGGATCTGGTTGGATGATCTGAGATGCAGAGGAACAGAGTCTGACATCTTTGACTGCCAACACGGTGGAGTTGGTATTAACAACTGCCAACACAGTGAGGATGCTGGAGTTCAATGTGTCTAGCCTAAACCACTATCACATATAGACACACACACACACACACACACACACAGACACATAGAAAGACGTACACACCACATGACTCACCAGGAATTCAAGCAAAAATCTGCAGTGCTACTAATAGAAACCTGATATAAACATTGCTCCCACCTACATTTTGTTTGTGTCTTATTACTGAGCACATTAGATTAAATGATCATGCCAATACGTTTTTTTAATTGTAATTTTAGTGTAATTCAGTTTCTTGTTTTTGCATGCTATGCTTTGTTGGTCAGTGTGACTTATAGCCAAATTCATTCACTGTTACTTATAATTATAAGAATTCTAGACATGTATGTCACATTAACACAACTAATGAACACATCTTTTTCACTCACACACACGGGATCAGGGAAAACCAGTCTTACTATTGTCATCTATATCCTTCTGTCTGTTCCTAAAGAGCTGCTCAATAATAGGATTCACTGACAGGGGGAAATAATGTTCATAATAATTGTGCTTACACGATGGGACCTTATACCTTTTCCAATATTAGCACATACTTAGCACACAGAGCTGAAGAGTCAAATTATGCTTCGTTAAGGTGTGTTTTGCTTACCGCTCTATCAAGGAGGACTGATTTTGACACATGGAATCAATCAATCTTGAATCTTGAATCTTTACTAAAAAAAAGAATGAAAAACAGACACACATTTTTGCAAGATGTGTGGATGAATAGTGTTACAAGCAGGAAATGTTAAAGCAGAATTACTGTTGGTTACACATGCAACAGAATGATAGAGATTTGTATTAGGACCCAAAAGGAACACAGGAAAGCAAGACATTACTTAAACATAACTCCCATAACTTACCCAGTGCAGAAGTTTAATAATATCATAATAATCACATGAGCCACATGTGCTAGTTGAAAAATGTGCAATTCCATGAGCTGCCTACACATCAGACACAGAAAGCTGCTGATTCAAATTCTTACTGCTACAATCTGTTACAATCCTAACTCTTACAATATCTTTTTATTTTTGTATCTCTATTGACATGGGATGTTGTTGTTGTTACCATTATATATGAATATATTTACTTTGTCCACATGTAATCGTTGCAATAAAATTTCCTTTTTTTTTGGCTTTATGTGTCCTACATAGCTTTGCATTTTGAACCATTAGGCTTGATGCGCTACATCTCAATGAACACAAACACACATACACATATACAAAAACAAACACAGACAGCAAGAAACAGACAAACTTTTTGTCCATCATCCATTGTTGTTTTGATGTTAGTCGTCCTTGCCGGTAGTAAATCACTGTTTTTATTGCAAATATACTTCACTACGAAGCACTTACTTAATGTCTATATTTGAGGCCAAGCTGAGAGTAAAGTTCTATGAATGACTACTATCTCGCAAAGCTTTTGTCCCCCCATATTTTTTTTTTACCATGTCCCGTCCAGGGCTCCGTACAATCCTCATCAACTGAACAATTACTGAAATTAATTTTGTTATATAATTGTGTGCTGTCAGGATTGATGTCAGACTATTATCTATTTTGTTGACTTATCTAATGCTATATATTTTATGTTTATATTTTTATGCCTCCGCAGACATAATTGTTCAGTTGGTCATGCTTTTGCACATCTTGTATTATGTTACACCACAAACATGGTTGCGCGTGATCCCCTGGTTGCAGCTGTGACGGGCCATGTGGTTATAGTTTTGTTATACTTTCTGTTCTGTTGCTTTCAGCTTCTTCATATCTGCATCTTTCAGTTGAGCGGAGATGGATTGAAGCTCCAATCCTGTGCAACCTGTCTGCATGGCTCGTAATTAAACTGCAGTCCATTATCTGACATATGCCATGACGTGCAAAGACAGATTTCAAAAGTCCATTCACCACTTTTGATGTTGTGGACGTCAGTTCAGCCACTTCAATACATCTGGAAATGTAGTCCACAATAGCGTTTGTTGCTTTTTTGAAAAAGATGTGTTCCTAGAGTGGACGATGGCTGTGAAGGGAAATCTGTATGTAGCAATGTTTCTCCGAAGTTTGTTCCTTTGTGGGTATATGTGTAACAGTTCTCTATTATTTTTATCAGCTCCTTCTTAAGGACATTCCACCACACTGTCTGCTTAGCTGTCTGCCTGCATTTAGATTTCCCCAGGTGTCTCTTGTGCAGTTTGGAGCGTATGTTTGGTCTGACTTATAGTGGAATCACTATTCAGCTACCATATTGAATCAAACCATAGTGAACTATGAAGCAACCAGAGACTGGCAGATAGGGCTGAAATTCAATTCAATTCAATTCAACTTTATTTATATAGCGCCAATTTACAACAAGGTCATCTTAAGGCACTTTACATAATAAAGTCAAGACACACATGAAAACATTTAAAGAAAACTCAACAAATCCCCCTTGAGCAAGCCATAGGCAACAGTGGAGAGGAAAAACTCCCTTTAACGGAAGAAACCTCCTGCAGAACCAGGCTCAGGGTGGGCGGCCTTCTGCCTTGACTGGTTGGGGTGAGTGGAAAGTGGAGAGAGAAAAGAACAGAGCAACAAAAGCAACAACAAAATTTTTCAACAACTCTTTCATTTGAGAATTTATCTGGCTATCCATCTGCACAGAACTCCTTTGTCCTCTTGTGTGAGCTTGGCAAGCTGAGTGGTTAAAAGGCCAATACAACCCGCCAAGCTGATTGGCCCACTCTAGGTGAAAACTGCTCTGCTCTGTTTCTCTGTTTTTGCTGAATAAACCTATCATAATAATCACTTATGAGCTTCCTGTTGTCACTTAACTTGCCTTAAAGTTTTTGCCACCACAAAGGTTTTTTCCAGTAGCTGGTAAGTTTGCCATGACAAAATCGGCATACAGATTGACTTCCTCTACTTGTAACCCTTCCACCCTGTCGTTGACAGCACTTTCCCCAGCCTATTTTCATGCTTGCTATTTGTTGCCCCCCAGATGAGCATATCGTCCAGCTCACACTCCAATGGGGTCAATAGCGGTCAAGTAGGAAGGCTCTTTTGACAGCAGGATTTGTGGTGTATGTGGAGAATCCTGCATTGGCATCCCACTTTGATGCCCACTTTGACATATTTCAAGATGGCGCCACATGTGTTTTGGCGACTTTCAGCAAGTCTGTCCTTTTCCGTGCTTTTCTTTGCGTCTTTTAATGTTTATTTCCATCCAGTATGTGTTGTGTTTTTTCTGCAAACCTCTATGGAGTCCTGCAATTAAGGGTACGAGCTTTTTGCCAACTTTTTCAGTCAGCCTTGGGGATCCCTTAAACTGTGGCTCCATTGTCTATACTCGGGACTAGCTTCTAGCTCTTAGCCGGGTTGAACAGACGAGGCTGTAGAGCTGGCATTAAGAACTGGGAGAGAAGATGGAGGTAAAAGTCATATTTCTCGATATACTCGATACTGTTGTACCTCTGAAAAAGAGGGCTTTAAATCAGAACAGGTAAACTCCATGGCATAGGTCACAAACCTGCAATTTAAAGCAGACTTCACAAAAACTAGAAAGGAAAAGAAGTTCCACTCATTCACAAGAATCATGCTTAGCCTGAACAAAAGAGTTTATACTTATATAATTCAGCCCTCCATAAAGCTAGAACAACATATTATTCATCACAAATAGAGGAAAATAAGAACAACCCCCGGTTTCTTTTCAGCACTGTAGCCAGGCTGACTAAGAGCCATAGTTCAGTTGAAACTAGCATTCCCTCAACACTATGCAGCAATGACTTCATGACTTTCTTTACAAATAAAATTCACCAGACCCTCCCCACAAATACAACTGAATTAGAATCATCAGTAAGGCTTCAGACCCTTTTAGACTGCTTTGTACCCATAGATCTTGCTGAATTAACTTCAACTATTACCTAATCAAAACCATCAAACATGCCTGCTAGACCCTATTCCAGTTAGACTGCTCAAGGATGCTCCACCCTTATTAGAAACATTCATATTAGATATCATCTTTGGAAATAGGATATGTACCAAAAGCCTATAAGGTAGCTGTAATTAAACCGCTACTTAAACAACATGTCTTGATCCAGCTGTTGTAGCCAATTACAGACCACTATCCAATCTCCCCTTTATTTCTAAAATACTTGAAAAAGTAGTTGTAAAGCAATTATGTGACCACTTGTTTGAAGACTTTCAGTCAGGATTTAGAGTTCATCATAGCACAGAAACCGCACTGATTAAAGTCACCAACGATCTTCTTCTGGCTCTATACTAGTTCTGCTAGATCTTAGTGCTGCATTTGAAACCATTGATCACAGAATATTATTAGAGACTAGAACATGTTATTGGAATTAAAGAAACTGCACTAAATTGGTTTAAATTGTATCTATCAGATAGATTCCAATTTGTTCATGTTAATGATGAATCTTCAAGATACACAAAAGTTAGTTATGGAATTCCACAAGGCTCTGTATTAGGAACAATACTCTTTACTCTATATATGTCTCCCCTTGGCAACATTATTAGAAAGCACTCTGTAAATTTTCACTGCTGCGCTGATGACACGCAGTTAAATCTATCTATGAAACCTGATGAATTAATCAAACTACAAGCATGTCTAAAAGACATAAGGGACTGAATGACGTATAATTTCCTTCTTCCAAACTCAGATAAAACTGAACTTATTGTATTTGGGCCTAAAAGTCTAAGAAACATGTTTTCTAACCATATCGCTACTTTAGATGACATAACTCTGGCCCCCAGTAGTACTGCAAGGAATGGAGTCATTTTTGACCAGGATTTGTAATTTACCTCACACATAAAACAAATCTCTAGAACAGCCTTCTTCCACCTACGGAACATTGCCAAAATTATGAGCATCCTGTCTCAAAGTGATGCTGAAAAACTGGTTCATGCATTTGTTACTTCTAGATTGGACTACTGTAATTCTCAACTTTCAGGCTGCCCCAGTAACTCTCTAAAAAGCCTTCAATTAACCCAAAATGCTGCAGCAAGATTGCTGACTGGGATTGGTAAGAGAGATCATATTTCACCTTCATTAGCTTCTCTCCATTGGCTTCCCATTAAATGTAGAATAGAATTTAAAACCCTTCTTCTTACCTATAAAGCTCTAAACGGTCAAGCCCCATCATGTTCTCCTAGTACCATACCGTCCTACTAGACCACTTCGGTGGTCTATGGTTCCCAGAATTTCCAAAAATAGAATGGGAGGCAGAGCCTTTAGCTATCAAGCTCCTCTCCTGTGGAACCAGCTCCCAGTCCAGATTCGGGAAGCAGACACCCTCTCTACTTTGAAGACTAAGCTCAAAACCTTCCTCTTCGATAAAGCTTATAGTTGGTTATAGTCATGCTGCTATAGGCTTAGACTGCTGGGGGACTCTGCACTGTGCCACTTTCCTCTTCTCTTCACTCTCTTCTCTCACCCCACATTTATATGTCACCACTGTATGACTCTGTGTCTTCTTTGTCCCGTAGTTGTCTTTCTCCCTCTCTGTCCCCGTCTCTCTGTCCCTGTCTTCAGGTGTCCCCGGATTTGGCGCTGTGTGTCTTCCAGTGCACAGCTACTGGTCCTACTAACCTGCCCAATGTTTTGTTGTTGCTTTTGTTGCTCTGTTCTTTTCTCTCTCCACTTTCCACTCAGCGCAACTGGTCACGGCAGATTGCCGTCCACCCTGAGCCTGGTTCTGCTGGAGGTTTCTTCCGTTAAAGGGAGTTTTTCCTCTCCACTGTTGCCTATGGCTTGCTCAAGGGGGATTTGTTGGGTTTTCTCTAAATGTTTGTATAGTCTTGACTTTATTATGTAAAGTGCCTTGAGATGACCTTGTTGTAAATTGGCGCTATATAAATAAAGTTGAATTGAATTGAATTGAATCTAAGGAAGACAGCTAGGTTAAAATATTAGAAATCCCTCTTGCTGACACTTTGGTTAGTTTGTATCTATATTGGCTAAGGATCAGTTCACCTACAAAAAATTCAAGTATGTTTCTCAAGAGAAGTCTCTCAATCCAATTCCAATCAGTATCAGGTATGGGACTTCCCAGATAATCAGAGCACTCCAGAAGCATCAACTTCAACAAATTGGTGAATTTTATTTTGTGAACATTTATCTTAACATACCACTATATGCTATATTTTAACCTAAAGTGTTTTCAATAGTTCACATTGCATCCAAAAATTTGTTACCTTTGTCTGAAGTAAGATTACAGAAAAAAAATGTTAATAATTATTTCCCAGGCCATTAGCATGATGTTAACTGCTCATATGTTTTTGTTTTTAGACCCAAGGTGACAGGTAGGTTTTGGTGATTTAAACTCCTCAATAGGTGTTATTGGTCTTGTTAAGATGATATACAACCCAAAAATCGTTTTTTTCTGTTGGAAGTACATTTATTTGAAGAAACATACATAAAAACTATCTAATTTTTTCTCTATCCCAAATCTTGATATGACAGTTTTGATGGGAGGCAAAATCTGTGATGCTGCATTTGAAGTTTTTCCTTTCATAAACACTAGACATTCAATATTGCAACCCCAGAGGAACTCCATAGGTCCATTGAGAAGTATTCCATCCTCTTACAGACAGCTGGGTGCTTTGGGTTTCCGCACAGTTGATGATAAAGGAAAGATAATAACAAACTACCTTCAGTGGTACATCATATACCGTAATCACTGCTCAATACGAAGGTAATTTATACATTTTTGTAATACTAAAGTATGTGTTACTGTAGATACACCAATTTAGCTTAAACAGGATAAGAAATATAAATTCTCACAACATTGTTCTTGCCTTTAGCATAAGTTATAACAAATAGGATTACAGCTGCATAACCCACAGGTTTGCATTTTGATCACGATTGTTTCAAATATCGTACACCCTGTGCTATGATCAACAGAAAATCAGAAATCAAAAATTATGCATCTAAATAAGTATGCAGTTTTTTTTTACACACCTCCACCCTAACCATACTTCATGCAGCAGTTTTTCTAAAAGGTTTATAACCTCATTCCTACTGTTTCCTGCAATACATGAAAAGCCTTCATTGTGCTACCAAGTTAAATTAGGTGGTGCTACTACTATGGAACTAAAGATTTATTGTCATTGACCACAAATACATTTTTGACATTGCCATGTCTCAATCATATGAGCAGTTTCCCGCTGACATGAACTTCAAAATTCTTAACTCTCCTGGCTTTGGTCTGATTTGGTGATCTTGATTGTACATTCTGTTCCTTGAACTGAATTTCTGTGTTTTAACAGACTATGCATTATAAGTGTTACAGTAAATGTGCCTAAAGAAGGTTGGTCAATACGTGGCTACATGTCCTTTGAGGCAAGGCCTTTTTTGTTGTTTTATTGTTTGGTTACTGTGCAGATATTTAATGGAAGTGATGCTAAATCATATTACACAAAATGTTCTTCAAATACTTAAAATACTGACTCGGTCGGTCTTTGTCAAAGTGATTTCATACAAATTTAATTTCTGTTAAATGCTAGCAATAAATGTGTTCAGGTTTACCATTGTTTTCAGTTATTTTTTCTAGCAACCTGATAATACTACAACCAATTAGCTTACACTTCTGCCTTTAAAGAGAAGACTAGGGGAATCTAAATGCCAATCTTGACAATATCATCTGGCAGTAAACAATGTATTTGATCCCAAAGCAATCCAATTACTATTCAAAAATGTAAAAACATAAAAAAGGATCTTTAATGAAAGTACAAAACCTCAACTAAAGCCTAAAATCTTTCAACACAAGCCTTAAACAAAATGCACGTGTTGCCTACACACAAAAGACTAGTTGTTTTCAAGGATGTAGGCATTAAATATCAGCAAGTGTTTTTAGTTTGATGTAGTTCTCCACACAAGATTCCCAGGTCTGTGATGAACTGAAATCATTGTGTAGTTCTTGTAAATATTCCTGTAAGTGAGGGTCTCCACAGAAATTTCGAAAAACTGGCTCAGCTCTTGCCGTACAACTGCAAGGCCATAGTTGCAACCACCAAACCTATAGGTTAAAGGGTGTACATAGAAAAAATTTTACCTCATGGTGTTATGAAAATGTTACAGCATCCCTGTCCCTGCAGGCCAATTGAAAGTATGCTTAAAATGAATATATGCGATTTAATTTAAAAGAAAAACAAAAAACCACTCACCACATTGAATTACTGAAAACACTGCATTGTGTATTTTTGAGGTGTGTCTCTGTGTGTTAATGATGATAATCCAATGTCACATAGCAGTGAATATTTTTCAGAACTAATGATGTTAATTTCTTATTAAAATTGTTTTATAAAGGTACTGAATAAACTAGTGTTTTTCCACTACTATATACATACAGCAGGAACACCTTATGATTATATTTTATAATTATATACGTCTCAACAGCCAGTGAACCTAATATGCACCACTTGGTCAATGCCCCACACCACAGAACGATAGCATTTATGTAATGGCTACTAAACTGTGTTATAATAGGGTTTTTCTGGTGATGTAGGACACATAAAAAATGAACGTGTTTACAAAATACGATTTACAGTACCTTGCTAAATAACATGTACCATTCAAATTCCATTATTGCTTTCGCTCAGCCATATTCACCAGATAGGAACAGCTCTCTTCGCTAGTATTAGTTATTGCTGAATCCATTAACCTATAGTCTTAGACTGTCAAAATGACAAGAACAATTCAATAATTAGTGTGCTGCTGAACATGTGTGACTGTGGCGCAGTTGGTAGCAAGGTCGTCCACCAATCCTACAGTTGTTGGTTTGATCTGGTCACATGTCAAAGTGTCCTTGAGCAAGACACTGAACCCTGCTTAGTTGCTCCTGCTGAGCGTCAGCCAGCTGTATAGCAGTTCCCCCATCGGTGTATGAATGTGTGTGCGTGTGAATGGGTAGATAAGAAGCAGTGCTTTGAGTACCAACAGGTAGAAAAGTGCTATATAAGTGCAGATCATTTACCATTTACCTATCAAGCTCCATCATACCTAAAAGATCTCCTAGTACCATATCATCCTAATAGACCACTGTGGTCTCAGAATGGAGGGCTACTTGTGGTTCCCAGAAAAGTAAATGGGAATGCCAGTGGAGAGAAGCTAATGAAGGTGAAATATAATCTCTCTTGCCAATACCAGTCAGTAATCTTGCTGCAGCATTTTGTCATCTGCGAACTTCAGGAGTTTAACAGACTCTTGTCCAGATGTGCAGCTGTTGGTGTACAAGCAGAATAACAGAGGAGAGAGGACACAGCCTTGGGGGGATCCAGTGCTGATAGACAGTGAGTCAGAGACATGCTTCCCCAGCCTCATGAATTGCTCTCTGTCCTTCAGGATGTTCGTAATCCACCTGCACATGATGTCAGGCACGTTTAGCTGGGATATCCTGTCTCTGAGTAGAGCTGGGATGATTGTGTTGACGGCAGAGCTGAAATGCACAAACAATATCCTGACACAGGATCTTGGAGCTGTTGGCTCTTTGGTGAACTGCTGGGGTCTGTGGTGTTCTTGAGGTGAAATAAGACAAGGTATTCAAAAGACTTCATGACTACAAAAGTCAAGGCAATGGGTCTTTAGTCATTGAGTCCTGTGACCCTCAGCATTTTTTAGGGGCTGGCACAATGGTCGAGGTCTTGAAGCAGACTGGCACATAACAGGCCTCCAGTAATGTATTGAAAATCACACACATTTTCAATACATCACTGGTGGCCTGTCATGTGCCAGTCTAGTTCTAGTCTCTGTAATAAAATTTTGTGATAAAGGGTGTCAAATGCAACACTCAGATCTAACAGAACCAGCAGTGAGATTAGTCCATTATTGGAAGCCAAAAGAAGATCATTGCTGACTGTAATCAGTGCAGTTCCCGTGCTATGATGAACTCTAAATCCTGACTGAAAGTCTTCAAACAAGTTGTTTCTACATAACTAAACTACACAACATTTTTCCTTTTTTTCTGCCCTACCTTAGTCATCTTCATCTTTCTCACCACCAGGGACATTTTGCACACCACCATCCTGTGTTGTCTGACTACACTACCAATTCTTTGCAGTAAATGATCTCTTTTAGATTACAAACATCGACACAAGATGTAATGTTTCACTACATCCATATCCATCCTTTTTATCCATCATTATCCTACCACCTTCTGTGTTTCTTCATTTATGTCCTGGAGACCAAACCTGGCCATCACATTCTTATCACATCTGTTCCTTTCACCAGTATGTCCACTGAAATCTGCACCAATCACTATTCTCTCACCTATTGAGATGCTTCGTATCACTCATCTATCTCACCCGAGAATTTCCCCTTAACTTCTAACTCTCATCCCACTTGTGGAGCATAACCAACAACACTGAAGACACTCAATTTCCAGCTTCAGTATTAATAATTAATAATCTCTTTGTTACACATTTTATTAAGGTGTCGAAATATTGATTTGAAAAAGACTTTTATTCCAGGCTGTTGCATTTCTATAGAGTTGCCAAAGAATGCAAATGAGACGAAAGAAACTTAAAAAAAAATAAATGATAGTTTTAATCATCAGAAGTGGAACTGACTGATGAACAAGTAAAAATTGGAATGCAGAGTGAGACATTTAATTTCAGAAGAGAGTTCCTGTAAATGGATTGGCCAGCATGAGAAAGTGAAGTGTAATTATGGCCCAACTGGAATGCTCACTTTCAGGCCAGACAAGGAAAGACTTGATTTACAGCCTATTTGTCTGACTGCTTTTCCTTCAGGGGACGGCAGCCTTAGTCACACTGTCATCATGTCTCCCTGTAAGTGAAACACCTTCCTTTCTTTCTTCTGTTCTATTTGTATGCAGACAATTGGGCAGAAAAATGGGAGCAGGCAAGGCATATTAAAACTATAAAGTGCTGATTATAATTCAGCAGCTTTGTCCTTCTGTTTCTCCTAGGGCCCTGCTCTGGGTGAAAGCTAGAAATAAACACAAGGGGGTCTTACTCCATTGTTCATTATCCAGATGAACCCCAGGTCAGCTAGGCCTGCTCCCTGGCCCCTGGACCACTGCCTGTAATTGAGGGCTGACATGGATAAATAAATAATGGGAGCAAAGCAAATCATCAGGAAGAGGGGAAGTGGGTGACAGAATGAGTAATGGGTAATGAGGGTGCCCTTGCTGTCCTTCTCACCTATGTGAAATACCTAAGTACTGCTGCAGACTCTCTGAGCAGGTAAGATGTTTAGGAAGATATTCATGAGCCATTACTGCACATTAGTGGGTCCTCTGAGTCACCACAGACTCTGATGCTCTCTCTCAATTTCACTGCCTTAGTTCTGGCTCTGTATGTAGACTAATGATGGATGGAATACTTCTCTAGATGTAAAAAGTATTTTTCTTGTTGTCTGTGGTCATCTGACAACCTCATAATAACAATTATGGTAGTGGATAGCAGAAACGTTTTTGCATTTAGTTATATAGTTTGCATACGCTATTTATGTTTTACATTTTTCCACATTAGTACTATTAAAGTGAAGGAAAATTTGCTACTAACAGTCTCTGACTGTAAATTAACCATTGATGTACAGACAGCCTTTGCTTGATTTTGCAGTAGTTGGATGGTAAAGTAAGACCCCTTATTTTTTATAATGTCATTTTCTTCTAAAATAGGAATAATTAATGAATTTTGTCTTTTAAAGAAATGTACAAGAAATTTTTGCACTGAACCAGAATCACAGGAGTCAATGAGAATAGAAGCTTTCCTATTTCATCTAGAAACTTGCAAACACTTAGTTTGGCAATTAGTTTGAAATGACAAAAGGAGTAACACATTTTTTTTATCATCAACATAATATCTATTGCAGATTCAGCTAGTGAATTTTTTCCTTTATCAGGAATTAAAGGTATTTTTTAATTAAATAACCAACCAACCACTTTTGCACAAATTATTTTCTTATTATTAAGTTATAACTAGTTTATACACTACTTACAACGTTAGTACTGTAGGATATGCATTATTATGTTAGGTTTAGAGTTATTATCTCCTTTATCACAGTTAATTAGCTGGTCTGGAAAGGCAAGACAGATGGGGGATGCAGCTGTGACTCAGTTGGTAAACCAGTTGTCCATGGGCCACAGGGTCAGATATTTGATTCCCAAAAGTAGCTAATCAGTAGGAAAACAATGGGTAAGGCAAATAGATGCAATTGGGTAAATCAATACAACAGATAAATAACAGAAAAGAGTCAGGAAAGTAAAATAAACAAAGTAATGTAAAAAACTACTTTCCAGAAGAACATAGGAAAGCAAAGTAACATCTCTCAGTTGACAAAGAGGTAGAAATGACAGGAAGGCAACCAGAAAATTTTTCACAGTGAGTCAAATTTTCTGAACTAGATAATATAGGAAATATGTGTACAGTACATACTAAGGCTATACCCACTCTGAGCCTGTTTTTTCGAGTGTAATGGTTACAGTAACTAGAGGACCCAAAAGCAGAGGCTGAGACACAACAAGAGAGAAAAAATTTTAACACACGCACTACTAATACAATATTACTCAGCACAGACACTGAGTCTTAACAATAGTAACTCAAAAGGAAGAGACTAAGACTACAACAAAAAATCACTCAAAAAGAAAGTTAACGCTATAAACAGTAAACATAGGGTGGGTGGAGGAAATTTAGGGGAGGGCTTGGCGGAGTCCTTGGTTGGAGACCAGGAAAGACTGCAGAGCCCTTCCAGAGAGCGAACTGGAGACCAACAGTGACAGTGAACCCCTCTGGGTGTGGGAAAAAGGAACTATCTGAGCGTCGGCCGACCTTGGCTTCTGGATAGGAACCAGACAAGCGTTGACCAACCTAGCCACACAAACATGAACTAGATAGGCTAGTTCTAGATTGGACTACTGTAATTCTCTACTTTCAGGCTGCCACAGTAACTCTCTAAAAAGCCTCCAATTAATCCAAAATCCAGAGGGTTACAAATATAGCCCAAGAAATTGTTAGAACAACTATACATAGCCTGACCAAAGCATAAAATATCTTAAGATGCAGGCAATCACCTTATTTGAACGTTTGCAGGGCAAACAGTACAAGACAATTAAGGATTGAACAAATTATGCTAATTTCTAGTGCAATAGTGCCACTGAAGTAACTTTAAATGTTAACTGCTACTAACAAAGTACAATACCGCCACATATTTTCTTGTTTCTCCATCTCACATTGTTTTTCATACAAAAACAATGTTAGATGTGACAGTTTCCCTTGTCTTTTCCTAGATGATTTTACTCTCTCGTCACACATTTCTGCTTGACACCTTTGCCTGGATTAGAGATCATCAGGAGTTTTAGTCTTCCCAACCAGATTTTCAAAACAACACGTCAGCATTAAAACAGGGTCTTGTGATTGTCCCCATTAAGTCAGCAAGAAATCTTGAAGTCATCATTGATGACCAACTAAGTTTTACCTATCACATCTATTTTATGTGCCTTTTCTAAATAGGAAATAGTAAATAGCTGCACCTGGGAGATGGGAGTGGCCAAGACTATAAAGGATTACAAAGCATTTATGTTAACAAAGCTTGGTGCATGAACTTTGTCACTGTTGGGAGACACTGCTCAGCTAACCTAAAGTTTCTCATGGTTAAGTGTAGACCATTTTGTCTGCCAACACTGGTGTACCACAGGGCTGTGTGCTGAGCCCTTTCCTCTACTCCCTCTCGCCCCTCGTCCCATCCTCGACTGCAAGCCCATGGATGTATTCGATTTTGTTGCTCTTTTCTTTTCTCTCTCCACTTTCCACTCACCCCAACTGATCAAGGCAAATGGCCGCCCACTATGAGCCTGGTTCTGCTGGACGTTTCTTCCGTTAAAGGGAGGTTTTCCTCTCCACTGTTGCCTATGGCTTGCTAAAGGAGGATTTGTTGGGTTTTCTTTAAATTTTGGTATAGTCTTGACTTTCTGTTGACTTCATGTAGTCTTGACTTGTTGTAAATTGGCACTATATAAAGAAAATTTAATGGAATTGAATGTAGGGAGGAGGTCCAGCATCTGGCCACTTGGTGCATGGATAATAATCTCCTCCTTATCACCAACAAGACCAATGAGCTCATTGTGGACCTCAGAAAGGAGAAAAAAGGCTCACAAGATTCCATCCACCTTAATGGGATGGCCGTTGAGCCTGTCTCATTCTTCAAGTTCCTGGGGATCCACATCTCGGAGGACCTGTCCTGGAACACTTTTCGCCTAATCAAGAAGGCTCACCACCGCCTCTTCTTATTGAGAACACTCCTGCCTTCAGGCAGGCTCTTCAGGTTCCCCCAGATAAGAACCAGCGGACTGGTTCTTATCTTTCCTATAGCTGTCTCCTTATTGAAATCTGCCCCCCACTGACTTCACTGACCATCAGACATTATATTTGTCAGTTTCTGTTTATACACATCTATATGTAAATTCCTGATTATAGTAAATAGCAAACTGTATATCATATTCTTATCTACTTGTATAATCCTGATTACAATAGCAACCACTATTATACCTTTATCTACCTGAAAATTTCTGCTAGCTAATAGCAACCTGTCTATTATGTACATATCAATTTGCATACCCTTGTAGTCAAGGGTATGCAAATTGATATCTACAGTATATGCTTTAAAACATATACATTCAATTCAATTCAATTCAACTTTATTTATATAGCGCCAATTTACAACAAGGTCATCTCAGGGCACTTTACATAATAAAGTCAAGACTATACAAACATGTAGAGAAAACCCAACAAATCCCCCTTGAGCAAGCCATAGCCAACAGTGGAGAGGAAAAACTCCCTTTAACGGAAGAAACCTCCAGCAGAACCAGGCTCAGGGTGGACGGCCATCTGCCTTGACCAGTTGGGCAGAGTGGAAAGTGGAGAGAGAAAAGAACAGAGCAACAAAAGCAACAACAAAACATTGAGCAGGTTAATAGGACCAGTAGCTGCACACTGGAGGACACACAGCACCAAATCCGGGGACACCTGTGGACAGGGAGAATGAGAGGGGGAAAGAGAGGGAGAGAGACGACTACTGGACAAAGAAGACACAGAGTTAATGTCATACAGTGGTGACATTATAGATGTGGGGTGAGAGGAGAGAATGAAGAGAAGAGGAAGTGGCACAGTGCATAGTCCCCCAGCAATCTAAGCCTAATGCAGCATGACTAGAACCAACTATAAGCTTTATCAAAAAGGAAGGTTTTGAGCCTAGTCTTAAAAATAGGGAGGGTGTCTGCTTCCCGAATCTGGACTGGGAGCTGGTTCCACAGGAGAGGAGCTTGATAGCTAAAGTCTCTGCCTCCCATTCTATTTTTGGAAATTCTGGGAACCACAAGTAGGCCTGCATTTTGGGACCGAAGTGGTCTAGTAGGATGATATGGTACTAAGAGATCTTTTAAATATGATGGGGCTTGGCCGTTTAAAGCTTTATAGGTAAGAAGAAGGGTTTTAAATTCTAATCTGCATTTAATTGGAAGCCAATGGAGAGAAGCTAATAAAGGTGAAATATGATCTCTCTTACCAATCCCAGTCAGTAATCTTGCTGCAGCATTTTGGATTATTTGGAGGCTTTTTAGAGAGTTACTGGGGCAGCCTGAAAGTAGAGAATTACAATAGTCCAATCTAGAAGTAACAAATGCATGAACCAATTTTTCAGCATCGCTTTGGGATAGGATGCTCCTAATTTTGGCAATGTTCCGTAGGTGGAAGAAGGCTGTTCTACAGATTTGCTTTATGTGTGAGGTAAATGACAAATCCTGGTCAAAAATGACTCCAAGATTCCTTGCAGTACTACTGGGGGCAAGAGTTATGTCGTCTAAAGTAGCGATATGGTTAGAAAACATGTCTCTTAGACTATTAGGCCCAAATACAATAACTTCAGTTTTATCTGAGTTTAGAAGAAGAAAATTATATGTCATCGAGTCCCTTATATCTTTAAGACATGCTTGTAGTTTGATTAATTTATTTGTTTCATCAGGTTTCATAGATAGATATAATTGCGTGTCATCAGCGTAGCAGTGAAAATTTACAGAGTGTTTTCTAATAATGTTGCCAAGGGGAGACATATATAGAGTAAAGAGTATTGGTCCTAATACAGAGCCTTGTGGAATTCCATAACTAACTTTTGGGTATGTCGAAGATTCATCATTAACATGAGTAAATTGGAATCTATCTGATAGATACAATTTAAACCAATTTAGTGCTGTTCCTTTAATTCCAATTACATGTTCTAGTCTCTGTAATAATATTCTGTGATCAATGGTGTCAAATGCAGCACTAAGATCTAGCAGAACTAGTATAGAGACAAGTCCATTATCTGAAGCCAGAAGAAGATCGTTGGTGACTTTAATCAGTGCGGTTTCTGTGCTATGATGAACTCTAAATCCTGACTGAAATTCTTCAAACAAGTCGTTTCTGCGCAGGTGGTCACATAATTTCTTTACAACTACTTTTTCAAGTTTTTCAGAAATAAAGGGGAGATTGGATATTGGTCTGTAATTGGCTAAGACATCTGGATCCAGACTAGGTTTTTTAAGTAGAGGTTTGATTACAGCTATCTTATAAGCCTTTGGTACATATCCTGTTTGTAAGGATAGATTAATGATATCTAATACAAACGTGTCTAATAAGGGTAGAGCATCTTTGAGCAGTCTAACTGGAATAGGGTCTAGCAGACATGTTATTGGTTTAGATGCCATAATAGTTGAAGTTAGTGCAGCAGGGTCTATGGGCACAAAGCAGTCTAAAAGGGACTGAGGACTTACTGATGATTCTAATTCTGTTGTATTTGTGGGGAGGGTCTGGTGAATTTTATTTCTAATAGCTATGATTTTGTTTGTGAATAAGGTCATGAAGAAATTGCTACATAGCGTTGAGGGAATACTAGTCTCAACTGAACTATGGCTCTTAGTCAGCCTGGCTACACTGCTGAAAAGAAACCGGGGGTTGTTCTTGTTTTCCTCTATTAGTGATGAATAATAAGCTGTTCTGGCTTTACGGAGTGCTAATTTGTATAAGTATAAACTCTTTTTCCAGGCTAGGCGTGATTCTTGTGAATGAGTGGAACGCCACTTCCTTTCTAGTCTTCGTGACGCCTGCTTTAAATTGCGGGTTTGCGAGCTATACCATGGAGATCGCCTGTTCAGAATTACTGCCTTCTTTTTTAGAGGGGCAACACTATCAAGTATGGAACGTAAAGATGCTGCATAATTATCAGTAAGGTAATCAACTTGTGCAGGAGTACAGTTAATGAGGCTACTCTCAGTTATATCAGTACATGTTGAAGTAAATGATGACGGGATCATTTCCTTAAATTTGTTCACAGTGTTTTCAGATAAACACCTACTGAAGCAAAACTTCTTTCTAGCTGCTGTGTAGTCCAATAAACTAAATTCAAATGTTAGTAGGAAATGGTCAGAGAGAACAGAATTATGAGGAAATACTGTTAGTTTATCAAAAATGCGTTTTTCCAGCTTTTTTATTCCATGGTTAGTGTATGTTTTATAACGGTGCCTGCTGGGGGCAAAAGAAAAAAAGAGAGAAAAGGGGCGTGAACAAAGTTGGATGCAGATGTCACACCGAGCAGTTTTCAGCAGGAGTTAATTCCCACTGAGCTGCTCCTGCTCGTCCACAGACACCGGGCGGCCGCCTGGGAGGTGAAGAAGGGCAAAGCTTTTGTCCCAGTTATGGAGACTAAGCTAGGCAATCTCTCAGAAAGTGAGTTTATCAGTATTTGTGTTGGTGATGCAAGGCTTCATAGAACTGACCTCTGGCACACGTACGTCGATTATGAGATTTGTTTACACACAAATAGCATGTGTTTTCGAAAGAAGACTTCCTGTGTAAGACGGCGTTACAAGTTTTGCCCAAGTTGCCGCCTCGAAACCCGTTCTTCAGTCTGAGGAACACAGAACAGGTCATGCAGAGGATGAAGGGTCTGCAGGAGTTTTTAGAAAGTGTTGTTCAAACACCATTATTGTTATCAGACAGTCGGCTCCATCTGTTTCTCCAGTCAGATCTCAGCACTGCCAAGATTGACGCGTGTGCTTGTGGAAAGACCAGGTACACAGTGGCTGAAGCCATTCAGCGGTCCAGCTGCGGTTACATTAGTAGATTAGAGGACAAGGCCTCCTGTGACTCTGACTGTGAAAGCTCTTCATCATCAGGCTTGGGATTCAGTTTGGACACTCCAGTTCGAGGTAGCCCCCTACCATTCTTGGGGTCCTCAGATAGAGACCCAACAGCTGTTCAGCTGTCTTTCAGAGTACCCCACCCCCTCACCGATTCCTGACACACAGCAGTTGTATAGCACCTTCCTCTTATCAATTTAATTGTTTTTGATGGTCCATGAAACTCTTAAGCAAAAAGCTTTGTTTTACTTGTTTAGCTGCATTGTTCCCCTTAAATGATTTTTTTTTAAATATTTGAATTTGTTTTTTTCTTAACATGAGACAGTCATTTAAATTGGTGCAGTTGGAAAAAAAGTTTTCATGTTTAAAAAAATGTATAGTAAAAATAAAATTTAATGAATTCTTATATTTGTAATTTTTATCTGCACTAAAGTATACATATATACATCCATTATCAAAAAAAAAAAAAAAAAAAAAAAAAGTTGTATTTGTCATGAGGTGAGGATTTTTTAAAGACGAGGACAACGAGAGGGAGTGCAAACGGACGTGAGACTTTAATATAAATAAACGAAAAGGAACAAAAACAACACCATGTAAACATATGACTAAATTAAACTAATGCAGTCAACCTGAGGGGGAACACGAAGAAAAATCCGAGAGAGAAGGGGAAACGGGGCAGGCTGACTATCACGGAGAAACACTGGCAGAACAAACACACACGGGAAAACCAAACAAACCAAAAAGGCACAAACCAAAACTCAGAGACCAAACCTCAGTATACGGGAAAACGGGCAATGAGTCCAAAAGCTTGAAAGTCCAGAAAATCCAAATAACAGGGTCCAAGAACAACGACGTGGGGACAATGACAACAACAAGGATCTGGCTCTGAGCTGTGGTGAAGTCCAGGTATAAATTGACAGGGGGAACAGGTGAAACCAACTGAGGACAAACGAGGGTGATGACGTTGGCGGAGGAATTGTGGAGCAGGACAGGATGTCGAGGAGAGCGGGTGACAAAATAAGAGTCCAGGGGGGGAAAGTGGAGCTGAGGGACCGAATCATGACAGTATTTCTTCTAAGCCTGTGCATGTTTTATAGGTGTATGAGCCGCCCCGCAAAGTTCTTGTACTTTATCTACTCAGTTTTTAATTGTTCTCAAAACAAACAAAAACAATAATAAAACCAATAGTAACTGCAGGGATGCAAAATCTGTTGTCCTTTCGCTCAAACAGGAACAACAAACAAAATAGCACAGCACAGCACACACACTTAAGATGACAATTTAAACTCAAAAGCGGAGACTTGGATGATAACCAAAAAAAAAAAAAAAAAAAAAAAAAAAAATCTCTCTAGTGTGGAGGCAAGCATTTTAAACAAAAAGAAACACTCCTAAAGGCAGGCTATCACTAAAAAAAAAAAACTTAACAAGGAGACTAACAAACCTGCTAGAACTATTAACAGACTCTTTATATTGATTGCCTCCTGTGTTGGGTTCCAATTGTAGCCAGATCATACTATCAAGGTTTAGTATAAAAGGACCCAAAAATATAAGACAAAGGAGGTAGTTTGAGAATGTTTATTGAAACCAAAACTGATTTCAGCGAATCTGATGGTGGGTGCGTCTTTTGGACAGAATGCAGAGTACAGTCCAGGGGGCAGGTTAGTGGATCAGGGGCCAGACAGAATGCACGAACAAGGAAAGAGGTAAGGTGGATGACCAAGCTGATGCCATCCAGGAGGTGCAGAGCTACCTAGCAGAGGGCAATATTGCCAGGACCCAGGAAAAACACCTACCCAATCCTCTTCCGGCTTTATTTAAAATTTCTCTGCACTCCAGCTTCATCTGTGCCATGTGAGCGTGTGTTTTCTACAGCTGGAGAAATTGTATCAAAAAAGTGTAACAGGCTAAATTTCAAAAAGCTGGAAAAAACTTTTTTTTTTAATAACAATTTGTAAACAAAAAAAAATCCCAGGTCACAAGCGTCCTCAACATTTAACTTCACTTAGATTTATTTATGTTATGAAACACGTTCACATTATTTATTGACTGTATCTAAGTATATCAAATGTTTAATTCAAATGAAGATAAGAAATAATACAATATAAAATACAATTACTTAAATTATATTACTGTACCCATCACTAGTAGCAGTTGAGTTGCAGCTTTAGCCAGCTTGTGCCAGTAAACAGGTTAGCAGATAAGTTGAAGCTCAGCAGGTAGGTCTCAGTAGACCATTTAGCAGATAAATCAGCCAAGCAAGAGTACCAAGGTTCAAAGAACAATGCAGGAAAGGCTGTAAAACTCACTGTAGTGCTGCAGAGAGCTGTTGTGACAGCTGGGTATAAATAGGCATGGAGAACAGGTGAAAACAATTAGGGTAAGTCCAGGAGAGGAAGTGAAGATGAAGGGCTGAAATATGACACCGTTGGACTTTGTCTAGTATTCAATTCAATTCAATTCAACTTATTTATATAGCGCCAATTTACAACAAGGTCATCTCAAGGCACTTTACATAATAAAGTCAAGACTATACAAACATTTAGAGAAAACACAAGAAATCCCCCTAGAGCAAGCCATGGGCAACAATGGACAGGAAAAACTCCCTTTAACTGAAGAAACCTCCAGCAGAACCAAGCTCAGGGTGGGCAGCCATCTGCCTTGACCGGTTAGGGTGAGTGGAAAGTGAAGAGAGAAAAGAACAGAGCAACAAAAACAACAACAAAACATTGGGCAGGTTAGTAGGACCAGTAGCTGCACACTGGAAGACACAGAGCGGCAAATCTGGGGACACCTGAGGACAGGGACAGAGAGAGGGAGACAGAGATGGAGAGAGATGACTACGGGACAAAGAAAAGTTGCTTTGGATAAAAGTGTCTGCCCAATTACTTGATATAATAAATGTCCTGACATGCAGATTCTGCTGTTTTACAGATCATAGACATTCTTCTATACATTTGCCAAAAATGAAAATTTAGTGACACTTCTGAAAGACTTTTACTTTTACAGGATTAATTGGGAGGACTCCAAGTTTCCAGTTTTATTTTAAAGTCACTGCTCCTTCCTCAGCAAACTGAGCTGTGACTCCTGGTGTATCTGCACCTAGGGTAAAACAAAACACAGGTCTAATTTTGCCAACTACCGTAATCAAATGGTTTTTCCTTTTTCATTATAAACCTTATCACTAAAATTAATTGGAAACACCAGTATGATCCTTTATTTTGGTTTACAGTTGACTAAAGACATTTTGGTATCATAACAAGTTCAGTGCCAATGTTCTTACATATTTTTTTTGTATTACAAAATATTAAATTGTGATTTAATGGAACATTTTAAGGCCTTAAATGGTTGCCGTTTGATTTGTTTTCATTTAATTCTGACCTAAAGGATTTATTTATTAATATTTATTTTATCATTATTATTTTTTTTATATAAGTATATATTCTTTAAAATACATTAATTGATTATGTGGATTCTATGGTGTTCACGTAGATTGTCTATTCACATAGAATGTATTGCAGTACATTGTTGCTTTAATAATGTGAATTGTTTATTTTTGCTCAGCTATGCTTTGTTGCTTTAGTTTGCTTTTAGATTGTTACCCATAAACTACAACCTGCAAAAACACGTTTAGCATAAGCCACTGGTATTTATCACATTTATTTATGAAGTGCTGTGATGCTGTCTAAAGCCAGATTTAAATCTGTTCAAAGGTCCCTTTGCATTTAGAAAGTTGTTCACATAAATTATAGTTCTCAGGACCTTTTTTCGATATGGCCTGTATAATGGCTTGTAAATATTTAATATGAAAGGTTCCAGACTTTCATTCTCTAGACTGCAGCTTGTTAAGCCACATACTGTTCTGATATACTGTACATCCATTTGTGACACTTTAGTGCTGCTGTAATGTTTTGATACACTACAATAGAAATACCAATTTACTGAATATTAATTAATCCAATTCGTAAGGTTGGAACAGTACTTACATGTTTTAATGTGTCATGATTTCTAATTTACCCTCAATTTTTCTGTTTTTTGTTAGTATGTTATGGTTACTGTGTGATGGTACATGATGTAGCTTAGAAATAAAACTGAAATAAATATCAGATCATAAAACAGCTTCAACGCATCATTTATGTCTATTACCATTAATATGTTCATTCCCACTAATAGTTGAGTACTTTGAATACTGTAAGTAAAATATAAATAACTTACTTACTTACTTTTACTTAAATAGAAATGTTACTGGGTACTTTTAACTTTTAAATGTATATTTTTGTTTGTGTATTTGTACTTTTACTTAAGTACAGTTTTTTAGTAGTTCATCCACCACTGTTTATAGCTAACTAATCAGTTATGAACAATATGCACTTCTTACTAGTTTTCATCATGATAAAAGTAACTGCAGATTGATAAAGGTAAGTATTAATGGAGCCAAAGGAGCCTGCTGCAATTCATAAACCCACTGCAAATTGACCATTGACTTTTTCCTGCTCTTGGAAAATCCTCTGCTGACATTTGTTAAAGGAGGATTACATTTTTCAAAACTACATTGCTGCAAGTAACATGTATTTCCCATTTATGCAGTTCCGTGTGAAAGATATTTTACAATATTGTGGGACTACTCTGAGCACTATTTAATTACAGCTAAATTACAAAAAAAGCATATTCAAATAGTATGGCTAGTAGGGTTGGGGTCGAGACTGATATACATAATTGGATATAGTTGTGGTATAGTGTAATATTCTTACAACAGTAACTTTATTACTAATTAATAGTTAGAATAGTATTTTTCAGAAACACGAAGACAAAGGGTTTTCATGGTTTAGCAAGTAAATTAGACAGTTTAAGTCACTGCAACTCAGACATTCAAAGTTGTAGGAAATGACGCATTGGTTAGCCCATGTGCAGAGGAGGGATAGTGAATATATTGGTAGAAGGATGTTGGAGATGGAGCTGCCAGGCAAGAGGGCGAGAGGACGACCAAGGAGGAGATATATGGATGTTCTAACAGAGGACATGAGGTTAGCTGGTTTCAGAGTAGAACATGTCCAGGACAGAGTCAGGTGGAAAAGGATGATTCGCTGTGGCGACCCCTGATGGGAAAAGCCGAAAGAGAAGTAGTAGTAGGCAAATTTATTTTTAAGTAAATAAATAAAAGCCTGTTACTAAAAGGCTGTTGATGCTTTTCCAGATCTCTGATCTTTTCCAACCTCTGTTCAAAGAATTTGAGATTCAGTGGCTGTATGACTGTTAAACACTTGGGAGGGTGGTGTTTTTCTATATGATTGGTACTGTATGATCAATTGTGTTATAGTTTTTTAAATAATGTTATATTGTTATATTATTCTTCAGAATAATATATTTAATTTGAATGCAAGTGCCTTGGTCATTTATAAATACAGCTACTTAAGAGATCTGAATGAGATATGGTTGAAAAGAAAAATATTTTGGCTTCATTTTCCTTTCCTTTGCCGTGCTTCCTTCTAGATTCCAACTTACATCTAATGTTTTCAATGGTAATTATAGTGTATTTATTTTCCCTATTTTTGTTGTTTTGTTGCAGGACACTTGACACCATTGGCTCCTCTGAGCTGCACGTGCAATTGCGCCCTGCTGACACCGTCTCTGCGCACATAAAATCTGCGCTGCGCACAAATAAAATCCAACCTGAACATGTGGCTCAGTTGGTAGCGCGGTGTGTTTGAGAGTGTTAATGGGTAGATAAGAAGCAGTGTAAAGCGCTTTGAGTACCAACAGGTAGAAAAGTGCTATATAAGTGCAGATCATTTACCATTTACATTGCTTGGGTGTGGAAAAGAATCACTCCTATTCAAAGTTTTCACCTTTACTTACAAAAATATTCCAAAAAGCATGAACGGCAAACGGAAACATCAAAAAATGGTCCAATATGACCAAAAATAGAAAAAAGAACAAAAAAATAATAAAAATGAGACAAAATAAACTAAAAATCCATTTAATATTAAATAAACATACACTAATTATCCTCAATAAACAGGTGGGCACCACTTCCCGTTGTTGCAGTGATTACAAAATGCTCACTACCATAGCACAGAAAAGACTGAAAACATTTTATCTTGGCTCATAATAAAAACTCCATCACACATTTTGCACTCACCACTTTATAACTGCACAATAAGCACAGTAAAGGTTTAATTCTGTCATATTTAGTCATATTTTAGCCATAAAAGATAGATCTCCATTCTGTGCTCCATTTGCCCTATCTTCACTTCCAGCCTTTGAAATTCTCTGCTGACCTCGCAGTGGTTGTCGCTTATGTAGGCTGAGGGATACATTGTGGCTGAGTTATGTCCCTGTTTCCCACGTCTTAGGGTTGATTTAGGTTGTGTGAATCAGCCGTAATACAAAGATACTGTTTGTCAGATGTGTCAAATGTCTATTCAGGGCGCAATTCATAATGAAACAGCAATGGCAACTTGGGAATCTATCATGGACAATGGCTACCCTAGGGGTAGAAAAGTGAAGAGGACCATTGGTATTGTGCTGCACATTATGGGGTTCACCTTTATATTCAAGGAGTGCACTGTAAATTCTGATTCTAGTTGACCTGAAAAAAAGCATGCAAACCAATTACCTTGAAAAAAAACAAGTAAACTGGAATAGGAAGTTGTATTTCTTACAAAGTGCTTATGAAGTGTACATTAGACAATTTAGTTGACACAACCAAAAAGTGTACAGTACTTGTACTATGTGGTACTTGTAATTCAGTATAGACTTAAACCATCTCAGTCTGGCCTCTCTGCCTATGTTGCTAATGCAGGCAACGTGCGCTGTCCCTCTGATGTGCTCGTTCCTTATTCTGTCCAACCTTGTCATTCCTAAGGAGAACCTCAACATCTTCATCTCTGCTGCTTCCATCTCTGCCTCTTGTCTCTTTCTCACGGCTACTGTCTATAACCCATAGAGCACAGCTGGTCTCACCACTGTCCTGTACACCTTTCCTTTGAGTCTTGCTGACACTCTTCTGTCACACAACACTCCTGACACTTACCTCCACCCATTCCATCCCACCTGCACTCGCCTCTTCACCTCTTTTCCACACTCCCCATCACACTTAACTGTTGACCCCAACTTAAACTCCTGCACCTTCTTCACCTCAGTCCCCTGTAGCCTCACGCTTCTACCTTGCTCCCTCTCGTTTAGACACATGTATTCTGTCTTACTACGGCTAACTTTCGTGCTTCTTCTTTCCAGAGCAAACCTCCACTTCTCCAACCGTTCCTCCACCTGCTCTCTCTGCAAATCACAATGTGATCTGTAAACATTATTGTCCAGAGAGATTTCTGTCTGACCTCATCTGTCAACCTGTCCATCAGCATACCAAACAAGAAGGGACTCAAAGCCAATCCTTGGTGTAGTCCCACCTCCACCTTGAACTCCTCTGTCTGACCTACAGCACATCTCATCACCTTCATACTCCTCTCATACATGTCCTGGACTACTCTGACGTACTTCTCTGCCACTCCCGTTAACCTCATACAGTACCAGAGCTCCTCCCTCAGCACCCTGTCATATGCCTTCTCTAAATCCACAAAGACACAATGCAGCTCCTTCTGACCATCTCTGTACTTTTCCATCAACATTCTCGGAGCAAAAATTGCATCAGTGGGGCTCTTACAGGGCATAAAACCATACTGCTGCTCACAAATCTCCACCTCCTTCCTAAACCTGGCTTCCAATACTCTTTCCCACAGCTTTATTGTGTGGCTCATGAGCTTTATTGCTCAGTACTTTTTTTTGCCGAGTAAACATATAGGCTATATAAAAAAAAGCTAATTTGCAACCCCTAAAAGAAAGATTAAAAACTTATATTTTTAATCACCTCAAAGCACCTCTATGCTGAAGGACCTTATAAATGATTTCTACTGGAAATTAACTCATAATCTGGACTCTAAACACATTTTAATTTCAGATAATTTTTTTTGACACACATGCCAAGTAGAGAATCACATTTTAAGTTACTATTTTTAAAACCATTGTCTATGTTGATTGTCTATTAGGATACCATGCTCAAATTCACATCTAGAATCTGTTTAGTTTTTTTGTTTGTTTGTTTTTGTTACAGTTGTGTGATAGTTGAGGGAGAAGTGATAATACAAAAAGTGACTTTTGTGATCTTTTTTTTCTGAAAGTCACTGGTCTGCAACCTATATTATCAAAAGAGCCTAAAAGTTTTTTATGTTATTTTACCTGTTACAACCACTGAATACAACAGAAATGCAGTGTGCGTTTGTAGGTGTACTTTGAAATGTGAACTGAAGCCTATTTAAGTCCTTCCTATATTTGTGTAAAAGTAGAATAAAAACTAGCCCACTTTAATATAAATAAAAAATTTAGCTGTAGCTTAGCAGCTTTAAAAAGAAATAGAAAATAGAAAATTAGAAACATCTTTGACAAGTCAAATTTGAAAAACAAATTTTCAAGATGGGGCTGCCTGACCAGCTGCTTGTTACAGTAGCTCCTTCCTCTGTTTTTCTCTTTCTTTTATTTTCTATTGTTTATTGGCCTGTCTTGCAGGTTTTCTTTAAGGTGGTCAAATCCTGCTGCAAAGGCGCACTCAGGGAGACCACCTTTATTACTTTTGTGTTTTGTATTTTATTGATTTTTGAACTTTTCGGGAGTGTGTCTGGAGATCCGCGAAAGCAGCTGTTGGCGCTACAAGGCCCTGCGCCTCTCCACACCGACAAGCCGGAGATTCCGCCGGAGTTACGGAGGAGAAGGAGAGGCTGCAGAGCAGGACGAAGGCTCCAGGAGCGGAAGCGAAGTTTTAGACCATGTCTGCCCTCCGTCATCATGGGAAACGTCCGTTCCCTCTCCAACAAACTGGATGAGCTCACGGCGCTGACCCGGCTGCAGCGGGAATACAAGGAGTGCAGCCTCATGTTTGGGCAGACAGGGGAAGGAAGGAGAGCGGTAAGAGAAAAGGCGGAGGACTGGCGCTGTTTATTAACGAGAGATGGTGCAACCCCAAGCATGTCTGTGTTAAAGAACAACTCTGCACTAAGGACATTGAGTTTGTCGCTGTCAGCATTCGGCCTTAATACATCCCGAGGGAGTTTTCACATGTTATTGTGTTTAAAGTGTACGTCCCTCCCACGGCCGACGCAGCCGCAGCATGTGAGCTGCTGCACAGCGCAGTAACTCATCTGCAGACGCAACACCCGCAGGCTCTGGTCCTCATCAGCGGAGACTTTAATCACGGCTCACTCTCTTCCACTCTCCCGACATTCACCCAGTACGTGAAGTGCCGCACCAGGGACACCAAGACGCTGGACTGTATGCTAATGTGAAGGACGCATACACCTCCAGCACCCTCCCCCATCTTGGCCACTCTGATCACAGTCTTGTACATCTGCGCCCTGAATACACACCCAAGGTGAGAAGACAGCCTGCACAGACGAAGACTGTGAAACTGTGAACTGATGAGGCCTATGAGAGACTGAGAGACTGTTTTGAGACCACACACTGGGACACACTCTGCAGCTCTCATGGAGACGACATCAACAGCCTGACCCACTGCATCACAGACTAGATCAACTTCTGTGTAGAGAGCACTGTGCCGACCAGGAGGGTGCGGTGTTTTGCAAACAGAAAACCCTGGGTGACTCCTGAACTTAAAGCCCTACTAATTAAGAAGAGGAGGGCTTTTACTACAGGGGACACAGAGGAGCAGAAAAGAGTTCAGCGTGAACTCAAGTACAAGATCAGACAGGCCAAGGACAGATACAAGAACAAGCTGGAGGAGCGGATGGTCAATAACAACATACGAGAGGTAGAGGGGCCTGAAGACCATCTCAGGCCACGGACAGGGGGCAGTCAGGGGGTCAGCTGATGCAGATCAAGTCTGGGCCAACAAGTTAAACCTGTTTTTCAACAGATTCGACTCCAGCCCCACTCCCTCAACGAGCCCCCCCACTGTGACCACCATCCCCCGATCTCCTCCACCTCTCCCCACCCCCCTGTCTTCACACCACTCCACAACCAGCCCCCCTTCCTCCACCCTAACCCTAACATCAAGTCAAGTGAGGGGAGAGCTGAGACGCCTGAAAGTCAGGAAGGCTGCAGGACCGGATGAGATCAGCGCCAGACTGCTGAGGAACTGTGCTGACCAGCTCTGTGAGGTGGTCACATACATGTTTAACCTGAGCCTCAGTCTGGAGAGGGTCCCTGTTTTTTGGAAGACTTCGTGCGTAGTTGCACTTCCCAAGGTAACTCACGTGAAGGAGCCAAACCACTACACACCTGAAGCCTTGACCTCCCACCTGATGAAGACCATGGAGAGGCTCGTCCTCAGGCACCTTCGCTCCGTGGTGGGCACAACCCTCTGCAGTTTGCCTACAGGCCAAACATTGGGGTGGAGGACGCTGTCATCTACCTGCTGCACCGGGCACAGACTCACCTGGAAGCTGCCGGAACCGCTGTGAGGGTCGTGTTTTTTGACTTCTCCAGCGCCTTTAATACCATTCAGCCGGCACTACTGCGAGGGAAGCTGGAAGGGGCAGGAGTGGATAGACAACTGACTGCATGGACATCAGATTACCTCACCAACAGGCCACAGTATAGTGCGGCTGCGGAGGTGTGTGTCTGAGGTGGTGGTCTGCAGCACGGGGGCTCCTCAGGGTACGGTACTCTCACCGTTCCTCTTTACCCTGTACACCTCGGACTTCACCTACAACACTAGCAGCTGTCATCTCCAGAAATTCTCTGATGACTCAGCCATAGTTGGTTGTATATCAGATGGGAATGAGCTGGAGTACAGGTCAGTGATCATGGACTTTGTGGACTGGTGTGAAAGCAACCGCCTGTGCTTAAACACCAGTAAGACAAAGGAGATGGTGATTGACTTGAGAAAGACACTACCATTCACACCGGTGAACATCCAGGGCTCGGACATTGAGAGGCTGGATAGCTTCAAGTACCTGGGTGTTCACCTCAACCATAAACTGGACTGGACTAACAACACTGATGCCTTGTACAAGAAGGGTCAAAGTCGCCTCCATCTTCTGAGGAGACTGAGGTCCTTCGGTGTGTGCAGGCCCATGCTAAGGACATTCTATGACTAAGTGGTGGCTTCATCTCTCCACTACGCTGTGGTCTGTTGGGGTTCAGGCGGCACCAACCAGGACAGGAAGAGACTGAACAAGCTGGTCAGGAGAGCCAGCTCTGTCCTGGGCTGCCCACTGGACTCTGTGGAGGAGGTGGGTGAGAAGAGGATGTTGGCCAAGTTGACATCCATCATGGACAACACCTGTCACCCACTGCACCAGACAGTGGAGGCTCTGGGCAGCTCCTTCAGTGGCCGACTGATCCACCCTCAGTGTAGGACAGAGCGCTACCGCAAGTCTTTCATTCCCACCGCGGTTAGACTCTATAACTCCACAGTCTAACCTACTTGACCTTCAATATTGTAAATATTCTGTAGAAGTTATAAATTGTATATTTGTAAATAGACTTTAATTTAATTTTTTGCACATTACTTGCACTTTCTTGTTGCTTTGTACATCTGGGAGCTGTGTAACATATAAATTTCCCCGTCATGGGATCAATAAAGATACGTTATCCTTATCCTTAAGTCCATGTCAATGTTCTCTAGTCCTCTTCTGGTATTTTTACTCAGCCTGCAATTAACTGAAGCACCTGAACAAACAAAAACCTACAACGTACAGAGAAGTACGTCAGAGTAGTCCAGGACATGTATGAGAGGAGTATGAAGGTGATGAGATGTGCTGTAGGTCAGACAGAGGAGTTCAAGGTGGAGGTGGGACTACACCATGGATTGGCTTTGAGTCCCTTCTTGTTTGGTATGCTGATGGACAGGTTGACAGATGAGGTCAGACAGAAATCTCTCTGGACAATAATGTTTACAGATCACATTGTGATTTGCAGTGAGAGTAGATAGCAGGTGGAGGAACAGCTGGAGAGGTGGAGGTTTGCTCTGGAAAGAAGAGGTATGAAAGTCAGTCATAGTAAGACACAATACATGTGTCTAAACGAGAGGGAGCTAGGTAGAAGCGTGAGGCTACAGGGGACTGAGGTGAAGAAGGTGCAGGAGTTTAAGTACTTGGGGTCAACAGTTCAGTGTGATGGGGAGTGTGGAAAAGAGGTGAAGAGGCGAGTGCAGGCGGGTTGGAGTGGGTGGAGGAAAGTGTCAGGAGTGTTGTTTGACAGAAGAGTGTCAGCAAGACTCAAAGGAAAGGTGTACAGGACAGTGGTGAGACCAGCTCTGCTCAGTGGGTTATAGACAGTAGCCGTGAGAAAGAGACAAGAGGCAGAGATGGAAGCAGCAGAGATGAAGATGTTGAGGTTCTCCTTAGGAGTGACAAGGTTGGACAGAATAAGGAACGAGTTCATCAGAGGGACAGCGCACGTTGCCTGTGTTAGCAACAAAGTCAGAGAAGCCAGACTGAGATGGTTTGGACATGTGCAGAGGAGGGATAGTGAAAATATTGGTAGAAGGATGTTGGAGATGGAGCTGCCAGGCAAGAGGGCGAGAGGATGACCAAGGAGGAGATATATGGATGTTCTAACAGAGGACATGAGGTTGGCTGGTGTCAGAGAGGAAGATGCCCAGGATAGAGTGAGGTGGAAACGTATGATTCGCTGTTGCGACCTCTGATGGGAAAAGCCGAAAGAGAAGTAGTAGTAGTAGTAGATCGCTTACGAACCGTCACCGGCCTGGCTTACCGGCTGCTCGGGTAATGCTGGGGAACAGCTAACAGTGGCTAAGCTAACAGTGGCTATGCTAGGTTGGTCCGCACCAGCTACCGCTGCCTGACTAGCTGGATTGTTTGTCATGGTGCGGAGCCATGCTTCCAATTCAGAGAGCCTCGCCTCCAAAGCTGCAATAACCCTACACTTATTACAAGTACCGTTATCACTAAAGGAGGCAGGGGAAAAATAAACATGTGGCAGACAGAGCAAGTCAGAGGAGAGACAGAAGGAGACGGAGAAGCCATTGCTAGGTGCTAGGTTAACGAAGCTAGATCGATTAAGTTTAGTTAGCGTTAGCTAGTTTGTTTAATTATTTCAGGAGAGCAAGTGTTTGCGTAAACAAAGCTTATGGCCCAAGTGATAGTTTATGTACAGAGAAATCACTAATTTAGAAAACAAGAGCTACGATTAACCAGTGAACAATCCTTCGGCACAGACCCAAAACAGTGTGAAGAAACAGGAAGTGACGCAATACGCTTACCGCAGGAGGAGTCGATCCCAATAAAGAGATATTTATTCCGTTATCAAAAGCAACAAAAAAGATACATGGATCCATTGCCATTCTTGTCTATAACTGCTACTGGACACTTATTGCTGAAATTGAATCCCACTTTTTGAATATTTGACTTCATCTATTTAAATTTAAGAAGGTAAATACTTAGTTTCAGTTCCTCCAAAACTTTAGACATTACCCATGAGTCCTTCCCACAGAGACTACACAGCAGAAAGGGTTTGCTGCAATATGACCATTAAGTTTCCCAACCACACAATTTAATGTAAATGTATGCACGCTGTTCTAGAGACATGATGCTTCTAATTTTGGCAATATTCCGTTGGTGGAAGAATGCTGTTCTGGACAATTGTTTTCTCTAACGTAATTCCTGGTCAAAAATACCTCAGATTCCTGATAGCGGTACTGAAGGCCAGAGTTATGCCATATGTCTGAATTTAGAAGTAGGTAATTATAGGACATCCAGGTCTTTGCTTCTTTTAGGCAAGTTTGAGTAAATGGTTAGTATCTTCTGGTTTACAGATAAATATAGCTCATAGATCATCTGCGTAGAGGTGGACATTTATGAAATGTTCCCAAATAATATTGCCTAGTGGTAACATATACAGAGTTAAATATAATGTAGTTTAGTATTTTAGTACAGACTCAGATTCATCATGAACACGTATAAACTGGAATCTGTCTGACAGATAAGATTTGAACCAACACAGTGTGGTTCCTGTAATCCTGAATCCATTTTACAGTCTTTGAGACCATTTGAACACAGCATTTTATTACAAATGAAACACTAAGGCCTAGTAGGACTAGTACAGACACAATCCATTACTTAATGAAAAGAGAGAACATTGGTGAGTTTGACCAGTGCTCTTTCTGTACTGTGATGAACTCTAAAATCCTGACTGACAATCCTGTGCAGGTGGTCACAGAGGATTTGCAACTACTTTTTCAAGAATTTTAGAAATAAAGGGGTGATTGGACATCAGTCTATAAATGGCTAAATCAACTGGATCAACACAAGAAGTGCTTTGATGAAAGCAACTGTATAGGCCTTTGGTAGATAGCCAGTATCTAAAGATAGACTGATCAAATCTGATATGAACATGTCTATTATGGTAAAACATCTTTAAGCAATTTGGTTGGGACAGGGTCTAAAAGATATGCTAGTTTTCAAGAAGCAATTATTGAAGTTAACTCAGAAAGGTCTAAAGTAAAAAAGATTCTAAGAGGGACTGGGGCAATAGTGATGATTAATGAGCTATTAATGCACACAAATATCTATCTGTAATATTTGTTTGGATCTAGTAATTTTTTTCATCATTTTCAACATTTTTTTGTAAAAAAAGACATAAGGTCATTGCTGCTCAGAGTTAAGAGAACAGCATCCACTTAACAAGTTAATGCTGTTTCAAATAGTTTCAGAGAAAACTGATTTTCTGTATTTCAGTTGAACCTTGGTATCTCTTAAGCTTAGCTTTTAAGTGTTAGAAGAGATGTGGAAGGTGAGGACACAAGTGGAGGAGAACAGTTTTTCCCTCAGTATTATCTTCCCAATCTATTTCAGAGGAAATAACTTTATATAAATAACCCCTTCTACAATACTATTAAAAAAATAAAAGTTAAAAAAAGTTGGCAATGTATTACAAATCACTTTTGGAATAGTAATTAAATATTAACAATAATATAAGTACATTAGACTTAAAAACTCTGGTCTTTGTGTATAGGTCTTCTCAACAAGATCATGGTAAAGTTGCCCATGAGAGTGTATAATGAACTTTAACTTTATAATCAACTTTGGCAAAACAAATTAAATTTGTCGTAGTGTTTACAAAACTTAAGCACCTGTAAAAAGATGTGATAAGAATTTGTTATATTATTATATTTACAGCATGTGCCATGGATACTGTATGCAATCTGACGTATGTGCTTCATTGAGCTTCAGTCACAGCTCCATATATTTCTGACTCCGTGTCTTTAACATTCTCCTTCAAAATAACCTTCATGCATTTTTTTTTCTTTTTAGTATTGTTAGTATTGTGTCTTTACCCTAAATTTAAGAAGCAAACTCATGCATTTCAGACAGGGTTTTTTGTTGAAGACATCTAGATGCTCTTAAGTTATACAGCATCTAGAGGTGTCTTAAAAAATGTATATGTAGTTTTTTAAGTCTGTACATAATACATTTCATATACAGTCAATCCAGAAAAAGATTTCTATCTATTGATATCCAAAGCGCCTTACACTGCTTCTCATTCACCTGTGAGGGAAATTTTGATACTTGCAATGACCATTGGTTCACACTTCTGGAATTCATCAGATACTGTCTGATCCGCTCGAGTGTAAACTGCACCCTCAGGTGTCCCAGATCTCCCCTCACTTGGCTTGATGTTAGGGTGAGGGGGGAGTTATGGAGTGGTGTGATGAAGGGGGGCTGGTTGTGCAGTGGTCCTGCACAAAATACTGACAGAATTCATCAGATACTGTCTGATCCGCTCGGTCGTAAACTGCTTTCTGCTGTGTTCTTCTACCTGTTCCTCTACCTTTTGCTCATTTTACCTTTTGCTTACGGTCATTAAATTGCTTGATGATCATTTGACAGCTGCCTCCTGTCTCTTAACTTGCTCTCTCAGAGTCTTGCCGCAACAGATTGGTGTCAGAAGTGGGATGGGCGCGCTTGGACTCTGAGGGATGAAACAGTGACTGTGTGCACGAGTAAAAAACCAATTCTTTTTTCGATTTGAGAAGCTGTTCCCCTCAAACTGCCGATCCAGCGATACGGACCGAAATAAAGCGGTCAAACTTCACCAGAGGATGGACTGGGAAAGAACCCCACAAGTGCCTGTGAGGCCCACATTGAAGGATTCATTTCTAACTAGAATGAAACCTGAAATTGCTATCCACTTAAAGACATTCTGCAACATGCAGAGCATGCAGAAGAGACACAGAGAGGACAAAGAAGGTAGTGTAGCCAAGGGAAGAGGCAGCACTACCGTAACTCAGAAGCCTGCCATCAGTATGGAGAAAATGGACATTGGTCTAGAGACTGCTCTGTGATTAAGCAAGGGCTGATTGATGCAGGGGATGCAGATGCCAGATCAGGTGACCCGCACCCACACTCCCACTCACATTTAAAGAAAACCATGAAGTGATCTATTAGTTTGATGAATATGAGTGGTAAGTCATGCATCACTGTAGGTATTGGTGGAAAACCTATTTTAGAGAGCTGCTCTTTTCCTCTCAAATGCACTTTGAGAATCTTTATATGACCTATATGACATAGGTCATATAAAAGATGTAGGACCTCTGACAGTCCTTCCAAAATCAGAGTGTAGACCATGGCAGAACAAACACTCTTTAAAACATGAAGCCATCATCAGTGGCATAAAGCCTGTGTAAAACTCCGTTAACAGCAGGTGTGATAATTTTTATTTGAGAATTCTCTTGTGTGCACAAATTATTTCTTGTAAAGAGACCTAGGTCAACCAATTGGGTGGTGCTTTGTTCAGAATTACAGGAGGTGAAGGCAGCCATACACCCCTGAGCGCCTGAAGTAAAACTATACAAATTATTCTTTCTCTGGTACCACCAAATTTGACAAATTTCTGTGTACATAGACGATTCGCTGATTTGTATTTTTTTAATCTGAGGAAGCATGCAAAATTGATACGGTGCACCTATTAAAACATCTTTTAAACAATGGCCATAAAGTTTTTTTTGTTAGTTTTTTCAACTGCAGTTTGTGCAACAAAAGTGACATATCTGGGGCAGGTGATCACCTCAGAGGAAAACAGTGTCACAAAATGAATTGCTGATTTGAAGGCTGACAAAAGCCAGTGATTTTTTTTTTTTTTCCTGGCACAACACAGTTTTGCAAAGGAATCGTTCCTGTGCAAAACTTTCCTGTTCACTGTGGAGCGTGGTTGTTGCTTGTTATTGTTGTGGGTGTTGGCACATGTTGACAGCATGTTGCCTCCTGAAGTGTTTGCTGATCCATAGGCAGAACTTGGTTTGGCTAATACTAGTTTGTTTTTGACCAGGAAGACAGTTACATGACTTCTGTGCATTGCTTGTGGATGTAGTTGTATCTGTAGCTTTATACTAGTAAAACTGGATCCAGTTATAGCAGGATTTTTTTATTGTCGGGGAACCGTTGTTGCAGCAGAGAGGCTGTGTTTGGTTTGGTGTTTGGGAAGGTGTAATATGTTGGATGGAGATCCTCATTTCTGCACTGAGGTAAAAACCACCTGTTCTATCAGAAGTGGGTTTCAAAACACTAATTCTGAATGCTGACAGAATTATGTGTTGATGGCTCTGATTTCCTGAGATGTTTAACCTTGCGAAATTGCCTTGGGTTTGCAGTTGTCAAAAAATTGTAGTGTCATTGCTTTTGAAAAAACTACGTTTTGACTCATCTGCAAGCTGATGAGCTGACAGCTCTTCATGAAAACTACAAACTGGCCAATGATATGAAGTTTGAATGAATGTATGAATGTTTAGACTGACTTATGTTTGGTGTCGCTCATAACTAAGGTTGTCTCTGGAGACAAAGAAGACTTGTGACGTCAGGCAGAACACTAACTGCACATTGTTCTTCTTGCAGGTCCGTAGATGCTGACTTGTTGCTTAAGTGAATATCGGTTATGAAATGTGACACTGTAACATTAACAAAATAATATGATTTCTGCAGTAACTTCAACAACGGATACAGCGGCCAGGATGGAAAAAATGTTTCACCCAACTCAGTTTTCTTTCTCCCACAGAAACTCAACCCACAGGCTGACTTGTCAACCATGCAGTCACTCACAAACGTATCATAGAAACTTTGTAATGAAATTAGGTGCAACAATGAGAAAGGGACATTGCTCGGTCCAGAGATAAAGTTTGTTTACCTAATTGATATTTCCATCTGTATGCAAAGCTAGCTCATGGTAGACATTTGCAAAGGGGGGGATGTGTGCATCATCCTTTGGCACTCAATCACCCACCCATAGAGGAGCTACTTTGCAAAAATAAAGGTTAACTAGAACTAGCAAACAAAATATCTGAGTAACAACTAAAAATCACATAAACTCAACAACTACAGAGCAAAACACAAACAGGGAATTAAACCAAAACAAATGGCAAGCACTTCCAAGAAACTCAGGACTCAATGTAAAAACAGAGAAACTAAAAAAGGAAGTACCAGAGGGAGAGTCAAAAAGCATGCATAAATAAATGATAAACTGATGCTGGGGTTTAAGTAGAAGGTGGCACAGGTGACAACAATTAGAACTAACAAAGTGTGTGAAGTATGCACAATGGGAAACAGGAAGTGGGAAAGAATGACTGCAAAAGTAAAAGTCCAAAACAGGAATTGAAGACAAGCACAAATGAGGAGCACAATCATGATACACACACTTCTTAAAGCAGTCTGAGGTCCAGGAGAGCCAGTTCCAGTTTTACTAATACTACCCTATCAGTTCTGTAAACTATGTAACTATGAACTAAAATTTATTTTCAAAACCAGATGGAGTTTAAAAACAATGCATAGAGGTGTTAGGCTGTGGGTTAGGCTAAACATTTCCATTCAACAGCAGTAAAACTATGATCATATATTGCAGTTTTGGTTTACTAAAGAATAACTTGTTAAAACCCGTGTCATCTACAAACTAAAAAAAATAATAAGATGGTGAAATAGTGCTTTAATCAGCATCAGTTTTTGAAACCATTGAAACCACTCCACATGCTCTTGTGAGTTGTAATTCTTCAGCTGTTTATGCGGTCTGGTTGACTGACAGGTGGTATTAAAAATTAATATTGAAGTTGTTGAGAAATGTCTGTATTCTGGCAAGGTGAACCCTTTCACGTTGTTGTGCCCCTTTAGGTTTTTTAATTCAAGGCTGCACAGAATAGGCATCAAAATATGCATGTTGACTTACTGATATTTGGCATGTATTTAGGTTCAACCAGTTGTGGAGCTCTTTAAAGTAGCAGGGGTAGACAAATCAACAGATTAGCAGACCAGGAGAAACCAGAAGACAAACTATCCATATAGTGGTGTAAGGTTTCAGCAGTTTCAGTAAACAATCAGCAAAAGGATAAAGTCTATTCACAGATACCATTATTTCTTTGTCACCAGGCTGAGAATCCAAAATCTAACAGGAGTAGCCTATGCCCTGTTAAGGTTGGGATAATAGTAATAAAAAGTGGCAGGGAAATACAGCAGGTGGCTCACCAAACGCAGGTAACATATAATGAGAGCCCACCACCAATGGCGCCATTGGAAGGACATGACGAGTTCCTCTTTCTCCTTGGTTGCTGCAATCCAACAGGATTAAGGTAAGGTAAGGTAAGGTAATCTTTATTGATCCCACATTTACATTTAGTCATTTGGCAGACATCGCATAGAGGAAATTTAAATGTTACACAGCTCACAGGTATACAAGGCAATAAAGCAATGAAAACAACAAGAGTAATCCACTTGCTAATGTGATGCAGTAATGTGCAATATAATGTGTTCCGGCAGCTTCCAGGTGAGTCCGTGCCCGGTGCAGCAGGTAGATGACAGCATCCTCCACCCCGATGTTTGGTGTTGTAGGCAAACTCGTACTGTGCCCACCAAAGAGCGAAGGTGTCTGAGGATGAGCCTCTCCATGGTCTTCATCAGGTGGGAGGTCAAAGCTACAGGTCTGTAGTGGTTTGGCTCCTTCGCATGAGTTGCCTTGGGAAGTGCAACCACACACAAAGTCTTCCACAAAACAGGGAACCTGTCTAGATTGACGCTCAGGTTGAAGATGTATGTGACCACCTCACAGAGCTGGTCAGCACAGTTCCTCAGCAGTCTGATCTCATATGGTCCTGCAGCCTTCCTGACCCTCAGGTGTCTCAGCTCTCCCCTCACTTGATGATAGGGTGAGGGGGGAGTTGTGGAGTAGTGTGAAGACAGGGGCGTGAGGGGTGAATAAGGGGGCTGGTTGTGCAGTGGTGTGAAGACGGGGGGGTGGCGAGAGGTAAAGGACATCGGTGGGTGGTGGTCAATGCTGCAGTACTGTAGACGTGTGAGGAGGGAGTTGGGGGGGCTTGCTGTGGGAGTGGGGCTGAAGTCAAATCTGTTGAAAAACAGGTTTAACTTGTTAGCCCAGACTTGATCTGCATCAGCTGACCCCCTGACTGCCCCCTGTCCATCGCCTGAGATGGTCTTCAGGCCCCTCCACAAATATTGTGCGTTATAATTCTCCAAACGCTTCTTCTTGTTTCAAGAAGTTCACGATAAAGTCTTTTCTGCTCCTCTATGTCCCGTGTAATAAAAGCCTTCCTCTTTTTGATTAGTAGGGCTTTAAGTTCAGGGGTCACCCAGGGCTTGTTGTTTGCAAAACACTGCACCCTCCTGGTCGGCACAGTGTTCTCAACACGCAATTGATGTAGTCTGTGATGAAGTGGGTCAGGCTGTTGATGTTGTCTCCGTAAGAACGGCAGAGTGTGTCCCCATCTGTGGTCCCTAAGCAGTCTTTCAGTCTCTCACAGGCCTCATAAGTCCACAGTTTCAGTCTTATCCTGTGCAGGCTGTCTCCTTACCCTGGGTGTGTATTCCGGCAGCAGGTATTGTGATCAGAGCGGCCAAGTGGGGGGAGGGGGGGTATGCGTCCTTCACATTAGCGTACAGTAAGTCCAGCGTCTTGTTGTCCCTCAGTTTCAAGGCCTCAAGTCTGAGTAGTCCAAGTTTAGAATCCTGAAGTAATCTGTAGACCTTCAAACAAAATGCCCCATTCAGAAATCCCTGATTAACAGGAAAATGCTGTTCTTGAGAAGTAAGACTCATTCGTGGCAAAATAACAATCATAAAAACATAGAATTCAGACATCAGGAACTGACATACACACAGTGGACTCACTTGGCTGCCATCCTGGACCAACCCCTGTATATGCCTAATCACAACCCTAAAATACTTTTATAACACTGTACTTAAACAAAGTAGACATTGTATTACAGGATTGCTTATTTAAGAAGAAAACAAAACCAGATATGTTGGTGCAATTTATTATTATATTTTGGCGGAAAAAAATATGTTGTCTGGGAACATTTTATTAATATGATCTGTATCAACGTATTTGCAACTCACAGTTTACATTTCAACATATTGTGATTATGTTCACAGGGAATATAGTTTAAATTACATTCCTCTGGAAAATGAAATGCAATTTAGTTATATAGGAACATTATTTTTAGGAGACAGGGTTGTTTGATAGCAGCCAGTTCTCCAGGCTGCTCAAGCGACACAGGTTCCACTAAAGTGATAAGATTTGGCTGATCTGCTCCAGGTATACTTCTGATGTGTTTATATTTTCTCTGCATTGTGACCACTATATATAATTAGCCAGGTGCAAAGGTTCCATTTAAATGAAGTTTCTTGTGTGACTATCCTATTATTAGTATATGTTGGAAAGAGGCAGAAAACTAAATGTTTGGGTCAGCCTCATCCAATCTGATGTCCCATCGCTGAGACATTCAAATAAAAGGCGAAGTGCACTACGTTGATGTATGGTTTCAAAAATTGGGAGGCACATGCCAGTCACAATAATGTAATTGCAGGGCACACAGAGGTTTCGACAAGGCATTTAAATCTGGCTTAAGAAGGAAGGAATAAGATTTAGATTAAAGAGGCTTTTTACATAATACGAGAGATGGTAAGACTGAGGGTGACACTGCTGGTGTCAGCTGGTGCACACTGAGCTGTTTAAATATAAACTCATCCTGAGGCCTCAACATTTGTAGACTCAGCTGCAGTGCTCTGGGGACAAAATGCCTCTTTTGTCAACAGGCTACTGTAACAACAGAAAGGCTTCTATCAACATCATTCACGTTCATATTCCACCTTTCTGCCAAATTGTCATGAAAGAAATCCGACACCACAGGCCTGAGTCACTGGCATTTGACTGTTACACTTAGAAGGTAAGTGAAATATTGCATCATAACCTGAACTTAAAAAACAATGGCATTTTGTGAAGATCATGTTTAAATGGTAAATTACAGCCTATGAATCTGAATGTTACTAGAGATGAGCCTTGGAAAACTTCATTGGCAACACATCACCGTGGACCTTTCCATACAGAGTACCTTGATAAATTTACGGTATGTGTCTGGCATTACATAGGGCTGGCAGGACAGACCACTCACAATGGAAAACATGCTACATGTGTTTAACCTAGAGTTTATGAGTCATTAGACTTTCTAAGTCTAATATTTTGTATCAACTTATTTGATACACAGGGAACATAGTTGACATTCCTTTGGAAAATGCAATATTATTGCAAAAACAATAAGCCAGTTTTTGCAAAAACTGGCTTTTGCAAAAACAATTTATATATAATATTGAAATGGAGGGAGATACAGAGAGCTGGGAGAATTTTGAGAATAAGAATTCTGAAATGATGGTGGTGGTGGTGAATGCAGAGCTAAAACTTACAAATAAACGCTTTACATTTGTCCCAAGGCAGTCAAAGGGTGTCCAGGTGTCAGAGGGGCTGTGCAGAACCCCCATCAGGTCTACCAGCAGGGGCCATGTGATGCCCTTTGTTGTTCAACACTTTTTGAAAAAAAAAATTTCATCACCACAAATGTCATTGAGATTGGCCTCTAGTCATTTAAGTCCTGTGATAGAAGTTTTTTGTGGCTGGAATTATGATATTCGAAGGTTGAGCTCCAAAAATCTTTTGAAGATATGGGTGAAAATGGTGGCCAGTCGGCCAGCACAAGGGGTTGTTTTATTAATGTGAATTACATCTGCTTTTTTACATTTCATACTTTTCGTATTTTTTTATATTTTTGTATGCTGTTATTATTTATACTGTGAAGAGAATATCTTTGTAAAAGTGTTTTGTGTAAGTCATGAAAAGAATAGAAAATGTACATGGAAATTGTGTAAAAATGTTATGTTAATGTCTTTTCAAGTCTTTGAGTTGTCAGTGTTCCTATCAGCTGCACAGTTTTTTAACATTTAAATGGGAGGAATCAGTGCATTTGTTTGGTATAATTTCCAGCTGTAGATGTATTCACATTTGGTGATGTAGTGAAAATTTCCTTTGCAGGACACAAGAAGTAAAAAAAACTGTTGATGATGAAATCAAATGTGTGGTTCAATAACAACTGAGCATGTTGCAGTTGTGTTTTACGTGCCAAAAGCCATCTGATGCAAAGGAGTGACCTGTGAATGTTTTGTACTTTAATATGTTTTGTATTGATTTTAAGATCACAATATCACACTTATTTTAATATTATCATGTTATAAGTTTGCCTAAAATATTAATGAATTACTATCCTTTTAATCATCAACAGGGTCAAAAATTAGCATACAAGTTGCTGAATGGATTTTAATACAAATTTTTAATTCAATCACTGCCAACACAGCATTCTATAAATGTGTTCTATTCTCACATCTTTATTAAAGTTGTGAAAACAGAATACTCATGTTGCCCAAATCATTCATTCATTACTGTCATTTTACTGCACTTCTGGAAGGCAATCCACAGCATGCAGCATGTTCAGTTGCTTCAGTTTGCTATGAAATGTCTTTTTAAATTCTGGTGTGACCAAACCTTAAGACAATTGACAGGAGATTGTATAAATTCTGAATGGTACCTCTCCTTCTTTCTCCCTTACCTCCATTAGTCTCTCTTCCGTCTTTGACCTTGATGGTTTCACATTACAGTGGCTCATCAGGCTGCAGATAGATGAACCTTCTTGCCACAAGACCTCACTACCACCCATCTTGAAAGCAAGGTGATAGGAAGAAACATTTCAAGCTGCTTCAAAATGGGGCAGGAGGGTCACTTGTCCAGTAACTCATTAGTCATCTCAATGGCACTGAGCAGACTGGCTAGGTATGTGAGCTACTGCTGATTAACATTGCCTTTTCCTCCTTGAAGAATTTCAGAGAGACAAGAACAAAAACACTATTACTGTAGTAACTCACCACCTCTTCCCTTGCTCTCAAAGTACATTGGATTTTTTTTGTAGTTACCCTAAGTGCTCTTTTTGCCTTATAGTCCTGCTTTTTGCTCTTGGAGAAACAAACCTATTTTAAACTATTGCCTGTTGTCAGAAAAAGTTAGAGTGTGATAGCCAGTACTTGCCAGCAGCACCATCTAGCCACCCTTTTGTTTCAAGAAGTGACAGAGAGCATCTTGTTGTTTTATTGGTGCTGCAAAGGGAAAGTAGATTTTATGTCAGACCCCTGGTTCAGGTGTCAATCAGACCCTAAAAGTATGCACCTGCCAGTCTAGGGCTTTATAGAAAGCAAGCTAAATGAGAAAGGCAGCAAAGCAACAAATAAAAAGCAGCCACTCTGTTGTCCCACAACTAGCTTTGTTGTTCTTGTTGTTGTTTGCCATAAAACCTGTTGCCTTTAATTTAGAGAGAAGCTGCTTGGATAGAGAAGAGGTGACAGTAAAAAAGCATGTCTGACAGATGCCAGTAGAGTAGTAGAGGTGCCAGAGTGACTCACAATAGGATTACCCCTTATTTAGAGCTCTGATTTGTATGCTATGTCATTAGTTAAAAAGATATTTATCACACTTCTAAAGGGGTAACATTTCTCATATTAAATCTAGTCTGACTTCTTCGTGCTGTCAGGTTATATATATAATAAACTCTCCTCCTATATATATGTATGTATTTGTATATGTCTATGTGTGTGTGTATAGTGTTGATATACGTTTGTGTATGTATATATATATATATACCGACTGCTTTATTAGGTAAACCTAAACAATGTAATGCAATGAATTACCGGTAATGCCTCTTCTACAATGTTATAATGTCTCAGTTTTTATATCAGAAATGTTAGAAAGGTGGTTATTCGACTAAGTGTTTATTATTGAGGTCATAGTGGGTAGTGAATTCGTACTGGAGTGCAATATGAGAAGAGGTCCTTCTAAAGTTTTGACCTCCTCATTCATTTTATCATTTTAAATAGGGTGGCCAAAACACCAAGTAGTAGAATTCATGACAGATCTGCTGTATTGCATTGCATTATATTGTGTGTGGATTCTGGATTTTGGGTGGTGATTGAATGAATGAAATCAAAGAAACCGGCAAACAACAAAACATTCCTTCAGGACGTGATTGGGTGCACCTATAGGGACAGGGCTTGGACAGCTGCAAGAGCAGGAGGAAGTTAAAGTGATGTTGGCATCTAATTCTCACAAAGCCTCCTAGAAGTCTTCTTTTTTGAGACCAACATCAGAGAGATCCTGAGGGATGTGACTAGGAAGACGGAAATTTTTCCACTACATAATATTTATTTTTTTTAAATAAACTATTATAAATGAAAGTCTAACATCTTTAAGATCTTAGAAAGCTGATGTCAAATGGATAGTACAATTATACATATTATACACAGTTACAGGGTCATGACAAACTGAGCAGCAATACAGGTCAATTCTACAGTATATTTAATTTTATTTTTGATACTCAGCTAACAATTGCTGCCAAAAATTTACAAAGCCTGTGCTGTGTTGGTTGACCATAACCAAACAACACACTGAGGGTTGGTGTGAGTGAGTGACATTAGTATGATGGCTCTTGGTTTTCTCAAGACAATGGCTCACTTTCAAAAGTATTTGGTCACTGCAGTAACTCAGGGTTAACTTACTCTAGAGTAGATTAACATCTGACTAAACTGAGTCATCATTCCTTCAGCATCCTAACAGAGGTATACCTACCTTTAGTTTAGCCTAAGATCAGGGCCTTCTATTTCTACTCAGGCTTGTGGAAAAATTTAAAAGGGAGGAGGTAAATGAATGCACACTAGTATACAATTAATGACAAGGTTTTATCTCGCCCACAGCGATCAGTAACAATTTACTTTTCAAACTAATGCTCAAGTGAAATCACTCAGAAATGTTCACTAGATCTATGAGACTTTCTAAAATATTGATTAAAAAAAGATAAAAGATAAGATTGATGACTTGACCTTGACTTTCTAAAAACATTTTAAACATTTTATATACATCTGTTTTGAGCTCAGACTAAAAATATCTTTGATGCACAGGATAATAACATTCACAAGTCTCGGCTTTTGAGGAGTATTTGAAAGCAGCATGTGTCCTCTCTCCATGGTTGTGAAGTCTCCTGTGTTGTACTGTGAGTGTAACATGTGACTGTGGCGCAGTTGGTGGTGTGGTTGTCCAGCGCACTGTTCGTTCAATCCCTGGCTCCTCTGGTCACATGTCAAAGTGTCCTTGAGCAAGACACTGAACCCTGCTTAGTTGCTCCCGATGAGCGTTGGCCAGCTGCATAGCAGCTCCCCCATCGGTGTATGAATATGTGTGTGTGTGTTTGAGAGTGTGAATGGGTAGATAAGAAGCAGTGTAAAGCGCTTTGAGTACCAACACGTAGAAAAGCGCTATTTAAGTGCAGACCATTTACCATTTAACAGACTGAATACAGCTATACATGATTAAATGGATTAAGTTCAAAGCTCTGTCTCTTGAGGGGTTGAGTTGAGGTTAGTCAATAAAGTGCTAAAATGTTTTTTGTATATTAGGTTTGTCTGTGCACGGGCAGAGGCTCGGAGTAAAGATAATCTGCCCCGAATGTAATTTATTTTAACAAAATGAAAAACAACTTCAATGTATGTTTGACATCCCAATCAAAATGAAGCTTGGCTGTGAAGTGTAATCTGGACATGGTCTGAAACATGAAAGAGTGTTATTAATAATTTACTATAAACATTTTACATACATCTGACCCTTAGGGTATTTAATATAACATAAGAGTGAGATGAATTGATTTATATAGTCGGATATCACAAAACACATTAGATTGATTTACTTTATTTATTCCACTTCCAAATAATGATTTGATTAATCTACATGACAACTGACAACATAAAATAAAATGACATCATATTACTTCTCATTAGACGTCTTGTCCAGGGAATATCTGACACTACATAAAAAAAATACTAACGCAATCAAATTAATTTTGTTGCTAATCTTTCACATAACCAAAACTCTAATCACCACCAAAGTCCCATCCACCTACTATTTATTATATAGAAAATAATTTATTGTTTTTTGTATGAAATTATTAATAATTCAAATTTAAAGTAAATTTGCATTTAACGGGTTAAAAGACAATTAAATGTTTGGTGGGTTTGAACAGTTTGAAGTTGTTTAAGTAATTTATGAGAAATGCAGAAAAAATATTGATGCATGATGATTTAGTAGCAATTTGTTTGTGTGTGCAAATGTTTACCACTAAGTTGACCAGAGAGTACAAAGTGCATAAACAATAAAAAATGACATGTAAGAATAAAAGACACTGGATTTCAAAAATGTTACTAAAAAAAAGAGGTATTGCAAAAAAATTATGTCAAAATCTTGGTTTGCATGTAAAACGTGTATTCACATTTTAATGGACAAACTTGATTAATTAAAAACATCTGTTGTCAGAGATAAAATCACTGTCAAATTATATTTTTAGAATAAGTTGCCTGTGTTTCCGCAATAGAAACTTTCTACTGTCTGTTAGGGCAACCCACATCCCACAATCAGGGGTTTTCCTGACCACAGTAAAAATTCAGTTCAAATTCCACTACTACCTTGATGCTCTTACAGCCAGTCAATACCACACCAGCATAGAAAATATAATTATTTATTGAAATAACTGACAACTGGAATACAAAGACATAGAAACAACAACAATGGACAGTTATTATAAGCATACGGCTTGTATGGGCTCACAGGTTCTCAAATCTTCACAAAGCAGTATGTGCATATGTGTATATTGTGTATATAGTGTATATACATTTTAAGCAAAAATACAATCACAGCAAAGAGCATTTGTCCTATGTATATCGGTGTAGTCATCAAGTCCTTGATGACTTTTTTGTATCCATCTTAAACAGTGTTGTGAATAGCCTCAAATGAGAGAAAACTGTAACAACACCTGCACTGCAATCCACCCATTTGTTTATAATAATAATAATAATAATAATAATAATAATAATAATAGTTGTTGTTGTTGGTTGTGATAATAATTTCTCATATTTACAAAGTAGAAGAAACTTCTACTTCTATTCAAGAAGTGTCCCTGAATGTGCCATTGAGCAGAGATCTGCATTTTACTTTCACTGCTGAGGACTGAGAGATAAGTCTACATGTGCCTATTGGACGTTATGCTAATTATCTAATTAAAGCTAACTCAATATTCACATTTCACCCCTCCATTGCAGGGTGGACTCGCAGTACTTGAGTGTGAACTTAGATGTTTCAGAAAATAGTGTGAGAGAATGACCAATATATTCTGCTTGAGAATTTAAGGTCAATCCTTTAATGAATGTGTTCTTCTCAGGTACACATAGACCCTTCTCTATAGACATTTTGGGCTTAAATTTAAGATGTCAAATGAAAGAAGTCTTGATGAATCTATGCTATAATGAAAGGTAAATAATCTGCTTTCCAACAACATCCTTCCTGTCATCAAATAAATCCAACATCAAATAGACCAATCAACCCAATCATCTTATTCATGATTGAATGGTTCCACGGTACACTTAATAATGCATAAAGACTTTTCTCTGTACAAATGTTGCATTTGTGCATAAACTCAATTCCACCTTTTGCCAAGCACACAGCTTTTATATTGGTGCTTGGTAAAAGTAGAGATCTCATCAGGAAAGTCAGATGCATCATTGTATCTGGGTACGTCACACCAACGGTCCCAGATACAATGCGCCGACTATAGCTCTCCCTGACAACATGGGAAAAAACAAAGATGGAATTTGAATTTCTATTGCGTGTACAGACATTGCGAGAATTTGGCCTTTTATATCAGTCTTACCACTTTCATACATAATATATTTCACCCTTATTTTTTAATTTGCATTGTTTCTGTTCTTTTATTGTTAATAATTTACATCAGCTTCACCTCGGACTTGATACTAAAAAACAACAAAGCGCGTGAAGCTTTGAAGTGGAATTATTTGATCGCTGTCGGTGTTCTTTATAAAAATGTATCTTGATTTGAATATTGTGTGTGAGGCTAAGAGCTTCGTGGCAGTCAAGCATCATAAGGTCATAAACAATACTAATTATGATTAAACAGAAGTTTGTTCTGTCATGGCAGTCCAGGGAAGGAACTCTGGAATTATCCTATTTTAGTCCGAGTACAACAGAAATCCGGAAAACGTGCTGTATTTGTTGTTGTTTCCGCCGTGCGCCTTGCCGCCGTCCAATTTGACATAAATCTCGTCCCCGGAATCTAGATGAAGGACAACGCTATTGCTCGCATAGTCGTAATTCTGGTCGGCGTCCTGAGCTATGGCGCTGGCTCGGACCTGCAAATTAAAAGAGAGAGCTTTTACCTCGCAGTACATACCGCCTGTGGCTAGAGCCAAAACAAAACCTGAATCTGTGTGTGCAGAAGCTTAAATTATCCAGCCATAAAACCTTTGACACCGACGTAACGGTTAAAAAAAACACTAGTATTCTTCATAGTATTAATTTATCCAGACAACGGAATAAACTGAAGCACCAAAATCCACACCACAGTCAGGGATTTTGGTTGTTTTGACAGCGTAAATTCTCTCCATGGCGTTATGGAGCAGGGCAATTGACACCTGACGCTGACGCTAAAAATCTTCAATTGTTGGTTTAGGACGAGCCCATCGCGTTTTAAGTGCACAGAGAATATTTACCTGCCCGTTTTTACACAGGTCTGCCCACATGCTGGTCCCGTCTCCTCCGCGCATAAGTACATGATAGGTGAAGTAGTAAATCCCAGATACTTGGCATGTGAACTTGCCCGTTGTAGGGTCGTAGTGGTTCCCCAGGTTTGTGACAACGTCGTCGAACCGAAGTACTTCGTATCCCTCGTGAGGGTTTTTCAGACCTACATAAAAGGCTATCTTCGCACCCCTAATGGCAGAGGCCAGTTCTCTACCCGTCTCGGTTCGTGCTGTGCCCCCTACCCCAGAATACCCGAACTTTCCAGTATCTCCTCTATCTCCTGGAGGCCCTCTCGGACCAGGTGGCCCAGGTTCGCCCGGCTGCCCCCTCGGCCCAGGCTTCCCCGGCCGACCCTGCTCGCCCCTAATCCCTTGAACAAAGTTCGGAGAAGGGATGGCACTCAAGTCCTGCATCACTTCTAGAGACGTGGCGCTGGGTTTGGGGTTGTACGGATCACAGATCATCCGACAGGTGCCCATCATCTCATAGTGCGCATCAGTCTGGGACGTTTGGACCAGTAGGGGAATCGCGATGATAAGAGCCAAAACCATTACGATGCCAACCACAGCAGCAACGATTCTCTTCCTCTGGAGAGTCCGAGAAGCAAGCGCTAAAAAGTCCGTTTTGCTTTGGGACGTAATGGTGGAAGGTAATGAGAGCGCAAAAGCCACAGCAAAAAAAGAGAGCGCACCGAAATGCAGATACTCCGTCACCGTGTAACGCGAACAGAGGGGAGAAAGAGAAACAAACTCTGCCGCCGAATTAACCCTGCAGCGGTTAGCTTGGTGCCATTGCCACTTGGCTTCACACAGTTGACAGGGGAAATATTCGTTGTGGCATGGTCGGGCGAGGCGGGTCTCGGAGCAGAAAAAGACTTCCAGCGGTTTTAGTTCGTCGGCAACGAGGGAGAGGAGAGTTGAGAGTCGCTGACGTCACACATTTAGGGGAAAGTCTGTTGCAGTTTGGATTAAGACTGCACCAATAATCATGTCATCTTTATGTATGAATTATAAATCCCTCTGTTTTTCTTCAGGGGAATAGGATCAAGAAGCATTACTTTGAGACTCTGAATCTCTCGCAGACTGTGAAACATGCCCCCTGTTATCTTCCTAATTTACAGAAGAATCTTCCTAATACAAGTTGAGAAGTTGGGCTGAGTCATTTTATGGGAGCTGTTCACATGTGAAGTTTTCATCCAAATGAAAAAGGAGCTCTCATTCATCTTACATCATTCGCAATTTTGTAATCAAAAGTTTATGTCTGTGTTTAAATGTCAACCAGCTCTGCTTCTCGGTCATTTAACTGACAAACCCCTAATCTATATACAGTATATATATGTTATTACTTTAAGCCTGAATGTGGTTGTTGTTGTTGTTGTTTTGTGTTTTGTTTTGTTTTGTTGTCGTTAAAATCCTGAATCCTTAAAAAATAAACAATAATTTCTATGGAATTGCCAGGTGGTGTCTGGGGTTGAAAATGGGCATGCAAATAGCTGCAGTTAGAAGACTAGGTTGAGTGACAGGAATAAACTAAGAAATGTGTTGATTATTATTAGATAATAATTGTTTTAAAGAATCAATTTGTTGTCAAGTCAGGACCACTTATTAACTGGGGCAGCTGTTAGAGTGACTGGAAGCCACATAGCTTTCTGTCATTCAAACAACAAAATATTGCATGTTAATTTTCTTTGTATGTACACAAAGAATTGACCTATTTAGACCAAAGAGTGCCAAACCAAAGAGATGGGAAGTTTGGGACATTAACTACACGGGGGGCCTGGTGGCTCGATGGGTAGAGCATGAGGTTGGGATGCAGGAGGCTGCAAGACTGAATCCCACCCCACCAGGTTTGCCCCTGCCCAGCCACCTGTGTTGATTTTGTGCCCAGGGAAGGGCATGCGGTGGAAAAAAGAAAAATCTACATGCAGAACACATTCTATTGTAAGCCCAAGCTAAAAGTTATTGATCTAAATAATTTCACTGCATGAATGCCAACATTGGTTTCTTTTTTATGTACCTCACAATGCATCACATGGCCTTTGGTTGTAATGACACGAACAAGACCAACGCATTCTCATCCTAAGGCGTCAGATATTGACACTTGCTAAGGTGTCAAATTGTGCATCCCTTGGCGTGTCTTGCTGACACCACAGGTACCCTTTTGCGATATTATTGGATGCTCCAGGAGTGCCAGTTTTTGACGTCCTGAGAACAACTGCATCCGGTATTGACGCTGCTTGAGCATTTATTGCGTCAGCATTGGACTCTTCAGGAGTGTCACCTTTTCACACCACAGGAACAACGTTAAACAACAATGGTTAGGGTTAGGCACAAAAACTTCAGGGTATGGTTAAGTTAGAGGAAAAAGTACATAAAAACGAAATGGTACAAACAGTGAAAAGAGCAAACACTTACTTCCTTACAATAGTAACTACAGGCGCCACGTTGTGAAACAATTGTTTCATTCTCATCAATAAACCACGCAGCATGTCACACTAGAGTTGAACCCTGGTCTCCTGTGTCTTGTTGTATCATGTACCATCCCATCCACCTCCCCAAGAGACTTCTCTTGAGATTTTATGTCATTGATTTAGGTGTCAAATATTGAAGCATCTGGCTTTCTTATTCAATAAACTGAAAGCTCTCAACATATATCACCACTGGAACGGGTACTCTAAACGTCTGCATATAAGGTAAAGGGACTGGACAAAGCAGCGGTTTTTAATGCAACAGGAATGCAAACAGACCAGACACAATATTACTTGTTGTATGTGTGTGTATTTTGCAAGAGAGGATAGTGTAGTACTGGGAAGTATGATTTTATCAAGTATTTAGTGTTCTCTAATTTTAAGATTTCACCTGATTTTTTTCCAACATCCTATCATGGTTGATTTCAGACATAGCATTTAATTTTGTTTGATACTTTATGTTAATTAAATACCAGACGTGACATTGTGCATGTTTTAAGTGAAGAATCCCGCAGATTTTTTTTTTCATTTGCCATCTAAGGGTCAACCACACTATTGTTTGGCTCTGGCAGAAAGTTATGTCAAATCACTGTCTGATTTAAGTCCTGTCCCCCTTGAAGATGCAGAGATTATTTTGTTTGTGGATGGCTCGTGTTACATAGACAGTTAAACTCTGTTTTCAGTTTTGTAGTGTCTTTTCGTCTCCCAAGATGCAACAGTATGTTGATGGAGTGTTAAGTCATTGTGAAATGTGTCTCAAGTGTAATATTTGATGTGACATGGTTCATTCTGCAGGGCACCTACAAGTGTCAGAGGGACCCCTCATGCATTTGACAATAGACTTTGTCATGTCTGACATGATAAGACCAGTGAAAAGAAAAATATATATTTTGGTGGTCTTAGTCAAGTTTAGCAAATGGCCTGAGGCCACACCTGCTGAACATACGATTGCTCAGGCAGTGGCAGTGTTTTTGTGCAGGGATGTTATGGTGAGATTTGGTTTGCCAGTAAATATTACTTCAGACAGTGGGAATGGGTTTAATGACATGACAGTGAAGTGTGTTTTTTTTTAGAAATTAGGGATTAAGCAGCATTATGGAAGTGTGTACTGTACAAGTTCAATGTTGAACAATGTTATGGAATTCTAAAAAACAAGATTTTGTCTGTATATATGTAAAGTCTGTATGAGCATGGGGCTAAATTGTATAGAAGCTTTGCCACTTGGTCTTATGGCATGCAGTGCAAGAACGCTGGGACTACTTCTGCATGAAGTGCTATTTGGTTGACCAATGCCTTCACGACTGCACAAAGCTGTAAATGGTCTGTCATTGGAACTACTAACTCATGATGTGAGAGGCTATCCCATACAAATGACTAACATACACAGTGGTATTTCCTCCACTGCTGCACAGGCTTAAGAGGGCTAAAGTTAAGCAGTGGCCAGGAGTGCAGAGCTGGAAAATCAATGATCATAATTGTCAAACATAAGCAAGTTTGGACACACAGAATGCATCTCTTTAGCTTCCATTTGTTTTCATGTAAAATAGCAGGGAGGCAGTTTTGTTGAGTATATTTGACTTGGGCTGGGACTGGGTGAAGAAGAGATTAACCTTACATATGTTCAAGTACAGAATAGTTGGTATAAGTGGATTCAGTTTGCAGAACAAATTAATGGGTGGACTAATTGTTATGTTTGCGCGAAGGCTAGGCCACATAGGCTGTTTGTGGTGAATTCAGTGTTTATTTGGAATGAGTGTAGTCGTGCAGTCATCTACAAATCCAAGACCCTGGTGTGGGGTTGAGTGTCTGATGTTTTTTAGATTCACCTTCCTATCAACATTATGATTTTAGAGCAGAATTTGCAGAGAATTACATGTGACAATAGGAAGATGCAGTTTTGGGGATGCCAAAAAGGATTCTATTGGTGTCAGTTGATCATTTTGAGTATGTTTAGAAAATGGGTTCTGTGCCTGTGGAGATAGTCAGTCAGGATAAATGTAGTCTTAGGTGTTTGCTAAGCACACTTAATTTTGCAAAGCCAAATTTGAGACCAGCTTTACATGTTAAGCTAAGTGCATTACATGTGCAGGTGCCAGGGTTTCCTTCTTTTGATAAATTTGTAGCATTAGTGGATCACTTCTGGTGGTGTGGAGGTCAACATCAGTATTCAGTGATTCCAATAGTTTGGACTGAAAGATGTGCCAGATAGCAGGTGGCACAGGAATTTTTTTCATTTAGATCTATAGAGGAGGCTAAGAATATTAGTGGTAGAAACAAGAGGAGCCATACACTTGACCCAAAGGTGTATTTGTACACAATTGGTCAACCATGTGGAATTCCAGATGAGTTTAAAGCAAGACATGAGGTAATATCAGGATTGGAATCTATGCCATCTTGGATAACAGCTCAAAGACAGAGTGGATAAATTATTTTATAATCAGCAGAGATTCATTAAAGAGTTTTTGCATTTGAAACAGTGATGAAATGAAATGAAATGAAATAAAATAAAGCGAAATGATCTGAAGTGAAATGATTGTTACCTGACTTTTGACTACAATTTAGAAGTAATCTATTATAGCCCCATTATCCTTATTATTATTCAAATAATGATATCTAATAATGTCTAAATAGCTATGCCTAGGTAAGTTACCTTGCATTATTTGATTTCAGATCGTGTTATATTACTTCTTGAGCATATAGTGATTAGAAAATCAGCCTAATGCACATGCATAATACCCATCTTTTACACAACAAAACTAGGTGTTTACTCCCAAAGGCCCAAGCAAATTTCCACACCCATCATCTTTAAATTTGAGTACCAGAGTTGGTACTATTATTTCCTAATATGAAAAAACAAGCCCACATCATGCAGGTAATTCTTCTGTCTTAGAGCTATCCTGGCAGGGGTGTGATTCTAACTCTCATAACCTCTCCTCTTTGCCTACAGAGTGGACAACTCTATAGCTCTGGCGTCCTTAAACTCAAATGGTTAAACTGTGTGATACCACAGGGCTCTGTTCTCGGTCCTCTTCCTTTTTCCATCTATACTTCTGTGCCACAGTCATTCAGGTCTACAGTCCCTCCCATCCACTGCGCTCAGACCACACTCCATCTTCCTTTGCACTTAGAAAAAAAAATATATATATATATATATATATTTTATATATATTGCTTGGGCTCTATCATCCGTTCATATGGGTTTTCCTATCACTGCTATGCGGACGATAGCTCTTCCTGTTCTTTCCGCCAGATGCCTCTACTGTCTCAACACACATCTCTCCATCATCATTGATGAACAACAGAGCTTCCTGGAGCACACCGTCTCAGTCTCTAGGTCATGTAGATTTGCTCTCCACAACATCAGAAAGATCAGAACCTACCTCTCTGAGTACACGACCCAACTCATCATGCAGGCATTAATCATATCTCGTCTTGATTACTGCAATGCACTGTTGATGGGGTTACCGGCATGATCCAAATGCAGTAGCACACCTCATTTTTAATGAGCCAAAAAGGACTCATGTCACACTGCTGTTCAGATCTCTGAACTCTGTGGCTGCAAGGATTAAGTTCAAAGCTCTGTCTCTTTGCCTACAGAGTGGACAACTCTATAGCTCTGGCGTCCTTAAACTCAAATGGTTAAACTGTCTGCACTTATATAGTGATTTTTCTACCTTTTGTTACTCAAAGCACTTTACACTGGTTATTATCTACTCATTCACACTCAGTTCGGTGTCTTGTTCAAGAACACTTCTCCAGAGGAGCTGGGGATCAAACCAACAACTGTAGAATTGGTGGATGACCACACCACCAACTGTGCCACAGTCATTCAGGTCTACAGTCCCTCCCATCCACTGCGCTCAGACCACACTCACTACATTTAAAACACTGCTGAAAACAGAACTCTTCTGCATCTTCCTTTGCACTTAGAAAAAAAAAAATATATATATATATATATATATTTATATATATTGCTCTTTTTTATATTTGCATACCATGAAACAGAAAAACTTCTTTGATAGCTCTTTACGTTGATGATTTTCTCCTTGACTTAGATTTTTTGCTTGCTTTGTACCTCACTTCTAAGTCGCTTTGAATAAAAGCTTCTCACACATGACTAAATGTAAATGTAAATTTAACTGCGTAGCAAAACCGATTTAGCAATATATTCTAAAGATCTGATAATGATTTTGAAAGTTTCCCTGCAACCTCTATCTTCCAGAATGTTTCAGAAAAGGAGCAGGACAGTTTATCCTTCCAGAGTATTTTGTGGTGGAAAAGGGCAATAATGATACTTTCCAAGCCCCCATGAATACCTTTACTTCTGTTTCCATTCAATTTTAGAAACAGAAATTAGAAATTTCTGTTTCTAAAATTGTTTTCACCCATGTATTCCTCAAAATCAGCTCCATCTCCCAGGTACAATCATCAGATTGTCTTATATAAGGTATCAACCTTATCTGGAGCTCTGATTCTTTAATTGGGTCTAGTTTTGGTGTGTCTACCACATGTAGGTACCTGTAAAGTTAAAGTTGGGTTAAGTGGTGTTAACCTAGTGCAAACACAAAACTACAAGAAAAAAGTGAGAAATAGATATAATAACAAGAATGCTGCATTTTCTGAAGAAATTGAGTGTGATTGCTGAAAGCTAGCTGCTGCTGCAGCATTTGCAGCCTTTGCTGCAGTGAGACTGGAAGCCCTGAAGGCTTTGCATTAGCTGTAAGCACAAAAATCAACAGGAACCAATTTTAAACATGTTGAGCATAACAGAAGAATCCGGAATAATAATAATTTGATTGAGAGACTTGGAAGTGCGACTTACATCAGTACCCTGGATTTATGCAAACGATATTGGCAGGTTCCACTTACAGAGGAGAGCAAAGAAATAACTGCTTTTGAACACCTTTTGGACACTTCCAGTTCACAGTGCTTCCATTTGGCTTGCATAAATACTGGAAATATTAAGTGTGATTGTTTGCAGTAATCACACTAATAATAAATACCTGAAACAACAAGGCTGTTGTAATGACTGAAAGTGTTGCTTATGCCAGTGCTGACATTAGAAACACCTAAAGGCAGATAAAAGACTGGACTGCAGCAGGGTGCAGAGGCAGATAAGAGTTGTAGACCAAATTTGATCTGAAAGTGTTGAATATTTCCTTTTTAGTCTTTTAACTTAACTGGAATAAGAAGGGGACGCTTCATTAGTGTGGTTAACCATAGGGGTGTCATGGGTATGTAAGCTGACTTTGTGTTAAATCTTATTGTGTAAACTACTGGTATGTTCATTTGGTTAACTAACTGTTCCTGTAACATTAGTGTAGGTCCAAAATGTTGATGGCAATTATATGATGTTACATAGTATTTTTTCTTTTCATTTTGTCTTTGTGAAGCCAATCCCATAGGGTACTGTGGAGGATAGACGACCTGGACCCAATCAGTGTTTCCAGATTCCAGTCTGGACACGCTGGCCAAGATGTTTGAGCTTCAGAGATATTCAGATGGACAGAGATATCATACTAAAATTGCCAATTCATTTATTTTACCATCTAACTCGGCAAGTAGAAACTGTTGGATTTGCTGTATAGACAATGGGCGATCGACTACCTCACAAGCTCAAGCCAATGTCACTTTGAAACTTACCTGAAAGTTCTGATGATATTGTACATTATCTTACCACCTTTGCCAAGATAATCAACCTATTTTTTTGTATCAATCTGTAGCAACCAACTGTTGCTGAAGAAAGCGTCATTAAAAAATGGAAAAGCAGAAGAAATTAAGTTATTCCTGCATCTCCTGTTGTTGGCTTATGCCTTTTTTAAGTTTGGGCAGTTGATAAAGAAAAAAGCCTAGAAAACTTGAAAGTAACTATCAAATATAGTACAATATTTAAAGATTATATCTACTTTTCTGATACAGCAGTACATTTTTCTAAACTTTTTTGACATCTAAATCTAGTTAAAGTGTACATTACCATTAATACTCCATAACTTAGCATTCCCATATGTGCATATGTTCATTTTTTTCTGCACTTTCTGCTTCTTTGCATTCTGACAATCAGCATTTCACTGTAGTGACATATTCAGTGTAGTCTAATTTGCATTTTTTATTATACATGTGCATTATTATACATTTTTATTGTATACATTGTATTGTATTGTATTGTATTGTATTGTATTACATGTTCAGTATAGTAAACATTGTAGATCTTTTAGGTGTTTCATTTTTATTTCACTTATTTCTATTCTTGGAATAATCTTATTATTAGACTGTAAGACACATTGGTGTCACATGCACTTCTTCTCTTTTCAGATGAAATGTTGAGTTATTGGTCCTAGCACAGAGCCTCGTGGAACTGCATAACTAGCTTTTGCATGTGTGGAACATTTATTATTAACATGAACAAATTGGAGTCTTATCTGGAGGATTAGATTCAAACCAGCCTAGTGCAGTTTCTTTAATTACACTTTCCAGTCTGTAATAACATTTTGTGATCAAATGCAGCACTGTGATTTAACAGAACAAATATAGAGACTAGTCCATTGTTGGAACCCATGAGAAGCATAGTGACTTTTACCAGTGCTGTTTCTGTACTATGATGTACATTCTGAGTAAAATTCTTATTCCTAAAGAGGGGGGTGGACAACAAGTTTGTTTTGCTTTTCCGCCTTTCCAATCCTACTCTGCCCCTCTCGGTCTTCAGTCCCACTCACCTGCTTCTCCTTGCTAGATCAACTTCCTGCATTTTGCTTACCTTCCTCGTGGCTTAAGTTAAGTGCTTTTGAGATATCTGCCTTTTTGTCGCTTTTTTCCCTTGCTTCCTTTTGTTTCTAAAGAAATTACCTTTGAGATGGTTTGCTTCCCTGCGTGTCTTTTTCCCAGCTAGCCGATTTTAGTTGGTACTTTGTTTTCTTCGTTGTTATTTTGAAAATTGTGTTGTTTTTCCCCTTCGCCTCCTCTGCCGTCAACCTTACCTTCTCCTGGCTGAATCACCTCCTCCTTGAGATCGCCTGCCCCTTGCCATAATTAACATAGTAATCCAAACTAAGTTACCTCACGTCTATTATAATCCTCTGTACTCCCTAACCATCTGTTCTTTTTCTACTCATCAGTCAAAGGACCTACATGCTAAAACTGATTAATCAATGAGAACAATGAAAGTCCTGGGGTGTAGATGTGTGACAGTAATCTTATTATATCAGTAAAAGAAATAAAAACAATGTGGAAATAAATGTAGAAATAATTAAATATATAAATAAGTATCTACTACTACTACTACTTTTCCCATATAAGTATAACAGGGAAAATATATATGTAGAAAACAATAAATGTGAATTTAGTTGTTTATTTCTTACATATGTTATTTCTAAATATTTCTGTTCAGTCCAGCATCCATTTATTTGTGTCCTGTTTTTGGGCCTGATACTAACGCCTTGTTGATACAGAAAATTTCTATTTTTACATGTTACATTTTAATATAAAAAAATCATCATTAAACTTATTTAATCAAGAATATATAATTTATTGATGATTAGCTGGTAATAGGCGTTTGTAGCCCACTGGGCTAACATTATCTGGATTTTATTCAGCCAACTCCCTAGTGCAAAGTCCAGATTATCTCCAGCCAAGTTCATTAGTGAATAGAGGAGGAGTCACCATGAATGAGTGTGCGTGTGATGACATCTATTTCCTGTGACTGCCGCAAAACAGGGCAAATACTAATACTGCCAATAAGTCTAAATACATTTACTATTGATGTCAACGCAACAATACCAACATTAATAGTGAGGTATAATAGTGAGCGGGTAGTGTTGTTCGCTGCACTGCAGGTTCCAAAGAGCACAGTGGCTTCCATAATTCTCAAATGGAAAAAAAAATTGGCTCAACCAGGACTCTTCCAAGAGCTGGGCACCTGGCCAAACTGAGAAATTGGCTGAGAAAGGACCATACTAAGAGAGGTGACCAAGAATCCAATGGTCATTCTGAACGAGCTCCAGAGATCCTGTGGCAAGTAAAAAACACGAAACCCCAGATAAAATTTACACTCTCAGACAGTAAGGAACACGACTGTCTGGACTGATGAAAAAAAGATTCAACTGTTTGGCCTCAATTCTAAATGTTACCAGGAAACCTGGCACCACTCATCACTCAATGCAATCCCTACAGAAATGCATGGTCATTCCACATCATGCTGTTTGTGTGTTTTTCAGCATTAGGACTGGGAGACTCGTCAGGGTTGAGGAAAAGCTGAATGGTGTAAAGTATAAAAGATCCTTAATGAAAACCTGTTCCACACCACTCATGACCTCAGACTGACCCAAAGGTTCACCTTCCAACATGACATCAGTCCTAATTAGCAGTGGTCCAGCCAGAGTTCTGTCTTTTAAATAGCTGTCTACTGTCATGACTCAGTCCCTCAGCTCCACTTCTCCACTCTTATTTTGTCACCCGTTTTTCTCCACATCCTGTCCTAGCCTACTGTCACTTTGCCAACTTCACCACCCTCGTTTATCCTCAATTGGTTTCACCTGTTCCCCCCTGCCTACTTATACTTGGATTTCACCACAGCTCTCTGCCAGATCGTCTCTCTTCACATGACTGCACTGCAGTCCTCCAGAGAATTTTTGCCACACTGGATTTCTCATTTGGACTTTGTACTCTGTTTGCCTGCGTACCTGCTTGCCTGCTCCTCGATCAACCTGCCGACACAGCCTGCCACGACTGATGATCAAGTCGTCTTCTGCCACAACTCACGTTCAAGCCGTCTTCTGCCACAACTCACCCTCAAGCCGTCTTCTACCACTCACCTACAAGCCATCCCTCTGTTAACCTGCCTGCACAGTTTCAACTCGTCTGCAACTCAGTCTTCCGGTAACCTGCCTGCACAGTCGCCAGTCTCCCTCAAGCCGTGTTCAAGTAACCTGCCTGCTCAACACAATTCGCCTGTTGTCCTGCCTGCCTGTCTGGTCTATCAGTCTGCTCATCCTCGTCGGCCGCAGCCTGTTTCCCTCTGCCGCCTGGTCATTCCCCATCCAGTCTCCCCTGGCTGTCCCGGTATATCTGGTACCCCTAACAGACTCCCCACCTCCTTCTCCACTGTGTTCATTTTGTTTCAATAAACATTCATAATCTTCCTCCTGGGTCCAAAGAACAAATCTTGACAGTCTACCATAGGTCCCCTATAAAACCTTACAGAGCTTAAAAGCATTGCAAAGAAGAATGGCAGAAAATCCCTTTTCCATGTGTGCAAAGCTTGTCATGTCATACTTAAAAAGACTTGCCACTCCATTGGCTTCCCATGAAATGCAGAATAGAATTTAAAACCCTTCTTCTTGCCTACAAAGCACTAAACGGTCAAGCTCCATCATACCTAAAATATCTCCTTGTACCATATCATCCTAATGGACCACTTCGGTCCCAAAATGCAGGCCTACTTGTGATTCCCTGAATTTCCAAAAGTAGAACCGGAGGCAGAGCCTTTAGCTATCAAGTCCACCTGTGTACTCCTACCTCCACTCTTGTAAGTCACTCTATGTTCCTCTCTCTTCTGGAAGTAAGTGTTGACTACTGCCATTTCCATCCTCTTAGCAAAGTCCACAACCATCTGTCCTTCTGGATTCCTGTCCTTTACATCAAACCTGCCCATCACCTCCTCATCACCTCTGTTCCCCTCACCAACATGCCTATTGAAGTCTGCTCCAACAACTACTCTCTCTCCTCTGGGGATACTCCCTACAACTTCATCAAACTCCAGAACCTCTCCTTCTCTTCTAACTCACAGCCAACTTGTGGAGCATACCCACTGACTACGTTCACCATCACCCCTTCGATTTCTAGCTTTAGGCTCATCACCCTGTCTGAGACTCTTTTCAACCTCTAGAACATTGTTCACAAACTCCCTCTTCAGGATCACTCCTACTCTGTTTCTCTTCCTATCCACACCATGGTAGAACAGTTTGTATCCTCCTCCAATACTACGTGCTTTGCTACCCTACCACCTCGTCTCCTGCACACACAGTACATCTTCCTTTTTTCTCTCCATCATGTCTGCCAGCTCTCTACCTTTCCCTGTCATTGTTCCAACGTTAAGAGTCCCTACTCTCAGATCTAAGCTTCTGCCTTTCCTCTTCTCTCTCTGACCGTGAACCCTTCTGCCTCCTCTGCTTCTTCGAACAACAGTAGTCCAATTTCCACCGGCACCCTGTAGGTTAACAGCACCGGTGGTGGTTGTTGTTAACCCGGGCCTTGACCGATCCGGTATGAAGGTGGTATAAATGACTCGCATGGTTGTACTTGGCAAGTTTTACGCCGGATGCCCTTCCTGACGCAAACCTTTCTATTTATCCGAGCTTGGGACCGGCACAGAAGTTACTCTAATAGTTTGAAAAGGTAAAAACGAGAGAATTGACAAGAACAAGTAATGTTAACAACTTCAGCTAAGTTTTCTTAACTGAGGCACATTTCTTCTTCAGGATGGAATTCTGAAGTTATTCAAAAGCTCGCAGTGGAACTCTGCGCGGTGTCTGCGGGAACTCTACCAAGGGAATTTTAACTTTATTTTATATCCTTGAAGCGTCACCAAGATTATGAGGCGTTGCTGCTAAATTCAAATTTACTGCGAAGGGCAGAGGTAGTCCCTCCTCTAGATCAAATTAAATCCTTTGTTTGGTTTAATCACACAAAGTCAAGTATAGAGTATAGATTTCTCTTTTCATCAAGCCCAAAACCTCATACTATAAAACAAAGCAACATATTATAATTGTTCTACTGTGCAACTCCTATGGAGGTTAAAATGCTTAAAACAACATGATTAATAGTTAATGTCTCATTTTAACATACATGTGAGAGTTCTGATTAGATGAAGAGATGGAATCCAATGATTATTACATGGAAAATTTGCTTTTTTTAATACCTATTAATACACATTAAGAAGACACAACAACAATTAGGAATTCAGTCATGCATTATCTGGACATCATAGCGTTGAATTAATATAACATGATCAAATTTAAATAACTAAGCGGGTGTATACAAGGCGTAAATGAATATGTAACATGTATGTGTAATGTACAGAATTGACAGAAGAATATGACACTGTGTTTTAACTTTCAGACAACAAATAAATGCCATTTAATTTCTTTCTATAGACGAATTCCTTCTGGATGCACTTACAATTTCCACCCATGGATGGCAATGGTGTGCCGTGTTACTCTTTCTGTCATTCCTGGATAAAACTGTAATTTGTAACTTCATGAATTTTTGACCTTGAATAACCAGAGTTACACAAAACCGTTGCCAAACGTCTTCTGAACATGGTGGTGTCCATCACATGCGAATCGGAAATTCGGAATATCCATTTTCTAAGGTTAGGAGTCCAAAAGAAAGTTACTTACATTCCATTCTCTCCATTTCCTTTTTGTCTGCTAGTTGAGTCTAATGAGGTAGGCTTACAAATGTGATTTACAAGGGATGGTTTCTTCACAGATTAGTGTTAATGGCTGGAGTGCCAGCCGGAGATGTGTATTCTGTCTGTGAACCTTGGGAACAGATGTGGGGAGGTGTAGAGGAACAAGGGTTTTCTGTTCCTTTATCTTTGGGGGGGTTTAAGGAAACACTTTTACCTCAAGGTAGAAGGATGCAGCTCAGGTCTAGATTTTATAACACAGAAATGGATGCTACAATGTAATTGTATATGAATATAAACTATATAAAATTTAGTGCATAATTTTAAATATGTTCACACAGGTATATAGAAATAACATTAGTGTCATTGTTTTAGCAGAGTCCTGAAGGGAGCCACTCAAATTCAGGGATCCTGTAGGATCCTGCCAGCTGACCTCATTGTCTGCTTCTGCTAGAGGGAGTGTAACCAGCATGTGAAGGATAAAGGAGAAGGTGAGTATACTTTCACTGAAGAGGTGTTGCTGACTCCAAACAAGTTAAGCATCCACAAGTGCTGGCATTTCCTGAAGATCTCTGCGTTCTAGGCGAATATCAGCAGACATTCATGTTAGGCTGATAGCTGACTCTAAATTGGTTATAGGTGTGAATGCGAGTGTGAATGGTTGTCTGACTATGTATGTTTCTCTGTTTTGGCCCTGAGATAGACGGGCGAACTATATGCCTCTTCCCCTATGACAACTGGGCTAGGCTCTAGTTTCTCTGTGACCCTACATAGGATAAGTGGTTTCAGTTAATAGATGGATAGACGAAATTGTGAAAGAGGTATAACCATGTGTTTATCTAATGGAGTAGCAGCAAGGTACATAGTGAGCTACTTGAAAATAAACTTGGAGATAGGATACCGTACATTTGATTATCAATCGAAGTTCCAACTCCTTTGTTGGTATTATGTTGCTTAGGCTGTTTAAGGGGATGCCAGATGTTAATGACCAATCCATGAAGGTTAAGAGGTGCAAATTCCTTTGAAGCAGCTTAATGGCATTAAGACTACATTCCAACACTTTCAAGGCACATGATTGTCAGTGGACTGAAGAACCACAGCTCAGTTTAACAGCGATTTCTGCTATTTGAGGTGCAGGTTTCAATTGCTCTTTTTTCATTCCATTGTTTCTTTTTGCTAGGGGGGGCGTAAAAGAAAATAATTGAGAAGCACTGGTGTAAGGTAAGGTAAGGTAAGGTAACCTTTATTGATCCCACAACGGGGAAATTTGCACGCTACACAGCTCCCAGATATACAAAGCAACAAGAGTAGTGCACTAACTAATAGAATGAACAAAGTGCAAGTAATGTGCAAACATTTTTTAATCAAAGAATTTAATCAAAGTCAATTTACAAATGTACAATATTTAACTGCTACAGAATATGTACAATATTTCAAGTTCAAGTAGGTTAGACTGTGGTGTTATAGAGTGTAACGTCGCTGGGAATGAAAGACCTGCGGTAGCGCTCTGTCCTACTCTGAGGATGTATCAGCTGGCCACTGAAGGAGCTGCACAGAGCCTCCACTGTCTGGTGCAGCGGGTGACAGATATTGTCCATGATGGATGTCAGCTTGGCCAACATCCTCCTCTCACCCACCTCCTCCACAGAGTCCAGTGGGCAGCCCAGGACAGAGCTGGCTCTCCTGACCAGCTTGTTCAGTCTCTTCCTGTCCTGGTTGGTGCTGAACCCCAGGAGACCACAGAGTAGTGGAGAGCTGAAGCCACCACAGAGTCATAGAATGTCCTTAGCATGGGCCTGCACACACCGAAGGACCTCAGTCTCCTCAGAAGATGGAGGCGACTTTGACCCTTCTTGTACAAGGCCTCAGTGTTGTTAGTCCAGTCCAGTTTATGGTTGAGGTGAACACCCAGGTACTTGAACCTATCCACCCTCTCAATGTCCGAGCCCTGGATGTTCATCTGTGTGAATGGTAGTGTCTTTCTCCACAAGTGAGGTAATCCATTTTTCCCATGCAGTAAGTTGTCTATCCACTGCTGCCCCTTCCAGCTTCCCTCACAGTATTCAGCTCATGCTGAACTATTTTCTGATCGTCTGTGTCCCCTGTAATAAAAGCCCTCCTCTTCTTAATTAGTAGGGCTTTAAATTCAGGAGTCACCCAGGGTTTTCTGTTTGCAAAACAGAAAAGACCCTCCTGGTCGGCAAAGTGTTGATGTAGTCTGTGATGCAGCGGGTCAGGCCGTCCTCCAGTACCTTATTCTGAGTTTTTGATTTAATTCTCAGGTTTTCTAGTCGACTTAGTGCTTAATGCAGATAAAGTCATCATAGTGGGCGACTTTAACATTCGCACAGATGCTGACAGTAACTCCCTCAACACCGAATTTGTATTATTATAAGATTAAATTGTTTTTTCTCAAAATGTAAATAAACCCACTTTTTTGTATAACAAAAACTTGTGCTACCGAATCTATCAACGGACTCACAAACCATATTAAGGCCTGGTGACTGGGAAAGCCTGAACAAGATGAGTGAGATGCATCAGAACGAACCAAGACGCACTAGAAACCTGAAAACTAAATACAAGGCCTTAAATAAAAACAAGCAAGGGTAATGATGATGATGATGAATTGGCAAGAGGTGAGAGCAACGGTAACCAGCCGAGGAGGGGAGAAGTCTAGACTCCAGAATCCTAACAATAATAATGACGATGAAAAAAATTTGGCAGACCCTCCCCACAAATAAAACAGAATTAGAATCATAAGTAAGGCTTTAGTCCCTTTTAGACTGTTTTTTACCCATAGATCTCACTGAGCTAACTACAACTATCACATCATCAAAACCAACAACATGTCTGCTAGACCCTATTCCAGTTACACTGTTCAAGGGTGCTCTACCCTTATTAGACATATTTATATTAGATATCATCAGTCTATCTTTAGAAACAGGCTATGTACCTAAGGTTTATAGGGTAGCTGTAATCAATCCTTCTGACCAACCAACAAGTCACAGACAGGACAGAGATCAAAAAAGAAGGGAGAACACACAAGTAACTTGGTTCAAACCTGGCAGAGAAGAGCAGGTAACTAGATAATTAGACAGAGCTCAAGGAAAGAAAGTGAGGAAAGTGATAGAAGTGTTAACCAGGGCAACACGGATCGGCGTCACAGCCGTGACAGTTTTAAGTCAGGTTTTATGACTTCTATTTTTTTTTTAACAAACCATCTACTTTCTGTTTTCAAACTAAAATACATTTAAATTTTTTAAATGCAAATTTCACATCATTGGCACATTTGATATTTTCCTTTTCCACACACAGAAGTGCCCTAAGGTGGTCAGAGCATAAATAAAAATAAAACAAAACACAAAAATAACTTTTTCAAGTTTAAAGGGGGTGGGTGTAGCTGGTAGAGACACTGAAGCCCTACGTTGTCCCTAATGTCTGCTGCTTAGTTGTAACTCACTTTGGATAAAAGTGTCTACTAATTGTAATTGTAATTAAAGAATTTAGCTTAGGTTTGTATTTAAGTGCTATAGGAACATAGTGAGAGAATTCATGAAGCTGCATTTCTAGTCAGGTTTCTTTCACATAATTTCTCAGTCCCTTTAAGTACTGCACCAAAATACATGTGCTGCTCCTAAAATGTAGTTTGTCTGATAAAGGCCTTACTTTGTCTTTTTGGAAAAAATGCAACAACTGCATAAGTTGTCTTGGTTCATTCTGCTTAAATATACATTAACATATAAAATCTATGTGTCAGAATAAATAGTAACAACTGGCATTCCCCACCCACAGAAGAGAAATAGCTAGCAATTGAATTACATGGTTACTGAGGACTGGAGTTACTTGCCTAGCCAACTGGAAAGCTTAGTTTAGCCACTGGTTAACTGGCATCAGAGACTGATAAGGCATTGTCACCATTGCCATTCATCCCAGCCAACTTACCATTGACCTCCTTTTAATGTGTTTTTATTCATGAAATAATTCATCTGTGTATTTAGCCTTTAGTCTGCCTAAAGATGTCAGTTTTCAAATTCGCAGTGTTCTTGATTCTGTTCTCAATATTTATTATTTTTGTAATCCAATGTTAAACATCCATGAAATTTATGTTACTCTATGTGTGACTGTGTGTGTGTGAGTGTTAACATTAGGTTATGGAAGGGTTTGGATTAGACATTCATTTGGGATGGTTACAGTTAGGGTAAGGGGCTAGGATTGTATTATGTCAATAAGTGTCCTCACATGTATAGAGAAACACAAGCATGTGTGTATCTTTGAGTGTTGACTCTGGTCAGCTGTGCTCCGTCCTGTGCTCCAGTCAACATTGCATTTATAATGTTTATTCTCCCCTGCAGCAAGGCTTTGCCATCAGTGCAGTTTATCATTGGACATGGAGGAAGGTCACTGCAGAAGAACAAAAATAAAAATTGCCTGGATCAACTTCTTCACTACAACATGTATATTTAATTTGGTAATATGGAAAGACAAGTGAGGCCTGGGAGAATAAAAATATGTGGTTACAGTAATTAATAAATTAATGACAAAAAAAATATGTGTCTCTGTTATGCCACAGAGAGAGATAGTAGGCTAAATTTGTTTGCCTTCAGCCAAGTAAGTGACTGAAACTCTCCTTGAGACACAGTGTTAATTTTGAACTAATTTTTTTCACTTGGTAAAATGACATTTTCATTTTCTCTCTAAAGGCACAAAAACTGCTAGTGCTGCAGAAAAACAAAATGTTCTTGTAGATTTATATTATATCAGGAAGACAGTAAGCATACTTCAGTCTTAGTTTGATGAAGAAAGCAGGGCTGTTAAAAACTATTATAGACCACATTTTATCTGTTCTTTGAATATGATCTTATGTATAGACAAACAGGGGACCAAACAGATAGTGTGTCTACAATTGACCTATAGACAAAGGTCATACAAGACCAGAAAAAACTGTTAAATATTGTTGTATATAATATAAAGTTAAAAAGAAAACTGGATTTTTGTAAAATTCATTTTACTTTTTATTTGTGTCTGTGTAACCACAGGAAGGAGTTGTACATTTAAGTAAGGTTCAAAAGAAAACCATAGTTTGCTTAGGGAAAGATTACCACAGAGAGACAGATGCTAATCAGATCACTGACACGCATACCCCCTTATAATTACACATGAAACTGAAATGGCATGTAATTTGTGCACCCCACTGTGCAATGTGTTTGTTACCCTCTTTTCTATGTTACATTCCTATGTAACTAAACAGCAAAGGCAGTCACAACATTGGACCGTTTTTAGAACACCAGAGGGCAACAGGAGCTTAGGGGAATAGCAGGGATGCAGTTGGTGACAGAGAGTATGTGGGCCAAGATCCAAGGTCCAGGTCCAGTAAATCAGATCCAGAGTCCGGGGCTGCAGGGGAGATCAGGTCCAAGTAAAGGAGGTGGAGAGAGGGCAAGAGTCGGGGTTCAGACAGACAGGGCGATTCAGAGGCAGGTCAGGTTCTTATCGGGCAACCAAACAGGTTCAAAAAGGGCTTAAAAGTAGCTTCACACGAAGATCAGCAAAAAATCTGGCAGGGAAGAGAGGACTGCAGGCCTTCATGAGATTTAAGCTACATGTGTAAGAAAGGGAAAAGTGTTTATTAAACTTAACAGGTGACCAGAGCAAGCCAATTTGTTTGTATAGTATAGATGTTTGTATAGTCTTGACTTTATTATGTAAAGTGGCTTGAGATGACCTTGTTGTAAATTGGCGCTATATAAATAAAGTTGAATTGAATTGAATAAACAGATCATTTCAAGTGTCCACATCCTCCGGTGCGGTAGGAGGCGACATTTGCGATGGAAAATAAGTGAGCGCTCTGTTATCAACCTTTGAGCCTTGATGGTCAAAAAAATGTTCGACTGATCTTGCCTTGTCACACATTGCTCTAGACACACCGGAGCCAAACATCTGAATGTGTAGATTGATATGCTGGAGTAATGGCAGGTGGAGCCGTGGTCACTGTTCGTCTGGTGAGGTCCTTCGAGCAAAGAAACTATAAACCTGTCGTGTTTCACGGGGTCAGCTTAGAGCAGACGGTGCAGAACTTCATCCGGTTTGTAAGAGACGGTGCGTAAACAGCAGCAGCCGGAGTCAGAGCACAACGGTTTAAGTTACACATTATCAGCAGTGCAAATAACTGGAGGTTAATGTCATAATAACAAACTATTACAATTTCTTCCAGATATTGCAACAAGACCAGGGCTTCCTCCTCCTTTCAAAAAATATGCTTATGGTAAGTAACGTTTGTCAGACTTGGATACTAATTTTATGACCAACATGTCCATGATGTGTTTATGAACGTACGTGCAGGTTTATCCTTTTTAAGGAATATTTGTAGCAACAAGTAAAGGGTGTTTATAGTGAAAACAAAGCTGCATCTGCAGAAAGCTGCTAGAGCTAGAACCCGTGGTCAAGTAGACAAACTGTATATTCTGCCATTAATTTAACAGTGGATCCAACTCTCTGAGACCTTTTTTGTTGTTTCTTTTTATTTAAAATGATTACATTTAAGAAATTAGACACCTGATGTAAAAAAGGCTAGAAACCAGTTGATAATGTTATAAAGTTCAGATCACCTTGTGTTTTAGCTGCTGATGCTCACATTTAGATGACAGGTGGATTTGATTGCAACCTGCAGCCAATTGTTAACCTGTTAGAACTACGGTTGTGATTTCCAGCAGAAGCTTGTTTACAGATGAGAAAATTTGCCCAATAGCAATTTGTTATTCAAAACTAAGAAGAGCTTTTTCAGGATCAAACAGCCATTGCTTTTATGTGCACTAATAACCAGGGTACTGGGAAAAATTAGCTTTCTCCGGGTAACTGGGGAGCAGCATTCACGCCGATTTAGAAACCTGGTTCCTGGAAATCCATGTATACATGCAGTACAAGAATCACCTTATTTCTCCTCAACCTAAAACTTATTCACAAAACCTGGCTCACAGATTTAGCTGTTTAGTGGCTTTCTGACTTTTCTGACTATCGTTTGTTGCAGCAAAGTAACAGTGCAGGGGGAGGGAATAGGAAATGGGGAGACACATATTGCTGTTCACAACTGGAACTGTCTGAGTTTTAAACATCCACAAGGGAAAGTGAACTATCTAGACTTATATGTAGACCTTTTAATTTGTTAATTTTCTTTGTTTAGGCAGACTTTGTTGTCACATGAATGGGATTCTCTAAACCAGGGATTCCCAACTCTAGTTCTAGTTTACCTTGCCCTGCTTGGTTTCCAGCTTACTCACTGTTGATTAACTGGATCAGGTGTGTTGAGTCAGTCAGAACTTGGAAGAGGGAGAAGCCTCTCTCTGTTGCCCTCTCTGTGTCCCTTTCTTCAGGTGTCCCCAGCTTTGGAGCTTTGTGTCTTCCAGTGTGCAGCTACTAGTCCTACCAATATGCCCAATGTTTTGCTGCTTTTTGTTGCCTTTTTTTTCTCTCCACATTCCACTCACCTCAACTGGTAAAGGCAGATGGCCGGCCACCCTGAGCCTGGTTCTGCTGGAGGTTTCTTCTGTTAAAGGGATTTTTTCCTCTCCACTGTTTTGCCTATGGCTGCTCAGTGAGGATTTGTTGGGTTGTCTCTTTATATCTGTATAGTGTTGACTTTATAATGTAAAGTGCCTTGAGATGAAATTGAAGATGGGATCTTCAAACTTCTGATTGCCTCAACTCAATCAATCATTATAATCAGCAGTGGGTAGTGTAAGAATAGCTAGAAAACTATCAGGAAAAGTTTCCCTGAGGACCAGGGCTGGAAATATCTGCTCACCACATTGAAAAAGGAAAACAAGGAGAAAAACTGAGTGTGGGCTTAGACATACCAGCTTTTCACAGTGGATCATATGAGGGGGTATACCTGTGAATCCAGATGACATGCTGGTGTTCATTAAGGTAAACAGATATTATTTATTGTAGTGAAAACTGATGTATTAATTTCTAAACTAAAGCAGCCGACCCTTATGGTTTCAAACATTGTGGTCTCAGTGTGTGCGAAGGCCAATAAAAAACCTGCAATCTGAGGTTTTCTAATTAATTGTTGTCTGTGTTTACTCAATGGAACTTTGTGCACTGTGAATCTTTTTCTATTGTCTGAATTTTTTATTTATCCCCAGACACAATGAAGATTATCCACCAACCACATGGAGCAAAGGTATCATCTGAAGAATGTGTCCCACTGCTGACTTAGTTACAAGACATTGGTCTGAAGGTGAAGTTTCAAGCAGTTCAGGGCTAAGAGGAGCCAAGGTTTTTCTAGAGTGTCTCTAGTCTGCAGGTTTTTCTTATCGGTATATGACATATAAAGTAGTAGTATTGTTCTGACAGAAAACACCTCGTGGGGTATGCTGAGTTTGGGCTCAGGTTGCTAGGAGTTTGTATTTAATTTAATGGTTAAGTTTATTCTTAGCTTTGCTTATTTACACTTTAACAGAAGTCTTTATGTACAACATTTGATATTTTCATGAGTACAATTTGCCATTAGAGCTAGACAAAGCGTAAGTGCTAAAATTTAATCACTATTGAATTTTCCATCACAGCTGTGCAGAGTGATGTCCTAGTATCATGCAGTGTTTCCCCTAAATCGATACGAGCCCCCCGCCATGCCTACACGACAACCCCAAAAAAATTTGTATATCTAGTGATGTTACATTCGTGACCAGTATGCTTCTTTTGAATGTCTCGCGGATAGGTACAAAGGGATTTCAGAGTCATCCTTGTTAGTTTGCCCAAATTTTAGTGCCTGTCCTACATCCACTCCACTTCCTTTTTTACACGGCTGTAGCTGTTTGGCAAGGCCGTCATCCACGAAGGTGTGTAGTGTATATTGCTGTGTGTATGTATGTGAATGGGTAGCAACATTGCAAAGGGCTTTGGCTTTGCAAAAGTTGCCATTTGCCATTTAATTGAAGAATGAGAACCAGCCATTGTTGTTCTTGTTAACCTTTGTTGGCCAGCCAGACCCACTACTCCCCTGGATGACTTGTTTCTTCTTTCTGAAAGGCAATGCATTTGTATATTGTTCACACTATTTGGAGGCTCCATAATTCCACATTAAATGTTGTGTATGCACAGCTCCCCACATGGACAACAAAGTGATAAAGTGTAGCATACACATGAAGAAATATGCCATTCAGTGAAGCGGTTTGTCTGACTAGTGTGATATAGATGATTTCAAATGTTGATTTTCTCCCACCCCCCAGACAAATGAGTTGGTGATGAGTCTAGAAGATGACGACAAGCTCATTCTACAAGACAACCAAACTCTAAACGCTGCTGGTGTTGGTAAGACTCAACATTTTTTTAAACAATACTTTAGAAAATGTTCCAAAAATAAAACGTTAAGCTTTTACTAACATAAATAGAATGGACAAATGGCTATAAACGCTTCTCTAAGATAGAAATAATGGCTATAAGTTTTAATCAGTACCTTCCTCAGTGTTGAAAATTTGGAAAGTTGAAAATTGGCATGTGAGCAGGTCTGACAGGCCAAGCCAATCTGATAGGCCAGTAGAGCCCTGCACTTAGTGCTGACATTACACAATTGGATGGTCTGTGATGATTTTTTTTTACTACCACTCTCTCTGTACTGAATGTGTCTGTAATTATTAATTACTAATAATTAATTTTGTAATGTCATGTAAAGACATTGAAGTCCTTATAAAAGTTATTTACCATAAAATTACTACATGATTTGAGCCTGAATCTGTCCAGACGGGACTCCCCTTGGATTTTCTACTGAAACATTCAGTTGAATTAAATTTTATGTGTATGGCACCAATTCATTTCAAGGCATATAATACAGTTAAGACTATACAGATATGTAGAGAAAACCCAACAGCAGTCTAAGTGCCAAATCCGGGGTACACCTGAAGACATGGACAGAGAGAGGGGGGGACAGAGGGGAGAAAGACAACTACGGGAAAAAGAAGACACAGAATTAATGTCATACAGTGGTGACATTACAGATGTGGGATGAGAGGAGAGAATGAAGAGAAGAGGAAAGTGGCTCAGTGCAGAGTCCCCCAGCGGTCTAAGCCTATAGCAGCATGACTTTAACGAACTATAAGCTTTATCAAAGAGGAAGGTTTTGAGCCTATTTTTAAAAGTGGAGAGGGTGTCTTCTTACCGAATTTAAACTGGGAGCTGGTTCAACATAAGAGGAGTGTGATAGCTAGAAGGGTCTGCCTTCCGTTCTACTTTTGGAAATTCTGGGAACTACAAGTAGGTCTGCCTTCTAAGACTGAAGTGGTCTATTAGGATGATATGGTACTGGGAGATCTTTTAGGTATGATGGAGCTTGATTGATTAAAGCTGTATATACACTCACTGGCCACTTTGTTAGGTACACCTGTACATTCTAATACAATCCAATACAGCAGCTCTGCCATAACTTCTGATTTTACAAGGTTCTAATTTGGCAGTTTTTAAATTAGAACTCTCACAAATGTGATAATTCTAATATGTGTTTATGACTGAGTTCAAAGTGGTTAGTGGACTAATATTGGATGGCATTACAAGAGGAGGTGCTTCTAATGTTTTGGCCATGCCATTCATTTTAAACATGGTGGCCAAAAAATTAAAACCATCCCTTCTTATATTGCCCTCCAGTACAACTCCACTAAACATTAATACCATCTAATACGAATGTATTAGATATCATTAGAGCATCCTTGAGCAGTCTAACTAGAATAGGGTCTAGCAGACATGATGTTAGTTTTGATGAATGAAAAGTATATATCTCAGCGAGATCTATGAGTTAAAAGCAATCTAAAAGGGATTGGAGCCTTACTGATGATTCGAATTATGTTGTATTTGTGAGGAGAGTCTAGAGATTTTTTTTTTACTAATAGCTACAATGTTATTCATAAAGAAAGTCATGAAGTCATTGCTGCTCAGAGTTAAGGGGGAAGGCAGGTTAGACACGAAGGAAGGAGAGAAAGACTTGTACAAGCTAGCCAGACAGAGAGATAGGGATGGAAAAGATGTGCAACAGATAACGGTGATTAAAGACAGAGATGGAAAGGTGCTAACAAGCCCAGAGAGTGTGCAGAGAAGATGGAAGGAGTATTTTGAGGAGCTGATGAATGAGGAAAATGACAGGGAAAGAAGGTAGGAAGATGTGGCTATTGTGGAGCAGGAAATAGCAGACATTAGAAAGGATGAAATGAGGAAGGCTCTGAAAAGGATGAAGAGCTGAAAGGCTGTTGGTCCTGATGACGTACCTGTGGAGGTGTGGAAGTGTCTAGGAGAGACAGCAGTGAAGTTTCTGACAGGTCTGTTTAACAGGATTTTCTAGAGTGAGAAGATGCCTGAGCAATGGAGGAGAAGCGTTCTAGTGCCAATCTTTAAGAACAAGGGTGACACGCAGAACTGTAGCAACTACAGAGGGATAAAGCTGATGAGCCACACAATGAAGCTGTGGGAAAGAGTAGTGGAAGCCAGGCTTAGGAAGGAGGTGGAGATTTGTGAGCAGCAGTATGGTTTCATGCCCTGTATGAGCACCACTGATGCTATTTACGCTTTGAGATTGTTGATGGAAAAGTACAGAGATGGTCAGAAGGAACTGCATTGTGTCTTTGTGGATTTAGAGAAGGCGTATGACAGGGTGCCGAGGGAGGAGCTGTGGTACTGTATGAGGTTGTCGGGAGTGGCAGAGAAGTACGTCAGAGTAGTCCAGGACATGTATGAGAGGAGCATGATGGTGGTGAGATGTGCCGTAGGTCAGACAGAGGAGTTCAAGGTGGAGGTGGGACTACACCAAGGATCAGCTTTGAGTCCTTTCTTGTTTGCTATGCTGATGGACAGGTTGACAGATAAGGTCAGACTGAAATCTCCCTGGACAATGATGTTTGCAGATGACATGTGATTTGCAGTGAGAGTAGAGAGCAGGTGGAGGAACAGCTGGAGAGGTCTTGCTCTGGAAAGAAGAGGCATGAAAGTCAGTCGTAGCAAGACAGAATACATGTGTGTAAACGAGAGGGAGCCAGGTAGAAGCGTGAGGTTACAGGGGGCTGAGGTGAAGAAGGTGCAGGAGTTTAAGTACTTGGGGTCGACAGTTCAGTGTGATGGGGAGTGTGGAAAAGGTGAAGAGGCGGGTGCAAGCGGGTTGGAGTGGGTGGAGGAAAGTGTCAGGAGTGTTGTGTGACAGAAGAGTGTCAGCAAGACTCAAAGGAAAGGTGTACAGGACAGTGGTGAGACCAGCTCTGCTCTATGGATTAGAGACAGTAGCCGTGAGAAAGAGACAAGAGGCAGAGATGAAGATGTTGAGGATCTCCTTAGGAGTGACAAGGTTGGACAGAATAAGGAACAAGCTCATCAGAGGGACAGCGCACGTTTCCTGTGTTAGTAACAAAGTCAGAGAGGCCAGATTGAGATGGCTTGGACATGTGCAGAGGAGGGATAGTGAATATATTGGTAGAAGGATGTTAGAGATGGAGCTGCCAGGCAAGAGGGCGAGAGGACGACCAAGGAAGAGATATATGGATGTCCTAACAGAGGACATGAGTTAAGCTGGTGTCAGAGAGGAAGATGCCCAGGATAGAGTAAATTGGAAACGGATGATTCGCTGTGGCGACCCCTGATGGGAAAAGCCGTAGTGTGTATGTGTGTGCTGTCTGTTCTGGTCCTGTTTGCTGGCTGCTCCAAACCAGACTGATGAAGGAGAATAGGACAGACTCAATGACAGCAGCGTAGAAGTGAATCAGCAACTTCCTCAGCTGTCATAGGAAATACATCCTCTGCTTAGCCTTAATAAGAAGAAAAACAACCTTTATTCATCACTTTGAGCACATATACATTTTGAACATACATGTTACAGTGAACGTTGTCCTCTGCATGTGACCCATCGATCTGGAGGTTGCAGTGGGCTGCCACCACTGGCACCCAGGGAGGGTGAATACACGTGAGGCAGAAGTGACCTCTGAGCTATTGCAAGCGGGGGGTGTTGAGTTGCGTCTTTCAAACCTGCAATAAAATTCATTCAGACTGCCAGGTTTTTGTTCTTCTCAGCAGATGGATCTCATTGGTACTACTACTGATGAAGAAAGCCTGCAGTACTGCTCCACTTTTGAACATTTTAAAACCACATTTTAATGAATATAAGTTCAAACAGGATATGTTTCCTACTGACAGCACTGACAGGTAGATTAAACAAAATAGGGACGTATTGTACTTGTGACATACGCATCTTATTTTTAATGTTTTGGTGTTTGAATAGTAGTTTTCTTTCTGTCCTTTGGATTACACTTGCCCCCTTCAAGTAAACAAAATGCACATATTTGCCCATGTGAGATGGCAGACTTTAAATGCTACTAACACTACACTATGCTTCCAGTGTATACAGGCCATATTTGTTCTTGTTTTGCTTCTTCTGGAAGTCTGTCTTTGCCAAGCTGTGGCAGAGGGCAACCTTTTGAAAAAAACAGGGACATTCATGAATTGCTGCTTCTTTGTAATTTGGGGTATTTACATTTTTGTGTTTGTCATTTCAGCAAATGAAACTGAATTGGCCTTCTTTAGAAGAGAAGACTATGGCAAATATAAAGCAAATCCCCAAACAGCCTGGTGACCACAGTGTGGAGTGGGGTAGCTGAAGGGATTTTAATGGACAGTGTCAGGAGGCCAGCATACCAGGAAAAAAAGAAAAAACAAATTGCGCAATCTTCATACTGGAGGCTTTCATTTTTTGGGTTGTTTTTTAAGTAAAGCTAAAACTATACTGCATTCCTTTTTAAAGAGTTGTTTTATTTTCTGTTTGTGAATTTGAATCTTTGTTTTCAGTGCTTTCCAATAATTTAAATAAAGGATCTTCTGACAGAGGAGTTTTGCAGTGATTTTTCATGAATATTAGCACATTAATGTTTTCTGCCCTACAATCAAGAATGACTTGAATTGACACCTACCGAAAATATAGAGTCACAAAATAAATGTGAAATTAACTAAATATATAAAAACATGGGTAGGTTTGAAATTTTTAAGTGAAAGGTGCAGATTTATTTAATCTTATTTGGTGATATTTAAATGTATTTATTGTTAAATAATTGCAGCTAATACATTTTTAAACCAAGGGCAACCTGCCTGAGCTTGAGTGGAATTGCAAAGGAGTTATATTCTTTCAGCCAAGGGCTTTATACATTTAATAAGTAATTTTCTGCAGTAAAGATTTAACATTGAATGTCTTCTTTTTTGCTTCTGTCAGACAGATGTTGAAACCTGGGTCCACTTGTTCTTTTAATGCTCTGATAGCAAAAGGTTTTGGCTTAAGATACAAAAATGGATCTAATTGAAAGTTGGTCATAATTCTAAATTTACTAATTCTAAATTTAAGATCAAATCGAATGTAAATATAAAACGATGAACCGTTGTTTTGAACGGCTCTTCGAAACAAAAGAAGCCAAAGAGGTTCGCTTCTAACAGCCATAAATCCAGTGCCAGAATAAGTAAGAAGCTTCTGTCTCGTACACCAAATCAGTGTATCATTCATCGTCATCATTCGGTTTATATGTGTAGAGACGTGATTGGTTTATCAATTCACGCCACCGCAGTAGACCATTGTACTATGTCAGCCATGGAATTAGCCAATGGCGTTGAGGAGAGGGCGTGTTCACGGGGGTCGAGCTGGCGTATGATGGGTAATGCGTTTTCACTCGCTATCAAGACGTGTGCGCGAACTTACCTTGTTGGGTCTTAAGTAAAGATGGCTGATCTACAGGTATGTATTCGATTCGTTAGCAACATTACCTGCTAGTTTATACTCCTCAATGCCAGGTTTAAAGAACAGCAGGAAAACCCGGTTTCATTAGCTGGTGATGTAACTAATGTTACCGTTACCGTTAGTTTTAACATGTGCTAGCGTTGACAAAAATGAAAACGAGCCTCGGGTTGAAATAGCACATGGCAACAAACACAAGTAATTGCTTTTTTAAAACAATGATGCAATTGACAAATTTCGTTTGAATTTCGTGTGTATTTTAAGTGGTGGTGATAACAAAAGGTATTCTGTAGTCTGCGTCCTTCCGCATTGTGTTGACATTTTTGTTTTTTAATATCTGTCAGGACTGCAAACTTTGCAGCCTCCGCCCTCAGTGACCAAGGTCAATAACAGTGTGTCATAAGCTTCGCTTAAGTGCAGCGCCTTGACAAGCAGGCAGTGTCCAGTCTCTAAGGTGCACGCATGTCAATTCAACTTCATGTAGCGCTATTAACAACAAAATCAGCTCAAGGTACTTTACGTAGTAAAGTCAAGAGTATAAAGGTATGTAGAGAAACCCCATTAGAGAGGGAAAATTCACTTTTAACGTAAGGAAGCTACAGCAGAACTGGGCATGTTGGGCGGCCATCTGCCGTGATTGGCAAAGCAGCGGATCCTTGCAGAAAAGTAAAGAAGCAATCGGGGAGTAAGTGAGTCTGAAAGAAGACACATAGTTAATGTCTTGTTCTATTCATGTAGGCGATTAGCACGTGGTCAACATGGCTTGTCTTATTATTCATTTCAACTTCATGTTGATCTCAGAGTCAAAGTACTACTTTTTTTCTTTAGATTACATATTGAGTTCATGGTACTTAGTTCAATTCAGTTCAATTCAAGTAGTTGTGATCGTCTTCTTAATCCCTTGTTTCAAATATGTGGGTCATTGCAAAAGTCTTGAAAGTTAAGAGCATTCTTTTGTTAAAACGCATGAAATCACATTCTTTCTTAGCTGACTAGACCAGTGTTCAAACGGTACAAGCTTTAAGACTTTCTTTCCTTTGTGACCTTTAACCATACTGCAAGTTGCATAGTCCATAATGATCTTTACATAATTTTAACAATGCCAACCTTTGCTCCTATACAATCCTACTGTATGTTATAATTCTGCTGTGGATTATATGTCCCTAACAGTTGTTTTGTACATTTGGATACACAGCCTAGCAGCACATTGACACATTTTCCAGTTTCTATTTCATGTGTGGGATTTCATTAATTAGTTCACATCTTCATGTGTAATCCATTTTTGGCAATAAACAGAAAAAACAGAAAAAGCAACCATACCCATAGCAGATCATTTTACAACAAGTTAATATAGGGTGATAATATAGGTGACTCATTGCAAAATGTATTTGTAGCTTTTAGCAATGCGTAAGGCCCCACTCAGAGTTTATTAACTAATGTTGCTTCACATTCACCCATATACTCACACTGATGACAGCTGCTGCGGGGGCTCAGAGTCTTGTCCAAGGACATTTCATCATGTAGCTAGAAAAAAAATTAGTAGTTGAACAACCATGTCATGTCCATGGACTGTTCTATCAACTTAGCTGTAACACTTTTGACATGCTAACTTCCATTGTATGCAGTGTGCTCTTACCTGGGCAGATTTCTGTAACGTTGTGTGCAGGCCTCTAAATCATTTAATTGTTTATTATTATTATTATTATTATTAGTAGTAGTAGTAGTAGTAGTAGTAGTAGTAGTATTTGGTCACAATCCCAAATCATACTCAAAGTAACTTTTTTTTCCTATTATTTCAGCTTAATATCTTGTTGTAAATAGTTTGTTTATGTAATTAACTCACAAGCTCTGCTATATTCTCTTCTTGTGCAGGAAGAAGAGCTATTAACTACACCATTAGTTTTCCTTACTAACCTAAAGTCTGCTATATTTGGCATTTTTAAATAAATTTAAACTTTTAAATCTCCAATGGTTATATACCTTTACTATCTATACAGCAAAGTAAGAAGTATACAGTGGTAGAAGTATACAAACAAGTATAAGTAAAAGTGCATATATTTGTAAAAAAAAAAGCATACTCTGTAGTGGATTAAGTGTTACTCACTCAGTGTTCACATGCACTCAAGTAACCGGGATAAGATAAACCGGCCTTTATTCTTGGAGAAATTTTCATGTTACAGCAGCAGAAGTAAATGTGCAAATGCGTTAGAAAAGCTCTAAGTGCAGACCATTTATTCCCTCTACCACTGAGCCATAGTTGCCTTAACCTTAACCATTTTTTTTAAATGATTTTCATCTTGTCCACTTTTATGTAGGCTAAATTTGAAACAGCAGCAGCTGAGGTGAAGCAGCTGAAGGCAAAACCAACAGAAGATGAAATGCTGCAGGTCTATGCCCTGTTTAAGCAGGCCACTGTTGGTGATGTCAACACAGGTGAGACAGCTCTCAGTGCTGTGTCACTGCTGCCTCATCCTTTTCTTTTCTTCAGGAACTAGTCTTTTTTATAATAGTATTTATTATTAGTGTATTTGCTGCAAGCAACTCTATGTTGTTCAAACATGTTTGGAGATGGTGCCTATTGATTTGTGTGCTGATAGCCAATAGTCTTTCATGTTTTCACACATGAAATGCAACATAGACTCTATTCTATTCACTTCTGAATTGTTCAGGGCTTCCACTCTTAGCCAGCTGTAGCAGCTGGTTGCAGCTAGCTTTCAGTAATCACATGCATTTGCTTTCGGAAAAACAGCATTCTAGTTGTTGTTGTTGTTGTTGTTATTGTTATTATTATTATTATTATTATTAAAAATAAATTTTCCTCCAAGTTAGCAGAGAAAATATTATCTTTCTATTTGGGTATTTTTCACATTGTTAAAAAGCAATTACAAATGTATCCATACATTATCATACAATTGATTTAGCAACCAACTCTAGTTCTAATTAAGTTTATTTTACTTGGAGCTCATCACTTGCATGTCTTTGTCTCTGTAGCTCGTCCCGGGATGTTTGATTTCACTGGGAAAGCTAAATGGGATGCCTGGGAGAAGCTGAAAGGTACGCTTTCAATCCTGTGTGAAAGCTGTTAATGTTTTGAAGAGTTATAGATGCAGTGCAACTGTTACCACAAACCCGGTTAATCAACTTATTATTAAAGGTAATAAATATCATGAAAAAAACAGACAGATCAATGAGCTAAAGAAACAGAAGTCTCCTGTAAATATAAAAGTAATGGTAAATATGTAGGGGAAATTTTATGTGTATTTTTGAAATAATTTTTTCTTGTCTGTTGGATGATGAACAAACCTTTATTCTATTCAACATTATTTATATAGCACCAATTTACAACAAAGTCATCTTAAGGCACTCTCCATAATAAAGTCAACACTATACAGACATTTAGAGCAAAACATTTGGCAGGATCGGGAGGATGAATACCTTCGCACTAGAAGATACACTTCTCCAAAGCCGGAGACACCTGAAGACAGGGAGACAGAGAGGGAGAAGCATTATTTTTCTGAGATGGATAAAAACAACAGTACAAATTGGCAGACTCTACTGCAAAGACGATATAAATAGATATATAGTTAAAACACTAAGAATAAAATGTTCATTTAACAGTGAAATATATTGCAATATGAATTTTACTAGATAACTTAGAAAAAGCACATGACTCATCACACAGGAGTCTTATGAGTCCATCTTATCCCTGGAATGTTTGGAACCACACAAGATCAACAGGAATCTAAGAGCTTTCATTGAAAACTCAATGGGCAAGTAGAAAACAACCCTATAGGCTTCAAGCACAAGTCAACATAAATTTTAGTGTATACCAAGGAGATGCTTCATCCCTGCTGTGGTTCTGCATAAGGCCTCACCCCTTCAGTCAGATCATTATCAAGAGTGGTTACGTATATTGGCTACAGAATGGAACAACCATCACCCATCTTCTCCACATTGTTGATATCAAGCTCTATGCCAGGAGTGAACGAGACATTAATTCACATACCACTAGGATATACAGCCAGCACATCGGCTGACAAAAAGAGGAGATGGAGGCCACTGACGCCAGCATCCTGAGACAGTACACTAAGCAGAAGGAATACAGGCTGGGATCTATCATACCAGACTGGAGCTCTGGTGCAGTCTGTACAAAGATGCCCCTAAGTCAATCCAACACTTAACAGCAAGGTGCAAGATGCTAGCAGGCAGGGTGTACATGCATAGTGTATAGGAACATCTGTGTTGAGTATGGGCTGGAAGTCCAAAAGTCAAAATGGGACACACCACCAAAGGTGGTTGAGAATGACAGACCTAAGATCCTGTGGCGTTTTCATACAAACACGGAACAAGAGAAGCTTGAGAAATGCTAAGGGCTGAAGGAAGAGTTAGAAAATATATGGAAGGTCAAGGCACAATTGGTACTTGTGCTAATAGGAATGCTGGGGGCTGTGACCCCCCCAAACTAAGGTTAACCAGTTTTCAAGTACATTTTGACACTGTTCTGAAATCTCCAAGTACCCTGGTTACTCAAGTGCATGTAAACGCGGTCACTGTTAAGTAGGTACCAGTGCTTGTTAATTTGACTTTATTTTTGTCTTTTTAGGAAAGGGCAAAGAGGATTCCATGAATGAATACATCAGTTTGGTAGAGCAGCTGAAGCAGAAATACGGATTCTAACCTCAGACAAGATCAACAAACCAGCCGGATCTACTGCTGGATGGAATGAGACCTCCACTAGATCTTTGAAATGCCTTTAATATGACCTTACACAGGATATTTGAATGCCTGGCACTCTAGTAGTGGTCACAATGAGCCTGAATAACCTATGATGGTACGAGTTGCCATTGGTTGTCCTTTTTTTTTTTTTTTTTTTTTTTTTAATCTGCAGAGTCCTGCCATTTCAACATAAAAACATTTTTCTCTCAAGTGCTGTGTTTACAGTCCTTCTATTTTTTGACATATGCTCAATTCGCAGTGCCTGTAAAGATATCCCTGTACATACACAGACACACGCCAACTATTGTCTGATGGACATAACCACACAGACTTTAACAGACTCCGACAGATTATAAAGTCTAAATTTTCAGAAATAAAGGTCTGATGCAAAAGCCATCAGCCAGTCTGAATTTTCTTAGATCAAACTCACAATCTCAAGTCACAACATCCTGACTTGATCAGAGGTATTAAGTACAAATACTTCATTATTGTACTTAAGTAGAAATGTTTAGCAAGGTAAAGTATGTTTAGCAATTCACCTTTACAACCTAACATGCTATAACATAGATATCTGTACGAGACAGTAACAATATTTGTGTTATCTTTATCTTTGGGTTTTTAATTTAATATGTAATGATTATGTCAAATCTCCACTTGCAGTTGGTATTCACAAGCAGCTTTGTACAGTGTTGAAAAGTTTGGTCTTTGCAATTGACAGGTTAACAGATAGATCTGTGTGTTGTGTTGGTAACAAGTTGAAAGAAGTTACCTGAACCTGAAGTTATTTTATATTAAACTGCCAAAGCAGTATATCTGTGCTGCAGTTAACATAAATAAATCTATAAACACACCATACTACATTGAAATAAAAGGAAGTAATCTAAGTAAAACCAACTAAAAGTTCAAAAATTACATCCATAATGTATAGGATATTAACATTTTTACCAGATGGCTAAAATAAGTTTTAAAAAATGGCTAATAAAACACAAGGGTTCCTGCAGGTGTTTCTGGACCTGCATCAAGGGACCTTGTGCTATTTACTGATTTCAAATAATGTCTTTTAAATTCCCAATGTCAAATTGTATCTTAATAAAAAATAATTGGACACATCCCTGTTTATTTGACTTATATTTTGATAGGAATACATCTTTTATTTTGAATAAGTAAGGTCCTAAAAAGTAAAAAATCTGAACCTTTCCAGGTTTGGAACTATTGTTGCAGATATTAAAATCTGATTTGCATATGGATAAAAACTTTGGCATCTATACTTCTGAGTAAATACTGTATGTGTACCGTATATGTATAGGTACTTTGATTATGTTACAAGCTAAATTTACAATCTAAGATTTCTCTGTCTACACAAAATCAGATAAAATATCAGTTATCATTTTTATAACTTGTCAGTCTTTGAGAGTTTAGTAACTCCTCATAATCATCAAAATGCCACACAACCTGAAGAAACCCTGTCAACGTAATTCGGGATGAGTGTGAGTATGTGAGAGTTGTACAGGACATGTATAACAATAGTGTGGCAACAGTGAGGTGTGCGGTAGGCATGCCAGACTGATTCAAGTTGGAGGTGGGTCTGCATCAAGGATCAGCATTCAGGATCTTCCTGTTTGCATGGTGATGGACAGTTTGACAGACAACGTCAAACAGGAGTCTCGGTGTCCTAGGATGTTTAAAGATGACGTGATGATTCATTTTAAATAGGGTGGCCAAAACATTAGAACCACCGGTTCTTATAATGCACTCCAGAACGACCACTTTGACCTCAGTTATAAACACACAGCAGAGCTATCATCTTTCTGACCATTTCATCCTAAAAAATGAAAAATGATAACCTTTAAAAGTAAATTCATGGCTGAGCCACTGTATTGGATTTTATGAAGTTGTCATGTTATGTCTATGTTATGATTGGCGTATATGATACAATTTTGTTTTTGCAGGCAACAGAGAGAAAAATCACTAATACATATACATTAGAAAAGAATGTACTGTATGTGCTTCATCTGGATTAAGACAAATTCCTTCCTGCAGAATTGTGCAGAGGTCTGACCCTGTTTATTAGTACTTTACGGCTTTGAATCACTCAGAAAAAAAAATACTGCAGAGTTATACACTATAATACTATCCATTACTTCTCTGGTACAACGAGAAAGAGCGCTCTCTCTCTCTTTCTCGTTATACCAGAGAGGAGATGCCAACGTTCATGGTGTGTTTACTGATAGCAATGGCCAAATCATATTTATTCTGCCTTTAGCAATACGCGTTGGATAAAGCTTCTCATTCACCCATTCACACCACACTCATACTCACACACCGATGGCGCAGGCTGCCATGCGAGGTAGATAGGTAAAAATATTTACAGTATAATCATTTTCAAGCTCCCAGGTTGTGACCCGCTTTTTTCTCACAGCCTTCATGTGGTTACTAGGTAGTAGGTAAATATATATTTGTATGCACAGCATACAGTATGTAGCCATATATTGTTTTGCCATCATTGGAACAGCCATCATGCAATTTAATCAGCTTGTTGAAAATATTTCCCGAAACCAATTATAATAGTATTCAAGTGATTGTAATCAATACTATCTAGTATTAAACGAATATTATTACCAGTGTGTCTCCTGCTGCTCACGTCCGCTTTCCAGGCGAAGCGCAGTTCGTCTTAACGAGCCCATCTGTTGCATCCACTTCGCTGGACGAATTACGAGCAAGCAGAGTAAACTTCCTTCCTTTGAACCAGTGGTGGCGGTAATGCGCACTCTGTGAGGTTGTCAGCTGCGACCCATCCAAGAAGAGGAAACGCAACTTCATTAAAGCGCATGCGCGACTCCAAGTTGACTATACAGGATAGCGTTTAGCTCAGCGGTTGCTGTTGAAGTGATAGATTTGACTAAGCTTGTTGTCACGCACATATATTTGATATAACAGAGTATCATGTAATGCCTTCGCTTTTGCTGTTGTGTCTAATTAAGGCATTCCGTTCGTTTAAGTTCGATTAACCCTCGAAACCTTAGGTAAGTGGCTAGCTAACTTCAGCGGTAACGTTAACGGTAGTGGCTTTGGTTTGTAAAACAAGTCCGTTGTTAGACTGTGACAATCTGATTTGAAGACAATTGAGAAGGTGTTGAAGAAAGATTGTAAAATTATTTCAGATTATCCTGTCTGGTGAGGTACATTTTCGTGACAGTTACCTTAATAGTAACGTACAAAATACTAGAAATACTCTTGTTAGAAACATATATCAGTTTGCTAAATAAATGAAATAATCTGGAAAATGTAAAACTCCTGTAGAATGTCAGAATGCATTTGAGAACTGTTCATAACTGCTCCGTTCTTCACTCTTATAGAAACATAACTGGATCCTGCAGGGAGACAAACACACAATAGGATGGCCTGCGTAAGTCAAAAATTGTGTGGAAAATGTGTAAGAAAAATAATTTGCTGGTGCATAAAATTGAGACATAAAAAGAAGTTAACTGGATGGACTGGGTTTTGTGCTCTTGAAAGGTCATAGATGACAATGGTCAGCAACTTCGTAGTGCAGGAGGAAGCATATCTCAGCCAAACCCCACAAGACCAACTATTAAATGAATCATTGCTTTTACATGTATTTAGAGAAATCAGCTTTTTTGTGTTAAGCAATTGCTTAACAATTTTTACTTGTACTAAGGAGACCTCGTTACTGGAAATCCACATTATACATGCAGTAGGAATCTACTTTTTCCTCTACCTCAGACCTATTTTGGAAACTGAAATGGAAAAGTACTGAATGTAAAAAAATTTCCCCAAGTTAGAAATTTAGACTTCCATGAGGCACTTTGTGTTAGTTACATTTTCTGTTGGTCTTTCTGCAGGCTTTGTTTTAAATATGAGGCAGCATCCCGCTGTTAAGCTCCACTTTTATTCATTCTTTCAGTCAGCTGCATGTTTCTATCTGGTATGTGGTTACTAGAGTACATTGCAATGAAACCAGCATTGCCCAACTGAATTCTACCAAGCCAACTTTCCCTTTTACGTGACAATTGATAAATCAGCTTTCCAGAGAAAGCAGACGCTAGTCCATGTAAATGCAGGCGTGATCTGAAATTTGTGATCTTAAGCAGCTTTAAAATGAGCTCTGTAGAATAATGCACTTCGTCTCAATAGGCACTATGAACTATATCATTGTTTCGTACAGTCTTGACCAATTTTGTCACAATGTTGTCTGAAAGAAACAACATTTGTATTATTACTAGGTTATTACTAGGTTTGCATTCCAGTTGCATGTAGTGGACTAAAAATGTAGTTGTACTAAAACAATAGTTGTACTCTTTTATAACATTCCAAAATAAATAAGTTAATTGGACTCTTATTGTCAGAGTACTTTAATACCAACTGAAACTGCACTGTCTGAAATTCCTCAGACATATAAATCTAAGCTACCTCTAATGGTTAAAATGCTGATTGTTACTGATAGATGAATTGTGAATACTGTCTATTTATAACCTGCTTTATGTATTTTTATACATAAATTACATTGTATTTTTATTCTGTATGCATTACACACTATTAGAAAACACTGCGTAGATGAATGTATGCATGTGTTAAAACAGCCTTTGTTCATTTTCAGGTGCTGTACAATAGAACCAGGCTGGTCCGTTATCTTCCAGGGCTTCAAGCATTACTTGATTGCATAGCCGGATCTGGAACAAGAGCAGTTTCTACTGCTAGATTCTCTGGTTCTGATGAGCCCCATGTCGCCATCACTCTGTCTGAGATGAGTAAGCCATTACATATACAAGTATTTTGTTTTATTTCAATATATTAAAATCTTAGTAAATTTGCAAGATTGCATTTAAAATTTCATACTGTGTGAAACTCGTGTACTTTGTTATAATGTGCTTCCCCATTTAGGACTCCATACAGCTTGGCCTAAAGAAATCATAGGACTGGTTGGGCCCCAAGACCAGGACCTCCATCTTCCTACTAATGCAGGTTTTGACTGCTATCTGGAAGGGCTAGCCGAACAGAAACGTCTGGGATACGAGATGGTTCCTGACACACTGTCCAGCAGTGAAAGACATGAGTTCGTACTGGCTCAATTTGTTGCAGACTTCCTTGTAAGTGTAATTTTGTTAATAGAGGTTAGGCGATTCATCAATTTTATGCATAACAGAAATAAGTTGATTTATGAAACAAACAAAGACTTGGTACTTGGGACGATTTTTGTTAAAGCTTAACTAGAGCACAAGAATATACATATTTCTGTTTGAAATCACCAGATATAAATTTTTTCTCTCTGTTAACAAGGAAGGGCAAAGCTCAGTTAAATGTTTCTTTCTGCAGGCTTTGGTGTCAAAGTAATATATGACTTGTTGCCGATGTCCTCACTCATTCTTTTAGAATTCTCTGATATAGCTATTGGACTTTATTGTCTTTCTCTGAGCAGTGCAGTCTGATCTTGGAAAGAAAGAGTTGCCACATCCAGTAATGGGAAGATTAGTAACAGTCTTAAATGCTTTCCTACCCTGTCATTTTAAAATGTTGAACTCCAAATTGTTTAAATGTTTTTTGTTAACCCTATTGATGTGCAGCAAAAGTTGCTACTCTAAAGCCTTTCACACATTAACTTCAGACAATGTCTGAAGAAATCATCTCTGTAAAATGTTTGTTTTTATAGAGATCTGCACACCTGCTGATGGCCAGTTAAATAATAATGAATGATTAGCAACATCTTACTAAGACCTTTCCTCTTAAATACTTTGGAAAGCAGTAAGGGAGTGCTTAGTGTTCCCCGCATGTTTGTGTTTTTCTTTCTTTTTGGCATTATTTTTGTCAACTTTATTTACCATGCCATTGTTATTTATATAGTGTAGACCTAAGGAATTACAGCTTAACTTGACTGTACCTTTGTTTTAAGTTATTTTAACTTCATGTCCCTTTGTAGGCTTTCTAGTTTGCCTTGTCCTCGCATTTACATCATGATTTTCTGCCCTTTCTTTGTCTTTTACGCATATAAAGTTAAAAATGGTTGTTACCATTTGGCATCCAGGCTCAGTAAAATATGAGGCACATTACAATATTATTTTTTACCAGACTAAATCCTAAATCCAACTTTTCTTTTGTCACCACCATATAACCACTGTTATTTCTGTTATTTCACACATTTTCAGACTGATTTTGTTGGAAGCCAGCTTTAAGGGAAAATTATGTTGAAGTCTGTTTTAATCATAAATATTACAAATATGTGATTTTTTTGTGCATGTGTGACAGGAAAAAGATGACCCAGCCTCATCTCAGAGTGTCTGTACATCTGAAGAACATTTTGATAACTCCAGTGTTGAGTGTGCCATACAGTCCTGTCCTGAACCACTAAAGAAAGGTAGAGCACTGACACTATACCCCCTCACACTTTCATCTGTATCAGTTTTTTATGTTGTCCTTGATTCAAGCACATATTGCAGTTTAAATGGTTTTATTAAAGCATTTATTCGACAAGCAAATTGAGTTTTTTATGTTTTACAAGCCATACTGTAAGCAAAGGAATTCAGACCAAAGTGGAGATTTTAAGCTCAACTCTTAAAACCTTTTTTTTGTAAAATCCAATTTTATTTTGTATTCAGTGTTTTACTATTATAGTGAGTGCATGTTTTACAAACACAATTTCATTTCCACTTTTGCTAACTGAAAGAAAAACAATAGTAGCTTTCATGTCTGCACAAGTAGTGTGAGGACAGGACAGTGAACACAAGTTTAAAGTCTGACTGCCCCTGGTCACAGCAAAAACATGAACCTTGCCTCAGAGACCTACTGAAACCTCAGCTTCAATGTGCATATTGCACAGGGTCAACATAGAATATTTTTTTTGATAGAATCTACTCTTATTAAGCTCTTCTTCTCTTCTTCTTGGATCTTTGTCTTTTGCTGAAAGCAATCCGACTAGATGCGGATACTTCTGTAGGTTTTTCGACCCGCATTTAGTCCGCTTACAGCTAGAAACATTGTTCCAAGTCAGTGTTGTTAAAAGATGTTTAGAGATGGTTCATATTGACTTGTGTGCTGATGGCTAATGCAGAATAATTATAAATATTTCACTTTCACATTTACATTTAGGCATTCGGCAGACGCTTTTATCCAAAGCGACTTACAAGTGAGGAACAAGCAAACAATAAAATCTAAGTTAAGGAGAAAATAAACATGAAAGTAATGTGCTATCAAAGAAGTGTTTCAGTTTCATGAGACGCAAGTAGAGAAAAAAGAAAAAGCAGGGTTTTTTTTTTTTTTTTTTTTTTTTTCCTAAAGGAAGAAACGGAAGCGTTCAATTAATTTTTAATGAAGCTCTATGGGAGTCTATTATGTCTTTCAGGGGTGTTATACACATGAAAGACATGAGAGACTTCATTCTCCAATTTCAGCCAGCTGTAGCAGGTGGTTGCAGCAGCTAGCTTTCAGCAATCACAAGCATTTTCTTCAGGAAATGCAGCCTTCCAGTTAATATTTGATTATGTGAGAAACAATACATATAAATTGCTCTTGTATACAAGTTTTGTTAAAGTAATACTCCGGACAGTTATGGATTACCGAAATTAGTTGTATTATATCTTAGTATGTGATAGTAATCATAAATGATATGATTGTGACTATGACTCAAATCTGCTGTGGTAAACAATAGCCAATACTGGTCACTCATCTAGAAACCTGCAGTCGCTTCTCCGGAGTCCACAACTAACTTTTTTCAGTTATTGAAATTATTTCTTGTTTATCCTTTTCTGTTTGTGCTATCTCAAATGGTCCATAATTATAAGGCCATGGTCTGTTATATGCATCAAGGGGATTGTTTGATATGTGTGTCTCCTGATAATTTGAACAGATTTCCAGTGCATGTTTCCTGAGGCTCCTTCCTCTGGTATGATGGTTTTCACAGTCACACAAAAGACCAAGAACAATATGACGTCATGGTGTCCTGAGGTGGAGCAGGAAAGAGACCAGATGCTTGACAAGGTCAGCTGTTGTTACAACGTATGGAATTAAGATCAGGCTTCTGTAGATGATCTGTTTCTCCTGAATGATGGTTTTCAAAGTTACGCTCATATACACTGGATTTGTCATATTTTGTATGTTTAATATTTTTTGGAAAATACAGGAAGCAATGGCTACCACCTACGACTACCCCTGCTGATTTTTCCTCAGTGATGTTAGTGCCATGCTTGTAATGATGCTGCAGATATAATATTTAGGCTTCATAACTGCAGACTTTCAAAACTGAAAGCGTCAAACTCCCCAGAAGTAACAGTAAGCTGAAATAAAATGTAAACAGATTTTATGGTGCTAGACACACTGTGAACACTTGAAGAAAACCTTTACATCAGTTGGTCCCCGGAGAAAAAAAACACCATCCAGGAAGAAAGTTTGTCCATGTGTATTTGTGTCTTTTTTGGGATGTGTGGATGCCAAAGAAACTTGACATGACTGAATCAAGGCCTATATTATGTAAATCACAATGCAAATTATCGGTCAAAGATAAGCTTTCCCAGGGAGTTTTTTAATACTGGTATCTTGGTGCAGATGGCTGGACTGAAAGTCTGTGTACTGAAGCTCTGTGCTGTTAAAAAAGGAACAATTTGGTACCAACCAGGTCATTGAAATAAGCTCATTCTTGTTGTTATAAGTATAATATAAGTATATATAATATAAGTATAATATGCAGACATTCATTTAGCGGGTGTGTCCATTTTTCAGGCCTGGTTACATTTAAATTATTGTGGTTAGTGGCTGTACTGATACATGCAAATCTGATGTTTCTATATAAAGTGTGTTTATACAAGGAATGTCTGAATACTGGATCAAAAATTGTAGATCATTTTCCAGGTATAATAAAAGGAAACAGTAGAATTGGCACAGATCACAGAACTTGTTAGGTTCATCTAAATATATTTTTGCCACAAATTGCTAACAGTTGTTCGTATGTCATTCAGTTTGTTGAAGGAGCCAAGGAAATCTGCTACACACTGCAGAAAGATGGATTCTGGGCTGACTTTATTGACCCATCATCAGGCCTGGCGGTAAGATATTATTGTCACTTTTACATAGTGAGTGGAGAAATCTGTATTCAGAATTTATTGAACACTTAAGGAAGGCCATGTGTCTCTCACTTCTTTGATATTATAGATTCTTAGCATTAGTTGCTTTGCACACTAGCACAACTGTGCAAAAATTTAACCAACTAGTCCACAGGTCCAAGTCCACACAAAAACTAAAAAACATGTAAAATAAATCTTTATGCAAAAAGATATTAGTGAAAAGCACTAAAACCCAAAATTACACTAAGGCTTAAACCACCTCAAAAAGAGGCACATAAGGGACAACTGGGCAATAATGACTGGTTGGTTGTGATAAGGAGAACACAGTAGGGTCACTAATAAAGTTTATGACTTGTTATGTTTTCCCAATTTGTGATTTTTTTATTTTTTTTTACAATGATTAACCAGACACCACTCAAATACTGGCCTGTATTGGCCCAATTTATATGTATATATATATTTTCTCTTGTCTCTGAGTTGGGGTCAATGGTTGACAAAGCAACTGTATATTTTTGTTTAGGACAAGCAATATTCAGTTTTAATTATACAACCTGAAGCCTATTACTGCTTGGAATCTAAAGTAAAGAAAAATGGGAAAAAGTTGTCAGTTTATACTGGTATTAAGTGGAATTGGTGTCATATTAGTTATTATTATGCATGGTATTTTTGTAGCAAGAAGCTATAAAGAGATATTACACAGTAATGTTATTCAAAAGAACCAAGCAACTAAACATTTAGTGGTAAAGATTGTTGATCTGAATAGATCAGGTGATCATAATATTATGGCTGATTGGTGTAAATGCAAATACAAACAGAATAAATCCCCTGAAGTTCTATGGCAAACTCGACAGTTAATCCATAGTTGTGACAATAAAAGCTGCTGATGGGCTAGATTCTGATCGTTGAAAATAGGTTGAAAGTTAATTTGTAGATAAAACATCAATATTTTATGAGGACTGTTTGTGTTCCTCCCTCAGTTCTTTGGTTCATACACCAACAACATGCTGTTTGAGACCGATGACCGGTATCGTCACCTGGGCTTCCAAATTGAGGACTTGGGCTGCTGCAGAGTGATTCGGCACCCTCTGTGGGGAACACACATTTTTGTGGGGACAATATTCACCAATGCACCACCTAGTAGCCTTATTGTGAAGAAACTGTTGAGCAGATGAATACAAAATGATTTAGAAACCTTTATGGAATGTTTAGTGTTTGCACTTCTTTGAAATAAAACTTTAAAAATGTATCATAAGTAACTATTTGCAATAAAGCGTATCTTTCCAGCAGTGTGAAACTATTACAATTTAGACCGAAACCCCTCAGCAATACACACATCATTTTTCTTTTACTTTTTGATTTCAAACCTTTTTTTTGTAGAAGGTGAAGACTATTGATGTGACTAAGGCAGATGTATAAAACTCAGTACTAAACATGGAAGATTTTCCAAAGTATGAGTAATACAACATGAGTGGAATTACAATGTGCATTATTAAAATGTATTAAAGTACAATATACAATGTTCTTCTAAGAAACTGGCTTCTGTGGGCATTAGTCCCATTCTGAAAAAAATCTGTTTAAAACATGTACACAAGCACTATTCAGTAAATGTATTAGGAACAATTTATGCACAAAAAAGTCAATTGAAAAGTAGTACACATAAAAACAACCGTAGCGTTGCAGAATTTTGTGGTTTAAATTGATTTTTATTACAGATGATTTAGCTGGCATCTTTATGCAGAAATATGATTGAAGGAAGCAGAGAGAAGGAACAGCCAATAATTTCCAAACAATTGACTGCATTTGAGGCAGGACCAGTCTTCACTGGTCAACTTAATGAAGATTGAATTGCAACTTTTAATACTCACTTTTCAGTGAATTTGCAATTGAAAATTGAATTGCCAATTAGTACAGATTGAAATTCAATTGAATTGGCTTTTATTAAAAATATTACTCAAATAATTCAAACTAATTCAGTTTGAATTACAGAGGATTGAATTGCCACTTTGTAAATTGCAAAATGCATTTTCAAAATGTTGTGATAACATTACATTGTATAATTAAATGCCAAATGTATTATTGAATTAATTGCCATTTGAATAAAGACTACTAAATACATAGCAGTGTGCAAGTGATTTAGCTTTTATTTCAAATTTATGTCAAATAATATAATTTAAGCTGAATTGGCAATTGGCATATTCAATTGCAAACTGCATTTTCAAGTTGAATGACCAAATTTTAAATTGCATGATAAAAATGAAAATTGGATTGCCAATTTAAATATCAATTGCTATTAGAGTTAGGCACAATCTACTTCGATAGGTTTGGCACCAAACGATAAATATTAGACAAGAGTTCAACATTTTAGCTTTAATTTCCAGGTATTTACATCTGGATCTGATACACAAGTTACAAGATAGTTTGTAACACCTTGTGTTTGAACCCATCCATTTTCATGTGAGCAGAATATTGGTACATGTGACTGACAGGTGTGTTTTGTTGCCCTTGCCAAATAACTAAATGACATTTAGTTATTTGGCAGATGCTTTTATCTAAAGCAGGGATGTCCAAAGTCCGGCCCGGGGGCCAAATGCGGCCCGTGGTCAAATTTCATCCAGCCCTCGGCAATGTCAGTGCGCAAACGAGGAGTTGCGCATCAGATATTTCATCTCTGGCTGAAGAGTTCGGACAACGCTTTCGGATTTTGCAGCTATCGAGAAGAAGATCGCTGTTTTTTCCTTTTTCCGTGGACACAGATGATGTTCCAGACCATTTGCAGCTGGAGCCCATTGAGCTGCAGTGTGACGCCGAGAGCCACAGTCGGCACCAGCAGCTTTCTCTCGCCAACTTTTACCGACAGCTGGATGAGGACAGGTTTCGAGAGATTCGAGCGTTTGTTAAGAAAATGCTGAGCTTGTTTGGGTCGACGTATTTGTGTGAGAAGACATTCTGAACTTAAATAAGAGCCGTGTGAGGACACGGCTAACGGACTCTCACCTGCGAGGCACCTTGCGCATCAATACCGCTGCCTTTGAGCCAGACCTGGCCTTTGTGCTGCAGTCCAGATCTCATTGATGCAGACAAGTCATTTGTCACTGAATTCATTTTGTTAAGATCAAAATCGGTCATAAATTCAGACAAGTTGTCAGTTTTCACTCCAGAATAAACTTTTAAAAGTTCAATTAACATTTATATTTACTGATATGTCATATTTCAAATGAGCCCTGCAATCGTGGATATGTCTATTGTTTGCTAATTTCTCTGTTAGTTTATTCAAAAGTTCTGTGAACATTGAACAGCCATGGTGATATGTTTCAGGTTTCAAATGTAATTTGCACTCAACAGTACAATCTGTACTTTTCTGTTTCTGTTTGGGAAAAAAAGTTAAGTGAATATTTAATTACATGTGATATGCATGTTCAAATGAACCCAAAGACTTGCTTAAGATTGTTAAAATTAAAATAAGGCAAATATGAAACACAGAATGGCTTGCTAAAATTTGTATAAATATATTCTTTATATATATATATTTATATATGTTTAAATATATTGTGAACGTCAGCCAAGGTTGCCCCCCCCCCCACATTTAGGGTAACCCTATCAAATCTGGCCCCCTTTGCAAAAAGTTTGGACACCCCTGATCTAAAGCTACAGAGTTATTTCGTACACACGTTTGTCTTTTTGTACTTGTGAAGACACTGACAAATACAATCCCTAGCCCTTTACCCTAACCATGACAGCTGCATGACTAACCCTAACCCTTACCCTAACTAACCAAAACATAATTCTAACCCTGACCCCAAAACCAAGTACAATGGTAATGAAACAAAATTTGTCCACAGAAGGCTATAAAGACATACCCAGTGGTGATGGCTGCCATGCAGGATGCTCATCTGGCCCACCAGAAGGAATTTTGGTGCTCAAGGACACTTCGACATGCAACAAGGGAGGACTGGGGATCAAGCTACTAAGCCTGTTGCCCATGGGACGACTGCCTTGCCGACTGAGCTCCGGCTGCTCTGCCCCTATGACATTGATTATTCAAACAATAAGAACTGACTGCCTACATTTAGTTTTAGATTCGGGTTTTGCTTTTTCAGAGTGCAATTATATTTTAGAGGTGTAACCAGCATGAAAACCAGAGTGCTGTCTCTGGGTGAAAAAATCGGTTGATTGTGAAGCTAAAGAAGATAAAAATACATCAGAGCCATTGCAAAAATATTGGCCAGTAAGTATCAGATGCCAAACAGGTAAACCATGGATGGATGATTTCAAAGAACTGGGTTACTTTAGCATTTTATGACAGAAACATTGTGAGAGCTGTAATAAAAAGACCATAAAACACTTGCCATCAGCAACAACCTTTTCACTATGAGAATATAATGTTTGAAGAAGGTTTCCTAAAAGAGTAAAGAGACCTGACTATAAGACGCTAACCATTCATTAGCAAGGCCAGGCTAGAGTTTGTTAAAAAGTACAGATATGAGCTTAAAAAATTCAGGGACAAAGTTTTAAAGATTGATGAAACAAATTTTAACCTTGTCCAAAGTGATGGAAAAGCTAAACTTTGGAGAAAGAAGAAATCTTTATTGATCCCAAACACACAAACTCATCTGCGGAAGGGTGTTATTATCCTATCTTCTTCTGGGACAAATTCATTAATCTTCATTGATTATGTAACACATGGTGGCAGCATCAAAATGAACTCAAGTCTACAGAAACATTTTGTCTGCCAGTTTAAAGAAATATGCAACCAAACTGATACCTTCAGGATGCAGTGCAACAATGACCCAAAACAACAAAGGAATTAATCGGGTCAAGAAGTGGAAGGCTGCATAGTTAGGCCAAGTCAATCTCCAGACTTAAATCTTATAGAGCATGTATTTGATCTGCTAAAGAGTAGTCTGAAGGGATTAATCCCCCAAAACAAACGACAACAGAAAGGGGTCGTCACAGCGAATCATCCTTTTCCACCTCACTCTGGACATCTTCCACTCTGACACCAGCTAACCTCTTTGGAGAACATCCATATATCTCCTCCTTGGTCGTCCTCTTGCCTGGCAGCTCCATCTCCAAAATCCTTCTACCAATATATTCACTATCCCTCCTCTGCACATGCCCAAACCATCTCATACTGGCCTCTCTGACTTTGTTGCTAATGCAGACAACGTGCGCTGTCCCTCTGATGTGCTCCCTTATTCTGTCCAACCTTGTCACTCCTAAGGAGAACCTCATCTCTGCTGCTTCCATCTCTGCCTCTTCTCTCTTTCTTACTGCTACTATCTCTAGCCTATAGAGCAGAACTCGTCAATTAAATATTTGCAACTAAATGTTACGTTTTATAAATTTTATTTCAAGTATTTGTTCCAATATTTTGGTTCACATGAAATTGGTCACATAAAACAAAAGGTGCGATATTCTAAGTTGTTTTATCAGATTTAGGTGTAAATACCTGGAAATAAAAGCTGTAATTTTGATCTCTTGTCTCATATTCCTCTTTTGATGTCAAAGCCATATGTTTTCAGGCAGCAGCAAATATGAAGGAATTGGCCTCAGTGTTTCAGTAATTTGAGGGGAGTGCATATATGAGAGAGCTAAATGTGTATTGTTTTATGTATGCATGCAACCCAAGCTCTTTGAAATCATCATCCATGAACTATAACAACTTAGGCTTATGTATCAATGTATGTTATAGGGTCCTAACACTAACACGGTGGTACATGCTACTCAAGGTACAGCACACAAATCTAATAACAATGGGGATGCTATGCTCTCTCATTTATTTCAATCAGTCTACAATAACTGCAACACAGTTACCAAAGGCCTTTTCTAACTAAGGTGGACTCAAAATATGTGACATTATTGTACCTTTAGGGATACAATGGCTTGTCACTGGGGCTGCACCCATTTAGAAGGCTGCATTTGTACCCTTGTGGTACTAATTCAGCACCTTGCCACTGATCTGTTTGAATATTCTGATCTGTTTGCAGTTACGGCAGGTGGTGCAGCTTTATCCATCTTATCTTTATGACCAGCTAGGTCTGGTGGTGTTGTGCTGTCACTTGCTTGTTGTTTTTGATGTTAGCATTTCACCATTGTACTGTTAAGTAAAATACAGATACGTGAAAAATGTACTTAAGTACAGTGTTACCACTGGTCGTAGCACTAAAGAAGATTTTGGTACCTCTGAATCTGCAGGTTTCAGTTTTAAAAAGGAATAGACAAATTTCGTGGGCAGTTTTTTTACAGTTGACATGGCTGAAATAGGTTTGGAATAGGTTACTGGTGTAGATGTTATTTCTAACATATGTTAAGTTGTTTTTTAATTACTTACTGTTACTGTATCACTGCACATGTGTGTATCCACTCTGAGTCATTACAAATCACATATTATTGATTATGATCTTTTAATGCGTAGAGTGTTGATAGAAAAACTGACAGTTCATGCACAACTGTAAAGGTCCTATATTATATCCCTTTTTACAAGTTTATAAATTGAACATGATAGAAGCAACACCATGGTACTTGGGCAACACATGATTATGTATACATCTGGTGTGCATGTAAAAGAAGTGTGCAGAAAAGTAGATACAACCAGACTGTGGCATTCTTTCTACATGATAACATCGATTAGGCAAGCTTTGAATTGGTCAAAAACAATTACGGGGGGGGTGATTTGTAACTACTTTAGCTTTAGCTGGCTAAAGTAAATTGTCTCACTCCAATGTGTCGTCACAGAAAAGGGCCTGTAGAGCTTTACCCCTAGATATATATTTGATGCTGTCTATTTCGCCACCGCAGTTGTTCGGCTTCTGGAAGTGGATTTCCAGGTGGTCCTGCAGATCTTCTTCATCCTCTATGTCCTTGATGTCATTCAATAGTATAGTGCGCTTCAGAGTGCCACAGAAGGTCTAAGGTTTGAATAATAAACATTAATTTGGTATTCACAATGCAGTGTGTTACAAAATCAAGTCTTATTTTAAAGCTGATATTTATTAAACTAAGCTTAATACCAACAGGTCACAGCCGAGCTGACTTTTTTACTATTCACTAGTCTATCCCAGAGAATCTATTTTAGTGCCAACCCTGGGCTTTTTTCAAAAGAGCCATAATGGCAAAATAAAAAGTAGTGCTGTATATTACCTGAAACTTGCGCAGCTCGTATTGGAAAATGGGTCCAACCTGCACGCTCACTTGGGAGTCCAAATCCACAAGGTACTTCTGGCTAAGGATCAGGTTCTCCACATCTACACACACAAATACACTTTAGCATTACTGAAATCAAATTGTAAATGGTCTGCACTTATATAGCGCTTTTCTACCTGCTGGTACTCAAAGCACTTTACACTGCATCTACCCATTCGCACACACATTCATACACTTGATGGGGGGCAACTAAGTTGGGTTTCACTGTCTTGCTCAAGGAGCTGTAGATCAAATCAACAACTGTAGGATTGGTGGACAACCATGCTACCTCTTGCACCACAGTCACCTCCAATAATAACAAATGATTACTAAACATATATACAACAAAATATACCCCACCAGTTTGGAAACACCTTCTCTCTCTAATTGCTTTTCTATATCTTCCCAGCCCAATTAAGACAAAAAAATCCACAAATGAACCCTGACAGGTCACACCTGTGAAGTGAAAACCATTTCATGTGACTACCTGTTGAAGCTCATTGTGGCTATTTAGAAGAATAGAACATTTAAAACATGTTTTGGGGTAATTCAAACTTTTTTCTTTGCCTTCAGTGAGAATCTACAAAGTAAATAGTAATGAAAATAAAAGAAAAACAATTAATGAAAAGGTGTGTCCAAATTTTTTTGACTCGTAGAGCTAGAACATATTCTACATTAAAAGGTATGCTCAATGACAGAAATTAAAAGTGTAAGAAAACAATTCAGAGACTAATAACTGATGAGAAACTTGGAATCTACACATCAATTAAATTATATTAGTTATATTATTTAATTATATATAAATCGAGAAGTAGTCAAAGTTATTGCAATATTATTATGACTTAAAATTTAGCATATTCTAATATGCTAAATTATAAGTCCTTATATACAAAACTAGCTTATAGAGCTAGACCTCAAAACTAGCTCATAGAGATAACACCGAGTATCTCTTATGAGTTATGAGTTCTATAGCTCATTCATAACTCCATACAGGTTATTTTCTGTAGATATATGAGGTAATACCTATAAATAATATAAAATGAAATAGTATTCATCAACTCAACTCAAAACTAGTTTATAGAGATAACACCGAGTATTATGATTTGTTTGCATTTTTTATCTAGTGCCTTTGAGAACATTACTACTGTATAGTGTAAGCGTAATACGCTTACATTTAGCTTATACCTTTTTGATCTAGATACACGTATATACACGGATAATGTAGACTTTGGGTTCAAATATAGACCCACTCTGGGTAAAGTCCACATTATGTCTGGATTCTAGTGCATGACTGAAAGCGGCTTAATTGTGTCCTCTTTTAGAAGTTTGAGAACTAAATAAACAGAGTGTCACTTTTCATATGTTCTTGGTAAATGTGCCACAGACAAACTGTACCACCTGGATGAAGAAAAGAGATGTATCCTGTCCCAGTGTTCTTATTGTACTCCACTTCCTCCACCTCCCCTCCCCCTCTGCTGGACCTGGAGAAGCTCATCTCCAGTCTGTCCTTCATTCTCTCCTCTGGCATGCAAGGGGGTATATTAGAAACTTTGAGCTTCTTTCTGGAAACTTCAAGGTGAATCTACATTCAGGAAAGCACACAGTGATTACATACAATAGCATACAAACATACAATATCTACACAGATTCAGCAGAGGTGAATTAACCTGAGTGATACTAAATATTTGATGATATGTTAGTGCAAACCAGGTTTTGCACAAACAATAGAGCACACAGTAAAGTTTTTGGAACTTGGCATGTAAGAAATAACTGTGAGAAAAAAGAGACAGAAATGAGATGGAAGCAGAGCCAAGCAGGTCCATATGCAGCGAATTGTGTGAATTTTAAAAACTCCACAATGGAAAGTTGTTGAAAGCACTTGACCTAACATGGAGGTCAACTTGTAGGAGGGTCATGTCCCACATCCTAGACATCACTGACCAGGGAAAGGAATTCTGTGCAAAAATTGCATCTATCAAAATCAGAAATCTACTCAGAGGGGACAGAAAGGCTCTGACTACTGCAGACTTCTCACTGCCATCCTGGAGTAGTGCAGAAAAATGGCGAAGCCTAGTCAGACCCACAGCTGCGATGTAGTTTCAGGTGGTAAAACCAAACATTAGGGTCACTGTCCCCCAAGGGACTAAGACTACAGGCAGGCAGGTCATTTAACTTTATCATTAAACATGAGGGCTTGTGCATTTAGGTATTTCTTTGAGTAATTATTTTTGTAAGCCAAAATGTATCTTACAAACCTCTGCAAAACCAAAACACATAAATAAAAACCTATGTGTTTGTACACAGATTTTATGCTTGTCAAAGGTAGATTGTATGCCTGTAACTGAACTGCTAATGGACTAAATACAACACTTGTAAAAAGCAAATAAGCTTATCATTGCTTTTTAAGCAATTTCCCCTCAGGTATAGTATTGCCAATTCTGATTCTGAAATTCTTTTTCTTCTGATAATGGACATTAGCCCTAGACCTGGTCGGGGCAGCACAGAAGTATTGGGGTAATTTCCTATGCCTGCCATCACATTCAATACAAAAGTTTGCATCCTCTCATCCTTCCAAAAGGCAAAAAATAAATAAATAAACCTTTTTACAAATTTAAAAACATAATAACCCCCTCATCATTTTTGAATGTACATTTAGCTAGTTCAGAATTTAATTAATTTATCAAGGGGGATGCAGACTGTTCCACTGATAATTTTCATTATCTTACTATAATTACTATAATAAACTTAATAATGCATTTTTGTTACTTCTGATGACCAAAGAACATTTTTACCAACTGAATGTGCATTATTATTATCACGTTAGGTTCACTATGCAATTTCAAGCACCTAATTTTACGTTCCACATCCTACAGCCTCTCAGTGGGATATTCTTTGGGACCTTGAAGCCCTTCCAGTCCCTACCTTCCCCATCTCTTGACAGCATCAATCCTAACTACAGCTGACCTGGCCTATCTCCTGACTAAAATCAACTTTGCCCACAACACATGGTCAGGAAGAAAATGTCATCAAGGCCTTGGTGTTGACAGCTTGGGAGATAGAAGAAGAACATCATGTCCCCCCATTATGTATATATGAAGAAAAGGACTGTAAAGCACATCTATTTTATATGTTAGTAATTATTGAAATAACATAATTATTTCCCTTAGGTCTTGAAAATAATTAAAAATCCAGCCCATGTTCTCTCTCACTTATATAATTCTAAACAAGCAAAACTGAGTCAGCACGTTTTTACTGCACAATCTTCAAATGTTGTATGTAGTCTAATTTTGACACTGGATATGTCAACAGCGTTGCTGTGAACTTGGATGACTTGGGAACAAACAAATAAAACTACTTTTTAAAGTATAGAAAATACCTCTATGTAAGTTCTTCTGACAGTAGCTGACATAAGAATAACCCTTTAATGAGCCAACTGTAGCAACCTTACAAGATGCAGTTCAGTAAGCCAATGTTAGTAATTACTGAAATAACATAATTATTTCCCTTAGGTCTTGAAAATAATTAAAAATCCAGCCCATGTTCTCTCTCACTTATATAATTCTAAAACTGAGTTAGCACATTTTTACTGCACAATCTTCAAATGTTGTATGTAGTCTAATTTTGACACTGGATATGTCAACAGCGTTGCTGTGAACTTGGATGACTTGGGAACAAACAAATAAAACTACTTTTTAAAGTATAGAAAATACCTCTATGTAAGTTCTTCTGACAGTAGCTGACATAAGAATAACCCTTTAATGAGCCAACTGTAGCAACCTTACAAGATGCAGTTCAGTAAGCCAATGGGAAATCCCATGGGAGAGCGAGTCTATAAGGGCTAGGATCAAAATTACATAAGAGTTTGAACAAGTTTGTACGGGATGTAATAATATACTAAATAGCGTTAGCATCCAGCACAAACAACTTTAGTAAGGTGTGAAAGTAAAACATATCGTACAGGTTTGGGTTTCTAAGTGGAAAAATTCACACACACACACCCTTTTTCCACTTCAGAAAATAAAAACAACCTGAAATCATCAATATTACCATCTAGTTATTGAGGCATGAAGGACTGGGCTCTGCCACTTTTGTTTGAAAAGCACTGGCTTCAAATTATTTTGTGACAACAACTGTGTGTTGTTTTTGTTAGCCACTATAGTTTTGTCCAGGAAATATCTACCCACAATCTTGTCACAGATGAAAACGAACAAAGGAGAAACACAAAGTCTGTGTGGACTTATAAGTAACAGCTTGTCACAGTGTGACAGCTGAACATCACCTTCACTTAATCAGAATGTACCTCGAAGTTCATAGCAGGATCCATGGTTATTCTTTTTGGCTTCACGTCCAAACTTTTGTCCTCACAGGATACAGAGCACTTGGGAATTTTTAGGATCTGAGAGGCCACTGGGGTTAGAAAACAAACAACAGAAGTATATCTACCCATCAAAGTGAGATATTTTTGCAAGTTGGGTTTTGTAACCCATATTATATAATCACTAGTAATTAAACAAAGATGTCTGTGTTGGCTCAGAGATAGAGTGTCAACCTGTCCAGGGTATACCCTGCCTCTCACCCTTTGGCAAAAGGGATAGGCTTCTGCCCCGCTTTGACCCAAATAGGATAAGCAGTTAGACATAATAGTTGAATGGATGCGTGTTTCTATTTATGTCCGAAGCATCAGTCACCTCCGGTGACTGGATAGCTACAACAACTGAAATCCACTAGACTCTAAAGGAGGTTTAAGTTTGTAATGTAAGTGTACATTAATAAACTCTGTAGTACCTATTACTTATTTGCCCACTTGCAAGTTCCTGCAAGTTCTTTGCTCAGTGTCTCTCACTTACTGAATAACTTAGCTCTGTGTTTCTTTAACTTTATGCTTGCTTGACTTGGCACAGAATTACAAATGTGCCATAAAAACGGTCAGAGACTGGAGAAGGTAACAACTCTAACAAAAAGTAGAAGCAGATGAAGCTGTATACCCTTTTTTTCCTCAAAGGTGATGAGTGCCTGCCCTCCATCCAAAAGCATAATGGGTCTCTGGCTGATGGTGAAAACTCCTTTAATTGCTTTAGTGTCATCATTACCGTCCTCTTTGTGCTGATTGGTGAAATTCACATCTGTGTCTGGAATCTCTGCATAAATCTGAATTGGTGGAGAAATGTAATACAATTATGTTACATATGTTAAAAATTTATTGGGTTTTAAGATATATTCTACAGTCCCTGACCCAATACACTAAAACTTTAGATTAGAGTTAATGATCAGTGCTGAGGGGTTTTTACCTTGAATTTCTCTTTCAGTTTGATGGATTCAGCTTTCTTGTTTTCCAGTTCAGACTGACATCTTCTTAGTTTGTCAAGTAAATTGGTTTTACAATTACAAAGCTTTAGGATTTCATCCTTTGTGGAAAAAAGTGAGAAAACTATGAAATTAGTTCCTTGTTCAAACTCAGGTGCTTGTAGAAGTTATAGAAATGAAAGTTAACACTACCTGCACTCCACTAATACTTTGAGCAAATTCCTTCCGACACTCGTCTTGCTTTTTCGCCCAAGACAGCATCTCCTGCTTGGTCTTCTCCTTGGCTTCATCTTCTTCAAGTTTTTCCATTAGTAGTCTGGATTTTGCATCATCAGCTTTCTCTGCTTTAGTCTTCAAGAGCAAACCAGTAAATGTTCAGATGGAAAAAAGAGCTACATGTGCAGTAGGACATATTTGCATTTTGAGTATTATAAAGAAGCATTGGTATAATGCTTGTTAGTAAATAGAAGGTTACAACATTAATAACAAGATTGCATTTGTCTGTTGTAATTTTAATGCTTTGAAGCATTCAAAATTACTAGTTCAGTAATTTTCCACATCTCCATATAGTGCAGAAGCCAAAATCTGCTCCTGTACTACTACTGTACTGCTTTGAATGTGAAGAACCCCCTCTATATGTCTGGCAAGTTCAGACATATTTGAACTTGTCAAATATGTCTGCCCAGTTTAAACCTTTTTACTAATTTAAAAACATAATAACCCCCTCATAATTTTTGAATGCCAGACAAATATGTCTGACAAACAAGTTCAGACATATTTGAATTTAAAACTTTATGTTTAATTTGTTTAAAAACTTAATAAAGATCGGATAGACTTCTGGAGCAATGTCCTATGAGACCAAACTGGAGTAGTTTTATGAAAACCAAACATAGCATTTTAGCCAAAAAAAACTCATATCCACTAAAGCACACTGCACATCAGTAAATATACTTCTACGATGGCTAAAAAAGTATTAGTATAGCCTAGTCAAAGCCCACATTTCAAATTAATTAATATGCTGTGGCAGAACCTTAAGAGAACTGTGTGTACTGCACTGCTTAAGTGAATGGCCAAAGACGTCAATGAACTGAAGCAACATTGTTGAATGTTGAATGGTCAAAAGTTCATCCCCAACATTATTACTTTAAGTTCTTTCTTCTAAAGCATCTAGCATCTACAAGCTATGGATCATCAGGGCACTTCATATTGCCTGCATAGCTTTTTCCTTTTTGGCTTTATTTTTGTTAAATATAACAAAATAAATAATTGTCTAAAGTTGCATTTGCCCATTATTAAGACCTGCTACAATCAGATTGTTTTTATAATGTCTTTACATACACACACACAAAAACAGAAAATAAAAGAAGGGTACTACATTTGAATGTGGCTGTACCTACAATGAACAAATTATAGAAAACCAGATGAGATATTATCAAATAATTAATCAAATAATGACTCAGCTTTAAAGTTGTTTAAATATATTTTAGAAATTTACAAGAATTGTAGCATTTTTAAATGGGCTCTAAGCAAATGCATTTTGCAGCTGAGTATTGATACAATTTTTTTTAATTATCATTTTAATCTAAACACTGGAATTTTGTTCCACTCTGTTTCATCTGTTGAATATAGCTGCTGCACAGGCCTTGACACATACCTGTGCAATTTTCAATCAACAGTCACATTTCTTTTCACATGGATGGGAACGTTTTTATTTAAGTCCATAATAAATGCAGCATTTATGATCTGAGCTGTTGAGTGTGATTTTATTTGTCTTACTGACTTAATTTTACTAGTAAATCTACTGTATTTTGCATAACACTGTGTGGCTTTTAACTCATGCCACAGCATGCCACATGATTGTGTTTGTGGTATTTTAAGACACAGGGTGAATGTAATAAGATAGTCCATATTATCGCATTTGGGCACAACCTTGCGGAAATTATTTTGAAAGGCTCCTTACCTTCCAAATATTGAGCTCTTTCTTGGCCTCCTCCAGGTCACTCTCCACCTGACATAAGGAAACCTTGTTAAAAAAAATCACGCTAGTTCACTGAACAACCACTTCAGAGAGGCTTCATCAATTCTTACCTTGTCATTTAATCGCTGGTTATTGTACATGTCAGCCATGACCTGATCGATAAAAACGAAAGTCGGTTAAAATAAGAACCTCAAAGAAAGCCCGTTTAATACAACGTTTTATAATACTACATTAACCGACGCTTTTCAGGCTTTGAGTTAGCTTTACTGTATTGTACAAGAGCCGTAATTAAAAAGATTACTAAATGAAAAGCCACAAGATTTGTAGCTGCAGTGCTACAGAGACCAAAATCAAAAGTGAAAGTTAAAGCTGAATTTCAGTCGACGCAACTCGTTGGGTCTGTAATGTTACGTTGCATAACGAATGTGCTACACAGAGAACTGAAATTAATTTGTAGGGCTGTTGACCACCAGATGTCACCATCGACTCTTTCAAACATAGTAGAAACAGCGAAGCCTTTGCTTGCATCAAGCTTAATGCCAATTTTATACAGAAGTATTAGTGTTGCCAAACAATGCACCCGCCTACCTAGAATGGGAGATGTGGATCTCGGCAACTCAGAGATCATCCTTACCAAGTTAACCAAATGCTGTCATTACTCTCCAAGCAACAAATATAAAAAGGAGGAATTATTTCGGCAAAATCAGTGGGGGAAATTCATTCTGCGGTTGTAGATATTTTGTTTGATAGAAATCTAAGTTACAAAAGGGAAGGTGGTTATGCGCAATGGCCAGATTTAACTTTTTCTATGTAATGTTTACAGGTACAACAATTCTGCTACAAATAACTCTTCCAAACCTGATATGCATGGCTCATCTATTAATGAAATCATTAGTTCCATGTGTGGGAACGTGTAAGTGTTAGAGTCCTTCAGATTTCTACACCCTCACTTAGAAAACACATTGGTTCAAAATTGACATTTCTCACAATATACATATACATACTAATTTCAGGTGCCTCGAGTCCCTTTATTTTTCATGTGAAAGTTTACCCCAGAGAACCCAACAAATATGCTGTTTAAATAGAAAATTGAAGATCAATTACTGTATTAAATTCTGATTACAAACTAACCTTATTATATGCCAAAAGTCTGAAACCCTGTTTAGAAGAACTATCAGATAATTAATCTGGGTTTACAAAGGGTTGTCATATTTCTAATATTTGTCTAATACTAGATTTATTAGACTACTCATATCTTGTCAAGGAGGAAGCCCTCATTTTGTTCTTAAGACTCTTATACAAAGCCTTATGGTACTAATTTAAAAAAAGGCAATGCACATTATATATTAGGAATTAACTATCCAATTGCCTTGTCTGACGGAAATTCAACATGGTTTAAACTTAAAAGAGGTATAAGAAAAGGCTGCGCTATTTCTCTCTTTGTATTATTAATGGCAGTTGATTTGTTGAATCTGTATACATCAAAGTTTATTAATGTAGAAGGAATAAAGGTTGGTGAACACTCTTCTTCTTAGTGAGATGATTTGGAGGGCTTTTCTAATGCTTCTGGTCTGGAATAATAGTGAAATCCTAACGATTCACGACACTAAAAGTATTCATCTCTTGAGTGACTGCAAAACAATCAGTTAAATATCTTGGAATTGTAGTAAACAAATGTGTACACAACACAACTTTGCTCCCAACCTGAAAAAAAAAACAATTAAGATTCTCCAACACTAGGGACCTCACTATACAACACGCATTTTGCTCTCAAATTCTTAGGAATCTCTAGATTAAATTTCATATAATCCAGAAGAGGTCCCAGATGGAGATTTTGTCAGCTGTGCTGCCATTTAATTTGCTTAACATGGCTTCGAATAGAATAAAACAGAATAAGTCCTGTTTGTTATCCCTGGCATTAAAGATTTATCTGCCAGTAAGCACAAGGTAGGGTTCAAAGGAATTGTTTATCCAAACCAGTGACTCAGGTTTTCCAAAACTTTAACCCACAATAACCTCACTACTGTGCATTCTCTTATGCAGGGTAAGAATGTCCCTTTTTCTTTTTACACTTTTAACACAGATTATCCTGTGACAATTTCATCCAAAAAAAGTCTTACAGGAATGTGATGTAATTACTGCGTAGATTTTCCCCTTGCCTCCTTAACAGACTTTCCACAGTCTTGGAGAACAGTTACCCCCTCCACACGTGCCAGATCCCTTCCTGATTCTGTTCGCAATGGCAAGTTCAGACTAGGTAAGTCATTACTTGTCAAGTTATTCGATATCCTGTAAAGCTGGGAGGCTGACTTCAAAAAGTCCATGACTGGGTTGTCCAGTGTATCACTAAATCTTAAATTTAAATAAATAAATTCATTCTCTCATTCGCTTCTGACAAAAACATGAACTAAACAGGATACTAGCACCTGTGTTTCAAATTCTTCTGAAAGCGTCGGCTGTTGTCGTAGTTACAGTAGCTATTTAAAGCAGAAAGAGAACACATTAGCCGTCCTCGTCCCTACCAGCGTTTCAGTTGGTCGTTTCATTACCAAAATGCTTGTAATTGTTGTTTTGAGACATGTTTTGTTTGAGTAAATGTTACGATTAACACCAGGACGCAGTTTGCACCATGCGCGTAAATACGGAAGCTGTTGGACGAAAGGAACGAGCAGTAAGGGGCTCCGCTTCTAAATTGCCTATTCCACTTGGTCTGTTTTTAACTTTATTTGCTCTTTGGGCGTTTGTTTGAGTAAACAACTTTAAAAACATATAATAAAATAATAACGAATCCTTGGTATTTGATACCGTCTTACTACGAAAAAGAACTGCAACCAAGAACGCTGCAGTATCAACATTCACACTAAAACTGCAGTATGAACGGAATATGGGTAATGTCGATAGTTGCTGTCTTTAGTGTGTTTCAGTGTATTTGTGCGTACTAGTGTTGGCCGGCACCGTGAAGGAGGGTGTTGTGTGTGGGAGTGACGGTCACGGTGACCGGCTGGGTGACGGTTCGTAAGCGATCTAATGCTAAACAGACGCCCCAGGTTCACCACCAGCCGGTTCACGTTTCTAATCGATTTTCCCCACTCAGCGACACACCCGCTGAGGAACGAATTCTGGTAATTGGCGACTCCATAGTCAGAAACGTGAAGTTAGAGACGCCAGCGGCCATAGTCCAATGTTACCCTGGCGCCGACCGCAGTGGCGCCAGAGAGTCAAGTCAGCAGTCGTTCGCTTTTCCGTGGTCAAGCTATCCGCGCTAGAAATTCGAGTGCGCCCGTATACTTACCTCTATGGTAAAGGTATTGAAGGGAGCCAAAGAACAACTGACTACATCCGGTTGTCAAAATAAAAATATCTTAGTACATAATAAAATGACGACAATTGACTCAACAATTTCTCTTTTTGTCATTTAAACTTCTTCATACGTTATATATTTTAATTTTTGCTGTACTGTTTCCAGAAATGTCAGAAATTGAATGTAATTGAAAATACTGCATGTTCTATAAATTTTACACCTGAATAAAAACACTTTTGTCCATAATTCTGTGGCAAGACCCTCATATTTACATTCTCCATGACCCAGACTATGAGTACAAAAAGAACCATGGCTTTTTACTGTATTATCTGGCAGAAAAGCCAGATGTAAAGTCCCACCAATTGAACTCTAATAATAGATTTATTAACAATTTTGCAGCTTAATAAAAACACTTTGGCCCATAATTCTGGGGCAAGACCCTCATATTTATGTTGTCCATGACCCAGACTATGAGTAGACAAAGAACCATGGCTTTTTACTGTATTGTTTGGGAGAAATGCCAGATGTAAAATCCCACCAATTGAACTCTAATAATAGATTTACTAACAATTTTGCAGCTTAATAAAAACACTTTGGCCCATAATTCTGGGGCAAGACCCTCATATTTATGTTCTATTTGGCCCAGACTATGAGTAGACATAGAATCATGTCATTTTACTGTATTATTGGGGAGAAATACCAGATGTAAAGTCCCACCAATTCAACTCTAATAATAGGTTTATTATGAACTTTGGACATTAATAAAAACACTTTGGCCCATAATTCTGGGGCAAGGATCTATTATGATTTTTATATATATGGCCAAGCAAGCCTTAAAAGCAACAATGGAACCTGTTGCTACATTACAAAAACGGATGTATTCCCTATCCCACTCGATTCATGTGGCATAGGTATTACTTCCCACAAAGGCAACAATTCCAATCTTCCTTTTTTGATTTCTCTAGCTGTGTTGTGTCCATCTGCAGGCACTGTGCATGGAACCACCTACAACAGTTGTCACACTGAATCTGTAAAAAAGCAAGACCATTGGATCATTAAAAGTAAGATGTTTGGTCTCATAATTATAAATTGTAGAAGTCCACAAAGTCAATACATGAGCTATGCTGCAAATTAGACTGAAGTAATTAAATAAAAGTTGGACTTTATCATCTTTTAGATATTGAATTGTTGAGTGGTATGTTCTAATATGTAGCACAAATGTCAGAGGCACAATTACTCTACCAATAAAATGTGTTATTTCTAAATGTATAAGTATAGTATGTTTCATAAAACTCACGTACAAGCACAATTTATCAATGTTCAAATACAATAAGCTGGTCTGCTATTTATAAGAAATATTTAAGACTGACTGTCATTTGACAGTCAGAAACAATTAAATTGTATCTCTAAAATCAACATTAAGCAACCCTTTATATAGAAGAGCAGAACAATACTCTACCCAGTCAGTGAGGGAAGGCCCTGGACCTGGTGGTTTTGTTGCAGAGCACATTGTACAGGTGGTGTCTGCATTAAACACTGAAATGTATTTTTAAAAATAGCATATGTTTGTATCAAAGTAAAAAAAAAAGGAAAAATAAAACACTGTATAACATACCTGATGCTCTAAGTATTTCCAGAGCCAGATTTTTTCGTTCACGTGCCATGTCTTTTTTTGTAGTACCAAAAGCCATTGTTGGTATTTGTGGAAATGCTTCCATCACTAACTTTGCCATCTACATAATAAGAAAATGTTGTTATTATTATTATTATTATTATTATTATTATTATTATTATTATTATTATTATTATTATTATTATTATTATATTATTTGTTATATAATATTGTTATTAAATGCTAGATCACATAGTTTTGAGGACATCTGTGCATAATATTGAAGCTTTCCAAAACTGTCCTCCTAAAACCCTATATCCATTTGTAAAGGCAGTTGAATAGGAGCCTATGTACAGGAAAAGAGTGTAATTTGAAATGTTTATGTCTTACCATCATGACTATTACTCCACAGCTGCAGTTATCTTGCTGAGCTGGGTGTTGCATGATAGCTCCTTTCCACTGTACGTCAACCCAGTCAGTCTTGCTGTGACAGGCCCTCCTCATTTTTAAGTATTCACTATGTGTAGAGAGAAGAGAAAAAGTTAATATTCCCATTGTTCAGTCTCTATAGTTAATTTTGTGGGAAACTTAGCATGCAACCTAAGCATCTAAAAGGATTATAAATTGTGTACCTTTTTATAAATAATAACAACAACAACTTCAGTTAAATGATTAACTGTCTGAAAGAGAACCTGTCCCTAAATACCAAGGGACCACCACTGATATTCATCATTTAACCAGACTTGGACGAAATTTTAGTAACCGGGGGAAACTCATTCAAGCACCGGGAGAACATACAAACTCCACAATAACTGCCCCTGGTACTGTCAATTCAGAACAAAAAGAGCAATGTGTACACCAGTCACATTCTACACAAATCTCAAGAAAATGAAGAATTCAAAAAGCTTCAATTTGAAAACCAAAAGTTTAAATAACAACTTTTTATAAATTTTTAAGCCATAATTACCGTAGTCTATTTGCAGCATATTCTGACTGGGTTAACTCATTACAGTTGCGTGCTGGATCAACCAAATACACCCTGCTTTCTGCAACACTGATGTACTGTAATCAAAGTAAAATTCAATATTAACATCCAAAAGTACAGTAAAGACCATCATGATACATATACAGTAAATGTACCAACCAGTAGCTTCCAGTGTGTATTGTCAATGTTTACACATGACACTATGGCTCTGTAGCTGTCAAAGTTGACCTGCAAAACATCCAAAAGAAGCAAATTTATATAGCGACATTAGTACTTCTTTTTTTAAATGATATCAACTGTATAAATATTTCACTCATTCAATTTTCTTTTAATTGGCTTCAGAAACTATACAGGCCCAGAAACAAGTTTTATGAGAACGCATGCAAGCAGCCATCAAGAGTATTTACCTTTGACAAACTGTTCCTCCTAACTGCATCTCTCTCTCCAAACAGGATCACACTGGCCGTATAGTAATTAAGAATGTAAATGGTACTTGTTGAAGTTGATTGGCAGTGTGATGGAGGAGGCATTCAATGACCTTAGGAGATTGTGCACATGTAGAAATTTCCATTCACAAAGTAAAATATAAATTTTATAAACTGCTGTTTAATCTCAGTGTTGAAAGCTACAAACTTATTAATACCTGGTAGTGAATTGTTTTATAAATTAATAAAAAAATCTTTTTTCAAAGGTTGTGCGAAGATTTGCAATTAACCAAAGTTCTTTATGTAGCAGAGCCTATGTTTGTTTTAATTTCTTGTTCAAGTGTTATGTTGTGTTAAACATACTGTACCTCGCCTGTAAGCCACTGGTGAGGCCTGAGTGATCGCAGCTCACTGTGGTGTATAATGAAGGCATTTCCTCTGATTTGAGAGGGGACCACGGAAACAACCACCTCTGTGTCCTTTCTTTTCCACAATAAAGAAAGCTGCAGATTATAAAATACAATAAAATATCTTTTATAATTTTTCAGGAGATATTCATTTGAGCCATCTTCCTGACCTTTTTAATACTACGTATTTATTTTTCTATGATGTATTTTCATTCTCCAAACTAATAATAAAATTAATCTATTTAAGTTTTTGTTTTCACCTGTAAAACATGTAAAGTTTGTATGCTTTTGAGAAAATATAAGTTGACTAAAGTGGATAAAAAAATACTGAAGGAGATTTTTGTTGTTGTCAGTTTTACCTGGGATGCTGCATCATCTGCATCTTCATTAATGCCTCCCTCTGAAACCTTTTCATGATCGTTTTTCTTGTCACATGTGGATGTGGGGTGCTAAAACATCGTTAACATGTTTTCACAAAGACAAAAAATCACAGAGGAAAACACAAAAATACAAAAATGCAGTGTTATATGTCCATGTGGTTTACATTACTGTCTTTATGTAGTTTCAGGTCATTGAGTAAGCCTTAAAGAATAACCTGTCCGACGTCAGTATGAGCATCAGTCTTTTGTTTTGTTGGCTTTTCAGTTTTTTCTGAGGGCTCTGACAAAAAGTTAAAATTTCAATTAAGGAATAACATTTGCATAATGCTGAAATGCAGAAGGAAACTCGTTAGCACTCAAAAAAGTTACCCCTTTCCTTTGCTTTTTGGAAACAAAAGCCTTGGTTATGGGTGACACATAGACTCCTCTCCTCCTCTGCTTTCTTTGCTTCCATCGCTCCTCATCCACTCGATGTTTCTATTGTTCAACAAAACAGTATCTATTTCAAACCCTAATATTAATTTTGCCTTTATAGTCAGTAGACAGTTTTTTGTGTAATAAAGTACTTTTAACTTTTAAGTATAATTGGTGACAGCTACGCAGGAAAGCAGTAACAGTCATTTATATATTGAAAGGTCAATTTGAATTATACTCTTCAAGGTTATCCATTTAAATGAGACATTTACTGTGATACCTGAAGAATGAAATGGCTATTACATAATTTTAGATAAAAATGGAAAAAATAAGATATTCATCATCACAATAAATGTTTAGCATTTAGTTACAGAAGTACTACTCTGTGTATCTATGTAAATAAAGCTTTTTATGACATAACATAAAAATCATTAATGCAATCTAAATAAAAGAAGTTACAAAATTTAACCTTGTTTTTCCTCTTTGCGGAATCTTGGAATTCCCTTAGAAGGCCATTGAGGGTCCTCTTATACTTTTGCACAAAGTCATCTAGTCTTGTAAGTCGTCGCCTTTGGAAACGGATCCTCTTTAGGTCCCACTGGCTTTTTTCCATTATGCCCTGAGTTTGGTTGTCTTGTATGTAGTTCTGGATTATATTGTTTTTTACATAAATAGATAAATGAACTATTGCATGGGTTGTAATGTAAATCGGCATTATTCAAAATAAATCCTTAAAACAATATTTTTATTTTTGTTTACTGTACCTGTGTTGGTTTACGGGCTGCTCGTTGGTACTTTTTTGCAAGTCTTTCATACACTGGACCTGTTCCATGACGTCCAAGGTCACCTGACAAAAGATTACACCTGCCTTTTAGTGTCAGGTAGGGTAATAACTATTAGAAACACACTTGACATCATAGGCCATCGAAAAGGACTAAACCAGGAGCAGGCCAGTCCACAAAGCAGCCTGAGGTAGAAAGTACTTCATCAATGCAAAGATGAAGGTCGGGCTGAAGTAGACATTAGGTTCACCCATTTTGTCTAGCTCTTCACTCTGAATCAGCTTCTCAAAGTGATGCTGAAATGGTGTTGGCCCCACCTCATTCTTGTGAAAACCAGGAACATATTTGGAAATATTAGAAGGTCTTGCACAGCAAAAAAACTACAAATACAAACACTGAAGCCTGTCCTGATGAATTAGCTACACAATACATGTGTAATTTGCCAGATTAACCAGAGTATTACAGAAGGTAAAATGTCAAGTATTGAGACATTGTATATGACTAACCTATCATTAATTGCTTAAGGCACTGGCAGCAATGGCACCAACATTTGCGCATAGTTGAAGCTCACAATCTGCATATATTCTAAATTGTGTAAAATGCAGAAAATGTACTTTACATTATAATAAATATTAATTAAAAAAAATTTTTCATACCACAAAATCTTCCTCCACAATGGATGCATCATCATTTCACATTTGGCTTGTTTTGTCATTAATAGTTGTAGATTTTTAAAATGCCTCTCCACATTTTTCCCACTGTGGGAACTGGAGAAGACAACAGCAGAACTAAGTACAACATCTTCAAGCTCCTTCAGAGTTTTAGTTTGTGTCATACACCCAAATACATGCATGGCCAGGTTGTAATGTTTGGAGGCACTGTAAGGAAAGGATTTGGAGGTTAGTATTAGAAAGATATCAACATGTTAAGAAAACTCAAAAACCTGCTGTATTGACAGTCTAACAAATGCTTACTGTTTTCGGCAGAGGTCTTTCGCATTTTTCATGACGTGACTTAAACACCGATGCAGAATAGGCAGTTCCAAACAGTCCTCTTGACCTTTACACAATTGCAAAGTATCTGGAGAGCAAATCCTGAAGGCTGAGTCCACAGAAATTGTATGAAATAGACTGTAAAAGTACAGTTGAGCCATCACAAATTAGCATTACTGGCCTTTTGCGAATTCTTTGGCCATGCATTCTTATCAAGTCCGTGACAAAGGAACCCAAGAAATATGACACCGATGCTGTGGTGTGTTCACTTGTCAAATATGTGGCCACAGGTACAGGAGACGATCCTTTCCATGGATTCCTTATAACTAGTTCGTATACGTAAAATGGTGCACTTTGGCCCTTTCCTTTCTGCACTATGCTACCTGTGGCATCTAAGTACACAATGTCCTCTTTGCAACGTTCATAAAAGATGTTGATCGTTTTTTCACACCACAGCATTACGCCTTTTGGATGCAGTATTATTTTTTGAATCACTGCTTCCTCAGACCCATGCTCTTCCTCAAACATTGCCTGCAAGCTCAGCATGTCATTGTTGTGTCTCCTGTGTTTCTTTCTGTCACTCCAAGAAAGTGTTTTCAGCACACCTGGTGTTGGAACCTGGTCTCTACAGCCAGAATCAATAACACTCTGCTCCAACTTATCTAGGTTCTCTAAATAGACACTTCGAGGGATTTTAGTTGTTAGTGAATCTGCTATCACATCTCTTTGGTCAGCACGCACAGGCCGTCTTTTCAGGTCCTCACAATTATGCTCAGGTCCTCACTGATTCTCCTTTGAAAATCACATTAGCCTTTAAAGAGGACTCATCAAGTACCATTACTTGTACTTCTACTGGACAGGATCCTCAAAAACACAGTATCCAGAACAAGAAAAGAGTGGGCCCTTTCTATTAGAACCAATGGCTTTCACACTGTGCTGCTTAAAAGCAAAACTGTAGAATGGATGTACACTGCGAATCCCTTTAGCTATTACATTTGTCCAGTTAAGTGTTTTAAAACGATTCTTGTAGTGTCTCTTCCGAAGCTTTTTCCATTCATCTTCTGGAATGAAAAAATATTTCGGTTTGTCCGTCAGTTTGTGTATGAAGAATTTTTCATTTTTTTCGTTTTCATCTGTAGATCAGGATGTGGGAAAGCCTTTGTCCTTGTTTGGAGTATGGAACTGAAAAAAAAGAAGAAAATGTCCATCAAACTTTTTACATTTGTAAAAAAAAAAAATAAATTAAATAATACTGTAGATATTGTTGTCTTTATGTCAAAAAGTATTTATAACTTCTATCAGCTAAACTAGTTTGTTATTATGAAAAAAATAAATTTTATTGTGTTACTCATCACATAGCAGTGTGTCACCTTTCTTGTTAAATTATAATCCTGATTATACCAATGAAATAATAAAGAATGCATATAGTTATTTTTCGCTAAAAATTTTGAATACCAGGATGTGAATGGTTTAAAATTACCAAACCACGATCTAATTTGCATTAAAACATTAATAATATAACTTATCCAAAATGACAAATGATACACTACATTATTGTTGAGTTACTGTTCTTTCGTGAAAAGATTGAACACTCACAGTAACAACATGAAGGTTTATACTCGCAGTGTCCACGTGAGTGGCCGGAGGACTGTCTGTAGCTTCTTGAGTTGCTGGTGGACTGTCTGTGCTGTGCTGACTGGATGGGGGGCTTGCATTGTCCAGCTGACTGGCTGGGGGACTCGTTGGGTCCACTTGAGTTGCTGGTGGACTGTCTGTGCTGTGCTGACTGGATGGGGGGCTTGCATTGTCCAGCTGACTGGCTGGGGGACTCGTTGGGTCCACTTGAGTTGCTGGTGGACTGTCTGTGCTGTGCTGACTGGATGGGGGCTTGCATTGTCCAGCTGACTGGCTGGGGACTCGTTGGTCCACTTGAGTTGCTGGTGGACTGTCTGTGCTGTGCTGACTGGATGGGGGGCTTGCATTGTCCAGCTGACTGGCTGGGGGACTCGTTGGGTCCACTTGAGTTGCTGGTGGACCACTTGAGTCTGTGCTGTTCTGATTGTGTGCTGTTCTTATTGTGTCTTGAGGGCCAGTGTCTTCTTTGCTCTCCAACACAACCTGCACACTTGCCTTCACCCCACCAGCAAAAGTTTTAATAAACATAACAGTTTTCTTAGTAACTGTGACATTTAATGTAATTAAATGTATTTCATAATATGGTCTAATGAAACATAGGTGAGATAAAAGAAGGGAAATACTTTCCCATTAACCTATTAACCAAGGCTAAAATCTCATAAGGAGACATTATAAGAATATTGACAGTCTGCATGGCAATTATGTAATAGTAATACACTGATTAACTTAAAGAACTTACATTTTTATGCCTAATATAGCCATTTTTCAGCCTTTTCCTGTTGATGCTGACATTTGAAATTCCAAGTTCCTGGCACACCTCCCCCCAGAAACTATCATCCTCACGACCTTCAGCATGAAGTTTCTCAATAACTGAGACAATAGTCTCAGCGGTAATTTTTCTTGACTATAACAGAAAGATATAATTATATTATAAATACATTACCATTTATGAGATATAACATTTTTTAAATTTAGATAAAAATTTCACATCGATATGGGAAAAGTAAATGCAAAACTTAAACAACATACCTTTCCAAATGTAGCAAAAACAAACACACTGGGGAAACAAAAGTACATGACGAATTCATTATGTCTCCTTTTTAAAGTACACCATAAATAAGTAACTGAAATATTTTCAATTGGTGAATATGTGAAATAAGAACCTGTTTATGAAGACTACTCTGGAACTGATTATATTTTACAATGATGATGATTTAAGCAGTAATTAATGTCCGTGCTTAAACATGGCACAAAGTAAAATGGCATAAACATGGCGAGTTAAAGAAACACAAATTAAGATGTCAAAAACAACCTGCGTAACATAATTCCTGCGAAATAATGACTGTATTTTCTCACAAACCAACGCCCAATTCAGCTAACATAAAACATGCTAACAAGACAGACGGCACGTCGAACTAACTTAGTTAATGTTGTTACCGGCTCTTATTTAAGCGAAACTTACACACAACAAACTATGTACATGACTGCAAACAAAATGTCACAAACACGTCTAAATTTATGCAACACTTGATTAACAGACACCTTCATAAACACTTACCCACGTCTAGGGGGACTCATCTCGAAAATGAAGACGGGCGAACCTCGACGTAAAGGTGAAAGCGTTGTTTTTTTCGGAACTGGAGTTGAAGAATATTTGTCCGGAAATGATTTTTATGCATTAATCCTTTTTGTTCGTGATATATATGCTATGTTAAAAATATGATTACTATTTTAGGCAACTTTAGTAAAAGTAGTCGTAGTATTAGAAAATTAAGTACTGTTACAAGTGTTGCTAGAATTAGTAGTAGTGGGTGCATTAGTATGGTTTTTATTTCCAATTTTAGCTATATATATATATATGTGTGTGTGTATATATATATATATATATATGTGTGTGTGTGTGTGTGTGTGTGTGTATATATATGTGTGTGTGTCTGTATATATATATATAGTCTGGGTCTAAGTCATGTAGATTATGTCATGTAAATTACAAATATGAGGGTCTTGCCCCAGAATTATGGGCCAAAGTGTTTTTATTAATGTCCAAAGTTCATAATAAACCTATTATTAGAGTTGAATTGGTGGGACTTTACATCTGGCATTTCTCCCAAACAATACAGTAAAATGACATGATTCTATGTCTACTCATAGTCTGGGCCAAGTAGAACATAAATATGAGGGTCTTGCCCCAGAATTATGGGCCAAAGTGTTTTTATTAAGCTGCAAAATTGTTAATAAATCTATTATAAGAGTTCAATTGGTGGGACTTTACATCTGCCATTTCTGCCAGATAATACAGTAAAAAGCCATGGTTCTTTGTCTACTCATAGTCTGGGTCATGGAGAACGTAAATATGAGGGTCTTGCCCCAGAATTATGGGCCAAAGTGTTTTTATTAAGCTGCAAAGTTCATAATAAATTTATTATTAGAGTTGAATTGGTGGGACTTTACATCTGGCATTTCTCCCCAATAATACAGTAAAATGACATGATTCTTTGTCTACTCATAGTCTGGGTCATGGAGAATGTAAATATGAGGGTCTTGCCCCAGAATTATGGGCCAAAGTGTTTTTATTAAGCTGCAAAATTGTTAATAAATCTGTTATTAGAGTTCAATTGGTGGGACTTTACATCTGGTATTTCTCCCAAACAATACAGTAAAAAGCCATGGTTCTTTGTCTACTCATAGTCTGGGTCATGGAGAATGTAAATAATGAGGGTCTTGCCCCAGAATTATGGGCCAAAGTGTTTTTATTAAGCTGCAAAATTGTTAATAAATCTATTATTAGAGTTCAATTGGTGGGATTTTACATCTGGTATTTCTCGCAAACAATACAGTAAAAAGCCATGATTCTTTGTCCACTCATAGTCTGGGTGATGGAGAATGTAAATATGAGGGTCTTGCCACAGAATTATGGACAAAAGTGTTTTTATTAAGCTGCAAAGTTCATAATAAATCTATAATTAGAGTTCAATTGGTGGGACTTTACATCTGGCATTTCTCCCCAATAATACAGTAAAATGACATGATTCTTTGTCTACTCATAGTCTGGGTCATGGAGAATGTAAATATGAGGGTCTTGCCCCAGAATTATGGGCCAAAGTGTTTTTATTAAGCTGCAAAATTGTTAATAAATCTGTTATTAGAGTTCAATTGGTGGGACTTTACATCTGCCATTTCTGCCAAACAATACAGTAAATTGTCTTGATCTCGATCTTGCGGACTTTTCCATCCCGTGCAGGAAAGGTTTTGGTGACAAGACCCATCGGCCAGTTGTTACGACAGGTTTGGCTTTCTTTTAGCAGGACGACGTCTCCTTGTTCGATGTTGCGACTGGACTCTTGCCACTTGTGTCGAACTTGCAATGTATGCAGGTATTCACGTTTCCAGCGACACCAGAACTGGTCAGCCAGTCGTTGCACTTGACGCCACTGTTGCTTGTACATGTCCTTCTCAGTGAACTCCCCAGGTGGAGTTGGCACACTCTGCTTACTGGTGAGAAGCATGGCTGGGGTGAGTATCTGAGGTACTTCCGGGTCAGAGGAAACGGAGACCAGAGGCCTGGAATTGATGATTGACGTCACTTCTCCCATAAGAGTGCACAGGACTTCGTGAGTCAAACTAGAAGAGGGAGTGCGCATTAACATTGAGTCCAAAATCCTCCTTGCAACTCCAATCATACGTTCCCACACGCCACCCTTATGAGAAGAGTGAGGCGAGTTGAAGTGCCTCCTGCGGTAAGCATCTGCCATTTCTGCCAAACAATACAGTAAAAAGCCATGATTCTTTGTCTACTCATAGTCTGGGTCATGGAGAACATAAATATGAGGGTCTTGCCCCAGAATTATGGGCCAAAGTGTTTTTATTAAGCTGCAAAGTTTATAATAAATCTATTATTAGAGTTCAATTGGTGGGACTTTACATCTGCCATTTCTGCCAGATAATACAGTAAAAAGCCATGATTCTTTGTCTACTCATAGTCTGGGTCATGGAGAACGTAAATATGAGGGTCTTGCCCCAGAATTATGGGCCAAAGTGTTTTTATTAAGCTGCAAAGTTCATAATAAATTTATTATTAGAGTTGAATTGGTGGGACTTTACATCTGGCATTTCTCCCCAATAATACAGTAAAATGACATGATTCTTTGTCTACTCATAGTCTGGGTCATGGAGAATGTAAATATGAGGGTCTTGCCCCAGATTTATGGGCCAAAGTGTTTTTATTAAGCTGCAAAATTGTTAATAAATCTGTTATTAGAGTTCAATTGGTGGGACTTTACATCTGGTATTTCTCCCAAACAATACAGTAAAAAGCCATGGTTCTTTGTCTACTCATAGTCTGGGTCATGGAGGATGTAAATAATGAGGGTCTTGCCCCAGAATTATGGGCCAAAGTGTTTTTATTAAGCTGCAAAATTCTTAATAAATCTATTATTAGAGTTCAATTGGTGGGATTTTACATCTGGTATTTCTCGCAAACAATACAGTAAAAAGCCATGATTCTTTGTCTACTCATAGTCTGGGTCATGGAGAACATAAATATGAGGGTCTTGCCCCAGAATTATGGGCCAAAGTGTTTTTATTAAGCTGCAAAGTTTATAATAAATCTATTATTAGAGTTCAATTGGTGGGACTTTACATCTGCCATTTCTGCCAGATAATACAGTAAAAAGCCATGGTTCTTTGTCTACTCATAGTCTGGGTCATGGAGAATGTAAATATGAGGGTCTTGCCCCAGAATTATGGGCCAAAGTGTTTTTATTAAGCTGCAAAGTTCATAATAAATTTATTATTAGAGTTGAATTGGTGGGACTTTACATCTGCCATTTCTCCCCAATAATACAGTAAAATGACATGATTCTTTGTCTACTCATAGTCTGGGTCATGGAGAATGTAAATATGAGGGTCTTGCCCCAGAATTATGGGCCAAAGTGTTTTTATTAAGCTGCAAAATTGTTAATAAATCTGTTATTAGAGTTCAATTGGTGGGACTTTACATCTGGTATTTCTCCCAAACAATACAGTAAAAAGCCATGATTCTTTGTCTACTCATAGTCTGGGTCATGGAGAATGTAAATAATGAGGGTCTTGCCCCAGAATTATGGGCCAAAGTGTTTTTATTAAGCTGCAAAATTGTTAATAAATCTATTATTAGAGTTCAATTGGTGGGATTTTACATCTGGTATTTCTCGCAAACAATACAGTAAAATGACATGATTCTTTGTCTACTCATAGTCTGGGTCATGCAGAATGTAAATATGAGGGTCTTGCCCAAGAATTATGGACAAAAGTGTTTTTATTAAGATGCAAAGTTTATAATAAATCTGTTATTATAGTTCAATTGGTGGGACTTTACATCTGCCATTTCTGCCAAACAATACAGTAAAAAGCCATGATTCTTTGTCTACTCATAGTCTGGGTCATGGAGAATGTAAATAATGAGGGTCTTGCCCCAGAATTATGGGCCAAAGTGTTTTTATTAAGCTGCAAAATTGTTAATAAATCTATTATTAGAGTTCAATTGGTGGGACTTTACATCTGGTATTTCTCCCCAATAATACAGTAAAATGACATGATTCTTTGTCTACTCATAGTCTGGGTCATGGAGAATGTAAATATGAGGGTCTTGCCCAAGAATTATGGACAAAAGTGTTTTTATTAAGATGCAAAGTTTATAATAAATCTGTTATTATAGTTCAATTGGTGGGACTTTACATCTGCCATTTCTGCCAAACAATACAGTAAATTGTCTTGATCTCGATCTTGCGGACTTTTCCATCCCGTGCAGGAAAGGTTTTGGTGACAAGACCCATCGGCCAGTTGTTACGACAGGTTTGGCTGTCTTTTAGCAGGACGACGTCTCCTTGTTCGATGTTGCGACTGGACTCTTGCCACTTGTGTCGAACTTGCAATGTATGCAGGTATTCACGTTTCCAGCGACACCAGAACTGGTCAGCCAGTCGTTGCACTTGACGCCACTGTTGCTTGTACATGTCCTTCTCAGTGAACTCCCCAGGTGGAGTTGGCACACTCTGCTTACTGGTGAGAAGCATGGCTGGGGTGAGTATCTGAGGTACTTCCAGGTCAGAGGAAACGGAGACCAGAGGCCTGGAATTGATGATTGACGTCACTTCTCCCATAAGAGTGCACAGGACTTCGTGAGTCAAACTAGAAGAGGGAGTGCGCATTAACATTGAGTCCAAAATCCTCCTTGCAACTCCAATCATACGTTCCCACACGCCACCCTTATGAGAAGAGTGAGGCGAGTTGAAGTGCCTCCTGCGGTAAGCGTATTCCGTCACTTCCTGTTTCTTCACACTGTTTCGGGTCTCTGCCGAAGGATTGTTCACTGGTTAATCGTAGCTCTTGTTTTCTAAATCAGTGACTTATCTGTGTATAAACTATCACTTGGGCATAAGATTTGTTTACGCAAACACCTGCTCTCCTGAAATAACTTAACAAACTAGCTAATCGCTAACTAAACCTAATCGATCTAGCTTCGTTAGCCTAGCACCTAGCAATGGCTTCTCCGTCTCCTTCTGTCTCTCCTCTGACTTGCTCTGTCTGCCACATGTTTAGTTTTTCCTCGGCCTCCTTTAGTGATAACGGTACTTGTAATAAATGTGAGGTTATTGCAGCTTTGGAGGCGAGGCTCTGAATTGGAAACTCGGCTCCGCACCATGACAAACAATCCAGCTAGTCAGGCCCCAGTAGCTGGTGCGGACCAACCTAGCATAGCCACTGTTAGCTTAGCCACTGTTAGCTGTTCCCCAGCAGTACCCGAGCAGCTGGGAAGCCAGGTCGGCTGGGTGACGGTTCGTAAGCGATCTAATGCTAAACAGACGCCCCAGGTTCACCACCAGCCAGTTCACGTTTCCAATCGATTTTCCCCACTCAGCGACACACCCGCTGAGGAACGAACTCTGGTAATTGGCGACTCCATAGTCAGAAACGTGAACTTAGAGACGCCAGCGGCCATAGTCCAATGTTACCCTGGGGCCAGAGCGGGCGACATCGAATCCTATTTGAAGCTCCTGTCTAAGGATAAACGTAGATACCGTAAGATCATTATTCATGCAGGAACAAATGACGCCCGATTATGCAAATCGGAGGTCACTAAAACAAATATTGAATCGGTGTGTAACTTTGCAAAAACAATGTCGGACTCCGTAGCTTTCTCTGGACCCCTGCCAAATCTGATCAGTGACGACATGTATAGCCGCATGTCGTCATTCAACCGCTGGCTGTCTAGGTGGTGTCCAGCAAACGATGTGGGCTACATAGACAATTGGAAAAGTTTTTGGGGAAAGGCTTATTAGGAGAGATGGCATCCATCCTACTTTGGACGGTGCCTCTGTCGTATCAAAAAATATGGCTGATTTTATCAGACAACCAAAAGAGGCCGAGGTGGAGGAGTAGCAGCAATCTATCACTCAAGCTTACCGATAGAACCTAGACCTAAACATAGTTATAACTCATTTGAGAGTCTTACTCTGAGACTTTCACACCCAATTTGGAAAACTCAAAATTCACTCCTATTTGTTATCGTGTATCGTCCTCCAGTCCCTTATTCTGAATTTTTGACTGAATTCTCAGATTTTCTAGCCGACTTAGTGCTTAGTGCAGATAAAATCGTCATAGTGGGCGATTTTAACATTCATGTAGATGCTGACAGTAACTCCCTCAACACAGCATTTACTTCATTATTACATTCAATTGGTTTCTCTCAAATTGTACATGAACCCACTCACTGTTTTAGTCACACCCTAGACCTTGTCCTTGCATACGGTATTGAAATTGATAAACTAACTGTATTTCCTCATAATTCTGTTCTCTCTGACCATTTCCTAATAACATTTGAATTTAGCTTATTGAACTACACAGCAGCTACAAAGAAGTTCTGCTTCAGTAGGTGTTTATCTGAAAACACTGTGAACAAATTTAAGGAAATGATCCCTTCATCATTTACCTCAACACGTACCGATATAACTGAGAGTAGCCTCATTAACTGTACTCCTGCACAAGTTGATTACCTTACTGATAATTATGCAGCATCTTTACGTTCCATACTTGATAGTGTTGCCTCCCTAAAAAAGAAGGCAGTAATTCTGAATAGGCGATCTCCATGGTATAGCTCGCAAACCCGCAATTTAAAGCAGGCGTCCCGAAGACTAGAAAGGAAGTGGCGTTCCACTCATTCACAAGAATCACGCCTAGCCTGGAAAAAGAGTTTATACTTATACAAATTAGCACTCCGTAAAGCCAGAACAGCTTATTATTCATCACTAATAGAGGAAAACAAGAACAACCCCCGGTTTCTTTTCACCACTGTAGCCAGGCTGACTAAGAGCCATAGTTCAGTTGAGACTAGTATTCCCTCAACGCTATGTAGCAATGACTTCATGACCTTCTTCACAAAAAAAATCATAGCTATTAGAAATAAAATTCACCAGACCCTCCCCACAAATACAACAGAATTAGAATCATCAGTAAGTCCTCAGTCCCTTTTAGACTGCTTTGTGCCCATAGACCTTGCTGAATTAACTTCAACTATTATGGCATCTAAACCAACAACATGTCTGCTAGACCCTATTCCAGTTAGACTGCTCAAAGATGCTCTACCCTTATTAGACACGTTTGTATTAGATATCATTAATCTATCCTTACAAACAGGATATGTACCCAAGGCTTATAAGATAGCTGTAATCAAACCTCTACTTAAAAAACCTAGTCTGGATCCAGATGTCTTAGCCAATTACAGACCAATATCCAATCTCCCCTTTATTTCTAAAATACTTGAAAAAGTAGTTGTAAAGCAATTATGTGACCATCTGTGCAGAAACGACTTGTTTGAAGAATTTCAGTCAGGATTTAGAGTTCATCATAGCACAGAAACCGCACTGATTAAAGTCACCAACGATCTTCTTCTGGCTTCAGATAACGGACTTGTCTCTATACTAGTTCTGCTAGATCTTAGTGCTGCATTTGACACCATTGATCACAGAATATTATTACAGAGACTAGAACATGTTACTGGAATTAAAGGAACAGCACTAAATTGGTTTAAATCGTATCTATCAGATAGATTCCAATTTGCTCGTGTTAATGATGAATCTTCGACATACACAAAAGTTAGTTATGGAATTCCACAAGGCTCTGTATTAGGACCAATACTCTTTACTCTATATATGTCTCCCCTTGGCAACATTATTAGAAAACACTCTGTAAATTTTCACTGCTACGCTGATGACACGCAGTTATATCTATCTATGAAACCTGATGAAACAAATAAATTAATCAAACTACAAGCATGTCTTAAAGACATAAGGGACTGGATGACGTATAATTTTCTTCTTCTAAACTCAGATAAAACTGAAGTTATTGTATTTGGGCCTAATAGTCTAAGAGACATGTTTTCTAACCATATCGCTACTTTAGACGACATAACCCAGTTATCCAGCAAGGAATCTTGGAGTCATTTTTGACCAGGATTTGTCATTTACCTCACACATAAAGCAAATCTCTAGAACAGCCTTCTTCCACCTACGGAACATTGCCAAAATTAGGAGCATCCTATCCCAAAGCGATGCTGAAAAATTGGTTCATGCATTTGTTACTTCTAGATTGGACTATTGTAATTCTCTACTTTCAGGCTGCCCCAGTAACTCTCTAAAAAGCCTCCAATTAATCCAAAATGCTGCAGCAAGATTGCTGACTGGGATTGGTAAGAGAGATCACATTTCACCTTCATTAGCTTCTCTCCATTGGCTTCTCCTGAAATGTAGAATAGAATTTAAAACCCTTCTTCTTACCTATAAAGCTCTAAACGATCAAGCTCCATCATATCTAAAAGATCTCCTAGTACCATATCATCCTACTAGACCACTTCGGTCCCGAAATGCAGGCCTACTTGGGGTTCCCAGAATGTCCAAAAATAGAATGGGAGGCAGTGCCTTTAGCTATCAAGCTCCTCTCCTGTGTAACCAGCTCCCAGTCCAGATTCGGGAAGCAGACACCCTCTCTACTTTTAAGACTAGGCTAAAAACCCTCCTCTTCCATAAAGCTTATAGTTGGTTATAGTCATGCTGCTGTAGGCTTAGACTGCTGGGGGACTCTGCACTGTGCCACTTCATCTTCTCTTCATTCTCTCCTCTCACCCCACATCTATAATGTCACCACTGTATGACATTAACTCTGTATCTTCTTTGTCCCATAGTCGTCTCTCTCCCTGTCCACAGGTGTCCCCGGATTTGGCGCTGTGTGTCCTCCAGTGTGCAGCTACTGGTCCTATTAACCTGCTCAATGTTTTGTTGTTGCTTTTGTTGCTCTGTTCTTTTCTCTCTCCACTTTCCACTCTGCCCAACTGGTCAAGGCAGATGGCCGTCCACCCTGAGCCTGGTTCTGCTGGAGGTTTCTTCCGGTAAAGGGAGTTTTTCCTCTCCACTGTTGCCTATGGCTTGCTCAAGGGGGATTTGTTGGGTTTTCTCTAAATGTTTGTATAGTCTTGACATTATTATGTAAAGTGCCCTGAGATGACCTTGTTGTAAATTGGCACTATATAAATAAAGTTGAATTGAATTGAACCTCAGAAAGTGTAGCATTGGCTCTGCGTTTGTCAGTTAAGCACTGGGTTTAGATATACTGTGTACAGACATACAAATCCGATTACAGATACACAGACTGACATAAAAATCTCAGCATAGACACACAAATCCCTGTACAGATACAAATAATTAATATATTATTCTACTCCAATACTTGCTTTAAAATGAGAAGCATTTAGTAGGGCCCCAAGGGTGGATTGATATGGGGTAAAAATAAAATCAAACTGCATACATTTTTTTATTTAATAATAAATGTATTACTCTGTGCATAAACTGTATTATTCCATTTCTTGTACCTGAGGACTGTTGTAAGTCCACTGCCATATTCAGCTGCTAGGCCTGAGTAAGAATAAATGTCTAGAGTGGAGATTCAGGGCAGTACAGGGTGAGACAGAGGTAACAGCTCAGGTAAGAAGTTTAATAGACAGGGTGACCTGTAACTCCAAATCAGAGTAGGAGAGGTGGTGTCAAGATTACTATCATGCATCAGGATATGGATTATTGAAGTTTTAAGATAATACTGTAAATGATTAAACTCTATTGATGGTTGGACATATAACATAATTGGAATACTTGAATAATTTGTAAACAGTCTCAAATATTTTATTATTAAAATTATTTGAAAGTCTAATCCCCTGGGAGGAGTTATGGTTTAACCCTGTAAATAATACAAATAAGCAAACAGCATCCACAAGCAACGTTTCGTTCATACACTTCTTGAACACTGCTGTTACTTTTGATGAAGTAAACTAGCTGAATGTGCATTAAATGTGCAATCTGTTAATGAAAAAGGTTTTACATTGCCATTTCAATGTGGTAGGATGCAGATGTTTTTGAATGTATATAATTAAAACCGCTTTTGTTTATCCTTGACAAAGCAATAGCCACATCTGGTCCAACAGATGAGGTAAAGTAGGTGTATAACGTACTCTACTGTGTATTATACTGGGAGCTTAGTAAACTCTGCTCTAGGAGCATCTGGGCCTTGTACATTTGCTTTTTACAATATAACACCTCTACACCACATCTGCTTACTCATTAGATTTTTGTAATCTTGTTTTGTAAATTTTTTTCTGTAAATCTTAAATTTAAAAACATATTTTGTGTTTCTCCCCATGTATTGTCATAGCCTGAGCCAGTCATAATATTCAAAATAAAAAAATAATTTTTCAGCATGGGTGAACACAGAACCAACACACATTTTTTTGTGTGAATTTTAGGAAAAACATGTACTTTTATGTTGTTTGAGGAGAACCAGTTTCCCACTGTGGATGTGTGTGTTGGGGAAGCGGGGCAACAATGGCAAATCTAGAATCCTCTGCCAGCTGTTTTATAACATTTTAATAATTATTTTTTGTATACATTTAAAACAAAACCACTTTCAGTTGTTAGATGACAATCCAGAGCAGACAGTGGGTACAAGCCAAACTGTAAAAGTGAAATGATTTCAAAATGCTGAGAGCCCATAGCATAATATAAATCTAAGCCCAGATTTATACCTCTATACCTCAGAACACGCTCTATTTGCTCATTTAAGACAATCTGATTTCTTAAACAGTAATATTGTGTGACAGCAGTATTATTTTATATTATTATTTAAAAACATTATCATCATGTATCATGAGCAAAAACCCAAAAAAGGGAGCTGGTATTGCCTTTTACAGTTATAGTTATATCCTGTTGTAATCTGAGGCTGGGTTAGAAGTCACAATCATGTAATCGGCACTAAAACCCCAAGGTCAAACCCAAAGAAGGTTCTATTGATTATTATTGACCTCACCATGCAGGCAAGGTGCAGCGCATAAGCCTGGGGCACAGTAAGACAAAGAGAAAACAAAAGACAACAGAAGAGCAGCAACCTTTAGCTGGTCAGGCTGCACTAATTCAGGCAAGAGAGCTAGAGGACATGAGAGTTGCTGTCACTGCACTACATCTGCTGGGTTGAGTTCCCATTCCAGGTGTTGTTGTCATCCTCACTGTCTTCCTGAGTCCTCAGTCTGCAGATTTTACCCTCTTTCTTGAAGTCCTTGGGCCGCTTCTCCAGAGTATTCTTGGAGAGAGGATCTCTAGATGGGTAGCAGAATTCAACACATATCCAATCAAGAAACATAAAACTACTACTACTACGTGTGTGTGTTTGTGTGTGCGCGCGTGTGCCCCCTTTCATTTGCCTGCAACAGACTTACACATCTTCAATCAACACCCAAAGCCAAATATAAAAACTGTTTTTGATATCTGCACTGTGCCGTTGTTAGTTATGATGCACTCTGTTTAGTTATTTATTCTTATTTATTTAAAATTGTTTGTATTTTACATTAATTGCAACATTAGTTGTGCCTCTCCCTCTCTATCTGTCTTTCAGTGTGCAGCCACTGGTCCTACTAACCTACCCAATGTTTTGTTGTTGCTTTTGTTGCTCTTTTCATTTCTCTCCTCACTTTTCACTCACTCCAACCAGTCAAGGCAGATGGCCACCCACCCTGAGCCTGGTTCTGCTAGAGGTTTCTTCTTTTAAAGGGAGTTTTCTCTCTCCACTGTTGCCTGTCACTGCTCAAGGGGGATTTGTTGGGTTTTTTCTCAATGTCTGTATAGTCTTGACTTTATTATGTAAAGTGCCTCGAGATTACTTTGTTGTGAATGCACATGCACAAGAAAAGCATAAGGGCATTTTTTTGTAATTCTCAACTGTCTAGATTTAAAAACTTCACTACAAGTATTAGTCTTTCAATTTAAATTTTGATGTATAAGTGCACATATTTGTCTGTTTGATATGCATCTTATGTATATCCTTGCTTTAATGGGCAAGAGGTTTGGTACAGCCTGCACAGATTCCCAGTCTATCTCAGGGGCACCACAGGGAAACATAGACAGACACACAATTATTTACACCTATTAACACCAATTTTGAGTTACGAATTACGCTAAAACAAATGTATTTGGAATATGGGAGAAAACTGAAGCAAGCATAGAAAAAAACACATAAACCAGGGACCTTCTCGGTAAGAGGTAGCAGCACTAACCACTCCCCAACCCCACTGTCCCACTCAATGTCTTCCTTTAATTAAATATAAACTCTGTATAAAATAAATAGGAAACATTAGGCACTTGGTGAAGTTTAAACAGAATCAAGAGTATACACTTATCACTGATCATTCTGTAGCTTTCACACTGTACATGTCAGACTTCAAGTACAACTCCCACCTCTGTCACCTGCAGAAATTCTCTGACAACATTGTTGGCTGTGTACTGGGTGAGAATGAGCAGGAATACAGGGGGGTCATCTCTGACTTTGTGGACTGGTGTGAGAACAATTATTTGTTCCTGAACACCAGTAAGACAAAGAAGTTACTGCTTGACTTCTGACGGAACCCTCAACCACACACACCGGTGAGCATCCAGAGCTCAGACATTGAGATTGTGGACACCTTTAAATACCTGGGTGTCCACCTAAACAAAAAACTGGACTGGACAAACGACACAGACTCTCTGTACAGAAAGGGCCAGAGTTGCCTCCACCTGCTGAGGAGACTGAGGTCCTTTGGTGTGTGCAGGGAGCTGTTACGGATATTCTACGACACTGTGGTGCGCTGAGCTGGGAGCAGTACGGACAGAGACAGGAATAGACTTAACAAGCTGGTTAAGAGAGCTGGCTCTGTCCTGGGCTGCACATTGGACTCCATCGAGACCACCCCCTGCACCACACTGTGGAGGCTCTGAGCAGCTCCTTCGGCACAAGACTGCTACACCCCCAGTGCAGGAAGGAGTGCTACCGTCGATCATTCCTCCCCACAGCCATTAGACTGTACAATGTCTCACTGCAGTGACACACAATGTGCATATCAATATCTATATCTATCAATTTCTTTGTATATTTTTACTTTTTGTGCAGTAAACCAGATGTGCAATAATCATCGGTTACGTTTTCCAATGTAAATATGTATATATTTCAGATTATCCTTAATTTTTAAATGTCTTTTTAGTTTAAACTAAAAATGTACATTGTTCTATGCAGATTCTGTGTTCTTTGTCTATGGTTGCTAAAACACAAGAACTCCCACTGCGGGATTAATAAAATCTTATCTTATCTTCTCATATGTGATTTACTAATCACTCCTGGTACAGAGAGAAGGGCTGCTGACATAGGCAGAAAATCAACCACAACTTGCTCAGTTAAAACATACTATGTGGCAAATTAAGCAGTTAGTGTAGCTTACATGCAGCCAGGTTCCATTTTTGTGTTCATACCAATAATCGTTTATATACAAACTGCACTTTGGTTAACACTTACCACAGGAAATACTGACCTTAAAATGTTATCCACATTTTTTATGATTTTTTTGAAGGTCTTTTATATTTTCACTGGCATTTTCATTCCAAGGTTTTACTGCATACACATTATGCATAAAGTTATGTGTAATGTCTAACCTTTATTACCTGTACCTTTATTCTCTTGCTGCTCACAAAAGCAGCAAAGCGCTTAATACAGCGGCAAATGCAAAATTTATACCATATACACAGGATATCACCAGCTTTTTCTGTGCTTTAAATATACAAGTTGGAAGGTTTGCATCTTGCTATCACTGATGGCCCTGGAAATAAAGTAACTTAGCTGGTATATTGTTGAAAAAAATTCAAACTCAAAAATCACTTGCAGTGATACACTTTTTTACCAATTGATACTTAAAGTGCTTTACACCGCTTCTCATTCACCCATTTGCACTCACAATGAGACACACACCCAAATGGGGGAGGTGCTATGCAGCCAGTCAACACTTACTAGGAACAACTAAGATGTGGCCAGAGAAGCCAGAAATCGAATCTACCAACCTGGCATTGGTGGATGACTGTTCTACAACCTGTTGCCCCAGACTAGAATTAAAATCCACTCAACAGTGGATGACACAGGTGAGACGCTTGCATACAAATTTTCCCTATCAAAGAACCCTTGGTTCTGTGTAGTGATGGGCTCCAGAGAGCACTTTAACCATTATCATTCATTAGTGACACAGAAAAACCTGCAGGCTGCACAGTGCAGAGGACATAACCAGCGCCAGTAAATCTTTACATCCCTGCTCTTGTACTCTGGCTGATGAGTGTGCAAGCTGCTGAGATTGTAGTTAATGTCCCTCACCTTTTTGCCTTGTCTGAGCTTGATGATGAGCTTGAGTAAGAGCTGGACAGCTGGGCAGGGCCTCCGGATGTTGCTTCAGTATGGGGCGGGGCTGCAAACAGGAAGGAGCTCAGGAACCGCCAAACAGCCAGCAGAGGATAGAGAAGTGTACCCAGAATGGTCCACAAACCACGGCCCGGGGAAGAGACCACAGTGTTAGTAGGCCTGCCTGACCGCTGTAGGAAAAATAATCCAATTAACAAAGGTACATAAAAACATTGGCTACTACTCTGTCCGTGCTTCTAATGTATGACTCTATTAAGTGAGTCGATGGGAAGAAAGGTTAACTGTGATCTACTCACTGGAAGAAGCACAATGGAAGCACTTGGAGCCAGCTCCAGTTCCAGCAACGTTTTATTTAGGTCTTCACTGGTGAACTCACGTCGAGGGAACATTGTTGCCAGGGAGAAGTTACCATAGCGATTTCCTACTTCCTGAGAAAAGACTCGCATACAATATTTATAGTGATTCTGGATATACAGGATCAGGTGACAAAAACACACAAGAATTTTTTTTTTTCTTCCTGAAATTAATTTTTATAAATTATTCATTTTTATCAACATATAATTAAAAACTAAAAACTTGAAGCAGTGCAGATGTCATTTCATTTACTTCACATGCTAAAGTAGAACCTTGGCCGTGTATAAGAATACTCTCCTACTGCTTTTTCTGATCCTGATAGCTTAGACTTTAAGGTAAATATCATGCCATTTACTGACATGTTCCCTTTGAAGTCCAATCCCCCTAACCTGTCACCAACTTTTAATTGCTTAAAGCTTACATTTACACAAAATATGTGAGTCTTTCATGGGTGTTGTACACATAAAAGATATGAAAGACTCCATCACATTTCACCTTTAAATTGTTCGGGGCTTCCAATTTCAGCATTACTCAATTATCTTTGAAGGTTGTAAAACTGTAGAGATGGAAAAAATCACGAGTGTGAAGTTTCCAGTATTTATTATTATTATTATTATTATTATTATTAGTGTGACTGCTGAATAGCAGAAACACTTTTCCAACTCTATGTTGTTAAAACATGTTTGGAGATGGTGTTTATTGATTTGTGTGCTTATAGCACATGTTTTCAAACATGAAACGCATCAAAGACTCCATTCCATTCTCTGCTGAATTGTTGGCTTCCAATCTCAGCATTACTCAAACAGCTTTGCAGCTTAATGCAATGTGGTATGTAATGTGCAATGCAATGTGCAATTTCATTCATTTGTAGTAATAAAATATACCCTTATTTGCAAAATTTTGGATCCACACCTGGGTTTGGTGACCAGCGAGGCAACAGCCTATGTGTTGCTATTATAAGTATGCATCTTGTAACCTGCCTAGCCCCTGCCCCTGCCCCTGCCTAGCCTCTAGACAGGGGCATAACACAGTTGTTGTACAGAAATTGAAGAGATTATTGAAGACAAACCTTAATAGCAAAGTGCTGAGCCTCATGTAGTCTGGTTTGTGAGGAGAACTGGGTGGTCAAGGATGAGCCATCTGGGAGGCGAAACTGTATCCTTGCAAAGGTACTGGTCACACACAGAGTTAAAATTTCACCAATCAGACGCAGAAGTTAGCTTTAGAACAGTATTAAACAGAACTCAAAAAAATCATTTAGACCATTAAGCATTACACCATGTCCCGTGCAATGCAGTTCAGCAGCTCTGCCATGCATTTTACTTTTACAATGTTAAAATTTCTTATTTTTATGTAGAAAACGGTTTGGTGGAGGCACTTTTTCTTCCTTTTCAACTTTTCCCAACAAGGCAACATATTTTCCTTTATTAATAAAGTTCCTTGAATCATGAATCTGTAGTTTTATGTAAACTACAGCTAAACCCATAGGCTATGCTAGATTAGGAGTTAGAGCTAACAAGCCAGAAATTGTTTAATCTGCAAAATTATAAATATTTAAAATATATATTATTATTTATTTGTATTTTTTATTATAATATTAAAATTATATTAATTTACTGAGTAACTTGTAATTAAATTAGTAATCAATAATAACTAGAGTTAAGAGATTAGGAAAATAGAATAAACAAAAATGAGAAGAATAAGGAACTGTGCGATATTACCAGTCTCGTAATAACAGGTCACCAGAGGCATCACTGACTACAAATGTTAATGTATTCTTATATTATAACCTTATATTATCAAGTATTACCCAAAACAGTAAATTTTCCTGGTATGCTGGAAGCGTAAACATGTAAATACTCTCTTAAACTCATATACATATCACTTCTTACTCATGATAGACTTCTTACCTCCTCTCTCTAACTAAAGCATCCTTCTTGGACTCCTCCTCAGCCTTTCTAGTCTGTAAAAGGGCTTCCTTAGCAGCCTTCTCCTCCTCTTGAATTTTGCTGTATCGGGCTGCTCTGTCAGCTCGGTCCTACAGTACAGAGGCAAGACTTGTTGAAGAGGAAAGGGTTGTGGCTCTTGAAAAATGTTCTGACATAAAAATATTACAACTAATAAATGCTAATGTATCATTATGGGTTAACCACCTGTCAGCACACAATGTGGATAATATCAGCTTCACCAACAGTAAACTTTGAGCATTATTTTATATTATCACTGCACATGTAATAATTTTGCCATTAGGGTGGCAGTGGCTCAATTACTAGAGTGGCCACCTATTAATCATAGGGCCAGCTGTTTGGACTGGATTTTATGTGGCCAAAGCCAAAGGCCTAAAACAACTTCAAATGCATCTACATTTACATCTACCACTTTGAATCTTTTACTCTGATAAATAATACTAAGCAGATAATCTGTTTTACTTAAAAGTAAAAGTAACCCATTCAGAAATGTACAATCTATTTCAAACAATACTGATTTTGTGGCAAACTTTTTTATGGCAAAATATACACTAATGAATAAAAAATAAAGGTCAAAACACATTATGTGCTGATGATACATCAGTATGTATTAGTTCAGTATATCTATATTTTTTTATTAAAAAAGTTTGCATTAGTGCTGTGGCCGATTGGTGTAGAATTGGTTTTCAGTGCATCAGACCTTTGTCATCATGGTTATGGAAAGAATCGAAAATTATCAAATTTTATAATGACTGCTTACAGTTTCAATTGAAAAAAACATTACTTTTCTTTAATACAAACAAATTTCCTTTTTTTTTTTTTTTTTTTTACAATGTTACATCTGCATTTACACTGACACCCTTAAATGGTTTGTTAATCAAGTACAACCCCCCAAAAAAGTGCTGTCTGTGGGCCCAAAGATCGCACACTGAGTTCTGACCTTTCGCCTTGTCCCTTGCACATAAAAATTCTTCCTGATTCTCTGAATCTTTTGATATTATATACTGTAAATGTTAGGATCTGTTAGGAGGAAAGTCCTTGCACTGTCATGTTAAGCAACATTCTTCTAAAAAAATGTGTAACATTTGGTTAACCTCTGTCCGTCTTTATATTCAAGACTCTTTGCTTCTCTGAAATGTAATGATGGTAGAATCAAGGCTTTCTGAAGCTTTGAACTAGTTGAAGCAATTGATTCAGAAAATAATTCAGTGATTTGAAAGATATGAATCACCACTTTGGTGATATCTGCTGGGCAAACGTCTGTAGATTTGATGGAAACATGGTGATTCAAAGATTTGGAGAACATAATATTCTTTGAAGAATTTATACATTTTAAAATTCTACAAGAAAATGCGTGGCGCTTTCAGTCATTTTCAGAATAACATTGTGTGTAAACAAACTGAATGAGCTCCCAAAGGTTTGCACCCTCAGCAATCTCACTCCCAAATATAACAAAATAAATACCTAAAAATACAACAACTTGTCACTTTAGATAAAAGCATCTGACAAATGACTTAATGTAAATGTGAGTGTAACAATTGTAAACTATATTTATAATTAATAACAATAAAATGTATAATATATGATATATAAATAAATATACTTGGGATTTGGGCATGGAGTGAACTGAACTGCATGAAAGGTAAACCTTACATTATGGAATGAGATTGCTTGTGTGCTGGGGATATGTAGATACACGAGAAAAACTGTTCTCAGGAGTCTTAATATTTTGGGATTTGAATTGTCTTCTTCTTTTGCTTCTGTTCGAACAGATGTTTCAGGGATGGACAGATATTTCTTGTAATATTATACAGATCCCAAAGAATGCATTCCATTAAATTGGAATGTGCCAAATAAAACTGCTCCCACACAAACTAGCCTAGTTTTCTTTCTTGCTCCTTTCATTTTTCAAATAAATCTCTCCAAAAATTCTCTCTGTCTATATCTGTTTTTTCTCATTAAACTCACAAAATCTGGGCAGTTTCATTCATTTTTCGAATATTCACATAGTGCAAACAAATGCTCCTCAATTTGTTTTTCATTTGCAGCAATTTTTCTTCCAGCCTTTTGTTGCCCCTTTTCCACCTTTTTTGAGATGTGTTGCTGCAAATAAATTCAAAATCAGCTTATATTTTCCATGAAATGCTAAAATAAGTAACGCAGACACTGCCTTACTGTGTGCTCGCTTAAAAAATCTCAACGACAGGTTGGGTAGTCTGGGTGTTCATTGTCTTGCACAAGCTGCTGGGCCCATGGTTAACAGGCAGCCACTCTGCCATCCTATGGCAAAACATTTACAGTAATAATAAAAAAATAAGGCTCAAAGATCACTGCTGGTAAAGCTGTGATTTTTACAAGCACTGTTTTCTAATTTTGTGATTGTTTAACAATGTGCCTCGTTTTAATAAAATGTAACTGCTTCCATTGTACCTCAAGCATCAGTAACTAAGCAGGTAACAGAGAGAATTCAGGAAACAACTCCCACTGCGTTCAGAACGACTGTGGGGAGGCTGTAGCTCAGTCGGTAGAGCGGTCATCCACAATCATTTGTTCAACTTCGAATTCCTACTGGTTACGGGTCAAAGGGCAAGAATCTTAATCAGGTCGGTTCAGGCAAGCACCTTGCAAGGCAGCTGCTGCCATTGCTGCACGTGCATGACAGCTTTATATAAGCAGACTGTTTAACCAGAATGACTGGTAGCAGCACCCTCTTTTCTGCTCTGCTGTTTTATTTTCTCATGTAGGCTTCAAATCAAAACAATTTTTTAAATTGTTATTTTATTAGACCTGGTTGTGAGCATTTAAAAGTTTTAAAATAGTTTCATTTTAATAGTACTTCATTTTAGAGGTAAACCAGAGACCGGATGATTTAACTTAAATTTCATGCTTTCCCACCACTGTTTCCAAACTTCACCATAATTTCAAGAAGCATGAATAATGTTGATTAGTAATACAAACAAAGCGATAACCCTGTTTTAACTGTCATATTAACGCAACTTACATCAGCATCCTGTGTCCAGACATGAGTTACAGCCTGCCAGTCAAACTAATAGGGCCTTGAGGGTCCTGCTCAAGGAGCATAGGATGTCGGAAATGTTTTACTCAGACATTTCCGTTCTCACACACACCCCGCCTAATAAAGTTAGAATAACATCAGAATTCCAGTGCATGTCTGAAAGCAGCTTCAGACTCGGAAACAAGAAGCTGCACAGAAAGCTTATTTTCTTATTTGCTACTCTCAGCGGTGTCTAAAAGAATTCGTATCTGGTAATTTCAGAACACAAGTATTTATATTTTTATGCTCTAGTTAACCTTTACAACTACTAAATCCACATTTCTTTTATTGTCCCAAATACCGACTCTTTGTGTACCAATAATTTCAGGTCCAACTTCCATGCATTGGTGCACTTATCTTAAACTGACATATTATTGTAGTTTAAATTTTGATTCTAAGACCAGCCTGAAAACTATTCTTTAATTTTTTTAATTAAAGAATTCTTTAAATTTTAAATTAAAACCGCAATCTAGACTTAAAGCATATACTGAGTTTTAGGTCAGTTGTGGTGATGTCCAGATCTATAGATATTAGAATTGTGTCAATTGTGGGACTAGACTAGACTGTATCCACAGACAAGAAAATTATAACACATATGTTGTAGCAATATACCACATGAGGGTTAGAGTAAAAGCATTCAGCATTAATTAAATTTTATATTTCGGTTTGCACACACAAGCAAGAAAAATGCCCATGTCTACAGACACCTGCATTTTGCTTTTGAGGTTAACGAAATTTGTTATTACCATGGCAATCTGCTGTTTGACCCTCTCCCTGGCAGCCTTTTCCTCTGCCTTCTCTCTGCTCCTTTCTTCCAGAAGTCGCTTGGTCTTCTCTTCATCCTGTTTTCTCTTAAAGTCTTGCACGTTCTTTCCAATCTTACGTCGTTCCATTTCCTTTTTGATCTCATTCTGCATCAACCAGAAACACACATAAGACACATTAATTATGTGATGCATAATAAAATACAGTACAGTACTTCACTAGTAAAACACATCTAAGAGTACAGACGCTTGTTTGTATTTAACACGCATACACCAGAGGATATGATGCAGCTAAGCTAGGTGGATGTGCCATGGAGCTCCTCCTTATCAACATTAATATTCTATTCCATTGTCAACGTCTGATTATTGTTGGATGCACTTGATACCTAGAAATAAGCAAATTAACTCAACTACCCATGAAATCTGACTAGGATAAGAGCAACTTCTACTCAACCACGGCTATCCCAGCTTGTCTGTTGATGTAAGCCACAACTGTGGTATTTTCTTTTAGCACCAGCATAGTGTTCCCCCAGAAAAGACAGGAAGGTTTTAGTACTAGCCGCACTGCTCACAATTCCAAGTTCCAAATTTATAAGGGATGAGCGAATGTGAGGTCCCCACATCCTGTGCACTGCTCTCCCCTCAAATACTCAACAAGCTGACAGGGAGGCCTCTGTTGTAATCACTTTCCTGCACAAAACCACCCTCATGGGCACTCCCTGAGTGACAAAACTGCACTGGCGTAGCGCTGCTGTGCATATCACTGAGACTCTTAACCTGTCACAGTATGGGTCTTCTCCTGTGAGGGCCACGCAATGCTGTGCCTCTGCCTCCTCAAGACTGTGGACGAGAGAGGAAATACTCTTTCTGGAAATTGAGTGGCAACATTGTTTTTGTTTTCTTGTGTTTTTAACTGTAGACACAGTTTCAGCGCTTCGTCATTTGGTTTCCACTCCTCAAAGTTCCTCTGCATTGATGTGACAGCAGCCCTAAAAATACCCTTGGTCGTAATGGAGGTGTCAAGGAGATCCTCCATTTCTTAGGTTGACAGGGTGGCAATATTTAACCAATTAGCTCTCTCCTGTAAGACAATAAGCCCCATGGCTCTTCCCAGAGACTGGATCGGCACTTTATAGAAATGGAGGCAGTGGTCAGTGACACACCTCCGTTCAAAAACCACAGACAGGTGAATCCTTCATCTGCTCTTCTGCTCTTGGCTTGGTATGCCAAAACAAGAGAGCAAGCACTGAGGGCCCGGGCCTCCAAAAGCAGACCACAGTTTTTAAAATGAAGTCCAAGAAGTCCTTCTTTAATATATGTGTGTTTCTGTGTTTTGAATATGGCATCAGGGAGGGTGTCTAATGTTATCATAAGCACAGCTGAATAGTGAGACTGATGCTGTAAAGAGAGTGCCCAATACACATCTACATATCGGTGACCAAGCGATCAGTTTTTGAATCGCAATATATTGAATTTTAAATGAAATGACATTTCAACCATGTTTTGTAATCTGTAAACTGTAGTTTGGTTACAGATTTTCAACTAGAGTTCACACATTTTGTATTAACCTATATAATTTAGATGAGTTTTCAAATTCAGTTAAATCTAACTTTTTCTAAATGTCACCAATTCACAACAAGTCATTTCAAGAAACTTTAAATTTTAGAGTAAGGACTACTAAGATTTGCAGAGAAAAGCCCACAAATCCCCCCTAAGAAAGCAATAGGTAAAAGTGGAGAGGAAAAAAACTCTCTTTAATGGAAGAAACTTCAAGCAGAACCAGGATCAGGGTGGGCGGCCATCAACCTTGAGTGGTTCAATAGAATTTTACAAAACGTGATTTCATTTTTGAAACTGTTAAATCTGAAACTATTTGAATGCCTTCTGATTCAGCTTTTGGGAATTGAAAACACCTGTCAATTGCAAGACATGCTGTTTGGGAGGCATAGCATATATTAAATAATAAAAAATTATAATTCAGTGAATTTCACTTAAATAGACCATTATTATTCTGGCTATCACCTCTTGGCCAACCCCTAGAACAGTCACTGACACAACGAAAAATAAAACTCGGATGTCTTTGGGCCAAAAAATCTTAGAAACATGTTTTCCAACCATACCATTACTTTATATGACATTATTCTGGCCCTCAGTATTACTGCTCCGAGTCCTTTTTGACCAGGATTTGTCATTTACCCAACATATAAAACGAATCTCTAGAACAATCTTCTTCCACCTACAACATTGCCAAAATTAGGGGTGTCAAAAGGAGACAGGAGTAGAACCTCTGAGCCTCAGCCCATGTTCTGTGGGAATTTGGTTGTTATGTCAACGTGATCTGTGGAATTGGTTTGTTAACAACACAACTGTAGAACGTATAATTAAATAAATCTGCAGCATTTTTATAACGCACTGACCTATGGAATGGATAATTGTTGGACCACAGATCACTAGTAAGCCTGCCTCTACAGGGGTAAATACTGTTTATAGGCACTGTATATATATGACAAAAGATACTTAGGTGAGTGACAGAACATAAACGAATTAACCTGGGTATTTCTCGAAATTGGATCCACATCCAGTCTTTGCTAAACATGTCTGTTTAATGCTTATCATATGGTTGACTCAATATTAACGCTAATTAATTATTCAAGTCTTTAGCGGTCACTACAGGGTCTTCTTATATCATTGAACATTCTGTGTTGTGCCTTTGGATTGAGCTTGGCTGGTCACCCACTTCTGGAGAGCTGCTAGTTGTCTCCAGTTGTCTAGACAGTCTCCAATTGTAGACAATATGTTTAACTTTGGACCAATAAATATCTAAGTCTTAGATTACCCTATAACCCTTTCTAACTACATGTCATTCAACAACTGTTGATCCTAGGTATTATGAGATCACTTTTTTTGCACAGCACACATCAGCTAATGCTGCTTGTGAATAGACCAGACACTGTTTGACCACACTTATTTCTCGTTTAATTGATTGGACTAAAGATTTTCAAAATTTCGGACTCCAGTTGACGTTCAGGGACATCAGAACCATATTGTTGCCATCACTTTACTAAACTTATTTGGTTTGTTTAATGAAGAAATAAAAAACAAAACATCTTATAAAACAACAACAAAACAAACAAACAACAAAACATTATTTATAATAAGCTTATAAATAATGTGTCTGTTGATATTTGTAACTTAATTGAAGATCAGATCACCTTTCATTACCAACTTATGCAAATCAGCGAAATTAAATTATTTTTTTACATTACTTCTGATGGCAGGAGAGTGTAGTAGAGTAAAACTGTTTTTATATGGTATAATAATGTGCATTTGACTCTACAGCAATGAAAAGCTGAATGAATAGTGGGATCATAAACGGGGAGATGCGGCCTCATTTTTTAATCCACACAAAAGTATTCAAGTCCCCATAAAATGCAAATAAATAAAACACACAGCATCTAGTAACAGCAACATGAAGGCTCAAAACACACAAAAAGTAGTGTAGTTGTAGCTTTCTATCACTATACTGTAAAAAATGATTAGCTATACTTCAAGCCATTGAACAAACAAGTCTGGTAGGTTTGAACACGTGAGCTCCAACATTGGAGCAGGAGCTGTGTTATGGGAGATAGCAATAAGTATTTTCACTGTCAATGTGTAATCAGCAGCTACAAGTTGGTTTAGTAAACCACAGAAGACAACAAGGTGACTACGGATCAAATGTCATCATGGTTATAGCCTTGTTGGTTGATACTAGCACAATTTAGGGACATTTCAGGAAAGTGCTGCGTTAATTACACCCATGATTTAACACCAAAGAAAAACACGACCTAACATTACGTGTGGAAAAGGGACGTGTCTTTACCTCCTCTTCTCCCCTCTTCCTTTCCTCTCTTCTCTCCTCCAGTTTCTTGGTTAACCTGAGAAGAGAAAGCAATTTCACATTTCCTTGAGAAAAATAGTTTATATCAAATTAAGGAATATTCCATATCCTTAATTTTATTTTTATTTGTTCAAATTTTTGAAAGTCTGAGCAGCTAACAGATTCTGAATCGTATATTTACAGGTAAAACTTATCTTATTGGTTAATGTAGCCATTTTCACCTTGTTGGGATTCAGATGATATTATAACTTAAATTAAAATATTACGAAAACCATGTCAGTAAATTATTTTGTAAATTGTTTGTCTTTTTTTGACATTGTTTTATTGTCCATCCATCTCTAACCAGAAAAAAATTTATCTTTCTAAAGCTAATTTTACTGTTTTTGTTGAGACTGTCAAAAAATGATTTTACATCTTTACAAGGAGGTATCTAAGTGGTATTGTACTTGGAAACTAAGGTACCCTGTCACAAAGGACTTGTTTGTGCTGCTAATGTGAAGTCAGATTCGTACGGAAATAAATTCTGCTTCTTAGCAGTAGTTTATAGATTTATACTGGGTTCCATTACAGTTAAAGCTAGTATAGTTATAGTTGTAATGATCAATGGTCTATAAGAATAAAATGTATTTAGTAGATTTCTCAACATTTGTCTGCCATTTGACCTACATAGAGATTTCATTTTTAATACATCATCTCAACACAGAGCACAGCTTTATGTCTTAAATACATACTGTATGTAAGCGTTGTGTACAAGAAAGATTATAGGCCTGGATGACCTATAATTTCCTGGCGCTGTTGGTAGCACAGTCATCCACCAATCCTACAGTTGTTGATTTGATCCCCAGCTCCTCTGGTCACACATCAAGGTGCCCATGAGCAAAACATTGAACCCCCACTTAGTTTCTCCTGGTGAGCATTGGCCAGCTGCATAGCAGCTCCCCCATTGGTGTATGAATGTATGTTTGAATGGGTAAATAAGAAGTAGTGTAAAGTATTTTGAGGATCACCAGGTAGAAAAGCATTATATAAGTGCAGACCACTTACCTAACAATTTCAGAAACATGTTGTCCAACCATATCTTTAGTTTAGATGACATAACTCTAGCCCTGACTCTAGTCATTTCTGAACAGGATTTGTCATTTATCTCACATATAAAACAAATCTCTAGAACAGCCTTCTTCTAGCTATGGAACATTGCCAAAATTAAGAGCATTCTGTTTCAAAGTGATGTTGAAAAACTGCATTTGCTAATTCTAGATTGGACTACTATAATTCCCTACTTTCAGAATGCCCCAGTAACTCTCTAAAAAGCCTTCAATTAATCCAAAATGCTTCAGCGAGATTACTGATTGGCATTGGTAAGAGAGATCATATTTCATCTTCATTAGCTTCTCTCCATTGGCTTCCCTAGCCTAGTTGTGGTTCCCAGAATTTGCAAAATTGGCGCTATATAAATAAAGTTGAAATTGAAAGCTCCTACCTCTCCACCTTTGCATCCAGGTTTTCTTTAGTTGTAGTACACTCACTGGCATGATTTAAAGATTCATGATTCACCGAGGCCAGTGGGCTAGAGAGGGCTGCTTCACAGAACAGAAACAAAAAGGGAAAGCATTGGGTTAAAGTGTTACTTAACACCTTGCCAGTACAGAATCAATTTCCATATGTAATATTCTGTTTCACTAACTGTATCATACCATCAACTATATAGTGAACACCACACAGAACGAAAACAATGATTCTAACCTATTTTTGGTACACATAACAGATTATTTTTCCCAGTATAGCTCGTAACTCTAATATTGTTATTACAATATTTAATTTAAAAAATAAACATTAACACTTGACACACATGATACAGATGTGACTAAAATTACAGGCAGTGCATCAGTCAGACAAACAATTAAAAGAAATACTACAATGCTTAATTTAGGCATATGTAAGGAATAGAAGTAGAGCTGCACAATATTAGAAAAAACTTTGCATTGCAGTTTTTTTGTATCTTTTGTATTGTCATATTGTGATATATACATACAGGAATTTCCATAGAGGAGTTGAAAAAGCTCAATTTGGCTTGCAAGCAGAGCTTGAGGGTCCTGTACACCCTCCCAGACACTCTCCCAGTTTGGGAGTCACAGCCCCCGAGTGTTCCTATTACCACTGGTACCACTTGTGCCTTCACCTTCCACATCTTTTCTAACTCTTCTTTCAGCCCATGGTATTTCTTGTGTTCCTTCGTCCTGATGTTGCTATTATTTGGGATTGCTCTACCACTACAACCTTGTTCTCCTGTTTGTCCAGAACTACTATGTCAGGTTGGTTGGTCATTACCAGTTTGTCAGTCTGTGTCTGAAAGTCCACCAGGAGCTCTGCCATTCTCAACCCCCTTTGGAGGTGTGTCCCATTTTGAATTTGGGACTTTCAGCCCGTACACTATGCCAGTCCCTTGGTTATGGTGTTCCGTGTATAAGATAAGATAAGATAAAGTAAGACTTTATTGATCACACAGTGGGAAAATTCTTGTGTTTTAGCAGCTATAAACAAAGAACCCCCCCCCACAAATACAACAGAATTAGAATCATCAGTAAGTCCTCAGTCCCTTTTAGACTGCTTTGTGCCCATAGATCTTGCTGAGTTAACTTCAACTATTATGGCATCTAAACCAACAACATCTCTGCTAGACCCTATTCCAGTTAGACTGCTCAAAGATGCTCTACCCTTATTAGACACGTTCGTATTATATATCATTAATCTATCTTTACACACGGGATACGTAACAAAGGCCTACAAGGTAGCTGTAATCAAACCTCTACTTAAAAAAACCTTGTCTTGATCCAGGTGTCTTAGCCAATTACAGACCAATATCCAATCTCCCCTTTACTTCTAAAATACTTGAAAAAGTAGTTGCAAAGCAATTATGTAACCACCTGCGCAGAAACGACTTGTTTGAAGAATTTCAGTCAGGATTTAGAGTTCATCATAGCACAGAAACCGCACTGATTAAAGTCACCAACGATCTTCTTCTGGCTTCAGATAATGGACTTGTCTCTATAATAGTTCTGCTAGATCTTAGTGCTGCATTTGACACCCTTGACCACAGAATATTATTACAGAGACTAGAACATGTTATTGGAATTAAAGGAACAGCACTAAATTGGTTTAAATCGTATCTATCAGATAGATTCCAATTTGCTCGTGTTAATGATGAATCTTCGACATACACAAAAGTTAGTTATGGAATTCCACAAGGCTCTGTATTAGGACCAATACTCTTTACTCTATATATGTCTCCCCTTGGCAACATTATTAGAAAACACTCTGTAAATTTTCACTGCTACGCTGATGACACGTAGTTATATCTATCTAAGAAACCTGATGAAACAAATCAATTAATCAAACTACAAGCATATCTAAAAGACATAAGGGACTGGATGACGTATAATTTCCTTCTTCTAAACTCAGATGAAATTTAAGTTATTGTATTTGGGCCTAAAAGTCTAAGAAACATTATTTTCTAACCATATCGCTACTTTAGATGACATAACTCTGGCCCCCAGTAGTACTGCAAGGAATCTTGGAGTCATTTTTGACCAGGATTTGTCATTTACCTCACACATAAAACAAATCTCTAGAACAGCCTTCTTCCACCTAAGGAACATTGCCAAAATTAGGAGCATCCTGTCTCAAAGCGATGCTGAAAAACTAGTCCATGCATTCGTTACTTCTAGATTGGACTACTGTAATTCTCTACTTTCAGGCTGCCCCAGTAACTCTCTAAAAAGCGTTCAATTAATCCAAAATGCTGCAGCAAGATTACTGACTGGGATTGGCAAGAGAGATCATATTTCACCTTCCTTAGCTTCTCTCCATTGGCTTCCCATTAAATGTAGAATAGAATTTAAAACCCTTCTTCTTACCTATAAAGCTCTAAACGGTCAAGCTCCATCATACCTAACAGATCTCCTAGTACCATATCATCCTACTAGACCCACTTTGGTCCCAAAATGCAGGCCTACTTATGGTTCCCAGAATTTCCAAAAATAGAATGGGAGGCAGAGTCTTTAGCTATCAAGCTCCTCTCCTGTGGAACCAGCTCCCAATCCAGATTCAGGAAGAAGACACCCTCTCTATTTTTAAGACTAGGCTCAAAACCTTCCTCTTTGATAAAGCTTATAGTTGGTTATAGTCATGCTGCTATAGGCTTAGACTGCTGGGGGGCTCTGCACCGAGCTACTTTCCTTTCCTCTTCATTTTCTCATCTCACCCCACATCTATAATGTCACCAATGTATGACATTAACTCTGTATCTTCTTTGTCCCGTAGTGTTCTTTCTCCCTCTCTGTGCCTGTCCTCAGGTGTCCCCGAACTGGCGCTGTGTGTCTTCCAGGGCGCAGCTTCTGGTCCTACTAACCTGCCCAATGTTTTGTTGTTGCTTTTGTTGCTCTGTTCTTTTATCTCTCCACTTTCCACTCACCCTAACCGGTCAAGGCAGATGGCCGCCCACCCTGAGCCTGGTTCTGCTGGAGGTTTCTTCCGGTAAAGGGAGTTTTTCCTCTCCACTGTTGCCTATGGCTTGCTCAAAGGGGATTTGTTGGGTTCTCTTTAAATGTTTGTATAGTCTTGACTTTATTATGTAAAGTGCCTTGAGATGACTGTGTTGTAAATTGGCGTTATATAAATAAAGTTGAATTGAATTGAATTGAATTGTTAGCATCTTGCATTCTGCTGTTATGTACTGCATTCTCTGTGGGGCATGTTTGCACAGCCTGCAGCTGGGGTCCTGCCTGCCTTTCATCCTAATGTGCCTCTAGTCCTTCTGGACACTAGGACACCAGCCTCCACACTCCTAAAAAGGGACAACCCTGTAAGCAGGTGTACCTGTGTGATGAGTCCCCATCAGCAGCACACAGAGCAACACACAGATCACTTGTTAGTTTAATAGGCTAAAACTAAGTCAGTCTAATCATATAGTTCTGCAGTAAATCTTCCTTTTTAAGTGATGAGTTTCAGTTTGTGTTTAAACTGTGAGAAGTGAGATGATATTGTTATTTAGCCCACTGCTCACTGATATATTTAATGGGGTGAATAGAATTTTAAGGGAAAAAAAAGTTTTATGACACGCACTTGTCTGCTAAGTATTCCCAACATCAGGTTCAACTGTAGTTAGTATAACATTTTACTTCTGCAGATGTAATGAAAAAAAACTTTTTCAGTTGGAAGTGGGGTATTTATCGTAATGCAGGCAAAGCCCAATGTAAGTTTTTGACTGCTGTATAATTAAGGTGTTTTCTTACGTACTTGGGACCAGCATAGTTAAGTCAAGGAGAATTAAATATAGGATTGGGGACACTTGCAGGATACTGCACTTTTTTGATGCGGATTGCAATGAAAAATCTTCTGTTGTTACTGATTACATAAACGTTTGTATCAGTACAGGTATCATTTCAAAACATTTCCCAATTCCAAACCATGGATCACCCCAAAATAATAATAAAAAAAAAGCATTTAAAAAAACACAAATGACAATAATTGGACTAAATTAAAACTGCCACACCGTAACAATAAAATGAGCTACTCAAGGCAAAGACTCAGCACTATTTGTAAGAGAGCTCAATCAAATTTTATGCTTGTTCGATAACATGGATTTTTAAGGTGAATGTGAAAAATTACTGAATTACTTCCTCTACCAGACCCTGATGAACCACGCCCCTTCAATGCGGAAGATGTGAGGCATCAGCTCAGCAGGTGCAAACTGGGCAAGGTCCTCGGTCTGGACAGCATCTCAGCAAAGGTTCTGAATGACTACAAAGTAGCGCTTACTTTTTTCCATTCACTTTTTAGTGAAGCTTATCTCACTGCCACCATACCCTCTGAAAAAACATTATAATCCTTGTAACCAAGAAGCCCTGGCCCACCAAACTCAACCACTACTGACCTGTTGTGAGGCAACAGGCAACAATTAAAGCAAGAGTTTGTTCAATTCCAGTTAAATGAATGTGTTGCAATATAAATTTCTTCAGTAAACACTTTCACTGAAGAAACATTAACATTTTACTTTAGTTTAAATACTACAACAGCAAAAATATCAGTTTGGGTTTTATCAAAATTCATGTTAGCAGATTTCTAGACCTCTTATTAGTCACAATTATATTTTAATTTTAAGTCTTTTTAGCTCTGTTTTAGGGTGCAGCAATGAAAGGCTGACATTGCACTTTGCTTTAAGAGAAATAACCCTATTTTACCTGTTTCTGTACATGCATCTGCAGAAATGCAAGATGAGGAATCAAGAGCATAAGAAATAGTTATACCAGCTAGAGTAGAATCTGATATTGGGATTGATTATTTGGCTGGCAACTGCATGTTGGGAAACAGTTTTCTTTGGGGGGGTCCACTATTTTCTCAACCTCAGTACTGGCTATGTAACAAAATCTCCTGTCTTCATCACAGTTCAACAGCAGCACAAAAACAGCCTCCTTTTAACTGAATCAACTCCTCCTGCTTTGAACACAAACTGAACATAATGACCTTTGTGAAGGAGGATTTCTTGCAGGACTGTGGGATCAGACTGACTTAATTTGAGCCCAATAAATTTACAACTAAGTAGGAATTTATTCCTCCATATCTACAACAGCAAAGCCCCCACCCAGACACATATCTTTAATTGAATGGAATTGTGCAGTTTAGGAAGAATGAACACGGAATCCGTTCCTATCACGGATTCCTGTACATCTCTGTCTGCCGCTGATGGGAATCCTCTGCTCACAGCTACTGCTTTTGCAGGGTCCGGCCTGGTTTGGCAGTATCTCAGTGTCTACACGTCCAACCACATTACACTGAACAGTTAGTGAAATAAGTGCAGCACATCTGGGTTTTTATCATTTTCAGCTTTAGGTGGATGTAAAACTAAAGTGACATGGCAGTTAACCAACAAGCTTACTGTGGTGAGCCCATTACAGTGGATGGGGAACTGCAGGCAAGGCTGAAATTATCACTTTTATGCATGTTTCTGATTATTTAAGTAGTATTTGCATCATTTCCTCCTTTGTACGCCAGCATCAGAAGAAGAACTGATGTTGTCTGGTTGAGTTAAGGAGTAACTTTGACTTTAACTGAGCAGTCAGCCCCTTCTCTGCTGCAGACAGGGACACTTGACTGAGCTCCATCCTCTCTGCTCCAAAAGTTTATTTTCATACTAATCTCAGTAATGTCTTGAAGAATTCATATACAATGATGACAGAAAACAAAGATTTATTTTTCTGTTCTCTATTTAATCTTTAACAACTAATTGCGTAAACTTCTTCATTGTGCGCAAATTGTCCTAAGTGCTGAATCTTTGTGTACTTTTAACTTCTAGCCCAACTTGTCACGGGCTCATAAATAGACAGATTGTTGTAATCGATTACATTGATGCATCCCCCTGGGCAATTTTAGAATTAAATTTCCCAATTAAAATCTTCATATCATATCAGTGATTCAATAAATCACATTGCAGTTCTGAATCATGACCTTCCATAGCCTATTATAGCAAGTAGCTGTTGAACGTAAACTTTCTGCTATATACAGGTGTACAAGACAATAAATTTAGCTAATATTTATATCTTAAATATTATTGTTTCATCAACTATTTGATAAAGTCAGATTAAATATAAAAATTAATCACAGTGGTGTACTGCTGCCAGATTTGATGTGTGCTAGGCCTATGTCACTAGAGAAGTATCTTGCATCTGCCTCCCAGTGAGGTATAAGGCCACTCACCACTTGCTGTTTCTGGTACTGCTGCAGGCCCAGTGGCTACAGGTGTTGACCTAATAGGCCATGTTGGAGTTGTGGCTGGAGGTGGGGCAGGTACTGTGGCTGTGTTTCCACATAGGCTACTGTCCACTGGAGGACTTGATGCTGAGTGCATCTAACAGAAAACAGAGAAACATTATTATTTGAATGTATAAAAATAGTTGGAATTTCTGCAAGTTCTCGTGACATTTTTGACTGCATCATGATTTTAATGTCTACAGGAAACAGTTCAGAAGAACATTTTCACAAACATTTCTGGACTAGTTTACACTTATTTTGCTGGCACATTTTTACGTCTAAATACAGCAACTTATCTTGCTATTACAGATGTGGCTTGTGACTGTACCAAATATTACCTTTGCTGAGGTATATGTTCAGAAACATTAAATCAGTAATCATTAAAATGTAACAGATTAATCTATTCACATCAAAGAACAAAACATAAATATCTGTGTTGGCCTGCAGCCCTCTTGGGGCTTTTAGATATGATGGAGCTTGACCATGAATAGTTTTATATGCAAGTACAAGGCTTTGAAATTGTGTTCTACATTTGGGCAAAGCCAATGGAGAGAAGCTGATGAAGGGGAAATTGGAATTAGCAACAGAAATCCTATCATTACTGTTGCTAAAAGATTTTGTGTTAATTGCAGACTTTTCAGGGAGTTGCTATGTTTTATGTGAGAGGTAAAGGAAAAATCGCGGTCAGAAATACCTGAGGTTCCTTACAGTAGCAATCGAAGTCAGGGCTATGCCATCTAGAGTAACAATATGGTTGGACAGCACACTTTTCAAATATTTTTTGGAAAAAATTAAACCGTTTTTCCAGGCTAAGCATGATTCTTCTGAATGAGTGGAACACCGCTGTCCTTTCTAACTTTCATGACACCTGCTTTGATTTGTGAGTTTGTGATTTACTGCCTTCTTTTTAAGAGGCGCAACAGTATTGAGTATTGTATGCAGTGAGGCTGCAGAATTATCAACATGATAATCAACTTGTATGGGAGTAAAGTTGTTACTCTTTATTGTTTTGAAACAAGAAAAAGAATAATTTCCCTTAACAGCATTTTCATATAAGTACCTACCTAAGAAGAATTTTTCCTAAATGCTGAGAAGTCCATTATTTTAAATTCAAAATTTTTCTCTAAATGTTGGTATAGTCTTTACGTTATTACGTAAAGTGCCTTGAGATTACTTTGTTGTAAATTGGCGCTATATAAATAAAGTTGAAATTTAAATTGAAAAGTAATTCAAAAAGGAATTATGTAAAAAAGAACGTTGAATGAGTTATAACTATAGGTTTAGGTGCTGTTGCATCGGCATATATATAGTAAAGTTGATTATTATAAATTGTTACTGTTTTAATAAAAATTGAGTATAGGTATCTTTTGGCTATGTTGATGATGCTGCTGAGTTGGTAGGGTCTCTCTTAAATTGAGCCTGAGTGGAGTGCATGTACAACAGGCAGTGAAATCTCCTTGTACCATCTCCTAGTATCATATCATTCTAATAGACCACTTCGGTTCCAAAATGCAGGCCTACTTGTGGTTCCCAGAATTTCCAAAAGTAGGTATGTTGCCTATGGCTTGCTCAAAGGGGATTTGTTGGGTTCTCTTTAAATGTTTGTCTTTCCTCTCACCCCAACCGGTCAAGGCAGATGGCCTCCTAAACTGAGCATGGTCTGCTGGAGGTTTCTCCCATTAAAGGGAGTTTTTCCTTTCCACTGTTGCCTATGGCTTGCTCAAGGGGGGTTTGTTGGGTTTTCTCTAAATGTGTGTATAGTCTTGACTTTGTTGTAAATTGGCGCTATACAAATAAAGTTGAATTTAAAAATTTAAAGTTGAATTGAATTGAAATTTAACAAGAGCTACAACAGCTATTTAGCCTGTGAATTTGCCAGCTAAAAATTTGAAAAAAATATATTAACATTTACATGTAACATTGCTCTAAAGTTACTCGAAGATTATAGGTCTTTTCTGCTGAAAGCTATGCATTTGGTTCTCTTTTTATCCATGCTTTGAATTTTTCATTTTGAGCCAACACTTATGCAGCAACCTCCTGACATGTTGGCACACTCACATCTAACTTTGTTTTAAAGACAGGAAAAACACACATTCAACAGGAAAAACACAAATTCAAGCATTTTCAAGGATTTCCATTATCCGTACTATAATATCCGTAATATATTACATATTATTTCAAAATTCTGGAAACTATTCTTGACAACGAGTTACACAGCATTTCTATAATCAAATTGTTATTTGCATAATACAAAAATAAACGACCTCTTCTTCTTGTGAGTCTGTGGCTTGTCCAATGCTTCTGCCATGTTTTGTACTACACATGTATACAAATAGTATAAAAAGAAATGCATGTATCCATTGTGTGGGTATGGATTCATGTGACGGTTAAAGGCTACTATGACCTGATCTTAAATTTAAGGTCCCAAACCAACTTTCTTAATATTGAACATTATACCTTAATAAGGAGTAGACTGTTTTAAACTAACAAGAAAAAAAGTCTACTACCACTACCAAACTACCATGCCTCAACTCCCACATAACCTGGATGACTGAAAATCTTGACAATCCAATCTTTGGGTCCTTACCTGCTTAGCTCTGTTGATTCTTTTCATCAGTTCTTCAGCAGACACACTCCCAGCAATGACCTCTAAAGGAATTCCATTTTCTCCAATGAAGAAGCTAGATGGTATACAAACCACTGGATCTTCACACAGGGTTAGAGTTAAGGAAGAAGCTGACATTTTGATGGTTATGTAGCTAAGACATTCTATCACTGCACTGTACTTAGTGTGTGTGATTGTGAGTAAAGCAGTAAAGCAGTGGAAAGCACTTTAGGTATGAATTGGTAGAATATTGCTATATAACCGCAGACCATTTATACTGTTATCCATCATGTGGTTTGGGTAAACAGTACCTATTGGCCCAGTGGATGCAGCAAGGTAACTGGCAGTGCAACCAACAACTATCCTCAGATATAAATCAATAAAGATTAACTTTCTGCATAAGCTTCAATCCTAATTTAGCACAAGAGGAATTTGTTAAAGTTTAAAACAACTTAAGGATACAGATCTGGGAGAACTGTAGACATGCCTCACTGTGGAAAAAAGATACAGTACAATATGATTACATTTCATGAACATTAACAGATTTGTTGTTTAAATGTATTGCCTGAATCACCGGTCAGGTTGTTTGAACTAAATACATTGCTTAGGTATTTAAGAATGGGACTGCATTGCTTGTTTTGCTGAAAGAAGACTTGGGAGATCAGAATGGCTAGGGTTATTGTCCCATGGGAAGCTCTTTTATATTGAAAGAACAAACAGAAGAGAATTTTGGTAGACAACAGTATGTGTGTATGTTGTTGTTGTTATTATTATTATTATTAAGGGCAAAAAATAAAAAAACACATTGCCCTGTGTGAAAAAGTATTTGCCCCCCAATTTATTACTGGTTGGCAGTAACAACTGCAATCAAGCTTTTTTGATAACTTACAATGAGTCTGTTACAGCGCTGTGGAGGAAGTTTGGCCCACTCATATTTGCAGAATTGTTGTAATTCAGCCACATTGGAGGGTTTTCAAGCATGAACCAAGGTCATTTTTAAGGTCATTCCACAGCATTTCAATTGGATTAAGGTCAGGACTTTTACTAGGTCACTCCAATGTCTTCATTTTGTTTTTCTTCAGCTATTCGGGATCATTATACTGCTGCAGAATCCAAGTTCGCTTCAGCTTGAGGTCACGAACAGATGGATATTTTGGTGCACAGCAGAATTCATGGTTCCATTTATCACAGCAAGTCTTCCAGGTCCTGACGCACCAAAACAGCCCCAGACCATCACACTACCACCGCCATATTTTACTATTGGTATGATGTTCTTTTTGAAAATAAAGATAAACTATTCACATAGGAACACATAGGGGACACATTTTGTCTCGTCAGTGCACAGAGTATTTTCCCAAAAGTTTTGAGGATCATCAAGATGTTCTCTGGCAAAACTGAGGCGAGCCTTTATGTTCGTTTTGCTCAGCAGCGGTTTTTGTCTTGGAACTCTGCCATGCAAACCATTTTTGCCCAGTCTCTTACTGGAGTCATGAACACTCACCTTAATTGAGGCAAGTGAGGTTCTTTGGATGTTGTTGCTAGGTCTTCTGTGACCTCTTGGATGAGTTGTTGAGGTAATTTTAGTCGACCGGCCACTCCTGGGAAGGTTCTCCACTTATTTGTAGATAATGGCTCTTACTTTGGTTCGCTGCAGTCCCAAAGCTTTAGAAATGGCTTTATAACCTTTTACAGACTTCTTAGTTAAAGTCCTGACCTGAATCCAATTGAGATGCTGTCTCATGACCTTAAAAAGGCAATTCATGCTCAAACACCCTCCAATGTGGCTGAATTACAACAATTCTGCAAAGATGAGTGGTCCAAACTTCTTCCACAGCGTTGTAACAGACTGATTGCAAGTTATCGAAAACGCTTGATTACAGTTGTGCAACTAATGGTGGCCCAACCAGTTATTAGGTTGATGGGGCACACTTTTTCACACAGGGCAATGTGTTTTTTTTTCTCCCCTTAATAATAAAATCCTTTATTTAAAACTGCATGATGAGTTTACTTGTGTTATCTTTGACTAATAATTAATGTGTCTGATCATCAAACTAATTTAAAATGTGACAAATGTGCAAAAAATAAGAAATCAGTAAGGGGGCAAACACTTTCACGCCACTGTATGTCCTGATACCACATTGTTTTTGACTTAATGCAAGTACTTACATTTAGTACCTGCCGAAATTAAGTATGTATACAAGTAATAAACTGCCGTGCTTCTCGTGTGATTTGCTGGACCATAAAATCCTCATAAATCTGCACTGGTTCACACTTTCAAATTGTTTCCACCAACAGTTAGTGATGTCTAGACTAATGGTCTGAAAGGAGCACACTAGATGACACGTGACTGGAGGCTCGAAGGTAGGTAAAAGAGCCAATCCTGCAACACTGAGAATTTTGGCAAATTTTTCTTGCAAAAACCAACATGCACTGACCAGCTACTTACAGACTGAGCGTGTTTCGCTGCAAAAAAAAATAGATGAACAAAGCAGATGGTGGTTTAGGAGGTGTGGAAAGTCAGAGAGGTTTGAATGTTTAAGGGAAGGATGAACATTTATGTAAATATTTAGAAGTACTAATTAGCAGTCTTTTTTTTAGGTGCTAGACTAAGGAGAATAATTCATTAGTTTTCCAGTAAAGTAAAAATTAAAGACACTCCTAGCAGCTAATTGTCTGATCGGGGCCATCTAACTAAAACAAAATTGCATTATGGCTAAAATTTAAGCGCTTAAAGCACATCCTGGCTGATTAGCCCTAACATGTTTAAAATAATCTTAAGAAATATTAGAATATCTGAATGAACCAAATCTTAGGACTTTAGCAGAGCAGAGTTTGCAATCTGCTTTAGTACATACAAAGTAGATATTCCTATAACTTACACTAGTTTCCTACAAGTAAAACAGAAAATATGCACTGGATAGTGTAAAAAGTTAATTCATTTACTTGCCTTCACAGATTAACTTTAAAAAAAATAAAGGTTTATTCAGATATTCATAAAATATGGAAACCTTCTTTAGTACACTGCTTAAGACAGACAACAGAAACGTTTTACTTGAATGTGTTGCTTTTAAATAGTCAATGTTTTACTTAAAATACATTTTTTCCATTGCCATCATTAGTAAACACCATTATACCCATTAACAAGTGTGTGCTTGTTAAATATAGGACTTTTAAAACAACATGCAAAATATAATCTACTCATAATTAACAAAATTGCGGAAGAAGAATTTTTGTTACCATAAATCCCTACAACAAAAAAATACACTGAATTTTTTCCCCTTTTTGCTGTGTCAGTGCTATGATGTGGCTTGTTCTAATTATATTTGCAGTGGACACAGCATTTAACAATATGCTATGACTAATTCTTAAAAACAGGGAAGATGGAAAACTTACAAGCTAATATACAGAGGGTTGTGTAACTACACTTGACCAACATACAATGAGTATATACGTAAAATTACCTCTTGGCATCCAGTTTGATTGCCACACAGCAATTATGTGCCATCTCTGAGACTTTGTCATTCTGCCAGCTGGACATTAGCTGGTGTGACTGTTCATCTTCCCCTTAAAACAAGACAATAATGTTAACAGCAATGTGTAATTTAGTTAGAGCGCAGTGCCAATAAATAAATCCACCCAGTCACATAATGGTGGAACAGTAACATTCCTACTGCTACTCCGACTAACCAACGTAATGATGCAATGTTGAGCCAAAACAGACTGGTGACGTTTTTGGTTGTGTGGCTAGCATTAGCTTAAAATAGTAATGTTATCATTTAGGCTAACTTTACTGTAATAACTTTGAAATTTGTACTCATCACACCCTTACACAAGCTAACATCTATCACAAAGGGTTAATAAATCATTTTACATTATATTTAGGTTATTGCGTCTCTGTTTTGGTTTCAATGCAAAGACGCTTTTTTCCTTTTCTAATGGCTTGGCTAACGTTGTGCTAGCAGGCCAATGGCTAGTACGGTAACTAGCATGGTTAACGGTCAACATTAGCAAAAACAGCTCCTGTAAACAAAAAAAGGATAACTGGTACACAGGTTACCTGTAATGACAACGACAAAGATGAAACTCCGCTGCTTAGCTGAGTTAATGGCGTCGGGAATTGAGCCATCAAACCAAAGCATGTTTGCAAGTTTTGTTTTCTGCCTCTGCTGTGGCGACGCTGTGACACAGTTAACGTCATCTGATGCATCAATTCATGATGGAGGCGGGCTGCTTCTCTTCTTCACTATCACCACTAATACTGCCTTTGTATTGTGGTCAGTCCAAATCCGTGCTCTGACAGATACTGGCTGATAACAAGGATACCTTCATAAATATAAGCAAGATATATTCAGAGGGACAGAACATAGCCTAATGTGTTTGTCGTGTTTAAGAATATGTGTTAGCAAACACTACGCTGAACTAAAGACCGTTTGAACCGATTTTTTTTTACAGAAGTTATAGTAGTCGCACGTTGATGTCGCTGCAGTAGAATAGAAACAACTGATGGAGGGCTGCAAGAGGTGAATATGCCCACTATCAAAGGTTTTAGTGTGAATGCTGATACTGCAGCGAATTACTCTCTTTATTTCAGTTGTTTTTCGTAGTAAGACGGTAGCTAATGCCGTAAAATTCTTCATTATTTTATTTTACGTTTAAAATCAGACAGGATAACTTCACGTTTACTCAAGCAAAGGCCCAAAGAGCAAATAGAAAATTTCAGATCAAGCGGAATAAGCATTTTACAAGCGGAGCCCCTGACTGCTCGTTCCTTTCATCCAACAACTTCCTTATTTACGTGTATGGTGCAAACTGCTTCCGGGGTTATTGATCGTAACATTTACTTAAACACAACGAGTCTCAAAACAACAATTGCATACAAGTATTTTGGTAATGAAACGAACAAATGTAAAACTGGCAGGGGCGAGGGAGGGCTAATGTGTTCTCTTTCTATTTTAAACAGCTAACTACGAGCAACTTCCAACGAAACTGTCACTCAGACCACACTCAGAAATATACCAACAACATGTGACTTTATGACTCAGATATTTTCTTTTATTTGGAAGAAACCAATGTTAAATTATAATGAAAGGAGTGACAATTTGTCACTGTCTTGATTGTACCACTTTAGTGTTTCATAGAAATCATCAGAAATGCTGCAATATGATTAAATTGGCTTTCTAGCCATCGCTGCATAGAGTAATTTCAAATGGACAAAATCAAACTTGAATAAATCCAGTAATGCAGGATCCAACTATAAATAACCATAAAATTTTCATAGTATTTGTATTTGGTAGGCACTGATTAAAAACACACCAATGCTATACTTTCTGTATTTCAAAACTTGTTTACTGACTGTAGCTCGTCTATTACACCTAGGAAACAGCCTTTACATATATGTACATACATTGTGTCCTATGTCTGGCCACGAGCCTTTATGTTGAAAAAACTTCTATAGAGCTGAATTTTGGGGAAAACTAAGAGCTAAAAGCACTCTATACTTTCAAAAGTTCTAAAAATTAAAATAAACTTCTGAAAATTGTGGATTATCATGCAAAATTGTGTTAATCCACAGAATTTGTGGTGATTGACTGAATAATAAATTATTAAATAAAATTGAAAAAGCACATTAAAACCACAGTACTGCCAGGGTTCTTCAGTATTAAAATCAGGGGTTTCTTGACTTGAATTTTTTTACTCATTAAGCTTTGGTGTATTCTTTGGGTTCACAAATGTGTACACTACCAACCAACTGTTTTTGTGGGTGCAGACTGTCCACCAAAATAAATGTTTAATTAATGTAACAAGTGATTTGTGTCCTCTTTTGTAGGTGGACTGGATCCTTCATGGGGAAGCTGATGCAGAAACCTGTTTACCCTGACAGTCATCATGGAGGATGGATTACTGAGGCTGCACACAACTGCACCTTATAAACTGGTAATAACCAACCAGGAGGGAGCATTAAAGGAGATTAAAGCACTGGCTTTAGGCTTTATTATGTAAAGTGACTTGAGGTCATCTCAAGGCACTTTACATAATAAAGTCAAGACTATTCAAACATTTAGAGAAAACCCAACAAATCCCCCTTGAACAAGCCATAGGCAACAGTGGAGAGGAAAAACTCACAAAGCGTGGGCACAAAGCAGTCTAAAAGGGACTGAGGACTTACTGATGATTCTAATGTTGTATGAATGTTGTGGTGAATTTTATTTCTAATAGCTACGATTTTGTTTGTGAAGAAGGTCATGAAGTCATTGCTACATAGCATTGAGGGAATACTAGTTTCAACTGAACTATGGCTTTTAGTCAGCCTGGCTACAGTGCTGAAAAGAAACCGGGGGTTGTTCTTGTTTTCCTCTATTAGTGATGAATAATAAGCTGTTCTGGCTTTACGGAGTGCTAATTTGTACAAGTATAAACTCTTTTTCCAGGCTAAGCGTGATTCTTCTGAATGAGTGGAACGCCACTTCCTTTCTAGTCTTCGTGACGCCTGCTTTAAATTGCGGGTTTGTGAGCTATACCATGGAGATCGCCTGTTCAGAATTACTCCCTTCTTTTTTAGAGGGCTAACACTATCAAGTGTAGAACGTAAAGATGCTGCATAATTATCAGTAAGGTAATCAACTTTTCAGATGTGTTTTCAGATAAACACCTACTGAAGCAAAACTTTTTCCTAGCTGCTGTGTAGTCCATTAAATTAAATTCAAATGTTATTAGAAAATGGTCAGAGAGAACAGAATTATGAGGAAATACTGTTAGTTTATCAATTTCAATGCCGTATGTAAGGACAAGGTCTAGGGTGTGACTAAAACAATGAGTGGGTTCATTTACATTTTGAGAGAAACCTATTGAATCTAATAATGAAGTAAATGCCGTGTTGAGGGAGTTACTGTCAGCATCTACATGAATGTTAAAATCGCCCACTGTGACGACTTTATCTGCACTAAGCACTAAGTCGGCTGGAAAATCTGAGAATTCAGTCAAAAATTCAGAATAAGGGACTGGAGGACGGTACACAGTAACAAATAGAAGTGGATTTTGAGTTTTCCAAATTGGGTGTGAAAGGTTCAGAGTAAGACTCTCAAATGAGTTATAACTATGTTTAGGTCTGGGGTTTATCGGTAAGCTTGAGTGGTAGATTGCTGCTACACCTCCACCTCAGCCTGAGCTTCTAGGAACATGATAGTTAATATGACTTGGGGGGGTCGACTTATTTAAACTAACATATTCTTCCTTCTGCAACCAGGTTTCAGTGAGACAAAATAAATCGAATTGATGATCGCTTATCAAGTCATTTACTAACAGAGATGAGAGAGATCTGATATTAAATAATCCACATTTAATTGTTTTATTTTTTTGTTCAATAAGAGGAGCAGTCCTGATTTTTATTAAGTTATTATGATTAACTCCTCTTGTGATCATTTTTAGTTTGTAAAATTTAGTTAATCGGGGAACAGACACAGTTTCCATAGGAATGGGGGAGTTGTGGGGGGGTTACGGCTGTAAGGATACTGCAGAGAAGCGTGTAGGAATGGATCTCTGTGTCCTAGGCTCAACTCTGGACTGTCAATCTTTTGGTTGTCTAATATCAGCCATATTTTTTGATAAGACAGAGGCACCATCCAAAGTAGGATGGATGCCATCTCTCCTAATAAGCCTAGGTTTTCCCCAAAAACTTTTTTGGCTCCCTTAGAGAGATTTCAAAATAAAAACAAATAAATATATTTATATTTATTATTAGCTACCAGCACACAAATCAATAGGAAGCATTTACAAACATTTTTAACAACATATTCAAATCAATTCAATTCAACTTTATTTATATAGCAACAATTTACAACAAAGTCATCTCAAGGCACTTTACAAAACCCAACAAGTCCCCCTTGAGCAAGCCCATAGGCAACAGTGGACAGAAAAAACTCCCTTTAACGCAGTGTTTCTTAAGTATTTTCTGTTACGCCCCCCCTAGCAAAAAGAAAAAAATTCGCGCCCCCCCCGTGACTGTAATCGCGGCGGGGGGGGGTTGCTTGCGCTACAAATGCTTCGTCCATATTTCCTCGTCTTAGCTTTCGGCTGACTTTCTTTTGTCTCATTATCTTTCTTTTCATCCCTGTTAAAATCTCTTCATGTTGTCTTTAAGTTCGTTCACTCACTTAATGTCTCCTTCAATGTAATGCTGCACTTTGATCACTGCTTGCAGCCTTTGGAGCTGTTAGATTTGAAGTACTGAACAATTTAAAAATTAAATTAAGGAAAAAATTCATCAGTCACACTAAAAATAAAGATTATTATATACTGTAAAAGCATTCACAGTAGATTACTTAGTTTAATGTGTGGTCAAAGACTGTACCAATGCTCCAATTAGAATAAGTTGATAGGAAGAGGCTGGTAGTTGTTGGAATCTAAATGCACAACACAAATATGAAAGTCTGTGTGTATCGGCACAGGTCTAAGGGACGAATGGAGGACATGCTCTAAAACCTAGTGAACATATGAAACTGAATCTACTTAACGCTTCTATTCTACTCCTCAATGCTTCATTGAAGCTTAAATGACCTAAAAAACAAAACAGTGCAAGTTCAGTATTCAACTTTTCCAGTGCTTTGCTGTGGTCTTCTGAAACTCTGCAGTGGCATATTATGTTTTTATAAAGTTCTGCACAGTTTATTTACTATGTCAGGGCATTCTCTTTGCCACCGTCCACACAAGGATCAGTGGACAAAACACACAAAAAAGGTAAATGATGCTACACCGACAATATAATTTGACCAGTTATGATACATCATAGCCATGATATTTTTAATATATTTAATTTCCTTTCATGTTAAATATGGTAAACTACAGAGACAAAGCATTTAATATGTGTGACTGGACAAGATACAGGCTGCACTGTACTGTGTGTCTTCTAACTTGTTACCAGTTTTAGGGTTGTGGTTATTACCAGTTTATAAGGTGTGGTTGTGTGCAGCCTCAGTAATCCATCCTCCATGATGACAGGGTAAGTGAGTTTCTCCATCAGCTTCCCCTTGAAGGATCCACCTACAAAACTTCTGTCAGAGGTAACTCAATAATGATAACCTCAATAATGATAACCCCCCAGGACAAGGTAAGGGGCTCGTCTGCCAATCCTACAGTTGTTGATTTGATTCCTGCGGTCACATGTTGAAGCGTCCTTGAGCAAGACACTGAACCCCCACTTAGTTGTTGCTGGTTAGTGTTGGCCAGCTGCACAGCACCTCCCCCATCAGTGTGTGATTGTGAGTGTGAATGGGTAAATCAGAAGCAGTGTAAAGAGCTTTGTGTACCAACAGGTAGAAAAGCGCTATATAAGTGCAGACCATTTACCATTTCACCAATGTGCCGCACAATAATAACTGCTATAACTGTCTATAGCAGGACCTTTGGACCTTGAATGTTAGTCTTGCACATGTATGCGAAGTTAAAATATGGCGGAGGGACCGCTGAAGCTGCAGCAGGTTGGCTCCGCCTGCCTCTCAGCCTGACTGTTCCTGAGTGCAGGTACAGCGAAAACCAGGAAACACTGGTTGTAGTCTGTGAGCCCACGGCAATCTCCAGGGCTGCAGAAAATGATGTGTTTTACATCATCTTCAGCTGCCCTGGTGGATTGATGTAGAAGAATAAATTGGAATTTCTCTGTATAGAAAATATGGAGGAATCTGAGAGTCTCTCATTCTTAAATACTACCTGACTTATTTTTGGTCAACCTCCATTGAAAATTGGTGAAGTGTTCCTTTAATTGTTGCTTTTCTACAATTTTTAGGATTTTTCATTTTAATGTTACAGCTGTTTAAGGCACAAAGATATTTATGAATACATGCACTTCTATTTTGCCTTTTTTCTACCTTTTAGAATGGTCAGATTTTTTCTGTTTCAACAATTTCAGAAAACACAGTTTCAACATGTTGTTTGTGATTGTTTACAAAAATAATTTCAGCATTGAAGCATTCACAGTGTATTTTATAAGTTAATATTTTATTTATTGAGTGAAATCCAAATTTTTGTACCTTCACAAATTTGCATTATTTTACAATAATATTATGCATGATGACATTATGATGATGATGAAATATTTGTAGTAGCTAAATGTACATTGTTATTTTTGATTAAAAAATATGTTAAGTTTGCTTTCGTCGCATGAAATTTTAATTTAAAGGATGTAAACTTAACACTAAATTTAACATAAAACATTGCACATTATAGTTATAGTAATCAAAACAGTAATCAAATGCTAAGTAATCATATTGAATCAATTAGGCACAATATATAAAACAAATGGCTAGTTAATTTTACTGCAATATGCACAAGTCAGTTCCCCAGGATTAGACAAATTATTAATAGGAGTTGGAAAAACAAACTAAGCTAAAAAGAGATTAAAATCTAATTTATCTAGAAATCACAACCATAAGAGAAAATCTTTTGTTTGAATGAGTATCACTGTTCTCATCTTGCTAGACCCATTGCTAGACAGAAGTTGCAGCCTGATTTGAGTTTGCCAAGTGACATTTAAAGGACTCTGACAGCATGATACCAAAAGTACTATAAACTCCTTGGTAAGTACCCCATACACTATGTCTGGTGACCTTCAAAGCTTTCATTGCTGTCAAATATGCGTTTACAAAATGGTTTGAAGGTCTGAACACTTACAATACATAATACGTTTTCAGAGATTTTGTGTAGGGCAATATAACTAATCTTACAGGAGCTGGGAGGCTTAATAGGCCGCCAGTCTTCCAACTGGAAGACAGATAACTGCAGACAAGTCAAATTCACTTTCATTTCCAATTACATTTACACACATAACATTTACAACATGTGTACACTTACGTTCTGAAATTAATGAAATTACATGTTGTTATACAGTAGTCTGGCAATTCAGTGCATAATGTACAACTATGAACTCTGCTACTGTATATATTAGAATCTAAACTACTACTACTCTTTCGGCGTTTCCCATCGGGGGTCGCCACAGCGAATAATCCGTTTCCACTTCACTCTATCCTGGGCATCTTCCTCTCTGACACAAGCTAACCTCATGTCCTCTGCTAGCACGTCCATGTAGCTCCTCTTTGGTCATCCTCTCACCCTCTTGCCTGGCAGCTCCATCTCTAACATCCTTCTACCAATATATTCACTATCCCTCCTCTGCACATGTCCAAACCATATATATGAGAATCTAAACTACATTGCAATATATTTTGTTAGTAAAATAAACAGTGAACAAAAGTGTCCTTAATGGTTAGATCAGACAATACGATGACAATGAAACAAATGCAAATGCAATCATGTGCAGACAGTATATGTGAGTAATTCATTAAAAGAAAGGTATATATCACTGTGAATGCAAACAATTAAGATTAACTTGAGCACTACGAATGGTATACTGTATCAGCAAACATAAAATAGGTACATAAGAGATGTGTTTGCTGTGTAAGCACTGAGTTTGTGGTCCTTACTCTCCAGTGAATGTGGGGTTGGCCACAGTTGTGGTGGCATTCTGGAACAATGGGTTGTCAGCCTGGTAAGAGAGGAAACCCAGTAAATTGTTTGTTTCTATCTATGATGTTTTCTTTTATGTCAAAGTAGAAGACATTGAATGATCATGAACTAATTATATTATGAGTCACATTTTGAGAGTTAAAAACATATTCAGTACAATTGTACAGAAATGCTACTCAGTATCTTATTAGTTCCATCACTTCTACTTTTGCGTCAGTTTTTAACTGTAAATGTCAAGTCTGCTGCGTTGTTAAAATTGACTATATAGATTTTAGCTTGGAATATTAGGGGGTATTTGAAAACAATATTTACATTTAGATGGATAAATGTTGGTAAATGGCCACTTATATCCAAAGCACTTTATAGTGTTGTTTGTCTAATTACAGAATGCAGTAATATATTATATCTGAGCACAGCACCAGCTAAAATAATAAAGGTTAACATGATTCATTTGATGTTTCAAGATACTTATGTTTTTCCTTTTTTTGTGCATAAATATGTATGACTGACTTCCACAGAATGAATTGTTATGTGTTTGTTTTATTTTCAATTTAGGTGGAATTTATTTATTTATTTATTTGTGGGCACAGATGTTATGTGCACGTAGACTGTGTCAGCAGTGCGCATTTGCACATGTGCACAGCATAGAGGGAACAGTGATTGGGTAGCATATTCAGAATGCAGTGGATGAGGGAGAGGGATAAACTGAAAGTGGGAAACAGCTTCCTAGGGTCTGGTGTGTTGCTAATCTTGTTAAGGTGGTATTCCGTTTTTTCCTACATGGTGCTGTGAGAGAAAAATATGTGGGCTCAGAAATTCAGCTAGAGCAGGTTTGTTTGGGAATTGTGCCACTTCCTTACTGCAGCAGTGTGGAGCACTGCTTATGCATCAGATCCAGGAATTAGTGAGCCAGGAATTAGTAAAATGCCATATGACTAATTTCTTTCCCAACCCACCAATCCATCTGTAAGCGCTTATTCTATTTGGGCTAGAGGGGGGCAACCCCTGTGAATGAGCCAATGTTAACTTTCTCAAATGTTTGTTCTGTGCTTATATACCTTTCTGCAGTTATGCTGTGTCAGTAGATAGACAACTAGTAGCTAATGTACGTACAACATCAGATAGTGCCTTCTAAGCCTGCAAGTAATCCTCAAGGAAACCAATGTTTGTATTGCTTTTCGGGTTGTTAGAAACGGACTGGAGCAGCAAGTTATTGTTGGAGTCCAGTGTTTGGCCGTGGAAGGCACACAGTTTTCTTACCGTGCTCAGTGGAGTTTAGGTATTATATTAACGTGATTTTAGAGCTGTTGTTATTAGCTGTACTGAAGAACACAGAAGTTCAATAAATTTGCAATGTTTTTTATAATACATCGATCTCTGAAGTTGATCTTTTTTGGACCATTGGACATGCGTAAGGCGGCCTCTACACCCTGGACTATTAAATTCTAATAGTCAGTCTATCTCAAGGCCACAGATGCCTTGACTATGGAAACAGGGTTTCCACAAAAAAAAAAATAAAGATGAAAATCTGTTTTCCTTTACAGCAACTTTCATCACCTCAACCTATAATCCAAAAATGTCATTCAGTATGTCTGTGTATGATAGCTAAACCATCATACACAGACAGACAACCATTTACACTCACATTCACACCTACAGGCAGTTTTAAAGTCACTAATTAACTTACATGTTTTTGGACCTTGATAGGTAACCAGAATACCCAAAAAACCAAAAAGGTATGGGGATAACACGCATACTCCACACAGAAGGGCTGTGGTACGAACCCACACCCTTCTAACTGTGAGGCTTGCCTTCCCAATCCAATCTTAAGCTGGTATTGCCAATAACAGTACTTTGATGTCTGGAGCCATATCCTTTCCCTATTTGTTTTTTGTACAGAGACTAATGGAGAAGAGGAGATATGACGGCTTGCGGCATTTATTAACAGGCAATGATGCCACCTATTTCACAATATATCAAACTTGCAACCCTGATCTTTATATAGCTATTTATGGTGGCATTACTTATTTTTTATTACTTGACCTTAGCAATAATTATTTATAACAATTTAAATATGCCATGTTAGTTTTAACAAAGTAAACTCCAGTCATTTGTACACAAAAAACAAAGCAACCGGTTAGTCATAAATGTTGCTACTTTGGCTACATCCTGGATAACAGGGTGTCCACTGGAAAAAAAAAAATTACAGATGAAAATCGGTTTTCCTTTACAGCAACTTTCATCACCTCAACCTCTTCACACTGCCACTTCCTAACATTATCACAATTGGTTACTAAGTCTCAAGTGTTAGAGAGTAGAGAATGTCAGTATTGTTCTCAGTGACCTAATTATGGTTACCCTTTACTGTACCCTCAAACCTATAATCCAAAATAGTATAGATATCAGTCATTTACATAAGAATTGATACTAGAACAGGAAACATTGAAATTGGCAGTATCAATATCTTAGGGACAATAAGCCCTTATGAATCGAGGGACAGCCAGGTTTGGAAGGCAAGGAACAGAGCCTATCCAGACAGGGTGAGTGTAGAGTGCAGAGGCTGTCAGTGTCAGAGAAAGTGTGGGTAGGGTTGCAAGACCAAGTAGAAAAAATTAAGAGACCTGAGGTTGTTTGGTATCAAGGTTGTGCAGTTCTACCCTTTCTGCATACAAATATATTTTACAAACATATTTTACTGCATAAAGTATGGGGCTGTGAAACCAGAGACCACTAAGAGTGGTCATGCTGACTCTTGGTCTCCATGATATTAAGAATAACTTTTGTCAACATTAGCATTATGGCTGATCAGTGTATTGTGGATAAAAACATTTTTTTATGTTAGACTGTTTTTTTATGTTTTCATTAATATTAAAAGCATCTCACCTCTGCCCACTTGGATTTCTTCTTTTCATTTTCAAATTTCCTGAACTCTTTCAGGTCTTTTATATAGATAAGTAGCTTGATAAGCATTAGCAGTATGATGCCAATGAGAGCCACAGATGCAATGGAGCCTCCAATAATAGCTGTGACACTTGGTGGTTCTGGACATTCTAAAAAGAAAAAATATAAATCACAGAATATTTTATACTTATCTAAAATATAAGTTTGTCTGCAATAAAATTATCAAACTTTGGTCAAAAGTATGATGGGCTATATACAATACTTTGGTCAGCTGTGGATGTGTTAAGTGATGCCCTTTGAAGACATCCCAACATCATCATGAGAAGTGATGAAACAACTGTGTCTTTCTGTTTATTTTTTCTGCATTCAGCTTCTTTTTTTTCTTTTCACAGTTACTTAGTTTTATGTAGTCATCTCTTTTCTCACTATGTTATATCACTATATAATACTGAATACAGTATTTATATGATAAATTGCCATTGTCTGTCATTTCATTTGCCTTACATTACATTTCATGCCTTTTGTAAACTATAGACATGGGAAAAGAGATTGTAAGTTGTAGAAAGAACCTGCAGAAGCTGTAACCACTAATATATTCATTGTCCAGGAACAAAAACAAATAAACAAAGAACAATAAACAACAATCAAAAACAAGCACTTAGAACACAAACATTCAGAATCTTATTACCTGACAGTGTAATACCATTTTTACATTTCTCATTTCTACAAACAGGTATCTGCTAGCAGTGCACATTTCATTGTGAGTTTCTAAATAGCTAAACCACTGAAAATGGTTCTAAATTTGCTCCTAAATTTAAGGCTTTGAAAGTGTACATATTTCAACATCTTACCTCTGCCTTTCAGAATTTCAGCTTTGTAGTTATCCTCTCCAACCAGCTGATCCAGGCCAAATTTGATCCAGCAGCTTTCCGAGTCTTTCTGACTGCACACGTTGCCTGATATGGTAATCTGGTCTACCATCTCATGATTAATGCTTTTCCTGCAAGCCTCAGTACAGTTTTTTTTAAAGGGACCCGAATTAAAGCCTAGGCATTCAATGCAGTGCCTGAAAACACAATAAATAATAAAAGTTAATACTTAAGCTTACATTACATCTTAGGGTGTCATCATAGACCAATAAAAAAATTACCGATAAAAACTAAAACGTTACTATAAATTTTTCACCATATACTTTTTTCCATAGACCAAATTTTTAATTTATTTAGAATTGAAGGGTTTAGTGAAAGTTTAGACTCCTTACAGTTTGGTCTGGCATGGATCAGGGCAGCCAAGACAATCCTTGCATTGTGGACGCTGGTATCCCTCATTGCATTCACAGCGGTTACACTTGCAAATCCCTCTGTTGTAGCACACCGTGTTGTTAATAGTACGACAGCCCTCCTCAGACACCTTGCACTGACAAGCTGAGCCCTCATAGCCTGTAAAGCATTCGCATCTGCCACAATTACACTTACCATTCCCTGAAAAATGTAAAGAATAGATAGGACAATTAATACCACATGTATTATTTCATCATGGGGTTGTAGGGCAGAAAATGCAATTAGAAAGCCGTACTTAAACACTACCTCCACACAGTTTGTTCTGAAACTTCTCACAGTGTTCATCGTCACACTCGCAAAAGTCACCATGGTAACTGCTTCCACTATCCGTTGTGTGGCATTGACACCTGCCACACACACAGTCTCCCCGACCTTCACAGTCTGTGCCATTCTGTCTCTGACAGGATGCTCTCAGAGAGCGCTCATCTTTTTCACCTGTCGAGCACTCACAGAATTGACCAACAAAGCCATCATTGCACCTGAATAAAAACAAAAAGTGTTTTTAAACCTAAAAAATTTTGGCTCTTTTATTTTGTCAGGATCTATCTCTATCAAGTCATTTCTAACAGTTGATAGATTATTAGCAGCCAACCCACACTTCACAGATTTCCACATAACACAAATTGTTGCCTCTGTAATGCGGTTTGTGCCCAAATTAAACATTGCAGGCCTCAAAAGTTTACAAAGCCAAACTTACCTTCCCTGCTTCCAGTCTCTTTTCAGAGCTAGGTTAAACCCATGTGGCTCCAGCTCATACAAATTAAGAGTGAAAACGAAATTACTCAAATCTCACTTAGCCTCCTTTCATCTTACTTTCTCTTGGAGATCTTTTTAAATAGTTTTAGAAGTAAGAACAAAGCCCTTTTATTTTAGTTATATATTTCATTTTATAGTAATATTTAAATAAGTTTTACTAAACTACTGGGGAGGTTCAAGCTGTGATCAGCACACAGCAGCTCTTTGGTGCTAGAGCTGCCTTATTTGTTTACAGTCTGAAACAGCTGATCAGGCTGCAGAAGAGAACAGCACATTGAAATTATGTTTCGTTCAGACTTTTTAAACATCCTGGATGAAATAAGAAGGACAACAGCAAAAAGTCACGGGGTAATAACAAGCAGAGGAGTAAAAAAAAAAGCAGTAGGTGAGCAAGGTTGAGGAAATTCATGCCCCATCTCCTCTCTCTGATTATGGGCAATGTGAGGTCTCTAGAGAACAAGGTGGACAAGTTGACTGGACTGGTGAGGAAGGAAAATATCTTTGAGAGTGTAGTAGATATGGCTGCAAGAAAGTATGCCTGATAGGTGGTGTAATACTGTCATACAAGTCTGTTACCCTGACATTAAACTGTTCAAACTCCATCCATTCTACATGCTCAGAGAGTTCTAACATGCCGTATTGATTGACAATGATACCTCTCCCTCTGCGAATAGCACATGTAACGTCATACTCTTGGTCACAGCGAGGCTTGACCTGAAATAGTTGACCTGAAATCCTGACTTCCTCTTTATGATCACCGAGACCCTCCCCACCTTTAAACAGCTCCACCTTGTCCCTGCGTACAAGCCCCTGATTTAAAGGCAGCATCCCACCACCAAAACAGTGAAACGATGGTCTGAGGGAGCCAAAAATGCCCTGCGTGGATGTTTTGAGGCCACGGATTGGAAGACTCTATGAGACACGTGATAAGGACATTGATGGATTGACAGGCTGCCTTACAGTTTACATTAACTTTTTTGTTGAAATCAACAAAAACTCTTCCCAAACAAAAAGCCAACAAGCTCCCACTGTGATCAGTCTCTAGCTGATCACAGTGTTCCTCTGTGCAGCCAGCAAGTGCTCCACAGAATGTCATAGGAGACCCTTTTTTCTCATTGCACATTGCATGTGTAATGAATAAACAAAAATATTTATTTTACATTGCCTTACAAATCTTTGTGCATGCTAACTTATCCTGACACCCTACCCACCTTTCCTCATGTATCTGCATTAGATATGTATTCAACCAATCAATTTCTGCATTATTTGTGATTGTATTACTTGTAGTTATGAAACATTATATAAAAATAATTGTGTAAGTAGTACAAACTTACTTGCAAATACCACAGCTGACTCTTCCCTTGTCTTTACAGTGTGTGTGGGTATTTTCTATGGAGTCTCCACAGGCACACTCACAGTTTGTAGATAAGGTCACTGCCAATGTGTCTTTAATGCCCAGTGGTCTGATTGTGAAAGATTTGTCCTTCATACATGAGGTCGCTGTTACTGTGACATTAAAAGAAATCTGGAGGAGGCAGTTAGGGTTGGAAAGTTAAACAGAGGTCTAAAGCGTTTTTACATTATTTTAACTCATCTAGAAAGCAAATTATTTCCATCTATCCAAATGTAATATGTCCTTCAATTTTCCCCTTATTTAAGAAATAGTTGTCTAGTTTATATATTTTTTTAAACTGGTCTTGTAATATATAACATTAAGACCAAGGCTCAACATTAATGATTGGCCGCTTGCCTGGGACAAGTAAACTTTATGTTTGGGCAAATGAAATGCATCATACAAAAAAAGTATGACGATCTGCATCGTTTCCCAAACATTCATTTAGGAATTTAGAATTATATTTCATTGCAGAGCTGCAGTGTGTTTGATTGTCTACAACAAATTGTCACAGATTTCAGATCATCAAGATACCGTATCTTTTTTTTTTTATTTGATGCCGTGCTTCCCATATACAAACTTTACCATAACTTCATGAAGCATTAATAATTCAACAGACATAGGATTCACCATGTTTGAATGTGGCAAACAAAATGTATAAAATATCCATCCACTTCACATTGTGCTGATCAATAATGTAGCTACTTATTAAAACAGAACAAAAACACAGACTCCCAATTTTACTTGTGGTGAGGAGCTCTACAAAACTTCAGCAAAAGGAAAAACTCAAAATGTTCACAAACCACATCCATCCCCAATGTCTACAGTTTTGACAGTTTTACTAGATGAAAATCTTGACTATTTCACTCTAAATGACCATCCTAAACACAGATTCTACCTGTAGTTATCTCTGCACCTATTGGTGCATCATGTGAGGGGCGTTAAGTTCAATTTTATGTTCTTTTATCTGTAACAAACAAAATCCCTTCACAGTCATACTTTTTAATAAACCTGTTATTTCATCAGAGTGATAGGAACATATTTTTGATCATTTACCCAAAAATGTAACAAGAACTAAATATTACAGTAAGGTGTTTCTTTAATTAGAAGGAAAACTGACCTCTTGTCCCACATGGACATTGTCACAAACCCCTTCGCTGCCTCCTGCTGGTCCTGCTTTTTCACATATAGGAGTGTAGACAACTCTTACATTTTCAGGGAGACTGTCATGGGTCACAGTTACTTTGGAGGATAACTTCTGTACTCCAAAGGATACATTTGAGAAGAGTGTATAGAAGATTATAAAGAAAATTGTATTAGTCTCAAAGGACAGTTTTAAAAACATCCACACAATATGCTCACAAATGAAGAGAACAACATACTCACATTATAAGCATCTGCAATCAATTGAACAACATTGTTAGAATCTGACGACAGAACTCCCACCTCTGATTTCGGGATCATTTTAGAGAGTTGCTGAGCAAAAATGAAGTGAAGTAAAATATATTTAATTCATTTGTATAAGTAATGCATAAGTAAAAACGTGCTCTATAGGTTACGAAAACTAAACAAAAAATAAATTATGTTTACCTTGTACACATTCACCACATTTTGTGTCACTGCAAATATTGGCTGAATATTGTTTTTTTCCAACTGCACAGCTAGCTGTCCAACAGATGGGTAGTCCTGCAAACAGCCATTACAGCAAAAAAGTAAGAGCCTTTCAGAGATGAACTATTATCTGACAAATTCTTAATGTGTTCACTTAATGTCTGAATGAGCACACAGGTTGTTTTTTCTGTTAAGGTTGTAATTTGTACATTTTTACTCTCCGGATGTGTGGGTTAACATGGCTACTCCAGGTTAGCTGTGGCTAATCAGGATCTGTAGTTTCAGAAAGGTGTGGGGGTATAGGGGAGAGTGGGAGAGAGGGTGTAAACATCAGTACATCAACGAGCGACATCAGGAAATTCAGCCATAGACATTGCCTGGAGTGTTTGTTTCAGAGATGCAAACGCAGCAGAAGATTGCCGGAGTAAGAATTTCCATGCACAATTAGTGTGTACAGGATTCACAACATGGTAGAAAATGTATGCTGTGGGAAACAGCTTTCTCTACAGCACATCAAAGCAGTACGTCTATTAAAAAGCTTGCTTTCTCAAAAAATCATGCACATAATATTGACATTGAACAAAAGGGCTGGAAGGATAAAGTCTGGATAATGTCAGCAGCATCTCAAGTCAGGACAATGTCAAAATTCTACTGCATGTCTAAAAGGGGCTTTCAAGGACAATGTTGGTACAGTGTGATGTCATGAAATACCCTGGTGGACAAAGCCGGTGCTTATCATTGTCTCCACCAATACAGAATTGGTGTCACAAATTCAGAAAGGAGCTGAATCAGACTAAGGCATTCCTGCAGCTGTTGCAACAGATGGTATGGCCACTGAGAAATTTCATATTTACATTTACATCTATTTATGTTAATCATTTACTTAGATCAAATGTTATTAATGTTGTGAACACACATGGCCTTATCTACACATGTAATGTCAGGGGTATTATTAGTGCAGGACATTATAAATTTAGGGATGTAATTTGTAAACCCCCGGGTTAACAACGACCGCCACATGTGCTTTTAACCTACAGGGTGCCGGTGGAAATTGAACTACTGTTGGTCGAAGAACGAGAGGAAGCAGAAGGGTTCATGGACAAAGAGAGAAGAGGAAAGGCAGGAGCTTCGATCTGAGAGTAGGGACTCTTAACGTTGGCACAATGAGAGGGAAAGGTAGAGAGCTGGCAGACATGATGGAGAGAAGGAAGTTAGATGTCATGTGTGCAGGAGATGAGGTGGAAGTACAGCAAAGCACGTAGTATTGGAGCAGGATACAAACTGTTCTACCTTAGTGTGGATAGGAAGAGAAATGGAGTAGGAGTGATCCTGAAGGGGGAGTTTGTGAACAATGTTAAAAGAAATGGTGAAAAGAGTCTTAGACAGGGTGATGAGCCTAAAGCTAGAAATCGAAGGGGTATTAGTGAACCTACTCAGTTGGTATGCTCCACAAGTTGGCTGGGAGTTAGAAGAGAAGGATAGATTCTGGAGTGAGTTTGATGAGGTCATAGAGAGTATCCCCAGAGGAGAGAGACTAGTTGTTGGAGCAGACTTCAATGGGCATGTTGGTGAGGGGAACAGAGGTGATGAGGAGGTTCTCCAAGAGTGGAGGTAGGAGTACAGGAGTGGACTACATTCTATGTAGACGAGGTCATTTGAGAGAGGTTAGTGACTGTAATGTGTTGGTAGGAGAGAGTGTAGCCAGACAGCACCGCATGGTGGTGTGTAAGATGACTCAAGTGGTCAGGAAGAAGAAGAGAGGAAAGACAGAAGAGAAGACCAAGTGGTGGAAGCTAAAGAATGAAGAAACGTGCGAGGAATTTAGGCAGAAGTTGAGACAGGCTTTGGGTGGTCAGGAAGAGCTTCCAGGTAATCAGGGAAACGGGTAAGAAGGTGTTTGGTGTGTCATCTGGAAGGAGGCAAGAAGATAAAGATACTTGGTGGTGGAATGAGGAAGTACAGGACTGTATCCAGAGGAAGAGGTTGGCTAAAAGGAAGTGGGATGTAGAAAGGACAGAGGAAAGTAGACAGGAGAACAAGGAAGGGCAGCACAGAGTGAAGAAGGAGGTGGCAAAGGCCAAAGAGAAAGCTTATGATGAGCTGTATGACAGCTTAGACATGAAGGAAGGAGAGAAGGACTTGTACAGGATAGCCAGACAGAGAGATAGGGATGGGAAAGATGTGCAAGAGATAAGGGTGATTAAAGACAGAGATGGAAAGGTGCTAACAACCCAGGAGAGTGTGCAGAGAAGATGGAAGGAGTATTTTGAGGAGCTGATGAATGAGGAAAATGACATGGAAAGAAGGGAGGAAGATGTGGATGTTGTGGAGCTGGAAATAGCAGAGATTAGAAAGGATGAGGTGAGGAAGGCTCTGAAAAGGATTAAAAGCGGAAACGCTGTTGGTCCTGATGACATACCTGTGGAGGTGTGGAAGTGTCTATGAGACAGCAGTGGAGTTTCTAACCAGGATTTTGTTTAACAGGATTTTGGAGAGTGAGAAGATGCCTGAGGAATGGAGGAGAAGCGTTCTCGTGCCGATCTTTAAGAACAAGGGTGACACACAGAACTGCAGCAATTACAGAGGGATAAAGCTGCTGAGCCACACAATGAAGCTGTGGGAGAGAGTAGTGGAAGCCAGGCATAGGAAGGAGGTGGAGATTCGTGAGCAGCAGTATGGTTTCATGCCCCGTAAGAGCACCACTGATGCCATTTTCGCTTTGAGATTGTTGATGGAAAAGTACAGAGATGGTCAGAAGGAACTGCACTGTGTCTTTGTGGATTTAGAGAAGGCGTATGACAGGGTGCCGAGGGAGGAGCTGTGGTACGGTATGAGGTTGTCGGGAGTGGCAGAGAAGTATGTCAGAGTAGTCCAGGACATGTATGAGAGGAGCATGATGGTGGTGAGATGTGCCGTAGGTCAGACAGAGGAGTTCAAGGTGGAGGTGGGACTACCCCAAGTTTTGTGTCAACCTCTGTTCCTCTATCAATAACTGTGATTAAGGAACAATTTTGACTTCTAGCACGTTTGCAGAGATTTTGACTGTGGTAAGAGGGGTAGCCCTGGCCTGAGCTGGTAGCAAGATGTGGCTTAGGAAGTGCTTCTTATCTACCCATTCACACACATTCATACACCGATGGGGGAGCGCTATGCAGCTGGCTAAATTCACAAAAAGGTGCTTAACTTTGAGGAAGGTATTAACAAGATCATAAAGGTATATATTAATAGGGTCAAAGAATCTCGGTGCAATTCAAAAACGCAGTGCAATTGATTATTGACCTTTTTTCTGTTGTTGGAAAATCCTCTGTTGACACTAAGGGAGGATTACATTTTCAAAAGTGCATTGCTGCAAGTAAAATAATTTTCATGTTTATACACTTCAGTGTGAACCAAATTTTACATCATGGATGGAAGGGCTGGGACGGTGGGGGTCTGTCTATCATAGTAGTACATAAAACTAATATTGTGGTATTATTGGGCGGCTGTAGCTCAGTTGGTAACGCAGTCCCCTGGTCCCTCCCTGCTGCGTGCTGTGTGTGTCCCTGGGCAAGACAACGAACCCCAAGTTGCACCTGGTGGGCCAGATGGCATGGCTGCCATATTGTGTGCACCATTGTGTATTTACCAAATTGCTCTGTAAGTCGCTTTGGATAAAAGCGTCTCCCAAATGACTAAAATGTAAAATAATGTAGTATGGTTACAATAGTAATACACCTTCATTCATTTTGAGGGGAAGGGCATGATTAACAAACCGTGACTGAGGATGATGTGACCAAAGCACAAAGTCCTTTTATGATATAAATGGCTTTATGACACATCAATTAATCCTTACTTGATCTTTTTAAGGCATTGAGTTTGCATTGTTAAAGCAAGTAAATCTTGGCTGCAACTAATATGTTAAAAGTTGAAGGTAATGACATGTTAGTTGACCCAACTTAAATAGGGGGCATTTGAAAGACAGCCCACAGAACACTCAACTTGAAATTACTCTGTATAATGCATACTGAATTATGAGTACACCATAAGTACATTTTTATGTACTGTACACTGTTTTTTAGTTAAGTGTAAAATAAATTGTAAGTTTACTACGCTTAATAAGCATGATATTAATAAGCAAGTAGAAGTACAACTCCTATTTCAGATTAATGAAAAAATTGCCTTTTTTTCAAGGCAATCGGTTTGCATGCTTTTTTCAAGTAAGCGCAACTAATTGTGAATTTACAGTGTTGTTCTCATGATTTTTTTAAAGAATTTTTAATTTGAATGGCGTCCTATGGGAGTGTGACCTGTAATGGAACATTACATTTAAAGCTTTCTCATGTGTGCAAAAACTAGTTTTTTCACTACGTTCATTTTAAACTATTCAGGACTTCAAATCTCACAGTTGTGAAGCCTGGAAGCAACGATAGAGGGATACGAAATTGCAGTTTTGTAAAAATATTTTTCTTGTGTTCAATGTTCCCAATAGGCTCTACAGTGCCACCTTATGGCCAATACAAGACTTTTAGGCATAACTCTTCAAAGGTGTGTAGATGCTATGCCTCATTTGTGGCCTGCAGTTGTGCAACAAAATGTTTTTTCATTACTTTCATTTTTAAATTATTCAGTGCTTCAAATCTCACAGCTCCAAATGCGGCAAGCAATATAGAAGCATAATTGCAAATTGCAATTATATTCTTTTACATGGTATAAATATTACTAGGTCCAACCTAGTAGATTACCATTGTGCCTCTTAAAAGTGACCAGACTGCTCATCAGACATTATTCTGAAATGTTCATAAACTGTTAGATTAATGGAAATAAGTGCATCAACAGGCTACTGCCATTATTTGCTATAACCCTTCAATGATTCCTTCATATGATTCTATACATACCATGTCAGCGCTCTTGGTATAAATGTTGTTCTCCATGTGGCACTTTTCATCGTTGGGTTCCAGTATGCCAGCCAACTTTCCATCTCCAGCCATGTGGAATCCTGCATCACTGGCCAGCACAATCAGCCGAGTGCTACTGTTCCTCCAGCCTATTTTGTTCTTAGTCAAAAACATGTGTTAATCACATTTAATAAATTAATCATAAAAATATAATAATAATAGATAATAATTTTTAGCAAGAATTAAGAAAAACTAGAAGTCCAATAAAAATTTACTTTTTGGCTTAAAAGAATGTAACTTTTATATTCCACTAACATGCTCGACACAATGAATACAGAATACTTGATGAAAAATAAAAATGCTGCCTGAAGTATATTGTCATCTTTAATGCACTAGAAAAAATTTTTAAGATTAGGGAAAGATTGTAATTTTCATATTAATGGAAAAATGCATTCTTTGCATTTAAAGAAGCCATTGACTTTCTCCATATAACCAAAACACCAGTACTTGGTGTTACCCTTACAAATATCCATCGGTAAATCACAACTAGACACTATGCCTTTTGTTTATTAAACCTGGACTGTGGGTGCATTTGAGCACCAACTTTGAGTTGCTCACTGTGGTTGTGCTAGTTAGCATGATTGTTCATTCTTGAAGTTTCCAGTACTTATTAGATAAATAGATAAGATAAACATATCAGCTGAAATTGTTACATGCACATTTATACATAGTACAATGCACAGTGAAATGTGCATTCCTTTACAAGGTAAGAAAAAATTGAATAGAAATTAAAGGTCAGAAGTTAAAATTAAATTAAATTCAACTCAAATTTATTTATATACTGCTAATTTACAACAAAGTCATCTCAAGGTACTTTACATAATAAAGTCCGAACTATACAGACATTTAGAGAAAACCCAACAAATCCCCCTTGAGCAGCTATAGGCAACAGTGGAGAGGAAAAATCCCTTTAATGGAAAAAAGCTCCAGCAGGGCCAGGCTCAAAGTGGGCACCCATCTGCCTTGACTGGATGAAGCGAGTGGAAAGTGGAGGGAGAAAAGGTCAACAAAGAATAAGCAAACATGGGCATGGGTTGGTAGGACACTAGCTGCACACTGGAAGATACACAGCTTCAAAGCCAGGGACACCTGAAGACACAACTACGGGAGAAAGAAGGCACAGAGTCATTGTCATTCAGTGGTGACAGATAAGGGGGGTGAGAGGAGAGAGGGAAGAGAGGAGGAAAGTGGCTCAGTGCATCGGGTCCCCCAGCAGTCTAAATCTATAGCAGCATGACTATAACTAAGTATGAGCTTTATCAAAGAGTAAGGTTTTGAGACTTGTTTTAAAAGTAGAGAGGCTGTCTGCTTCAAGAGTCTGAACTGGGAGCTTGTTCAACAGGAGAGGAGCTTGAAAGCTAAAGGTTCTGCCTCCTATTCTACTTTTGGAAATTCTGGAAACCACAAGTAGGTCTGTATTCTGTGATTGAAGTGGTCTATTCGAATGATATGGTACTAGGTCTTTTAGGTATGATGGAGCTAGACATTTAGACCTTTAAAGGTAAGAAGAAGGGTTTTAAATTCTATTCTACATTTATTGGGAAGCCAATGGAGAGAAGCTAGAGAAGGTGAAATATGATCTCTCTTATTATTCCCAGTCAGTAATCTTGCTGCTGCATTTTGGATTAATTCAAGGCTTTTTAGAGAGTTACTGGGGCAGCCTGAAAGTAGAGAATTACAGTAGTCCAATCTAGAAGTAACAAATGCATGGACTAGTTTTTCAGCATTGCTTTGAGACAGGATGCTCCTAAATTTGATAATGTTTCATAGGCAGAAGAAGGCTGTTCTAGAGATTTGTTTTATATGGGAGGTAAATTATACATTCTGGTTAAAAATGACTCAGATTCCTTACAGTGGTACTGCTGGGCAGAGTTATGTCATCTAAAGTAATGATATGGTTAGACAATATGTTTCTGAGATGTTTAGGTCCAAACACAATAACTTCAGTTTTATCTGAGTTTAGACGAAGGGAATTATAGGTCATTCAGGCCTTTATGTCTTGTAGACATGCTTGTAGTTTGATTAATTGATGTGTTTCATCTGGTGTTATAGACGAACACAACTGCCTGTCATCAGCATAGCAACGGAAATTTATGGACGGAGTGTTTTTAATAATGTTGCCTAGAGGAAATATATATAGAGCAAAAAGTACTGGTCCTAACACAGAGCCTTGTGGAAGTCCATAGCTAACTTTTATGCACATGGAATGCACATCATTAACATTAACAAATTGGATTCTATTTGATAGATAAGATTTAAACCAACTTAGTGCAGCTTTAATCCCAATTACATGTTATATCCTCTTTAGTAAAGATTTTGTGATCAGTGGTGTCAAATGCAGCACTAGGATTTAACAGAACCAGTATAGAGACTCTTCCAAATCAAATAAGTTGTTCCTGTGCAGGTGATCACATAACTGTTCTGCAACTACTTGATTGGATATTGGTCTGTAATTGGCTAAAGAACCTGGATCAAGACAAGGTTCTTTAGTAGAGGTTTGATTACAGCTACCTTATAAGCCATACATACATACCTGTTTCAAAAGATACAATAATAATATCTAATACTAATGTGTCTAATAAGGGTAAAGCATCCTCGAGCAGTCTAACTGCAATAGGGTCTACCATTGTTGGTTTTGATGAAGTTAGCTGAGCGAGATCTATGGGTAAAAAACAATCTAAAAAGAATTGAAGCCTTACTGAAGACGAATTTTTTTTGTATTTGTGAGGAGGTAAGTAAACTGCCTGTTGTGAGAAGTTACAGATTGTTTAATGGCATGGATTAGTATATGCAGCTACTTGAAGGACAGTGGACAGACCCAGAGAACAGGTGGTAAGGATAGTGTCATCAACCTGGAGATGATGGCTGCCACATTATTAGTAAAACAGCTGGCAAAGTTATCAGCAAGAGGTGGATGGGGGAAGTAGAGGAGTGATTTGAATATGGAGAACAGCTTCCTGGTGTCAGTTTTGTTGCTAAGTTTGTCTTGGTAATATTCTGTTTTTGATTCTGTGATGCTGTGAGAAAAAGGCGTGGCAGACCTTGATATTTTGTTGTACATGTTACAATGACAATAAAGTTCTAAAGTTCTGAGAGTCTTTAAATTCCTCCACTACCTGTCAGCAATCCTGACAAAGCATGATGTATTAATCATGGATCCAGTCAGTGAACTAAGGATTAGTAGCTGAGGGACAAACAGGTGCGCCTTCACTATCACGTGGACTGAAATCCGTGTGGACTAAAATCAGTGCAGTTATCCTGATGGTGTGACAGACATGGTACAGGTAGTACAAGAAGATAAAATAAAGATTTCTTATGGTGTCTTTGCTTAATGAGCTTACACAGGTAGACTCGCTGGCCTTTACACAATTCTCCAGCACAACAAGGTGCCTTAAATATCATTTTAATTCATTTTAATAAATAAGCTACAGCTGAAACCGCCCCTCTCATTGAAAACAAACTAATTTGCATGCCTTTGTTAGGTCAAATGTGTAATTGGTCTGTGATTACGAAGCTAAAACAACCACCAACAAAAGACCAAATAACCACTCCTGTAACAACAATAACTAATAATAATAACAATGAAAATAATTTAATCTTAAGTAACTCCTAGTAATAAGTAATAGTAACTTGATGATGTTGTGATTTATTAACTGATTTATTTCTTTGGGTAAGTCCTTACCCCACATACAGCAGCCTGCATCATGGCATCAAGACTTCCTTCAGGTGGATCCAAGTTCCCAGAAATGTACTGCGCTGTCACCTTTTCTTTGTACTCATTCTCCTGTGATGTCATACTGAGTACATGTCTATAGCCAAAGGCAGCCTGACACTGCTGGTCGTTCTCATCACATGGCTTCTGCAGTTTCTCCTTGTTGGTATTAGTGTAAGGAAGGACTGTCTTATCAACAAAGGCACCAAATCCTGTATTTATAGAAATTGCTATTACTTTCAAAGTTAAGCACTTTATCAAACATTTTTAAGATACTGAGATGTATACATATTGAAAATCCAAAAAATGAAGGCTATTTGGAATACAGCAAATGCGTAACAAAGTATTCAGTTACATTACATTCCTTCTCCATAACTGCTGCTGAACATGACCTGTTTACATTACAGAAGTTGTGTATATCTACTACATTAGTGTGTAATTAAGCTGATAAACTCCACTACAAACTATCGGAGTAGAAACACAGTAGTGGAACCCTGGAGGACTGATACTCCGGAGATTGATTTCTTGAAGCATATCATAAACAACAAAGCTATTAAAGAGTCCTCAATTCAAATCTACAATAGGTCACATTTTCATTCCCTTGTTCAATTCATAGGTAAAAACCTCAAACCTTTTATACTACACTACAATAATCTGGTCATAACTCAAATCAGCATGAAAGAGAAACCTTTTTAACCAATCTAACAATAGTGACACTCTGCAAGGACAAGCAAACATTTTACTTGCAATCTTTACTCCTGATCATCTCCATAAAGGACAAAAAAATGCCAAATCCCCTGAACCCCTGATAATTTACAGCCAAAACATCTGTGGCAAATTATAGCAAATTAGCGTAACCACAGAAATTAAAAGCCACTTCAAAAACACCAACACACAAGAACACAGCTCTCATAAGACTATGACTACTGTTATAAGTTAGATGTTTTTTATCCTGGTTTGGTTCTTCACTGTCCTTGTCTTTTATGTTAACATTGTTTTTCTGTGTGTGTGTGTCCCTGCACTCTTTTATGTTGACATTGTTTTTCTGTGTGTGTGTCCCTGCACTGGCCCTTTGACTTTCATCATCATCATCATCATCATCATCAACATCATCATCATCATCATCATCATCATTGTCATTGTAAGGATTCTGGATTCTATACTCCTTCTCAACTGGTTGCCGATGCACTCGCCCTTTGCCTTCCATCTTCGTCATTGTATTTAAGTGGATGTGTTGAGTTTTTGTATCATTTGAGTTTTTTGAATGAAAAAACTGCATCCAACTCTTTTTGCCAGTTATTATCTATACTCTTATGTAATTTTGCAAACCTTCTAAAAAAACTACAGTACTACCACCTTGTAATTAATGAATAAATTATTTTGTTTCCTTACCTATGTGAGCGGAGTTAGTGAATTTTTTCAGAGCTGCAAAAAGTTCTTGTCCCAGATCTTTGACATTTTTTAGGTCATCTTTCATAGAGTAAGACAGGTCCATCAGGTAGTAGAGATCAACTGGATAACCCTGAACTCTTTTAAAAGAAACAGTGAAAGTGATAGGAAGCCCTGCAAAAAGAGAAACAAAGCCATATAAAATAAGAACACAAGAAATATAACAATTTAGCATTTACAAAAATTGAAAACTAAAATATAAAATTTATATATATTTTTTTGCATTGTAAATAAATAAACAAACAAAGCAAACACAAAGCCCAGAGAATTTACAGTAATCAAGCATGAAGGTGGTTAGCATTATTACCTCCCACCTAGAATATGATGATAAATGCTTGGGCTCTTAAACCCAAATCCAGATTGTGACCCTGGAGCACCATTGCTATGGTCATGGAAACCAAATACTGCAATCTTTTAGTTAGCAAAAGTCATCAATAAATGATTCCACTAACCAGGTCGCAACATCAGACTAATCCGCTGTGGCCTCAGCTGGACAGGCTCCTGCTGGCCAATTGCAGTTACAGACAGAGGATCATTCTTGAGAATCGTTGGTTCATTTTGTGGGGAGATTATTTCTTCCATCTTGCAGCCTCTTTTTATCAACTGAGCTCGGGTGTCACAGCGTGCTGCTTCTTGCTCACCTGCTTTGGTGAAATTCTGTGTAAAGCAATTTGAAGAGATAAAAGTTGTAATAAGTAGTGTAAGTGTTGCAGTGTAAACAAGAACATGATGTAAAGATGTGCTAAGCCAGCAAGTCATGTCCTCCTTCCATGTCAGGAAGTAAAAATTAAATTGCCTGTCCAAGAGAAGGAGCTGAACTAAGGCCTGAGACTGGTGACCTGTCCGGTAGGCCAAAACAAAGTCTCCTGGCAGCTGGAATGGGATACAGAATAGAATTTTTGAATTTTACTTTGCAACAACTTAAACTGTCTTCATTTCTGAGTATAAACTAGAACATATTGTAAAGATGTGGTAAGCCAGCAAGTCAGGTTCTCCTTCCATGTCAGGAAGTAAAAATTAAATTGCCTGTCCAAGAGAGGAGCTGAACTAAGGCCTGAGACTGGTGACCTGTCCGGTGGGCCAAAGCACAGTCTCCTGGCAGCTGGAATGGAATACAGAATAGAATTTTTGAATTTTACTTTGCAACAACTAAAACTGTCAATTTTCTGTCTGTCATTAAATTTCCCCACTGTGGGATCAAAGAAGTCTCATCTTATCTTATCTTATATTTCTCAGTTGTTTGGTTAATATCTTTACTAACATTTAATTATGGGCATAATATTTTGTATTTGTGTAGACCTAGTGATCCAACAAATGTTAGCTTGCTAGTTTTGCATATAAGCTATAGTTAGGGGCAGAGACTTAACCATTTTGGCTTGTTACTTTAAAGTTAGAAAGTAGATATAAAGTTGTGTGAGTTTATAAATGATAGCATTCACCATTTTGATTTCTTTGTATACCCATTACTTTTCTAATTACTACTCATGTTTTTAGTTGGTAAGTTGACTTAAAAAAGCAAAGGTAATTATTCGTTTACCCCTGTTATCATTCAATTCCGCAGATGAATTGAAGCAAAATTCTGTCAGCTCGGTATTTTGCTGATAAAATATATGGTTTGTTTATTTTTTATAAAAATGTTTATGTTTTAATTCGTGATATGAAATAGAAATATTAACAAAAATAGAAATAAATGCTGATACCATGCCTGAATTGTCCTAAGGGACAAATTACATTATTTAAATGACATTTTAAAAAAATTATTTGTAATTTTGCTTGGTCAAATTTTCACACAAGCAGTTTTACTGGCTGCCTAAACAGTTGTAAAGGAAACAAATGTTATTATTGCTGTTTGTAGTGAGATACGGAGTTAATAGTAAAAACTAAAAAGTCAGTTAAAAAGTCAGTGTATAGCTGTGGAGGTACACAGTTACTTATTGCACAATTGAGGATCCTAGAATGATCTCTGGAGCGGGTAATTGTTGGTCCATGGGACACGAGTAAGCCTGACTCTACATTTGCAAAAACTAATAATGATAAATACTTTCTAGGGCTCAATGCAACATATGCTCATTCTCAAGCCTGCAGACTGCGTCCTTAAACGGTTTTACAAAGGTAGGGCAGCACTACTACGTAGTAGGGCACCAGCACTGACTTACCATTTTCAGAATTTAATTTTTCAGGCATCTTGTTTGCAACAACACAACTTTGTTTGAAATTCTAAGAGCTAAACATCCGGCCATCTTTGTAACACAGGAAAGTTCCACAGTAAGAAAAGTAGGGAAGTAGTGTGTATAGTAGATGTTTTATATTTTTTCCTTACCAGCTCTTTACACCACATACAGTATGGCCCAGATTTGATACAGTCATCACAAGACTCAATCACAGACTTTGAACATCCTTCCTCTTGCTGGCACAATCCTGCAAAGACTTATACTTAAGAAATTATAATAATAAATATTTCCAACTTTCTACCAACAACTGCATACATGTAGCATATATAGTCTATACAACACTCTTACACACACTCACTAGGAGCAGCAACTATGTTGCTCAAGGACACTTCTACATGTGATCGAAGGAGTCAGGAATTGAACCAACAACTGTATGATGCAACACTGTTTTGTTGTTGCTTTTGTTGCTCTTTTTTTTTCTCTCTCCACTTTCCACTCACCTGGTCAAGAAAGATGGCCACGCACTCTGAGCCTGGTGATGCGGGAGATTTCTTCCGTTAAAGGGAGTTTTTCCTCTCCACTGTTTCCTATAAGTTTGCTCAAGGGGGATTTTTGGGGTTTTCTCTAAAAGTCTGTAAAGTCTTGACTTTATTATGTACAGTGCCTTGAGATGATTCTGTTGTGAATTGGCTGTATATAAATAAGACTGAATTTAATAGGATTGGTGGACGACAGCTCTACTTCCTACTCGACAGTCGCCCTGGAGGAGACAAGCTCAAGTTTGAGGGGCATGGAGTTGAGGGGAAAGGCTGATCTGCTTTCCATATTTCAGCTCTGAGAATACATTTGTTGGGGTTTCATAGCTGAAAAACTTCTGCTCCAATAATACTCTGTCTACTGGCATTACTCAGCACTAAAGGCATTCTATTGCTTAGAAATATTGTGATTGCTGTCTGTAACTCAGCATTAAGGAACATTCTTTTAGCTTTCATGACTGAATATTGTAAAACTCCCTGTTGGTAATTTAGCTTAACATAGAAAATGCAATTTAATTTCTCTTTTTTCATTGTTGGGGATTGTTTATAGTGCTGCTTTTACATATTATAGTAGACTTTTAGAAAGCACTTTTCAGTTTGTATATACTGTTTCATGTTCCCACACCCACTTGTTCAAAAACCCTAAGAATGGGTGTTGGAACCAAAGGGTGGCCAATCAGGACATAATGGGTACAATGGGTTAAGGAGCTTAAAGTCTAAGAAGCTAAAAGTCTATATTTGCATCAAAACAATGTATAGCTTACCATTTCTACTCATCAGTGGCAGCAAAAGAAACAGCAAACACAGATCCATTTCCTGATGACAATAAAAAAAATCAAAATACAGTAGAAGTAAAAATTCACCATAATAAATTGTTATAAGTTAGGTGTTTTTTGTCCTGTTTTAGTTTTTCACTGCCCTTTATCTTTTATATAGACTTTATTTTTACGCCTGTATGTCCCTGCACTCGCACTTGGCCTTTCTGCAGGTATCACCGACTTGGAGGGGATACCTTGGAGAAGAGGCCATTGCATTTAAGAAAAGAGAAGATGAACATCAACTACATTTACATTTAGCAGAAGCTATTATCCAAAGCATCTTACAGAGAAATTTGGTACACACATAAACAATGGCAAGGGCTGCCACGCAGGGCGCTCATCTGGCCCACCGGAGGCAGCTAGGGGTTCGGTGTCTTGCCCAGGAAACCTTCAGCATGCAGCCAGGAGGGACTGGGGATCAAGCTACTGACCCTGTGGTCTGTGGATGACTGCCTTACCAACTGAGCTAAAGCTGCCAAGTTCAAAGTTAAAAGAACAGTGGCTACGCTACTGGCTGCATCCAGATTTGTGAAGAAGCAGGTGGAAAGACCTGCAGCAAGTTCAATTTGCACAGTAAGGCACATAATAAATGCTGAAAGTTTCCAACATAGAACTTTAAGAAATTTACTACTGACCCAAAAGCACAAAAAAGTCAGGTTCAGTATGCTCACACTCAACCACAGAAATTTTGGGCTTATGCTATGTGTAGCAGGTAAATAGAAAAAGGACAAGCAAAACCAAGAATATTAGTGAACTGGAGGCCATTGCCAATGAGAAGTGGGCTATGATTCCTCAGGAATGTGACCAATAGCTGGTGGCAATGCATCTCATTTGCAGCAGGTCACAGCTGCAAAAGACTGCTTCACTAAGTACAGAAAATTCTTGTAGTGAATGGGTTGAATAATTTTGAGACTGCAGTAGCCCCCGCAGCCCCATACAGGATAGGTGTTTAAAGACATTGAATAGATATATATGTAGGTATGTGCAACCATAGGAAACAAACACTCCACAGGAGGCAGGAGGGATACGAAAAAAGTACAATTTGATTTAAAAATTAGGGGTGTGCAAAAGTTGACACCTGTTAAATTTAGTAACATCTATATCATTAGGATATGTAAAGATATGCAGGCTAGATGGATTCAACTTAAACTCTTCAGTTATTCAGCATAAATGCATGAGTTGATACATAATACATGAGGATACATTTTGACAGTTTTGGAACATTACAGTAAAAACTGTGGGCTAGGCCATCATTTTCACTTTTCACATTGGTATATATCATTTAATAACTTTATCTTCCTTCTTCACAGATGGGTGAGCACACGTGACGTAGACCAGGTGACACAAAGAGACAGAGAATTCGACATTTCTGACCCGGTGTTTAAGCATGAAACTTTTAAGTGTTTTAATCAGTTATTTAAGTGGTTGTTTTTGCTATTAGTCAAACATTTTGGTTTAAACATTGTATACTTTAAAATTAACAAATTTGCAGAATGACGTATTTGAACAACTGACTGGCTAAAAAACAGTATACAGTACACAAATGACATTTCTACTTTGGAAACTGTCCTAAACTTCTTGTTATGAAACACTAAATGTATATTTGTGTATTTGAAATAAATTCCAACATAAAATGTGAATAATTTTAATAATTAAAGTAATGAAATTATTCAGCCTTCAGTGTAGTTGTTTTGATGTAGACATATTGTTCTGTGAGTATTGTAACATTTTACATCAACCAAAGATTGTACTACTATTTTCCATAACCTGAATTTTGGTTTACAAAATAGCTGCACATGTTTTATTTACCACTACATTTAATGAAATTTATACTTTTTTATTTGTTATTGTTTTTTTACTCTAGTTATTATAATGTGTGCTTTCGTGTTCAGAGAAATTTTACCTAGTTGATGCCAGGTACCTGTGTAGCAGGTGGTATAAATTCGACTACTAAGAGTGCAGCCATACGAATTATGGAGGAGGAACGCCGCTAATAAAGATCGCATAGACAGTGACTCCTTCCCAATGCGCAAGCGACCTCCGTGCTACGCAATGCTCCTAAGCTTTCGCGGCCGATTTAGGTCAGGTTTATGCTTCTCCGTCGACGCACGTAACGGCCACACAGACGAACGGTCGTATATGTTCGCACGTTTTCCTTTTATTGTTGCACGGCAGATGTATGTCCACAAGAGGGCAGTATCGGTAGTACGAAGAAAAAAATCCAGAAATCCAGTAAATTTGCGTGTTCTACAGTTCACAACACTAAACATCTGTAAAAGCAAATGCTAATTTAAAGGATGAAGTTTTCCCAGACCTCTGCAGGAAGCTGATGTGATGTATTTGATAGACATGTACTTTGTTGTTTTAATAAATAAACCTATGAATATTTCCTGAGATATACAGGAGCGGTCAAGGTGAATTGTAAAACTATTTTAATCATCATTAACCAGATAGTTTGTGCCCCATATGAAGTATATTAATCCCAGTTTTTCTTATTGTCCTCTTTTACTTTTTGTTTTTGGAATCATCTCAAAACACACTGAAAATAAAATGAATCACTTCACCCCTAAGGTAAATTCCATTTGCCCCTCACTGCCTGTCTCTAGTCCTCCACCCCTGGACCTGCCCAGATCAAAGCCAGAACGCTGTATTTTGCATAAGGTCCTGGAAAAAGTTGTTTTAGCCCAGCTTCAGGATCACCTAAAAAAATACAGTCTGTTTGAAAAAATTCAATCTGGCTTCTGGTCCTCCCACAGTACAGAGAAAGCCCTGATCAGGTCCACCAATGACCTTCTGATGGCTGCTGATCTGGGCTCCTCATCACTTCTCATCCTTCTAGATCTCACAGTTGCATTTGATATAGTTGACCACAAAATTCTCGGTTTGGGTCCTATCTCACAGAGTTGAATATGTTGGGGGAAAACAAATCACGTCCCACAGGGGCCAGTTCTTGGGCCGAGCTCTTTCATTTATATGCTTCCACTGTCTTCAGTTGTTACTTTGTGCATTTTTCTCCCTGGCGTTGTCAGCCGCTTTTTGTTCCTCTAGATTTTTCCATGTGTCCTCCCCCTCCTCCCCTGTGCTCATCATGCTCCACTCTACACCGTAAGACTTATATTTACTCTGTAAACTTCCTTCTGCTGATCTACATGCACTTGTTTCTCTTATTTATCTTAAAGAACTCCTCACACTACAGTCTACAACAATACATCTTCTCTCCACAAATACTTCTACCGTCTTTGGCCCTCCAGTACCAAACTGCACACAATGGGGGTTTGAGTTTTCTCAGCAGCTGCTCCACAGATCTGGAATGCCCTACCTGAGAACTTCAGAGCACCACAGACCGTTAACTGTTTCAAAATACAGCTAAAAACTTTTCTCATCAGAAAAGCATACTGATGCGAGTGTCATTTTTCAGTTTATTTTATTTATGTTTTAATGTTTTTATTCTCTACATGTTTTTGTTTTATTTGCTTTTAATCTGCTTGTGTAGCACTTTGAGATTTGCCACAAATGTAAAGTGCTTTCTAAATAAAATTAATTATTACGTCACATTGTACACTCTTATCTTTATATTTTTATTGTATTATACGAAATATGTGGGGAAATATCCCGACATATTTCATATGGTGTAACACCTTTGCACCTTAACTTTTTTTCTGTAGATTTTGCTTGCACTTGACACCAAGTACTGTGTTCCTAACTGTGCCTGGCAAACAGTTTTCTGATTCAAAAGAGGATCACTCAAGTGAGGAAGCAAGCACTTTAAACAAAAAACACTCTCAAAGAGAGGCTAACTCTATGCACAGATAATCACTCAAAATGAAGAGGCTATAAACAGAAACTCACAAGATGAGCTGAACGCTATAACAGAAAATCACTGATAGAGGAGATTCATATTGCAAACAGAAAATCACTCTAAACAAGGGGACTAACAAACCTACTAAAACTATCAACTGACTCACAAACAGTACCAAAGGCTGGACATCGGTAAAGGCTAAACAAGATTAAGGAGACTCACCAGGACAGACCATGACATACAAGCCCTTAAATACAAACATGCAAGGATAATAATGATGACAAAGAAAGGCAAAGGGTGAGTCCACCAGTAACCAGCCGAGGAGTGTAGCCCACAATCCTAACATCTGTGACCCACTTAGGCTTGTTTCACCTATTACATGTATTGACCGAGGAGTATAAAGTCTGGTTTATACTTCCCTGTTGACACACATAAGCAGCGGAGGGTCACAGGGGCACCGCTGTGCACACCTCCCAAATGTCAACAACGTGTTGAGATGAACATCGCCAAACCTCATTGGAAAAAAACAAGAAACGAAGCTGATTATACCTGTCTAGATTAGACTGATTTTATATAATATCTATATGTGTGTTTTAAAAAATATATTCTGTTGTTGCACTGCTGCTTTATTTAGTCTTTAATGTATTGAACTTGTTTGCACTTTCTGGGTTTAATAGCACACTATACTTTACATGGGACAAGTTCATCAGGTCAATTTTATCATTGAAACCCATGTTTACCTTTACAATTGTAGAAAGTGAATTCTTCAATAAAGGAAAATAAGAACAATTTCCGCTTTCTTTTTAGCGCTGCAGCCAGACTGACAAATCGCCATATCTTCCCCATGTCTATCAGCTCTAGACATCAGTACCTGGACAATGGACAATTGCCTTTACAGACACTGGAACATTTCTTTGGGTTTACATAATTTGGGTAAAGAACCATAAAATAAGTGCACACTCTTTACCACTATAGATAACAGTGGATATTAATTATTTGACACCCATCAACCAACACCCATCTTCATATGATAGAACCAAAAAAAAAACCTCAGCCATTATGTAAGTTGATATGTGTGAAAACATCCACTCTCTGTTAGAACTTAGGGTAAATTTTGAACACCAAATATGAATATATGGTTTCCTGTACACATTAGCTTTTACTGTACAGGCTTGCACAATATGTCAACACTGTCAGCACCATAAAAGGTAAAAGAGAGTATAACCCAAAGTGTTGAATCATATTTCCTCTTTCTGAATCAGACTGCCAGAAAGCAGAAGGTATTTATTTTATACATGTACATGTGTATACAAAACAACATGTGACACTTCACTTCGATTATGGATATATTTTAGATTTATTAATACATATTATAATATAGCACTGCATGGAATAACATGCATACTTGTGTTAATTCGGAGCACAGTTTATTCTAAAATGCACCTCCTTTGTGTTGAATTTAACTTAAACCTAAACTGCACTACATTCAAAGGAAAATATTTCACACAACAGCATCATACATCTAACATTAATAAAGAGTATCATAACATTATTTGTACTAAATGCCCAAAAAATATTTTGCCAGAAAACTTTAAGCAACAAATCTTGCTACTATTTATGTGTCCGTCAACTTCCTCACAGAAAATATGAAGCTTGTATTTTTAATTTTTCCAATATTTGTGTCATATATGTCTGAATTTATGTCACAAAAAATATACACAAAACACATCTATGTGTTTTTTACAATTTTTTTGATGACATGACATTTAAAAGTGTTCCGTTTTCAGTATCACAAAATAATGTAGCTTTTCATGTGAAACCGTCATTTAAAAGGATTCATAAGTCAAAAAACTATTTATATACTATAAAAACAGATTTTTTTTAAAATTAAATACTTACTCGAAGCAGGAGGATACAGCTTTGTTCTGTAGCTGACAGTTGTGTTGAACACTATGTAGGGGAGAGACCCCACCCTCATGACAGGAAGTGTGCAGTACTCAGGAAATGATAAAGGGTGTAGGAAGGGTTGTGTCAAAGTAGGCCACATGTCACAATTTTGCAAAAATAAAACGCACAACACTGTTTGGTCAATGTGTGTTACAGGCTTTCCTCATAACACACATCTTAATTAAACAATTAAACTAAAATGCAGTTTCTGTTCATTTCTGTTCATTGAAAAGCAATACAAGTTAACACAGTACTTTATAGAAGATTTTAGAAAACAGTAAATAAAATTTGAATGAATTTCAAGGCATTTGAATATTGTACACATAACAGGAACAACTGTAACAATGTAGATTCATGTATATAATAATGTAATTCATTCATATCAGCATGGAGGTCTGCTGGTTTAAATCCAGCCCATGCACCAGGTGTGTCCTTCAGATACACACAAGTCTGTATCAGACTACTTTTTCTGTGTTTAAGTTTTTGTTTTTCAGATTTGATAAATGGATGATTAGATCATTTACATGATCTAAATCCAGCCAATTTCAAAACACAAGACAGCAAACTATTATAATAAATTTGTAAATCCTTTACAAAGTAAAAACTGTCACCTTGTGTCATACTGGTAAAAGAATGCTTGCAGTTATACTGTGGTAATTTCTGTCTTTAAAAAGAACCACAAGCATGTATAAGAAAAAGTAACACAAACGTATACGTAAACGTTGTATGTATAAGGAAGTAGCAAGAGAAAGAGCAAGAAAACTGGAGGCCAAAAAACGTAGCAGATGCCTAATCCTAGAGCTCCTCATTGTGGCGAATATGTCACATTGCACCCTTATCAGTGTTAAACTGATTAAGACACTGCTCACTTTATAACATCAAACAGCATCAACAACAAAGTCTATAGAATCTACAGTAAGCTTGTTTCAGATTAAGTAACATCACTCAAATGGATCACTAAATTAATAAATGTAAAAATCAATATATGCAATGTTTTTCAGATTCTGGGGAGTTACACAGATGCTCTAAAGTTTTTTTTTTTAATTCTCATGCGGTTCACTGACACTGAACTCCCTTTATTTGTGTTAGTTTGAGTAGTACATGTAAATTAATGCCATTAAAGTTACCTTTAACTTCCCTACATCAAAATATCTTTCTGCTTCGGGCTCTAAAATGTTTCCAGATGACATCATTTGGAGGAACCTTTCGTTCAGATTATGCCATCTTGTTCGTAATCAGGGTCAACCTACTTTTCCAGAGCTCTCCCAGGTGACATAATTGAAACATTACTGATAAAAACTGGAAGACCTTTTCAGCTAGATAAATATTTCAATATAGAGAAGTCGGAAGTAAGTTTAAAAGCATTATGTGAATTTCAGTTGAAGAAAGTTAAAGATTAGTAAATATGCCTTTAAGTTCAGTGATTATTAGGTGGGGATTGGGCTGCTGACCCTATGCAACTGCCTAACCAACTGAGCTACAGCCGTCCTTAATATAACTGGTTAAAAGTTTCTTGCTGCAGTGAATCTAATTTGTCTGAATTAAAACACAACCTATCTAACTCAGCTTTTTAGTGAAATTAAGAAACCAACACAATTCCATATTAAGCTTTTCTCTCTTAGTTTTTAGGCCATTTTAGCTGCAATGCAATTTTCTTGTCAAAGTGAACTTTTCACAATGCAAAGGCAAATGCAGTTTTACTAGCTTTTAGTCTTTCTGCTGGTAATATATTCAACTGCATTAGATTAGAATGAAATTTTTAATTGGAAGGCCACCACAGGTTGACTCAAGTTTTTTAATGGAAGTGTTCAGAAAACTCCCAATCTCCATGCTGAGCTTTGTAAAACATGTGACATTATTTCACAGATATTGAACGTCACATATTAATGCACTAATGATACGTCTACGGGTTGCATTGAGGCAGAGATATAGAAGAAAGTCTCTCATCTAAATGAAATCTCATGAGTTCAGTCAAATTGTTGATAATTTACACCCACAAAATCAAGGTTGGAAATGTATTATTTACATTTAACCTTACTCACTTACATTTTAAGTGAGGAACAGGCAAGTAATAAAATCTAAGTTAAGGAGAAAAACATCAAAGAAAGTGCTATCAAAGAAGTGTTTCGGTTTCATGAGATGCAAGTAGAAAAAAAAGCAAAGCCACACCTATAGTACAAAAAAAAGCAGGAAGTTTTTTTTTTTTTAAGGAAGAAATGGAAGAGTTCTGTTTTCAGCAGTGGTTTAAATTTAGTGAGTGAGGTCGCTGAGCGCACAGAGTTTGGCAGCTCATTCCACCACTGTGGGATCACTGAGCTGAAGAGTTTTTCGTGGTGTCTTCTGTGTGGTGCTGGGACTACCAGACGTTGTTCACTGGCAGAGCGCTAGCGGATCCGAGGAATTGTAGACCTGAATGAATGAGTTTAAGTAAGCCGGAGGTGTAGAGTTGACCACTCAGTGGGCAAGAGACAATCCTTGAACTTAATCCTTGCAGGCACAGGAAGCCAGTGCAGAGATCTTATATTATATTATTTCATATTTTATTAGCATGCCAAACCTAAGACTGTTGTTGAGTTTTGAGTTTGTAGCCATGGACTTATGGACCTACCTGTGGAGCTGTGGAAGTGTCTACTAGAGACAGCAGTGGAGTTTCTAACCAGTCTGTTTAACAGGACTCTGGACAGTGAGAAGATGAGGAGAAGCATTCTGGTGCTGATCTTTTAGAACAAGGGTGACACGCTGAACTGCAGCAACTACGGAGGAGTAAAGCTGATATGCTACACGATGAAGCTGTGGGAAAGAGTAGTGGAAGCCAGGCTTAGGAAGGAGGTGGAGATTTGTGAACAGCAGTATGGTTTCATACACTGTAAGAGCACCACTGATGCAATTTTCGCTTTGAGATTGTTGATGGAAAAGTACAGAGATGGTCAGAAGGAGCTGCACTGTGTCATTGTGGATTTAGAGAAGGCGTATGACAAGGTGTCAAGGGAGGAGCATGGTACTGTATGAGGTTGTCGGGAGTGTCAGAGAAGTATGTCAGAGTAGTCCAGGACATGTATGAGAGGAGTATGACGGTGGTGAGATGTGCTTTAGGTCAGACAGAGGAGTTCAAGGTGGAGGTTGGGCTACCCCAAGGATCGGCTTTGAGTCCCTTCTTGTTTGCTATGCTGTTGGACAGGTTGACAGATGAGGTCGGACAGGTTGACAGATGAGGTCAGACAGAAATTTCCCTGGACAATGATGTTTGCAGATGACATTGTGATTTGCAGTGAGAGTAGAGAGCAGGTTGAGTAACAGCTGGAGAGATGGAGTTTGCTCTGGAAAGAAGAGGCATGAAAGTCAGTAAGACAGAATACATGTGTCTAAACGAGAGGGAGTAAGGTAGAGGAGTGAGGTTACAGGGGGCTGAGGCGAAGAAGGTGCGGTGTGGAAAAGAGGTGAATAGGCGAGTGCAGGCAGTGTCGAGTAGGTGGAGGAAAGTGTAGGGAGTGTTGTGTGACATAAGAGTTTCAGCTAGACTCAAAGCAAAGACATACAAGACAGAGGTGAGACCAGCTCTGCTCTATGGGTTAAAAACAGTAGCAGTGAGAAAGAGACAAAAGGCAAAGATGGAAGCAGCAGAAATGAAGATGTTGAGGTTGTCCTTAGGAGTGACAAGGTTGGACAGAATAAGGAACGAGCACATCAGAGGAACAGCGCACATTGCCTGCGCTAGCAACAAAGTCAGAGAGGCCAGACTGAGATGGCAGGGGCAGGGGCAGGGGCAGGCTGTAGCTCAGTTGGTAAGGCAAGTCGTCCATCCGATGACCGATCCATGGTCAGTGGTTCGAACCAGTCCCTGCTTGCTACATGTCGAAGTGTCCTTGGGCAAGACACTGAACCCCTAGTTGCTCCCAGTGGAAATGTGCACCCTGCGTGGCAGCCATCACATACTGTGTATGTATGTACTAAATTACTCTGTAAGTCGCTTTGGATAACGGCTTCTGCTAAATGTAAATGTGCAGAGGAGGAAGTAGGATTGTAGAAGCAACCTATTAGTACCTAAAGCACTTTACAAGCTTCTCATTCACTCATTTGCACTAAGATGGGAACTAACTGGCCACTGCCACAGTCGCCCCATCTTACCTTTCATGTGTAGAAGGTGGCTGGATGTCTATGCACCAAGTACACCATACTACACCATCCCCCTTGTTATTAGATTTGTGGGCTGTACCTTGAGTAGCATGTACCACCGTGTTAGTGTTAGGACCCTATAACATACATTGATTCATAAGCCTAAGTTGTTATAGTTCATGGATGATGATTTGAAAGAGCTTGGATTGCATGCATACATAAAACAATACACATTTAGCTCTCTCATATATGCACTCCCCTCAAATTATTGAAACACTGAGGCCAATTCCTTCATATTTGCTGCTGCCTGAAAACATGGGTTTGACATCAAAAGATGAATATGAGACAAGAGATCAAAATTACAGCTTTTATTTCCAGGTATTTACACCTAAATCTGATAAACCAACTTAGAGAATGGCACCTTTTGTTTTATGTGACCAATTTCATGTGAGCCAAAATATTGGAACAAATACTTGAAATAAACATTTATAAAACTTAACATTTAGTTGCAAATATTTAATTGACGAGTTCTGCTCTATAGGCTAGAGACAGTAGCCCCGAGAAAGAGAGAAGAGGCAGAGATGAAGATGTTGAGGTTCTCCTTAGGAGTGACAAGGTTGGACAGAATAAGGGAGCTCATCAGAGGGACAGCACACGTTGCCTGCATTAGCAACAAAGTCAGAGAGGCCAGATTGAGATGGTTTGGGTGTGTGCAGAGGAGGGATAGTGAATATATTGGTAGAAGGATGTTGGAGATGGAGCTCTCAGGCAAGAGGGCAAAAGGACGACCAAGGAGGAGATATATTAATGTGCTAACAGAGGACATGAGGTTTGCTGGTGTCAGGGTGGAAGATGCCCAGGATAGAGTGAGGTGGAAAGGGATGATTTGCTGTGACGACCCCTGAAGGGAAACGCCGAAAGAGAAGCAGTAAACACAATAATGTTTAAAAGGTGTTGCTTATATTATGATAGTGATGGCAGCAACCTTCAAGATTTGAAAGGAGACCTGCAGCCTGCCTCAGCTTGGCAGCACTTTTACCAGCTTCACGAGTTCTGTTGCTGAGCCAGGGCTCAGGCCTAAAGCTCAGGTTTAGCTTTAGGCAACATGGTTTTTAATGGGGCCAAAGAATCCAGGAGGGCACAACAGGACGAGTGAAACCAGGAGCTAACCTCCTCTGTATCAGCAGCAGTTGTGTCAGAAGGAGGAGGAGGACAAAGCTGGTTAAAAGCGGCAGAAAACTGACCAGCAGTGGAAGAGTTAAAAATCCAACACTGCTGAGGAGGAGCGCATGATATATTTGCTGCACAGGAAAAATCTGCATCAAATAAAATGGCCAAGGGATTAGTTTGACATAGACAAAGTATGAGACAGAACATGATCTATTATATTGTGAATGCCCAACTTGGAAAACTCAATCCACAAGGCTCTGTGTTAGGACCAATACTCTTTACTCTATATATGTCTCTCCTTGGCAACATTATTAGAAAACAATTTTCCCTGCTACGCTGATGACACGCAGTTATATCTTTTCATGAAACCTGATGAAACAAACCAATTAATCAAACTACAAGCATGTCTAAAAGAAATAAGGGACTGGATGACGTATACTTTCTTTCTTCTAAACTCAGATAAAACTGAAGTTATTGTATTTGGGCCTAAAAGTCTAAGAAACGTGTTTTCTAACCATAGTGCTACTTTAGATGACATGACTCTTGCCCCCAGTAGTACTGCAAGGAATCTCTGAGTCATTTTTGACCAGGATTTGTCATTTACCTCACACATAAAACAAATCTCTAGAACAGCCTTCTTCCACCTAAGAAACATTGCCAGAATGCATTAGGAGCATTCTGTCTCAAAGTGATGCTGAAAAACTGGTTTGTTACTTCTAGATTGGACTACTGTAATTCTCTACTTTGAGGCTGCCCCAGCAACTCTCTAAAAAGCCTCCAATTAATCCAAAATGCTGCAGCAAGATTGCTGACTGGGATTGGTAAGAGAGATCACATTTCACCTTCATTAGCTTCTCTCCATTGGCTTCTCCTGAAATGTAGAATAGAATTTAAAGACCTTCTTCTTACCTATAAAGCTCTAAACGGTCAAGCTCCATCATATCTAAAAGATCTCCTAGTACCATATCATCCTACTAGACCACTTCGGTCCCGAAATGCAGGCCTACTTGGGGTTCCCAGAATGTCCAAAATAGAATGGGAGGCAGTGCCTTTAGCTATCAAGCTCCTCTCCTGTGTAACCAGCTCCCAGTCCAGATTCAGGAAGCAGACACCCTCTCTACTTTTAAGACTAGGCTAAAAACCCTCCTCTTCCATATAGCTTATAGTTGGTTATAGTCATGCTGCTATAGGCTTAGACTGCTGGAGGACTCTGCACTGAGCTACTTTCCTTTCCTCTTCATTCTCTCACTCCACATCTATAATGTCACCACTGTATGACATTAACTCTGTATCTTCTTTGTCCCGTAGTCGTATTTCTCTCTCTCTGTCTCCCTCTCTCTGTCCCTGTACTCAGGTGTCTCCGTATTTGGCGCTGTTTGTCCTCCAGTGCCGAGCTACTGGTCCTACTAACCTGCCCAATGTTTTGTTGTTGCTTTTGTTGCTCTGTTCTTTTCTCTCTCCACTTTCCACTCTGCCCAACCGGTCAAGGCAGATGGCTGTCCACCCTGAGCTTGGTTCTGCTGGAGGTTTCTTCTGGTAAAGGGAGTTTTTCCTCTCCACTGTTGCCTATAGCTGCTCAAGGGGAATTTGTTGGGTTTTCTCTAAATGTTTGTATAGTCTTGACTTTATTATGTAAAGTGCCTTGAGATGACCGTGTTGTAAATTAGCACTATATAAATAAAGTTGAATTGAATTGAATGATCTAGTGTTTTCAAGATGGCTCCGAGAGGCGCAGCGAGTTTCAGAAGCTCTATCCGTTTCTGTGTTTTTCTTCCCGTCCTTTAATTTTTATTTCCATGCTGTATGTTTGCTGTATTTTTTCTTTAAACCCCTGTGGAATTGTGCAACTAGTGGTAAAAACTTTATAACACTTTGGAAACCCTTTGAACTGTGGCTCTATTGTTGACGCGTGGGACCAGCTACTAGCTCTTAGGCGTGTCAACCTTCTCCATGGGAGAAAGCTGGATATTCCAGATGAGATACGGAGGAAAAGACGAGGCTGTAGAGCTGGCGCTAAATGCTGGGAGAGAAGACCCAGATACAAGCCTTTTTTACCATCTGTTATTATAGGCAACGTTCGCTCTCTTTCCAACAAGATGGGAGGGAGACTGGTGGTGTTTGTGAACAACAGATGGTGTAACCCTGGGCACATCACTGTTAAACAACAACTCTGTAGAAAGAAGGTTGAACTTGTGGCAGTTAGAGTCCGGCTGTAGGATGATATTCTCTCATGTGTTAGTGGTGACTGTTTACGTTCCTCCCTTGGCTGCTGCTGCTGCCGAGTGTGAGCACATGCACAGCACTGTGTCTCAGCTGCAGACACAACACCCACAGGACCTGATTCTCATCTCTGGGGACGTTAATCATGCCTGCAATCCTCGCCAACTTCACCCAGTATATTAACTGCCACACAAAAGACTAAAACTCTGGACCTACTATATGCTAATGCAAAGAATGCATATATCTCTCGCCCCTCTGGGCCACTCTGACCATAATCTTGTCTCTCTGTCTCCTGCTTCCTGCTTTTTCTTAAACTACAGTAAATGCATGTAATTTCAGCATCGCAATCGCCTTTTCTCAGTGAAAACATGCTGATTTGGAGCCGAGCTTGTATTTAAAAATTTCGGCACCAAACTCAAATAAAACTGTGTCTGCCTTCTTATTTAGCCTAAATCCACTCAGGAGAGACTGAAAATAAGCTTGTGGGATGTTTCCTTAAACTACAGTAAATGCATGTAATTCAAGCATCCTTTTATGCTCGCAATCGCCTTTTCTAAGCGAGAAAATGCTGATTTGGAGCCAAGCTTGTATTGAACAATTTCTGTACCAAACTCAAATAAAACTGTGTCTGCCTTCTTATTTAACCTAAATACACTAAATAGAAATTGTTCAATACAAGCTTGGCTTCAAAACAGCATTTTCTCACTGAGAAAAGGCGATTGCGAGCATAAAAGGATGCTGGAATTACTGTCTTTTAAGTAAACATCCCAGAATCTTATTTTCAGTCTCTCCTGAGTGGATTTAGGCTAAATAAGAAGGCAGACACAGTTTTATTTGAGTTTGGTGCAGAAATTGTTCAATACAAGCTTGGTTTAAAACAGCATTTTCTCGCTGAGAAAAGGCGATTGCTGAGCATAAAAGGATGCTTGAATTACATGCATTTACTGTCTTTTAATGAAACATCCCACAAGCTTATTTTCAGTCACTCCTGAGTGGATTTAGGCTAAATAAGAAGGCAGACACAGTTTTATTTGAGTTTGGTGCAGAAATTGTTCAATACAAGCTTGGCTTCAAAACAGCATTTTCTCTCTGAGAAAGGCGATTGCGAGCATAAAAGGGTGCTTGAATTACATGCATTTAATGTCTTTTAAGGAAACATCCCACAAACTTATTTTCGGTCTCTCCTGAGTGGATTTAGGCTAAATAAGAAGGCAGACACAGTTTTATTTGAGTTTGGTGCAGAAATTGTTCAATACAAGGTTGGCTTTAAAACAGCATTTTCTCGCTGAGAAAAGGCGATTGCAGCATAAAAATGATCCTTGAATTACGTGCATTTAGTGTCTTTTAAGGAAACATCCCACAAGCTTGTTTATATGTTCTGCTGAGTGGATTTAGGCTAAATAAGAAGGCAGACACAGATTTAGTTGAGTTTGGTGCAGAAATTGTTCAATACAAGCTTGGCTTCAAAACAACATTTTCTCGCTGAGAAAAGTCGATTGCGAGCATAAAAGGGTGCTTCAATTACATGCATTTACTGTCTTTTAAGGAAACATGCCACAAGCTTGTTTATATATTCTTCTGAAAGATTTAGGCTAAATAAGAAGGCAGAAACAGTTTTATTTTAGTTTGGTGCAGAAATTGTTCAATACAAGCTTGGCTTCAAAACAGAATTTTCTCGCTGAGAAAAGGCGATTAGAGCATAAAAGGATGCTTGAATTACATGCATTTACTGTCTTTTAAGGAAACATCCCACAAGCTTGTTTATATGTTCTTCTGAAAGATTTAGGCTAAATAAGAAGGCAGACAGTTTTATTTGAGTTTGGTCAGAAATAGTTCAATACAAGCTTCGCTTCAAAACAGCATTTTCTAGCTGAGAAAGGCGATTGCAAGCATTAAAGGATGCTTGAATTACATGCATTTACTGTCTTTCAAGGAAACATCCCACAAGCTTATTTTCAGTCTGTCTTGAGTGGATTTAAACTAAATAAGAAGGCAGACACAGTTTTATTTGAGTTTGGTGCAGAAATTGTTCAATACAAGCTTTGCTTGAAAACATCATTTTCTCCCTGAGAAAAGGCGATTAAGAGCAAAAACGATGCTTAAATTACATGCATTGACTGTCTTTTAAGGACACATCCCACAAGCTTATTTTCAGTCTTTCCTGAGTGGATTTAGGCTAAATAAGAAGGCAGGCACAGTTTTATTTGAGTTTGGTGCAGAAATTGTTCAATACAAGCTTGGCTTCAAAACAACATTTTCTCGCTGAGAAACGGCGATTGTGAGCATAAAAAGATGCTTGAATTACATGCATTTAATGTCTTTTAAGGAAACATCCCACAAGCATGTTTATATGTTCTCCTGAGTGGATTTAGGCTAAATAAGAAGGCAGACACAGTTTTATTTGAGTTTGGTGCAGAAATTGTTCAATACAAGCTTGGCTTCAAAACAGCATCTTCTCCCTGAGAAAACGCGATTGCGAGCATAAAAGGATGCTTGAATTACATGCATTTAATGTCTTTTAAGGAAACATCCCACAAGCTTGTTTATATGTTCTCCTGAGTGGATTTAGGCTAAATAAGAAGGCAGACACAGTTTTATTTGAGTTTGGTGCAGAAATTGTTCACTACAAGCTTGGCTTCAAAACAGCATTTTCTCGCTGAGAAAAGGCGATTGCGAGCATAAAAGGATGCTTGAATTACATGCATTTACAGTCTTTTAAGGAAACATCCCACTAACCTATTTTCAGTCTCTCCTGAGTGGATTTAGGCTAAATAAGAAGGCAGACACAGTTTTGTTTGTTTGGTGCAGAAATTGTTCAATACAAGCTTGGCTTCAAAACAGCATTTTCTAGCTGAGAAAAGTCGATTATGAGCATAAATGGATGCTTGAATTACACGCATTTACTGTCTTTTAAGGAAACATACCACAAGCTTGTTTATATGTTCTGCTGAAAGATTTAGGCTAAATAAGAAGGCAGACACAGTTTTATTTGAGTTTGGTGCAGAAATTGTTCAATACAAGCTTGGCTTCAAAACAGCATTTTCTCACTGAGAAAAGGCGATTGCAGCATAAAAGGATGCTTGAATTACATGCATTTACTGTCTTTTAAGGAAACATCCCACAAGCTTATTTTCAGTCTCTCCTGGAGTGGATTTAGGCTAAATAAGAAGGCAGACACAGTTGTATTTGATTTTGGTGCAGAAATTGTTAAATACAAGCTTGGCTTCAAAACAGCATTTTCTAGCTGAGAAAAGGCGATTGCAAGCATAAAAGGATGCTTGAATTACATGCATTTATTGTCTTTTAAGGACACATCCCACAAGCTTATTTTCAGTCTCTCCTGAGTGGATTTAGGCTAAATAAGAAGGCAGACACAGTTTTATTTGAGTTTGGTGCAGAAATTGTTCAATACAAGCTTGGTTTCAAAACAGCATTTTCTCTCTGAGAAAAGGCGATTGCAGCATAAAAGGATGCTTGAATTACTGTCTTTTTTAAGGAAACATCCCACAAGCTTATTTTCAGTTTCTCCTGAGTGTATTTAGGCTAAACAAGAAGGCAGACACAGTTTTATTTGAGTTTGGTGCAGAAATTGTTCAATACAAGCTTGGCTTTAAAACAGCATTTTCTCGCTGAGAAAAGGCGATTGAGCATAAAAGAATGCTTGAATTACATGCATTTACTGTCTTTTAAGGAAACATCCCACAAGCTTATTTTCAGTCTCTCCTGGGTGGATTTCGGCTAAATAAGAAGGCAGACACAGTTTTATTTGTTTGGTGCAGAAATTGTTCAATGCAAGCTTGGCTTCAAAACAGCATTTTCTCGCTGAGAAAAGGCGATTATGAGCATAAAATGATGCTTGAATTACATGCATTTACTGTCTTTTAAGGAAACATCCCACAAGCTTATTTTCAGTCTCTCCTGGGTGGATTTCGGCTAAATAAGAAGGCAGACACAGTTTTATTTGAGTTTGGTGCAGAAATTGTTCAATACAAGCTTGGCTTCAAAACAGCATTTTCTCTCTGAGAAAAGTCGATTGCGAGCATAAAAGGATGCTTGAATTACATGCATTTACTGTCTTTTAAGGAAACATCCCACAAGCTTGTTAATATGTTCTGCTGAGTGGATTTAGGCTAAATAAGAAGGCAGACACAGTTTTATTTTTTGGTGCAGAAATTGTTCAATACAAGCTTGGCTTCAAAACTGCATTTTCTCGCTGAGAAAAGGCGATTGCGAGCATAAAAGGATGCTTGAATTACATGAATTTACTGTCTTTTAAGGAAACATCCCACAAGCTTATTTTCAGTGTCTCCTGAGTGGATTTAGGCTAAATAAGAAGGCAGACACAGTTTTATTTGAGTTTGGTGCAGAAATTGTTCAATACAAGCTGTGCTTCAAAACAGCATTTTCTCGCTGAGAAAAGGCGATTATGAGCATAAAAGGGTGCTTGAATTACATGCATTTACTGTCTTTTAAGGAAACATCCCACAAGCGTATTTTAAGTCTCTCCTGAGTGGATTTAGGCTAAATAAGAAGGCAGACACAGTTTTATTTGAGTTTGGTGCAGAAATTGTTCAATACAAGCTTGGCTTCAAAACAGCATTTTCTCTCTGAGAAAATGCGATTGCGAGCATAAAAGGATGCTTGAATTACATGCATTTACTGTCTTTTAAGGAAACATCCCACAAGCTTATTTTCAGTCTCTCCTGAGTGGATTTAGGCTAAATAAGAAGGCAGACACAGTTTTATTTGAGTTTGGTGCAGAAAAACGGCATTTTCTCGCTGAGAAAAGGCGATTGCGAGCATAAAAGGATGTTTGAATTACATGCATTTACTGTCTTTTAAGGAAACATCCCACAAGCTTATTTTCAGTCTCTCCTGAGTGGATTTCGGCTAAATAAGAAGGCAGACACAGTTTTATTTGAGTTTGGTGCAGAAATTGTTCAATACAAGCATTGCTTCAAAACAGCATTTTCTCTCTGAGAAAAGGCGATTAAGTAGCATAAAAGGATGCTTGAATTACTGTCTTTTAAGGAAACATCCCACAAACTTATTTTCAGTTTCTCCTGAGTGTATTTAGGCTAAACAAGAAGGCAGAAAAAGTTGTATTTGAGTTTGGTGCAGAAATTGTTCATTACAAGCTTGGCTTCAAAACAGCATTTTCTCGCTGAGAAAAGGCGATTAAAGCATAAAAGGATGCTTGAATTACATGCATTTACTGTCTTTTAAGGAAACATCCCACAAGCTTGTTTATATGTTCTGCTGAGTGGATTTAGGCTAAATAAGAAGGCAGACACAGTTTTATTTGAGTTTGGTGCAGAAATTGTTCAATACAAGCTTGGCTTCAAAACAGCATTTTCTCGCTGAGAAAAGGCGATTGCGACCATAAAAGGATGCTTGAATTACATGCATTTACTGTCTTTTAAGGAAACATCCAACAAGCTTATTTTCAGTTTCTCCTGAGTGTATTTAGGCTATACAAGAAGGCAGACACAGTTTTATTTGAATTTGGTGCAGAAATTGTTAAATACAAGCTGGGCTTCAAAACAGCATTTTCTCGCTGAGAAAAGGCGATTGCGAGCATAAAAGGATGCTTGAATTACATGCATTTACTGTCTTTTAAGGAAACATCCAAGAAGCTTATTTTCAGTTTCTCCTGAGTGTATTTAGGCTATACAAGAAGGCAGACACAGTTTTATTTGAATTTGGTGCAGAAATTGTTAAATACAAGCTGGGCTTCAAAACAGAATTTTCTCGCTGAGAAAAGGCGATTGCGAGCATAAAAGGATGCTTGAATTACATGCATTTACTGTCTTTTAAGGAAACATCCCACAAGCTTATTTTCAGTGTCTCCTGAGTGGATTTAGGCTAAATAAGAAGGCAGACACAGTTTTATTTGAGTTTGGTGCAGAAATTGTTCAATACAAGCTTGGCTTCAAAACAGCATTTTCTCGCTCAGAAAAGGCGATTGCGAGCATAAAAGGATGCTTGAATTACATGCATTTACTGTCTTTTAAGGAAACATCCCACAAGCTTATTTTCAGTGTCTCCTGAGTGGATTTAGGCTAAATAAAAAGGCAGACACAGTTTTATTTGAATTTTGTGCAGAAATTGTTCAATACAAGCATTGCTTCAAAACAGCATTTTCTCGCTGAGAAAAGGCGATTGCGAGCATAAAAGGATGCTTGAATTATTGTCTTTTAAGGAAACATCCCACAAGCTTATTTTCAGTTTCTCCTGAGTGTATTCAGGCTAAACAAGAAGTCAGACACACTTTTATTTGAGTTTGGTGCAGAAATTGTTCAATACAAGCTTGGCTTCAAAACAATATTTTATCGCTGAGAAAAGGCGATTATGAGCATAAAAGGATGCATGAATTACATGCATTTACTGTCTTTTAAGGAAACATCCCACAAGCTTATTTTCAGTGTCTCCTGAGTGGATTTAGGCTAAATAAGAAGGCAGACACAGTTTTATTTGAGTTTGGTGCAGAAAAACGGCATTTTCTCGCTGAGAAAAGGCGATTAAGTGAGCATAAAAGAATGCTTGAATTACATGCATTTACTGTCTTTTAAGGAAACATCCCACAAGCTTATTTTCAGTGTCTCCTGAGTGGATTTAGGCTAAATAAAAAGGCAGACACAGTTTTATTTGAATTTTGTGCAGAAATTGTTCAATACAAGCATTGCTTCAAAACAGCATTTTCTCGCTGAGAAAAGGCGATTGCGAGCATAAAAGGATGCTTGAATTATTGTCTTTTAAGGAAACATCCCACAAGCTTATTTTCAGTTTCTCCTGAGTGTATTCAGGCTAAACAAGAAGTCAGACACACTTTTATTTGAGTTTGGTGCAGAAATTGTTCAATACAAGCTTGGCTTCAAAACAATATTTTATCGCTGAGAAAAGGCGATTGCGAGCATAAAAGGATGCTTGAATTACATGCATTTACTGTCTTTTAAGGAAACATCCCACAAGCTTATTTTCAGTGTCTCCTGAGTGGATTTAGGCTAAATAAGAAGGCAGACACAGTTTTATTTGAGTTTGGTGCAGAAATTGTTCAATACAAGCTTGGTTTCAAAACAGCATTTTCTAGCTGAGAAAAGTCGATTATGAGCATAAATGGATGCTTGAATTACATGCATTGACTGTCTTTTAAGGAAACATACCACAAGCTTGTTTATATAGTCTGCTGAAAGATTTAGGCTAAATAAGAAGGCAGACACAGTTTTATTTGAGTTTGGTGCAGAAATTGTTCAATACAAGCTTGGCTTTCAAAACAGCATTTTCTCACTGAGAAAAGGCGATTATGAGCATAAAAGGATGCTTGAATTACATGCATTTACTGTCTTTTAAGGAAACATCCCACAAGCTTATTTTCAGTCTCTCCTGAGTGGATTTAGGCTAAATAAGAAGGCAGACACAGTTTTATTTGATTTTGGTGCAGAAATTGTTAAATACAAGCTTGGCTTCAAAACAGCATTTTCTAGCTGAGAAAGGCGATTGCGAGCATAAAAGGGTTCTTGAATTACATGCATTTATTGTCTTTTAAGGACACATCCCACAAGCTTATTTTCAGTGTCTCCTGAGTGGATTTAGGCTAAATAAGAAGGCAGACACAGTTTTATTTGAGTTTGGTGCAGAAATTGTTCAATACAAGCTGTGCTTCAAAACAGCATTTTCTCGCTGAGAAAAGGCGATTGCGAGCATAAAAGGATGCTTGAATTACTGTCTTTTAAGGAAACATCCCACAAGCTTATTTTCAGTTTCTCCTGAGTGTATTTAGGCTAAACAAGAAGGCAGACACAGTTTTATTTGAGTTTGGTGCGGAAATTGTTCAATACAAGCTTGGCTTCAAAACAGCATTTTCTCGCGAGAAAAGGCGATTGCGAGCATAAAAGGATGCTTGAATTACATGCATTTACTGTCTTTTAAGGAAACATCCCACAAGCTTATTTTCAGTCTCTCCTGAGTGGATTTAGGCTAAATAAGAAGGCAGACACAGTTTTATCTGAGTTTGGTGCAGAAATTGTTCAATACAAGCACTGCTTCAAAACAGCATTTTGTCGCTGAGAAAAGGCGATTGCGAGCATAAAAGGATGCTTGAATTACTGTCTTTTAAGGAAACATCCCACAAGCTTGTTAATATGTTCTGCTGAGTGGATTTAGGCTAAATAAGAAGGCAGACACAGTTTTATTTTTTGGTGCAGAAATTGTTCAATACAAGCTTGGCTTCAAAACTGTATTTTCTCGCTGAGAAAAGGCGATTGCGAGCATAAAAGGATGCTTGAATTACATGCATTTACTGTCTTTTAAGGAAACATCCCACAAGCTTATTTTCAGTGTCTCCTGAGTGGATTTAGGCTAAATAAGAAGGCAGACACAGTTTTATTTGAGTTTGGTGCAGAAATTGTTCAATACAAGCTGTGCTTCAAAACAGCATTTTCTCGCTGAGAAAAGGCGATTGCGAGCATAAAAGGGTGCTTGAATTACATGCATTTACTGTCTTTTAAGGAAACATCCCACAAGCTTATTTTAAGTCTCTCCTGAGTGGATTTAGGCTAAATAAGAAGGCAGACACAGTTTTATTTGAGTTTGGTGCAAAAATTGTTCAATACAAGCATTGCTTCAAAACAGCATTTTCTCTCTGAGAAAATGCGATTGCGAGCATAAAAGGATGCTTGAATTACATGCATTTACTGTCTTTTAAGGAAACATCCCACAAGCTTGTTTATATGTTCTTCTGAAAGATTTAGGCTAAATAAGAAGGCAGACAGTTTTATTTGAGTTTGGTCAGAAATAGTTCAATACAAGCTTCGCTTCAAAACAGCATTTTCTAGCTGAGAAAGGCGATTGCAAGCATTAAAGGATGCTTGAATTACATGCATTTACTGTCTTTCAAGGAAACATCCCACAAGCTTATTTTCAGTCTGTCTTGAGTGGATTTAAACTAAATAAGAAGGCAGACACAGTTTTATTTGAGTTTGGTGCAGAAATTGTTCAATACAAGCTTTGCTTGAAAACATCATTTTCTCCTGAGAAAAGGCGATTATGAGCAAAAAACGATGCTTGAATTACATGCATTGACTGTCTTTTAAGGACACATCCCACAAGCTTATTTTCAGTCTTTCCTGAGTGGATTTAGGCTAAATAAGAAGGCAGGCACAGTTTTATTTGAGTTTGGTGCAGAAATTGTTCAATACAAGCTTGGCTTCAAAACAGCATCTTCTCCCTGAGAAAGGCGATTGCGAGCATAAAAGGATGCTTGAATTACATGCATTTACAGTCTTTTAAGGAAACATCCCACTAACCTATTTTCAGTCTCTCCTGAGTGGATTTAGGCTAAATAAGAAGGCAGACACAGTTTTGTTTGTTTGGTGCAGAAATTGTTCAATACAAGCTTGGCTTCAAAACAGCATTTTCTAGCTGAGAAAAGTCGATTACAGCATAAATGGATGCTTGAATTACATGCATTTACTGTCTTTTAAGGAAACATACCACAAGCTTGTTTATATGTTCTGCTGAAAGATTTAGGCTAAATAAGAAGGCAGACACAGTTTTATTTGAGTTTGGTGCAGAAATTGTTCAATACAAGCTTGGCTTCAAAACAGCATTTTCTCACTGAGAAAAGGCGATTGCGAGCATAAAAGGATGCTTGAATTACATGCATTTACTGTCTTTTAAGGAAACATCCCACAAGCTTATTTTCAGTCTCTCCGGAGTGGATTTAGGCTAAATAAGAAGGCAGACACAGTTGTATTTGATTTTGGTGCAGAAATTGTTAAATACAAGCTTGGCTTCAAAACAGCATTTTCTAGCTGAGAAAAGGCGATTGCAAGCATAAAAGGATGCTTGAATTACATGCATTTATTGTCTTTTAAGGACACATCCCACAAGCTTATTTTCAGTCTCTCCTGAGTGGATTTAGGCTAAATAAGAAGGCAGACACAGTTTTATTTGAGTTTGGTGCAGAAATTGTTCAATACAAGCTTGGTTTCAAAACAGCATTTTCTCTCTGAGAAAAGTCGATTACTGAGCATAAAAGGATGCTTGAATTACTGTCTTTTAAGGAAACATCCCACAAGCTTATTTTCAGTTTCTCCTGAGTGTATTTAGGCTAAACAAGAAGGCAGACACAGTTTTATTTGAGTTTGGTGCGGAAATTGTTCAATACAAGCTTGGCTTCAAAACAGCATTTTCTCCCGAGAAAAGGCGATTAAAGCATAAAAGGATGCTTGAATTACATGCATTTACTGTCTTTTAAGGAAACATCCCACAAGCTTATATTCAGTTTCTCCTGAGTGGATTTAGGCTAAATAAGAAGGCGGACACAGTTTTATTTGAGTTTGGTGCAGAAATTGTTCAATACAAGCTTGGCTTCAAAACAGCATTTTCTCGCTGAGAAAAGGCGATTAAGTGAGCATAAAAGAATGCTTGAATTACATGCATTTACTGTCTTTTAAGGAAACATCCCACAAGCTTATTTTCAGTCTCTCCTGGGTGGATTTCGGCTAAATAAGAAGGCAGACACAGTTTTATTTGTTTGGTGCAGAAATTGTTCAATGCAAGCTTGGCTTCAAAACAGCATTTTCTCGCTGAGAAAAGGCGATTATGAGCATAAAATGATGCTTGAATTACATGCATTTACTGTCTTTTAAGGAAACATCCCACAAGCTTATTTTCAGTCTCTCCTGGGTGGATTTAGGCTAAATAAGAAGGCAGACACAGTTTTATTTGAGTTTGGTGCAGAAATTGTTCAATACAAGCTTGGCTTCAAAACAACATTTTCTCTCTGAGAAAAGTCGATTCAAGAGCATAAAAGGATGCTTGAATTACATGCATTTACTGTCTTTTAAGGAAACATCCCACAAGCTTGTTAATATGTTCTGCTGAGTGGATTTAGGCTAAATAAGAAGGCAGACACAGTTTTATTTTTTGGTGCAGAAATTGTTCAATACAAGCTTGGTTTCAAAACTGCATTTTCTCGCTGAGAAAAGGCGATTACAGCATAAAAGGATGCTTGAATTACATGAATTTACTGTCTTTTAAGGAAACATCCCACAAGCTTATTTTCAGTGTCTCCTGAGTGGATTTAGGCTAAATAAGAAGGCAGACACAGTTTTATTTGAGTTTGGTGCAGAAATTGTTCAATACAAGCTGTGCTTCAAAACAGCATTTTCTCGCTGAGAAAAGGCGATTACGAGCATAAAAGGGTGCTTGAATTACATGCATTTACTGTCTTTTAAGGAAACATCCCACAAGCGTATTTTAAGTCTCTCCTGAGTGGATTTAGGCTAAATAAGAAGGCAGACACAGTTTTATTTGAGTTTGGTGCAGAAATTGTTCAATACAAGCTTGGCTTCAAAACAGCATTTTCTCTCTGAGAAAATGCGATTATGAGCATAAAAGGATGCTTGAATTACATGCATTTACTGTCTTTTAAGGAAACATCCCACAAGCTTATTTTCAGTCTCTCCTGAGTGGATTTAGGCTAAATAAGAAGGCAGACACAGTTTTATTTGAGTTTGGTGCAGAAAAAAACGGCATTTTCTCGCTGAGAAAAGGCGATTGCTGAGCATAAAAGGATGTTTGAATTACATGCATTTACTGTCTTTTAAGGAAACATCCCACAAGCTTATTTTCAGTCTCTCCTGAGTGGATTTCGGCTAAATAAGAAGGCAGACACAGTTTTATTTGAGTTTGGTGCAGAAATTGTTCAATACAAGCATTGCTTCAAAACAGCATTTTCTCTCTGAGAAAAGGCGATTGCAGCATAAAAGGATGCTTGAATTACTGTCTTTTAAGGAAACATCCCACAAACTTATTTTCAGTTTCTCCTGAGTGTATTTAGGCTAAACAAGAAGGCAGAAAAAGTTGTATTTGAGTTTGGTGCAGAAATTGTTCATTACAAGCTTGGCTTAAAACAGCATTTTCTCGCTGAGAAAAGGCGATTATGAGCATAAAAGGATGCTTGAATTACATGAATTTACTGTCTTTTAAGGAAACATCCCACAAGCTTATTTTCAGTGTCTCCTGAGTGGATTTAGGCTAAATAAGAAGGCAGACACAGTTTTATTTGAGTTTGGTGCAGAAATTGTTCAATACAAGCTGTGCTTCAAAACAGCATTTTCTCGCTGAGAAAAGGCGATTATGAGCATAAAAGGGTGCTTGAATTACATGCATTTACTGTCTTTTAAGGAAACATCCCACAAGCGTATTTTAAGTCTCTCCTGAGTGGATTTAGGCTAAATAAGAAGGCAGACACAGTTTTATTTGAGTTTGGTGCAGAAATTGTTCAATACAAGCTTGGCTTCAAAACAGCATTTTCTCTCTGAGAAAATGCGATTATGAGCATAAAAGGATGCTTGAATTACATGCATTTACTGTCTTTTAAGGAAACATCCCACAAGCTTATTTTCAGTCTCTCCTGAGTGGATTTAGGCTAAATAAGAAGGCAGACACAGTTTTATTTGAGTTTGGTGCAGAAAAACGGCATTTTCTCGCTGAGAAAAGGCGATTAAGTAGCATAAAAGGATGTTTGAATTACATGCATTTACTGTCTTTTAAGGAAACATCCCACAAGCTTATTTTCAGTCTCTCCTGAGTGGATTTCGGCTAAATAAGAAGGCAGACACAGTTTTATTTGAGTTTGGTGCAGAAATTGTTCAATACAAGCATTGCTTCAAAACAGCATTTTCTCTCTGAGAAAAGGCGATTACAGACATAAAAGGATGCTTGAATTACTGTCTTTTAAGGAAACATCCCACAAACTTATTTTCAGTTTCTCCTGAGTGTATTTAGGCTAAACAAGAAGGCAGAAAAAGTTGTATTTGAGTTTGGTGCAGAAATTGTTCATTACAAGCTTGGCTTCAAAACAGCATTTTCTCGCTGAGAAAAGGCGATTATGAGCATAAAAGGATGCTTGAATTACATGCATTTACTGTCTTTTAAGGAAACATCCCACAAGCTTGTTTATATGTTCTGCTGAGTGGATTTAGGCTAAATAAGAAGGCAGACACAGTTTTATTTGAGTTTGGTGCAGAAATTGTTCAATACAAGCTTGGCTTCAAAACAGCATTTTCTCGCTGAGAAAAGGCGATTGCACTCATAAAAGGATGCTTGAATTACATGCATTTACTGTCTTTTAAGGAAACATCCAACAAGCTTATTTTCAGTTTCTCCTGAGTGTATTTAGGCTATACAAGAAGGCAGACACAGTTTTATTTGAATTTGGTGCAGAAATTGTTAAATACAAGCTGGGCTTCAAACAGCATTTTCTCGCTGAGAAAAGGCGATTAAGCGAGCATAAAAGGATGCTTGAATTACATGCATTTATTGTCTTTTAAGGACACATCCCACAAGCTTATTTTCAGTCTCTCCTGAGTGGATTTAGGCTAAATAAGAAGGCAGACACAGTTTTATTTGAGTTTGGTGCAGAAATTGTTCAATACAAGCTTGGTTTCAAAACAGCATTTTCTCTCTGAGAAAAGGCGATTGCGAGCATAAAAGGATGCTTGAATTACTGTCTTTTAAGGAAACATCCCACAAGCTTATTTTCAGTTTCTGCTGAGTGGATTTAGGCTAAATAAGAAGGCAGACACAGTTTTATTTGAGTTTGGTGCAGAAATTGTTCAATACAAGCTTGGCTTCAAAACAGCATTTTCTCGCTGAGAAAAGGCGATTGTGAGCATAAAAGGATGCTTGAATTACATGCATTTACTGTCTTTTAAGGAAACATCCCACAAGCTTATTTTCAGTCTCTCCTGGGTGGATTTCGGCTAAATAAGAAGGCAGACACAGTTTTATTTGTTTGGTGCAGAAATTGTTCAATGCAAGCTTGGCTTCAAAACAGCATTTTCTCGCTGAGAAAAGGCGATTATGAGCATAAAATGATGCTTGAATTACATGCATTTACTGTCTTTTAAGGAAACATCCCACAAGCTTATTTTCAGTCTCTCCTGGGTGGATTTCAGGCTAAATAAGAAGGCAGACACAGTTTTATTTGAGTTTGGTGCAGAAATTGTTCAATACAAGCTTGGCTTCAAAACAGCATTTTCTCTCTGAGAAAAGTCGATTAAGTGCAGAGCATAAAAGGATGCTTGAATTACATGCATTTACTGTCTTTTAAGGAAACATCCCACAAGCTTGTTAATATGTTCTGCTGAGTGGATTTAGGCTAAATAAGAAGGCAGACACAGTTTTATTTTTTGGTGCAGAAATTGTTCAATACAAGCTTGGCTTCAAAACTGTATTTTCTCGCTGAGAAAAGGCGATTGCGAGCATAAAAGGATGCTTGAATTACTGTCTTTTAAGGAAACATCCCACAAACTTATTTTCAGTTTCTCCTGAGTGTATTTAGGCTAAACAAGAAGGCAGAAAAAGTTGTATTTGAGTTTGGTGCAGAAATTGTTCATTACAAGCTTGGCTTCAAAACAGCATTTTCTCGCTGAGAAAAGGCGATTGCGAGCATAAAAGGATGCTTGAATTACATGAATTTACTGTCTTTTAAGGAAACATCCCACAAGCTTATTTTCAGTGTCTCCTGAGTGGATTTAGGCTAAATAAGAAGGCAGACACAGTTTTATTTGAGTTTGGTGCAGAAATTGTTCAATACAAGCTGTGCTTCAAAACAGCATTTTCTCGCTGAGAAAAGGCGATTACTGAGCATAAAAGGGTGCTTGAATTACATGCATTTACTGTCTTTTAAGGAAACATCCCACAAGCGTATTTTAAGTCTCTCCTGAGTGGATTTAGGCTAAATAAGAAGGCAGACACAGTTTTATTTGAGTTTGGTGCAGAAATTGTTCAATACAAGCTTGGCTTCAAAACAGCATTTTCTCTCTGAGAAAATGCGATTGCGAGCATAAAAGGATGCTTGAATTACATGCATTTACTGTCTTTTAAGGAAACATCCCACAAGCTTATTTTCAGTCTCTCCTGAGTGGATTTAGGCTAAATAAGAAGGCAGACACAGTTTTATTTGAGTTTGGTGCAGAAAAACGGCATTTTCTCGCTGAGAAAAGGCGATTGCGAGCATAAAAGGATGTTTGAATTACATGCATTTACTGTCTTTTAAGGAAACATCCCACAAGCTTATTTTCAGTCTCTCCTGAGTGGATTTCGGCTAAATAAGAAGGCAGACACAGTTTTATTTGAGTTTGGTGCAGAAATTGTTCAATACAAGCATTGCTTCAAAACAGCATTTTCTCTCTGAGAAAAGGCGATTGCGAGCATAAAAGGATGCTTGAATTACTGTCTTTTAAGGAAACATCCCACAAACTTATTTTCAGTTTCTCCTGAGTGTATTTAGGCTAAACAAGAAGGCAGAAAAAGTTGTATTTGAGTTTGGTGCAGAAATTGTTCATTACAAGCTTGGCTTCAAAACAGCATTTTCTCGCTGAGAAAAGGCGATTGCGAGCATAAAAGGATGCTTGAATTACATGCATTTACTGTCTTTTAAGGAAACATCCCACAAGCTTGTTTATATGTTCTGCTGAGTGGATTTAGGCTAAATAAGAAGGCAGACACAGTTTTATTTGAGTTTGGTGCAGAAATTGTTCAATACAAGCTTGGCTTCAAAACAGCATTTTCTCGCTGAGAAAAGGCGATTGCATTCATAAAAGGATGCTTGAATTACATGCATTTACTGTCTTTTAAGGAAACATCCAACAAGCTTATTTTCAGTTTCTCCTGAGTGTATTTAGGCTATACAAGAAGGCAGACACAGTTTTATTTGAATTTGGTGCAGAAATTGTTAAATACAAGCTGGGCTTCAAAACAGCATTTTCTCGCTGAGAAAAGGCGATTAAGCATAAAAGGATGCTTGAATTACATGCATTTATTGTCTTTTAAGGACACATCCCACAAGCTTATTTTCAGTCTCTCCTGAGTGGATTTAGGCTAAATAAGAAGGCAGACACAGTTTTATTTGAGTTTGGTGCAGAAATTGTTCAATACAAGCTTGGTTTCAAAACAGCATTTTCTCTCTGAGAAAAGGCGATTGCGAGCATAAAAGGATGCTTGAATTACTGTCTTTTAAGGAAACATCCCACAAGCTTATTTTCAGTTTCTGCTGAGTGGATTTAGGCTAAATAAGAAGGCAGACACAGTTTTATTTGAGTTTGGTGCAGAAATTGTTCAATACAAGCTTGGCTTCAAAACAGCATTTTCTCGCTGAGAAAAGGCGATTGCGAGCATAAAAGGATGCTTGAATGACATGCATTTACTGTCTTTTAAGGAAACATCCCACAAGCTTATTTTCAGTCTCTCCTGGGTGGATTTCGGCTAAATAAGAAGGCAGACACAGTTTTATTTGTTTGGTGCAGAAATTGTTCAATGCAAGCTTGGCTTCAAAACAGCATTTTCTCGCTGAGAAAAGGCGATTGCGAGCATAAAATGATGCTTGAATTACATGCATTTACTGTCTTTTAAGGAAACATCCCACAAGCTTATTTTCAGTCTCTCCTGGGTGGATTTCGGCTAAATAAGAAGGCAGACACAGTTTTATTTGAGTTTGGTGCAGAAATTGTTCAATACAAGCTTGGCTTCAAAACAGCATTTTCTCTCTGAGAAAAGTCGATTCATGAGCATAAAAGGATGCTTGAATTACATGCATTTACTGTCTTTTAAGGAAACATCCCACAAGCTTGTTAATATGTTCTGCTGAGTGGATTTAGGCTAAATAAGAAGGCAGACACAGTTTTATTTTTTGGTGCAGAAATTGTTCAATACAAGCTTGGCTTCAAAACTGTATTTTCTCGCTGAGAAAAGGCGATTGCGAGCATAAAAGGATGCTTGAATTACATGCATTTACTGTCTTTTAAGGAAACATCCCACAAGCTTATTTTCAGTGTCTCCTGAGTGGATTTAGGCTAAATAAGAAGGCAGACACAGTTTTATTTGAGTTTGGTGCAGAAATTGTTCAATACAAGCTTGGCTTCAAAACAGCATTTTCTCTCTGAGAAAAGGCGATTGCGAGCATAAAAGGATGCTTGAATTACTGTCTTTTAAGGAAACATCCCACAAACTTATTTTCAGTTTCTCCTGAGTGTATTTAGGCTAAACAAGAAGGCAGACACAGTTTCATTTGAGTTTGGTGCAGAAATTGTTCAATACAAGGTTGGCTTCAAAACAGCATTTTCTCGCTGAGAAAAGGCAATTGCGAGCATAAAAGGATGCTTGAATTACATGCATTTACTGTCTTTTAAGGAAACATCCCACAAGCTTGTTTATATGTTCTGCTGAGTGGATTTAGGCTAAATAAGAAGGCAGACACAGTTTTATTTGAGTTTGGTGCAGAAATTGTTCAATACAAGCTTGGCTTCAAAACAGCATTTTCCCGCTGAGAAAAGTCGATTGCGAGCATAAAAGGATGCTTGAATTACATGCATTTACTGTCTTTTAAGGAAACATCCCACAAGCTTATTTTCAGTCTCTCCTGAGTGGATTTAGGCTAAATAAGAAGGCAGACACAGTTTTATTTGAGTTTGGTGCAGAAAAACGGCATTTTCTCGCTGAGAAAAGGCGATTGCGAGCATAAAAGGATGTTTGAATTACATGCATTTACTGTCTTTTAAGGAAACATCCCACAAGCTTATTTTCAGTCTCTCCTGAGTGGATTTCGGCTAAATAAGAAGGCAGACACAGTTTTATTTGAGTTTGGTGCAGAAATTGTTCAATACAAGCATTGCTTCAAAACAGCATTTTCTCTCTGAGAAAAGGCGATTAAGAGCATAAAAGGATGCTTGAATTACTGTCTTTAAGGAAACATCCCACAAACTTATTTTCAGTTTCTCCTGAGTGTATTTAGGCTAAACAAGAAGGCAGAAAAAGTTGTATTTGAGTTTGGTGCAGAAATTGTTCAATACAAGCTTGGCTTCAAAACAGCATTTTCTCGCTGAGAAAAGGCGATTCACCAAAAGGATACTTGAATTACATGCATTTACTGTCTTTTAAGGAAACATCCCACAAGCTTGTTTATATGTTCTGCTGAGTGGATTTAGGCTAAATAAGAAGGCAGACACAGTTTTATTTGAGTTTGGTGCAGAAATTGTTCAATACAAGCTTGGCTTCAAAACAGCATTTTCTCGCTGAGAAAAGGTGATTGCGACCATGAAAGGATGCTTGAATTACATGCATTTACTGTCTTTTAAGGAAACATCCCACAAGCTTATTTTCAGTCTCTCCTGAGTGGATTTAGGCTAAATAAGAAGGCAGACACAGTTTTATTTGAGTTTGGTGCAGAAAAACGGCATTTTCTCGCTGAGAAAAGGCGATTGCGAGCATAAAAGGATGCTTGAATTACATGCATTTACTGTCTTTTAAGGAAACATGCCACAAGCTTATTTTGAGTCTCTCCTGAGTGGATTTAGGCTAAATAAGAAGGCAGACACAGTTTTATTTGAGTTTGGTGCAGAAATTTTTAAATACAAGCTTGGCTTCAAAACAGCATTTTCTCGCTGAGAAAAGGCGATTGCGAGCATAAAAGGATGCTTGAATTACATGCATTTACTGTCTTTTAAGGAAACATTCCACAACCATATTTATTAGTTCTGCTGAGTGGATTTAGGCTAAATAAGAAGGCAGTAACAGTTTCATTTGAGTTTGGTGCAGAAATTGTTCAATACAAGCTTGGATTCGAAACAGCATTATCTCGCTGAGAAAAGGCAATTGCGAGCATAAAAGGATGCTTGAATTACATGCATTAACTGTCTTTTAAGGAAACATCCCACAACCATATTTATTAGTTCTGCTGAGTGGATTTAGGCTAAATAAGAAGGCAGACACAGTTTTATTTGAGTTTGGTGCAGAAATTGTTCAATACAAGCTTGGCTTCAAAACAGCACTTTCTCGCTGAGAAAAGGCGATTGCGAGCATAAAAGGATGCTTGAATTACATGCATTTACTGTCTTTTAAGGAAACATCCCACAAGCTTATTTTCAGTCTCTCCTGAGTGGATTTAGGCTAAATAAGAAGGCAGACACAGTTTTATTTGAGTTTGGTGCAGAAATTGTTCAATACAAGCTTGGCTTCGAAACAGCATTATCTCGCTGAGAAAAGGCGATTGCGAGCATAAAAGGATGCTTGAATTACATTCATTAACTGTCTTTTAAGGAAACATCCCACAACCATATTTATTAGTTCTGCTGAGTGGATTTAGGCTAAATAAGAAGGCAGACACAGTTTTATTTGAGTTTGGTGCAGAAATTGTTCAATACAAGCTTGGCTTCAAAACAGCATTTTCTCGCTGAGAAAAGGCGATTGCGAGCATAAAAGGATGCTTGAATTACATGCATTTACTGTCTTTTAAGGAAACATGCCACAAGCTTATTTTGAGTCTCTCCTGAGTGGATTTAGGCTAAATAAGAAGGCAGACACAGTTTTATTTGAGTTTGGTGCAGAAATTGTTCAATACAAGCTTGGCTTCAAAACAGCATTTTCTCGCTGAGAAAAGGCGATTAAAGCATAAAAGGATGCTTGAATTACATGCATTAACTGTCTTTTAAGGAAACATCCCACAACCATATTTATTAGTTCTGCTGAGTGGATTTAGGCTAAATAAGAAGGCAGACACAGTTTTATTTGAGTTTGGTGCAGAAATTGTTCAATACAAGCTTGGCTTCAAAACAGCATTTTCTCGCTGAGAAAAGGCGATTATGAAATATAAAAGGATGCTTGAATTACATGCATTTACTGTCTTTTAAGGAAACATCCCACAAGCTTATTTTCAGTCTCTTCTGAGTGGATTTAGGCTAAATAAGAAGGCAGACACAGTTTTATTTGAGTTTGGTGCAGAAATTGTTCAATACAAGCTTGGCTTCAAAACAGCATTTTCTCGCTGAGAAAAGGCGATTACAGCATAAAAGGATGCTTGAATTACATGCATTTACTGTCTTTTAAGGAAACATCCCACAACCATATTTATTAGTTCTGCTAAGTTGATTTAGGCTAAATAAGAAGGCAGACACAGTTTTATTTGAGTTTGGTGCAGAAATTGTTCAATACAAGCTTGGCTTTAAAACAACATTTTCTCGCTGAGAAAAGCGATTATGAGCATAAAAGGATGCTTGAATTACATGCATTTACTGTCTTTTAAGGAAACATCCCACAAGCTTGTTTATATGTTCTTCTGAGTGGATTTAGGCTAAATAAGAAGGCAGACACAGTTTTATTTGAGTTTGGTGCAGAAATTGTTCAATACAAGCTTGGCTTCAAAACAGCATTTTCTCGCTGAGAAAAGGCGATTGCGAGCATAAAAGGATGCTTGAATTACATGCATTTACTGTCTTTTAAGGAAACATGCCACAAGCTTATTTTCAGTGTTTCCTGATTGGATTTAAGCTAAATAAGAAGGCAGACACAGTTTTATTTGAGTTTGGTGCAGAAATTGTTCAATACAAGCTTGGCTTCAAAACAGCATTTTCTCGCTGAGAAAAGGCGATTGCGAGCATAAAAGGATGCTTGAATTACATGCATTTACGGTCTTTTAAGGAAACGGCCCACAAGCCTGTTTATATGTTCTGCTCAGTGGATTTAAGCTAAATAAGAAGGCAGACACAGTTTTATTTGAGTTTGGTGCAGAAATTGTTCAATACAAGCTTGGCTTCAAAACAGCATTTTCTCGCTGAGAAAAGTCGATTGCGAGCATAAAAGGGTGCTTCAATTACATGCATTTACTGTCTTTTAAGGAAACATTCCACAAGCTTGTTTATATGTTCTGCTGAGTGGATTTAGGCTAAATAAGAAGGCAGACACAGTTTTATTTGAGTTTGGTGCAGAAATTGTTCAATACAAGCTTGGCTTCAAAACAGCATTTTCTCGCTGAGAAAAGGCGATTGCAGCATAAAAGGATGCTTGAATTACATGCATTTACTGTCTTTTAAGGAAACATGCCACAAGCTTATTTTGAGTCTCTCCTGAGTGGATTTAAGCTAAATAAGAAGGCAGACACAGTTTTATTTGAGTTTGGTGCAGAAATTGTTAAATACAAGCTTGGTTCAAAACAGCATTTTCTCGCTGAGAAAAGGCGTTACAGAAGCATAAAAAGACGCTTGAATTACATTCATTTACTGTCTTTTAAGGAAACATCCCACAAGCTTATTTTCAGTCTCTCCTGAGTGGATTTAGGCTAAATAAGAAGGCAGACACAGTTTTATTTGAGTTTGGTGCAGAAATTGTTCAATACAAGCTTGGCTTCAAAACAGCATTTTCTCGCTGAGAAAAGGCGATTATGAGCATAAAAGGATGCTTGAATTTCATGCATTGACTGTCTTTTAAGGAAACATGCCACAAGCTTATTTTGAGTCTCTCCTGAGTGGATTTAGGCTAAATAAGAAGGCAGACACAGTTTTATTTGAGTTTGGTGCAGAAATTTTTAAATACAAGCTTGGCTTCAAACAGCATTTTCTCGCTGAGAAAAGGCGATTCTGCAGCATAAAAGGATGCTTGAATTACATGCATTTACTGTCTTTTAAGGAAACATCCCACAACCATATTTATTAGTTCTGCTGAGTGGATTTAGGCTAAATAAGAAGGCAGACACAGTTTCATTTGAGTCTGGTGCAGAAATTGTTCAATACAAGCTTGGCTTCAAATCAGCATTTTCTCGCTGAGAAAAGGCGATTATGAAACATAAAAAGATGCTTGAATTACATGCATTTACTGTCTTTTAAAGAAAACATCCCACAACCATATTTATTAGTTCTGCTGAGTGAATTTAGGCTAAATAAGAAGGCAGACACAGTTTTATTTGAGTTTGGTGCAGAAATTGTTCAATACAAGCTTGGCTTCAAATCAGCATTTTCTCGCTGAGAAAAGGCGATTGCGAGCATAAAAAGATTCTTGAATTACATGCATTTACTGTCTTTTAAGGAAACAACCCACAACCTTATTTTCAGTCTCTGCTGAGTGGATTTAGGCTAAATAAGAAGGCAGACACAGTTTTATTTGAGTTTGGTATAGAAATTGTTCAATACAAGCTTGGCTTCAAAACAGCATTTTCTCGCTGAGAAAAGGCGATTGCGAGCATAAAAGGATGCTTGAATTACATGCATTGACTGTCTTTTAAGGAAACATCCCACAAGCTTGTTTATATGTTCTGCTGAGTGGGTTTAGGCTAAATAAGAAGGCAGACACAGTTTTATTTGAGTTTGGTGCAGAAATTGTTCAATACAAGCTTGGCTTCAAATCAGCATTTTCTCGCTGAGAAAAGGCGATTGCGAGCATAAAAAGATTCTTGAATTACATGCATTTACTGTCTTTTAAGGAAACATCCCACAAGCTTATTTTCAGTCTCTCCTGAGTGGATTTAGGCTAAATAAGAAGGCAGACACAGTTTTTTTTGAGTTTGGTGCAGAAATTGTTCAATACAAGCTTGGCTTCAAAACAGCATTTTCTCGCTGAGAAAAGGCGATTGCGAGCATAAAAGGATGCTTGAATTACATGCATTGACTGTCTTTTAAGGAAACATGCCACAAGTTTATTTTCAGTCTTTCCTGAGTGGATTTAAGCTAAATAAGAAGGCAGACACATTTTTATTTGAGTTTGGTGCAGAAATTGTTAAATACAAGCTTGGCTTCAAAACAGCATTTTCTCGCTGAGAAAAGGCGAATGCGAGCATAAAAGGATGCTTGAATTACATGCATTGACTGTCTTTTAAGGAAACATCCCACAACCATATTTATTAGTTCTGCTGAGTTGATTTAGGCTAAATAAGAAGGCAGACACAGTTTTATTTGAGTTTGGTGCAGAAATTGTTCAATACAAGCTTGGCTTCAAAACAGCATTTTCTCGCTGAGAAAAGGCGATTTGCGAGCATAACCCTCGTGCTACCCTGTTCTCACACGGGGAATGCTGGGAGAAAGAGAAAGAGCGGGGGGGGGGTGTTTTTAAATCGCTACCCGCCTTTAGCTCTAGGCCCAGAGAGCTAGAGGGGGGAAGGGAGCCGTATTCGACACGGGGAGTTGGCCCAAAAGTCGTTTTTTTGGGGCTGTTCGCGCACCCCTCTACCTCGCTGCGTCCACCGGGGCTGTTTCCCCAGCGCATGCGCGTCCTCTCTCTTTTCTTTCATCTCTCTTTCTTTCATCTCTCCTCCCCATATCACCCCATCTGTCCTCCCCCTCTTTCCTCCTCCCCATCTCTTCTCACCCCCTCGACCCACCCAGGCCCGCGCATGCGCTTTCAGACTCTCATCTCTCATCTCTCTCTCTCTCTCTCTCTTTCTTCCTCTCTCTCTCTCTTTCTCTCTCCCCTCCCTCCCTACTCTCAATCCCTCCCCCGGGTCCCTCCGACCCGAGGCCACGGGCCTCGCGTAGGAACGGGCGTCCCGGACTCTCTGAGACAGGGCCCGGGAGGTTTACGATCCCGGGTCCGCGAGGCCCGAGGGACGGGGCGCCGGGGCGCGGGAGTCCGAGCCCTGGAAGGTTTACGAGCCCGGGTCCGCGAGGCCCCGAGGAGACGGGACGCCGGGGCGCCGCGAGTCAGGCCCCGAGAAGGTCCTCCATCCCGATGTCCCGGGTCCGCCAGGCCCCTAGGAGACGGCGCGCCCGGCCGCGAGGAGTCAGGGTCCGAGAATGTCCTCTATCCTGGGGTCCCCGAGGCCCCACAGCAGACGTGCAGAGTCTGAGCCCAGGTCCAGGGGTCCCTCAGACCCGCAGCGGAGGGGACGTCGGGAAGGTCCCTCAGACCCGCAGCGGAGGGGACGTCGGTAAGGTCCGCTAGAGCCGGCGGGGTCCCTCTGACCCGGCAGCGCAGGGGCGTCGGGAAGGTCCGCTGGAGCTGGCGGGGTCCTCGGACCCCAGCGGAGGGGGACGTCGGGGTCCCCTCAGACCCCGCAGCGGAGTTGACGACGGTAAGGTCCGCTAGAGCCGGGGGGTCCCTCTGACCCCGCAGCGCAGGGAGCGTCGGGAAGGTCCGCTGGAGCTGGCGGGTCCCTCGGACCCCAGCGGAGGGGACGTCGGGTCCCTCAGACCCCGCAGCGGAGTTGGCGACGGGGTCCCTCTGACCCGCAGCGGAGTCCCTCTGACCCCGCAGCGCAGGGGCATCGGGAAGGTCCGCTGGAGCTGGCGGGGTCCCTCGGACCCCCAGCGGAGGGGACGTCGGGGGGGTCCCTCAGACCCCGCAGCGGAGTTGACGACGGGGGGTCCCTCTGACCCCGCAGCGGAGGGGACGTCGGGAAGGTCCGCTGCAGCGGTCGGGGTCCCTCGGACCCCCCAGAGGAGGGGACGTCGGGGGGTCCCTCGGACCCCGCAGCGGAGTTGACGACGCGGGGTCCCTCTGACCCCGCAGCGCAGGGGGCGTCAGGAAGGTCTGCTGGAGCTGGCGGGTCCTCGGACCCCAGCGGAGGGGACGTCGGGGTCCCTCGGACCCCACAGCGGAGTTGACGACGCGGGTCCCTCTGACCGCGCAGCGCAGGGGGCGTCGGGAAGGTCCGCTGGAGCTGGCGGGTCCCTCGGACCCCCAGAGGAGGGGACGTCGGGGTCCCTCGGACCCGCAGCGGAGTTGACGACGCAGGGTCCCTCTGACCCGCGCAGCGCAGGGGCGTCGGGAAGGTCCGCTGGAGCTGGCGGGGTCCTCGGACCCCCCAGCGGAGGGGACGTCGGGGGTTCCCTCGGACCCAGCAGCGGAGGGGCCGGCGGGGTCCCTCGGACCCCACAGGGCAGGGGACGTGGGTAAGGTCCGCTGGAGCGGTCGGGGTCCCTCGGACCCCAGCGGAGCGGACGTCGAAAAGTCCCTCAGACCCCCAGCGGAGGGGACTTGGGTCAGCTCCGCTGGAGCGGGCGGGTCCCTCTGACCCGCAGCGCAGGGGACGTGGGGAAGGTCCGCTGCAGCGGGCGGGGTCCTCGGACCCCCGAGTCAACACCCGAAGAGTGTGCAGTGCAAGGGATAAAAGGATGCTTGAATTACATGCATTTAGTGTCTTTTAAGGAAACATCCCACAACAATATTTATTAGTTCTGCTGAGTGGATTTAGGCTAAATAAGAAGGCAGACACAGTTTCATTTGAGTTTGGTGCAGAAATTGTTCAATACAAGCTTGGCTTCAAAACAGCATTTTCTCGCTGAAAAAGACGATTGCGAGCATAAAAGGATGCTTGAATTACATGCATTTACTGTCTTTTAAGGAAACATGCCACAAGCTTATTTTGAGTCTCTCCTGAGTGGATTTAGGCTAAATAAGAAGGCAGACACAGTTTTATTTGAGTTTGGTGCAGAAATTGTTCAATACAAGCTTGGCTTCAAATCAGCATTTTCTCGCTGAGAAAAGGCGATTATGAGCATAAAAGATGCTTGAATTACATGCATTTACTGTCTTTTAAGGAAACATCCCACAACCATATTTATTAGTTCTGCTGAGTGGATTTAGGCTAAATAAGAAGGCAGACACAGTTTCATTTGAGTTTGGTGCAGAAATTGTTCAATACAAGCTTGGCTTCAAATCAGCATTTACTCGCTGAGAAAAGGCGATTGCGAGCATAAAAAGATGCTTGAATTACATGCATTTACTGTCTTTTAAGGAAACATGCCACAAGCTTATTTTCAGTCTTTCCTGATTGGATTTAAGCTAAATAAGAAGGCAGACACAGTTTTATTTGAGTTTGGTGCAGAAATTGTTCAATACAAGCTTGGCTTCAAAACAGCATTTTCTCGCTGAGAAAAGACGATTGCGAGCATAAAAGGATACTTTAATTACATGCATTTACTGTCTTTTAAGGAAACATGCCACAAGCTTATTTTGAGTCTCTCCTGAGTGGATTTAGGCTAAATAAGAAGGCAGACACAGTTTTATTTGAGTTTGGTGCAGAAATTGTTCAATACAAGCTTGGCTTCAAACAGCATTTTCTCGCTGAGAAAAGGCGATTGCGAGCATAAAAGGATGCTTGAATTACATGCATTTACTGTCTTTTAAGGAAACATCCCACAAGCTTATTTTGAGTCTCTCCTGAGTGGATTTAAGCTAAATAAGAAGGCAGACACAGTTTTATTTGAGTTTGGTGCAGAAATTGTTAAATACAAGCTTGGCTTCAAAACAGCATTTTCTCGCTGAGAAAAGGCGATTAAGTAGCATAAAAGATGCTTGAATTACATTCATTTACTGTCTTTTAAGGAAACATCCCACAAGCTTATTTTCAGTCTCTCCTGAGTGGATTTAGGCTAAATAAGAAGGCAGACACAGTTTTATTTGAGTTTGGTGCAGAAATTGTTCAATACAAGCTTGGCTTCAAAACAGCATTTTCTCGCTGAGAAAAGGCGATTGCGAGAATAAAAGGATTCTTGAATTACATGCATTTACTGTCTTTTAAGGAAACATCCCACAAGCTTGTTTATATGTTCTTCTGAGTGGATTTAGGCTAAATAAGAAGGCAGACACAGTTTTATTTGAGTTTGGTGCAGAAATTGTTCAATACAAGCTTGGCTTCAAAACAGCATTTTCTCGCTGAGAAAAGGCGATTACGAGCATAAAAGGATGCTTGAATTACATGCATTTACTGTCTTTTAAGGAAACATGCCACAAGCTTATTTTCAGTTTTTCCTGATTGGATTTAAGCTAAATAAGAAGGCAGACACAGTTTTATTTGAGTTTGGTGCAGAAATTGTTCAAAACAAGCTTGGCTTCAAAACAGCATTTTCTCGCTGAGAAAAGGCGATTGCGAGCATAAAAGGATGCTTGAATTACATGCATTTACTGTCTTTTAAGGAAGCATGCCACAAGAATATTTTCAGTCTCTCCTGAGTGGATTTAGGCTAAATAAGAAGGCAGACACAGTTTTATTTGAATTTGGTGCAGAAATTGTTCAATACAAGCTTGGCTTCAAAACAGCATTTTCTCGCTGAGAAAAGGCGATTCCGAGCATAAAAGGATGTTTGAATTACATGCATTTACTGTCTTTTAAGGAAACATGCCACAAGCTTATTTTGAGTCTCTCCTGAGTGGATTTAGGCTAAATAAGAAGGCAGACACAGTTTTATTTGAGTTTGGTGCAGAAATTGTTCAATACAAGCTTGGCTTCAAAACAGCATTTTCTCGCTGAGAAAAGGCGATTGCGAGCATAAAAGGATGCTTGAATTACATGCATTGACTGTCTTTTAAGGAAACATCCCACAAGCTTGTTTATATGTTCTTCTGAGTGGATTTAGGCTAAATAAGAAGGCAGACACAGTTTTATTTGAGTTTGGTGCAGAAATTGTTCAATACAAGCTTGGCTTCAAAACAGCATTTTCTCGCTGAGAAAAGGCGATTATGAGCATAAAAGGATGCTTGAATTACATGCATTGACTGTCTTTTAAGGAAACATGCCACAAGCTTATTTTCAGTCTTTCCTGAGTGGATTTAAGCTAAATAAGAAGGCAGACACAGTTTTATTTGAGTTTGGTGCAGAAATTGTTCAATACAAGCTTGGCTTCAAAACAGCATTTTCTCGCTGAGAAAAGGCGATTAAAGCATAATAAAGGATGCTTGAATTACATGCATTTACTGTCTTTTAAGGAAACATCCCACAACCATATTTATTAGTTCTGCTGAGTGGATTTAGGCTAAATAAGAAGGCAGACACAGTTTCATTTGAGTTTGGTGCAGAAATTCTTTAATACAAGCTTGGCTTCAAAACAGCATTTTCTCGCTGAGAAAAGGCGATTGCGAACATAAAAGGATGCTTGAATTACATGCATTTACTGTCTTTTAAGGAAACATGCCACAAGCCTATTTATATGTTCTGTTCAGTGGATTTAAGCTAAATAAGAAGGCAGACACAGTTTCATTTGAGTTTGGTGCAGAAATTGTTCAATACAAGCTTGGCTTCAAAACAGCATTTTCTCGCTGAGAAAAGGCGATTGCGAGCATAAAAAGATGCTTGAATTACATTCATTGACTGTCTTTTAAGGAAACATCCCACAAGCTTATTTTCAGTCTCTCCTGAGTGGATTTAGGCTAAATAAGAATGCAGACACAGTTTTATTTGAGTTTGGTGCAGAAATTGTTCAATACAAGCTTGGCTTCAAAACAGCATTTTCTCGCTGAGAAAAGGCGATTGCGAGCATAAAAGGATGCTTGAATTACATGCATTTACTGTCTTTTAAGGAAACATCCCACAACCATATTTATTAGTTCTGCTGAGTGGATTTAGGCTAAATAAGAAGGCAGACACAGTTTCATTTGAGTTTGGTGCAGAAATTGTTCAATACAAGCTTGGCTTCAAATCAGCATTTACTCGCTGAGAAAAGGCGATTGCGAGCATAAAAAGATGCTTGAATTTACATGCATTGACTGTCTTTTAAGGAAACATGCCACAAGCTTATTTTGAGTCTCTCCTGAGTGGATTTAGGCTAAATAAGAAGGCAGACACAGTTTTATTTGAGTTTGGTGCAGAAATTGTTCAATACAAGCTTGGCTTCAAAACAGCATTTTCTCGCTTAGAAAAGGCGATTGCGAGCATAAAAAGATGCTTGAATTACATGCATTTACTGTCTTTAAAGGAAACATCCCACAACCATATTTATTAGTTCTGCTGAGTGGATTTAAGCTAAATAAGAAGGCAGACACAGTTTCATTTGAGTTTGGTGCAGAAATTGTTCAATACAAGCTTGGCTTAAAACAGCATTTTCTCGCTGAGAAAAGGCGATTAAGCATAAAAGGATGCTTGAATTACATGCATTTAGTGTCTTTTAAGGAAACATCCCACAACAATATTTATTAGTTCTGCTGAGTGGATTTAGGCTAAATAAGAAGGCAGACACAGTTTCATTTGAGTTTGGTGCAGAAATTGTGCAATACAAGCTTGGCTTCAAAACAGCATTTTCTCGCTGAGAAAAGGCGATTATGAGCATAAAAGATGCTTGAATTACATTCATTTACTGTCTTTTAAGGAAACATCCCACAAGCTTATTTTCAGTCTCTCCTGAGTGGATTTAGGCTAAATAGGAATGCAGACACAGTTTTATTTGAGTTTGGTGCAGAAATTGTTCAATACAAGCTTGGCTTTAAATCAGCATTTACTCGCTGAGAAAAGGCGATTGCGAACATAAAAGGATGCTTGAATTACATGCATTGACTGTCTTTTAAGGAAACATGCCACAAGCCTATTTATATGTTCTGTTCAGTGGATTTAAGCTAAATAAGAAGGCAGACACAGTTTCATTTGAGTTTGGTGCAGAAATTGTTCAATACAAGCTTGGCTTCAAAACAGCATTTTCTCGCTGAGAAAAGGCGATTGCGAGCATAAAAGGATGCTTGAATTACATGCATTTAGTGTCTTTTAAGGAAACATCCCACAACAATATTTATTAGTTCTGCTGAGTGGATTTAGGCTAAATAAGAAGGCAAACACAGTTTCATTTGAGTTTGGTGCAGAAATTGTTCAATACAAGCTTGGCTTCAAAACAGCATTTTCTCGCTGAGAAAAGGCGATTAAGCATAAAAGGATGCTTGAATTACATGCATTGACTGTCTTTTAAGGAAACATGCCACAAGCTTATTTTGAGTCTCTCCTGAGTGGATTTAGGCTAAATAAGAAGGCAGACACAGTTTTATTTGAGTTTGGTGCAGAAATTTTTAAATACAAGCTTGGCTTCAAAACAGCATTTTCTCGCTGAGAAAAGGCGATTGAGAGCATAAAAGGATGCTTGAATTACATGCATTTACTGTCTTTTAAGGAAACTTCCCACAACCATATTTATTAGTTCTGCTGAGTGGATTTAGGCTAAATAAGAAGGCAGACACAGTTTCATTTGAGTTTGGTGCAGAAATTGTTCAATACAAGCTTGGCTTCAAAACAGCATTTTCTCGCTGAGAAAAGGCGATTCCGAGCATAAAAGGATGTTTGAATTACATGCATTTACTGTCTTTTAAGGAAACATCCCACAACCATATTTATTAGTTCTGCTGAGTGGATTTAGGCTAAATAAGAAGGCAGACACAGTTTTATTTGAGTTTGGTGCAGAAATTGTTCAATACAAGCTTGGCTTCAAATCAGCATTTTCTCGCTGAGAAAAGGCGAAAGTATAAAAAGATGCTTGAATTACATGCATTTACTGTCTTTTAAGGAAACATCCCACAAGCTTGTTTATATGTTCTGCTGAGTGGATTTAGGCTAAATAAGAAGGCAGACACAGTTTCATTTGAATTTGGTGCAGAAATTGTTCAATACAAGCTTGGCTTCAAAAACAGCATTTTCTCGCTGAGAAAAGGCGATTGCCAGCATAAAAGGATGCTTGAATTACATGCATTTACTGTCTTTTAAGGAAACATCCCACAAGAATATTTTCAGTCTCTCCTGAGTGGATTTAGGCTAAATAAGAAGGCAGACACAGTTTTATTTGAGTTTGGTGCAGAAATTGTTCAATACAAGCTTGGCTTAAAACAGCATTTTCTCGCTGAGAAAAGGCGATTATGAGCATAAAAGGATGCTTGAATTACATGCATTTACTGTCTTTTAAGGAAACATGCCACAAGCTTATTTTCAGTCTTTCCTGAGTGGATTTAAGCTAAATAAGAAGGCAGACACAGTTTTATTTGAGTTTGGTGCAGAAATTGTTCAATACAAGCTTGGCTTCAAAACAGCATTTTCTCGCTGAGAAATGGCGATTCAAGAGCATAAAAGGATGCTTGAATTACATGCATTTACTGTCTTTTAAGGAAACATCCCACAACCATATTTATTAGTTCTGCTGAGTGGATTTAGGCTAAATAAGAAGGCAGACACAGTTTCATTTGAGTTTGGTGCAGAAATTGTTCAATACAAGCTTGGCTTCAAAACAGCATTTTCTCGCTGAGAAAAGCGATTATGAGCGTAAAAGAATGCTTGAATTACATGCATTTACTGTCTTTTAAGGAAACATCCCACAAGCTTGTTTATATGTTCTGCTGAGTGGATTTAGGCTAAATAAGAAGGCAGACACAGTTTCATTTGAGTTTGTTGCAGAAATTGTTCAATACAAGCTTGGCTTCAAAACAGCATTTTCTCGCTGAGAAAAGGCGATTATGAGCATAAAAGATGCTTGAATTACATGCATTTACTGTCTTTTAAGGAAAGGTCCCACAAGCCTGTTTATATGTTCTGCTGAGTGGATTTAGGCTAAATAAGAAGGCAGACACAGTTTTTTTTGAGTTTGGTGCAGAAATTGTTCAATACAAGCTTGGCTTCAAAACAGCATTTTCTCGCTGAGAAAAGGCGATTATGAGCATAAAAGGATGCTTGAATTACATGCATTTATTGTCTTCTAAGGAAACATGCCACAAGTTTATTTTCAGTCTCTCCTGAGTGGATTTAGGCTAAATAAGAAGGCAGACACAGTTTTATTTGAGTTTGGTGCAGAAATTGTTCAATACAAGCTTGGCTTTAAAACAGCATTTTCTCGCTGAGAAAAGGCGATTACAGCATAAAAGGATGCTTGAATTACATGCATTTACTGTCTTTTAAGGAAACATCCCACAACCATATTTATTAGTTCTGCTTAGTGGATTTAGGCTAATTAAAAAGGCAGACACAGTTTTATTTGAGTTTGGTGCAGAAATTGTTCAATACAAGCTTGGCTTCAAAACAGGATTTCTCGCTGAGAAAAGGCGATTGCGAGCATAAAAGGATGCTTGAATTACATGCATTTACTGTCTTTTAAGGAAACATGCCACAAGCTTATTTTCAGTCTTTCCTGAGTGGATTTAAGCTAAATAAGAAGGCAGACACAGTTTTATTTGAGTTTGGTGCAGAAATTGTTCAATACAAGCTTGGCTTCAAAACAGCATTTTCTCGCTGAGAAATGGCGATTGCGAGCATAAAAGGATGCTTGAATTACATCCATTTACTGTCTTTTAAGGAAACATCCCACAACCATATTTATTAGTTCTGCTGAGTGGATTTAGGCTAAATAAGAAGGCAGACACAGTTTCATTTGAGTTTGGTGCAGAAATTGTTCAATACAAGCTTGGCTTTAAAACAGCATTTTCTCGCTGAGAAAAGGCGATTATGCTGCGTAAAGGATGCTTGAATTACATGCATTTACTGTCTTTTAAGGAAACATCCCACAAGCTTGTTTATATGTTCTGCTGAGTGGATTTAGGCTAAATAAGAAGGCAGACACAGTTTTATTTGAGTTTGGTGCAGAAATTGTTCAATACAAGCTTGGCTTAAAAACAGCATTTTCTCGCTGAGCAAAGGCGATTACGAGCATAAAAGGATGCTTGAATTACATGCATTGACTGTCTTTTAAGGAAACATGCCACAAGATTATATTGAGTCTCTCCTGGGTGGATTTAGGCTAAATAAGAAGGCAGACACAGTTTTTTTAGTTTGGTGCAGAAATTGTTCAATACAAGCTTGGCTTCAAAACAGCATTTCTCGCTGAGAAAAGGCGATTATGAGCATAAAAGGATGTTTGAATTACATGCATTTACTGTCTTTTAAGGAAACATCCCACAACCATATTTATTAGTTCTGCTGAGTGGATTTAGGCTAAATAAGAAGGCAGACACAGTTTTATCTGAGTTTGGTGCAGAAATTGTTCAATACAAGCTTGGCTTAAAACAGCATTTTCTCGCTGAGAAAAGGCGATTATGAGCATAAAAGGATGCTTGAATTACATGCATTTACTGTCTTTTAAGGAAACATCCACAACCATATTTATTAGTTCTGCTGAGTGGATTTAGGCTAAATAAGAAGGCAGACACAGTTTCATTTGAGTTTGGTGCAGAAATTGCTCAATACAAGCTTGGCTTCAAAACAGCATTTTCTCGCTGAGAAAAGGCGATTGCGAGCATAAAAGAATGCTTGAATTACATGCATTTATTGTCTTTTAAGGAAACATGCCACAAGTTTATTTTCAGTCTCTCCTGAGTGGATTTAGGCTAAATAAGAAGGCAGACATAGTTTTATTTGAGTTTGGTGTAGAAATTGTTCAATACAAGCTTGGCTTCAAAACAGCATTTTCTCGCTGAGAAAAGGCGATTGCGAGCATAAAAGGATGCTTGAATTACATGCATTTAGTGTCTTTTAACCCTTGCACTGCACACTCTTCGGGTGTTGACTCGGGGGTCCGAGGGACCCCGCCCGCTGCAGCGGACCTTCCCCACGTCCCCTGCGCTGCGGGGTCAGAGGGACCCCGCCCGCTCCAGCGGAGCTTACCCAAGTCCCCTCCGCTGGGGGTCTGAGGACTTTCCCGCGTCCGCTCCGCTGGGGGGTCCGAGGGACCCCGACCGCTCCAGCGGACCTTACCCACGTCCCCTGCCCTGCGGGGTCAGAGGGACCCCGCCGGCTCTAGCGGACCTTACCGACGTCCCCTCCGCTGCGGGGTCTGAGGGACCCCCCCGACGTCCCCTCCGCTGGGGGTCCGAGGACCCCGCCAGCTCCAGCGGACCTTCCCGACGCCCCTGCGCTGCGGGGTCAGAGGGACCCCGCCCGGCTCTAGCGGACCTTACCGTCGTCAACTCCGCTGCGGGGGTCTGAGGGGACCCCGACGTCCCCTCCGCTGGGGTCCGAGGGACCCCGCCAGCTCCAGCGGACCTTCCCGACGCCCCCTGCGCTGCGGGGTCAGAGGGACCCGCCCGGCTCTAGCGGACCTTACCGACGTCCCTCCGCTGCGGGGTCTGAGGGACCTTCCCAACGTCCCCTCCGCTGCGGGGTCTGAGGGACCCTGGACCTGGGCTCAGACTCTGCACGTCTGCTGTGGGGCCTCGGGGACCCCAGGATAGAGGACATTCTCGGACCCTGACTCCTCGCGGCCGGGCGCGCCGTCTCCTAGGGGCCTGGCGGACCCGGGACATCGGGATGGAGGACCTTCTCGGGCCTGACTCCGCGCCCCGACGTCCCGTCTCCTCGGGCCTCGCGGACCCGGGATCGTAAACCTCCGGGCCCTGTCTCAGAGAGTCCGGGGCGTCCCTGTTCCTACGCGAGGCCCGTGGCCTCGGGTCGGAGGGACCCGGGGAGGGATTGAGAGTAGGGAGGGAGGGGAGAGAGAAAGAGAGAGAGAGAGAAGAAGGAGAGAGAGAGAGAGAGAGAGAGAGAGAGAGAAAGAGATGAGAGTCTGAAGGCGCATGCGCGGGCCGGGTGGGTCGAGGAGGGGGAGAAGAGATGGGGAGGAGGAAAGATGGGGGGAGGACAAATGGGGTGATATGGGGAGGAGAGATGAAAGAAAGAGAGATGAAAGAAAGAGAGAGAGGACGCGCATGCGCTGGGGAAACAGCCCCGGTGGACGCGCGAGGTAGAGGGTCGAACAGCCCCAAAAAAACGACTTTTGGGCCAACTCCCCGTGTCGAATCGGCTCCCTTCCCCCCCTCTAGCTCTCTGGGCCTAGAGCTAAAGGCGGGTAGCGATTTAAAAACACCCCCCCCTCCCGCTCTTTCTCTTTCTCCCAGCATTCCCCGTGTGAGAACAGGGTAGCACGAGGGTTATATGTTCTGCTGAGTGGGTTTAGGCTAAATAAGAAGGCAGACACAGTTTTATTTGAGTTTGGTGCAGAAATTGTTCAATACAAGCTTGGCTTCAAAACAGCATTTTCTCGCTGAGAAAAGGCGATTGCGAGCGTAAAAGGATGCTTGAATTACATGCATTTATTGTCTTCTAAGGAAACATGCCACAAGTTTATTTTCAGTCTCTCCTGAGTGGATTTAGGCAAAATAAGAAGGCAGACACAGTTTTATTTGAGTTTGGTGCAGAAATTGTTCAATACAAGCTTGGCTTCAAAACAGCATTTCTCGCTGAGAAAAGGCGATTGCGAGCATAAAAGGATGTTAGAATTACATGCATTTACTGTCTTTTAAGGAAACATGCCACAAGCTTATTTTCAGTTTCTCCTGAGTGGATTTAGGCTAAATAAGAAGGCAGACACAGTTTTATTTGAGTTTGGTGCAGAAATTGTTCAATACAAGCTTGGCTTTAAAAACATCATTTTCTCGCTGAGAAAAGGCGATTATGAGCATAAAAGGATGCTTGAATTACATGCATTGACTGTCTTTTAAGGAAACATCCCACAAGCTTGTTTATATGTTCTGCTGAGTGGATTTAGGCTAAATAAGAAGGCAGACACAGTTTTATTTGAGTTTGGTGCAGAAATTGTTCAATACAAGCTTGGCTTCAAAACAGCATTTCTCCTGAGAAAAGGCGATTGCGAGCATAAAAGGATGTTTGAATTACATGCATTGACTGCCTTTTAAGGAAACATCCCACAACCATATTTATTAGTTCTGCTGAGTGGATTTAGGCTAAATAAGAAGGCAGACACAGTTTCATTTGAGTTTGGTGCAGAAATTGTTCAATACAAGCTTGGCTTCAAAACAGCATTTTCTCGCTGAGAAAAGGCGATTATGCGAGCGTAAAAGGATGCTTGAATTACATGCATTTACTGTCTTTTAAGGAAACATCCCACAAGCTTGTTTATATGTTCTGCTGAGTGGATTTAGGCTAAATAAGAAGGCAGACACAGTTTTATTTGAGTTTGGTGCAGAAATTGTTCAATACAAGCTTGGCTTCAAAACAGCATTTTCTCGCTGAGAAAAGGCGATTATGAGCGTAAAAGGATGCTTGAATTAAATGCATTTACTGTCTTTTAAGGAAACATGCCACAAGCTTATTTTCAGTCTTTCCTGAGTGGATTTAAGCTAAATAAGAAGGCAGACACAGTTTTATTTGAGTTTGGTGCAGAAATTGTTCAATACAAGCTTGGCTTCAAAACAGCATTTTCTCGCTGAGAAATGGCGATTGCAAGCATAAAAGGATGCTTGAATTACATGCATTTACTGTCTTTTAAGGAAACATCCCACAACCATATTTATTAGTTCTGCTGAGTGGATTTAGGCTAAATAAGAAGGCAGACACAGCTTTATTTGAGTTTGGTGCAGAAATTGTTCAATACAAGCTTGGCTTCAAAACAGCATTTTCTCGCTGATTAAAGGCGATTGCGAGCGTAAAAGGATGTTTGAATTACATGCATTGACTGTCTTTTAAGGAAACATCCCACAACCATATTTATTAGTTCTGCTGAGTGGATTTAGGCTAAATAAGAAGGCAGACACAGTTTCATTTGAGTTTGGTGCAGAAATTGTTCAATACAAGCTTGGCTTCAAAACAGCTTTTTCTCGCTGAGAAAAGGCGATTGCGAGCATAAAAAGATGCTTGAATTACATGCATTGACTGTCTTTTAAGGAAACATGCCACAAGCTTATATTGAGTCTCTTCTGGGTGGATTTAGGCTAAATAAGAAGGCAGACACAGTTTTTTTAGTTTGGTGCAGAAATTGTTCAATACAAGCTTGGCTTCAAAACAGCATTTTCTCGCTGAGAAATGGCGATTATGAGCATAAAAGGATGCTTGAATTACATGCATTTACTGTCTTTTAAGGAAACATCCCACAACCATATTTATTAGTTCTGCTGAGTGGATTTAGGCTAAATAAGAAGGCAGACACAGTTTCATTTGAGTTTGGTGCAGAAATTGTTCAATACAAGCTTGGCTTCAAAACAGCATTTTCTCGCTGAGAAAAGGCGATTAAGTGAGCATAAAAGATGCTTGAATTACATTCATTTACTGTCTTTTAAGGAAACGTCCCACAAGCCTGTTTATATGTTCTGCTCAGTGGATTTAGGCTAAATAAGAAGGCAGACACAGTTTTATTTGAGTTTGGTGCAGAAATTGTTCAATACAAGCTTGGCTTCAAAACAGCATTTTCTCGGGAGAAAAGGCGATTAAGAAACATAAAAGGATGCTTGAATTAAATGCATTTACTGTCTTTTAAGGAAACATGCCACAAGCTTATTTTCAGTCTTTCCTGAGTGGATTTAAGCTAAATAAGAAGGCAGACACAGTTTTATTTGAGTTTGGTGCAGAAATTGTTCAATACAAGCTTGGCTTCAAAACAGCATTTTCTCGCTGAGAAAAGGCGATTAAGAGGATAAAAGGATGTTTGAATTACATGCATTGACTGTCTTTTAAGGAAACATCCCACAACCATATTTATTAGTTCTGCTGAGTGGATTTAGGCTAAATAAGAAGGCAGACACAGTTTCATTTGAGTTTGGTGCAGAAATTGTTCAATACAAGCTTGGCTTCAAAACAGCTTTTTCTCGCTGAGAAAAGGCGATTACAGCATAAAAAGATGCTTGAATTACATGCATTTATTGTCTTCTAAGGAAACATGCCACAAGTTTATTTTCAGTCTCTCCTGAGTGGATTTAGGCTAAATAAGAAGGCAGACACAGTTTTATTTGAGTTTGGTGCAGAAATTGTTCAATACAAGCTTGGCTTCAAAACAGCATTTCTCGCTGAGAAAAGGCGATTGCGAGCATAAAAGGATGTTAGAATTACATGCATTTACTGTCTTTTAAGGAAACATGCCACAAGCTTATTTTCAGTTTCTCCTGAGTGGATTTAGGCTAAATAAGAAGGCAGACACAGTTTCATTTGAGTTTGGTGCAGAAATTGTTCAATACAAGCTTGGTTTCAAAACAGCATTTTCTCGCTGAGAAAAGGCGATTCTGAGCATAAAAAGATGTTTGAATTACATGCATTGACTGTCTTTTAAGGAAACATCCCACAAGCTTGTTTATATGTTCTGCTGAGTGGATTTAGGCTAAATAAGAAGGCAGACACAGTTTTATTTGAGTTTGGTGCAGAAATTGTTCAATACAAGCTTGGCTTCAAAACAGCATTTCTCCCTGAGAAAAGGCGATTGCGAGCATAAAAGGATGTTTGAATTACATGCATTGACTGTCTTTTAAGGAAACATCCCACAAGCTTGTTTATATGTTCTGCTGAGTGGATTTAGGCTAAATAAGAAGGCAGACACAGTTTTTTTTTAGTTTGGTGCAGAAATTGTTCAATACAAGCTTGGCTTCAAAACAGCGATTCTCGCTGAGAAAAGGCGATTGCGAGCATAAAAGGATGTTTGAATTACATGCATTGACTGTCTTTTAAGGAAACATGCCACAAGCTTATTTTGAGTCTCTCCTGAGTGGATTTAGGCTAAATAAGAAGGCAGACACAGTTTTATTTGAGTTTGGTGCAGAAATTGTTAAATACAAGCTTGGCTTCAAAACAGCATTTTCTCGCTGAGAAAAGGCGATTGCGAGCATAAAAGGATGCTTGAATTACATGCATTTAGTGTCTTTTAAGGAAACATCCCACAACAATATTTATTAGTTCTGCTGAGTGGGTTTAGGCTAAATAAGAAGGCAGACACAGTTTTATTTGAGTTTGGTGCAGAAATTGTTCAATACAAGCTTGGCTTCAAAACAGCATTTTCTCGCTGGGAAAAGGCGATTATGCAGCATAAAAGGATGTTAGAATTACATGCATTTACTGTCTTTTAAGGAAACATGCCACAAGCTTATTTTCAGTTTCTCCTGAGTGGATTTAGGCTAAATAAGAAGGCAGACACAGTTTTATTTGAGTTTGGTGCAGAAATTGTTCAATACAAGCTTGGCTTCAAAACAGCTTTTTCTCGCTGAGAAAAGGCGATTATGAGCATAAAAGATGCTTGAATTACATGCATTGACTGTCTTTTAAGGAAACATGCCACAAGCTTATTTTCAGTCTTTCCTGAGTGGATTTAAGCTAAATAAGAAGGCAGACACAGTTTTATTTGAGTTTGGTGCAGAAATTGTTCAATACAAGCTTGGCTTCAAAACAGCATTTCTCCCTGAGAAAAGGCGATTGCGAGCATAAAAAGATGCTTGAATTACATGCATTTACTGTCTTTTAAGGAAACGTCCCACAAGCCTGTTTATATGTTCTGCTCAGTGGATTTAGGCTAAATAAGAAGGCAGACACAGTTTTATTTGAGTTTGGTGCAGAAATTGTTATATACAAGCTTGGCTTCAAAACAACATTTTCTCGCTGAGAAAAGGCGATTGCGAGCGTAAAAGGATGTTTGAATTACATGCATTGACTGTCTTTTAAGGAAACATGCCACAAGCTTATTTTGAGTCTCTCCTGAGTGGATTTAGGCTAAATAAGAAGGCAGACACAGTTTTATTTGAGTTTGGTGCAGAAATTGTTCAATACAAGCTTGGCTTCAAAACAGCATTTTCTCGCTGAGAAAAGGCGATTGCGAGCATAAAAGGATGCTTGAATTACATGCATGTAGTGTCTTTTAAGTAAACATCCCACAACAATATTTATTAGTTCTGCTGAGTGGGTTTAGGCTAAATAAGAAGGCAGACACAGTTTTATTTGAGTTTGGTGCAGAAATTGTTCAATACAAGCTTGGCTTCAAAACAGCATTTTCTCGCTGGGAAAAGGCGATTGCGAGCATAAAAGGATGTTAGAATTACATGCATTTACTGTCTTTTAAGGAAACATGCCACAAGCTTATTTTCAGTTTCTCCTGAGTGGATTTAGGCTAAATAAGAAGGCAGACACAGTTTTATTTGAGTTTGGTGCAGAAATTGTTCAATACAAGCTTGGCTTCAAAACAGCTTTTTCTCGCTGAGAAAAGGCGATTACAGCATAAAAGATGCTTGAATTACATGCATTGACTGTCTTTTAAGGAAACATGCCACAAGCTTATATTGAGTCTCTCCTGGGTGGATTTAGGCTAAATAAGAAGGCAGACACAGTTTTTTTAGTTTGGTGCAGAAATTGTTCAATACAAGCTTGGCTTCAAAACAGCATTTTCTCGCTGAGAAAAGGCGATTATGAGCGTAAAAGGATGCTTGAATTAAATGCATTTACTGTCTTTTAAGGAAACATGCCACAAGCTTATTTTCAGTCTTTCCTGAGTGGATTTAAGCTAAATAAGAAGGCAGACACAGTTTTATTTGAGTTTGGTGCAGAAATTGTTCAATACAAGCTTGGCTTCAAAACAGCATTTCTCCCTGAGAAAAGGCGAATCGAGCATAAAAGATGCTTGAATTACATGCATTTACTGTCTTTTAAGGAAACGTCCCACAAGCCTGTTTATATGTTCTGCTCAGTGGATTTAGGCTAAATAAGAAGGCAGACACAGTTTTTTTTTAGTTTGGTGCAGAAATTGTTCAATACAAGCTTGGCTTCAAAACAGCATTTCTCGCTGAGAAAAGGCGATTGCGTGCATAAAAGGATGTTTGAATTACATGCATTTACTGTCTTTTAAGGAAACATCCCACAACCATATTTATTAGTTCTGCTGAGTGGATTTAGGCTAAATAAGAAGGCAGACACAGTTTTATTTGAGTTTGGTGCAGAAATTGTTCAATACAAGCTTGGCTTCAAAACAGCATTTTCTCGCTGAGAAAAGGCGATTGCGAGCATAAAAGGATGTTTGTATTACATGCATTTACTGTCTTTTAAGGAAACATGCCACAAGTTTATTTTCAGTCTCTGCTGAGTGGATTTAGGCTAAATAAGAAGGCAGACATAGTTTCATTTGAGTTTGGTGCAGAAATTGTTAAATACAAGCTTGGCTTCAAAACAGCATTTTCTCGCTGAGAAAAGGCGATTATGCGAGCATAAAAGGATGCTTGAATTACATGCATTGACTGTCTTTTAAGGAAACATCCCACAAGCTTGTTTATATGTTCTGCTGAGTGGGTTTAGGCTAAATAAGAAGGCAGACACAGTTTTATTTGAGTTTGGTGCAGAAATTGTTCAATACAAGCTTGGCTTCAAAACAGCATTTTCTCGCTGAGAAAAGGCGATTATGAGCATAAAAGGATGCTTGAATTACATGCATTTATTGTCTTCTAAGGAAACATGCCACAAGCTTATTTTCAGTTTCTCCTGAGTGGATTTAGGCTAAATAAGAAGGCAGACACAGTTTTATTTGAGTTTGGTGCAGAAATTGTTCAATACAAGCTTGGCTTCAAAACAGCATTTTCTCGCTGAGAAATGGCGATTGCGAGCATAAAAGGATGCTTGAATTAAATGCATTGACTGTCTTTTAAGGAAACATGCCACAAGCTTATATTGAGTCTCTCCTGGGTGGATTTAGGCTAAATAAGAAGGCAGACACAGTTTTTTTAGTTTGGTGCAGAAATTGTTCAATACAAGCTTGGCTTCAAAACAGCATTTTCTCGCTGAGAAAAGGCGATTGCATGAGCGTAAAGGATGCTTGAATTAAATGCATTTACTGTCTTTTAAGGAAACATGCCACAAGCTTATTTTCAGTCTTTCCTGAGTGGATTTAAGCTAAATAAGAAGGCAGACACAGTTTTATTTGAGTTTGGTGCAGAAATTGTTCAATACAAGCTTGGCTTCAAAACAGCATTTTCTCGCTGAGAAATGGCGATTATGAGCATAAAAGGATGCTTGAATTACATGCATTTACTGTCTTTTAAGGAAACATCCCACAACCATATTTATTAGTTCTGCTGAGTGGATTTAGGCTAAATAAGAAGGCAGACACAGTTTTTTTTTAGTTTGGTGCAGAAATTGTTCAATACAAGCTTGGCTTCAAAACAGCATTTCTCCCTGAGAAAAGGCGATTGCAGAGCATAAAAGATGCTTGAATTACATGCATTTACTGTCTTTTAAGGAAACGTCCCACAAGCCTGTTTATATTTCTGCTCAGTGGATTTAGGCTAAATAAGAAGGCAGACACAGTTTTATTTGAGTTTGGTGCAGAAATTGTTATATACAAGCTTGGCTTCAAAACAGCATTTTCTCGCTTTGAAAGGGCGATTGCGAGCGTAAAAGGATGCTTGAATTACATGCATTTACTGTCTTTTAAGGAAACATCCCACAAGCTTGTTTATATGTTCTGCTGAGTGGATTTAGGCTAAATAAGAAGGCAGACACAGTTTTATTTGAGTTTGGTGCAGAAATTGTTCAATACAAGCTGGGCTTCAAAACAGCATTTCTCCCTGAGAAAAGGCGATTGCGAGCATAAAAGATGCTTGAATTACATGCATTTACTGTCTTTTAAGGAAACGTCCCACAAGCCTGTTTATTTGTTCTGCTCAGTGGATTTAGGCTAAATAAGAAGGCAGACACAGTTTTATTTGAGTTTGGTGCAGAAATTGTTCAATACAAGCTTGGCTTCAAAACAGCATTTTCTCGCTGAGCAAAGGCGTTGCGAGCATAAAAGGATGCTTGAATTACATGCATTGACTGTCTTTTAAGGAAACATGCCACAAGCTTATATTGAGTCTCTCCTGGGTGGATTTAGGCTAAATAAGAAGGCAGACACAGTTTTTTTTTTAGTTTGGTGCAGAAATTGTTCAATACAAGCTTGGCTTCAAAACAGCATTTCTCGCTGAGAAAAGGCGATTGCGTGCATAAAAGGATGTTTGAATTACATGCATTGACTGTCTTTTAAGGAAACATGCCACAGGCTTATTTTGAGTCTCTCCTGAGTGGATTTAGGCTAAATAAGAAGGCAGACACAGTTTTATTTGAGTTTGGTGCAGAAATTGTTAAATACAAGCTTGGCTTCAAAACAGCATTTTCTCGCTGAGAAAAGGCGATTGAGCATAAAAGGATGCTTGAATTACATGCATTTATTGTCTTCTAAGGAAACATCCCACAAGCTTGTTTATATGTTCTGCTGAGTGGGTTTAGGCTAAATAAGAAGGCAGCCACAGTTTTATTTGAGTTTGGTGCAGAAATTGTTCAATACAAGCTTGGCTTCAAAACAGCATTTTCTCGCTGAGAAAAGGCGATTATGAGCATAAAAGGATGCTTGAATTACATGCATTGACTGTCTTTTAAGGAAACATCCCACAAGCTTGTTTATATGTTCTGCTGAGTGGGTTTAGGCTAAATAAGAAGGCAGACACAGTTTTATTTGAGTTTGGTGCAGAAATTGTTCAATACAAGCTTGGCTTCAAAACAGCATTTTCTCGCTGAGAAAAGGCGATTATGAGCATAAAAGGATGCTTGAATTACATGCATTTATTGTCTTCTAAGGAAACATGCCACAAGCTTATTTTCAGTTTCTCCTGAGTGGATTTAGGCTAAATAAGAAGGCAGACACAGTTTTATTTGAGTTTGGTGCAGAAATTGTTCAATACAAGCTTGGCTTCAAACAGCATTTTCTCGCTGAGAAATGGCGATTATGAGCATAAAAGGATGCTTGAATTAAATGCATTGACTGTCTTTTAAGGAAACATGCCACAAGCTTATATTGAGTCTCTCCTGGGTGGATTTAGGCTAAATAAGAAGGCAGACACAGTTTTTTTAGTTTGGTGCAGAAATTGTTCAATACAAGCTTGGCTTCAAACAGCATTTTCTCGCTGAGAAAAGGCGATTATGCAGCGTAAAAGGATGCTTGAATTAAATGCATTTACTGTCTTTTAAGGAAACATCCCACAACCATATTTATTAGTTCTGCTGAGTGGATTTAGGCTAAATAAGAAGGCAGACACAGTTTTATTTGAGTTTGGTGCAGAAATTGTTCAATACAAGCTTGGCTTCAAAACAGCATTTTCTCGCTGAGAAAAGGCGATTATGAGCATAAAAGGATGTTTGTATTACATGCATTTACTGTCTTTTAAGGAAACATGCCACAAGTTTATTTTCAGTCTCTGCTGAGTGGATTTAGGCTAAATAAGAAGGCAGACATAGTTTCATTTGAGTTTGGTGCAGAAATTGTTAAATACAAGCTTGGCTTCAAAACAGCATTTTCTCGCTGAGAAAAGGCGATTAAGAGCATAAAAGGATGCTTGAATTACATGCATTGACTGTCTTTTAAGGAAACATCCCACAAGCTTGTTTATATGTTCTGCTGAGTGGGTTTAGGCTAAATAAGAAGGCAGACACAGTTTTATTTGAGTTTGGTGCAGAAATTGTTCAATACAAGCTTGGCTTCAAAACAGCATTTTCTCGCTGAGAAAAGGCGATTATGAGCATAAAAGGATGCTTGAATTACATGCATTTATTGTCTTCTAAGGAAACATGCCACAAGCTTATTTTCAGTTTCTCCTGAGTGGATTTAGGCTAAATAAGAAGGCAGACACAGTTTTATTTGAGTTTGGTGCAGAAATTGTTCAATACAAGCTTGGCTTCAAACAGCATTTTCTCGCTGAGAAATGGCGATTGCGAGCATAAAAGGATGCTTGAATTAAATGCATTGACTGTCTTTTAAGGAAACATGCCACAAGCTTATATTGAGTCTCTCCTGGGTGGATTTAGGCTAAATAAGAAGGCAGACACAGTTTTTTTTAGTTTGGTGCAGAAATTGTTCAATACAAGCTTGGCTTCAAAACAGCATTTTCTCGCTGAGAAAAGGCGATTATGAGCGTAAAAGGATGCTTGAATTAAATGCATTTACTGTCTTTTAAGGAAACATGCCACAAGCTTATTTTCAGTCTTTCCTGAGTGGATTTAAGCTAAATAAGAAGGCAGACACAGTTTTATTTGAGTTTGGTGCAGAAATTGTTCAATACAAGCTTGGCTTCAAAACAGCATTTTCTCGCTGAGAAATGGCGATTGCGAGCATAAAAGGATGCTTGAATTACATGCATTTACTGTCTTTTAAGGAAACATCCCACAACCATATTTATTAGTTCTGCTGAGTGGATTTAGGCTAAATAAGAAGGCAGACACAGTTTTTTTAGTTTGGTGCAGAAATTGTTCAATACAAGCTTGGCTTCAAAACAGCATTTCTCCTGAGAAAAGGCGATTAAGAGCATAAAAGATGCTTGAATTACATGCATTTACTGTCTTTTAAGGAAACGTCCCACAAGCCTGTTTATATTTCTGCTCAGTGGATTTAGGCTAAATAAGAAGGCAGACACAGTTTTATTTGAGTTTGGTGCAGAAATTGTTATATACAAGCTTGGCTTCAAAACAGCATTTTCTCGCTTTGAAAGGGCGATTGCGAGCGTAAAAGGATGCTTGAATTACATGCATTTACTGTCTTTTAAGGAAACATCCCACAAGCTTGTTTATATGTTCTGCTGAGTGGATTTAGGCTAAATAAGAAGGCAGACACAGTTTTATTTGAGTTTGGTGCAGAAATTGTTCAATACAAGCTGGGCTTCAAAACAGCATTTCTCCCTGAGAAAAGGCGATTGCGAGCATAAAAGATGCTTGAATTACATGCATTTACTGTCTTTTAAGGAAACGTCCCACAAGCCTGTTTATTTGTTTTGCTCAGTGGATTTAGGCTAAATAAGAAGGCAGACACAGTTTTATTTGAGTTTGGTGCAGAAATTGTTCAATACAAGCTTGGCTTCAAAACAGCATTTTCTCGCTGAGCAAAGGCGATTGCGAGCATAAAAGGATGCTTGAATTACATGCATTGACTGTCTTTTAAGGAAACATGCCACAAGCTTATATTGAGTCTCTCCTGGGTGGATTTAGGCTAAATAAGAAGGCAGACACAGTTTTTTTAGTTTGGTGCAGAAATTGTTCAATACAAGCTTGGCTTCAAAACAGCATTTCTCGCTGAGAAAAGGCGATTGCGTGCATAAAAGGATGTTTGAATTACATGCATTGACTGTCTTTTAAGGAAACATGCCACAGGCTTATTTTGAGTCTCTCCTGAGTGGATTTAGGCTAAATAAGAAGGCAGACACAGTTTTATTTGAGTTTGGTGCAGAAATTGTTAAATACAAGCTTGGCTTCAAAACAGCATTTTCTCGCTGAGAAAAGGCGATTATGAGCATAAAAGGATGCTTGAATTACATGCATTTATTGTCTTCTAAGGAAACATCCCACAAGCTTGTTTATATGTTCTGCTGAGTGGGTTTAGGCTAAATAAGAAGGCAGCCACAGTTTTATTTGAGTTTGGTGCAGAAATTGTTCAATACAAGCTTGGCTTCAAACAGCATTTTCTCGCTGAGAAAAGGCGATTGCGAGCATAAAAGGATGCTTGAATTACATGCATTGACTGTCTTTTAAGGAAACATCCCACAAGCTTGTTTATATGTTCTGCTGAGTGGGTTTAGGCTAAATAAGAAGGCAGACACAGTTTTATTTGAGTTTGGTGCAGAAATTGTTCAATACAAGCTTGGTTTCAAAACAGCATTTTCTCGCTGAGAAAAGGCGATTGCGAGCATAAAAGGATGCTTGAATTACATGCATTTATTGTCTTCTAAGGAAACATGCCACAAGCTTATTTTCAGTTTCTCCTGAGTGGATTTAGGCTAAATAAGAAGGCAGACACAGTTTTATTTGAGTTTGGTGCAGAAATTGTTCAATACAAGCTTGGCTTCAAAACAGCATTTTCTCGCTGAGAAATGGCGATTGCGAGCATAAAAGGATGCTTGAATTAAATGCATTGACTGTCTTTTAAGGAAACATGCCACAAGCTTATATTGAGTCTCTCCTGGGTGGATTTAGGCTAAATAAGAAGGCAGACACAGTTTTTTTTTAGTTTGGTGCAGAAATTGTTCAATACAAGCTTGGCTTCAAAACAGCATTTTCTCGCTGAGAAAAGGCGATTGCGAGCGTAAAAGGATGCTTGAATTAAATGCATTTACTGTCTTTTAAGGAAACATGCCACAAGCTTATTTTCAGTCTTTCCTGAGTGGATTTAAGCTAAATAAGAAGGCAGACACAGTTTTATTTGAGTTTGGTGCAGAAATTGTTCAATACAAGCTTGGCTTCAAAACAGCATTTTCTCGCTGAGAAATGGCGATTGAGCATAAAAGGATGCTTGAATTACATGCATTTACTGTCTTTTAAGGAAACATCCCACAACCATATTTATTAGTTCTGCTGAGTGGATTTAGGCTAAATAAGAAGGCAGACACAGTTTTTTTTTAGTTTGGTGCAGAAATTGTTCAATACAAGCTTGGCTTCAAAACAGCATTTCTCCCTGAGAAAAGGCGATTGCGAGCATAAAAAGATGCTTGAATTACATGCATTTACTGTCTTTTAAGGAAACGTCCCACAAGCCTGTTTATATTTCTGCTCAGTGGATTTAGGCTAAATAAGAAGGCAGACACAGTTTTATTTGAGTTTGGTGCAGAAATTGTTCAATACAAGCTTGGCTTCAAAACAGCATTTCTCGCTGAGAAAAGGCGATTGCGTGCATAAAAGGATGTTTGAATTACATGCATTGACTGTCTTTTAAGGAAACATGCCACAGGCTTATTTTGAGTCTCTCCTGAGTGGATTTAGGCTAAATAAGAAGGCAGACACAGTTTTATTTGAGTTTGGTGCAGAAATTGTTCAATACAAGCTTGGCTTCAAAACAGCATTTTCTCGCTGAGAAAAGGCGATTAAAGCATAAAAGGATGCTTGAATTACATGCATTTATTGTCTTCTAAGGAAACATGCCACAAGTTTATTTTCAGTCTCTCCTGAGTGGATTTAGGCTAAATAAGAAGGCAGACACAGTTTTATTTGAGTTTGGTGCAGAAATTGTTCAATACAAGCTTGGCTTCAAAACAGCATTTTCTCGCTGAGAAAAGGCGATTAAGTAGAATAAAAGGATGCTTGAATTACATGCATTTACTGTCTTTTAAGGAAACATCCAACAAGCTTATTTTCAGTTTCTCCTGAGTGTATTTAGGCTAAATAAGAAGGCAGACACAGTTTTATTTGAGTTTGGTGCAGAAATTGTTCAATACAAGCTTGGCTTCAAAACAGCATTTTCTCGCTGGGAAAAGGCGATTACGAGCATAAAAGGATGTTAGAATTAAATGCATTTACTGTCTTTTAAGGAAACATGCCACAAGCTTATTTTCAGTTTCTCCTGAGTGGATTTAGGCTAAATAAGAAGGCAGACACAGTTTTATTTGAGTTTGGTGCAGAAATTGTTCAATACAAGCTTGGCTTCAAAACAGCTTTTTCTCGCTGAGAAAAGGCGATTATGAGCATAAAAGATGCTTGAATTACATGCATTGACTGTCTTTTAAGGAAACATGCCACAAGCTTATATTGAGTCTCTCCTGGGTGGATTTAGGCTAAATAAGAAGGCAGACACAGTTTTTTTAGTTTGGTGCAGAAATTGTTCAATACAAGCTTGGCTTCAAAACAGCATTTTCTCGCTGAGAAAAGGCGATTGCAGCGTAAAAGGATGCTTGAATTAAATGCATTTACTGTCTTTTAAGGAAACATGCCACAAGCTTATTTTCAGTCTTTCCTGAGTGGATTTAAGCTAAATAAGAAGGCAGACACAGTTTTATTTGAGTTTGGTGCAGAAACTGTTCAATACAAGCTTGGCTTCAAAACAGCATTTCTCCCTGAGAAAAGGCGATTGCGAGCATAAAAGATGCTTGAATTACATGCATTTACTGTCTTTTAAGGAAACGTCCCACAAGCCTGTTTATATGTTCTGCTCAGTGGATTTAGGCTAAATAAGAAGGCAGACACAGTTTTATTTGAGTTGGTGCAGAAATTGTTATATACAAGCTTGGCTTCAAAACAGCATTTTCTCGCTGAGAAAGGGCGATTATGCAGCGTAAAAGAATGCTTGAATTACATGCATTTACTGTCTTTTAAGGAAACATCCCACAAGCTTGTTTATATGTTCTGCTGAGTGGATTTAGGCTAAATAAGAAGGCAGACACAGTTTTATTTGAGTTTGGTGCAGAAATTGTTCAATACAAGCTTGGCTTCAAAACAGCATTTCTCCCTGAGAAAAGGCGATTGCGAGCATAAAAAGATGCTTGAATTACATGCATTTACTGTCTTTTAAGGAAACGTCCCACAAGCCTGTTTATATGTTCTGCTCAGTGGATTTAGGCTAAATAAGAAGGCAGACACAGTTTTTTTTAGTTTGGTGCAGAAATTGTTCAATACAAGCTTGGCTTCAAAACAGCATTTCTCGCTGAGAAAAGGCGATTATGCATAAAAGGATGTTTGAATTACATGCATTTACTGTCTTTTAAGGAAACATCCCACAACCATATTTATTAGTTCTGCTGAGTGGATTTAGGCTAAATAAGAAGGCAGACACAGTTTTATTTGAGTTTGGTGCAGAAATTGTTCAATACAAGCTTGGCTTAAAAGCATTTTCTCGCTGAGAAAAGGCGATTGCGAGCATAAAAGGATGTTTGTATTACATGCATTTACTGTATTTTAAGGAAACATGCCACAAGTTTATTTTCAGTCTCTGCTGAGTGGATTTAGGCTAAATAAGAAGGCAGACATAGTTTCATTTGAGTTTGGTGCAGAAATTGTTCAATACAAGCTTGGCTTCAAAACAGCATTTTCTCGCTGAGAAAAGGCGATTGCGAGCATAAAAGGATGCTTGAATTACATGCATTTATTGTCTTCTAAGGAAACATGCCACAAGCTTATTTTCAGTTTCTCCTGAGTGGATTTAGGCTAAATAAGAAGGCAGACACAGTTTTATTTGAGTTTGGTGCAGAAATTGTTCAATACAAGCTTGGCTTCAAAATAGCATTTTCTCGCTGAGAAAAGGCGATTGCGAGCATAAAAGGATGCTTGAATTACATGCATTGACTGTCTTTTAAGGAAACATCCCACAAGCTTATTTATATGTTCTGCTGAGTGGATTTAGGCTAAAAAGAAGGCAGACACAGTTTCATTTGAGTTTGGTGCAGAAATTGTTCAATACAAGCTTGGCTTCAAAACAGCTTTTTCTCGCTGAGAAAAGGCGATTATGAGCATAAAAAGATGCTTGAATTACATGCATTGACTGTCTTTTAAGGAAACATGCCACAAGCTTATATTGAGTCTCTCCTGGGTGGATTTAGGCTAAATAAGAAGGCAGACACAGTTTTTTTTTAGTTTGGTGCAGAAATTGTTCAATACAAGCTTGGCTTCAAAACAGCATTTTCTCGCTGAGAAAAGGCGATTGCGAGCGTAAAAGGATGCTTGAATTAAATGCATTTACTGTCTTTTAAGGAAACATGCCACAAGCTTATTTTCAGTCTTTCCTGAGTGGATTTAAGCTAAATAAGAAGGCAGACACAGTTTTATTTGAGTTTGGTGCAGAAATTGTTCAATACAAGCTTTGCTTCAAAACAGCATTTTCTCGCTGAGAAAAGGCGATTGCGAGCATAAAAGGATGCTTGAATTACATGCATTTATTGTCTTCTAAGGAAACATGCCACAAGCTTATTTTCAGTTTCTCCTGAGTGGATTTAGGCTAAATAAGAAGGCAGACACAGTTTTATTTGAGTTTGGTGCAGAAATTGTTCAATACAAGCTTGGCTTCAAAATAGCATTTTCTCGCTGAGAAAAGGCGATTGCGAGCATAAAAGGATTCTTGAATTACATGCATTGACTGTCTTTTAAGGAAACATCCCACAAGCTTGTTTATATGTTCTGCTGAGTGGATTTAGGCTAAAAAAGAAGGCAGACACAGTTTCATTTGAGTTTGGTGCAGAAATTGTTCAATACAAGCTTGGCTTCAAAACAGCTTTTTCTCGCTGAGAAAAGGCGATTGCGAGCATAAAAAGATGCTTGAATTACATGCATTGACTGTCTTTTAAGGAAACATGCCACAAGCTTATATTGAGTCTCTCCTGGGTGGATTTAGGCTAAATAAGAAGGCAGACACAGTTTTTTTTTAGTTTGGTGCAGAAATTGTTCAATACAAGCTTGGCTTCAAAACAGCATTTTCTCGCTGAGAAAAGGCGATTGCGAGCGTAAAAGGATGCTTGAATTAAATGCATTTACTGTCTTTTAAGGAAACATGCCACAAGCTTATTTTCAGTCTTTCCTGAGTGGATTTAAGCTAAATAAGAAGGCAGACACAGTTTTATTTGAGTTTGGTGCAGAAATTGTTCAATACAAGCTTGGCTTTAAAACAGCATTTTCTCGCTGAGAAATGGCGATTATGAGCATAAAAGGATGCTTGAATTACATGCATTTACTGTCTTTTAAGGAAACATCCCACAACCATATTTATTAGTTCTGCTGAGTGGATTTAGGCTAAATAAGAAGGCAGACACAGTTTTTTTTAGTTTGGTGCAGAAATTGTTCAATACAAGCTTGGCTTCAAAACAGCATTTCTCCCTGAGAAAAGGCGATTATGAGCATAAAAGATGCTTGAATTACATGCATTTACTGTCTTTTAAGGAAACGTCCCACAAGCCTGTTTATATTTCTGCTCAGTGGATTTAGGCTAAATAAGAAGGCAGACACAGTTTTATTTGAGTTTGGTGCAGAAATTGTTCAATACAAGCTTGGCTTCAAAACAGCATTTCTCCTGAGAAAAGGCGATTATGAGCATAAAAAGATGCTTGAATTACATGCATTTACTGTCTTTTAAGGAAACGTCCCACAAGCCTGTTTATTTGTTCTGCTCAGTGGATTTAGGCTAAATAAGAAGGCGGACACAGTTTTATTTGAGTTTGGTGCAGAAATTGTTCAATACAAGCTTGGCTTCAAAACAGCATTTTCTCGCTGAGCAAAGGCGATTAAGAGCATAAAAGGATGCTTGAATTACATGCATTGACTGTCTTTTAAGGAAACATGCCACAAGCTTATATTGAGTCTCTCCTGGGTGGATTTAGGCTAAATAAGAAGGCAGACACAGTTTTTTTTAGTTTGGTGCAGAAATTGTTCAATACAAGCTTGGCTTCAAAACAGCATTTCTCGCTGAGAAAAGGCGATTGCGTGCATAAAAGGATGTTTGAATTACATGCATTTACTGTCTTTTAAGGAAACATCCCACAACCATATTTATTAGTTCTGCTGAGTGGATTTAGGCTAAATAAGAAGGCAGACACAGTTTTATTTGAGTTTGGTGCAGAAATTGTTCAATACAAGCTTGACTTCAAAACAGCATTTTCTCGCTGAGAAAAGGCGATTGCAGCATAAAAGGATGCTTGAATTACATGCATTGACTGTCTTTTAAGGAAACATGCCACAGGCTTATTTTGAGTCTCTCCTGAGTGGATTTAGGCTAAATAAGAAGGCAGACACAGTTTTATTTGAGTTTGGTGCAGAAATTGTTAAATACAAGCTTGGCTTCAAAACAGCATTTTCTCGCTGAGAAAAGGCGATTCTGAGCATAAAAGGATGCTTGAATTACATGCATTTATTGTCTTCTAAGGAAACATCCCACAAGCTTGTTTATATGTTCTGCTGAGTGGGTTTAGGCTAAATAAGAAGGCAGCCACAGTTTTATTTGAGTTTGGTGCAGAAATTGTTCAATACAAGCTTGGCTTCAAAACAGCATTTTCTCGCTGAGAAAAGGCGATTAAGAGCATAAAAGGATGCTTGAATTACATGCATTTATTGTCTTCTAAGGAAACATGCCACAAGTTTATTTTCAGTCTCTCCTGAGTGGATTTAGGCTAAATAAGAAGGCAGACACAGTTTTATTTGAGTTTGGTGCAGAAATTGTTCAATACAAGCTTGGCTTCAAAACAGCATTTTCTCGCTGAGAAAAGGATTATTGTAGAATAAAAGGATGCTTGAATTACATGCATTTACTGTCTTTTAAGGAAACATCCAACAAGCTTATTTTCAGTTTCTCCTGAGTGTATTTAGGCTAAATAAGAAGGCAGACACAGTTTTATTTGAGTTTGGTGCAGAAATTGTTCAATACAAGCTTGGCTTCAAAACAGCATTTTCTCGCTGGGAAAAGGCGATTGCGAGCATAAAAGGATGTTAGAATTACATGCATTTACTGTCTTTTAAGGAAACATGCCACAAGCTTATTTTCAGTTTCTCCTGAGTGGATTTAGGCTAAATAAGAAGGCAGACACAGTTTTATTTGAGTTTGGTGCAGAAATTGTTCAATACAAGCTTGGCTTCAAAACAGCATTTTCTCGCTGAGAAAAGGCGATTGCGAGCGTAAAAGGATGCTTGAATTAAATGCATTTACTGTCTTTTAAGGAAACATGCCACAAGCTTATTTTCAGTCTTTCCTGAGTGGATTTAAGCTAAATAAGAAGGCAGACACAGTTTTATTTGAGTTTGGTGCAGAAATTGTTCAATACAAGCTTGGCTTCAAAACAGCATTTTCTCGCTGAGAAATGGCGATTGCGAGCATAAAAGGATGCTTGAATTACATGCATTTACTGTCTTTTAAGGAAACATCCCACAACCATATTTATTAGTTCTGCTGAGTGGATTTAGGCTAAATAAGAAGGCAGACACAGTTTTTTTAGTTTGGTGCAGAAATTGTTCAATACAAGCTTGGCTTCAAAACAGCATTTCTCCCTGAGAAAAGGCGATTATGAGCATAAAAGATGCTTGAATTACATGCATTTACTGTCTTTTAAGGAAACGTCCCACAAGCCTGTTTATATGTTCTGCTCAGTGGATTTAGGCTAAATAAGAAGGCAGACACAGTTTTATTTGAGTTGGTGCAGAAATTGTTATATACAAGCTTGGCTTCAAAACAGCATTTTCTCGCTGAGAAAGGGCGATTGAGCGTAAAAGAATGCTTGAATTACATGCATTTACTGTCTTTTAAGGAAACATCCCACAAGCTTGTTTATATGTTCTGCTGAGTGGATTTAGGCTAAATAAGAAGGCAGACACAGTTTTTTTTTAGTTTGGTGCAGAAATTGTTCAATACAAGCTTGGCTTCAAAACAGCATTTCTCGCTGAGAAAAGGCGATTGCGTGCATAAAAGGATGTTTGAATTACATGCATTTACTGTCTTTTAAGGAAACATCCCACAACCATATTTATTAGTTCTGCTGAGTGGATTTAGGCTAAATAAGAAGGCAGACACAGTTTTATTTGAGTTTGGTGCAGAAATTGTTCAATACAAGCTTGGCTTCAAAACAGCATTTTCTCGCTGAGAAAAGGCGATTGCGAGCATAAAAGGATGTTTGTATTACATGCATTTACTGTCTTTTAAGGAAACATGCCACAAGTTTATTTTCAGTCTCTGCTGAGTGGATTTAGGCTAAATAAGAAGGCAGACATAGTTTCATTTGAGTTTGGTGCAGAAATTGTTCAATACAAGCTTGGCTTCAAAACAGCATTTTCTCGCTGAGAAAAGGCGATTATGAGCATAAAAGGATGCTTGAATTACATGCATTTATTGTCTTCTAAGGAAACATGCCACAAGCTTATTTTCAGTTTCTCCTGAGTGGATTTAGGCTAAATAAGAAGGCAGACACAGTTTTATTTGAGTTTGGTGCAGAAATTGTTCAATACAAGCTTGGCTTCAAAATAGCATTTTCTCGCTGAGAAAAGGCGATTACAGCATAAAAGATGCTTGAATTACATGCATTTACTGTCTTTTAAGGAAACGTCCCACAAGCCTGTTTATATTTCTGCTCAGTGGATTTAGGCTAAATAAGAAGGCAGACACAGTTTTATTTGAGTTTGGTGCAGAAATTGTTATATACAAGCTTGGCTTCAAAACAGCATTTTCTCGCTGAGAAAAGGCGATTGCGAGCATAAAAGGATGCTTGAATTACATGCATTGACTGTCTTTTAAAGAAACATCCCACAAGCTTATTTTGAGTCTCTCCTGAGTGGATTTAGGCTAAATAAGAAGGCAGACACAGTTTTATTTGAGTTTGGTGCAGAAATTGTTCAATACAAGCTTGGCTTCAAAACAGCATTTCTCCCTGAGAAAAGGCGATTGCGAGCATAAAAAGATGTTTGAATTACATGCATTGACTGTCTTTTAAGGAAACATCCCACAAGCTTGTTTATATGTTCTGCTGAGTGGATTTAGGCTAAATAAGAAGGCAGACATAGTTTCATTTGAGTTTGGTGCAGAAATTGTTCAATACAAGCTTGGCTTCAAAACAGCATTTTCTCGCTGAGAAAAGGCGATTGCGAGCATAAAAGGATGCTTGAATTACATGCATTTATTGTCTTCTAAGGAAACATGCCACAAGCTTATTTTCAGTTTCTCCTGAGTGGATTTAGGCTAAATAAGAAGGCAGACACAGTTTTATTTGAGTTTGGTGCAGAAATTGTTCAATACAAGCTTGGCTTCAAAACAGCATTTTCTCGCTGAGAAAAGGCGATTGCGAGCATAAAAGGATGCTTGAATTACATGCATTGACTGTCTTTTAAAGAAACATCCCACAAGCTTATTTTGAGTCTCTCCTGAGTGGATTTAGGCTAAATAAGAAGGCAGACACAGTTTTATTTGAGTTTGGTGCAGAAATTGTTCAATACAAGCTTGGCTTCAAAACAGCATTTCTCCCTGAGAAAAGGCGATTGCGAGCATAAAAGATGCTTGAATTACATGCATTGACTGTCTTTTAAAGAAACATCCCACAAGCTTATTTTGAGTCTCTCCTGAGTGGATTTAGGCTAAATAAGAAGGCAGACACAGTTTTTTTGAGTTTGGTGCAGAAATTGTTCAATACAAGCTTGGCTTCAAAACAGCATTTCTCGCTGAGAAAAGGCGATTGCGAGCATAAAAGGATGTTTGAATTACATGCATTTACTGTCTTTTAAGGAAACATCCCACAACCATATTTATTAGTTCTGCTGAGTGGATTTAGGCTAAATAAGAAGGCAGACACAGTTTCATTTGAGTTTGGTGCAGAAATTGTTCAATACAAGCTTGGCTTCAAAACAGCATTTTCTCGCTGAGAAAAGGCGATTAAGAGCATAAAAGGATGTTTGTATTACATGCATTTACTGTCTTTTAAGGAAACATGCCACAAGTTTATTTTCAGTCTCTGCTGAGTGGATTTAGGCTAAATAAGAAGGCAGACATAGTTTCATTTGAGTTTGGTGCAGAAATTGTTCAATACAAGCTTGGCTTCAAAACAGCATTTTCTCGCTGAGAAAAGGCGATTAGCATAAAAGGATGCTTGAATTACATGCATTTATTGTCTTCTAAGGAAACATGCCACAAGCTTATTTTCAGTTTCTCCTGAGTGGATTTAGGCTAAATAAGAAGGCAGACACAGTTTTATTTGAGTTTGGTGCAGAAATTGTTCAATACAAGCTTGGCTTCAAAATAGCATTTTCTCGCTGAGAAAAGGCGATTATAGCATAAAAGATGCTTGAATTACATGCATTTACTGTCTTTTAAGGAAACGTCCCACAAGCCTGTTTATATTTCTGCTCAGTGGATTTAGGCTAAATAAGAAGGCAGACACAGTTTTATTTGAGTTTGGTGCAGAAATTGTTATATACAAGCTTGGCTTCAAAACAGCATTTTCTCGCTGAGAAAAGCGATTATGAGCATAAAAGGATGCTTGAATTACATGCATTGACTGTCTTTTAAAGAAACATCCCACAAGCTTATTTTGAGTCTCTCCTGAGTGGATTTAGGCTAAATAAGAAGGCAGACACAGTTTTATTTGAGTTTGGTGCAGAAATTGTTCAATACAAGCTTGGCTTCAAAACAGCATTTCTCCCTGAGAAAAGGCGATTGCGAGCATAAAAGATGTTTGAATTACATGCATTGACTGTCTTTTAAGGAAACATCCCACAAGCTTGTTTATATGTTCTGCTGAGTGGATTTAGGCTAAATAAGAAGGCAGACATAGTTTCATTTGAGTTTGGTGCAGAAATTGTTCAATACAAGCTTGGCTTCAAAACAGCATTTTCTCGCTGAGAAAAGGCGATTATGAGCATAAAAGGATGCTTGAATTACATGCATTTATTGTCTTCTAAGGAAACATGCCACAAGCTTATTTTCAGTTTCTCCTGAGTGGATTTAGGCTAAATAAGAAGGCAGACACAGTTTTATTTGAGTTTGGTGCAGAAATTGTTCAATACAAGCTTGGCTTCAAAACAGCATTTTCTCGCTGAGAAAAGGCGATTCTGAGCATAAAAGGATGCTTGAATTACATGCATTGACTGTCTTTTAAGAAACATCCCACAAGCTTATTTTGAGTCTCTCCTGAGTGGATTTAGGCTAAATAAGAAGGCAGACACAGTTTTATTTGAGTTTGGTGCAGAAATTGTTCAATACAAGCTTGGCTTCAAAACAGCATTTCTCCCTGAGAAAAGGCGATTATAGCATAAAAAGATGCTTGAATTACATGCATTGACTGTCTTTTAAAGAAACATCCCACAAGCTTATTTTGAGTCTCTCCTGAGTGGATTTAGGCTAAATAAGAAGGCAGACACAGTTTTTTTTGAGTTTGGTGCAGAAATTGTTCAATACAAGCTTGGCTTCAAAACAGCATTTCTCGCTGAGAAAAGGCGATTAAGTAGCATAAAAGGATGTTTGAATTACATGCATTTACTGTCTTTTAAGGAAACATCCCACAACCATATTTATTAGTTCTGCTGAGTGGATTTAGGCTAAATAAGAAGGCAGACACAGTTTCATTTGAGTTTGGTGCAGAAATTGTTCAATACAAGCTTGGCTTCAAAACAGCATTTTCTCGCTGAGAAAAGGCGATTGCGAGCGTAAAAGGATGCTTGAATTACATGCATTTACTGTCTTTTAAGGAAACATCCCACAAGCTTGTTTATATGTTCTGCTGAGTGGATTTAGGCTAAATAAGAAGGCAGACACAGTTTTATTTGAGTTTGGTGCAGAAATTGTTCAATACAAGCTTGGCTTCAAAACAGCATTTTCTCGCTGAGAAAAGGCGATTGCAGCGTAAAGGATGCTTGAATTAAATGCATTTACTGTCTTTTAAGGAAACATGCCACAAGCTTATTTTCACTCTTTCCTGAGTGGATTTAAGCTAAATAAGAAGGCAGACACAGTTTTATTTGAGTTTGGTGCAGAAATTGTTCAATACAAGCTTGGTTTCAAAACAGCATTTTCTCGCTGAGAAATGGCGATTGCAAGCATAAAAGGATGCTTGAATTACATGCATTTACTGTCTTTTAAGGAAACATCCCACAACCATATTTATTAGTTCTGCTGAGTGGATTTAGGCTAAATAAGAAGGCAGACACAGTTTCATTTGAGTTTGGTGCAGAAATTGTTCAATACAAGCTTGGCTTCAAAACAGCATTTTCTCGCTGATTAAAGGCGATTAAGAGCGTAAAAGGATGCTTGAATTACATGCATTTACTGTCTTTTAAGGAAACGTCCACAAGCCTGTTTATATGTTCTGCTGAGTGGATTTAGGCTAAATAAGAAGGCAGACACAGTTTTATTTGAGTTTGGTGCAGAAATTGTTCACTACAAGTTTGGCTTCAAAACAGCATTTTCTCGCTGAGAAAAGGCTATTGCGAAACAAAAAGGATGCTTGAATTAAATGCATTTACTGTCTTTTAAGGAAACATGCCACAAGCTTATTTTCAGTCTTTCCTGAGTGGATTTAAGCTAAATAAGAAGGCAGACACAGTTTTATTTGAGTTTGGTGCAGAAATTGTTCAATACAAGCTTGGCTTCAAATCAGCATTTTCTCGCTGAGAAAAGGCGATTATGAGCATAAAAGGATGCTTGAATTACATGCATTGACTGTCTTTTAAGGAAACGTCCCACAAGCCTGTTTATATGTTCTGCTCAGTGGATTTAAGCTAAATAAGAAGGCAGACACAGTTTTATTTGAGTTTGGTGCAGAAATTGTTCAATACAAGCTTGGCTTCAAAACAGCATTTTCTCGCTGAGAAAAGGCGATTAAGTGAGCATAAAAGGATGCTTGAATTACATGCATTGACTGTCTTTTAAGGAAACATGCCACAAGCTTATATTGAGTCTCTCCTGGGTGGATTTAGGCTAAATAAGAAGGCAGACACAGTTTTTTTAGTTTGGTGCAGAAATTGTTCAATACAAGCTTGGCTTAAAACAGCATTTTCTCGCTGAGAAAAGGCGATTGCGAGCGTAAAAGGATGCTTGAATTAAATGCATTTACTGTCTTTTAAGGAAACATGCCACAAGCTTATTTTCAGTCTTTCCTGAGTGGATTTAAGCTAAATAAGAAGGCAGACACAGTTTTATTTGAGTTTGGTGCAGAAAGTGTTCAATACAAGCTTGGCTTCAAAACAGCATTTCTCGCTGAGAAAAGGCGATTGCGAGCATAAAAGGATGTTTGAATTACATGCATTTACTGTCTTTTAAGGAAACATCCCACAAGCTTATTTTGAGTCTCTCCTGAGTGGATTTAGGCTAAATAAGAAGGCAGACACAGTTTTATTTGAGTTTGGTGCAGAAATTGTTCAATACAAGCTTGGCTTCAAAACAGCATTTCTCCCTGAGAAAAGGCGATTGCGAGCATAAAAAGATGTTTGAATTACATGCATTGACTGTCTTTTAAGGAAACATCCCACAAGCTTGTTTATATGTTCTGCTGAGTGGATTTAGGCTAAATAAGAAGGCAGACATAGTTTCATTTGAGTTTGGTGCAGAAATTGTTCAATACAAGCTTGGCTTCAAAACAGCATTTTCTCGCTGAGAAAAGGCGATTATGAGCATAAAAGGATGCTTGAATTACATGCATTTATTGTCTTCTAAGGAAACATGCCACAAGCTTATTTTCAGTTTCTCCTGAGTGGATTTAGGCTAAATAAGAAGGCAGACACAGTTTTATTTGAGTTTGGTGCAGAAATTGTTCAATACAAGCTTGGCTTCAAAACAGCATTTTCTCGCTGAGAAAAGGCGATTACGAGCATAAAAGGATGCTTGAATTACATGCATTGACTGTCTTTTAAAGAAACATCCCACAAGCTTATTTTGAGTCTCTCCTGAGTGGATTTAGGCTAAATAAGAAGGCAGACACAGTTTTATTTGAGTTTGGTGCAGAAATTGTTCAATACAAGCTTGGCTTCAAAACAGCATTTCTCCCTGAGAAAAGGCGATTGCGAGCATAAAAAGATGCTTGAATTACATGCATTGACTGTCTTTTAAAGAAACATCCCACAAGCTTATTTTGAGTCTCTCCTGAGTGGATTTAGGCTAAATAAGAAGGCAGACACAGTTTTTTTGAGTTTGGTGCAGAAATTGTTCAATACAAGCTTGGCTTCAAAACAGCATTTCTCGCTGAGAAAAGGCGATTACGAGCATAAAAGGATGTTTGAATTACATGCATTTACTGTCTTTTAAGGAAACATCCCACAACCATATTTATTAGTTCTGCTGAGTGGATTTAGGCTAAATAAGAAGGCAGACACAGTTTCATTTGAGTTTGGTGCAGAAATTGTTCAATACAAGCTTGGCTTCAAAACAGCATTTTCTCGCTGAGAAAAGGCGATTGCGAGCGTAAAGGATGCTTGAATTACATGCATTTACTGTCTTTTAAGGAAACATCCCACAAGCTTGTTTATATGTTCTGCTGAGTGGATTTAGGCTAAATAAGAAGGCAGACACAGTTTTATTTGAGTTTGGTGCAGAAATTGTTCAATACAAGCTTGGCTTCAAAACAGCATTTTCTCGCTGAGAAAAGGCGATTGCAGAGCGTAAAAGGATGCTTGAATTAAATGCATTTACTGTCTTTTAAGGAAACATGCCACAAGCTTATTTTCACTCTTTCCTGAGTGGATTTAAGCTAAATAAGAAGGCAGACACAGTTTTATTTGAGTTTGGTGCAGAAATTGTTCAATACAAGCTTGGCTTCAAACAGCATTTTCTCGCTGAGAAATGGCGATTGCAAGCATAAAAGGATGCTTGAATTACATGCATTTACTGTCTTTTAAGGAAACATCCCACAACCATATTTATTAGTTCTGCTGAGTGGATTTAGGCTAAATAAGAAGGCAGACACAGTTTCATTTGAGTTTGGTGCAGAAATTGTTCAATACAAGCTTGGCTTCAAAACAGCATTTTCTCGCTGATTAAAGGCGATTGCGAGCGTAAAAGGATGCTTGAATTACATGCATTTACTGTCTTTTAAGGAAACGTCCCACAAGCCTGTTTATATGTTCTGCTGAGTGGATTTAGGCTAAATAAGAAGGCAGACACAGTTTTATTTGAGTTTGGTGCAGAAATTGTTCACTACAAGTTTGGCTTCAAAACAGCATTTTCTCGCTGAGAAAAGGCTATTGCGAGCAAAAAAGGATGCTTGAATTAAATGCATTTACTGTCTTTTAAGGAAACATGCCACAAGCTTATTTTCAGTCTTTCCTGAGTGGATTTAAGCTAAATAAGAAGGCAGACACAGTTTTATTTGAGTTTGGTGCAGAAATTGTTCAATACAAGCTTGGCTTCAAATCAGCATTTTCTCGCTGAGAAAAGGCGATTGCGAGCATAAAAGGATGCTTGAATTACATGCATTGACTGTCTTTTAAGGAAACGTCCCACAAGCCTGTTTATATGTTCTGCTCAGTGGATTTAAGCTAAATAAGAAGGCAGACACAGTTTTATTTGAGTTTGGTGCAGAAATTGTTCAATACAAGCTTGGCTTCAAAACAGCATTTTCTCGCTGAGAAAAGGCGATTATGAGCATAAAAGGATGCTTGAATTACATGCATTGACTGTCTTTTAAGGAAACATGCCACAAGCTTATATTGAGTCTCTCCTGGGTGGATTTAGGCTAAATAAGAAGGCAGACACAGTTTTTTTAGTTTGGTGCAGAAATTGTTCAATACAAGCTTGGCTTCAAACAGCATTTTCTCGCTGAGAAAAGGCGATTGAGCGTAAAGGATGCTTGAATTAAATGCATTTACTGTCTTTTAAGGAAACATGCCACAAGCTTATTTTCAGTCTTTCCTGAGTGGATTTAAGCTAAATAAGAAGGCAGACACAGTTTTATTTGAGTTTGGTGCAGAAAGTGTTCAATACAAGCTTGGCTTCAAAACAGCATTTTCTCGCTGAGAAATGGCGATTGCGAGCATAAAAGGATGCTTGAATTACATGCATTTACTGTCTTTTAAGGAAACATCCCACAACCATATTTATTAGTTCTGCTGAGTGGATTTAGGCTAAATAAGAAGGCAGACACAGTTTCATTTGAGTTTGGTGCAGAAATTGTTCAATACAAGCTTGGCTTCAAAACAGCTTTTTCTCGCTGAGAAAAGGCGATTGCGAGCATAAAAAGATGCTTGAATTACATGCATTGACTGTCTTTTAAGGAAACATGCCACAAGCTTATATTGAGTCTCTCCTGGGTGGATTTAGGCTAAATAAGAAGGCAGACACAGTTTTTTTTTAGTTTGGTGCAGAAATTGTTCAATACAAGCTTGGCTTCATAACAGCATTTTCTCACTGAGAAAAGCCGATTGCGAGCGTAAAAGGATGCTTGAATTAAATGCATTTACTGTCTTTTAAGGAAACATGCCACAAGCTTATTTTCAGTCTTTCCTGAGTGGATTTAAGCTAAATAAGAAGGCAGACACAGTTTTATTTGAGTTTGGTGCAGAAATTGTTCAATACAAGCTTGGCTTCAAAACAGCATTTTCTCGCTGAGAAAAGGCGATTGCGAGCATATAAGGATGCTTGAATTACATGCATTTACTGTCTTTTAAGGGAACATCCCACAACCATATTTATTAGTTCTGCTGAGTGGATTTATGCTAAATAAGAAGGCAGACACAGTTTCATTTGAGTTTGGTGCAGAAATTGTTCAATACAAGCTTGGCTTCAAAACAGCCAAGCTTGTATTTCTCGCTGAGAAAAGGCGATTGCGAGCATAAAAGGATGCTTGAATTACATGCATTGACTGTCTTTTAAGGAAACATCCCACAAGCTTGTTTATATGTTCTGCTGAGTGGGTTTAGGCTAAATAAGAAGGCAGACAGTTTTATTTGAGTTTGGTGTAGAAATTGTTCAATACAAGCTTGGCTTCAAAACAGCATTTTCTCGCTGAGAAAAGGCCATTGCGAGCATAAAAAGATGCTTGAATTACATGCATTTACTGTCTTTTAAGGAAACATCCCACAACCATATTTATTAGTTCTGCTGAGTGGATTTAGGCTAATTAAGAAGGCAGACACAGTTTTATTTGAGTTTGGTGCAGAAATTGTTCAATACAAGCTTGGCTTCAAAACAGCATTTCTCGCTGAGAAAAGGCGATTATGAGCATAAAAGGATGTTTGAATTACATGCATTTACTGTATTTTAAGGAAACATCCCACAACCATATTTATTAGTTCTGCTGAGTGGATTTAGGCTAAATAAGAAGGCAGACACAGTTTTATTTGAGTTTGGTGCAGAAATTGTTCAATACAAGCTTGGCTTCAAAACAGCATTTTCTCGCTGAGAAAAGGCGATTGCGAGCATAAAAGGATGTTTGAATTACATGCATTTACTGTCTTTTAAGGAAACATGCCACAAGTTTATTTTCAGTCTCTGCTGAGTGGATTTAGGCTAAATAAGAAGGCAGACATAGTTTCATTTGAGTTTGGTGCAGAAATTGTTCAATACAAGCTTGGCTTCAAAACAGCATTTTCTCGCTGAGAAAAGGCGATTGCGAGCATAAAAGGATGCTTGAATTACATGCATTGACTGTCTTTTAAGGAAACATCCCACAAGCTTGTTTATATGTTCTGCTGAGTGGATTTAGGCTAAATAAGAAGGCAGACACAGTTTTATTTGAGTTTGGTGCAGAAATTGTTCAATACAAGCTTGGCTTCAAAACAGCATTTTCTCGCTGAGAAAAGGCGATTATGAGCATAAAAAAAGGATGTTTGAATTACATGCATTGACTGTCTTTTAAGGAAAAATCCCACAACCATATTTATTAGTTCTGCTGAGTGGATTTAGGCTAAATAAGAAGGCAGACACAGTTTCATTTGAGTTTGGTGCAGAAATTGTTCAATACAAGCTTGGCTTCAAAACAGCTTTTTCTCGCTGAGAAAAGGCGATTCTGAGCATAAAAAGTTGCTTGAATTACATGCATTGACTGTCTTTTAAGGAAACATCCCACAAGCTTGTTTATATGTTCTGCTGAGTGGATGTAGGCTAAATAAGAAGGCAGACACAGTTTTATTTGAGTTTGGTGCAGAAATTGTTCAATACAAGCTTGGCTTCAAAACAGCATTTTCTCGCTGAGAAAAGCCGATTTCGAACATAAAAGGATGCTTGAATTACATGCATTTACTGTCTTTTAAGGAAACGTCCCACAAGCCTGTTTATATGTTCTGCTCAGTGGATTTAAGCTAAATAAGAAGGCAGACACAGTTTTATTTGAGTTTGGTGCAGAAATTGTTCAATACAAGCTTGGCTTCAAAACAGCATTTTCTCGCTGAGAAAAGGCGATTATGCATAAAAAGATGCTTGAATTACATGCATTTACTGTCTTTTAAGGAAACATCCCACAACCATATTTATTAGTTCTGCTGAGTGGATTTAGGCTAATTAAGAAGGCAGACACAGTTTTATTTGAGTTTGGTGCAGAAATTGTTCATACAAGCTTGGCTTCAAAACAGCATTTCTCGCTGAGAAAAGGCGATTGCGAGCATAAAAGGATGTTTGAATTACATGCATTGACTGTCTTTTAAGGAAACATGCCACAAGTTTATTTTCAGTCTCTCCTGAGTGGATTTAGGCTAAATAAGAAGGCAGACACAGTTTTATTTGAGTTTGGTGCAGAAATTGTTCAATACAAGCTTGGCTTCAAAACAGCATTTTCTCGCTGAGAAAAGGCGATTATGAGCATAAAAGGATGCTTGAATTACATGCATTTACTGTCTTTTAAGGAAACATGCCACAAGTTTATTTTCAGTCTCTCCTGAGTGGATTTAGACTAAATAAGAAGGCAGACATAGTTTTATTTGAGTTTGGTGCAGAAATTGTTCAATACAAGCTTGGCTTCAAAACAGCATTTTCTCGCTGAGAAAAGGCGATTAGCAGCATAAAAGGATGTTTGAATTACATGCATTTGCTGTCTTTTAAGGAAACATCCCACAACCATATTTATTAGTTCTGCTGAGTGGATTTAGGCTAAATAAGAAGGCAGACACAGTTTTATTTGAGTTTGGTGCAGAAATTGTTCAATACAAGCTTGGCTTCAAAACAGCATTTTCTCGCTGAGAAAAGGCGATTGCAGCATAAAAGGATGCTTGAATTACATGCATTTACTGTCTTTTAAGGAAACATGCCACAAGTTTATTTTCAGTCTCTCCTGAGTGGATTTAGACTAAATAAGAAGGCAGACATAGTTTTATTTGAGTTTGGTGCAGAAATTGTTCAATACAAGCTTGGCTTCCAAACAGCATTTTCTCTCTGAGCAAAGGCGATTGCGAGCATAAAAGGATGCTTGAATTACATGCATTGACTGTCTTTTAAGGAAACATGCCACAAGCTTATTTTGAGTCTCTCCTGAGTGGATTTAGGCTAAATAAGAAGGCAGACACAGTTTCATTTGAGTTTGGTGCAGAAATTGTTCAATACAAGCTTGGCTTCAAAACAGCATTTTCTCGCTGAGAAAAGGCGATTGCGAGCATAAAAAGATGCTTGAATTACATTCATTTACTGGCTTTTAAGGAAACATCCCACAAGCTTATTTTCAGTCTCTCCTGAGTGGATTTAGGCTAAATAAGAAGGCAGACACAGTTTTATTTGAGTTTGGTGCAGAAATTGTTCAATACAAGCTTGGCTTCAAAACAGCATTTTCTCACTGAGAAAAGGCGATTGCGAGCATAAAAGGATGCTTGAATTACATGCATTGACTGTCTTTTAAGGAAACATCCCACAACCATATTTATTAGTTCTGCTGAGTGGATTTAGGCTAATTAAGAAGGCAGACACAGTTTTATTTCAGTTTGGTGCAGAAATTGTTCAATACAAGCTTGGCTTCAAAACAGCATTTCTCGCTGAGAAAGGCGATTGCAAGCATAAAATGATGTTTGAATTACATGCATTTACTGTCTTTTAAGGAAACATCCCACAACCATATTTATTAGTTCTGCTGAGTGGATTTAGGCTAAATAAGAAGGCAGACACAGTTTTATTTGAGTTTGGTGCAGAAATTGTTCAATACAAGCTTGGCTTCAAAACAACATTTTCTCGCTGAGAAAAGGCGATTGCGAGCATAAAAGGATGCTTGAATTACATGCATTTACTGTCTTTTAAGGAAACATCCCACAAGCTTGTTTATATGTTCTTCTGAATGGATTTAGGCTAAATTAGAAGGCAGACACAGTTTTATTTGAGTTTGGTGCAGAAATTGTTCAATACAAGCTTGGCTTCAAAACAGCATTTTCTCGCTGAGAAAAGGCGATTATGAGCATAAAAGATGCTTGTATTACATGCATTTACTGTCTTTTAAGGAAACATCCCACAAGCTTATTTTCAGTCTCTCCTGAGTGGATTTAGGCTAAATAAGAAGGCAGACACAGTTTTTTTTTATTTTGGTGCAGAAATTGTTCAATACAAGCTTGGCTTCAAAACAGCATTTTCTCGCTGAGAAAAGGCGATTGCGAGCATAAAAGGATGCTTGAATTACATGCATTGACGGTCTTTTAAGGAAACATCCCACAAGCTTGTTTATATGTTCTGCTGAGTGGATTTAGGCTAAATAAGAAGGCAGACACAGTTTTATTTGAGTTTGGTGCAGAAATTGTTCAATACAAGCTTGGCTTCAAAACAGCATTTCTCGCTGAGAAAGGCGATTATGAGCATAAAATGATGTTTGAATTACATGCATTTACTGTCTTTTAAGGAAACATCCCACAACCATATTTATTAGTTCTGCTGAGTGGATTTAGGCTAAATAAGAAGGCAGACACAGTTTCATTTGAGTTTGGTGCAGAAATTGTTCAATACAAGCTTGGCTTCAAAACAGCATTTTCTCGCTGAGAAAAGGCGATTATGCGTAGCATAAAAAGATTCTTGAATTACATGCATTTACTGTCTTTTAAGGTAACATGCCACAAGCTTATTTTCAGTTTCTCCTGAGTGGATTTAGGCTAAATAAGAAGGCAGACACAGTTTTATTTGAGTTTGGTGCAGAAATTGTTCAATACAAGCTTGGCTTCAAAACAGCATTTCTCGCTGAGAAAGGCGATTGCGAGCATAAAATGATTTTTGAATTACATGCATTTACTGTCTTTTAAGGAAACATCCCACAACCATATTTATTAGTTCTGCTGAGTGGATTTAGGCTAAATAAGAAGGCAGACACAGTTTTATTTGAGTTTGGTGCAGAAACTGTTCAATACAAGCTTGGCTTCAAAACAGCATTTTCTCGCTGAGAAAAGGCGATTATAGCATGAAAAGATGCTTGAATTACATGCATTTACATTCTTTTAAGGAAACATGCCACAAGCTTATTTTCAGTTTCTCCTGAGTGGATTTAGGCTAAATAAGAAGGCAGACACAGTTTTATTTGAGTTTGGTGCAGAAATTGTTCAATACAAGCTTGGCTTCAAAACAGCATTTTCTCGCTGAGAAAAGGCGATTGAGCATAAAAGGATGCTTGAATTACATGCATTGACTGTCTTTTAAGGAAACATCCCACAAGCTTGTTTATATGTTCTGCTGAGTGGATTTAGGCTAATTAAGAAGGCAGACACAGTTTTTTTAGTTTGGTGCAGAAATTGTTCAATACAAGCTTGGCTTCAAAACAGCATTTCTCGCTGAGAAAAGGCGATTATGAGCATAAAAGGATGTTAGAATTACATGCATTTACTGTCTTTTAAGGAAACATCCCACAACCATATTTATTAGTTCTGCTGAGTGGATTTAGGCTAAATAAGAAGGCAGACACAGTTTTATTTGAGTTTGGTGCAGAAATTGTTCAATACAAGCTTGGCTTCAAAACAGCATTTTCTCGCTGAGAAAAGGCGATTCTGAGCATAAAAGGATGCTTGAATTACATGCATTGACTGTCTTTTAAGGAAACATCCCACAAGCTTGTTTATATGTTCTGCTGAGTGGGTTTAGGCTAAATAAGAAGGCAGACACAGTTTTATTTGAGTTTGGTGCAGAAATTGTTCAATACAAGCTTGGCTTCAAAACAGCATTTTCTCGCTGAGAAAAGGCGATTATGAGCATAAAAGGATGCTTGAATTACATGCATTGACTGTCTTTTAAGGAAACATCCCACAACCATATTTATTAGTTCTGCTGAGTGGATTTAGGCTAAATAAGAAGGCAGACACAGTTTCATTTGAGTTTGGTGCAGAAATTGTTAAATACAAGCTTGGCTTCAAAACAGCTTTTTCTCGCTGAGAAAAGGCGATTGCGAGCATAAAAGATGCTTGAATTACATGCATTGACTGTCTTTTAAGGAAACATCCCACAAGCTTGTTTATATGTTCTGCTGAGTGGATTTAGGCTAAATAAGAAGGCAGACACAGTTTTATTTGAGTTTGGTGCAGAAATTGTTCAATACAAGCTTGGCTTCAAAACAGCATTTCTCCCTGAGAAAAGGCGATTAAGAGCATAAAAGGATGTTTGAATTACATGCATTGACTGTCTTTTAAGGAAACATCCCACAACCATATTTATTAGTTCTGCTGAGTGGATTTAGGCTAAATAAGAAGGCAGACACAGTTTCATTTGAGTTTGGTGCAGAAATTGTTCAATACAAGCTTGGCTTCAAAACAGCTTTTTCTCGCTGAGAAAAGGCGATTATGAGCATAAAAGATGCTTGAATTACATGCATTGACTGTCTTTTAAGGAAACATGCCACAAGCTTATATTGAGTCTCTCCTGGGTGGATTTAGGCTAAATAAGAAGGCAGACACAGTTTTTTTAGTTTGGTGCAGAAATTGTTCAATACAAGCTTGGCTTCAAAACAGCATTTTCTCGCTGAGAAAAGGCGATTGCGAGCATAAAAGGATGCTTGAATTAAATGCATTTACTGTCTTTTAAAGAAACATCCCACAAGCTTATTTTGAGTCTCTCCTGAGTGGATTTAGGCTAAATAAGAAGGCAGACACAGTTTTATTTGAGTTTGGTGCAGAAATTATTCAATACAAGCTTGGCTTCAAAACAGCATTTCTCCCTGAGAAAAGGCGATTGCGAGCATAAAAGGATGTTTGAATTACATGCATTGACTGCCTTTTAAGGAAACATCCCACAACCATATTTAATAGTTCTGCTGAGTGGATTTAGGCTAAATAAGAAGGCAGACACAGTTTCATTTGAGTTTGGTGCAGAAATTGTTCAATACAAGCTTGGCTTCAAACCAGCATTTTCTCGCTGAGAAAAGGCGATTACAGCATAAAAGATGTTTGAATTACATGCATTGACTGTCTTTTAAGGAAACATCCCACAAGCTTGTTTATATGTTCTGCTGAGTGGATTTAGGCTAAATAAGAAGGCAGACACAGTTTCATTTGAGTTTGGTGCAGAAATTGTTCAATACAAGCTTGGCTTCAAAACAGCATTTTCTCGCTGAGAAAAGGCGATTGCGAATAAAAGGATGCTTGAATTACATGCATTTATTGTCTTCTAAGGAAACATGCCACAAGTTTATTTTCAGTCTCTCCTGAGTGGATTTAGGCTAAATAAGAAGGCAGACACAGTTTCATTTGAGTTTGGTGCAGAAATTGTTCAATACAAGCTTGGCTTCAAAACAGCATTTTCTCGCTGAGAAAAGGCGATTGCAGCATAAAAGGATGCTTGAATTACATGCATTGACTGTCTTTTAAGGAAACATCCCACAAGCTTGTTTATATGTTCTGCTGAGTGGATTTAGGCTAAATAAGAAGGCAGACACAGTTTTATTTGAGTTTGGTGCAGAAATTGTTCAATACAAGCTTGGCTTCAAAACAGCATTTCTCCCTGAGAAAAGGCGATTGAGCATAAAAGGATGTTTGAATTACATGCATTGACTGTCTTTTAAGGAAACATCCCACAACCATATTTATTAGTTCTGCTGAGTGGATTTAGGCTAAATAAGAAGGCAGACACAGTTTCATTTGAGTTTGGGGCAGAAATTGTTCAATACAAGCTTGGCTTCAAAACAGCTTTTTCTCGCTGAGAAAAGGCGATTAAGAGCATAAAAGATGCTTGAATTACATGCATTGACTGTCTTTTAAGGAAACATGCCACAAGCTTATATTGAGTCTCTCCTGGGTGGATTTAGGCTAAATAAGAAGGCAGACACAGTTTTTTTAGTTTGGTGCAGAAATTGTTCAATACAAGCTTGGCTTCATAACAGCATTTTCTCACTGAGAAAAGCCGATTGCGAGCGTAAAGGATGCTTGAATTAAATGCATTTACTGTCTTTTAAGGAAACATGCCACAAGCTTATTTTCAGTCTTTCCTGAGTGGATTTAAGCTAAATAAGAAGGCAGACACAGTTTTATTTGAGTTTGGTGCAGAAATTGTTCAATACAAGCTTGGCTTCAAAACAGCATTTTCTCGCTGAGAAATGGCGATTGCGAGCATAAAAGGATGCTTGAATTACATGCATTTACTGTCTTTTAAGGAAACATCCCACAACCATATTTATTAGTTCTGCTGAGTGGATTTAGGCTAAATAAGAAGGCAGACACAGTTTCATTTGAGTTTGGTGCAGAAATTGTTCAATACAAGCTTGGCTTCAAAACAGCATTTTCTCGCTGAGAAAAGGCGATTGCAGCGTAAAAGGATGCTTGAATTACATGCATTTACTGTCTTTTAAGGAAACATCCCACAAGCTTGTTTATATGTTCTGCTGAGTGGATTTAGGCTAAATAAGAAGGCAGACACAGTTTCATTTGAGTTTGGTGCAGAAATTGTTCAATACAAGCTTGGCTTCAAAACAGCTTTTTCTCGCTGAGAAAAGCCGATTGCGAGCATAAAAAGATGCTTGAATTACATGCATTGACTGTCTTTTAAGGAAACATGCCACAAGCTTATATTGAGTCTCTCCTGGGTGGATTTAGGCTAAATAAGAAGGCAGACACAGTTTTTTTAGTTTGGTGCAGAAATTGTTCAATACAAGCTTGGCTTCAAAACAGCATTTTCTCGCTGAGAAATGGCGATTATGAGCATAAAAGGATGCTTGAATTACATGCATTTACTGTCTTTTAAGGAAACATCCACAACCATATTTATTAGTTCTGCTGAGTGGATTTAGGCTAAATAAGAAGGCAGACACAGTTTCATTTGAGTTTGGTGCAGAAATTGTTCAATACAAGCTTGGCTTCAAAACAGCATTTTCTCGCTGAGAAAAGGCGATTATGAGCGTAAAAAGGATGCTTGAATTACATGCATTTACTGTCTTTTAAGGAAACATCCCACAAGCTTGTTTATATGTTCTGCTGAGTGGATTTAGGCTAAATAAGAAGGCAGACACAGTTTTATTTGAGTTTGGTGCAGAAATTGTTCAATACAAGCTTGGCTTCAAAACAGCATTTCTCCCTGAGAAAAGGCGATTGCGAGCATAAAAGGATGTTTGAATTACATGCATTGACTGTCTTTTAAGGAAACATCCCACAACCATATTTATTAGTTCTGCTGAGTGGATTTAGGCTAAATAAGAAGGCAGACACAGTTTCATTTGAGTTTGGTGCAGAAATTGTTCAATACAAGCTTGGCTTCAAAACAGCTTTTTCTCGCTGAGAAAAGGCGATTGCGAGCATAAAAGGATGTTTGAATTACATGCATTTACTGTCTTTTAAGGAAACATCCCACAACCATATTTATTAGTTCTGCTGAGTGGATTTAGGCTAAATAAGAAGGCAGACACAGTTTTATTTGAGTTTGGTGCAGAAATTGTTCAATACAAGCTTGGCTTCAAAACAGCATTTTCTCGCTGAGAAAAGGCGATTACGAGCATAAAAGGATGCTTGAATTACATGCATTGACTGTCTTTTAAGGAAACGTCCACAAGCCTGTTTATATGTTCTGCTCAGTGGATTTAAGCTAAATAAGAAGGCAGACACAGTTTTATTTGAGTTTGGTGCAGAAATTGTTCAATACAAGCTTGGCTTCAAAACAGCATTTTCTCGCTGAGAAAAGGCGATTATGAGCATAAAAGGATGTTTGAATTACATGCATTGACTGTCTTTTAAGGAAACATCCCACAACCATATTTATTAGTTCTGCTGAGTGGATTTAGGCTAAATAAGAAGGCAGACACAGTTTCATTTGAGTTTGGTGCAGAAATTGTTAAATACAAGCTTGGCTTCAAAACAGCTTTTTCGCTGAGAAAAGGCGATTACGAGCATAAAAGGATGCTTGAATTACATGCATTGACTGTCTTTTAAGGAAACATCCCACAAGCTTGTTTATATGTTCTGCTGAGTGGATTTAGGCTAAATAAGAAGGCAGACACAGTTTTATTTGAGTTTGGTGCAGAAATTGTTCAATACAAGCTTGGCTTCAAAACAGCATTTCTCCCTGAGAAAAGGCGATTGCGAGCATAAAAGGATGTTTGAATTACATGCATTGACTGTCTTTTAAGGAAACATCCCACAACCATATTTATTAGTTCTGCTGAGTGGATTTAGGCTAAATAAGAAGGCAGACACAGTTTCATTTGAGTTTGGTGCAGAAATTGTTCAATACAAGCTTGGCTTCAAAACAGCTTTTTCTCGCTGAGAAAAGGCGATTACAGCATAAAAGGATGTTTGAATTACATGCATTTACTGTCTTTTAAGGAAACATCCCACAACCATATTTATTAGTTCTGCTGAGTGGATTTAGGCTAAATAAGAAGGCAGACACAGTTTTATTTGAGTTTGGTGCAGAAATTGTTCAATACAAGCTTGGCTTCAAAACAGCATTTTCTCGCTGAGAAAAGGCGATTGCGAGCATAAAAGGATGCTTGAATTACATGCATTGACTGTCTTTTAAGGAAACGTCCCACAAGCCTGTTTATATGTTCTGCTCAGTGGATTTAAGCTAAATAAGAAGGCAGACACAGTTTTATTTGAGTTTGGTGCAGAAATTGTTCAATACAAGCTTGGCTTCAAAACAGCATTTTCTCGCTGAGAAAAGGCGATTAAGAGCATAAAAGGATGTTTGAATTACATGCATTGACTGTCTTTTAAGGAAACATCCCACAACCATATTTATTAGTTCTGCTGAGTGGATTTAGGCTAAATAAGAAGGCAGACACAGTTTCATTTGAGTTTGGTGCAGAAATTGTTAAATACAAGCTTGGCTTCAAAACAGCTTTTTCTCGCTGAGAAAAGGCGATTAAAGCATAAAAGGATGCTTGAATTACATGCATTGACTGTCTTTTAAGGAAACATCCACAAGCTTGTTTATATGTTCTGCTGAGTGGATTTAGGCTAAATAAGAAGGCAGACACAGTTTTATTTGAGTTTGGTGCAGAAATTGTTCAATACAAGCTTGGCTTCAAAACAGCATTTCTCCTGAGAAAAGGCGATTGCGAGCATAAAAGGATGTTTGAATTACATGCATTGACTGTCTTTTAAGGAAACATCCCACAACCATATTTATTAGTTCTGCTGAGTGGATTTAGGCTAAATAAGAAGGCAGACACAGTTTCATTTGAGTTTGGTGCAGAAATTGTTCAATACAAGCTTGGCTTCAAAACAGCTTTTTCTCGCTGAGAAAAGGCGATTACGAGCATAAAAAGATGCTTGAATTACATGCATTGACTGTCTTTTAAGGAAACATGCCACAAGCTTATATTGAGTCTCTCCTGGGTGGATTTAGGCTAAATAAGAAGGCAGACACAGTTTTTTTAGTTTGGTGCAGAAATTGTTCAATACAAGCTTGGCTTCATAACAGCATTTTCTCACTGAGAAAAGCCGATTGCGGCGTAAAAGGATGCTTGAATTAAATGCATTTACTGTCTTTTAAGGAAACATGCCACAAGCTTATTTTCAGTCTTTCCTGAGTGGATTTAAGCTAAATAAGAAGGCAGACACAGTTTCATTTGAGTTTGGTGCAGAAATTGTTCAATACAAGCTTGGCTTCAAAACAGCATTTCTCCCTGAGAAAAGGCGATTGAGCATAAAAGGATGTTTGAATTACATGCATTGACTGTCTTTTAAGGAAACATCCCACAACCATATTTATTAGTTCTGCTGAGTGGATTTAGGCTAAATAAGAAGGCAGACACAGTTTCATTTGAGTTTGGTGCAGAAATTGTTCAATACAAGCTTGGCTTCAAAACAGCATTTTCTCGCTGAGAAAAGGCGATTCTGCATAAAAGGATGCTTGAATTACATGCATTGACTGTCTTTTAAAGAAACATCCCACAAGCTTATTTTGAGTCTCTCCTGAGTGGATTTAGGCTAAATAAGAAGGCAGACACAGTTTTATTTGAGTTTGGTGCAGAAATTGTTCAATACAAGCTTGGCTTCAAAACAGCATTTTCTCGCTGAGAAAAGGCGATTACGAGCATAAAAGGATGCTTGAATTACATGCATTTACTGTCTTTTAAGGAAACATGCCACAAGTTTATTTTCAGTCTCTGCTGAGTGGATTTAGGCTAAATAAGAAGGCAGACATAGTTTCATTTGAGTTTGGTGCAGAAATTGTTCAATACAAGCTTGGCTTCAAAACAGCATTTTCTCGCTGAGAAAAGGCGATTATGAGCATAAAAGGATGTTTGAATTACATGCATTGACTGTCTTTTAAGGAAACATCCCACAACCATATTTATTAGTTCTGCTGAGTGGATTTAGGCTAAATAAGAAGGCAGACACAGTTTCATTTGAGTTTGGTGCAGAAATTGTTAAATACAAGCTTGGCTTCAAACAGCTTTTTCTCGCTGAGAAAAGGCGATTCTGAGCATAAAAGATGCTTGAATTACATGCATTGACTGTCTTTTAAGGAAACATGCCACAAGCTTATATTGAGTCTCTCCTGGGTGGATTTAGGCTAAATAAGAAGGCAGACACAGTTTTATTTGAGTTTGGTGCAGAAATTGTTCAATACAAGCTTGGCTTCAAAACAGCATTTTCTCGCTGAGAAAAGGCGATTATGAGCATCAAAGGATGCTTGAATTAAATGCATTTACTGTCTTTTAAGGAAACATGCCACAAGCTTATTTTCAGTCTTTCCTGAGTGGATTTAAGCTAAATAAGAAGGCAGACACAGTTTTATTTGAGTTTGGTGCAGAAATTGTTCAATACAAGCTTGGCTTCAAAACAGCATTTTCTCGCTGAGAAATGGCGATTCACGAGCATAAAAGGATGCTTGAATTACATGCATTTACTGTCTTCTAAGGAAACATCCCACAACCATATTTATTAGTTCTGCTGAGTGGATTTAGGCTAAATAAGAAGGCAGACACAGTTTCATTTGAGTTTGGTGCAGAAATTGTTCAATACAAGCTTGGCTTCAAAACAGCATTTTCTCGCTGAGAAAAGGCGATTGCGAGGGTAAAAGGATGCTTGAATTACATGCATTTACTGTCTTTTAAGGAAACATCCCACAAGCTTGTTTATATGTTCTGCTGAGTGGATTTAGGCTAAATAAGAAGGCAGACACAGTTTTATTTGAGTTTGGTGCAGAAATTGTTCAATACAAGCTTGGCTTCAAAACAGCATTTTCTCGCTGAGAAAAGGCGATTGCGAGCATAAAAAGATGCTTGAATTACATTCATTTACTGTCTTTTAAGGAAACATCCCACAAGCTTATTTTCAGTCTCTCCTGAGTGGATTTAGCCCTTGCACTGCACACTCTTCGGGTGTTGACTCGGGGGTCCGAGGGACCCCGCCCGCTGCAGCGGACCTTCCCCACGTCCCCTGCGCTGCGGGGTCAGAGGGACCCCGCCCGCTCCAGCGGAGCTTACCCAAGTCCCCTCCGCTGGGGGGTCTGAGGGACTTTCCCGACGTCCGCTCCGCTGGGGGGTCCGAGGGACCCCGACCGCTCCAGCGGACCTTACCCACGTCCCCTGCCCTGCGGGGTCCGAGGGACCCCCCGTCGTCAACTCCGCTGCGGGGTCTGAGGGACCCCCCCGACGTCCCCTCCGCTGCGGGGTCCGAGGACCCCGGTCGGCCCCTCCGCTGCGGGGTCTGAGGGGACCCCGACGTCCCTCCGCTGCGGGGGTCTGAGGGACCCCGGTCGGCCCCTCCGCTGCGGGGTCTGAGGGACCCCCGACGTCCCCTCCGCTGGGGGTCCGAGGACCCGACCGCTCCAGCGGACCTTACCCACGTCCCTGCCCTGTGGGGTCCGAGGACCCCGTCGGCCCCTCCGCTGCGGGGTCCGAGGACCCCGACGTCCCCTCCGCTGGGGGTCCGAGGACCCCGCCAGCTCCAGCGGACCTTCCCGACGCCCCTGCGCTGCGGGTCAGAGGGACCCCGTCGTCAACTCCGCTGCGGGTCCGAGGACCCCGACGTCCCCTCCTCTGGGGGTCCGAGGACCCGACCGCTGCAGCGAACCTTCCCGACGTCCCCTCCGCTGCGGGGTCAGAGGGACCCCCGTCGTCAACTCCGCTGCGGGGTCTGAGGGACCCCGACGTCCCCTCCTCTGGGGTCCGAGGACCCGACCGCTGCAGCGGACCTTACCCACGTCCCCTGCCCTGCGGGTCCGAGGACCCCGTCGTCAACTCCGCTGCGGGGTCCGAGGGACCCCGACGTCCCCTCCGCTGGGGGTCCGAGGACCCGACCGCTGCAGCGGACCTTCCCGACGTCCCCTCCGCTGCGGGGTCAGAGGGACCCCCCCGGCTCTAGCGGACCTTACCGACGTCCCCTCCGCTGCGGGGTCTGAGGGACCCCGCCGGCTCTAGCGGACCTTACCGGCGTCCCCTCCTGCGGGGTCTCAGGGACCTTCCCGACGTCCCCTCCGCTGCGGGGTCTGAGGGACACCTGGACCTGGGCTCAGACTCTGCACGTCTGCTGTGGGGCCTCGGGGACCCCAGGATAGAGGTCATTCTCGGACCCTGACTCCTCGCGGCCGGGCGCGCCGTCTCCTAGGGGCCTGGCGGACCCGGGACATCGGGATGGAGGACCTTCTCGGGCCTGACTCCGCGCGTCCCGACGTCCCGTCTCCTCGGGCCTCGCGGACCCGGGCTCGTAAACCTTCCAGGGCTCGGGCGCGCGTCCCGACGTCCCCGTCTCCTCGGGCCTCGCGGACCCGGGATCGTAAACCTTCCAGGGCTCGGAAGCCGCGCGTCCCCGACGTCCCGTCTCCTCGGGCCTCGCGGACCCGGGATCGTAAACCTCCCGGGCCCTGTCTCAGAGAGTTCCCGTTCCTCGCGAGGCCCGTGGCCTCGGGTCGGAGGGACCCGGGGAGGGGATTGAGAGTAGGGAGGGAGGGGGAGAGAGAAAGAGAGAGAGAGAGGAAGAAGGAGAGAGAGAGAGAGAGAGAGAGAGAGAGAGAGATGAGAGATGAGAGTCTGAAGCGCATGCGCGGGCCGGGGTGGGTCGAGGGGGTGAGAAGAGATGGGCGAGGAGGAAAGATGGGGGGAGGACAGATGGGGTGATATGGGGAGGAGAGATGAAAGAAAGAGAGATGAAAGAAAGAGAGAGAGGGACGCGCATGCGCGGGGAAACAGCCCCGGTGGACGCGCGAGGTAGAGGGTGCGCGAACAGCCCCAAAAAAACGACTTTTGGGCCAACTCCCCCGTGTCGAATACGGCTCCCTTCCCCCCCTCTAGCTCTCTGGGCCTAGAGCTAAAGGCGGGTAGCGATTTAAAAACACCCCCCCCCCTCCCGCTCTTTCTCTTTCTCCCAGCATTCCCCGTGTGAGAACAGGGTAGCACGAGGGTTAAGGAAACATCCCACAAGCTTATTTTCAGTCTCTCCTGAGTGGATTTAGGCTAAATAAGAAGGCAGACACAGTTTTATTTGAGTTTGGTGCAGAAATTGTTCAATACAAGCTTGGCTTCAAAACAGCATTTTCTCGCTGAGAAAAGGCGATTAAAGCATAAAAGATGCTTGAATTACATTCATTTACTGTCTTTTAAGGAAACATCCCACAAGCTTATTTTCAGTCTCTCCTGAGTGGATTTAGGCTAAATAAGAAGGCAGACACAGTTTTATTTGAGTTTGGTGCAGAAATTGTTCAATACAAGCTTGGCTTCAAAACAGCATTTTCTCGCTGAGAAAAGGCGATTATGAGCATAAAAGGATGCTTGAATTACATGCATTGACTGTCTTTTAAGGAAACGTCCCACAAGCCTGTTTATATGTTCTGCTCAGTGGATTTAAGCTAAATAAGAAGGCAGACACAGTTTTATTTGAGTTTGGTGCAGAAATTGTTAAATACAAGCTTGGCTTCAAAACAGCATTTTCTCGCTGAGAAAAGGCGATTATGAGCATAAAAGGATGCTTGAATTAAATGCATTTACTGTCTTTTAAGGAAACATCCCACAAGCTTGTTTATATGTTCTGCTGAGTGGATTTAGGCTAAATAAGAAGGCAGACACAGTTTTATTTGAGTTTGGTGCAGAAATTGTTCAATACAAGCTTGGCTTCAAAACAGCATTTTCTCGCTGAGAAAAGGCGATTGCTAGCATAAAAGGATGCTTGAATTACATGCATTTACTGTCTTTTAAGGAAACATCCCACAACCATATTTATTAGTTCTGCTGAGTGGATTTAGGCTAAATAAGAAGGCAGACACAGTTTCATTTGAGTTTGGTGCAGAAATTGTTCAATACAAGCTTGGCTTCAAAACAGCATTTTCTCGCTGAGAAAAGGCGATTCAGAGCATAAAAGGATGCTTGAATTACATGCATTGACTGTCTTTTAAGGAAACATCCCACAAGCTTGTTTATATGTTCTGCTGAGTGGATTTAGGCTAAATAAGAAGGCAGACACAGTTTTATTTGAGTTTGGTGCAGAAATTGTTCAATACAAGCTTGGCTTCAAAACAGCATTTCTCCTGAGAAAAGGCGATTGCGAGCATAAAAGGATGTTTGAATTACATGCATTGACTGCCTTTTAAGGAAACATCCCACAACCATATTTATTAGTTCTGCTGAGTGGATTTAGGCTAAATAAGAAGGCAGACACAGTTTCATTTGAGTTTGGTGCAGAAATTGTTCAATACAAGCTTGGCTTCAAAACAGCATTTCTCCCTGAGAAAAGGCGATTGCGAGCATAAAAGGATGTTTGAATTACATGCATTGACTGCCTTTTAAGGAAACATCCCACAACCATATTTATTAGTTCTGCTGAGTGGATTTAGGCTAAATAAGAAGGCAGACACAGTTTCATTTGAGTTTGGAGCAGAAATTGTTCAATACAAGCTTGGCTTCAAAACAGCATTTTCTCGCTGAGAAAAGGCGATTGCGAGCATAAAAGATGTTTGAATTACATGCATTGACTGTCTTTTAAGGAAACATCCCACAAGCTTGTTTATATGTTCTGCTGAGTGGATTTAGGCTAAATAAGAAGGCAGACACAGTTTTATTTGAGTTTGGTGCAGAAATTGTTCAATACAAGCTTGGCTTCAAAACAGCATTTCTCCCTGAGAAAAGGCGATTAAGAGCATAAAAGGATGTTTGAATTACATGCATTGACTGTCTTTTAAGGAAACATCCCACAACCATATTTATTAGTTCTGCTGAGTGGATTTAGGCTAAATAAGAAGGCAGACACAGTTTCATTTGAGTTTGGTGCAGAAATTGTTCAATACAAGCTTGGCTTCAAACAGCATTTTCTCGCTGAGAAAAGGCGATTGCAGAGCATAAAAGGATGCTTGAATTACATGCATTGACTGTCTTTTAAAGAAACATCCCACAAGCTTATTTTGAGTCTCTCCTGAGTGGATTTAGGCTAAATAAGAAGGCAGACACAGTTTTATTTGAGTTTGGTGCAGAAATTGTTCAATACAAGCTTGGCTTCAAAACAGCATTTTCTCGCTGAGAAAAGGCGATTATGAGCATAAAAGGATGCTTGAATTACATGCATTTACTGTCTTTTAAGGAAACATCCCACAACCATATTTATTAGTTCTGCTGAGTGGATTTAGGCTAAATAAGAAGGCAGACACAGTTTCATTTGAGTTTGGTGCAGAAATTGTTCAATACAAGCTTGGCTTCAAAACAGCATTTTCTCGCTGAGAAAAGGCGATTGCAGCATAAAAGGATGCTTGAATTAAATGCATTTACTGTCTTTTAAGGAAACATCCCACAAGCTTGTTTATATGTTCTGCTGAGTGGATTTAGGCTAAATAAGAAGGCAGACACAGTTTTATTTGAGTTTGGTGCAGAAATTGTTCAATACAAGCTTGGCTTCAAAACAGCATTTTCTCGCTGAGAAAAGGCGATTATGCAGCATAAAAGGATGCTTGAATTACATGCATTTACTGTCTTTTAAGGAAACATCCCACAACCATATTTATTAGTTCTGCTGAGTGGATTTAGGCTAAATAAGAAGGCAGACACAGTTTCATTTGAGTTTGGTGCAGAAATTGTTCAATACAAGCTTGGCTTCAAAACAGCATTTTCTCGCTGAGAAAAGGCGATTGCGAGCATAAAAGGATGCTTGAATTACATGCATTGACTGTCTTTTAAGGAAACATCCCACAAGCTTGTTTATATGTTCTGCTGAGTGGATTTAGGCTAAATAAGAAGGCAGACACAGTTTTATTTGAGTTTGGTGCAGAAATTGTTCAATACAAGCTTGGCTTCAAAACAGCATTTCTCCCTGAGAAAAGGCGATTGCGAGCATAAAAGGATGTTTGAATTACATGCATTGACTGCCTTTTAAGGAAACATCCCACAACCATATTTATTAGTTCTGCTGAGTGGATTTAGGCTAAATAAGAAGGCAGACACAGTTTCATTTGAGTTTGGTGCAGAAATTGTTCAATACAAGCTTGGCTTCAAAACAGCATTTCTCCCTGAGAAAAGGCGATTATGAGCATAAAAGGATGTTTGAATTACATGCATTGACTGCCTTTTAAGGAAACATCCCACAACCATATTTATTAGTTCTGCTGAGTGGATTTAGGCTAAATAAGAAGGCAGACACAGTTTCATTTGAGTTTGGTGCAGAAATTGTTCAATACAAGCTTGGCTTCAAAACAGCATTTCTCCCTGAGAAATGGCGATTGCGAGCATAAAAGGATGCTTGAATTACATGCATTTACTGTCTTCTAAGGAAACATCCCACAACCATATTTATTAGTTCTGCTGAGTGGATTTAGGCTAAATAAGAAGGCAGACACAGTTTCATTTGAGTTTGGTGCAGAAATTGTTCAATACAAGCTTGGCTTCAAAACAGCATTTTCTCGCTGAGAAAAGGCGATTGCGAGGGTAAAAGGATGCTTGAATTACATGCATTTACTGTCTTTTAAGGAAACATCCCACAAGCTTGTTTATATGTTCTGCTGAGTGGATTTAGGCTAAATAAGAAGGCAGACACAGTTTTATTTGAGTTTGGTGCAGAAATTGTTCAATACAAGCTTGGCTTCAAAACAGCATTTCTCCCTGAGAAAAGGCGATTGAGCATAAAAGGATGCTTGAATTAAATGCATTTACTGTCTTTAAGGAAACATCCCACAACCATATTTATTAGTTCTGCTGAGTGGATTTAGGCTAAATAAGAAGGCAGACACAGTTTTATTTGAGTTTGGTGCAGAAATTGTTCAATACAAGCTTGGTTTAAAACAGCATTTTCTCGCTGAGAAAAGGCGATTACGAGCATAAAAGGATGCTTGAATTACATGCATTGACTGTCTTTTAAAGAAACATCCCACAAGCTTATTTTGAGTCTCTCCTGAGTGGATTTAGGCTAAATAAGAAGGCAGACACAGTTTTATTTGAGTTTGGTGCAGAAATTGTTCAATACAAGCTTGGCTTCAAAACAGCATTTTCTCGCTGAGAAAAGGCGATTATGAGCATAAAAGGATGCTTGAATTACATGCATTTACTGTCTTTTAAGGGAACATCCCACAACCATATTTATTAGTTCTGCTGAGTGGATTTATGCTAAATAAGAAGGCAGACACAGTTTTATTTGAGTTTGGTGCAGAAATTGTTAAATACAAGCTTGGCTTCAAAACAGCATTTTCTCGCTGAGAAAAGGCGATTAAGTGAGCATAAAAGGATGCTTGAATTAAATGCATTTACTGTCTTTTAAGGAAACATCCCACAAGCTTGTTTATATGTTCTGCTGAGTGGATTTAGGCTAAATAAGAAGGCAGACACAGTTTTATTTGAGTTTGGTGCAGAAATTGTTCAATACAAGCTTGGCTTCAAAACAGCATTTTCTCGCTGAGAAAAGGCGATTATGAGCATAAAAGGATGCTTGAATTACATGCATTTACTGTCTTTTAAGGAAACATCCCACAACCATATTTATTAGTTCTGCTGAGTGGATTTAGGCTAAATAAGAAGGCAGACACAGTTTCATTTGAGTTTGGTGCAGAAATTGTTCAATACAAGCTTGGTTCAAAACAGCATTTTCTCGCTGAGAAAAGGCGATTAAGAGCATAAAAGGATGCTTGAATTACATGCATTGACTGTCTTTTAAGGAAACATCCCACAAGCTTGTTTATATGTTCTGCTGAGTGGATTTAGGCTAAATAAGAAGGCAGACACAGTTTTATTTGAGTTTGGTGCAGAAATTGTTCAATACAAGCTTGGCTTCAAAACAGCATTTCTCCCTGAGAAAAGGCGATTGCGAGCATAAAAGGATGTTTGAATTACATGCATTGACTGCCTTTTAAGGAAACATCCCACAACCATATTTATTAGTTCTGCTGAGTGGATTTAGGCTAAATAAGAAGGCAGACACAGTTTCATTTGAGTTTGGTGCAGAAATTGTTCAATACAAGCTTGGCTTCAAAACAGCATTTCTCCCTGAGAAAAGGCGATTGCGAGCATAAAAGGATGTTTGAATTACATGCATTGACTGCCTTTTAAGGAAACATCCCACAACCATATTTATTAGTTCTGCTGAGTGGATTTAGGCTAAATAAGAAGGCAGACACAGTTTCATTTGAGTTTGGTGCAGAAATTGTTCAATACAAGCTTGGCTTCAAAACAGCATTTCTCCCTGAGAAAAGGCGATTGCGAGCATAAAAGGATGTTTGAATTACATGCATTGACTGCCTTTTAAGGAAACATCCCACAACCATATTTATTAGTTCTGCTGAGTGGATTTAGGCTAAA